>CM062807.1:447729757-449003091 GCA_031772625.1 Pinus tabuliformis | reverse complement strand
AGGGAGAGAGGGAGAGAGAGATATGGGGGAGAGAGAGAGGGAGAGAGGAGGGGGGGAGAGAGAGAGAGGGAGAGAGAGGAGGGGGAGAGAGAGTGGGGGAGAATGAGGAGAGAGAGGCGAGAGGGAGGGGAGAGAGAGAGAGAGAGGGAGAGTGAGGGAGAGGGAGAGAGGGCGAGGGGAGAGAGAGAGGGGGGAGAGAGATGGAGGGGGAGAGAGAGTGGAGAGAGAGTGGGAGAGAGAGAGTGGGAGAGAGAGAGGTGAGAGAGAGAGGGGAGAGAGAGGGGGAGAAGGGGAAGAGAGAGGAGAGAGAGAGAGGGAGCGAGAGAGAGGGGGGGAGAGAGGGATAGGGAGAGAGAGAGGGAGAGAGGGAGAGAGAGAGGGAGAGAGAGGGAGCGAGAGAGGGGATGAGAGAGGATAGAGAGAGGGGGAGAGATAGAGGGAGAGAGAGAGAGAGGGAGAGGGAGAAATAGAGAGAGAGAGAGAGAGGAGAGAGAGAGGTAGCGAGAGAGGGAACGAGAGAGAGGGAGAGAGAGGGAGAGGGAGAGGGAGAGGAGAGGGGGGGAGAGAGGGGGAGAGAGGGGGGAAGAGAGAGGTAGAGAGAGATGGGGAGAGAGAGGTGGGGAGAGAGAGATGAGGAGAGAGAGAGAGGGAGAGAGAGGGAGTGAGAGGGAGAGAGAGCGCAAGAGGGAGAGAGAGAGGGGAGAGAGGGAGGAGAGAGAGAGGGAGAGAGGAGAGAGAGCGAGAGAGAGGGGGAGAGAGGGGGAGAGAGGGGAGAGAGGGAGAGAGAGAGAGAGAGAGAGATTGCGAGAGAGAGGAGGAGAGAGGGAGAGAGAGGGAGAGGGAGGGAGAGAGAGAGGAGAGGAGGAGAGGGAGGGAGAGAGGGGAGGGGAGGGAGGGAGGGAGGGAGGGAGGGTGATTGATTTTCATATAAATATCTTTGAATCAATATTCATCATAAGCTTAATTTGGAACTATTTTTTTTCTCTAAAAGGATAAATGGAGGGTAGGAATCTTATTATGGACTTGAAAACAATCATAAGTTTGTGTACTTTTGGCTTTGTGACTAAAGAAAACTCCTCTTTAATACTTTCGTTACTTCAATTATTTTATATGAATGTGAAGTTTGGGTATGCGGTATCTCTAGAGAATCCTCACGAAATAAAGAGCAAGTCCAAAAGAATTTTATAACTTATCTTATCAAAATTAAACGAAATACACACTTTACTATCCTCCTCATATAAATTAGTCTTTTCTCCATCGAGAGAAAAACTATTATTATGGACGTAATGTACAAGAACAAGATAAACAACATGGATAACAAGAGGGTCTCTAAAATTTCTTTCCACTCTAGACAAAACAACTTGTAGCTCAGGGAGAGATGGCATAGAGATACCAAATTTTGGCTAAAGAATTAGGTAACACAAGAAGCCATTTTGTAAAATAACAATAATATTAAAAATGTTATTACATCTAAATTTAAGGAGAATTTGTGTTGTGATAAAGAATTATAAGATAAAATAAAACTAAGATACTACAAGGAAAAACCTAATCTAGAAGATCAAAAGTGCCTCTTAGTTTTGACTGGTGTGAAGAAGAAGTTAAGAATTTCTAAAATAATAACAAACTCTCATGAACTACATAATTAAACTATATGTTGGATAACTCCCAAAATATCATGGGATGAATGAATTCTCAATGTTTGTGACACTAAGAGGGTTCAAGAAGAAAAACTATTTCTCTTAAAATGTCCTATGCATATCCAAATTCAATCCCAATTCAAAAAAAAAAATCACAATATCGACTTTCCTAACCTTCTAAGTCATCAAAACTATGTTCTCTTGAAACACTTCTCTAAATGTTTTTTAGCACAAAAGTACACTTAAAAAATCCAAGTAATCTCTTACCTTTCTTAAGGTCTAATAGACTAGTTCTAGTCTCAGTGAATGTTAATCATCATCATAATTGGAACCAACATTGTATATTTTGTTTTCACTTAATATTTTGTATTTTTTAAATGCCACATGTTAGCTCTAGGTTGAGCACAGAAGGAATTACATAACTCCCTAATATTGGTTTGTACAAAGTGCCTCTTATTTCTTACCTCATTTTCCATCAATTATTGCATTGGTGTAATCTATGTATTAGCAAGGGTTTTCATTTCATTGTGGTTGGACTCTTGAATTATTATGAATCAATTGGAGATTCAATATTTCCTTCCTCTACCTTCTCTAATAATAGTTCTAGTTCAATAAGATCAAATACAAGGGGTAGTTGTTATGATCTCCAATAGGATATGGAATTGTAGCTCAAAATTTATCTTGAAACATATGATGTAGTCACTACTACATATGGCGTATAAATTCGATGATTAGTTTTAATGATACGGATAAAATTAACCATATCATAGAAATTACTAAACAATTATAAAAAAAAATCATTTTCATCATTGATACCCTAACGTTCATCATATTTTTGACATTAGCTAATGCTAGTCCTTCCAACACTTATTTGTTGAACATATTGAAACAAGTGGCACCTAGTTGCGACCCACCAATGCCTTATTTCCTACCGCAGTGGTCTAATACATGCCATTGTCACATCAACAAAGTATTCATCTCATGGGTGGGTTTCGCACCTTAGGGATTAATTATTCCTATTAAGGTGTGACGAGTGACAAGCAATAAGTATAATATTAGTTTACTACCTTTTAATATTTTTTGTTGAATATCACATTATTATTATCCAATTGATAAGATGGAAAAATAATAATATTTTCCATTATAGGTTGGTTCACGTGAGATGTAAAGGACAAGGAATGGATAGAAAAAATATATACAAAATATAAATAAATCATAATATAAGATGGATATATAGTAGTAATGTCAATAAAAATTGGGGTACCTCAAGTGCATTGTACAAAAACATAATGAAAAAAGTGAGAATGTGAAGTGAACTAGCTACATGCAACATGGGGAAACAAATTCTAGACTTCACAATTGGAGGTCACTCTAAGAGGAATATGTACAATATAGGTAGATCCAAGAAACTTAAAGCCATTGAGGGAATTTTGAAGTAAAAAAAGGGTCTCAAAGTGAAAAATGTACTAACAAAATCAACTTTAAGAAAACCAATAAGATTCAATATGATGATGTCATCCCAATGGGAGAATATCTTTGGAGGGAAGAGAAGAAAACTACTTTTTTATTCATTTTTTTTACTTATCTCCTTGTAGGTTTACTCAAATTTCAAGTGTGTATACTCATTGGAAGTGAAATTAGATTTGTATCAAACGTGTACCCACTTTGCACAATTTTGAGTAGATCCACATCGAGAAAAATTCAAAATACATGAAAAACGTTGTCTGAAACATGTTTTTCCATGTATTTTGAATATTTATCAATGTGGATCTACTCAAAATTATACGTAGTGGGTACTCATGGGATGAAAAATATAATTACATATCCTACAAGTGTACACACTTGAAATTTGAGTAAACCTACAAGGAGATAAGTCAAAATACAATAAAAAATTGATCCTAACTAGTGCACCCATACTTACCAACTCAACTGAGTCAAGACATATAATTGTCCTCCATCAAGCTACATTAGTCTATGGCATTATAAGTGTTGTCCATCAACATGTCATTGCATCAACATCTTTCAGCGATATTGGTTGGTCTAAAGAGGCATTGAATGGGTTTATGATCTGTATATGATCATTATATCATTTTTCATCCATCTTGATGCTTTTAAAGTGGAAAAGTGGAGGAATCAACTCATAGGACCATTTTTATTGGCAGGACCCTATTTGACAAATTGGGGTTTAGAATCTTATAGGAGTATTTTTGAGGCATTAAAAAAAATTATTTTGAGGGTAAACCTACAATTCATTGTTGTACATTTTTTTATATTATACACACAAAGACATTTCCAGTGACGTAAGAATTACCTCAACTGGATTTTGTATGAAAATTTTCCACTTGGAAGTTGACCTTCCTGTTTCAACCACTATAATTCAAGAAGATGCCACATCAACCCCATTACTCAAGTTAAAGGGGTTATCCATGTGATCATCATGAATAATAATCTAGAACAATCAATATTGTGATTCTAGTTAAGAGTTGGGGGAGTTGAACTTAACCACTAGTAGGCTATTGGGTTGTGTTATAACCTTGTCACTAGGAGGAAAAGGGGTTCTATTCTTTTTTAGTGCATTTTATTCCATAGACGAGTAGAGTATCCAAGAGGAATAGGGAGACAACACACAAAGAGGATTTGTGCATTGTAGTATCCCATGGGCCACATTCCTTACTTATTTTTATTTGTATCCATTTTCTATTCATAGAAAGATAGTCAAAAGACCTCGCCTTCTAGCAAGGTTTTCTACTGAAATGGTTTCCTAGGATATATCTTGTGTCAATTGGGTTTGTGATTTTTTATTTCATTGCTATCTATTTTCTTCATAATTATAATATGTGAAAATATGAAATAAAGTAATTAAAAAATACATAAATCTAAGGAGAATAAACTCTCATAATGTATATTTCAGATTTTCTAATATATTTTAGTAGATTTGTTGTGATGAATTGTCCTATGGGATATCCATGGAAATTTTCATATCATTTTATCTAAGTATAGAATATATATCGTGGCCATTATCTCACATGATAATTCATGGTGAACATATACTTGGTTATTGATCACAACCTAATTCTTTGCCTCAAGTTCCTATTTCACAACAACAAATGATCAACAACCATTAGCCATGCAACTTCCTCTGCTCTCTTTCCTCATATTTTTGCATATCCATACCACATTTTATATCTTCCATTAGATTTCATTTGGTGCAATATGATTAACCATCACTTCCTTTGTTCTCTTCCCACATGGTGGTGCATATTCATACTGCATTCCATATCTTCCATCAAACCATTGATGCACTACTAAGTTTGGAACCACCGAATATTAAGTAAGCTACTTATATACCACTCTATAGTGTGATGTTAGTGTTTGGATAAAACAAATTTTTGAGTGTCGATTAGTGCGGGTGAATGGTGTCAACAAGGCATAGTGTGCCTTAAGTAAGTACAATAAGAGTATGCCTCAAGCAGAGAGATAGGAAAGGAGAATGAGACTGTAATTGTCATCTATGTCATGTAAAGATCTTAATATTATGAGAAATTAATGGAAGATTAATATTGTTGTGAGTCTTACTTGTCTTATCTATGATGCTTGTTGTGAAATTTATTCATTAAGATGTGCAATATTTAAGAGATATTTAATGTATTTTAAATAATGTGTGAATTATGGATACCTTGTTTCTAAATAATCCCTATGGCTCTATCTCATTAGTTCAAAACCTAAAGATTCTACAATTCCTATAAACTTTACTTTTCCTGGTTTATCATAGTATACATGTCCATGTTGTTAATTTTGAAATTGCAAGTTTAAAAAGGGTTGATGTACAAAAGAGGCAAAGTTTGTCTTGTCATTTGCAAGGTCAAAAGTATACTTAGTGACCAAATTAAAATGCACAGCCAAGTTTCCTTACACCAAGAAAGGTTGCTATCATATGCCAAGCTTTGGGATTACATGTAAATTTAAAGACAAAATTGCCTTAGAATAAAATTCACACCCTAGACTCAATTTTGACCCAAATTTAGTGGTTGAATTTTTAGAAGGTGTAATTTGTGATCTCACACCTGTATATAACCTTATATTGGCATTTTCAAATAAAAACCTTCCTATTATGCATAAATGTTAAAAATTTTCCTTTAAAACCAAAGGGCACACAAAAATACACTAAAATGCACACCCGCCTCTCAAAACTCATTCAAATTGAGTGTTTAACTCTGTCAATCATTTTTATATCATTCAACATAAGATGATATACTTAATTTTACATTTTCGATCATAAAAATAATATGATGTGAAAAAATAGGCAAGAGATGCCTTGTAAAAACCTATAAATGGACAACATATTTGTAAAAAGTAATCCAAGGTTATAATATACCTTATATTTGAGTAGTGAAAGTTGTTGGGGGTATGTCTAATCATATTATACATATTATTGTTGTTAATTGTGTAATTGAAAACTTAAAAATGGTTTATGTGCAAAAGAGGCAAAGTTTTCCTTGTCATTTGGAAGGTCAAAGTTGTATTAAGTGACCAAATTAAAATGCACACCCAAGCTTCCTCTAGCTCCAAAAAATGTTTTATAAGTTTTAATATGCAAGTATATATATGGTAAATTTACCTATGTCATTTAAAATGCAATTGAAAAACATGAGAAGTTTCTTTCATGCACCTAGAATTGGGATTTCATGTAAATTTGAAAGCAAAATTGCATTAGAGTAAAATGCACTCCCTAGTCTCAATTTGGACCCAAATTGAGTTGTTAAACTTTAAGAAGGTTTAATTTATGATTTTACACCTTTACATAACCTTACATTAGCATTTTCAAATAGCAGCCTTCTTGTTGTGCTTAAATGTTAAAAATTCCCTATGAAACCAAAGAGAACACTAGGCTACACAAAATGCACATCCACCTCTCAAAACCCATTCAATTCAAGTGTTTAAAATTTTAAATACTTTTTATGTCATTTTATATGATAATATATACTTAACTTTTGCATTTTCGGTCATAAAGGACTATGTTGTGCAAAAATACGCAAAGGATGCCAAGTATAAACCTAGTAACACAAAACTTGTTTATAAAAAATAAGCCAAAGTTGTAATATACATTAGATTTGAGCTGTGAAAGTTTTTAGAGGTGTGTTTTATCATATTATACTTGTTTATGCTATTAATTTTTCAATTGGAAATTTAAAAAGGGTTGATGTACAAAAGCGACAAAGTTTCCCTTGTCATTTGTAAGGTCAAAACTAAACAAAGTGACCAAATTAAAATGCATGCTCAAGCTTCTTTCAACTCCAAAAAAAAATTATGAGTTGTGAGATGGATGTGTATATATGGTAAATTTACCTATGTCATTCAAAGTGAAATTGAAAAATATGAAAAGTTCCTTTCACACATCTAAACTTGGGATTTCATGTAAATTTGAAGGGAAAACTACCTTAGAGTAAAATGCACGCCCTAGTTTCAATTTTGACCCGGATCTAGTGGTTTAACTTTTAAAATGCCATGTAATTTGTGATTTGACACCTATATAACACCTTATATTGGCATTTTCAGACAAAAACCTTCTGGCTATGCATAACGGCTAAAAAATGCCTTGTAAAACCGAAGAGCCAATTTGTTAAAGTTGGTCATATGAGGACAATTTGTTTAAATTGTGCTGGTTAAAATGCACACCAGTATAAGGGAGATACACTTCCAATGGTAAATTTTGTAAATGATGGATATATAGACTATTGAACAATGCATTCCTTATGATGAGATATATATTCCTTATAAATAAAATGCACACTTAAAAATAAAAATTATGTGTTTTCTGCCTAAAATCAAGGCATGCTATAAAATTCACACAAATGCAAGAATTGTAACAAAAATTCACATCTTCATATGAATTATTCACATTATGCACACAGTTCTTATGAAATTTGATGAAGACAAGCACTGAGGAAAATGCACACATGCAGTGTAACAATGCATGCCCTTGACATAATATGAAAACCTATAATAACATAAATGTTAATTGATTCTTCCTTAGCCATATGAATGGTCTTCATGGGTATAATATTTCAACGAATTGAATTCCATTATAGAATGATGATGTTGGTATGGCATGGCTTAGAATAGACATGAACCCAAGCATGACAAGTTGTTTGAAACATACTTAGGTATATGACAGTTACACTTCTTGTAATCTAGATTTAGGGTATGCTTACCATGTTTTATTTTATTGGTTAAAATTTAATGAAACTAGTTGAAGGCCATAGTACATACTATATTAAATATGAATACAACTATCAGTCCAGAATGGAAACTCTTGAGTCGATGCATTTCATTAAGATTAATGTAATTATGTACAATCAGGATAGTGACCCTTGGGATTCACCTTCCAGGATCTCTCCCTATTCTAATTTTCTATTTACATATTTACAACATGTTTTCCAATCCCAAATGATTAGATTTCCATCATTCCACCCCTTAATCTGAAGGGGTGCTTGTAATTCCAGGCATCATTTTGAATATTTCAAACTTTTCTCTTTCAAGCTCTTTCATGATGATGTCTGAAATTTCATCATTTGTGGAACAATGTTATAGGTGAATAGTCTTGTCCTCTAAATAATGTCAAATAAAATGATACTTTTTATTGATATGTCTGGTTTCATCATGGAATTTTGGATTCTTGTCCAATTTAATTGCATAATTATTTCCAATTAGTGCACTTATTTCTCCTACAAATCTTCAATAATTTTCCTAAGCCACACAATCTCTTTGGTTGCTTCTAAAGCTACCATATATTTTTCCTCTATTTTGATATATGTTGGAACTAACTATTTGCATAACCTCTAGGATATAGCTCCTAATCCAAGACTCATAACATAACCTAAAGTAGATACTCCATTTTTCTTATCTCCATCAAAGTCTAAATTAGAATATATAATCAAGTTGAAGTCATCCACCTGTGTATATTTGAGTCCAAAGTCTTGAGCTCCCTTCAAGTACTCTAGAACTTTCTTTGTAGTAGACCAATAACCCTCACAAGGATTTTGGATAAACCTAGAAATGATTCCAACAAAAAATGAATTTTTTGGTCTAGTAATGTGTTGACAGTGCTCAAGCTGCCAACATTCAGGGGATCTCCCCGATATGAAGTCCCAACTAGACCTTAAACTGTTTGAAGTAGGAGGCCCAACAGTGGGTGGTAGTGTAATCCCTTGACTATGGTAGCAAACAGTGGTAATTATGATAACTTTGGCTGAGAGCAAGTGTGTGACCCTGCGGATAGTTAAGTGCGATGCATGAAGGTTCTAACACACAGAGGGGAAAAGGGATTTCCACCCCTTAGAATCATGTAATAGTATGCATATTTAAAGGAACAAGAGTGGAATGACATCACAAGCTAAAATGAGAAATATTCCACAATTAAAGTGATGAGTTAATCCAACAACACACATTCGACGGGATTTGTACAATTGCATACAAAGTAGTTCATAAGAAAATGCGTAATTTAAAAAACATACATTGCTAAAGAAACTAGAATAGTCCAACTACATTAACAACATATGCATGAAAGCATGATGGATATAATATTATTATTATAAGTGAAAGTTCCATCCATACATACACCATTGACAACCACTAGCCCCAATAGTGGAACATTACAGTCAAGAACACTTACTCCTCCAAAGAAGTATACTCACTCTATGCTATGGAGAATCCAAGGCTCTTCACAATACTCCCAAGCCTTTTCTAAGCTTAATCCTAGCCAAAATCTTGGCTTCCAAAATCTTGTTCTATGATTTATGAGGTTCTATTTATAAAAAAGGGGGTGTGACCCTTGACATTCCCCTTTGTGACTCTTTGACTACCCTCATGACTCTTCAACTTCCTTGCAAGTAACTCATTACATAACATGATGACCTTTCACATTCCACTAATGACACTTGGAATTTCACTTACAACATATTTACAAATAATATTAGATTTTCCACATGTACCCATGTAAGACAAAATAGACTAGAGACATCCTAACAAGACAAAACACTATGATTCTGAAGTTTGTGGAAAGACCAAATCGGAAACCTCCACTTGGTGTTTCTCGGTCACATATTGATGTCAAGCTTGGTATTTTGTAATGGTGTCCCAAAACTATTTCATAATGTCTTTTTGAAAACAAACTCTCGCCTCCATGGTGTCCGAGTATATGGTCTTGGAACCTATATCCATCTTGTTCTAAATCATGTGTAGCATGGTGTTGACCATGACAGGACCATTGATATATTTCTACATGTTATGAGTGCTCTGTCCCAAGTCTTCCCTGGTGGCCTCTCACCTTAGTTGCTCCATGTACTCATCCATCTCTATCCAGACTTGGTTCTTGGGTTTAACATTGGTGAGGGAACCGATTGATGGGATCATGTGCATTCTAAGCATTACAGCCAAACTATTGTGAAACCATGCATATGAGATATGTATGCTACTAATGAATGGGGTGAGTTGCTCTTAGTTCTGTATCAACATCTAGACTTGATTTCTCTAGTTCTTCATGTGGCTTCATCTTCTTTGCTAATTCAAGCGGGGCCTGTTTGTACCACATTGTTCACTCTTGTACATGGGCGATGGCATCATGTGTGTTCTTAAGAGTTTGAAAAAACTCTTTGCTTTGCTGTTGTAGGCAATGCACACTAAAAACTTATTTATGCACAGTGACAAATCCATCATATAGCTTCTGCATGGTACTCCCAAGTGTTGATACTTCAGCAAGTATCACTTTCCTCATCTCCCCCATTATGGAAAATGCATTCTATGTTGATGCTTGGATTTTTTCTACCTCTTACTTGGAAGCTTGCAAGTTATTTTCCATTTGTTCATTCTCAAGCATCAAGTACTTAACATTTGAACTTGTTGCTCCTGCATAAGCCAAGATAGCTTTGGCAAGGGTGGTTGGATGTTGCCTAGTGTCTAACACTATCACCCTTTCCTTGATGAATGAAATTGATGTGTGATCATCCAAAAAGTTCTTCCTTCGCACCTGTATAATCTTCCTCTGCAACTCGCCAAATGATACATTGTACACATCCATGACCAGATCATCCTCAAGGAGAACAACTTCTTCTTGCTCGCTTAGGACTTGTTCTGATACTGGAGGTGGTAGAGACTGAGAGATTTCCTCTCAGTATCTCGGAATAAGGTTAGTATCTTCATTATGTGTTTCTTATTCCAACTCCATGTTTGTCACTTCAATCAATTACTCAATCTATTGAGCAAGATCCCGATCCTCCATTTGTTCACCCTCTTCCTCAGCCTCTGGGTCCTTAACAATCTTCCTCTTTCCCTTCTCCTGCAGTGGATTGTTTCCTATTGCTGCTAATGTTGTTTCTTCTTGGGTTGCTTCTATCTACAGAGCATCTTTCCAAGTTGTTAGCATGCTGACCGGCTCATGGAGGTTGGAGGAATTGTAACAATACCTCCAATGGTCCTCCTTTGGCCAGTGAAATGTCTCGTGGACCCATGGAAAATACACCCTTGCACAGTGGTCCTTGCAAATACCGTGGGGATAATACATATTAATGTCTTTGGTTCTAAACTCAAATTTCACTATCTCCTTAGCCTCAAAATCTGCATCATTTAAGCTCTTAATGTAGTATAATCCAATCCATGAAGGAAGAGTGAGCCATGGCGCTTTCTTATTCCTATGTAGTCCTGCTGAAAACCATATAGAGAGGTGATATGACACTTCTTGCATGATCAACTTGTCAATGGCATACCTTGGTAGAAAATGCAGAGACTTCTCTCCTACAAACACTCTGATGAAGGTGCCACTTGGTGAGGCATACCAATATGAAATGTTTACTATTGCCTCCATTTCTTCTCAAGACATGCAAGGTGGATCCTGCTCAAAGATAATCTTGTACAACAAGATGATAAAATGGTCAGTTATCTTTTCCATCGCTCCTCGATAGCTGCAATTGGAAAGAAAACTACAATAGATGTTAATGACAATCTATTTTGATGTCCATGTCTAGCTCATGCCAAGGAACTATGGCTGGGCACAAATTTCATCAAGTAAGTATGTAGACATGTAAAATATTTCTTGCTCATTCTTGGGCAGATTCTAAGCGTTAATGACATGGATCTTCAACTGATGAGCCAACAAATATGACCAGTTGAATGGATTCCCATCATTCACCAACTAGTCTAGTACGACTACCCACCCTTCATGAAAGGTTTATGTGTTCTCTTAACCGTATATTCTACAAGCAAATATTATCAAGAATTTATAAGCCTTCCTGAGGGACTTTCTTTTGTAAACATAAATGGGTGTCTACCTAAACTTTGACGGCTCTTTCACCTAGCACTTGATGATATCTCTAGTGTTCACAAGGTTATGGGTGGCATAGAAAAATGAGTCCATGCACTTCACCGACTGTGGTAAATGATACATCTGTTGAAACTTCTTTGCCCTAGAGGTGGAAAGATCTATACTGTTGGCACTGATAAATGTCATATTTTTTTCATCTATGTATGAGACAATCCAGCTGATAATGTTCGCGCATGGGAAGGTGGGGTATTTGCATTCAACCTTGTATAAGCCTGACTGCTGGATACTAAGATAAATCTGTCAGTCCTCTAAGTATTCCTTGAAGTTCTCTGCAAAAGTATATTTGATTTGTTGCCATGTGAAAGTTTAATCCTTCTAAATGAACAGCTGAGTATCTACATAAACTAGTAGGTCAACTGATATATTCCTAACTGCTTCCCCAGTATTTCTCTCAGCGGTTTCCTTTTATGCATCTCTCTTGGATGCCATGTTAACTGTAACTGCTAGAGAGATGCTCAACAATTGTTGTACTTGTGGGATAGAGAGGACACACATGGAAACAAAATGTCAGCTTAAAAACTAAAACAACTTCAAGACAAGATCAAGAAACAAGTCAGGCTCATGCTAGGAAGGATTTCGCAATTCTGGCTGACTATGGGAACTATGCATTGCATATTCCCAGTAGTCAGTCTGGAATATTTATGACTGGAACTATGCAATGCAAAGTTCAGTCTTGAGTTAAGGTTGGTAGAGACTATGCATTGCGTAGTCTCAGTGGTAAAGATGGGAGGTTGTCTCTTGTAACTACATAGTGTGCAGTTGGAGCCAAGCCAGGACAATATCTATGCAATTCCAAAATCCAAGGCAAAGGCCTTGAGATCCTAGATTACATAGTGCATGCAGTGAAGTGCGAGATCTGGGCAAGGATTGAGATCTGCCCAAGGGTAGTGTGAAAATCAAGCAGATCCAAAGGATGATGTGATGTTGAGTGCATATCTAACTAAGTGTTGATACATACATGTGAATAAAGTGCAGGAATCAATTAAACTGAAGGAAAATGAAGCATGTGAAGAGATTCGTCAATACGGCGATCATTGGTGCAAAAATGTGGTAACTCATGCAACACTTGGGAAAGGCAATCTAAAACTTGAAAAAACACTTCTACAAGCTAAAACAAGTTAAAAAACCAACATTCATTCAAATAAACAAGTGAAACAACACTCTCACAAGCTAAACAACAAAAAGTGATAAAAAAAAGTGGCAAAAGACTAGAAAAGAAAAACTCACCTGGAAAAGCGATGACGATCACACCGAAGGTTCCTTGATCTCCTTGGTAATTCTAGATCTCCAAGATCAAGTGCGAAAGTGATATATATCAGCATCGATTAAATATATTTTGTCAAATTAGGGTTTATGATGTGCATGCCTAAAATCAAGTAAAAAGTGACACTTGGAGGAAGTTTCTAAAAATAGCACAAGTGCCTCCTTCGAGTTACTAAAAATATATCACTATTTTTTAGGGATGCCTTTTATTTTTTCTTTTTTCATTTTTCAAGAAAAACTTCCATGCATTCCCCAAAAATATTACATAGTTCTCGGAAGGACCAAGAAACTCTCTGGTTCATGCACTGAGCAATTTCTAAGCACATGGGTTCTGCGCAATTTCTGGGCTCAATGGCTTTGGGTTTCCTCTCATGTCTATGCAATTTCCTAGCTCAAGGCTAGCTGCCATCTAGTACTACACATTTCCTTAGCTCAAGCCTCACTAGCAGTCAAGACTGTGCAATTCCCAAGGGTAAGGCTAGTTGCCCTCAAGAATTGTGCAGTTCTCTAAGGCAAGCCTGGAACTGTCGAAAGACCAAGTCAAGAGATTGGCTCGTGGGTTAGAAAATGAACTAAGTGAGCAAACACAAGCCATGATGAAAATTAAAAATCTCAATTAAAGCATAAGTACCTAGATCAGTGCAAGATGAGTTGTTTGGTTTAGAAGGGAGGCTCCAAAATCAAAGCATAGGAAAAAATTTGCAGGGTGGTTGTAGCCGCTACAACAACAGTGGTATAACTCCAACTCTCTGTATAGACCTTGTCGCATGAAAAACGAGTCTAAATCTTCCGTAAGTATTGTTTAGTTCTTCGATTATCATATCTTCTTCACTAGATTGAGTTAAATATGGAGTCCTTACCCTTCTCTTTATTTGTAGCACACATCCCAAGCCAAGTCAAATTGAGTTGTTTTGATTGGGGGTGAGGGGTATATAGATGCATAAGTAAAATAGACTGCCAGAGTTTTAGTTTCATCTATGGTGTTTCTTCGCTGCCATCAGGCCTAGAGAGTACCCTGACAAAGTAACTTTAGGAACAGAAGCATTGCTCCACTTCCAGTGAGCCTGGAAAATACCCCGTTAGAGTAACTTGCTTTACGTCTCTGTGCAGGAAGCCTTTCTCTTCTTTCGCCCTTTATTTTTTTTTTTCATTTTTCAAAGAACTATGCATAAGCACTTATTTATTTCATGAGGTGAAAGGAGCTCCCGAATTATTGAGAGCAAAAGAGGTTGTCCCTTCAGAGAACGATATTTATATATACCTTTGACATACTTGTTAAGGTTTTCCCCCTATCCTTACTCTACTTGACTGAGTTGATAAGGGTTAACCGAATATAGAAAACTAATTAGAGTAGGTGATACTAGTTAAGTGTACAAGCATCATGATTTCACCATGACTCTCTCTAAAAGTAACATATTTTCCATTAGGGTATCATCAACTATGTTAGGGTCTTATAATTTTTTATAGGCTCATTCAATTATAGCTGATCATTATTGTGTTTGAGATGTTTAAAATAATATTTAATCCTACAAATTATTTCCAAAGAGGCACCAAGTACCAAGATTTAAGGAGTTTTTTGCATGATAATATTTGGATCAGATCATATTGTAGGTGTTTTCATCAGAACGTGCTTAGAAGCAGCTTTCCAACGGTATATCCTATGCTCAAATTCGATTCCTGGAATGAAATATAGGCCAAAACGAAGTTGAACTTCAAAAGCAGATAAAGGCCCGGGAACTATTTCCATTACAGTTTAAATTATATTTGCATCTATCCTTTGTGAAAAACCTTTTCCCCCATTATGAATATGCAATATGATTTTTAACTCTAGCCAGGACCCACATAACCATCGCCCCATTTCCAGATTTCCATTAACCCATCATGCCCAAATTTACGTTTGTGTCCATGTACTCTATCCTTACTCCATTTTTCCTTTGTTTATAATGAATCCAAATTGTAGTCACATCCCATTTCCTTATTCTAATCCATTTACTCTAGCCATGTTCCCATTTTTATATTTTAATATCATCAACTATGTCGAAAGTCCCTTTTTAATATATAACTATTGCATATATTAAAAAGTCCCAAACATTAAACCTCGCACAAGTTCACACCCCTGATCGTAAACAACCTTTCATCTGATGGCTTTAAGGCCTTTTTTCACCCCCCTTGCTATGTTTCTCTTTATCGATGGGGGGGGGGTCCAAAAAGTGGTGGCATATTATACATCTTCCCTACCATTTTCATACATTTAGGTCATCGGCAGTTATTTTTTGTCTTTAAATCTACAAAAGTCATTTTCAGGGTTTTAATTCTCATTAGGTCTAGGGTTTTGTCAATAAGGTCTTGAAAATGCTTAATAATGGTCATCAGGTGCATGAGGAGGTCAAATAAAGTCTCAGCAACAATAATTTCAATAATCACATGCTCAACGATTGATTTTTCCTCAAAACCTTGTTTTGAGGAAAAACAGAGTTTTTTTTTGTTTTATGTACAAATTTTATGTAATTTCATTTTTTCCATATGTAATAATTTCAAGAGGCAGCCCTGGTCACCTTGCCAAGCCTCTGCAACTCCAGTTCCTGCAAAAGAAACAAAATGTCAAAGCATTTAGTCCATCAAAGGCAAAAAGTAAGACAAACTGCCCAAAACAGAGTTTTAAAAAGCCAAGTGAAAAGCAAACATTAGCAAAGTGGGTTTTCATAAGTGAAAAATCAAAACCATGGGTATATAAAGTTTTTTTTCATGTCAAAGAGGTTCATTTGTGTCCAAAAGTGAAGGATAGAAAGTGTAAGCTACGTTTTCGAAGCATAGGATTGATTTTCCATTCAAAACAGTGAAAGTTTGAAGCGCGGCGCACCTGGTCGCGTGGCGCACACAGAGCACAGGCCACATTGAAATTTTGTACTGGTGCGACCCACCAGAGAGGTGCGGCACACCTGTGAGGTGGCGTGCACACCAGTCTTCAAGGCTGAAAATCATTTAAATCTTCCTCCAAAGGCTCTCAAATTGCAAATTCCTCATTGCACAAGTAAGTTGACACTCCCACATGGACAATGTATGAGTTTGCTTAGTGTTCATGGTGATTCAATAGGGAAAAATTCAAACCCTAGCTCCTTGCATAGTTTGTTGAGAAAACTGCCTAGGGTTTACAAATCACTGTTTTTGCTGCTAAATCCTACCCCTACCATTTTCACTCCCCCGCTACATTTCATTTACATATTTTCTCCCTCCCTTTTCATTCATACTTACCTATTGCCTATTCCCCATATCCCTAAAACTACTAACCCTAATCCATACCTTCACTTATCCCAAACCCTAATCAACAATCCTAAACCATAAATATTATTCCCTAAACCCTTTCATTCCCCAAAAACCCAACCAGCAGCATCCCCAACCCCTCATACATAGTCCCTTCACAGTCCCTCATCAATTCATATCTTTTAGCAGCAAATACCTATTGACACTATAAAATCTCTTCATACTCATCTAAGAAAACTCAAGCATTGGCAAACATGGAGTCAGATTCTTCTTATGACAGAAATGAGGAAACATTCAGTGACTCTTCCAAAGAAATTCATGCACCAAAGAGACCTCACAAGAGTGGAAAACATAACCGGGAGGAGCCTACTTCACTTGCTGAGTTGTTGGCTTGTCCTCTTGCTGTGACATGCTTCCAACATCAATCTTGTTATCAGTTTTGTGAGATGGTGGAAAGAGTCAAATACCACCATGAGCTTTCCAGACTATTTGTACTCCATATTCACAATGGCTAGGTCAATTTGGCAGGTGTGACATTCACCTTGACACCTGAGGCTGTAGCTTAAGCAACCGGTATTCCAAATGTCGGTGAGCAGTGGAATAAAGGGCAGCTAGTTGACAGAGATCATTTGCTGTGAGGGCGGATTTTCTCGCTTATACACCTATCATATTAGATTGTTGATGCACTTCACTAGGGTGAGGATGATGAACCTCCCCTATTTCATTTTCCGGAATATTGAGAAGATGACCACATTGGTGCAAAGGAAGCCTCCTCATCAGCAGTATAACGACATCTATCACTTTGCACTAATCAAATTTGTGGTTTTGCATCAACTCAGTTTACTGAATGTTTCATGGGAGGATTTCATTTCACATGAGGTCTTTACAGGTCCTCAAGTGCCCCCATTAGTTTTTCATGAGGCAAGAGAGCCTTCACATTAGCAAGAGGTGCATGAAACACAAACCACTAGTGTGCCAGTGTTTTTCACTTACCAAAAGGGCACCAAGACATTGTTTGCAACAGCAAAACGAGTATTATCTCCACTTGGGGTGGAAGGGATATCTTTTCCTCCATCAACAGAGTAGGTACAGGACAAGGGTAAGCAACTAATGCATGATGAGGGACCTTTAGGAGGTCAAGAGGCAGATTTGACTCTTATTCAGGATGATGACACTGATTTGAGCTCAAAGCTCAAAGAGATCATTCGGGAGCAGCAAGATGACATTCATGAATTGTCTCTCAACCTGGAAAGAGCCAAGTGGATAATCAAATATTTGGAGTAGAGGAACAAACATTTAGAGGATCAGCAAACCATCATGGAACTCCAAAACATAAGGGTAAACCGGTAAGCTGCCAAGAGGAGGAAAACCAAGTTGACACCACTTGAGCAAGAAATTCAAGCTGATCGTGAATCTTGGCTTGAGAGGACAAACATGCACCTGAAAAAGATGATGGAGAAGGCCAATAGAGAGAAAAATATGTTGAGTCACATGGCCTACCACTACTTGGCTAGAAATAAAGCTTTCAAAGTGGGAATCAGGACTTTGAACGCCAAGTTGAGGAAAGCATTGAGGAAGAGAAAAGAGCAAGATAGACTCCAGATCTTGGTTGAGGCTTCCTTAGCTAAACACAACACTTAATGAAGGACACTCAGCCCAAATTTCAAGAAATTTGGGAAACTTTTTGCAAATTTTGAATTTTTGGACTAAAAAATAGGTTTTTCTGCCTGGTGCACCACGCCACCTGGCGCGCGCTTTTTCTAGGGACCTCCTTTGGAGGAAAACTTAGCATTTTTGGATTACTCATGGAAAAATATGAATGCCATCACATGGCCAAGAAATTTTGACAAGTTTTGAGCTTCCAAAAGGGTAAAAAACACCTCAAAAATGCCCTTTCTGCCCCTTTTTGGCCACATAGGAAGCAATGTTGGGAGAACTCATTTTTGGAGGGGCAAATGGAGACCAAATTCAGAAAATTCCACTTGTTCTAGAAAGTAGACAGGTAGACCTTTCCAACAAGCCTAATTGGAGCAAATTTGGTGCATGGGACGGCCTCAAAAATCAGCTCCAAAGTAGCGCAGCACACAGGATGAAATTTTGTCATTTTGGCCAAAAAAACTCTGTTTTTCGCCTAGTTTCTTCTCAGTTTGACTTTTCTCTCTCTAATAGTCAAAATCATGATGTAATTTGATGTGAATTGATGGATTTTGATGTAAATATGCTAAATTTTCACTCATGGAGGTAGATACATCATGAAAAGGTAGTTTGCAACTGAATGAATCAGTTTCCTAGGTTTTAGAGGCAAGCTATTCCACTGCCTACTTTTCAGTTCTTAGTTTAGATCTTGTTGAAACAGCTCCTAAACTCATGAATTCGACCCCTAAAGCCTAGCATGAGTTGTTTTTTGCCTATATCTAGTATTTTTTCAGTCATTGGTAAAGGTTGGACTCTTGTGAATGCTTTGAGCATTATTGTACACTCATATTTGCAGTTTGGCAAAGGAATAGACTAGGGTTTGCAGCACTTTATGGGATTCTTGTGGCAACTTGATTTGGTATTGTTTTTCCTTCTGTAATTGCAATTTTACATGTGTTTTATGTATGCCATCATCTCTCTCTATTCATCTTAACTAAATGAAACAAGGATAAAGGTAGAATTCATTGAAGTTGCAGTGCTCTACCTAGGGTTTGTTTAGTTATTTATGTTTTCAGCTGTTTGAAGAGGATCCCTGAGACTTTCATGCCCTCTCCAACTCCTCACCGGTCTAAAAGCTCTCCATCTCACTCAATTTGAAGTACTAAACCATTTTCCTACCTCGCCCCATAGAGATCTCTGCAAGGCTGTGTCCATTCCCCAGACCCAAATCTACCTTTCACATTTGAGCCAGCAAACCCATATTAAATTCAATCAAACTCTTCTGAACATATACCTAGCCTAAAATCAGTTTTCACATTAGTCATCTCAAGCTCTATTGATCATATTCTTCTGAGATTAACAAGGAGAGATCCCTCTCCTGACCTGGTAGGGCTAGCTACTAGGTTAAGCATGGTTTGATGTTACCCTAGATCCTGCCTTTCTCAGCTTGAGGTAGATTTAGGCCCTAACAATCCCGACCCCACCTTCACATCAACTCGTGACATCCATCAACATGCGCCAACCCAGCCATGGACGTCCACTCTCGTCCCAATAGTATGTTCATTCCCTCTGATCCCCAGTTGCCATGTGGCCCATCCTGCATGAACAGTTCTGAGAGAAGTGGACCTCCTACTTTCCTTTGTAAACGTAGACCATAATGGGATTTTCATATTGATCAATGGCCCAGATCAATGAACACTTTCACTCTGTGAGACAGCAAGAGTGTTTTTTGGTGGTTCTTCAGCACCATAGTCATTAAAGAGACATCAAGAAAACAGGGCAGATAGATAATGGAACAGTGATGTCACTTTCAAACACATTTAAAACATAAAACAACATGCCTATCAGAAGGATAAACAATATTTCTCATTTAAAAGCCCAGAAACAGTGAAGCAGAATTCAAAAGGCTGGATGCTCTAAATTTCCACAAATACAGCGCCAACGCTACAATAGTTTTATTTCCCTGAAAATTTGTAACTGTTAGATAGGCTCTGTTCATACAAATTCCATTTGTATTCGAATTTTGTTGTAACAGAAATCCCGATGAAGTCTCAAAGTTTTATTAATCAGATAGGAACAAGTCTCTAGAAAAATGGATTGAATCAGGCTTGGGTGGCAAGATATGTAAAGAGATCTTTCTCTATAAATAAGTAGATTTCTGACTCTAAGAAGGGTGGATTTGGAATTTGAGAAACTGGCCTTCTGTAATATTTTTTTCTTATAATAGAAAATTTGTAGCACTCTATTATTGTACTTGAGATTCTTATTATGGCTTTTATGAGTTTTTATTATGTTGTTATTAGTTTTACAGAGTATCTTGATTACTTGGAAAGCTATCATATAGCTCCAATTTCCTTCATTTACTGTGTATCACTGTGGGTGTTCATTTGTATCAGTTTTAAAGCTATAAATGCCTAAGTTTCCATTAAACATTGTTGTTGACCATTTTTTGTTTTAGTTTGACTCCATGCCCATTGGTGGCAGTTATCACATTTTTCTTCACCTACAAAAATCACAAAACGAGATCAGAGTTAGTCATCTAAATTTTGAGTTTATCACAAGTCATTTTATAAATATTTTGAGAGATCCCTATTAGATTGGAAGGACTAATGTTGATATAGCCCAACTTGTCCCATCTGAGTGATAACATTTTGGTGCGTCTGTCAGGATTCTGAAAGTTATATCATCCTAGATGTTTCATTTCAAAAGTTGAACTCTTGAAGGTAGCAGGAGATCAAATTGTTCGAGGATGAATTTCTTCCTTGGCGACTCCACTAGTAATTTCAACTTAAAGGTAGATTCTAAGAAGATTATATGAGGAGCAATCCAGACCCTAATCCACTAGAAATAGTTGATGATTTGGAAAAAATTCTCAGAAAAGATGCTAGCTCATCAAAATCAGGTACTTCATTTCTCTTAAGATCTACCTCATTACCCTATGGATATATTCAAGATATTGAAGGTATTAGATTTGATGAAGAGTATAAGCCTATATTGCTTAGATCTAAATCATAGAATGATTTATCAAAACTAGAGTTAGATTGTATTTTTGAGATTCCTAAAGACGTTAAAGATAGGTTTTGGGAAATTGTAGCATCAGAATTGTCACTTGAACAAGAGTCTTTAGAAAAAAAAAATAATTTGATCCTTTTGAACTTTTTTCAAGAAAAGAAATCAGTTTCCCTTTACTTGAAATAAGTACCTTTACTTCGAAAACAAAGTCTCTGTCACTCAAGCCCCTTCGAGTACATCTACTTTCATCACTATCCCTACTAGTTTCATTTTTACCCCTCCTGTTGGAATTTCTACTAGTATTTCTACTATGGCGGCCCCTACTAGATATGCTCCTCTTGTTTTACCAGCTGTAATTCATTACTTACCTCAAGGGTACTCCACTAGAATAAAAAAAATTGGAAGTGAGGAGGGGATAACTGTGGAACAACATGTTGACTAGTTCAATGACTTTATAGACTTGGAAGAGGTAGATTATGAAGATGTTAAAATGAGATTGTTTGTATAGAGTTTCATTGGTGAGGTGAAAAAATGCTTCAAAGCTTCAACCCCTGGGATTTTACATGATTGGAATGAATTAGAAGATGCCTTCTTAAGGAAATGGGAAGTAAAGTTAATCATGTACAAGCCTTGACTGAATATAATAATTTGAAGAAGGCCATCCATGAATCAGTGTAAGATTTTTCAAAAAGATTCAATAAAGTCTCCAATTCCATTCTTGCTCACATTAAGCCTCCCTAGGAGCTGCTCAGTTACACTATGTTGAAGCCTTTGATTATGATTTTTCCATCCTACTAAGAGAGAGAGAATTTGTTACCTTAGTTGACATGTAGAATGATGCTGTGAAAGTGGAATTTAATATGGCTGTAGAAAAAAGATCTAAAGTGGCTAAAGGAAAGTTAAAGGAGGAAGAATAACCATCCACCTCTTTTGATGTTAAATTTTATACCATGATGAGAACAATGGAAAGACTCATGGATAGATTAGCCCTTGGAAATAATCCTCCTGCTGCACAACTTGAGACACAAGTTAGAAATCCAAACTTCAGAAGGGTTCAAATCCAACAGAGGAAAAGAGAACAGAGAAATTAGCCTGACCAACAAGTTAGGCCTCCTTTCCATCAAAACCTAGTATATGATGAGGAAATGCCACCAGAAGTCCGAGAAGATACCATTCATTGTCTGGATGAAGATGAGAAAGAAGAACAAGAGAACAAGCACCCCATTTGTAATGAAGTAACAAATCTTACTCATGATAGTTTGCAACAATCTTCTCAAATTTTCAGAAATACAAATGATCATTCTAGTTGCCTTGCATTCCCTTCTTCTCCTGAGTCTTTAATCTAGGAAAAAAATTCTGAAAATAGGAATTTTGATTTTGCTAGCATAGAAACTCAAGAAAGCCATGATCCATCCATTATTTTCAGCAATAAGATACATCAAGTTGTTTGCTTTAAGCTTATTGCAAAAATTTTTGAAGAGAAGATTATTTTAGACCCTGTGGGTGTAGACCTTTTTGTTATTCAAGATGTGGCTACCTTAATTGACAATCCGCCTCTAGTTTCATATAATGAAGATTTTGCTAAAGAAGAACAAGTTGTCCCAAAACCTGTGGATGTTATTGTTGTGGATAAATTGGTTGTTTCAAATGAAGATGGTAAGATTGATGAACAAATTACTCGCTTTCCCTTAGAAGGCAGTCCTTTTGCATATCATCAAAATGTAACTTTTCATGTTTTTCAAGATCCTCTAGCCAATCTATTGTTGTCATTAAGGAAAATGGTTGTCCTTATGTTTGTAAATTATGGTCAACAGTTTCAGTGGAAGTTTGAGTTGCCAACATTATATCTTTTATGCCTTCTCATGAGAAGTATGATCAGAATTCAGTTAAGTATCCATTTGCTTGACTGGTTGCATTGGAAATTTTTTATTACCTGATATTACAGTCATTTCATCAGATTAGAGTGAGTAGGTGTGTGAAAATAAGCTCAGCAATTTGAGCATATTTTTCAATCATTATGGCCAGTTTCAGTTTTAGATAACAATACATCTTTCAATTCAGTAGGTATTTCATATTTCAGCTTGCATAATGGTTTGATTTCAATTTAAGAGTTCCAGTCGTAGAGATTTTATGGAAGAACAGGTTGCAAATTTGGGATCAGCCCAATGGATCAGGCTACTAGTCTATGCTGTTATTGAAACCTCACAAGGAGAGTGCCATCCCCAGTTGGAGCCACTGTTAGGTTCCTATAATTTTTTATAGGATTGTTTGATTATAGCTTATCATTATTATGTTTGATATGTTGTAACTAATATTTCATCATACAGATTATTTCCAAAGAGACACCAAGTACCAATATTTAATGAGAATTTTTTGCATGATAATGTTTGGATTAGATCAGACTGCAGGTGTTTTCATCAGAAAAGTTCTTAGAAGCATCTTTCCAATGGTATATCCAACGCTCAAATCCGATTCCTGGAATGAAAGATAGGCCAGAATGAATTTTTTCTTCAAAAGCATATAAAGGCCCATGAACTATTTTCGTTACAGTTTAAATTATATTTGCATCTATACTTTTTGAAAAACCTTTTCCCCCATTATGAACATGAAATATGATTTTTAACTCTAGCCGGGACCCACATAACCATCACCCAATTTCTAGATTTCCATTAACCCATCATGCCCATTTTATGTCTGTGTCAATACACTCTAGCCTTACTCCATTTTTCCTTTGTTTATAATGAATCCCAAATTATAGTCACATCCCATTTCTTTATTCTAATCCATTAACTCTAGCCATGATCCCTTTGTATATTTTAATATCATAAACCATGTCGAAAGTCACTTTTTAGTATATAACTATCGTATATATTAAAAAAGTCTCAAACATTAAAACTCGCACAAGTTCACACCCTCAATAGCAATCAACCTTCCATCCTACGGCTCTAATGCCTTTTCGGCCCCTGTTGGCTTGAGGGGGCCTGACCCAGGTTCAGAGTTATTTAGCCAAACAAATCCCTGTACTACTGGCCCTTTCAGTAATAGCCCACAAAGCGCGGATTGAGGTCTCACCCGAAGCCGTATGGGGGGATGCTGGAACCAAGTTTCCACACCCCTGAGATGTCTAAGGGGTCGATTTAGTCCAACTGTGAATACCTCTGCACAGTTTAGTTCGCACACTATGCTGACCTGCGAGACCTTCGTGATCTGTTATAATTGCCTTCGCGCAGCCCTAACCAAGGGCTGAGGTGTTTTCACACTGCTAAAGTAGCGATCTGCACTACTTCCCCAAGTTATACCGCGGATATTACTTACCTTCTTATAACAAATAGTTATCTTCGCGTAAACATATACTTTATCTTATATTCACTTTATCAACACATTCATATAAGTTCATACATCATATAAACAATAGAAATGTAATTTATATCCGATACATTCAATGCACAAAACAAGAAAAAGATACACATAAATGATGTAAAACTTATCTTTATTACTTCTCCAAAGGTTACAAACTCGACTTGCCCTGCCCACTCAACTATAGGGGTCCTCACACTCAGCTGCAAACTACTAGGCCTCTGCGCACTCAGCTGCAGAGCCTTCTCCTACTCTACGACCCAAAGACTCGACTCTACCTTAGATAAGACTCAATTCTCCATCTATTACTTCCAATTCTCTCCCTTTTTCTTATTTACAACTTAGAGCCTCGCTCTATTTATACAATAAAGCCAACATTAAATTACAAAAATGAGGGCGGACAACCCTATGACTCATTTACAATCTTCGCGCTCCGCGCCCACAAAACGCGGAGTATTTACAACGGATTTGATCAAAATCTAGGCTTTAAGTGCCAAAACTTACCTTAGGGGATCCCACGCCCAATAGACCCCCAACACAAACATCGTGACTCGCCCTCGAGTCACTCTGTCGATGCAGAGATCTTCGCATGGAGACCTTCCAACTCTGTCCGAACTGCTGCAAGATCGGCAGTGCACTAAGCAGCTATCTATTATACCTTTTGCACGTGTTGTTCAGAGACCATTCATCTGAATTGTTTCCCTACACCTGTTTATAGTCTCGCGCCTCTTTTTAGCTACTCGGTGTGCTAAGACTGTGCTTCTGTCGGTTACTTAGATAGCCAGGACACCCATGTATGGCTTCAACCGACTACCATTCACTTTTCCTCGGAAATGTTCTCCATTTAACTTTACCAACTGCACTAGACCTCCATCTGTGACCTCCTTAATAACATACGGTCCAATCCAAGGCATCAAGCTGATAAAATCTTGGTGGTAGTCCCCAAATTTGTCAACGTAATCATACGCTCTATTTTATCACCACAGTTTTCTCATCAAGAAAGTCATTTTTATTCCTTCCTCAAGCTTCTTGAATTCTTCTTCTGCCATGGCACTTTTATCCCTTAACTGAACTCTTTCATTCATGACTTCTTGGAGCCTAAGATCACCCTACTGAATCTCTTCATCAAGTCCCAAGCATTCTTCTTTGAGTCCTTCCAACTACATGATCCCTTCTTCCAAGTCTCTACGATCTTTCATATCCATGGGCACTGCTATGAGTGGACTAGGCATGATATACTCCATCGGCATTACAGCGTTTTCTCCATAGGCCAGGCTAGAAGGTGTTTGTCCCATCAGTTTCTTGCACGTTGTCCTATAAACCCATAGAACCGTTGGTACGCACAAGTCCCAATCACTTTGCTACACACTACATACCTTGTTCAGTGCTTTGCACACCTCGTTAAATGCTTCCACGTGGATAACCTTCTACGTGCTCATTCTCTCCATAGTCTATCGTTCCAACTTGAGGAGTTGTTTGCGCAATTTCCCCCCCAACACATGCTTATTGACCGTATCTTCCAATGCGAAGTTCATGTACATCTGCGTAGGTTATTTTCCATATGTCAGCATCCCTCTGGCTAGATGTGCATGTGGTTTATCTTGCCCATTGCATTTATCTGTCAATCGCACTCTAGGCTTCCCAAACCATGTTTGCATCATTCTTCTACATTCGCGCTAATGCTCAAAGCTCTCTTTGTGCGTAACCCACCACCTCGCAGGTGTAGTGCGTAGTACCCAATTCAAGGCCTGGAACAATTGCTTTTCGGCACCACCCATTCAACCTTATCTAGGAAAGTATCTACCTCACTTAACCCATCATAAGTAGGCAAATCCCTCACTTCTGTCAGTATGCATCACAATGATCTTGTCATTATATTACAGTTCAGCATGGTTACCTCGTGTAACCGATTCTGCCATCTCTCTATCTCCTTATTAGAATCCGACATACAGGAGCTTTCGTGCTCCCATGAGATCCATCCATCCACGATGGGATTTACCTAGTCTCTCTCTCATGCAGTTATCTTGTAGATACAGTCTCTTCATCGCTTTCATAATCATGCACCGGCTCGGTGTAGCACGATCCCTCAGCAGAGTCTAAGGGTATAACTACGTGCAGAGACTTCTTCTCAAAAATCATCTTGTGCTTCTTCATATTAATCACCCCGTTCATGTCAGTGGCCCAATCAATTCCTAAGAGCATAGGGTAGGGGTTGTTGTCATCAACAATCTCTATCACTTCAAATTTTGCTAGTGCACTTGCTCCCTCAATATCCATGGTGATTCCCTGCAACCTCCCCATAGGTATTATCTTTTGCTGGTTCGCCATTCGCAGCTGGATAGGAGACCCTTATAGTGTAGGCCTCCCCATGCGCTCCCATGTCTACTTTGGCAGAACATTCGCATCCGATCCTAAGTCCAGAATTACTTGGGCCATTTCATATTCTCCAATATGTGTGGTTAACCTCATTTCTCTTCTCGTCCTCATCATATGCTTTCCAATCTTTTGAACTACACGCAGTTCTCCTAGCACAGTCCTAGCACATCTGTTAATGAGTTCATGCAATCCTTTTACAGCCTTACTATCGAACAGTAGCTTCATGCATGTTTCCAGGAACATCGAAGTGTAGATGTGTCCATTTTTTGCTCCGCCCTATCTCTGCTTATTTATGTGGAGGCATCAATGAAGCTCTTCTTAGCTTCCATGAAGGTTTCCTTAGCACACTCCAAATCAAACTCTGCTTATTTCATCGGAGCCTTGCAAACCCAAGTACTATCTTTGGGTTGTTTTCCTTTATCATCTCCAGTCGCGATTCCACTTCAGAGCATAATGTTCACATTTGGATCTTTATCATCTGCAGGTTATGATTCGGGGGAGGTGGTAGTGCTCCCTTGTCGCATATCTTAGCTATCAGCGTAGGACAATCTTCCGTCTCATGATCAAACAAGGTACAATACAGGCATGATGGACATGCTGGGTTCGTACAATCGCAGGAATAATGTCCTGGCCCTTCGCAATTGTAACATATTAGTTGTCCGCGACCTCGTCCAGGTCCTCCTCCACCTCGGCCTCGTTCGCGCCCCTGAAATCTAGTTCGTGCCACTCCTGCATTCTAGTCTAGGGGCCACATTTTGGCCTGAACTCTATAGGTGGGAGTTCTATCAATCAACAACTCATAGCTTCTACAAGTACACTCATCGTGTCCAAATGATCTACAAAAATTACAGAACAAATCTTACGAATTCTGCGTGTACTTCTGTAACAAATGGCAGTTGTGTGTAGCATGCTTTCCTCCTATTTGACAAATCGCGCACCACAAGGCAGGTGCTGAACTAGGTCCTGCTTGCACTTTTGGACTTAATGGCATCGGTCCTCCTCCCATGAGATAATTCACGAACACAAGGCAATGGTCCTTATCATGACCCTACCTTGCATTTTACGCACTACACCTCTTCCGCACTTCTGGTCAGGCTATCCTGTCCTGTTTTAGACTTTGCATCTCAAGGCACAATTTTTTCAACTACGCGTGGATCTGTTGAACTCCCAAGTTAGGATCCTGCATCAGGGTTTCATGTAGCCTCATTGTGATCTCCAAGGCCTCTACCTGAGTTGTTAACCTCTATTGCGACAACGCATTCCTCAAATGTGGCATTAGCGATGCTACAAACCATTCACGGTGTTGTCCATCTGTCAAAGTCATATTAGCTTCACGAATCGTACACTTTAGTCTCTGATCCACCTCCCAAGGAGTCTTGCCTGGTATCATTGTGATCTCTTTGAATCCAATGATTGACTGTACTTTTGACTTCGACCTGCTAAATTATCTGTTTAGCGCAATTTGGATATCTGCGATTCCCGCATTCAGATTGTCATTAGAATACTTAATATACCAAGTCAGCGTGCAATCTTGTAAAGCACTGATTAGCGTCGCTTTCTTTATATTATCATCCGTAACTCCATGTGCTTCCCATACAGCTCTTATCATGAATCAAAACTGGTTCGGATCTTCATTTCATACTACCTTAAACACAGGAAACTTTATCATGCTTGCCATATTCACTCGTGGTGGTGGCAAAGGTGGTATAGGTGAAGATGGAGGTGAAGGGGGTGAAACTGGTGGTGGTGTGGGTGGGGGTGGTATGCACAAAATCCTCTGCCTTATCAAATTGATCACACTTTGTGGCAAGACCTTCGCAAGCTCTTCCTTGTCCCTTCACAGAGGTGAAATCAAAGGGCTATTCTTTGGTCCCTTACTTCCTTCGTTTCTGTAGGATTTTCCACTTCGCATAGCTCTGGACATCAAGGTAATTGCATAACCCTCTTTTCACACAATAGAATTTTAATCCAAGTATTCAAAGACTTTAAGTACTTACCTCGCGGTCCTTTGAGAAATCGTCGCTCTACCTTGCTATAGTTGGCTAAAGTATCTACCGCGAACTCAGTAATGAATCCTTCTATAATATGATCGAGCCAGTGATCAACAGCATGCATGATTTTATCCTCCGAGGCTTCCAATCTGCGCACCAACTTTAGGGTCCACACAATAAGATTGTTGAGTTTCCACCTTCCTTTGCTATCTTCTAGCTTCACGATCCACTCGTATGGCTCAGTAGGGAAAGATGCGAAAAAGATTTCATGGATCTCTGTGTACAGGTAGAAGTCTAACCACTCTTCTTTTGTTAGTCGTGGGTTCATGTTTTCTTGCACTGCGAACTCGTGAATTCCTCTGTCTAACCAACCTTCAATTTCCTTCTTAGCTGGATTCCAATGATACGACATCAGACTCTATGCAGATTTCGGTCTCGGCAACGGAAACATTTGTTGGCTTGAGGGGGCCTGACCCAGGTTCAGAGTTATTTAGCCAAACAAATCCCTATACTACTGGCCCTTTCGGCAACAACCCGTGGAGTACAACTGAAGTCTCACCCGAAGTAGTATGGGGGGATGTTGGAACCATGTTTCCACACCCTTCAGATGTCTGAGGGGTCGATTTAATCGAACTGTGAATACCTTCATGTAGGTCGGTTCGTGCACTATCCTGACCTGCGAGACCTTCACGATCTATTAATATAATCGCCTTCATGCAGCCCTAACCAGGGGCTGAGGTGTTTTCACGTTTCTAAAGTAGTGATCTACGCTACTTCTCCAAGTTATATCGCAGATCTTACTTACCTTCTCACAACAGTTAGTTATCTTCGCATAAACAGATACTTTATCTTATATTCACTTTATCAACACATTCATATAAGTTCACGCATCATATAAACAATAGAAATGCAATTTATATCAGATACATTCAATGCACAAAACAGGAAAAAGATACACATAAATGATGTAAAACTTCTCCAAAGGTTATAGACTCGACTTTCCCTGTGTGCTCAGCTGCAGGGGTCCACGCACTCAGCTGCAGACTACTAGGCCTTCGCACACTTAGCTGCAGAGCCTTCTCCTACTCTACAACCCAAAGAATCGACTCTACCTTAGATAAGACTTAATTCTCCATCTATTACTTCCACTTCTCTCCCTTTTTCTTATTTACAACTTAGAGCCTTGCTTTATTTATACAATCCCATGGTTCACAGACCATGGGTAGATTTCTAAAGCCGACATTACATTACAAAAATGAGGGTGGAAAACCCTATGACTCATTTACAATCTTCGGGCTCTGCGCCCACAAAACGCAGAGTCTTTACATTGGATTTTTTCAAAATCTTGGCGTTAATCCCCAAAACTTGCCTTGGGGTATCCCATGCCCAATAGACCCCTCGCTATGTTTCTCTTTATCGGAAAGGGGGGGTCCGAAAAGTGGTTTCCTTGCTGCTATGTGGCCTCCCCTCGTCATTTCACACCCCCCCCCCCAATACCATAAACCACTTCGCCCCCCTCCAAAAACGGTTTTCCCCACTCCCACCATAACCCACAATCCTAGTTACGTCACCCTCCACTTCCGCTTCACTGCCACTCCCCTACTACCACATAGCTCCTTCTTCCTATCACTTCCCACCAATGATCCTGACCCCACCTTCACGTCAGCTCCTAGCCTCCATCCACATGCGCCAACCCAGCCATGGACATCCACTCCCATCCCGATAGTATGTTCATTCCCTCCAATCCCCAGCTTCCATGTGGCCCATCTTGCATGAACGGTTCTGAGAGAAGTGGCCATCCTGCTTTCCTTCGTAAATGCAGACTACAACAGGATTTATAGATTGATCAATGGGCCAAATCAACGAATTCATTCACTCCTTGAGACAACAAGATTATTTTTCGGTGTTTCTTCAACAACATGGTCATTAAAGAGACAACAAGAAAACAGGGCAGAGACACAGTGGAATAGTAATGGAACTTTCAAACACGTTTCAAACAACAAACAACATGCCTATCAGTAGGATAAACAATATTTCTCATTTAAAAGCCTAGAAATAGCACAGCAAAATTTGAAAGGCCAGATGCTCTGAATTTCCATAAATATAGTGCCAACGCTACAACAATTTTATTTCCCTAAAAATTTGTAACTGTTAGATAGTCTATGTTCATACGACTTCCATTTGTATTTGAATTCTGTTGTAACAGAAATCTTGATGAAGTCTCAAAGTTTTATTAATCAGATAGGAACAAGTCTCTAGAACAATGGATTGAATCAGGCTCGAGTGGAAAGATATGTAAAGAGATCTTTCTCTATAAATAAGTAAATTTTTGACTCTAAGAAGGGTGGATTTGGAAAGTGAGAAACTAGCCTTTTGTAATATTTTGTTCTTGTAATAGAAAATCTAGAGCACTCTATTTTTGTGCCTGAGATTCTTATTATGCATTTTATGAGTTTTTATTCTGTTGTTAATAGTTTTACATAGTATCTTAATTACTTAGAAATCTGTCATACAGCTCCAATTTCCTTCATTTATTGTGTATCAATGTGGCTGTTCATTTGTATCAATTTTAAAGTTATAGATGCCTCAGCTTCCATTAAACACTATTTTTGACCATTTTTTGTTTTAATTTGACTCCATGCCCAATGGTGGCAATTATCACATTTGTCTTCACCTACAAAAACCATAAAAAGAGATCAGAGTTCGTCATCTGAATTTTGATTTTATCACAAGTCATTTTATAAATATTTTGAGAGATCCCTCTGAGATTGGAAGGACTAACTTCCAGCCTAAATTTGGTTTGAAATAGTTACATTTGGTTGAAGGTTGATACAACCCAACCTGTCCCGGCCAAGTGATAACAGACTAGAAGAAATTCAAGACTCACACAAAGAGAGGGAATAAACAGATAACCAAGTGTTGATAGGTGTAAAATTTCCTCTTGGATTTCACCCTTCTTGTCTAAGAAGCCAAGCATGGTTCCATGTGGAAACTAACCTACAGGTGGAGAAACAAACAAAGGAAAGAAGCAAGACAAAGTAAAGCAAAGTAAGAAAATTAGGAAACAAACAAGAAAAGCAAACACTACTCCTTCTCCTAACATAAGCAGAGCATAGGCCAACTCACGTAAAGTGATACTTTCAATGCAGCCATTGGCGCATTGGTTCACCCATGTAGGCGAGACCATGATTGACAAGAAATATATGAAAGAAAACCAATAGAAAATAAAGATAAAATGATGCAAACCACTATGTTTGAATCTTGAATGCATCCACAAAAAATTTAAAAAAAATAAAAATCACATGAAAGGCACTCTGTGGACGTATTGCGGTGTCCTATCACATTGCACATGGAAGACAAGCATGTACACACCTTCTAACTTGAAAAACAAGAAAACATAAAGAAAGAAGAAAAATTATGTTTCAAAACAGTGCTTGTTACATATGACTCCTACAATTATTTAGCAACAGGATCATGTGATTCCAGTGGAGGATTAGAAAACTGTGAAATAGATTGATTTTCAATGTGAACAACAAATTTATGAGGAGCCTAGAAATATTCAATGGACTTTTGATCTAAAGCGGAACTAACCTCAAAGCTACGAGAACCCGACATAAGCATAAGCTAGGCCTGAAGTGCCTCGATAGCTTGAGGAGTTTCCAATTCATTAGAACATGGATCATCAAAGATCGGTGGCTTAGAAAGATCAACAATATACAAGTCATAATATTGATCAGGTGAATGAATGAAAAGATCACAACAACCATGATCAGAAAATTCAAGATGATGGACAATGACATCCTAATGATATGATCAATCATAAAGAGGGGATGATGAAAAACAAGATATTTCACCCTCTATGTTTTCGGAAAGGTAAGATGAGATATTTTCCCAATCTAGGAAGATTTGTCCTCTCCATAATCAAATGAAAAATTGGCATTCCACGTGTTCTGCAAAAGATCGGAAATAGAAACATCTGGAAATGAATTTTCACAACATGGAACAGAAATGGTAGAGTCGTGGAAGATGTCAGGATAAAGTCTACAAGGTGCAAACAGAAGGAGGTCATCCTTCACCACAGATTCTTGTTCAGACTCCCACACATACTCATCAAAAATGAAAGTGCATGTTGGTTGTTCAACACCAACTCCATCCAAAACTTGATCCTCGTGAACATCACATGTGAGATATGAGATGGATGAGCACAACACACCAAAATCCAAAGGATCAAAGGAACCAAAGGATGAAGGATGAGGAGATAAAACCACATGACAACCATCAGGGTTACAGTCCAAATCTGCATAGAAATCCTAAGTGGGTGGGGTAGGAGGAGATGGTGACAGATCAACAGGTGGATTCTCAACTTCCCCTACCTTGACCTGTTGAGCCAAAGATATTTTATGAGAAGGGGACAGAGGGTCACTTGGGATAGTAACCTTGTTCATCTTATATTTAGAAGCTCTAACACTGACGTATGTTGGGAGAGGTTCGAACGATTCTAACTCATGTGGGTTCTCAAAAACATGAACACGATATTGAAATATTTCCTCCAAAAATTCCCAATCAACTTCATCTTCATGAAATTCATAAAAGTACTGAAGAAAATGATCGTGAAACTCTTGAAGAGATTCGTCAGATGATTTTCACAATTTTAAATTTTTTTTATTAAGGGCTTTACGGTCATAAAGAATGAAAACACGATAAAGTTCTTTGAACAAGTGATTAAAAGAGTGTATAGAGGTTACGGGCAATGTGTGACACCATTTCTTTGTGCGCCCTTAGAACGTGAAAATGAAAACCCCATAGGAGATGTCATCTAATGAGACATCATTCCTGTCACAAAAGCTAGCAAAATAAACTTTGTGCCTGAATAAGGTTGTTCCATCCTCGCCATTGAACTTATATCTGGACAAGTCATCTATGATGCTCATCAGCACTTCAAAATCAATAGCATGAGAAAAACATGTCGGATTATGATTTGGATAGAAGTCATGAAATATGTGTAGAAATTCAAAACAGACTTCAAGGGCTCAGCTTGTCATCTAGCCCTCCTTCTAGCGCTAGAAATGTTGATGGTGTTGGACCCACCAACATTCAGGGGATCTCCCCGATATGAATTCCCAACTAGACCTCAAACCATTTGGAGTAGGAGTCCCAACAGTGGGTGGTAGTGTAATTCCTTTGACTATGGTAGCGCGCATAGGTAAGTATGATAAATTTGGGTGAGAGAAAGTCTATGACCTTGCGAAGAGTCAAGTGTGATGCATGAAGGTTTTAACACATGGAGGGAAAAAGGAAGTGAGCCCTTAGAAGCCTATAATATTACGCAGCTTGAAATGAACACATGAGCAGAATGACATCACAAGCTAAAATGTAGAATAGTCCATAAATTAATGTAATGAGTTAATCCAACAACATGCATTCAATAGGATTAGTACAATTTCATACAAACTAGTTCATAAGAAAATGCGTAAGTTAAACAACATACATTGCTAAAGCAACCAGAATAGTCCAACTACATTAACAACATATGCATGAAAGTGTGTTGGATATGATATTATTATTATAAGTGAAATTTCCATCCATACATACACCTTTGACGACCACTAGCCCCAATAGTGGAACATTACAGTCAAGAACACATTCTCCTCCAAAGAATTATACTCGCTATACACTTTGAAAAATCCAAGGCTCTTCACAATACTCCCAAGCCTTTTTTAAGCCTAAGTTTAGGCAAAATCTTGGCTCCAAAAAGCATGTTCTATGAGTTATGAGTTCTATTTATAACAAAGGGTGGGGTGACCCTTGACATTCTCCTTTTTGACTCTTTGGCTACCCTCATGGCTCTTAAACTTCCTTAAAAATAACTCATTACATAACATGATGACCTTTCACATTCCACTAATGACACTTGGAATTTCACATACAACATATTTACAAATAATATTATATTTTCCACATGTACCCATGTAAGACAAAATAGATTAGAGAAAACCTAACAAGACAAAACACTATGATTTCGAAGTTTGGGGAAATACCACCTCGAAAAACTCCACTAGTTACTTCTCATTCACATATTGATGCCAAGCTTGGTATTGTGTGATGGTGTCCCCAAACTATTTGATGGTGTCTTTCTGAAAGTGAAATTTCACCTCCATGGCATCCAGGTATATGGTCTTGGAACTTATATCCAACTCATTCTGAAGCATGTGCATCATGGTGTTGACCATGACAATACCATCGATATACTTCTGCATGTTAAGTGCACTTAGCCCCAAGTCTTCCCTGGTGGCCTCTTGCCTTAGCTGCTCCATGTAATCATCGATCTCTAGCCAGAGTTGGTTCTTGGGTTTACCATCGGTGAGGGAACCGATTGATGGGATCTTGTGCATTCTCACCATTACATCCAAAATGTTGTGCAACCATGCATATGAGGCCTATATGTTATTGATGAATGGGGTGATTTGCTTGTAGTTCTAGATCAACATCTAGGCCTTTGCTTTCTCCAGCTTTTCCTGAGGCTCCATCTTATTTTCTAAGTCAAGTGGGGCTCCTTTGTAGCACGTTGTCCACTCTTATACATGGGTGATGGCAGCATGTATGTTCTTGAGAGTTTGAACAAACTATTTTCTCCATTGTTGTAGGCCATGCACACAGACAACTGCTTTATGGATGGTGACAAATCCATCATAGAGCTTTTGCATGGTACTCTCAAGTGTTGATACTTCAGCAAGTATCGCTTTCCTCATTCCCCCCCATTGCAGAAACTGTATTATGCTCTGATGCTCAGAGTTGTTCTACCTCTTGCTTGGAAGACTTCAATTTCTTTGCTATTTTTTTATTCTCGGCCATCAGGTACTTAACATTTGAGCTTGTCGCTCCTGCATAGGCCAATCTAGCTTCAGCAAGGGTAGTTGGATGTTTCCTAGTGTTTGACACTATCACCCTTTCCTTGATGAATGCAGGGGATGCGTGATCATCCAAAACGTGCTTCCTTGATGCATGTACAATATTCCTTTGCAACTCATCAAATAATATATTGTCACATCCATGACCAGATCATCCTCAAGGAGAACAACTTCTCCATGCTCGCTCAAGACTGGTTCTGACACTGGAGGTGACAGACACTAAAAGATGACCTCTAGTTCTCTTGGCATAAGGTGGGTATCTTCATTCTGTGGCTCTTTCTCCAACACCATGTCTGTCACTTCGATCAATTGCCTAATCTGTTGAGCAAGCTCTTGGTCCTACATATGTTCACCATCTTCCTTAGCTATTAGATGTTCTGAATCATCAACCTGTATAGGCATTGTTTTCTTTATCATTCTGCCTTGCCTTTGTTCTTCTTCATGTTTTTTCTTCTCTTCTCTTTCTCACCTCCTCAACTACTTTTCTTCCTTCAGCTTCTTCTCCATCTCCTATAGCCTCTTCTTTTCTCTCTTCCTTCGCTCTTCTCTCTTTATCCATTGCTCCCTATTTTCTTCTGCTGCCAAAGATGCTTTCTCCATGGTAGGTTTTTCCCTCATCTTGCATCTTTGCTCTACCTCTGGGTTCTAAGAAATCTTCCTCTTTCCCTTGTTTTGCACTGGATTGCTACCTATTGTTGTTGTTGTTGTTTCTTCCTGGGCTACTATTTTCTGCAGAGTAGCTTTCCAAGTTGTTTCTATGATGGCCGTCTCATGGAGCTTGGAGGAATTGTAACAGTGCCTCCAAGGGTCCTCCTCTAGCTAGTGAAATTTCTCATGGATCCATGGAAAATACACCCTTGCATAATGGTCCTTCCAAATACCGTGGGGATCATATGGATTAAAGTCTTTGGAGCTGAACTTGAATTTCACTCTCCTTGGCCTTGACATCTTCATCCTTTAAGCTCTTAATCTATTATAATATGATCCACAAAGGAAGAGCGGGCCATGGTGCTTTCTTCTTCATATGCAGTCATACTAACAACCCTGTAGAGAGGTGACATGACACTTCTTGCATGATAAACTTGTCAATGGCATACCTTTGTAGAACATGCAGAGTCTTCTCTCTACCAAACACTCTGATGAAGGTGCCACTTGGTGAGGCATACCAATCTCCAATTTTTACTATTTCCTCCATTGCTTCTTAGGACATGAAAGGTGGATCTTGATCAAATATAAGCTTGTACAACGGGATGATAAAATGGTTAGTTAGCTTTGTCATCACTCCTCGATAGCTACAGTTAGAAAGAAACTTGTAATAAATTTTGATGACAATCTCTTTGGTGTCCATGTCCACCTCATGCCAGGGAACTATTGTTGGGCACAGATTCCATCAAGTATGCAGACACGTAAAATCTTGATTTCTCATTCTTGGGCAGATTCCAAGTGTTAGTCACATGGATATTCAAATGATGAGCCAACAAATCTTACCAGATGAATGGCTTCCCATCATTCACCAATTGGTCTTTTACGACTACCCACCCTTCAGGAAATGTTTCTGTGTTCTCTTGACCATATATTCTGCAAGAAAAGATGATCAAGAATTGATAAGCCTTCCTGAGGGACTTTGTCTTGTACACATGAGTGGGTGTCTTTCTAAACTTTGACAACTCTTTCACCTAGCGCTTCACGATATCTCTAGTGTTCACAAAGCCATGGGTGGCATAGAAAAATGAATCCATGCACTTCACTGGCTGGGGTAAATGATACATCTGTTGAAATTTCTCTGCCCTAAAGGTGGAAATCTCTATCTCGCTGGCACTACTCGATGTCATAGTTTGTTCATCTATGTGTGAGACAATCCAGCTGATAATGTCCATACATGGGAAGACGAGGTACCTACATGCAACCTTATATAAGTATGACTGCTAGATACTAAGATAAACTTGTCAGTCCTATAAGTCTTCCTTGATGTTCTCTACAAAAATATCTTTTATTTGTTTCCATGCCAACTAAGATAAACTTGTTGGTCCTATAAGTCTTCCTTGATGTTCTCTACAAAAGTATATTTTATTTGTTGCCATGTCAGTGTTGAACCCTTCTCAATGAATAGTTGAGTATCTGCATAAACTGGTAGGCCAATTGATATATGCTCAACTACTTCCCTAGTACTACTCTCGGAGGTTTCCTTTGATGTAGCTCTCTTCGATGCCATGTTAACTGTAACTGTTAGAGAGTTTATCAACAACTGTTGTACCTGTGGGACAGAGACAACACTCATGGAAACCAAATGTCAGCTTAAAAACCAAAGTAACTTCGAGACAAGATCAAGCAAAAAGTCGGGCTCATGTTGGGAAGCTTTGCACAATTCTCATTGATAGAGGTCACTAGCTGACTATGGGAACCATGCTTTGCAGAGTCCCAATAGTAAGTCAGGAAGCTTGATGACTGGAACAACATAATGCACAATTTAGTCTTGGGTCAAGGCTAGGAGAGACTGTGCATTGTGTAGTCTCAGTGGGAAAGATAGGAAGCTAGCTCCTAGAAATGTGTAGTGTGCAGTTGGACCCAGGCCAGGATAGGATCTATGCAATTCCAGAAGCCAAGGCATAGGCCTTGAGCTCCTAGATTTCACAGTGCATGAAGTGGAGTGTGAGATTTGGGCAAGGGAACCCAGATCTTCCCAAGGGGAGTGTGAAAATCAATTAGATCCGAAGGACGATGTGATGTTGAGTGTAGATATGACTAAGTTTTGATGCATGCATGTGAAACAAGTGCATGAATCAATTAAACTAAAGGAAAATGAAGCATGTGAAGAGATTCATTGCAACAACGACCATTGCTGAAAAAACATGGTAACTCATGCAACACTTGGGAAAGGCAATCTAAAACATGAAACAACACTTATACAAGCTAAAACAAGTTAAAAAACCATAATTTGTTCAAATAAACAAGTTAAATAACACTCTCACAAGCTAAACAACAAAAAGTGACAGAAAAAGTGGCAAAAGACTAGGAAGGCAAAAACTCACTCAGAAAAGCGACGATGATCACACCAAAGGTTCCTTGATCTCCTCGGGAATGCTAAAGCTCCAAGATCGAGTGTGAAAATGAGATCTAACAACATTGATTAAATAGATTTGTTCAAATTATGGTTTATGATGTGAATGCCTAAGTTCAAGGAAAAAGCAACACTTTGTGGCATTTTCTAAAAATAGCGCAAGTGTCTCCTTCAGGTTACTAAAAATAGATCCCTATTTTTTAGGGATGATTTTTTATTTTTTCTTTTTTTCTTTTTCAGGAAAATATGCCATGCATTTTCTGGAAAGATTGCATAGTTCTCTAAAGGATCGGGAAACTCTCTGGTTCATGCACTGAGCTATTTTTGAGCACAGTGGGTTCTACGCAATTTCTGGGCTTAGTGGCTTTGGGCTGCCTCTCATGTCTGCACAATTTCTCAAGGTTGGCTTCCATCCAATACTGTGCATTTCTTGAGCTCAAGGCTCACTGGTAGTCAAAACTACGCAATTCCCAAGAGCAAGGCGAGTTGCCCTCAAGAATTGCATAGTTCTCTAAGGCTAGCCTAGAATTGTTGAAAAACCAAGTCAAGGGATCGGCTTGTGGGTTATGAAATGAACTAAATTAGAAAAAAAAGCCAAGATGAAAATAGCAAAGCTCAATTGAAGCACAAGTACCTAGATAAGTGCACGATGAGTTGTTGTGGTTTAGAAGGGAGGCTCCAAAATCAAAGGATAGGCAAAATTTTGGAGGGTGGTTGTAGCTAACATAGTGATGAGGTAGATAAGACTTCCTACAAGATTTTTATACATAGTTTCATCCTCAAATTCATTTTCTTCATTGGAGATGAGCTTTAAATTATGTTCCATTAGAGTGGATAAAGAGTTGCATTCAGCCATGCCAAACTTGTTCGATAACTCTCCAATTTATTTCTTTTGAGAGAGGAATATATATTTCAAATGTTGATTCACTTCAAAACCTAAATAGTAATGATGATGTCCAAAATCTATCATCTAAAATCATTTCTTCATTTCTTCTTTATGTATGCAATACAATTTTCATTGTTCCCTTTCATCAATAGATCATCCACATATACCACAAGATAGGCAAAAAAATTTCCAACTTTCTTGAAAAATAAAGTTGCATCATCAATATTACAGTGTTTGAAATTTAGTTTCAAAAGATACTCAGTCAACTTTTCATACTAGACTCATGTTACTTGTGTTAGGCCATAAATGGATTCGATGAGCTTATATACTTTATGCTATTTTCCCTTCACAAACAAACCTTCTTGTTGAGACATAAAACCATTTTCTTTGAGGTCTCCAATCAATAAAGTAGTTTTTACATCAATTTGATGGACTTTCCATTCATTTTGAGCTACCAAGGCAAAGAGGGTTCGGATGGTGTCCCATTTTGATATGGGGGGATATGTATCCTCGTAATCGACCCCTTCTTTCTATGCAATTTTTTTTCCATAATCATTTATTTGTGTTATCATATCAATTAGTGCATGGAGTTCTTTTTTGGAAGCACCATAATGGTGTTCTATTGAGGTGCCTTGAGCTACAAGATACAAATAAGGTATTAAAATATTTACACGATGGACTGCTAGGTGGCCACTATGTGGGAAACACTACAACACATAAATTCATGAAGGACAATTATTATTGGCCCACTTTGTTCAAGGATGATCACGCTTATGTCCACAAGTGCCAAGCATGTCAAAGATGTGTCGGTCATGATCAGAGGCCAACTACCCCAATTCTACCAGTTGTAGTTGAATCACCTTTCAATAGTGGGGCCTTGATGTTATTGGAGATATTTCTCCTCATATGTCAAAGAACCATCGGTGTATTCTCACAACGATAAATTACTTCACTCAGTGGTCATAAGCATCTCCTCTTAGACAAGTAAATAACGAGGAAGTCATCCTCTTTCTGCAACAAAATATTATAACCAAGTTTGGCATTCCTACATCCCTTGTCTTTGATAATGTGACATATATTTCATTGTTAGAACTTTATGAATTCACATTAAAAAATGGAATTGTATTGAAACATCAAATTATTATTCGCAGAGAAATCGTTTGGTTGAATCAACGACTAAGAGCCTTATCCGCATAATCAAAAAAACCATCTTTTCTGAACAAAGGAGCTAGCATAATATTTGACCAATTCACTGTGGGCTAACCTTGTAACTCCAAATCCTTCCTTGAGGACCTCGCCATACTTTCTAGTTTACGGTAAGGAAGTTATCTTTCCTCCAAACCTATATCTTCCAGCCTATTTATAGTGTTGGATACCATCAACATATAGGGATATCCCCGATATAAGGTCCCAACTAGACCTCACACCATTTGGTGTAGGAGTCCCATCTAGAGTATGGCATGCCTGTCGTTTACTTAAAGATATGCCTTGGCTTTAGCTGTCGGCACAAGAGAGAAGTGCAATTTTCCTTTCGAATTAGCAACCTAGTATGCGTTGCGTATGTTTGATTGTCGATGTATCCAGGTTCTTCTACTACGGGGGGGGGAATGAAGTCAGCCTCTCAAGAGAGAAGTAATAGTACTACCCTAATGGAGACACACACAAGAGAGAAAATTTTGTCTAACATCAATTGAAATAGTTCACAATGATGCGACGATCATTATAGGCATAACAACACATTTCCAACAAGGAGTGCTGAAGTAACTAAACTAGTTCAACTAATCCAGTAGTTAATGAAAACAAAAGTGAACCATAAACATTAAAATAATATTCTTAGAAACATTCATAATCCATGCATTAAAACATGCTGGCCTAAAAAGGCTTCAATATTAAGAAAAAGTACCAAGATACATAAATGAAATGAACACCACTGGCTCCAACAGTAGAGCGTTAGAGACACTATCTGCTCCCAAAAGTACTAACTTTGTCTCTCTAATGCCTTATGGGAGAAGCCAAGGTTAAAATTCCTTTACATGAGGAATGAGGATCTATTTATAACTTGAGGAATGACCTTTCACATCCTCATGACTCTTGACTTTCTAACTTCTAATGACTGTTGGACTTCTACAACCTTTGGAATTCCAAATGACTTTTGGAATTACATATGACTTTTGATATTACATGTCTTTTGGAGTTCCATGAATCTTTAGTTCATACATGACTCTTGGGCTTCCACTCATTTGTCCTTTACAATGACTACAATAATACATCATGACTTCCACATCATCATATGATGAAACTAGACACGTCACTATCTTGGATGACTGGTAATGATAGTGACAAATGACATGGACTTTCTCCAGTGGTGACATAGTTACCACTATATTTGCTCTTTGTTCATCTTCTGATCATGGAGCTTTCACCCTCCAAAAGGTCTTCAATCTTGGAGTCCTTAGGGTGCTTCGATCATCAAGTTTCAAGTGTGTTCTTGGTTATTTTCATTCTTCCTTTATTTACCCTATTTTCCAAATATTCCTCATGTATACTTTCCATCAGGTCCCTGGAATACATGTTTCTACAATCACTCATGACGAGCAACCATCAACATGAAAATTTCCTATTATACCATTTTTTTTGCAAATTTTCATGTTTATGCCTTTTTGGAGCGCTCAAAAGGGTAAAAAGTGTTTCAGGGTGCATGGGTACACTTTCAAATGCTAAAGGGCTAAAGATGAGGAGCTTCAGGGCTTCGGGATGCACTCATGTGCTCAAGAGAAGAAATCAATCAAGGTAGGTAACATGTTGTGAGTCTGAAGGAAGAAGGGGAAGGCTTTGGGCTTCCCAATTGCGTTGTGCACTCAAGGGAGAGAAGGAGGGTAAAGGGCTCACTCCCGAACGCTAAAGGTTGAGCCTTTGGGGTGCACTCATGTGCCCAAAGCCCTCAGGAAGGGCGTAGGGCACACTCTTGAAGGTTGAAGGTTGGGGCTTTGTGCCTTCGGAGTGTGCCAGTCTGCTCAAAAAGTTAAGGAGGGTGTAGGGTGCATAGTGGAAGGATGAAGGATTAAGCTTTGGGTCTTCAAGTCATGCTAGTGTGCTCAAGAGGGAACACTTCTTCAAGTCAAAGGAGTGCACACAAGGAATACTTTTTCATTTTGGAGGGCGCAGTTCAGAACAAGGAAGGGGATTCGTGCTATAGGGGTGTGCCATGCTCTTAAGGAGGGTGTAGCGTGCACTTTCAAATAATGAAGTATCTCCCATTAAGGCTTCATAGTGTGCTTGTGTGCTCTTGGCCTGAACGAGCTTTCTTTGCAACCGAAATTTGTCCAATTCTGTATGATAAGGTAAGGGGCGAACAAGATGAGTTTACACATAGAACCAAGTGTGACGCACACCACCTCATCAAGAATAATTAGACAAGATTGACCAACAATGAATATACATCAAAATGTCACTTTTTACATGTTCCCCAAATACTACTTGTGGAGTGTGTATGACTACGACCCAAAAGTGTCGTTTGATAACACAAAGATGTTGTGACCATGAAATGTACCTAGGGATATTCTAATCGACATGATGACACTTAAGAACATTCAAGAAAATTTATAACATATAAAGAAACATGAACGACACTTCACAAATGAGGTGACACTTGATATGACAATGAAGTAGGCTCCAAAATTTGAGTGTAGTGAAATTTTTTGAGGGTGTTGTAGCAACGACAACACTTGCTGACACACTAGACGAACTTTAGCTTCTCTATCCAGGAAAGTTTTGTGTTAAGGTTCATACCTTTAGGAAGTATGGATTTCCCTGAGTTCCCCCTTTTGACCCATTTTTATGCATAGCATCTCACTTTTCTCTACTTGATTGAAACACATGTAGAAATACACTATATCACAATTGTTTTGATACAAGAGAAGGAAATGTGCAAGATGAGTTTATTATTTTCAGAGTATGATTTTTCATCTCCGGTGTTGCTCTACTGCTAGTAGGCTTGGATAGTACCCTAATGAAGTCACTTCAGGAGAAAAAATGTTGCTTTACTTCCAATGAGCTTGGACAGTACCCCGACGAAGTCACTTGCTTCACCTCCCTGCACAGGAAGCCTTTCTCTTCTTTCACCCTTTATTTATTTATTTTAATAGAACTATGAATTGGAACTTATTATTTTCAATAGGCAGAAGATGGATCCTGACTTTGAGATTAAAGGAGGTTTCCCCTTTAGATAATTATATTTAGACCACTGATTTTAGTTTTCTCGTATTAGATTTTCCCCTTATCCCTTCTCTACTAGATTGGACAAGAATTAACACACAAGTAGATGTATACCAAGTGGAGCAGTTCAAATACTAGTATAGGCATGGATCTAATAGGTTCCCTCAAGATTCTCCTATTAGACAAATCCTATTTTTCATTTGGACTTAGCTCAACCTATGGCATTTCCCAAACAAAGAAGGAGAACAACAGGAAGCCCAGCATTGTGGTTGTCACACTTCTCTTTTTTTCACTACAAAGCCTCTTGAGCAATGCAATTTACACAAGGGTCTTATTTATGTACACTTACCAACCAACAAGACATAACACAACATGACTACATAACAAATAGATGAACACAAACAAAATAAAAGAAGCAAAATAACTGTACAGGAAGCGCAGCTTGTAGCTGCTATTGGAAATAATGTTTTAAATTTTGGCCATTTACAGGAACAGGGTCAATCCTCCTGTCTAATGATTTTATCTTAAAGGAATTATGGTTGAGATTTTCAGAAAAAACACATGGCCCAATCCATAAAGGTTAGAAATTTGTGTGTTTACCTTTGTCTTCATGGGGTTTGTCCCACTTCAAAACTAGGTCGCCCACATCAAAGCTCTTTGCCCCTACATATTTCCTTTCAAACCAACACTTTACAAGGTCCTGATGTATGGAAAAACGTTCTTTGGCCTTGTGCCTTTATTCCTCAAGTTTAAGTAGTGTATCTATCCTACTTTTAACCAGGAGGAAAGGTTTTCCTTGTGACTCTTGAGAGAGTTGCAAGGTCGAAAGATATAGGTTCAAAGGAAAGATAGTTTCTTTACCATAAGCCAGGAAGTAAGGCAAGGTTTTCAGGGGAGGTTTTGGGGTAACATGGTAATCCCATATAGCATTATTCAAAGCCTTATGTCAGTTCCTTTGTTTAGATAAAATTATATTCTTGATTATATGGATAAGATTCTTATTTTTCGATTCAGCTAGACCATTTCCCTGGGGATAATAATTAGATGCATGCTTTAAAAAAATCCCATTCTCTAATGAAAATTCATAAATTTTTAATGATGAAAAATATGGTGCATTATCAAAGACAAGTGACGTAGGAATACCAAACATGGTTATGATGTTCTATTGTAGAAAGAAAATGACTTCTTCATCATTTACTTGTCTGAGAGGAACTGCTTTTGACCATCGGGTGAAGTAATTTGTTTCTATTAGGATATATTGAAGATAATTCGATGAATGAGAAAAAATTTATCCTATCACATCAAGGCCCCACTATTGGAATGGCTCTTCAATTGCTACTGGTAGCAGTGGGGTGACTAGCCTTTGATCATGGTTGATGCATCTTTGACATGATTGGCACTTGCAAACATAAGCATGGGCATCCTTAAATAAAGGGCTAATAACAACCAACCCTCATAACCTTTTGTGTTGTAGTGTCACCTGCATAGTGGCCACCTACCAATCCATCATGTAAATATTTCTAAACCTTCTTTGTATCCTACAGCTCAAGGCACCTGAGTAGGACACCATTGTGGTGCTTCCAGAAAAGCACTCCGTGAACTAATTGGTAAGATAAGGCTTTTAAATGGATTTCCCTTTTTTGTTTATTCGATAAGTGTGAGGGCAGGTGGCATGCTCCAAAAATTTCCATAGGTCTGCATACCAAGGTGTTATAGATGTGGACTGAAGAAAACTTTCAATATTGTACATCTCGATTTCCTCCTCCCACCCTGACAGATCTTGTTCTGTAGCATCTCTTGCTTTTGTGGTTAGCTTACAAAGGACATGACCCTTTATGGTATCAACTAGTTTGAATTCTAGGTCATACTCTTGAAGACAGATCATCTAGTTAGCCCTCTTCTCACCCAACTTTGTTTTTATGAACAATGTTTGCTATTGGATGAGGCACAAATAAAACTGTGTGAACTTTCAATATGTAGGGCCCAAAATAATTAATTTCCTTGTATACTACATATTTTTGTTTATCAATAGTAGGATAATTTAATTTGAGACCTTATATACTAACTCTTATAAAATAAATCTTCCAGTCATTTTCTTCTTTATCTTTCTAAAGTCAGCACGGTTGCAATTGACAAATTCGAAGCGAATGTATAGAGCAAAAAACACTTGCCATAATCAAGACTAAAACATGTAGGTGCATTGACGATAGCCTTCTTGATCTTAGTGAAAGCATCTTTTTGTCGTTTGTCCAATTTGTCTATTGCATCTTTCCTAATCATATCTTGTATAGGTTTGACTATTTGAGCATAATCAGAGATGAATTTCCTCAAGAAAATTATTTTCCCTAAGAAAGACTACATGACTTTCTTATTCACCAGGAACAAGATTTGCGTAATAGTCTTGACCCTCTCGGGATCAAACTTGATTCCTCTCTTTTCTATGATGTACCCCAATAAAATCCCTTCGAACACACCAAAGACACTCTTCTTGGGATTAACAAAAATCCCTTACTTTCAGCACCGCTCAAAAATATGCTTTAGATGACGTACATGATTTGGTCATTTCTTGGAAAACATGATCATGTCATCTAAATAAACAAAAATGCTTTGACCTATAAGGCCACGAAAGGTGATGTCCATCGCTCTTTGGAAATTTGCACCAACAGTTATTAGTCCAAATGGCATCCTCTTGAAATAAAATGTTCCCCATTTAGTCTGAAAGGTAGTCTTTAATCGGTCGGGTTCGCTACTAGCACTTGATTATAACCTAAAAATCCATCTAGTAGTGAGAAAATTTCAAACCCATATACTATCTAGAGTATCTGCTCCATGGATGGCACTAGATAGTTATCTTTATCAGAATCCCAGTTAAGATTCTGAAAATCAACACATAAACATATTTCACCAAATGTTTTTCTAACTGGGACCAAGTTTGAAACCCATGTGGAATGTCTAACTTTGAAGATGATCCAAGCATTCAACATCTTTCGCACTTCCTTCTGAATAAGGGGCTCCCGTGTTAGGTGAACTTTTTGTAGTTTCTGTTGGAATGGTTTCACCCCTTATTTTATATAAATTACGTTATGGATGATACAAGTATCATAAGTCTTTAAGTCACCGTATTTCTATGTGAACATGTCTCGATACTGAATAAGAGGATAAATTCTTGTTGTTCCTATGGAGAACAACAAGTACCGAGGTTCACATACTTCGGATCTTTTGGGGTTCCCAAATTGACTTGTTTAGATGCTAACTTTGAAAATTGAGTCTTTGTTTTGGTTGGTCCTATGAACCGGGCCTGCAGATCATATAATTTTTCCAAAGACACCACACCTTTTGGCATAGTGTTCCCTTTTGTTACATTGGATTCCTCCTATAGAGCCCAATCGTGCTCATCCTCCTCTATGGCAGCATCTTTTAATTTATCAGCATTACCCATAAAGTGTAGTATATTTTGGTCATCATTGAAAATGCATAAATTAGTAACATTGTCTGGTAGAGATGGTTTATATGAAATTCCTTTAGAAAAAAAAATCAATGGCGACATCATAGAAGCTGCATTTACTTCTGCATATTGAATTCTAAGAACATAGAAAATATTAAAAGCTTTAAAATGATTTATCAAATGTCATACCTCTTGCTGGTAGTTTTTAAGATGCCGTGAAACATAGTGTATAGTATCTTGCACCTGATGAGTGACCACCTTTGAGTCACCGATTACCTTTAGAAACTCTACCTTCAGGTCTATATATTTCTTCAATATGATTACAAGCACTTCATATTCTGCAGTGTTATTGGTGCACTCGAATTCTAGACAGCATACAAGGATATGCTTCTTATTTCTTGGGTCTGTAAGAACACAACTTGCTCTAAAACAGTCTTGAGTCCTGGAACCATCAAAATACATAGACCAAATATTATGAGTTATTAAGCTAGTTCTTATACAAATATTATTGCCATTACTACTACTATGCACATCTATATTACAAGTTTCATTTTCACCTGTTGCAGCGGCTGCAACACGCTCCAAAATTTTGGCATGCATCCAATTTCAGAGCCTTCCTTTGGTTTTTCCTTGATGTTTGCAAGCACTCGCGCTCTTCCTGTGAGGTCGTGTTGAGTCTTTGCAACCTCCTCACTTGACCATTCAACGGACATCTTTTGCATGTTGGTCACAATGTCATGTTTGCAGTTAGGTTTTGGCCATGCACAAGGTTCGCCTTCATGGGTACAAGTTGTGTCCACTATGTAAACATCCGTTGCACTCACAAATGAAGTTGTATGCATTGTTTCACAAGCGTCATCACAGTCGTTCAATGATCTATCGCAAGTGTCGCTCACACCGTTGGTTAGTCATACTGAGTGTATGTTGTCTTATTGGTTCGAGGTGTATTTTTGTGAAGTCATGTTGAGTGTGTGTTCGAGAGTTCATGCATGTATGAAGTCACTCATCCACACACTTGGTCATTTTGTTGAAACTTTATCGACTGAACTATCCTCCCACAGTCAGACATCCACTAAGCTACATTGCGTAGTTTCAGCTCTCAGTGATTATGTACTGCTGCCCAAAATTGCACAGAGCTTGAGGCTACCTCCTAGGCAGTTTGCACTGCGTTGCGCAACCCTAGAATGGACTTGAATGATTGTCACCCAGAATAATGTAGAAGTTTCCAAGAAATCCATTTCAATCTGCAGTTCCTGCAGGCACATCAATTGAGCCTCCAGCTGGTCAACCGAAGTGTTTGACCAAGCAGTGACCCCGGGACTCACTCCCCCAAAAAATTGCGCAAAAGATACAAAGAATGCTCACTGTGCTAATTGAATAAACAACGTAGACATGTTGGACAGACACCCTGTTTCTGTCACTATCTCCCTCAAACAATTGTGCATTTTTTCCAACCAGTCATCCAGTCAACCAGCGTGTTGCTCACCTGGAAAATTGCGCAATTTTCCTGAGCAGTTCCCCAGCTACCCATCATCCCACTCAGCTCAGAAACTACACATGGATGTCTAGTAGGCTAGCCTCCCAACATTGCGTAGTTTTTTGCAGCAGCACTCCCGCAGCCCGATGCTAGCTCCCTAGAAAAACTGTGAAGTTTTTGTCAACAACACTCCTACAACCTACTGCTAGCACCCCAGAGAAATTACGCAGTTTTTGCTACCAATATATCTCTGTTGCCTGCACTGCCTCCCTGAAACAATTGTGCAGATCTTCCCTCTAGTCGAGCCAAATCCCGCAGACAGTCACTGCTAATCTGGATTGTCCATCTCAGTCTCTTAGTGAACTCTGCGTAATTTTCACTAGTAGTGCTCGCATCCCGTCTTGAAATCTTCCTTGTGCAATTTCAGAGCCTTGTCCTCTCTCCTGGTCACCTAGATCTGAAATCGAACAACAATGCATCATGATAGACTAGGATATTTCTAGACTTGATGTTGTCTCGTCATGAGTGATTCAAGATACAGGTACATGGATGAGACATGAGGAATGCATGCAAGGAGATTGTTTCATGAATGGATGAACGAGGAATGCATGCAAGGATTTTTTTTGCAAACTAACGCATGAGGAATTCATGTGAGGATATTTGTTCGCGAATGGATGAACATATGAGGCATGCCAAAGTACAAGAAAAGGAGCGACATGCACATGCAACATCAAGAAAATGTGAAGACCATCAAAGACTCCGCGCACCTTGCCATGTGGATGTGAAACTATGAGACACTAAGAGCACATCCATCACTCAACAGCACTGTAGCTCGACATGCACGCCACAAGATTTGAGTATCTTCTTTACATATCCAAAAATCCACAATTCTTGGAATCATTTGAACCCCTCCCAGCACACTTCGGTGTTAGAGCTGCCAAATATAAGACGAACAAGGTCACCGTCACAAGTGATTGTCCGTCCTCTCCTCATCAAAAAGTTATAGCTCCATAGTGCGAGGTGGGAGAACATGCACACACATCTTTTGAACTGTCACATCCTCCTACCATACCTGCTCTTGATATCTACACAGATTTGATTTGCAAGCCTGCTGGTTGTCATATTAACTTGTTACCCCAACCTCCATCCCCGCATTTTATTGATCCTCCAGATTGTACTATCTTGTGTTCTTCTGTTTCGGACTCAAACTTATTGTGAACAAGGATTAAGTTGTTGACAGAGTTGGTGTTGTGCAGCCAACCTATGCTATCATTCATGATGAGTGTGTGCAGGAATATAAAGAAGAACCTACGATGAAGGATGACTCCCTTCCATCCACTCCTCATCCTCTCTATCCTAACATCCCTTGTGATTCTTCCATTGTTGATTTCCCCTGTGAAAAATCATTTCCAGATGTTTCTACTTCCGATCATTCACAAGACACATCGGATGTCATTTTGTCATTACATTACAAAGAGGACACATTTTCCTCTAAAAAACCATCCAATATTTCACCTACCATTTCTGAAAACACAGAGGGTGAATATCCTTGCTTCTCATCTACCCCTTTGCACAATTCATCAAATCATGAGGATGCTGACAAACATCCCAAATTTTTTTATCATGGTTGTCATGATCTCTATACTTCTTCATTTGATCATAATGTTGATTTACTCATTGTTAATCTGTCTAAGCCACTGGTCTCTGATGATCTAACTATTGATGGAGTGGAAACCTCGCAGGCTATTGAGGCACTTCAACCTAGGTTGATGGTTATGTCAGTACCTTGTTTCCTAAGCTTAGTTCCACTTTCGATCAGAAAATTTTTGAAACACCCAAGGCACCTCATCACTCTCTGTGTCACACTATAGATCAACCAAACACCCAAATTTTTCTTCCTCCACTCGAATCACATGATCCCATCGCTTGCACATTAGAGGAATCATTCGCAGCAAGTGCAATTTCAAGGTGTAAGTTTTCTCTTTTTCTCATGTTTGCTTGTCTGCCACAGTCAAGAGAGTGCATATGCTTATCATCTGTACGCAATGTGTCACAGCACCATGGTAAGTCCACAGAGGGGTTTTTCTTGCGCTTTCACTATTTTCTTTTTTGTGGACGTGTTTAAACTCGGAGTGTGTTGGGCTTCATTTTTATATCTTTTATGTTTGTTGGTTCGCTTAATTGTGCTTCACGTGAACCATGCCTTACCAACATGGGTCAGCCAACGCACTGGTGGTTACATTGGAAATGTCACTTCACGTGAGTAGGCCCATGCACTGTTTAGCGGAGTAGGAGTAGTGTTTTCTTTCTTGCTTGTCTTTTCTTTATGGTTTGCATGTTTGTTTTCTTGCTGACTTGGTTTGGTTTGTTTTCTTGCTCACTTTGCTTACTTTTTGTTTTGTTTACTTTTCTTACTAATTTTGTTTCATTTTGTTTTGTTTGCTTAGTATTATGCTATTTTTAAATAATTGTTTCCCTATATTGAGTTATTTCTTTTGAATGAGTGTGTGGCTGAGATCCAAAGAGTATTGTGACACTACAGCACTTGGCAGTCCTACGTCCATCTTCTTTTTGCTTGGTTATAACCTTTGGTCAATGAATTATTGACGAGAAATATGATCTGTCTGCAAGGGAATCTTGGGTCATGCATGCACTTAGCCTTCTTCTCTGTATGATCAAGCTCATCCAACTAGTAGAAACAAAGAGGAGGAAAATATAAATGAGAAAACCTATGTCAAAGGTCTTACATGCTTCTCTAAAGGAACAACCTATTCTCCTTTCAATAAGTCAGGGTCCCCCTTTCGCCACAAAAATAAATAAGGGCCTATACATATGCCTCTTAAAAAATACAAAGGTGAAAGAAGAGAAAGGCTTCCTGTGTAGAGAGCTGAAGCATGCAACTCCACTAGGGTACTGACCAGGCCTGCTGGTAGTGGAGAAATGCATGTGTTCCTACATGCCTCCGCTGGGGTACTGTCCAAGCCTATTGGAAGTGGAGCAAAACCAAATATGAAAACTTATACTCTGAAAAATTTTAACTCGCAAGCCAAACTACCATTCCCGATTTCGAAACAACGTGATCAAGCTGAAACTTGTTGTTTTGTTTGACTGAGTTGGCGAAAGGTGAACCACGTTTTTCCATGGGGTAAGTGGGGAAGCCAAAGTAACCCGCACAGTGATTCAATACTCCCTAAATGACCAAGGCCCTGTGCTGTCAATAGACCAAAACAAAGAAGCTGCAGTTTAACCAGTGTCTTGCCAAGTGTTGTAGCGGCTGCAACACCCTTTAAAATTTTGGCCTGCATCTAATTTCAGAGCCTTCCTTAGGTTTTTCCTTTATTTTTGCAAGAACTCAGGCTCATCTCATGAGCTCTTGTTGAGTCTTTGCACCCTCCTCGCCTGACCATTCAATGGACATCTTTTGCATGTTGGTCATAATGTCAGGCTTGCAGTCATGTTCCGGCCATGCACAAGGTTCGCCTTCATGGGTACAAGTTGTGTCCTCTACGTAAACATCTATCACACTCACACACGACGTTGTATTCACTTTCATGCAAGCGTCGTCACGATCGTTCAACGATCTATCACAAGTGTCGCGCTTGTTGCTCACACCATCGATTAGTCACACTGAGTGTATGTTGTCTTATTGGTTCAAGGTGTCATATCGTCAAGTCATGTTGAGTGTGTTTTCGCGAGTTCATGCATGTATGAAGTCACTTGCTCACACACTTGGTCATTTTGTTGGAACTTTGTCGACCGGACCATCCTCCAATAATCGGACATCTGCTGAGTTGCATTACACAGTTTTAACTCTCAGTGATTATGTACTGCTGCCCAGAATTACGCAGAGCTTAAGGCTGCCTCCCAAACAATCTACATTGTGTTGTGCAACCCTGGAATTGACTCGATTGATTGTCACCCAGAACAACACAGAAGTTTTCCAACAATCCATTTCAATCTGCGCTTCTCGCAAGCACATCAACTGAGCCTCCAGCTGGTCAACCAAAGAGTTTAACCAAGCAGTGACCCCGAGACTCACTCCCCCAAAAAATTGTGCAAATGCTACAAAGCATGCCCACTCCGCTAACTGAAGAAAATACACAGACATGCCAGACATACACCCTGTGCCCATCACTGTCTCCCTCAAAAAATTGCACAAATTTTCGATCAAGTCACCCAGTTATCTGGCCTGTTGATTGCCCAGAAAACTGCATAGTTTTCATGAGCAGTTCCCCAGCTACCCAGCATCTCGCTCAGCTCAGAAACTGCACAAGTATGTCCAGTAGTCCAGCCTTCTAGCATTATGCATTTATTATCAGTAGCATACCCGTAGCCCGCTGCCAGCTCCCTAGAAAAATTGCTCAATTTTTGTCAACAGCACTCCTACAGCCCTCCGCCATTTCCCCAAAGAAATTAGGCAATTTTTGCTGCCAATCCCCCTTTACTGCCTACACTGCCTCCCTAAAAAAATTGGGTGGATCTTCCCTTTTGCTGAGTCAGATCCTGCAGACAATCACTACTGATCCAAATTGTCCATCTCAGTCTCCTAGTGACCACTCCGCAATTTTCACTAATAGTGCCCGGAGACCGCATCCCGGCTTGAAATCTTCCTTGCGCAGTTTCAGAGCCTTGTCCTCTCTCTTGATCACCTGCATATGAAAGCGAACAAAAATGTATCATGGTAGACTAGGATATTTCTTAATTTGATGTCGTCTCATCATGAGTGATTGCAGATATAGGTACATGGATGAGACGTGATGCAACGACGAACAAGATGAACAAGGAGAGCATGTGAGGAGATTTTTTCATGAACGAACGAACAAGGAATGCATGCGAGGAGATTGTTTCACGAAAGGATGAATGAGGAATGCATGGGAGGAGATTGTTTCGCGAACGGACGAACGAGGAATGCATGCGAGGAGATTTGTTCGCGAATAGATGAACACATGAAGCATGCCAAAGTACAAGCAAAGGAGTGACGTGCACATGCAACATCAAGTGAACCAAGACCATTGAAGACTCTACACACCTTGCCATGCAGAGGTGAAGCTATGAGACACCAAGAGCACATCCATCACTCAACAACACTGCAACTCGGCATGCACACCACTTGCAGCATGAACATACCATCTTTGTCATGTCGAGTCATGTCATGAGTGATCTCAGCCACATCACTATTGTGGGCCACACTATTGTAATCAATGTAATGTAACGTGGAATTCCAAGAGACCCATATGTAAATCTGAAGATTCATATAAGTCAAATAGTCATGAGGGAATTCGAACAATCACAAGGGCCAGTTTTACCCTTGGCTATAAATACGCCTCATTTTTACATGCAAAAGACTTTTCGCCTTGGCTCCTCCCACATAGCCTTGGGAGTCTATAATATTTTCTTTGAGGAGCGAGCAGTGGCTCCAACACTTCGCTATCGGGGTTAGTTATGTAATGGTGTACGGATGTGTCTTGGAACTTTCGCTTAATTCAGAAGCCTGTTAACAGGCCAGCACGTTTTCACACGTGTATTATAATTGTTTGTAAGGCTATTATTTAGACACTTGTAATGCATGTTTCTTTAACCTATTTCAGTTGTTTTAGTACATATGTTGTTGGAAATGTGTTGTATCAGTTGCTAACATTGTCTCAGTCGTGCTATCCTGTCGGACACTCGACAGATTCATTCTTGTAAACTTGTTATAATGCCCTTCACACTCATCTGCAATATTCCATTGGGTCTTGTACTTGCTTTCTGTTCACCTTGTGTTTGTGACTGCTGCATTCATGTGGACTACTCCGCCAGAAGTTGCGCATGTCCTGTTGTGTTGTGTGCCTCTAACAGAGTTGGGACTACTCCCTTTCAACCTGAGACTCACTTCACCCTCTCCCTCTGAAGTGAAAGAACTTTGACACAAGTAACACTAAATCATTCACCAGGCACGTGAACCTCGTTGTTGGAAGACAAAGCAAACCACTCTCATGTGCTAACAAGCAAGAGCTAATGCATATCTTTAAGATAATGGAAACCGGTCCATCGTATCGGATGGGACTCCTACACCAAATAGTGTGAGGTCTAGTTGGGACTTCATATTGGGGAGATCCCCTGAATGTTGGCCGGTCCAGCATCATCAATAACACCATCTAGAGAAGGAAGGAGTTTCAACTATGTGTTTGGTGGGACGGGCGATGGCTATGCTTGATAACACCTAAGGTCGGTTTCGAGAAATAAATTCCCAAAATTAAAATCAGAAAAAGTGAGAGGCTCATTGTGGCCCTCAAGTGGTGTCATAGTGTGCTTCATGTATGGCTCAGTGTTCACTCGAATCTGATTATTCCTGCCCTTATACAAAAGCCACAAATGTGACCAGTCTGTTGTAAAATATCCTTGTAGTTTTCTAGACTAGTCTCTGGTCAATAATACATCATTGGCTTTTGGTATGTCCACAATTACAATATTTATACATTAGTGAAATCATTCACCTTTCGATAATCTAATAAGAACATTCCTAATCTCACCAATAGCCAGTACAAGGGACTTGTCCAACTGGACGATATGTAAATTGGTTTTCTCCCATTTTGAATTTATTTTCTCTACTACTACTAAAGGCATTACATTTACAGATGCACCAGAGTCTACTAAACAATTGTGTACATTATAATTGAAAATTGAAAATGTTAATAGAAATGGTAGGCAGAGAGTATTATCTTGTAATGTTAAAGCATTTACTACAGAATCAAGGGGACCAGAAAGATTACCTGACACCTTTTGAAAAGAGGAAGCTTTATCACCTGTCGAAGGTTGAGAAAAGGTTTGAACAATAAGTTCACGCTGGCCTGCAATGTTGGCAAGCTCATAGATGGAAATGTCAGCTCGTGTCTTCTTCATATCTTCCAAAATGTTATATTAAATTGTTTCTTGTTAGCAATATTAATGTCTAATTTGATGTAAACTGATAATAAACCACCAGGTATTTCTGAACGTAACATGTCTATATATATATATATATATATATATATATATATAGATATATAGATATATAGATATATATATATATTGATAAAAATTGAATGATGTTTACAATGTTAAGGCAGTGCTCCTTAAATAGGAGTTGACTGGACACACCTAATCAAAGAGACATGTCCCTTGGGGAATGATGTCTCTTCATTTAACTAATTATTTTCTAATTAATTGATTATAATTAATAATTTATTTATTTAAATAATACTTTAATATTTTATTTAAATATTATGATTTTAAGTTCATAACATCACCTTCCCCTTAAGATGCTTTGTCCTCAAAGCATAGGTAGGCCTAGGTGTTTATGCACAAAACGTTCTGATTCCCAAGACGAATATTCCTCTGGTAACCTCTTCCACTTGATGAGGTATTCCTTTATTGTCTTAGATCGTAAAACCTTTTCTCGGGTTAGCAAGTATACCATCAGGTTCAAGGACTATTCTTCCTTCTTCATTAGTCTCTCGTATTTTGTGTTTGTGTTATTTGATTTTGCCCTAATACTTTCTTGAGACTTAATACGTGAAATGTATTATGGATTTGGCAATTGACCGGTAACTTTAACCCATAAGCTACACTAATCTTTTTGATTATCTGGTACAATCCATAATATTTAGGTGACAATTTATTCTCCCCTTGTTGTTTTAGTGATAGTTTCTTATAAGGCTGGAGTCTAACAAAGACCCAATCTCCCTCCTCGAACTCTCTTTCATAACAGTGTTGGTCGGCTTGCTGTTTCATTCTATTACGGACCATGGTTAGATTTTCTTTTAGTAAGTTGATGATTCTTCGACTTTCTCCTAAGTGGTCTTTAATTGTTGGTACCCTAGAATCAAGGAGTACAAAGTCCTTCCACCTGGGTGGCTCATAACCATATAAGGCTTGGAAGGGTGTCATCTTAGCTGATGTGTGGTATGCGGTATTATACCACCATTTGGCCAGGTGTATCCACTGTGTCCATCTATTTTGTTTATCTATAACGAAACAACAAAGATATGTTTCCAAGCATTTATTAACGATTTAGGTTTGCCCATATGTTTGGGGGTGATAAGTTGAACTCATGTTAAGGGATGTTCCTACTTGATGGTAGAAACCCTTCCAAAATTTCCCTTTAAACCTTACATCTCTATTGCTGACTATGACCTTAGGAAACCCGTGTAGTTTGTAATGTTTTTACAAAACACATCAGCAATTTGTTTGGTTGTGTCAGTATTTTTAATAGCCATAAAGTGGGCATATTTAGTGAGCCTTTTGACTACTACAAATATTTTATCCTTTCCATCAGATGCAGGTAGTCCGTTGATAAAATCCATCAAAATATTCTCTCACTTCTAATTTGGAATGTGTAATGGATGCAGCAACCCTGGAGTTGGAACATTTTCGCTCTTGTTTCTTTGAAAAATATCACATTCTGCAACATATTTCTGAATTTCCTTTCTCATACCCTTCCAGTAGAATGACTGTCGGACATTGCAGTAAGTCTTGTAGAATCTGACATGTCTAGCTGCTAGTGAATTGTGAGACTCCTTTAGTATTTTCACCTTAAATTTGGATGCGGGTGTTAGGTAAATTCTCCCCTTGTACCATAAGAGGTAATTTTTCCACTTGAAGTTGGTATACTGACTGATATTGTTAATCATGGAATCACAATCCATATCCTTGTCATATTTGGCTTGTATTTCATCCAACCATTCCGGAATGACTATCATGGCGACACATGTTATGTGATCATCATCTATACATGAGAGTGCATCAGCTACGACATTCTCCTTTCCCTTCTTGTGTAATATTTCTAAATCAAAAGCTAACAAATTTTCCATCCACTTCTATTGTTCTGTTGATAATGTCTTATGCTGAAGTAAGAATTGAAGACTGTTGTGGTCGGTTCGGATTGAGAATTTACTTTCAAGCAAATACGGACACCATTTCTTTAGAGTGTGTATGATGGCGAGCATCTCCTTTTGGTATGTTGATTTTAAGCCTTCTTGTTTATTAAGTTTCCTTCTTTCAAATGCTATAGGGTGGTTGTCTTGCATCAATACAGCTCCAATTCTGAACCCATAAGCATCACATTCGACTACGAATGGTTTAGAGAAGTCAGGAGTTGCTAGTCTACTTGGTCATCCCACTTAAAAGCATTTTTCTTTAACAAATTCATCAGGGTTACTATCAGATGTGTGTAGTTTTTTATAAATCTTCTGTAATACCCTGTTACACCCAAAAATCCCCTCAGCTTAGATATGTTCTTGGGTTTGGGCCATTATTTGATTGCCTTGATTTTGTTGGGATCCACTTGGACTCCTCCCCTTGATATAATATGACCTAAGTATTCAACTTCCTTCCGCCCAAACATACATTTTGATAGCTTGGTGTAAAATTGGTTCTTTTCCAAAACATATAACACTTCTTCTAGATGTTTGAGATGTTCTTTCCATGTCTTACTGTAGACTAAAATATCATGGAATAAAACTAATACGAACTTCCTAAGGTAAGGGTGAAAGAGCTCATTCATGGTTTCTTGGAAGGTGGTTGTTGCATTTTTTAATCCAAATGGCATGACCTTGAACTCGTAATGCCCTTCATGAGTCTTGAATGTTGTCTTTTCGATGTCTTCTAACCTTACTCGTATTTGGTAGTAACCTAATCTTAGATCTAACTTGGAAAAATATTTTTCACCATGTAATTCCTCTAACATTTCATCAATGAATAGAATCATAAACTTATGCTTAATAGTGATTTTGTTTAAGCCTCTTTAATCTATACATAATCAAAAAGATTCGTCCTTCTTTCCGACCAATACTACAGGTGCAATGTATGGACTTATACTCTTCGTAATGATTCCATGCTTCAGAAGGTCTTGAATTAAGAGTTCTATTTCTGTCTTGTGTTGATGGGGATAATGATATGGCTTAACATTAGCTAGAGTTGAGTTGCGTTTGACTTCGATAATGTGTTCAATTTTCCTTTCCGGAGGAAACTTCATTGGTAGATCTTGGAAAACCTTCTTGTATCTCTGGATCAAGGATGAAATATCTAATGTTTGATGAGTCCCTTATGTCGATAATAATTCCAAGTGCTAAAATTTTGCAACAAATGTTGGTTCCCCCTTGCAAATAAGCTTCTTCATCTATTGAGCGGAGATGACTTGTGTTGGTGGTGCCTAAAACCTGAACAATTGATATTTCCGTCCATCCCATTTGAATCTAATGAATTGTTTTATGTGATTTGTTGAATAAGTGCCTAGTTTTCTTAACCATTGTACACCTAAAACAACTTCTACTCCTCCTAGGGGAACCGTATAAAAACTGGACTCCATTGCATAGTTGCTTAATTGCCAACTCCATCTATACGCTTTCCATCTGCTACCATAACTTTTAAGTTTGCTACTGGGTAAGAAAAAATGTTTAATCTTTTTGCAACATTGACATCTACAAAGTTGTGCATACTTCCTGAGTCCACCACCACAATAACGCTTTTCTTCTTGATGTAACCTTTAAGCTTCAATGTATGTGGTTGAGTTATCCCTGTGATCGCTGCTATGGAAATTCGTGGCATATCGTCTTCTAATTCTAGACTAGGTTTTGCATTTTCTTCATTTTCCTCTTCGTCAAAGCTATTCTCTAAGGATTCCTCTTCTTGTTTAGCTTCACAGTTGTACATTTTTTGTGTTGCTCATTTATGTCCTACATAATACTTGTCTCCGCACTTCCAGCATTTGCCATCCTTGTTTCTTTCGACATTAGATTGTTGTTTTCCTTCACTTCGTAATGGTGGTGGAACGTACTTACTAGTATTTTCTAACAAGGGTTTACCTGCCTTTCCCCTAAAATAGTTTTTAGTCCTGTCGTTACTAACATACGGCGGTTTGTGAAGTTTATATTTTCGCTCGATAATTCTGGTTGCATGTCTGGCCTCCTCAATAGTTTTGTGTTTATGCAATTTTAATTCTTCACGAATGTAATCTTTAAGGCCATAACAGTACATTTTTAGTAGCTCCTCATTTGAAAACCCTCTCTGCCTTACTACTAATACTTCCCATTCGTAAGTGTATTCATTCATTGATCCTTTTTGCTTCAGGTGAACAAATCTCTCGTAGACACCATCCTCCTCCTCATCATGAAACCTTTTTAACAAAGTGTTTTTAAGGTTTTGCCAATTGAATGAGCAACCTGTGCATTTAGATGACCACCACAAAAACCAATCGTACGCTTTTGCTTCTAAGTAGTTGGATGCAGTCACGACTTTTTCTTGTTCGCCGAGTGGAGGGTTTGCTAAAAAAATTGCATCCATCTTATTTACCCATATGACAGCGCCTTTAAAGTTCTTACCATCATACTTCGGTAATTCATTTTTTATTTTAAGATGGTTCTTTCCGAAAGAATGAGTATAATATTGGCTTCCTTCGAAGTGAATTTGGGGTATTTGTTGCTTCTCACGCCTCAGGAAATCATGCTCTAGAGAAGTCTCCCCTTCTGGAGTCTTGGGACTCTGTGTAGCTGAAGGTGGATCGGTTTCTCTGAAGCGCCGGCTCATCAAGTTTTTTAAGAAAGATATATCATCAGCCATCTGGTCCTGCTTACTAACTGACTTCTCGACATTATCCAGATGTTTATTCAGCCTGCTGATGTCCTCTTGAACCTTTTTCATATCGTCACTGTTGTTCGCCGCCATTTTATTATGTTTTTTCTTGAAGACCCAATTTTTTTTTATATAATAATAATTTTTTTATTTTTATCTTAATAAATAAATAAATATATATATATATATATATATATATATATATATATATATATATATATATATATATATATATATATATATATATATATATATATATAAACTTTAGTTATATTATAAAAAAAAATGGTCATATAAACCGATTTTTTTTTTTAAATGTCAATTTGCACAGAATTTTTTGAACCGGCGTGGTCACGTCCCCTAGTCACGCCTGTTGACCTGACCTCACCATGATGTGGCATTTAAACATCATGGCTCTCTACTTCGTCACCTCAATGCCATGGCTTACAGCTACGTCACCTTAATACCCCGCAGGGTCTTCCACCAGCAGAACCCGACAACGTATTTCCGAGTCCGGTTTTGCTAGCAAACCCCAAACATGCCCACCGTGGCCTTCCTTGGTGGCCGGCTGCCCCACGCATAGGCTGCCTAAGTCGCTGCTTTAACCGTTCTTTTTCCCACACACCTATTTTTAATGGTTGTTGTTTCTTCCTTCATTCAACTTGGAATCTACGGTCGCAATCCGTTCAGTTCGCAGCAGTGACACAGCCAAACAAGCTGGAATTGGGAGGCCAGTAGGGCCCAATGGCTAGCAAGCTATCATGGGTGTCACCAGACAGAGTCTGGCTCTGATACCACTGTTATCAATATTAATGTATAATCTGTTGTAAACTAATAATAAAACACTAGGTAATTATGAATGTAATATATATCTATATATATATATATATATATTGATAAAAATTGAATGATGTTTACAAGGCTGAGGTGGTGCTCCTTAAATAGGAGTTGACTGGCCATGCTTAATCAGAGAGTCATGTCCCTTAGGGACTGATGTCGCTTCATTTAACTAATTATTTGCTAATTAATTGATTATAATTAATAATTTACTTATTTAAATAATATTTTAATATTTTATTTAATTGTTATGATTTTAAGTTCATAACATTTCTCCTAGAGAAGGCAAAGCTGAAGTGTTGGGAGGTGTCGCTTTATTTGATGCTTCTGGAATGTTAGACTTAATCTTTCCACTTGATGAAGTGTTCTTGGAATTGATTTACCCAAATTATCATGCATTGAACTTTAACTAGTATATTGGAGATTTATTAGACAGTGCAGTAAAAGAAGAATAAAGCATCACACATAAGCAACACACATGAACACCAAGATATAAGGTTGAAACCCAATGTGGGTGAAAACCATCTGCTATTGTCGTCTCTGTCTTCTTTTAATAATAAGAAATTTTGTTTACAATTTTGTACTAGTGCAGACTTATACCAGTACGCAAGCTTCTACCTGTAGAAGGTTACAACCTTCTCTCGTTCTCTAGCTTCTCCTGGAAGGGAGCTACAACCCCCTAACTCTTGTACTAGCCGATATGTTTGCTAGTACATAGGCTACAACCTACAGAAGGCTACGGCCTTCTTTCTTCCTCCAAGGACCACGTTTCATAAATTTTTAGACTGGATCCATCAACAACATCATAACTGTAATTCAATCATCAAATACATCTGCATCAACCAATCACTTTCTGAACCAACCACAACCGAATCAATCAATCACTTTGACAACCCATCAATCTGATCATTTGGAATACAGTAACCAGAACCCAGAACTCTGCCACAGCCAACAGAAACAACTAAAACATATTGTATAAGGTATACGCTACTTCCATGTGTCAAACCTGCATGTATACGCACTTTTCTCAAAGCCAACCAGTGTATACATCTGCAAATATTAATTCATAATTCTGCAACTATTCCAGACTTCAGTTATACCCAGATCATAATATTTACAAAACAACACATGCGTCAGTATACAGATCTAGAATAAACATGATCAAACCATATAAAGATAATTCATTTCAAGCTTTAAGATCCCGATCCATCATTAGATCTTATCCTCCATCAACCGCTAAGGTTTATCCGTAGTTCAGATCAAGCACAGCACCATAAGCCAATAACCTGCATACTAGTTCTCATACTTCATCAAGTGTTCGATACTTTCACACACTGGCCTAATGATCTTCTCCTCCTTTTATAGTTTTAGGCCTTTCTCAATACCATGGACCAAAACCACTTAGGACCAATACCTTGGACCAAATACCTCGGATCAGATACCTTGGACCAATACCATGGACCAAATACTTCGGACCAAAAACTTAGTTTTCCAAGGTATACACACTTTTCATTCTGTGAAAGTGTGTGTGTACATATATGCTACTTGTGGTCAGTGAACCTGCATGTATACACATCTTGGTCAAGGTGAACCTGCGTATACCTCTCTTTCTTCATTCTGTGTAGACTGATTTGTAATTCTTTGTTGTTAACCTGTTGTACTATGATCTTTCATCTGAGTGAGTTGCCATCAAGGACAATACCTATATCATAATGTCAACAATCTCCCCCTTTGGACTTGATCGCAACAACAACACCAAGTCACTCTTCCCCTTTGACATCAATGGCAAAGGGTCATGCTCCCCCTCTGACATACATTATGCTGGTCATGCTCCCCCTGAGTACATGTTGAATTCTCTGATATGCTGAAGTGTACTAATTGAGCTCCCATGATTGACTCCATGCTCCCCTTGAGCACAAGCAAAGTCTGCAAAAAAAATTTCTAAAAGAATAACATGACTCTATACATACATCACCAACGGCCTTCCTATCACCAATGACTCATACATACATCCATCTCCCAACCAAGTGGGGATATACCAAATTTGACTCATCCACCCAACCAAGTGGGGATATACCAATTGTTTATACATGACAAAAAAAAGAAATATTACATCATCCATACAATGCATAGTGGGGTGACAAATTAGGTATTTTCATGACCTTTACATTAAATGATATGCATGACATTTATAATAAGGACATCAACAATACCATGATAGTCGTCAGCAACTATCATACACCATATATGATCTGCACCATCAGTAACATTAGGATCAATAAGTTGTATATCTCCATCATCAAAAGAGTCACCTGAATCAAAACAATTATGCGGATCTGTACCAAGTTCTTCTAAGATAATGCCAACAATTCATTATTAGAAGCATATGCTCCCCCTGAACCTCTGCCAGACGTTTACTCTTGGATCTGATTATTGCATATATCAATAAGAAATATCAAAGCATCATCATCAATCAGATATACATCAAGTTATCAACAACTTTTGAGGACCAATATATTTCCACATGTTATCAGCATATTGTAACCATCGTCAAACAGAGTAGATAATTGACAGAACCATATCAGACCCCTTTTTCCTGAGTCTGGCCCACTTCTTTTCCTCAAACAAACATATATGTGAATGTGCCCACAGAAACCCGCGTATGTATGTGACTACGCTTCATGAAACTCGCGTATAACAACCTTGCTCTGAAAAATAGGATTTAATAGCGGGATGATGTAGAAACTACTCCTAGATTTTGTCTGAGATATTCAAATTTCTCTCTGGGCAGTGGTTTAGTGAATATATCAGCAACTTGTTCTTTGGAGGGAACATACTCCAATTTGACCTTTTTTTCAAGCACTTGTTCATGTAGAAAATGATATTTGATGGGTATGTGCTTGGTCTTGGAGTGCATGACTAGATTCTTTGAAATAATGATGGCACTTGTATTATCACATAGAATGGAGATGGGTGGAGTACATGTGATCTGAATGTCTTGCAAGGTTTGCATCATCCAAAGTAGTTGTGTGCAGCAAGATGCAGCAACCACATATTCTGCTTCAGCTGTAGATAATGCAATTGAACTTTGTTTCTTGCTGAACCAAGACACTAACTTGGAACCCATATATAATGCACCACCACTAATGCTTTTTCTGTCATCAACACTTCCTGCCCAATCTGCATCTGTATATACATGAAGAGTAAGATCTATATCTCTAGGATACCATAAACCAAAGTTCTGTGTTCCTTGAAGATATTTGAAAATCCTTTTGACTGCCTGAAGGTGTCATTCCTTTGGATTTGCTTGGAATCTTCCAACTATTCCTACTACATGCATGACTTCAGGTCGAGTACCTATTAAATAAAGCAGACTTCCAATCATGGATTTATAAGTTGGTTGATGTACTGCTACTGATTCATCATTTGAGCTGAGACTGCATCCTGTCACCATTGGGGTACATACTGGTTTAGAATCTTCCATGCCATACTTTTTCAAGATCTGTTTGAGATATTTAGTTTGTGAAAGAAAAATACCATATTTATTTTGTTGAACTTGTAGACCAAGAAAATAGGTAAGCTCACCAAGCAAGGACATTTCAAATTCTTGTTGCATTACCAAAGCAAAATTTTGACTCATGGAGTCTTCATTGCTACCAAAAATGATATCATCAACATAAACAAAAATTATTAGCAATTTATCAGTGACAATCTTTGTATATAGATTGCTATCTGCTGGCCCCTTTGAAAAACCCTATTGGTGGAGATATTTGTCAAGATGGTAATACTAGGCCCTTGGAACCTGTTTTAGACCATAGAGAGCCTTTCTAAGTCTACATACAAGTTTTGCATCATTTCCAAGAATGAATCCTTCTAGTTGTTCAATATAGACTTCTTCTTCTAAGTCTCCATTAAGGAAGGTAGATTTTACATCCATTTGGTATACTTTGAATTTCTGAAAACTAGAAAGAGTAAGAAACATCCTTATGGCTTCAAGTCTAGCAACAGGTGCAAAAGTTTCTTCAAAATATATACCTTCTTGTTGAGCATATCCTTTACAAACAAGTCTGGCCTTGTTTCTAATAACTTCTCCATTTTCATTCAGCTTGTTTTTGAATATCCATTTAGTTCCTATGATATTCTTATCATGAGGTCTAGGAATTAATTCCCAAGTATTATTCTTTTCAATTTTCTCAAGTTCGTCATTCATGGCCTTGACCCAAAATTCCTCTTTGCATGCTTTATTTACATTTTGAGGTTCAGTGGAGGATAGTAATGCTAGATAGCTTGAGGTTTCTATAATAGTTATTCTTGTCTGTACACCTGCCTCTTTTTCCCCTAAAATTTGAGTTTCTGGATGATTTTTCTGAACATACCTGGACGGAGTCTTTTCTTCTACCGTTATCTCTTCTTCTGGTGCTTCATTGGTTTCTTCTTCAAAATCAGTGTGATTTGATGTGGGAAAATAATTCCCATCTTCTTCATTGTCATAATCTTCGGTTTTTATCTGTTTTTTATTTTTGCATGCTTCATCAACCACAACATCAATATTTTCAATAATTTTCCCAAGTCTTTTATTATAACATGTATATCCTTTACTTCGGGAAGAGTAACCAAGAAGAATACCTTCATCTGCTCTGCGTTCAAACTTACCAAGTTTTTCATCAGTCCTTTTGATGTAACATTTGCTTCCAAAAACTTTAAATTATTTTACAGTAGGAGTCTTACCATACCAAAGTTCATGTGGAGTTTGAGTGTTGTTTACCCGAACATTGGCTTGGTTGAGAATAGTGACAGCGGCGAGTGCAGCTTCACCCCAGAAGGTTGCAGGAGTTCCAGATTCATCTAGCATAGCTCAAGCCATTTGTTGAATAGTTCTGTTCATTCTTTCTACCACTCCATTTTGTTGAGGAGTCCTTGCGGTGGAGAACTGCCTTTTTATTCCATGTTGTTCACAAAAGTAAAATAATTCATTCGAGGTAAATTCCCCTTCTCGATCAAATCTGAGGCATTTGATTTAGCGATATGATTCATTTTCAACCAAAGCTTTGAAGGCTTTGAACTTTTCAAATGCTTCATATTTATGCTTTAGAAGACCTATCCAACATATTCTAGAAAAATCATCAATGAACAATATAAAGTATTCTTCTCCACGAGGTGACTTTTTCCTTGATGGTCCACATAAATCAGTATGAACAAGTTCAAGAGGCTTACTAGCTGACCCTTATTTTTCAATGAAGTGAGATCTGGTTTGCTTACCAAATTGACATTGTTGCATATTGTATTTTCAGGAATGCTAATATCTAGAAGATCACGAACAGCCTGGAATCTGCATGCTTTTCTTATTTGAGAAAATCTTAGATGTCCCAATCTTCTGTGCCATAGCCAGTTTTCATCATTTTTGCTTAGATATCATTGTTGTTTTCCTCCCTTGAGTATGTATAAGTTGTTTGGACTTCTTGTACCTTTGATCATGGTTTCTCTTGTATCATGCTCACGAACAACACATATGTTTGATCGAAACACCACTTCATTTCCTTGATCACACATTTGACTAGCACTCAAAAGGTTATGCTTTAGACCATCTACATACATAACATTCCTAGCTTTAACCTTTTCTTTCAAGAAAATAGAGCCTTTACCTTTTATGGCAGTAGGAGTGTCATTTCCAAATGAGACATTCTTTTCCTTTTCTAAGGCATTATATGAGTGAAGTTTTTCTATGTCACCTGTCATGTGCTTTGAGCATCCACTGTCGATGTACCACTGATTTTCTTGTCCTTTTGCATACAAGGCTATACCACATCTTTCTGTTTGTCATTCTTTCTTTCTCCATATTTTGGGATTTAATGGAGTTTGCTCCTTTTGAGATATTTGCTGAAATTTACTCCTACATTCAGAATCTTCATGGCCAAAGTTGTTACAGATTGAGCATTCTATTTCATTTTCAAGAAGAGAAAAGTTATTATAGGAACTTTTCTTGATCCCTATCACATTCATTTGATTTTGTGCTTCTCTAGTCATGATGGTTTTGTAAGCAACACATTGAGCAGCTTTGTGTCCAAAATTATGACATGAGAAACATTGACCATTAAAGAAGTTCCTGTGATTATCGAATATATTAACCTGGTGATTGTAGTTTCTATTGATATTCATCTTTGAATCAAATTGAGTATGATATACCTGAGGTTGGTTGTGGCTTTTGTTCATCCTTGAAGCAAATTGAGCCTGATTTACCTGGTGATCTACTTTATGCTTTTGTTGATGATTGTCATACTGTTCACTGTTCTTTGCTGCATCAAGATAGCTTTTAGTGGAGGTTGACGACTTCTGTGATTGAGATGCTTCTTCAATATATCCAAGACCTGTCTTTATCAGAGGAGAACGTTTTACTTTGATAATTTCATTTAAGGTTTCTGATCCTTTAGCAAATCTAAGATTGAGAGATTTTGTTTTCTCAAGATCCTTTCTTAGAACCACAATTTCACATTCTAGTTTTTCATTGTGTTTTTCTCTTTCAGCAAGTTGGTATGTCAAGGTATCTATAATCATATTCTTTTCTTCTAAACAAATTTTGAGGTTAGAGATTTCTTCATGAAGGTCATCTTCTTCTAAAGCATCCCAAAAATTATCATCTTCATAAGCCATTAGAAGTCTATAGTCATTACTATTTTCATCTTCATCACTATTTGATAAACCACCGCTATCTTCATGAGAATAGTAACTCTTTTTACTTACACTTTGTTTTCTATTCCATTTTGCAGATTCCTTCCCTTTATCATATTTATCTTTATGAGGACATTTGGCAGCATAATGACTGACTCTACCATAATCAAAACATTTGAAAGGTAGTTTACCTCTAAATCTTTAGGAACCCCGTTGAAGCTTCTTGACAAAGTTTGCTTCATCTTCTTCTTCTTAAATATGTCCTGATTCATTGAGTTCTTCCTTTCCTTTTGTTAAAGCTTTAAATGCGGCTTCTCTCATATCTGATGGGCCTCATTTTCTCATATCAAAGGCAGTTAAGATTCCGTGAAGCTGTGCAATAGTGATAGTCTGTAGATCCTGTTTTTCTTCTATGTCAAATACTTTTGATTCAAATTTAGTAGACAAGGATCTTAAAAATTTCTCAACTAAGGTAACTTCCTTTATCTCTTCACCCAAATTCTTCATGCAATTAACAACCTCATCTATACGTAAGAAGTAACTAGCTATAATTTCATCATTATGCGTCTTAAGAGTTTCATATTGAATTTTGAGAGTTCGTAGTTTAGCACGTTTTACCTGAGAGTCTCCTTCGTAGCTTAGAACGATTTTGTCCCATATTTCTTTGGCTGATTTGAGCTGCATAACTTTGAAAAACTTTGATTGTGACAAACTTCTCAATAATGTATTGACAGCGCTGGCATTGGTTTCATATTGCTTTGTACCTGTTGTATCTATAGGAATTGCTGATGGAAATGTATATCCTCCTTCCACGATTTCCCAGACATCTGTTCCAAGTGATTTTAGATAGGATGTGATTCTTATCTTCCAATAAACAAAGTTTCTCCCATCAAATATTGGTAGTCTGATGGATACCACGCTTTCTTGATTACTCATGATGATGGATCTCCGTTCAAGTGATCAAGCTTCTTCTGAAGGACCTGCTCTGATACCAATTGTTGGAAATAATACTGAGAGGGGGGGTGAATCAGTATTATCAGATCAATAATTTAATTTTCCAACAAATTTGTATATGCTACTTCAGCTAAGTGAACTAGCATGTATACGCGACTGTACTTAAGGCAACATGCGTATATGCAGAGAACTTTTGATTTACGCAATTTATCATGGATTGAACTTTAACCAGTATATCAGATATTTATTAGATAGTGCAGCAAAAGCATAATAAAGCATCACACATAAGAAACACACATGAACACCAAGATATAAGGTGGAAACCCAATGTGGGTGAAAACCACCTGTTGTTGTCATCTCTGTCTTCTTTTAATAATAAGAAAATATGTTTACAATTTTGTACTAGTGCAGACTTATACCAGTACGTAGGCTTCTACCTGCAGAAGGTTACAACCTTCTCTTGTTCTCCAGCTTCTCCTGGAAGGGAGCTACAACCCCATAACTCTTGTACTAGCCGATATGTTTACTAGTACATAGGCTGCGACCTACAGAAGGCTACAACCTTATTTCTTCCTCCAAGGACCAAGTTTCATAAATTTTTAGAATGGATCCATCAACAACATCATAACTGTAATTCAATCATCAAATACATCTGCATCAACCAATCACTTTCTGAACCAACCACAACCAAATCAATCAATCACTTTTACAACCCATCAATCTGATCATTCAGAATACTGTCACCAGAATACAGTAACCAGAACCAAAACCAGAACCCAAAACTCTGCAACAGCCAACAGAAACAATTGAAACATATTTTATAAGATATATGCTACTTCCATGTGTCGAACCTGCGTGTATACACACTTTTCTCAAAGCCAACCAGTGTATACATCTGCAAATATTAATTCATAATTCTGCATCTATTCCAGACTTCACTCATACCCAGATCATAATATTTACAGAACAACACATGCGTCAGTATACAGATCTAGAATAAACATGATCAAACCATATAAACATAATTCATTTCAAGCCTTAAGATCTCGATCCATCATTAGATCTTATCCTCTATCAACTGCTAAGGTTCATCCCTGGCTTAGATCAAGCACAGCACCATAAGCCAATAACCTACATACTAGATCTCACACTTCATCAGATATTCGATACTTGCACACACTAGCCTAATGATCTTCTCCTCCTTTTATAGTTTTAGGTCTTTCTCAATACAATGGACCAAAACCACTTAGGACCAATACCTTGGACCAAATACCTAGGTTCAATACCTCGGACCAGATACCTTGGACCAATACCATGGATCAAAATACCATGGACCAAATACTTCGGACCAAAAACTTAGTTTTCCAAGGTATACATGCTTTTCCTTATGTGAAAGTGTGTGTGTACATATACGCTACTTGTGTTCAGTGAATGTGTGTGTATACGCATCTTGGTCAAGGTGAACCTGCATATACCTCTCTTTCTTCATTATGTGTAGACTGATCTATAATTCTTTGTTGTTAACCTGATGTACTGTGATCTTTCATCTGAGTAAGTTGCCATCAAGGACAATACATGTATCATAATGCCAACACTCTTCTTTCTAGTTTATATGGTAAAAGCATGCATGAAACATCATTGTACATAACCTCCATCATTCGTAAATGTAGGTAAAAATCATTGAGGTGGTCTTATGCTTTTTTCCTCTTTTCAGGATCATACTAGGCAAGCAACTTTTTTGGATGATTAGGCATCTTATGCAAGTTATCTGAAAGAGCAAGCAGCCCTTGGGTCATCCAATCCAAATCCTAGTCTTCTATGTTCTCTCCTCTGCGTTCTTCCTCTTTATCTGAATCACAAGAGTCCTCACCATCTAATCCATCAAAGAGGTCGTTAGAAAGAACAATTGTATCATCCATGTATCCTTCATTAAGAGGTGGAATTTGTTTTTGGTTTCCAAAATCGCATGTGGATTTTTCCAACCCTTCCAAGATGGAAAAGACAAAATCTTGCACTCTAGAAACCAAGATACTAGTACCGATTATCTCTCTTTCCTTCGGAAAATGTGGAAGGTCTTGTGCTCCAAAAATTAATCTAATAGCCTTCACAAACTGGCGATTTATAGGTCGCATTGCCCAGATCTTCTTGTAAGTAACTTCGTAAGTGGGTTATGGGCCTAGCTAAAAAAATCCTCCTATCTCAGGGATCAAAGCAATGCTCAGAATATTTCTACCTTAACCAGAAGAAGAATAATTAAGGTGTGTGGGTGATCAACCATAAAAATGGGTGGCCCTCCTTATAGCGCAAGATTGTTGATTGTGTTGGATACCGCCAACATATAGGGGATCTCCCCAATATAAGGTCCCAACTAGACCTCACACCGTTTGGTGTAGGAGTCCCATATGGAATACGGTCTGATTGTCATTTAATTAAAGATATGCCTTGGCTTTAACTGTCGGCATGAGAGAGAAGTGAAATTGTCCTTTCATATGAGAAACCAAGTATGCCTTGTATATGTTTGATTGGCGATGTATCCAAGTTCTTCTACTGTAGGGGAAAAATTAAGTGAGCCTCTCAAGAGAGAATTAATAGTACTACCCTAATGGAGACACACACAAGAGAGAAACGTTCTTCTAACATAAATTGAAATAGTTCACAAGGATGTGACGATCATTATAAGCATAAAAACACATTTCCAACAAGGAGTATTGAAGTAACCAATATAGTTCAACTAATATAGTGCTTAATATAAACAAACATGAACCATAAACATTAAAAAAATAGTCTTAGAAACATTCATAATCCATGCATGAAAACATGTCAGCCTAAAAAGGCTTCAATATCAAGCAAAATTCCCAAGATACATAAATTCAATGAACACCACTAGCTCCAATAGTGGAGTGCTAGAGCCAGTACTTACTCCCAAAAATTACTAACTATGTCTCTCTAATGTCTTATGGGAGAAGTCAAGGTTAAAATTCCTATACATGAGGAATTAGGATCTATTTATAGCTTGAGGAATGACATTTCATATCCTCATGACTCTTGACTTTCTAACTTCCAATGATTGTTGAACTTCTACAACCTTTGCAATTCCAAATGACTTTTGAAATTACATATGACTTTTGATATTACATGTCTTTTGGAGTTCCATGAATATTTATTTCATACATGACTCTTGGGCTTCCCCTCATTTGTCCTTTACAATGTCTACAATAATACATCATGATCTCCACATTATCATACGATGAAACTAGAAATGTCACTATCTTGGATCACTAGGATTGATAGTGACTAATGACATGAACTTTATTTAGTGGTGACATAGTTTCCACTTATTTGCTCTTTGTTCATATTCTGATCATGGTGCTTTCACCCTCCAAAGTGTTAGGCCGCATACTACTAGTGTAACCCATTATTGTTATTAGTACAACCCCCTTATTATATTGTTGTGCCCATGTAGTCCCCATATTGTTATTATTGTGCCCTTACATTATTATTGTTATGTCGGATCTGATTATATTATGACCCCTTAGACTCCTATATATAGAAAGGAGGTCTTGTCATTTCTATCATCTAATAATTGTTCATTTTCGTAATGTAAAGGAGGTTTCCCCCTCGAAGAGGTTGAATTATAAGGCGTTCATCTATATTTTCTATCTTTTTGTGAGTTGGTTTCATAACATTTGGTATCAAAGCTTTGAATTCTAGGGTTTTGCTGCTCCAAACCGATCATCGTGGCATTTGCGCTATAACTTTTTTCCTGCAACGTTTCAGACACTAAAAACAAAACCCATTTGCGTTGAAATCATTCTAAACCTAGGGTACAAATTTCAGAGTATCTCATCAAGTGGAAGAACTTACCCACTAAATATTCCACACAGGAGGACAAGAATTTTATACAGAAGCATCAAGAACTACTCAAGCATTGAGGACAACACTTTTTGAAGGAGAGGGGCATGTTAGGCCCCTATACTACTAGTGTAACCCATTATTGTTATTAGTACAACCCCCTTATTATATTGTTGTGCCTATGTAGTCCCCATATTGTTATTATTGTGCCCCATAGAAGCCCACTATTTTTATTATTATGTCCTTACATTATTATTGTTATGTTGGCTCTGATTATATTATGACCTCTTAGACTCCTATATATAGAAAGGGGGTCTTGTCATTTGTATCATCTAAGAATTGTTCATTTTTTAATGTAAAGGAGGTTTCCCCATCGAAGAGACTGAATTATAAGGCATTCATCTATATTTTCTATCTTTTTGTGAGCTGGTTTTATAACACAAAGGGTCTTCAATCTTGGAGTCCTTGGGGTGCTTCGATCATCAACTTTCAATTATGTTCTTGGTTATTTTCATGCTTCCTTTATTTATCATCTTTGCTTGATCTTCCTCGTGTATTCTTCCATTGAGGTCCCTAGAATACATGTTTCTGCAATCACTCATGACAAGCAACCATCAACCTAAAAATCTCCTATTCTACCATGTTTTGTGCATATTTTCATGTTTATACCGTTTTGATGTGCTAAAAAGGGTCAAAATTGTTTCAGGGCACATGGGCGCACTTTCAAAGGTTGAAGGGCTGAAGAGGATGATCTGTGGGGCTTCGAGATGCACTCATGCACTCAAGGGAAGAAAGAAATCAAGGTAGGGTGCATGTCATAAGTCCAAAGTATGAAGGGGAAGGCTTCAGGTTTCCCAAGTGCATTGTGCGCTCAAGGGAGAGAAGGAGGGAATATGCTGCACTTCCAAAGGCTGAAGGTTGAGGATTCATGCCTTTAAGGTGCTCTCATGTGCTCAAAGTCATCGTGAAGGGCGCAGAGCACACTCTTGAAGGATGAAGGCTAGGGCTTCCTTCCTTCAGAGTGTGTCAATGTGCTCAAGAATTTTAGGAGGGCGCGGGGTGCATAGGGGAAGGATAAAGTATTGAGCTTCATGTCTTTAGGATGCACTAGTGTGCTCAAGGAGGGTGCACTTCTTTGAGTCTAAGGAGTACGCTCAAGGAAGACTTAGTCATTTTGGAGGGTTCAGTTTGGAACAAGGAAGGGGATTCGTGCTTTGGGAGTGCACCTAGCTCTCAAGGAGGGAATAGGGTGTGCTTTGAAACATTAAAATATCTCCCATCAAGGATTCAGATTGCACTTGTGTGCTCTTGGCCTTAACAATATTTCTTTGTAACTGAAACTTTTTCCAAGTTTGGATGATAAGGCAAGGGGTTAACAGGATGAATTTAGACATAGAACCAAGCGTGACACACACTAAATCATCTAGAAAGCTTATACAAGCTTGACAAACAATGAATATACATAAAAACACCACTTTCTACATGTTCCCCAAGTACTACTAGTGGAGTGTGTGCAATTGTGACCCAAAAGTGTAATTTGATTACACAAAGATGTTGTGACCATGAAATGCACCTAAGGATGTTCTAATAAATGAAACAACACTTAATAACTTTCAAGAACACTAATAACATATAAAGAAACATGAATGGCACTTGAAAAATGAGGAAACACTTGATATAACAATGAGTAGGCTCCAAAATTAGAATGTATTGAAATTTTTGAAGGGTGTTGTAGCAGCGACCTCACAGCCTCTTAAGTCTCTCAGGAGTCACAAGGTAGACCTTATTTACTAGTTCAAATTAGGATAGACACATTACTTAAACTTGAGGAAGAAATACTCAAGGCCAAAGACCAATTTTCCATGCATCATAATCGTGTAAAGTTTTGGTTTGATAGAAAATCCGTTGAGGCAAAGAGCTTTGATGTAGGTGACCTAGTACTGAAGTGGGATAAACCCCACAAAGACAAAGCTAAACACACAAAGTTCCAGTATTTGTGGATTGTACTAATAGTTATTGAGGAAAATATTGGTCATAACGCTCTCAAGATTAAATCTTTAGACAAGAGGATTGACCCCCTTCTTGTAAATGGTTGATACTTGAAAAAATATTTCTAGTAGCAATTACGAGTTGCACTTATTATACATCTTGTTTTGTGTCTCTTATATTATTTTCTTTTCTTTTGTTTGTGTCAGTTTTTTGTTTATTATTTATTTTTGTCTTGTACTGTCTTTTTTCAGTCTTTGTACATAAATAAGACCCTTTTGTAAAGTGCATGGCTCAAAATTCTTGGTAGTGCAATAAAGGATAAGTGTGACAACCACAACACTTGGTTTTCTGTTGTTCTCCTTCTTTGTGTAGGTTTTAACCCCGTACAGAAATTACATGCATACAAATTCTAAAACACATAAAATAAACAATGCGAGAGCATAACACATAAAACACATATACACAGAGATTTTCCCCTGGATCCCAAAACCGGGACTACCAGCTTTTTTTTTCATTATGTTCCTTTCAATGTTATAATACATATTTATACATGCTGAAGCATCCAATAACATGGACCTAAAACCATTGCATTCAAAACCATGGACCGAAAACCATCGCGTCCAAAAACATGTGTGAAAATCATGCACAAAACCATAGGTGGGTCCGCCCAACCTAACATAGGTTCCAAAACCAAAATTTTCTGGGGCACTACCCCAGACCCCATAGAGTGGGGTTACCTACACCCCTCAAACCCCCTGTGACACCCCCCCCGCTATGCAATCGGCGCAACGAAGGGGGGGCTCCGCCCCCCCTCTAACCCCCCAGTTAACTACGTGGGCTAGTCGTGGAAAGAATATAACACAACCCAACACTTTGTTTGGGAAATTCCATAGGTTGAGCTAAGTCCATATGGAAAATATGATTCATCCAAAAATATAACATTGAGGGAACCTATTAGATCTATTCCTATGTTGGTATCTAAACTACTCAACTTGGTGTAAATCTTCTTGTGTGTTACCGCTTGTCCAATCTAATAGAGAAGGGATAAGGGGAAAATCTAAAGTGAGAAAACCAATATCATAGGTCTAAAAATACTTCTGTGAAGAGGGAACCTCCTTTTCTCTCAATAAGTCGGGATCCCTCTTCCATCGTTTGAAAATAATAAGTTCCAATGCACAGTTCTACTAAGATAAATAAATAAAGGGTGAAACAAGAGAAAGTCTTCATGCGCAGGGAGGTGAAGCAAGAAACTTTGCCGAGCTATTGTATAGGCTCGCTAGCAACGAAGCAACATTTGTGCTCTTGAAGTGACTCCGTCGGTGTATTGTCCAAACCTACTGGCAATGGAGAAAATCTAGAGATGAAAACCTAATACTCTGAAACAATTATGATATGGTGTATCTTTCTATATGTCCAACCAAGTAGATAAAATTGAATATGCTATGTATAAAACCATGCAAAAGGGGGGAATCGAGGAAATTAATACTTCCTGGAAGGTATTACCCTCAATCAAAATCTATTCCCAGACAGAGAAGCTAAAATCCACCCAGTGTATCGCCAAGTGTTGTCGTTGTTATAACACCCTCCAAAATTTCACTATATTTGAATTTTGTAGCCTACTTTTATTATTGCATCTAGAATCGCTTTGATCTTCAAGTGTCGTTTCATGTTTTTATATGTGTTTCAAGTGTCTTTGAATGGTCTCAAGTGTCATCACATTGATTAGAACACCTTTTAGTGCATTTCGTGGTCATCACATCTTTGTTATCACAAAACGACACTTTTGGGTCGCAGTCTCACACACTACACCCATTGCACTTAGGGAATGGGTATAAAGTGGAATTTCAATGAATATTTAACATTTTCATGTTTTTATTATTTATCTTGATGATTTGGTTTATGTGGCATGTGGCTCTATCTCCAGACTCATCATTTTCACCCCTCGTCCCATATCTCAAACTTAGAAAAGAATTCAGCTCAAATTGAATTCATTAAGGCCAAAAGTTCATGAGCGCACTCTGAAGCCTTGATGAGGAATCCTTTTTTGATTTAAAGTGCACCATTTTCCCTCCAAGAGCACTAGGCACACTCCTCAACCCCCTGTCTCCTTCCTTACTCTTAATTGTTCCATTTAAAATACCAAGTCTTCCTTGAGCGCACTCCTTCAACTTGAAGAAGTGTGCCCCCCTTGAGCCCATAGTCACACCCTGAAGACCCGAAGCTCAACCCTTCAACCTTCCACAATGCTCCATGTGCCCTCCTAGACCCTTTGAGTGCATTAGCACACTTTGAAGGCATGAAGCCTCATCCTTCAACCTTAACCAATTTTCCCTCAACCCTCCTCGGCCTATTGAGCACATGAGCACACCCCAAAGTCTTGAAGACCTCACCCTTCAGCCTCAAGAGTGTACCCTCACTCTCCATCTCTCCTTTGAGTGCACAACGCACTTGGGAAGTCCAAAGCCTTCCCCTTTGTCCTTTGGAATTGCACCATACGTCTTGCCTTCACTCCCCCCTTCTTTTGAGCGCATGGTGAAGCCTCTAAGCCTTCCCTCTTCAGCTATTCAAAGTGCGCCTAGAAGCTCTTTTGTCCCCTTGAAGCACACCAAAAAGGCATGAACAAAAATATCTACATAAATCATGGTAGTGTAAGATATTTTCAGGTTGATGGTTGTTTGTCATGAGTAATTGTAGATGCGGGTATCTCATAAACATCATGGCAAGCACACATGCAGAAGATTGGGAAAAGAGAATAAACAAAGGAAGCATGAAGTGAATGAGAAACACACTTGAAACTTAATTATCCAAGCACCCACAAACTCCATTCAATCAGAGACCCTTTGGAGGGTGAGTACATTAACGATTAAAGTTGCATGAAGAATGAAGATACAGTTGGTAGCCATGTCACCACTAGAGAAATTCCATGCCATCAATCACTATTAGTCCAATCATCAAAGATAGTGACATGTTAAGTCTCATCATACGATGATGTGGAAGTCAGGATGTAGTATTGTAATCATTGTAAAAAGGAAATAAGTGGAAGACCAAGAGTATTGTATGAACTAAAGCTTCATGGAATTCCAAAAGAAATGTAATACCAAAAGTTAGATGTAATTCCAAAAGTCATTTGGAATTCTAAAGGTTATAGAAGTCCAAAGGTCACTAGAAGATAGAAAGTCAAGAGTCATGAGGATGTGAAAGGTTATTCTTCAATTTATAAATAGATCCTCATTTCTCATGTAAAGGACTTTTAACCTTGGCTTCTACCATAAGGAATTAGATAGATAGAGTTAGTATTGTTTGGGAGCAATTAGTGGCTCTAACGCTCCACTATTGGAGCTAGAGATGTTCATTTCATTTATGTATCTTGGGACTTTTTCTTAATATTGAAGCCTTCTAGGCCAGTATGTTTTCACACATGAATTGTGAATATTTCTTAGACTATTGTTTGAATGTTTATGGTTCATGTTTGCTTTCATTAGTACTGGATTAATTGAACTATTTCAGTTACTCCAGTGCTTCTTGTTGGAAATGTGTTGTTATGTTTAAAATGATCATTGCATCCTTGTGAACTATTTCAATTGATGTTAGAATAACCTTTCTCTTTCACATGTGTCTCCATTAGGGTAGTACTATTACTTCTCACTTAGAGCCTCACTTAATTTCCCCCGTGGTAGAAGAATCTTGATACATCAACAATTGAACATTCACAAGGCATACTAACTTGTTCATTCGAAAGGACAATTTCTCTTCTTTCTCATGCTGACAACTAAAGCCAAGGCATATATTTAAGTAAATGATAGTTGAGTTATATTCCTTATGGGACTCCTACACTAAATGGTATGAGTTCTATTTGGTACCTTATATCGGGGAGATCCCAGGTATGTTGGTGGTATCTAGAACCATCAACAGAAAGGCAGAGGGAAATGGTCCTTATTTGTAGCCTTGTTAAGTTTTCTATAATCAACACAAATCCTCCACTTACCATTCCTTTTGGGAACTATGACAAGAGGGGACACCCACTCACTATCTAAAATGTGGTATATGAATCTTGCATCCAACAGCTTTTTCAATTATTCTTTTACGATGTCATTAAGGGCAGGATTCATCGACCTCTAGGGTTGGAACACAGGTTTGCATCCTTCCTTGATGTATATAGATGAGTAAAAATTGAGGGATGCACACCTTCATTTCCTTATAGTCCCAAGAAAAATCATCAATATGTTGCCTGAGCATAGTGCATAATTTCTCTTCTTTCTTAGCTAAGAGAGAGGGGTTAATATTTATAGTTCTAGATGGGCTAATTTCCACAACCTTGGCATGATCTAGATCAAGATCAACAGAGTGCAGATCATTCCATGGATTTCCCTCAGACTATTCCAAGGATTCTTCCACCATTTCATCAATTGACATGGTGGCGGGAGGTTGATTCTGTGAGAGGTGGTTAATAAGGTTGTCTTCATCAAGCTATCTACCTCCTACAACAATGTCTAGTGTACAAACTGGGTAGAGGGATGTCTGATAAAAGTATTCTTCTTCCCCGTCCTCTATCCACAAGGGTAAGTCATGCTCAATTGAAGGTTGAGCAATGGGGATACAATATGAGATTATTTGAGAGATTCCCATTCTTGATGGTCATGTTCCCATCCCTGTAACTAATGTAGGCATTAGCAATGGCCAACCATGCTCTCCTTAGGATGATAGGGTGCCCATTAAACTTGGTTTTGGTTTGGAGGAAAAGGAAATTTGTGGGATACTCCTAGGAGCTGATAGAGACCATCAAATCCTCAATAACTCCTTCAGGGGATATTGTGGACTTGTCTACAAGTTGCACTACTATGGTGGTCTTCCTCAAAGCTCCTTAGAGGTTGAGATTGAGCATAGTCTCCTTGGTCATAACATTGATTGCAACCCAAGGTAAATCAAGGTATTAGGGAGCATAATAATATTAATGTGCACATCCAATACTAGGCTACCAAGATCTAATTACTTTAGGAAGATCACCCTCCCAAGCATGAGATCAAACAGCTTCCCAACAACTTTGAGAGTAGGGGCACCTCTTCTTCTTCTCCCAGTACTTTTGAAAAACTCTTCCTTGATAAGATTGTTGTAAATGGGGACATCTTTGATGTCTTGGAGAAGGGGTATTTTAACACACAATTTTTTCAATTCTCCCAAAAGTTCAGCCTCTTATGGGGTGTGTTGTTTAGGTTGGACCAACCTTTCAAGATAGGGAGGTGCATTGGCTTGAGGGGTACTATCTTCCTTCTCTTCTTCAATATCTTCAAGTGGAGAAGGTGGGTGAGCATCTAGAAATACCTTCCCAGAACGAAGGTTGATCTCTTGGATTTCCATAGCATAAGAAATATAGGATCTCTCCCCATTGTAAACCTGATGTGCCTACTTATTGTTTGGGTTTGGATTGGGTTGGGAAGGCATCTGAGGTTGCTTAGGTGGTTTTTTGTGAGGGATATGTGGTTGAGGTTGAGGAGGAGGCATTAAGGCAGGAGATTGGGTTGCCTGAGGCCTCCATCCTTGTGATGAGTTGCCCCATTGAGGAGGCTGAGATTGATATGGCTGGAAAGGTGGGTTGTCAGGATGAAGAGGATACTAAGGAACATAGGACCAAGGAGAGGGAATGGACCAATATGGATGAGTTGGAGGGTACCAAGGCTAGAAAGGTGCATTCTGGATTGAATTGTAAGAAGGATATTGTGCACCTGGCATGCCTTGTTGATAAGGTTGAGAGCCTTGGGGCCTCCTTTGGTTGATGAAATAGAGCTTCTCCATGCCATTCTCAGGACCTTGGTACACAGCCTTTAGGCCTAGAAGAGAGGGGAGTTTTTCTATTGCATGGTTCTCCTCACAGACAGAGCAGGCCTCTATGGTTTCCAATGGGCACTCATTTATGGGATGCCTCTTAGTGCATCTAGGGAAAAATATAGCTAATGCTATTTCTACTTCCTCTTACTTCCTTTTGATCTACGTAGTGTCCATCTGCAAGGAAAATCTATGAAACATTTCACTCTTAAATTCTTCCAACATACTCCCTATCTCATGTTTGATAGTTGATGAAGAAAGAGAAGAGTTGACAAGGCCTTGAATAGACCTACCTTTCTTCCTAGCAACCCAAGAATGATTCTTGAATACTATCTTGATGTCACCATAGTTAAGCTGGTAAATATCTCCTCCAGACAGCATATTGAGGGTCTCCATTACAGCCTTCCTAATCCCTCATAGAAGTATAAGCTTGAGTGATTTAGGGTCAAGGGTATAGTTAGTGTAATAACCTCAGGTTAAAAGTTCATGTAATAAAGTTAATAAAGGAAAAATAAGACCAAGGTCATGGGACACATATTCCAAGCTGAATGTTGGGAAAAATTGTTGGAAACTAGATCACTGTTGAGAGGGGGGGTTAACCAATAGTGAAGGAACTTATAATTTTTTCTCCAAATTATTAATTATTTAAACCATACATAAACAGAGATCGGAGCATCAAATATAAACATGAATGCACAAAGTCAATCAACACAATGGACATCGATATTTCTAGTGGAAAGCCCTCTCAAAGGAAAAAAAACCACCCATTGTTGTTGTTGGGTGCGAGATCCCCCAAGGGAATTTTTGGGGCTAAAAGCCCATATTTTGGTCCAATTTTGTAATCCAAATGTAAATACTCTACATATTGTGGTCACGAAATGCGTAGGTGTTAAAGAGTCATAGGGTTGTCCACCCTTATTTTGGAAATGTAATGTCGGCTGTAAAAGATCTACCCATGGTCCGCAGACCATGGGATTGTATAAATAGAGCTAAGCTCTAAGTAGTTAGAGGAATCGAAGAAAGCATCGACATGTATGAGAGATAGCTCTGAAGTAGAAGTCTAATTTTGGGTTGTAGCGTAGGTAGAGGCTCTGCAGCTGAGTGTGTGAACCCCTGCAGCTGAGTGCGCAGGGCGGGTCGAGTCTATAATTGTCTGGAATTATCAATAAAGAGAAGGATTCTATAATTTCTACGTCTTTATTTCCTGTTTATGCATCTGTTATATTGGATATGAATTTCAGTTATAATGATTATGTGATGCACGAATTTATGTAAATGTGTTGGTTAAGAAAACATAAGTAAGAACATATGTTTACGCGAAGCTAAATAAGATCAGTCAATAAGATAAGTAAGACACTTAGCTTAGTTTGGAAGATATTGTAGTTCGCTGCCCTAGCAGTGCAAAAGTATATCAGCCCTAGGTTATGATAGCGCGAAAGACGATTGTATCCTTTCGCGAAGGTAATGAAGGGTGGAACATAGGGCTAAGCAACCTGCACGTAGGTAGGTATAGCCGGGATAACCCAACATCACAACCATCTCAAGGGTGTAGAAACTTGGTTCTAGCATCCCCCCATACTGCTTCGGGTGAGACTTCAGTCCACGCCCTGTGGGCTGATGAAGAAAGGGCTAGTAGTGTAGAGATTTGTTTGGCTAACTAACATTGAACCTGGGTCAGGTCCCCTCAAGCCAACAAATGGTTCCGTTGTCAGGACCAGAATCTGCATAATCGATGTGTGATGTCGTATCACTGGAATCCAACTAAGAAATAAATCGTGGTCTGGTTGGACAGAAGGATTCATGAGTTCATGGCACAAGAAAACAGAGACCCACGATTGTCAAAAGAACAGTGGTTGGATTGATACCTATATACGGAGATCCACAAAATCTTTTTCACCTCCTTTCCTACTGAGCTATATGAGTGGATCGTGAAGCTAGCAGATAGCCAAGGAAGGTGGAAACTTGACGATCTTATTGTGTGGACCCCAGAGCTAGTGCGAAGGTTGGAAGCATTAAAGGATAAGATCGACCATGCTGTCAATAATTGGCTTGATCGCATCATAGGAGGATTTGTGATCGAATTCGTGGTCGACACCTTAGTCAGCTATAACGAGGCAAAGCAATGATTTTTCAAAGGACCGTGAGGTAAGTACGTAAAATCTTTGAATACTTGGATTAAGATGTTGTTGTGCAAAAAACGGGTTATGCAGCTACCTTGATGTTTGAAACTACGCGGAGCAAAAGATTTTATAGAAACGAAGGAAATAAGGGTCCATAGCAAAGCCCCTTGATTTCACCTTCGCGAGTGGATGAAGAAGGGATCGCGAAGTTCTCTCCGCGAAGTGCTATTCGGTTGATAAAATAAGGATTCTCACAAATACCACCTCTTCCCACACCACCACCATCTTCATTGCCATCACCCCCAACTTCACCCATACCACCTCCACCTCCACCGCGATTCAATATGGAAAACACAGTAAAGTTGCCTTTGTTCAAAGGCTTGGGAAATGAGGACTCGAACTAATTTTTGTTCTTTGTGAGGGTTGTATGGGAAGCTCAAGGTGTTATAGATGACCATATAAAGAAAGTGACACTGGTTAGCGCTCTGCAGGATCACGCGTTGATCTGGTATATTAAGTACTCCAACGATAACCCAAATGCTAGAGTAGCGAACATCCAAGCAGCACTAACTAGGGAATTTAGCAGGCCTAAATCTGAAGTGTAGTCGATTGTGGGATTCAAAGAGATCGTGATGCAACCAGGTGAGATGCCTTGGGAGCTAGATCAGATGCTGAAATGTACAATTCGTGAAGCCAACATGAATTTGACAGATGGACAGCATCGCGAGTGGTTTGTGGCTTCGCTACTACCACACTTAAGGAGTGCATTGTCATAGCAAAAGATAACCACTCAGGTAGAGGCCTTGGAGATTGCCATGAGATTACATGAGACTCTGATGTAGGAACTTAATCTAGGATTCCAACAAATCCATGTGTAGCTGAAAAATCTATGCCTTGAGATGCAAAGTCTGAAGCAGGACAGGACGGTTCGACCAAAGGTACACGAAGAGGTATGGTGCTTGAAATGCAAGAGTCAGGGTCATGACAAAGACCACTACCCGGTCTTCACAAATTACCTTGCAAGAGGAGGACTGATGCCTTTAAGGTTGGAAGCTCAAGCAGGACCTAGCGTGGTTCCTGCTTTATGGTGCGTTATCTGTTAGAAAGCCGGAAAACATGCCACGTATAACTATCACTTGCTATAGAAGTATGTGCAAGAACTGCAACAGTTGTTTTACAATTTTTGTAGGTCAGTAGGACATGATGAGCGTACTTGTAGGAGATATGAATTAATGATGGACAGAAATCCCACCTACAGGGTTCAGGCCAAAACGTGGCCCCTTGACCAGAATGTAGGGATGGCGCGGACAAGATTTCAGGGGCATGGACAAGGCTGAGATGGAGGAGGACCTGGTAGAGGTTGAGGACAGTTGATTTGCTACAATTGCGAAGGACCAAGACACTATGCCACGACTTCACTAATCCAACGCATCTGTCATGCAAGTATTGCACACTGTTTGATCATGAAACAGAATATTGTCCCACGTTGATAGCTAGGATACGTGACAAAGGGGTGCTACCACCTCCCCCGACTCATAACCTGTAGATGATGAGGTCTGAGCCACGCGAGGAAGATCTGAACATAAATATTGTGCTTCGGAGTGGAATCACGACAAGAGATGAAAAGGGGAAACAACCAAAAGATAGTATATGGGTTCACAAGGCCCCGATGAAAGAGGCTGAATTTGATTTAGAGAGAGCTCGGGAAGCCTTCATGGAAGCTAAGGAGAGCTTCACTGAGGCCTCCACTTCAGGAAGCAAAGATAAGCCTGAGCCAGAAATGGACCCCTCTATGCTCACAACTTTCATGGAAACCTATATGAAGTTACTGCGTGAAAGTAAGGCTATAAAAGGGCTACAAGATCTCATCAATAGATGTGCTAGAACCACGCCAGGTGAACCGCGTGTAGTGCAAAATATTTGCAAGCATAAGACAAGGACGGGATGAGAGATGAGACTAACCACGCAAATAGGAGAGTATGAAATGGATCAGGTCATTTTGGGCCTAGGGTCATATGTGAATGTCCTACCAAAGCAAACTTGGGCGCGAATGGGGTGACCTGTGCTGCAATGGTCTCTGATTCAGCTAAGGATGGCGAATCAGCAGAAAATTGTACCCATGGGGCAGCTACAGGGAGTGACTTTGGATATTAAGGCCTTGTAGGAGATATGAATAAATGATGGAAAGTAAAGGAAATTCCTGTTTCAGACCCCAGGAAGAGCTTGTTCAACATGAAGGTTGAAATGTTTGTAAGGTTCTTCTACTTCAAAGTTAATACAAATAAAAAAAAATTTCTCAATAAGCTATTAATTGATGGTTTATTTTAAGGATTCCTTGATCACCATAATAGACATGATTTATAATATTTTCTATGCAAGTGCTATTTAATGTTTTCTTGTTTGTGATTGCAGGTCTTTAAAGGTAACTCTTTCGAACGATTGAAGGATGACTACTATGAACAAGCATTGGATCTAAGGTAGGATCTTAACACCTTTGTAGTATTTACTTATAAATCACATATGTCTAGAGAAAGATAGGTTTGTTTGTCCGTTTGTTACTAGACTATCTTCTGATACTAGGGAAATTGGCCTTGTCCACAAGATCGATTTATCTAGCCAAGAAGCGCGCTAGCAGATTTTGAAGTAATAGAGATTGTGGATGATAGTAATCCATACCCTGCACTCCTGGGAATTGACTAGGCTACTGATATGAATGAGGTACTCAATCTGAAGAAGCGAAAGATGATATTTGAGAAGAAATCATTGCGAGTAATAATACCCCTAGATCCTGCTGAAGGATCGTGCTATATGGAACCAGTGTGCGACTATGAGAGTGATGATGATCTATATTGCATCTATAAGATAACAACATGAGACCACGACTAGGTGAATCCCACCGTGAATGGATAGATTACATGGGAATGCAAGAGTTCCTGCACTTTGGATTCCGATGAAGAAATAGAACACTGGCAGAATCGGTTACATGAAGTAACTACGCTGAATTGCAATATGATGACCCAGTCGTTGCGTTGTGTGTCATCTGAGGTAATAAATATGCCTACTTATGATGGTCTAACTAAAGTAGATATCTTTTTGGATGCATTTGAAATGGAGGTTCCAGAAAAGCAACGCTCCAGGCCTTGGACTGGGTATTGCGCGCTATGCCCACAAGATGGTGGGGTACGCATAAGGGAAGATTTGATGATTGGCGCGAATATAAGAGGATGATGAGAGCATGATTTGGGAAGACTAATATGTGACTGATAGAAAAGTACGATGGGTAGGATGATCCGTGCACGCATCTAGCCAAATGGACGCAGGCTTATGGAGAAAAGCCTCAACCTGAGTGGGTGCACCTATTCTGTCATACCCTGGATGTTATCCCAATGAATTGGTATATAGAAACAGAGCTTCGCCATGGGACAGGTGAATGGGATATCCTACACGAATGATTCATGATGACATTCATTTTTGAGGATGGTTTTTACAATATTGATGAAGCGCTACAAGAGTTGAAAGCAGCCATATTTAGGATACCGCCGGATCCTTTAGACCTGATTCAGCCTGAATGGGCTACTCAGCTGAGTCATGCATTGGAATGTTATAATGTAACTACTAAAGAGGAGGATGAAGACCTGTAGAAGATTAACATTCCAGAAACAAAAGGCCACCGTGAGGTTCAGGGGCCACAGATTGAGAACCCTGATATTACCGTGCCGGTGAAAACTAAACAGGTGAACATTGGTACGGAGGAAGAACCCAAATTGCAAAGATTGGAGACTACTGGGACAACGCGACGATGGATAAGGTCACTGAATTACTCCGCAAATATCAAGACTTATTCCTAACCAAGTTTACAGATTTGAAAGGAATAATCAGAGATCTAGGAGTGATGAAGATCATGTTAAAGCCTGACGCGAAGCCAGTCAAGCAGAGGCCTTTCCGCCTAAACCCGAAATACAAGGAGAAGGTCCGCTTAGAGCTAGACAAAATGTTAGCAGCAGGCATCGCTGAGCCTTTGGAGGAATCTAATTGGGTAAGCCCAATGGTGGTGCAAGAGAAGAAGCAGAAGGATGAGATAAGGATATGCGTGGATCTCAGAAAACTGAATGATGCTTGTGCGCATGATCCTTTCCCAACTCCGTTAACAAATGAAGTGTTGGACAATGTAGTTGGTCATGAAGCATATTCTTTCACTGATGTGTTCTTTGGGTACCACCAAATCAAAATCGCGTCAGAGGATAGGAGCAAGACAACCTTCGCGACTAAGTGGGTTTCTTTCAATATACTGTAATGTCATTTGGATTGAAGAATGTGCCTGCCATCTTTTCGTGCATGGTTGTTGCAACATTCAAGGAATTTATTCATAAGTTCCTAAAGGTCTATTTTGATGACTGGACTGTATTTGGGCTGGTTAAGTGCCATGTAGTGAGCTTGCACTTGATGTTGGATACCTGTCGAAGATACCAGATCGCGCTCAACCTCAAGAAGTGTTTGTTTTGTGTTCCTTTTGGGAACCTATTGGGGCATGTGGTTTGCAAACAAGGGCTGATGGTAGACCCCGTGAAGATCGTGTTGATTCTGAACTTGGAAGCACTGAGGAGTGTGAAACAGCTGCACACTACTCTAGGACACACAGGATATTACAGAAAGTTTATCAAGGTCTATGCCGAGATCACCACACCAATGGAAAAATTGTTGAATAAGGATGTTACATTCTACTGGAACGATGATTGTAAGAAAAGCTTGGATATATTGAAAGAAAATATGGTTACCGCGCTGATTCTAGTCTTCCCGAACGGGAAGAAAGAGTTTTAAGTACATTTCGACACGTCGTGTATAGCGCTTGGGGCAGTACTAACATAGGATGGAAGAGAAGGCTTGGACCACCCTATCGCATTCGCAAGCCATAGATTATCCAAAGCAGAGAAGAAATATTCTACCACTGAACGCAAGGTGCTAGCTATGGTGTACGCGCTCCAGAAGTACTGACACTACTTGCTAGGAGGCCACTTTAAGATGTATAGGACCACTTCATGCTGAAGTACCTAAACAATAAGCTTGTGTTGGGGGGGCGAATTTGAAAATGGCTCTTATTGTTCCAAGAGTACAATTTTGAAGTTGTTGTGAAGCCTAGACGATTGAACGTGGGACCAAACCATCTATCGCGCATCGAAACAGGGGAGGAACCTACTAATTTGGAGGAAGGAATACCTGATGCATAGCTCTTTGTTGTGCTCATTGCGGATGGACATTTCGAGGATATAATACACTTTCTAACAACTAGAACTATGCCAGAAGGAACTTTGTCCAGCAAAAGAAGGAATTAGTGGTGCGCGCAGCAGACTTCTCTGTCATATCTGGGAATCTACACAAGATGGGGAATGATGAAATACTGTGAAGGTATGTACTTGAGTTTGAACAAAGCAACATCCTCATTGGGGAGCCGTGGGAGGACATTATGCAGGGAGAGCAACCACGCAGAAGATTCCACACACAAGGTTGCGGTGGCTAATCCTTCATTAAGATTCAAAAGCATATTGCAAGGAATGTGATGTATGTAAAAGAATAGGCAGGCCATCGTGGAGGGATGAAATGCCTTCGAATCCACAAATGACGTTGCAACCTTTCGAAAAGTGGGAAATAGATTTTGTAGGACCCCTTCAACCTCAAGGGAAGACAGGCGTGAGGTACATTATCACTGCGACAGAGTTTTGACTCGTTGGGCAGAAGCACAACCGGTGAAGGATTGCACAAGCGCGACTGCCGCGAAGTTCCTATTTGAGCATGTACTGACGTGATTTGGATGTCCAAGGATCTTAATGAGTGATCGTGGTACGCACTTCCTGAATGAGACGATCAGTGCACTAACGAGGAATTTTAGGTGTATCACAAAAAGAGCACACCTTATCACCCACAGGCTAAGGGGACAATCGAGGAATTCAATAAAGTGCTTGAGAACGCACTGACCAAGGTATACAATGCTCAGTGAAATGATTGGGACCTACCCATACCTGCAGTGTTATGGGCTTATCGAATGACATGCAAAAAGCTGACAGGATAGACACCCTTTAGACTAGTATATAGGGTTGAAGCGGTGATGCCTATGGAATACATCATGCCTAGTATGTGCATAACAGCGCTCATGGGTATGACAGATTACAAAGCCCTGGAAGAGAAGCTCACAAAGTTGGATGAGCTCGAAGAAGAAATATTTTTGACTAGATTTCACCAATAGGTCCAAAAGCAGCGTGAAAATGCATGGCATGACCGACATATTAAGCTGTGCACCTTCAAGGTAAACGATATGGTTTTTTTGTATGATAGTAAGTTTGATAACTTCCCCAGAAAATTCAGGATGCACTTGTTAGGGTCGTATGTTATTAAGGAGATTACCGACGAAGGCGCGGTATAGTTTGTCAAGTTAAATGGAGAACCCTTCCCAGGAAAGGTGAATGGAAGTCACTTGAAGCCATACACCGACGATCCAGCCATGTGACTATATGAAATTAGCATAGTCTTAGTGCTCCAGGCAACTGAAAGGAGGCGCAGGACTATAAATTACACTGCCCGGGTTGGGGCGCTGCGTGATGTCAAGACTGCGCAAAGCAGTGAAGTGTCATAGGGTCTGCGACAGCGCGAAGACAGCTCTGCTAGCGCACAGATCCGCCAGAAAGTGACCATTAACTTCATTATTTACAATTTGATGGTCGGTTCGAGGCTAAATGGAGTGGGCGGAAGGAATTTAAGGCGAAATTTATGGGTTAGATTCTTGAAAATATGCCGCCAATCTAGCATTAATGGGCTAAATGTGGGGGGAACAGTTGGATTTGAATTCAAAAATCCCTATAAATTACAAGTGGCTGTCCAGCGAAAAACACTTGGAATTTTAAAAATTTATTTGTTGTGTTATCAACTATGTATGGACCTTTCAAATTTTGAGGCTTTGAGAGCAAGTTCAGTGCTTGAGAGATTGCCGAAGGAGACGCAAGACCTCCTGACCAGAATGATGTCGACACCCGAGGAAGCCACGCAGGAAATTGCGGTGGAAGCCCCAAAGAGTGCCGAAGTGTTAGTTGAGGTCCCTAAATCACCTAGAACATCGAGACCTAAGAAGGATAAGCAGGCTATGATCCTGGTGCGCGTCTCACCAAGAAACCCACAGAGGACCAAACTCACCTTGCAGGAAAAGGGGAAGGCCATTAATCTGGAGGCTGACGAGGAGGAATCTGAAGAAATCCTGGTGGATGAGGAGGATGCAGAAATGGAAGTTGAAACCCAGGGTGTAAACCCTATTGCTAGGTTACTTGAATATGTCCCTCCATGCAAGGGCAAAGCCAAGGTGCCGAAGGACATAGATGAGAGCAAGAGCTCCCTGCAAACTCTGTTGCTCCCAGATGACATTATTTTTTAGGGGGCGCACTTAGGGCGAGATCCTGTACTGAAATTTAAAGATTGGGACCTCGCAGATCATGAGAAATCTAGCAACTAAGAATCTAATGCGCCAACAGATTGACATGACTGCTGGAACAATTGAATTGGAGCCACGGACCTAGCTCAAGGGTGTAGAGAAAGTCGAGTTGCTTAACCTGATTTGGGTGCCGCATTACCATCGCGCCCCAGTGACCATCTTCGTCATCAAGCAGCTGCTCTGCTTGGTGCATTATGGGTGTTTGTGGCTAAAGGAGCCCATTCCCATCACAGACCACTTGATCCATCAGATCACATGGCTACCTTACTCAGGGGAGTATCTAGCCAATATTTCAGAAGGAAAAGGTGGTGAGTTGTCCCTCACAAAAGCTATGAAGAAGAAATTCAATTTGGAGAAGAAGAAGAAGCCGGGATATGTCATCTCCAGTATTAACAACCCTGCAATCAAGGTAGTGACACAAATACTAGTAGGGAAGGTGATGCGAAAGTGTCGTGTGGATGAGGTGCCCATGCCTATGATTGCACTAGCGGACCAATGCACTGAAGGAGTCTAGTTCAACTGGGTGAATTATCTTTGCGGCGAGTTCCTTGCGAACTGTCGCGAGGCATGGGAGTAGGGAAAAACATTTCACTACGCATGGCTCCTGCTGCCAATCATACTGGCGGCATGGGAGCTGCCAGAAGATAGCTAATTCCCTTCGGTCATGCTAGAACTTCTAGAGGTAGCGAAGTATGCTTTACTATGGGTGACCAAGGATGTGCAGCGCATAAAATAAAGCAAGATCTTTTGGGTCTTAATGGAGATGAGTATCTGGATGGGGATCAGTTGCAAGCCACGGTTGTTGCCCATAGTGTACGTCAGTTTACAGAGCTTTGCATAGTTCAAAGCAGATTTCCAACATGTTTTTATCAAGGCGCGGAAGGACCCCACGAAGACATGGCATAACCTACCATATCTGGTGACTGATGATGTGATCTTTGTAGTCCTCGAGTCTTGGCCGCCGGAGTGGCATGTTCCAGCAGGCTCCATGGTGGAAACGGAGATGTCTTCCACGCATCGTAAGAAGGAGGAAACAAATATCTGAATGGTGCAACTGGCAGACAAGCGCAAAAAGGAGGAAGCGGAGGCTAAGGCCCAGGCAGCACGTGATGCCATGAAAGTGGCGGAACAGCAGAAGATAAGAGAAGAAGCACACGAAGGAAAAAAGCCACCTTCACCTGGGGTCAAGGCAGAAAAAAAGGAGTCGAAGGAACAAGGTGGCGCAGACCCATAGACAACATACACCCAAATCAAGCGTTCGTGCCCGCAACAGAAGGCAGCATCGCGGAAGAAAACCAAGGCTTCAAAGACAGCCTTGGACCCAATTACTCTCATAGAGGGGGATTTGCATGATATCCGCAAAACGGTGAGGGATGACACCATGGACACCCTCCAACAGTTCGAAGAACAATAGCAGTTGGTATTGGGGTCTCTCCGAATAGAACTGCAGGAGTTGCAGGTTTGCACTCCACAGGCTAGCACAGTGTCCACCAGCCTCATGATCAACACTTTAGCTGCCAAGGAGATGTTGTGCACAAGGGTGACCAACATGATAGTGCTACCAGATGGGGCACTTACTACAGAGAACGAGGCCGATAGGCCCACGGTCAACAGTCTGAAAGGGGTAGGATTGAATATGGTTGCGCTCCCTTGAGAGACACTCTACCTCTTGCAAGATGGAGTCACCGTGGAACTTTGGTCCCGGAAGAGTCACGCTTTACAGGTGATGAGCGAGCAGTGCATCAACATTGAGTAGTTGGGCCTACAGCGCAACAAGGCAGTGGAGAATAATAAGAAAATAATGTACGTAGTGGAGGAAGCCTGCCGAATGGTCCCAGAGTTGGACATTCAAGCACAAGAACTGGTAGAGGGATGCACAACGCTCGAGGAGAGATGGCTAGGGTTCAGCTGGCACTGAACCTGCAGATCGCAGAATTGCAATTGAGGGCTCAGTTTTCAACTCTGCCGGAAGTCAGGGAACAGAGTACCACTATTGTTATAACAGCAATAGCGGCGGTCGACAGTGCAGTAGCAGATTGCATGTAATGTTTTGAACAGTCATTTGAAGTCCTAACAACCCTGCAAGAGGACTCGAATGTAGAGCACCTAGAGATAGAGGCACGTGAGCTACAACAAAAGTATGATGAGGTAAAGGGGACTACACAGATAGTTTCCCTCACACAGAGGCTCGCACAAATGCAAGAGGCAAAGGCGCTCAAGGAACAGGTGGATGGCGCTCAGCACAAAGCAGCAGCCTTAAAAGCGTGCATACAGTCATGGATAGATGAGGCTTATATGATCATAGCCTGCATTGAAGGAAAGCTCGCGCAACTGCAGGAAACTCAGCAGAAAATTCAAGGCAGCAGTTCAGCGGCAGTCATCGAACAGCGAGTGGAAGAAGTCCAGCAGGCGGCCGCTCAGTGCGCTGCCGAAGTTGTGGTGATCCAAACGGAGTTGGGAGGTCTTCGTGCTAAGATCTCTGCACCTGCAAAGTGACTCAAGGGTAAGTCACGATGTTTGTGTTGGGGGCCTGTTGGGCGCGGGATCCCCCAAGGGCATTTTTGGGGCTAAAAGCCCATATTTTAGTCCAATTTTGTAATCCAAATGTAAAGACTCCACATTTTGTGGTCGCAGAGTGCGTAGGTGTTAAAGATTCATAAGTTTGTCCGCCCTTATTTTGGAAATGTAATGTCGGTTGTAAAAGATCTACCCATAGTCCGTGGACCATGGGATTGTATAAATAGAGTTAAGCTCTAAGTAGTAAGAGGCATCGAAGAAAGCATCGACATGTATGAGAGATAGCTCTGAAGTAGAAGTCTAAGTTTGGGTTGTAGCGTAGGTAGAGACCCTGCAGCTGAGTGCATAGAGGCATAGAAGTCTGTAGCTGAGTGCGCAGGGCGGGTCGAGTCTGTAATTGTCTGGAATTATCAATAAAGAGAAGGATTCTATCATTTTTGTGTCTTTATTTCCTGTTTATGCATCTGTTATATTGGGTATGAATTTCACTTATAATGATTATATGATGCGCGAATGTATGTAAATGTGTTGGTTAAGAAAGTGCAAGTAAGAACATCTGTTTACGTGAAGCTAACTAAGATCGGTTAATAAGATAAGTAAGACACATAGCGTAGTTTGGAAGATATTGCAGTTCACTGCCCTAGAAACTCGAAAGTATATCAACCCCAGGTTAGGGCTCTGCAAAAGCCGATTGTATCCTTTCGTGAAGGTACTGAAGGGTGGAAAAGAGGGCTAAGCAACCTGCACATAGGTAGGTATAGCCAGGATAACCCAACATCACAACCATCTCAAGGGTGCAGAAACTTGGTTCCAACATCCCCCCATACTGCTTCAGGTGAGACTTCAGTCCAATCCCCATGGGCTGATGCCGAAAGGGCCAATAGTGTAGGGATTTGTTTGGATAACTAACGTTGAACCTGGGTCAGGCCCTCTCAAGCCAACAGTTGTTGTGCTACTCAAATATTCTATTATGACAAGAAAATTCTTTACATAGAGTTATAGTTGGCTACTATCAAATGGATACTCTTTCTCATTTGGATCTACGGACTAACATTTACTGAAGGCCACCACGATCAACGATCCTTTCCAGGATACTCCTGAACTAACAATCGAATCTACAGACTCTTATCGGCTAGAAGCCACCAAGAACAACGTGCCTCGCCCAGTTTCTTCCAAACTATCCAACCATCGTTGCATTGCGAAAACTACTCACTTATATTGATTTTGCTAGTCCTCCAACTCCACTCCTCTATGTGGTTCTCGTTTCAAAATATTTCAGACTGGAACTGAGAACTTCTCCACATGAGCACCACAATAACATATCTTCAAAGCTCACAATTAAAAACCAAATTTGCACCAAAAACTGCAATCAAACTCTCCACACAAAATACAAAACAATCTCCAACTTCTCCTACAATCAAACTCTAATCATCTCCTCACTATCTTCACAAAATACAGACTGAGACATACTTCATTTGACCGCTGCAACACTAGCAAATTGCTTCAGAAAAAATGCATCAAACAACTTGCACACAATCCTCCAAACTACACATAGCTCATCCAACCAAAATATCATTGAGCTATCTCCAATATGTAGATGAACTAAGGTTGTCAGCTCAATAATTACCAAGAACTATTGAGTTTCACAAACTCTATTCATATGCTTATTTTGATCCAGATTCAGCTCATTGACTTGATCAAACCACTAACTCCACTTGCCTTCTGATATTTTCAACTTTTATTAGCTTGTAGAGGCCCCACTACCTTTTCCAACCATATACCAAAATTTTTTTATCAAGAACATCGCCATAATACCAAAATTAGACGAGTTTTATGAGGAATGCAAAGAAAATCTTGTGAAAATGCTAATTCGCATGCACAACACTGGCCAAATTTGACTGGAACTCTTCAGTCACTCTCATAGGCTTTTCTCCTAGCGACTGGAAAGTCTCAGTCACTCTGATGACCCATCATCCATCCAACTAGGGAAGATGATGAAGGAAAACTCAATCAAATCATCTCAAGACTCTGCCAAACTTCAAGGACACCTTCATAATCTTCTAAACACACCTCCAATCCTTTATAAAAGGTATGAAACTAATGATATAGGCCAAGAACATCAACAACAAGTAAATGACATGTAGTTCCTAGCCTTCCAAACTCCTTGTCAAGGTCAAAACCTCCATCTCCTCAAGCAGCAATAACAACCTTTCCAAACACCTCTAGCACCTGTAACAGCATCTCCAGCACCTCCAGCATAGCGTCAAGTCATAAAACTTCCCCTAACACCTGTAGAGGCACCCCCCCCACAAGAAACAACATCTCAACACATGTAGCAACAACTCCAATGCTTCCATCACATGTATAAGCATATATAGCACATGTAGCAACAATCCAATCACTTGCAGCAGTAACATATTCAACTAACAAAACATATCTTGAATCCATCTCTACTTAACCTCCCATTCCTGCACTAGGTCATGTCATAATCATGTTGACATCAATGAAAACCAACAATACCATCAAGTCAAACACTCATCACACATCAATAGGACTACTAACATCATAAGGCATATTACAAGTAGCACCATGACCCTATTGACATCAATGCCCACACTTCAATTCCAAAAAGATCCCCCTTTGGCATTGATGTCAGCCTCAATCCAACATTTGAGGCTAATCCCTATATGCTATCCAACAATGAAGCTGATCTCTATCCATCCAAATTCTCTCCCCCTTTGACATCAATGGAAAAGGTCCATACCAACACTAAATACAATGCCAATAATGTGCTAGATGAAATAATTACTCCCCTTGTCATACTCAACACCATGAATATGCAAAAATAAGAAGTCTCTCCTACAAGATAATCATGTGAAACAAGAAACTACGTTGCCAACACCTCTAGCCAATGCCATGCAATATCTTAAACTGAACATGATCCCCCTAAGCATGTAATAAAGCTACAATCACACTCTCTTTGTTGTTGAAGAAACACATCATCTTCACTGCAATAAGCCTCCTTTCCAAAAGCAAGAGATTACTCCTCGTGAACCAATACTCCAACTAACATTGGACAAGATATACAATGAATTACAATACAATACAAGGATTCATGGAGAAAATACATGGCTATGACAAGTACATAGAATTGACAAATGACTCCTCCACACCTATCATCAACCAATAATTCTATGGACCAAGGTTGACATCATGCACCCAATTTAGCGAGGATACATAAAAAATATACAAAATAATACATGACTTGGACTTCCATTTACCCATACATAGCTAATGTCAATACATACTATACACCATGGGTCTCTCCATAAGCAATATGCTAGCTAGATAGAACAATAAAGGTACATGGATTTTACATATGCACATAAGTGTGCTCTCATCTAAGCATGCCCAATACAATAATATGACATGAAATACATGGCCTCCATGAACAAAGATGTATGCTCCATACAACAGCAACAATAAGAATGCAATACATGGCATGTGCATCAAACATAATCCTTCCATGAGAAATGACATAATATCTCCATATGTAGTAGCAGCAATAGAGGCACTAACAACATCATATGTTAGTGCATGGCCACTCAACACCTTGGCCATCACCATCTCAATAATGAGGAACCTACAACAAAATCATGATAACCACTAGAAACCACCACCATGCTCCACATGTGCATCAACAAAAAATCAACTGAAAGTAGCAACATAGCAATATGTCATAGAGAAACAAAAAATACATGTCCTTGTCATTAGGAGGCTCATCAACCATCAACATAATATATTATCAACTCAAACCATGAGCTTCACATCAATAGGCAACAATAGCATCACCATCAGCATGTGAACCAATACATGTAATCTCTCTAGGAACATAAATGTGTGGCCAATATGAAAATATCCAAGAAGCACTAAGCAGCAAGAATAACATCAAAAGATTTAACACTATAACACCATCAACAACATAGATTCATTATCTCCTCAATCTCAATCCATCAACACATTCTCTCTCCCCATGAGAGCAAAAACCAAGCAGCAACACGCATCATACCAAAACATCATGAGCAGCAGCATTCTCTCCATATATAAGCATCAATATAAAACAACATTACTCAAACATATGAATATCAAACATATCATAAGAAGTGGCATACTCTCTCTCTATGCAATAGAAACATATGATTTAGCCATCTAATACATATCAACAACATGAATGATTCAACTAGGAATGAAAACATAACCAATAATATGCATACTCTAGATTAACTAACTCCAACATATCACCTAATCTCAATGGCAGCAACACGTGCATGACAACACATGATATTTCTCTATCGAAAACAATACACAAATCATGTCATGCAAGCGTATGAAATTGCCACTATATGGCAACAGCAACAAAAACTTTTTCCCTACATCAAATCAATGTCAAAATATGCACAACATGCTCCTCCATAGTGGACACAATGCCAACACTATGCAGATCCATTAGGAAGTGCATATGCCCCTCCTGAATGTGTGATCCTCCATCACACCTTGACCTTGTAGATAACACAACCATGTGGCTTCCATACCTCCAATAAGTCAACATGCAATTGCTCCAAAAACCATCAATAACAATATAGTTGATCCAACTGATAAATAAACTAGAAGAAAATAGATCATAAATAAAAATACACTTCAAACCTCATGAACTCCCCTAAACTCATGCATCTCCTAAAAATGCAGATTTGTCTTCATTCACACTTTCCGATATGGTTTCACATCAAAGAATATACATACAACTCATGATGCAAACGTATGCTCCCCCTAAGATCATGCAGGCCTTAGTTTTTGTTGGGAGTTTCTTACTAATCTTTTCTCCTCCAAACTTTCATATGTTGATCCTTCTTCTTCTAATGCGGTTGACCATGCATATTCTCCTCCCTCTAGTTGGATCTCATGTAACACATGGGAAGCTTGTAATTCTTGGCCTTATGGCCAACATTGTCGCACACAAAATCATTGCAATCAAGAGCCCTATGCCCAAAATCATTTCATGATAAACATTAACCATAAAAAGGACTATTATACCTAACAGATGGAGATCTTCTTTGCATGTATGTTTGAGGTTGCTTCTCCTTTGGTTTCTCCTTTTAATGAGAGGGTTTGATCTTTTAATTACTACAAATTTTTGTTATATTTCCATGTATTCCACAATTGAAACATCTTCCAAATCTATTCTTCTTCTTTGGCATTTTATGCTTGTTCTTTTTTTTGCATAATTGTTGATTTACCTTTTCCTCACTGCTACTAGTTGCTCCAACAATTTCTGATTTTCTTGTAGAAGATTGAGAATTAGTTTCAAACCTCTCTAATTATTCTTTTGCAAATTTTGCCTCAGCTTTCAATTTTTGGCACTCATCCTCCAACACCTTATACTTCTTCCTCATTCCATATTCGACTTTTCTTCCTTCTTCCAGTAGATTTTTAAGATCTGAAATTTATTCTTTGAATGTACACTCCTTTTCATTAAATATTTGCAATAATATTCTTTGATCTTTATTTTCAACCATGATCCTTTGAATTTCTTCTTCTAGTGCCATTATCTTGGATTTCTCTTCAACTTTGTTGTTGATCTCTTTTTGTTGTCTCTCAAGATTTATGCTTGATCTATCACTCCTATCACTTGGGATTTCATCATCTTATTCTGAGTGATTTGTACTTTTATCTTCTTCTTGTGAGGAGGCTTGATTTACTACTACAATATGTGTTGAATCCTTTCCATTTTTCTCCATCTATGAAAAATGCAATTTTCCTCGAAGATACAAAATTTGCAATCTATCCAACATCTCTTTTGTAGTCTCATAATGTCTCACATACATGCTACCAAATTTTGAAATAATATGCAAAATAACCTTTTTATCCAAATCATTAAATTAATCTTTAACTCCACACTCTACTAATGGAAAAATATTTTCATCAAGAGATATAAAATATGAATCCAATTTCATCCTCCAGGTTGAAAATATACTTACATGAAGTATGGAACTCCTTGTCAATCCATTTTGAAAAATTTTCAAAATTCTGCCAAAAACTCCAAGGTCCACCCTCCAATGATCAAGTTGCAATTGAGAGCCCCACTCTGAATACCATATGTTGGAAACTAGATCACTACTAAGAGGGGGGGTTGAATCAATAGTGAAGGAACTTAAAAACAATTATCCAAATTATTAATTATTTAAACCATGCATAAACAGAGATCAAAGCATCAAATATAAACATGAAACCATAAAAGTAATCAACATAATGACACAGATATTTCTAGAGGAAAACCCTCTCTAGGGAAAAAACCACCCGTTGTTATTGTGTTTCTCAAATATTCTATTATGTCAATCAAATTCTTTACATGGAGTTATAACTAGCTACTATAAAATGGAGACTCTTTCTCATGTGGATCTATGGGCTACCATCTGCTGAAGGCCACCACGATCAATGATCCTCACCCAGATACTCTTGAACTAATAATCAACTCTATAGACTCCTATCTATAGAAAGCCACCACGACCAACGACCCTCGCCCAGTTTCTTCTGAACTATCCAACCACCATTGGATTGAGAAAACTGCTCACTTATATTGATTTCTCCAGAGTCGTCCAACTCCACTCCCCTATGTGGATCTCATTTCAAAATATTTCAGACTGGAATCAAGAAATTCTCAACATGAGCACCACAACAACATATCTTCAAAGCTCACAATCAAAAACCAAATCTGCACCACAAACTACAATCAAACTCTCCACACATATTGTAAAATAATCTCCAAGTACTCTTGTAATCAAACTCTAATTGTCTCCTCACTAGCTGAGACATCTTCATTTGACTATTGCAACAATATAAAACTACTTTAGAAAAACTGCATCACATAACCCTCACACAACTTGCACACAATCCTGCAAACTCATACTCACGCAACACATAACTCATCCAACCAAACTATCATTGAGTTATCTCCAATATATAGATGAACTAAGGTGCTCAACACAATAATTACCAACAACTATTGAGCTTCACAAAATCTATTCATGTGCTTATTTTGATCTAGATTCATCTCATTGACTTGATCAAACCACTAACTCCACTTGCCTTTGGATAATTTCAACTTTGACTAGCTTCTAGAGGCTCCACTACCTTTTCCAACCATATACCAAAAAGTTTCGATCAAGAACATCACCATAATACAAAAATTAGCTGAGTTACATGAGGAATGTAGAGAAAATATCTTGAAAATGATCAGTCGCACACACAAGACTGGCCAAATTCGATTGGAACTTTTCAGTCACTCCCGCAGGCTTGTCTCCTAGTGACTGGAAACTCTCAGTCACTTTGATGACCCATCATCCATGCGACTGGGGAAGTGGATGAAGGAAAACTCAATCAAATCATCTCAAGACTTTGCCAAACTTCAAGGACACCTACATCATCTTCTAAACACACCTCTAATCCTTTGTAAAAAGTATCGAACTAATGATATAGGCCAAGAGCATCTACAACAAGTCAATAACATGCAATCCCTATTCTACCAAACTCATCATCAAGACCAACACCTCCGGCTCCTCAAGAAGCAAAAACAACCTGTCTAAACACCTTCAACACCTGTAGCATCATATCCAACACCTACAGTAGCAGTATCAAGTCATACAACTGCCTCCAACACCTGTAGAGGCACCTCCACCACAAGCAACAACATCTCAACACATGTAGCAACAACTCTAATGCTTCCATCATATGTAGAAGCATATGTAACACTTCCAGCAGAAATCCAATCACTTGTAGTAGTAGCATCTTCAACCAACACAATATATCTTGAATCCATGTCTACTTAGCCTCTCATTACTGTACTAGGTCATTTCATCAGCATTTTGACATCAATTCCAACCAACAAGGCCATTAAGCCAAACACTCATCACACATCAAGAGGATTACTAACATCATAAGGCATATAAAAAGTAGCACCATTACCCTGTTGACATCAATGCCAACACTGCAATGCCAACAAAAGCATCCTAGCGGGTGTTCATTTTCTTTATTATGGCAAAAGGGAAATTGGAAAAGGCAATGGCAAAGGCTTTGAAAAGGCAATAGGCATTAATTTGCATTTTATTTTACGAAAATAAAGGAAATTAGGAGTGTCATAGGCTATCTTTTAACATCTGATCAATCATCCTCCTAATGGGATCAATTAACATCCTATTCCCCCTTTACATCATCATTTCACAAATCCCTATGCATGACTCTCTCATTCCCCATAGTTTCTGCTCTAAACTGCATCATCTAAGCCTGTTTTAGGACCAACACACACTGGCCTTGCTGGACAGTGTTCACCTACAGGTTTCTCCATTATGGCCTGCGTTGATTGTTGAGTTGTGTTTTATTCTTCCCACATAGTTAACAGGTGGTTTGAAGGGCACCCATAACCCCACTTTATTGGGTCTAGGGCAGCGCCCCGGAAAAATTTGGTTTTGGAACCTATGTTAGGTTGGGCGGACCCACCTATTGTTTTGTGCATGATTTTCGCACATGTTTTTTGGATGCGATGGTTTTCGGTCCATGGTATTGGATGCTTCGGCATGTATAAATATGTATTGTAACATTGAAAGGAACATAATGAAAAATCAATCTGGTATTCCTGGTTTTGGGATCCAGGGGAAAATCTCTATGTATATGTGTTTTATGTGTTTTGCTCTCGTATTATTTATTTTTTGTGTTTTAGAATTCGTATGCAGGTAATTTCTATACGGGGTTAAAACCTACATTTGGTATCAGAGCAGATTTGGCTTCAAGGGGACGCCTTTGTTGTTGAGGGGTTTCGCTCGGGCCTGTGGTAGACCCTATTCAGTGGGAGATCTGCGAGATCGATTCTAGTGGTGAAAGAAGATGGCAAGCAGTGGAAAGATAGAGATCGATAAATTTAATGGTCAGAGTTTTGAGTTGTGAAAACTCAAGATGGAGGATCTGTTGGTGGATAAAGATCAGTGGATCGTGGTAGATCCGGGTACTAAACCAACGGGAGTGTCCGATGAAGAATGGAAGAATTTGGATCAAAAGGCAAAAAGCATAATATGATTGTGTGTCTCAGATTCAGTATTGTTGAATGTATCAGGGGAAGCTACAGCAAAGGCTTTGTGGGACAAGTTAGGGACTTTGTACCAATCTAAGTCTCTGGTGAATAAACTGTTCCTGCGAAAAAATCTGTATAACCTAAGGATCAAAGATGGAGACTCGGTGACAGAGCATCTAAACGCATTTAATACTATGGTAAGTCAGTTAGCATCTGTTGATATTAAAATTTCAGATGAAGATAAGTGCATCAGTTTGTTGTGATCTCTACCAGATTTGTGGGATAGTCTGGTTATTGCAATAGGTAGCAATGAAACTGCCTTGCAGTTTGATGAAATAGTCTCAGCCTTGCTGATGAAGGAGATGAGACAGAAAAATATGGAGAGCCAAAATGGTGATGCGTTGTTTGTACGAGGACATTCCTAGAACAGAAACAAAAATAAGTCATCGAGTGGGAGATCTAAATCTCCAGGAAAACCTGTAAAGGTGGTGTTCTGGAAATGTGAAAAGGAAGGCCACTTCAAAAGGGACTGTAAATCTAAAGCTCTTGACAAAGGAAAGGGATTCGATGAGGCTCCTTCTGCAGAGGAGAAAACCACCTCAGATGAAGGTGGGGATGTGTACTTGGCTTCTTCAAGTACACATGTAAATCATGAGGCATGGTTGATTGACTCAGGTGCATCCTTTCACTTCACTCCCCATAGAGAGTGGTTCTGCGAGTATGAGAAATATGATGGTGGTGATGTCTTCTTGGGGGATGATAGGAAGGCTAAAATTGTTGGTCGTGGAAAGGTAAAGTTGAAGTTGCAGGGTGGAAGAGTTAGAACACTTCCGGGTGTTCTACATATTCCTGCATTGGCCAGAAATCTAATTTCTGTCAGCAAGTTGGATGATGCAGGTGTAAAAACAGTGTTCGAGGAGGATACCTGCAAGATGGTTCGAGGAGCACTGGTATTGATGCAGGGAGTTCAGATTGGAACTCTATACAAGCTGCAAGGTAGCATTTTTGTTGATGGGTGCAACAATTCCGTGGTTCCTGAAAGTGGAGTAGAAAATCTAGTGGTCTCTAGAGAAAATACCATGTTGTGGCATCAAAGGCTTAGACATATTAGAGAGAAGGGTCTTTGAATACTTCATGGTAAAGGTATGGTAGAAGGTATGAGTAATAGCTCTTTGGATTTTGATTTATGTGAAAATTGTGTATATGGGAAGCAGAATCGGGTGAGTTTTTCCTCTAGTAGTAAGAGGGCAAAACATATATTAGAACTTGTGCACAGTGATGTGTTTGGACCTGTGAAGGTTCCATCACTAGGTAAGTCTGTGTACTGTGTATCATTTATAGATGACTTCTCAAGGAATACGTGGATATATTTCCTTAAGAAGAAATCTAAAGCCTTTGAAAAGTTTAAAGAATTTAAGGCTCTCGTGGAAAATCAGACAGAGAAGAAGATAAAGGTACTGAGAACAGATAATGGTGGAGATTTTTGCAGCAAGGAATTTGAAGAATTCTGTAAGAAGTGTGGTATAGCATGACAGAAGACTACTCCATATACACCTTAGCAAACTAGAGTTGCAGAAAGAATGAATAAGACGTTGATGGAAAGGGCAAGAAGCATGATCAGTGGTGTCGGGTTAGGACAGGAATTCTAGGCAGAGGCAGTGGATACTGCATGTTACCTGGTCAACAGGTCACCTTCATCAGCATTGGAGGATAAGACTCCACAAGAGGTATGGGCTGGTAAGAAACTCTCTCTTTCACATCTGAGGGTATTTGGATGTGATGCATATGTACATGTTCCAAAGGAGAAAAGAACCAAGTTGGATAGTAAATCTGAAAAGTGCATCTTTATTGGGTATAAGGATGGTTTAAAGGGTTATAAGCTTTGGAACCTAGTAACAAGGAAGGTTGTGTACAACTGAGATGTGGTGTTCAGAGAGGTGAAAGATGTTATTAAACATGAAGTCCAAACAAAGGAACTTGAGAAGATATAGTTTGAGCTAAAGGAGGAAGAATCAGACTCTACAGTAGAGGAGGAATCAGAAGATGAAGAGCCACAAACCCCAGCTGTGAGAAGATCAGTTCGAGAAAGAAGGAAGCCAAAAAGGTATAGTCCATATACTTTTTGTTCAAATTTTTCTTTGTCTGTTATTGATGATGATCCCAGAACTGTGAAGGAAGCAGTGGATTCAGAGGATGGAAAACTCTGGAAAGAGGCCATGGTTGATGAAATGGCATCTTTGCACAAAAATGAGGCTTGGGATCTGGTGGAGTTACCGGCTGGAAGGAAACCCATTGGCAGAAAATGGGTGTTCAAAAAGAAGACAAATGCAGAAGGAAAAGTGGAGAAATACAAAGCTCAATTGGTAGCAAAAGGTTATTCCCAGGTGCCTGGAATTGATTTTGGTGATATTTTTTCTCCTGTTGCCAAGGTAACTTCTATTAGATTACTTTTATCTGTTGTTGCTACTTTTGATTTTGAGGTAGAACAGATGGATGTGAAGACAACATTTCTTCATGGGGATCTGGAAGAGGAGATCTACATGAAGCAACCTAAAGGCTTTGCGGTGAAGGGTAAGAAAGAACTGTTATGTAAGTTAAAGAAGTCTCTATATGGGTTAAAAAAATCACCAAGGATGTGGTATCAGAAATTTGATACATTTATACGGGGACTTGGCTTCACCAGAAGCAAAGCAGATCACTGTGTGTATTTTAAATTAGTTGGTGACCGTGTTATTTATCTGGTCTTGTATGTGGATGATATGTTGTTGGTTGGAAATGACAAATAAGTTATCTAGGATCTGAAAACACAATTTTCCTCCAAATTCTATATGAAAGATCTTGGTGCTGCAAACTATATTTTGGGCATGGAAATTAAAAGAGATCGAGAAAAGAGGAAGTTCTGGTTAAACCAGAGGAAGTATGTCGAGACAATATTGCAGAGGATTAATATGCAGGATAGTAAACTGGTGAAGGTTCCTATTCCTGTAGGTGTGACGTTATCTACTAAACAGTGTCCCAAGACACAAGAAGAGGAAGAGGACATGTCCCATGTTCCATATGCAAGTGTAGTCGGTAGCTTGATGTATGCAATGGTCTGTACTAGACCAGACATTGCACATGTAGTGGGAGTATTGAGCAGGTTTATGTCAAAACCAGGGAAGGAGCACTAGACAGCAGTGAAGCGGGTTTTTAGGTATTTGCATGGCACTAGTGATTATGGTTTGTGCCACCAAGGAAGACTAGGATTAGACAGAGTGTTGGATATTCATGGCTTTGTTGATGCAGACTAGGCTGGAGATTTGGATTAGAGAAGATCTACAAGTGGGTATGTTTTTAACCTATTTGGAGGTGTAGTCAGTTGGATGAGTAAGAAACAATCTGTAGTGGCACTGTCAACTACAGAGGCAGAATACATGCCAGCCACTCATGCAAGCAAGGAAGCAGTTTGGTTTCAGAGATTGTGTTCAAGTATGGGGTTAGTACAGGAAGCTATAAGGATAGACTGTGACAGCCAAAGTGCAATCTTCTTGGCAAAGAACCCTGCATATCATTCAAAGACAAAGCACATTGATGTTCAGTATCACTTTGTGAGGGATATGATAGAAGAAAAAAAGGTGTTGCTGGTAAAGGTGGACATTTTGAATATTGCAGATGCATTGACAAAATATGTGAGCTCTAAGAAGTTCTCCTGGTGTAGAGAGACAATGGGCATTTCAGGGCTAGAAAAATGACTAAGCTCTCTTGTGGCCCTCTATGGAAAGAAAACAACAAGTGGGAGAATGTTGGGTTGTGTTATATTCTTTCCACATAGTTAACGGGGTGTTTGAAGGGCACCCGTAACCCCACTTTATGGGGTCTGGGGCAGCGCCCCAGAAAATTTTGGTTTTGGAACCTATGTTAGGTTGGGTGGACCCACCTATGGTTTTGTGCATGATTTTGGCACATGTTTTTTGGACGCGAAGGTTTTTGGTCCATGGTATTGGATGCGATGGTTTTCGTTCCATGGTATTGGATGCTTCGGCATGTATAAATATGTATTGTAACATTGAAAGGAACATAATGAAAAATCAAGCTGGTAGTCCTGGTTTTGGGATCCAGGGGAAAATCTCTGTGTATATGTGTTTTGTGTGTTCTGCTCTCGCATGATTTATTTTCTGTGTTTTAGAATTCGTATGCAGGTAATTTCTGTACAGGTTAAAACCTACATTGATCACCTACATGTTGCTCCCCTTTGCACCTGCATTGATCTAAGAAATTCGAGAAAAAAAAGAGAGAATCCTAAAGCCTCCATTTCTAGAAGCTTCCAAGATCTGTTGTAACCATTTACCTCATATAAAACTTTTGAATTCTATCATACCCTATCTTAGATATTCCATCCCTTATCCTTAAATCTCATCTCCCATCAAGAGTGGATCTCAATCCCAAGATTGGTAAAAGGATAAGAACTCCCAACTTACCTCACTCCTCTATATATTTATAACCTTCCATATGCAAGGGGTTGGATTTTGGAGAGTGATTCTATCCTTATTCTACTATTGTGAGTTATCTTTTCATGCATTTAGGGTGATTGGAGGTGCACTTTGTGACAAATGAATGACAAGTCAACAACTTGGAGGATCTCTTCTACAAGATCAACACCTATTTATGGTTGTAACTCACTCCATTTATATCAATAAAAAGAGTTCTTTGTTTTCCTATATGTGATGTCATTATTTCATATATTTCAATACCATGTTGATATGTTGAATGAAGTAGATAGCTGATGCTACATAGATCTTGTAGTTTCTTGGCTTGTGTTGTCTGGTTACGCAGGTTCTAATTTTGGCAGTTGGAGCTAGGATTGGAGCATTCAAGCCAAAGAAGGAGCGAAACATATGACATATTTGAATTAGATTTCATCACTTCATCTACTTAATTTAACGAAAACATTGGATCCTTTGTCTTTCTCTTGTTCTAGGTTAGCCACCAAACCTAGGGGAGATGTTTTTGTCTGCAATCCTAAATACCGCATAACAAATTGGTGACTCCACTCGGGATCTTAGGCTAAGATTAATGGAAACAATTATAGAATCTACTAGTCAAGGGAACCCCTCTGACAATCCTTTTCCTTCTTTTGGAAATATTGGTGCTCCTTATATCGCAATGTTGTCCCTTCTCGGATTTACCATTGGTTTCCCAGTTTGGTTATTTTCGACCCCTATGGTTCCAAATGTCCAAACTTCTTCTCAATCGAGTTCTCCTCGACCTGAAAAACATCAACCTCATGTTGATCCTAAAGTTGAACCTTTTCCTTCTTCACCTATTTTTTCGTCATCCCTTCTTACTCTTCGCCTAGTGAAAGTCTTGATTCTAGTAACCATGAAGCTAAGAAGAAGAAGAAGAAAAATAAGCAAGGGGGGAACCAAGCAACCATTGCTACGGACAAAACTAATATGGAAAAATATTCCATTAAGCCTTGTAAAGTTAAATTCACTTGTATTATTTGTAAGGGTGACCACCTTCTTAGATATTTTCCTGGTATTCCCAAGGTATTAGAAGTGTGGTCTACAAGCTCACATCAGCCTTTGTCATTAGCCTCTGGAGATCATTCTAGTGATAAACCCTCAAATAGTGATAGTAAGGTCCATGGGAAAAAGGGTAAATTCAAATTTCCTGTAAGTTATGTGAAGGGAATCATCCTATTCACCTTTTTCCTTATATTGATAAAGCCTCAAAAGTGTTTGAAAACCTTACAGCTTCTCAGCCATGACTTCCAACTGGTTACTGGAAGCTTTCTCCCAATCCTCCAATAATTGATGAAGTGATTGATCAGAATCTAAATTCAATCAATCTTGCTCTCTCTTAACATGGATCCCATGAGTTTGTTCCTGACCAACCATTGATTGAGAAAACAGTTGACTTGATTCCACCTTCAGTTGATTGTACCTTTCCCATAGAGAGTGAGTCTCAAACTGCTCAGTTTCTTCTTATTTCTTCATATTCTAATGAACTAGGGGAAATCCTCTCGTTCCCATGGTACAGGGGGGAAATCCTCCCGTTCCCACAACACAAGGGGGTAGTTCTCATGTTCCCAAGGCACCCCATCCAAGTAGTATGGTCAGTTTCTTTGATTGGAGTCAAGTGGCAAGATATTGTCTTCCTCCTTGTGTGCCCTTCCAGATCATAGTACAAGCTTTTAATGTGGTTGTACCTAGCACAATCATAGATGAAGGTGCATATGTTAGTATTATGTCCTCAACTATTTAGCAAGATTTCGGTTCTCCGCAGCTTGTTCCCGTTACCCTGAATCTATTGACTTTTAACAGAAGAACCAATCAAATGTTAGGGATCCTTCCTAAGTTTCCTATTACATTGGGAGGAAAGACTATTTATATCGATGTGATGGTATTCCAAGGACCTTTAGATTTTAACTTACCCCTTAAGCGTGACTATGTTTATGTCATGGGAGCTCTTGTCTCTTCACTCTTTTGTGCAATGTGTTTCCTGCACGAAGGAAGAATCATGACTATTAACCAACTTTTGTTCATTGGTCCTAATTTGACTCCCAATCAAACCACTCCTTCTTTGGGTTCATTAAATATTCTCAGATGGATTCATCTGAAGGATGGACTTACAGATCAAGCATGTGTTATCCTCCTCAATCTTGTTAAAAAATAAAGAGGTACTGACCAGTATGGTTAGGAAAATTGGGAAAACAAGGTACTCCATTTGTTAATGGCAGTGAGTTATTCTTGAACATGACACTCTTCCGCTTCATCTCTGTGGCTATTGGGTTAGGTAATCTTCTTGCCTTTCGGTTCATCATACCTTCACAGAACATCTATTTTAGTTTTGGGTCAATGCTCCCAACTCCATTCAGTGTCTCCGTTGTGTTCAAGAGAAGTCATTCAATTTATATCCATTACAATACTCTTACGCATTCATTCCATATTTTCCTTTCATAATCCAGTTCCATATCAACATCATTATATCTCAATCATCATACCTGTTTCATGTTGTTAATAGGGGATAAATCAAGGCCCTCCAGCGACAGGTTGTTTCATTTCGATGTCAACACATTATCCAGGGAGCTGAATTAGAAACACCCATCTGTACCTTGCTGCTTGCGTACATTAATGGCAATTTTCCTCACTCTCGGCGATAGGTTTACAGCAATGGCCTTCGACCAAAATATTTTTTGTGGTGTTCAACATCAACACATTTTCACACCATACGGATTGTACTTGAGTACCTTGAGAACCATTAACATCATCGGTCGTTTCTCTCAAATCTGGTAATGACTTACATCATTAGTTGGTAATCAGATGGTGTCTACCATTTTCGACTTCAGCTCATTGATTCACATGGCCAGACTCATACATTGGTTGCTCGTGTGAACGAGATAGAAGACCTCGAATCTAGTTTTTTCCATTCAGGTTGCGATTTCAAGATTACACAAAGATCACTAAGTATGATGGCTATGATCATACTGATAGTCATCCATTCATTGGTCCACCATCAGTCATCAGTGAACATGCCTTTTGATCATTGTACATGTTACGTTAGTTTATGTGTTGAGTATGGGTATGCCTCCCTCAGCAAAAGGATGTCATGATGTAAATTTATTGTAACAGAAGACGATCTCACCAGTTGTTCTTGATCCTGACTTGTCACGAGGTAAAGCATTTTAGTCATCAGTCATCATCTTTGACTTTACACTTTAGGGGGAACTCTGTTATAGGCTATTTTGTCACATCTAATCAATAAGCCTGCTAATGGGATCAATTAACATCTTATTCCCCTTTTACATCATCATTGCACAAATCCCTATGCATGACTCTCTCATTCCCCAGAGTTTATGCCCTGAACTGCATCAATTTCACTAGTTTTAGGACCAATGCACCCTAGCCTCTTATTGGACAACGCTCACCTACATGTTGCTCCATTGTGGCCTGCATTGGTAACCTATAGGTTTCTCCCCCTTTCAGCTGTGTTGGTTCTATAAATTCGGGAAAAATAGAGAGAATCATGAAGCCTCAATTTCCAAAAACTTCTAGGATCTGTTGTAACCATTTACCTGAGATAAAACTTTTGAATCCTATCCTATCCTACCTTGGAGTTTCCATCTCTTATCCTTAGATCTCATCCTCCCATCAAGAGTGGATCTCAATCCCAAGATTGGTAAAAGGATAAGAACTCCTAACTTACCTCGCTTATCTATATATTTACAACCTTCCATATGCAAGGGGTTGCATTTTTTAGAGTAATTATACCCTTATGATGTTGATGTGAGAGTTATCTTTTCATGCATTTAGGGTGATTGGAGGTGCACTTTGTGACAAAGGAAGGACAAGTCAATAAGTTGGAGGAGCGCTTCTACAAGATCAACACCTATTTATGGTTGTAAATCACTCCATTTATATCAATACAAAGATTTATTCGTTTTCCTATATGTGATGTTTTTATTTCATATATTTCAATACCATGTTGATCTATTGAATGAAGTATATAAATGATGTTACATAGATCTTGTAGTTTCTTAGCTTGCGTTATCTGGTTGTGCAGGTTCTAATTTTGGCATTTGGAGCTAGGATTGGATCATTCAATACAAGGAAGGAGTGAAACATACGACAGATTCCAAGTAGGTTTCTTCCCTTCATCTACTTACTTTAAGGAAAACATTGGGTCCTTTGTCTTTATGTTGTTCTAGGTTATCCACCAAAGCTAGGGGAGATACTTTTGTATGCAATCATAAATCCTTCATAACAAGGAGAAAAAGAAGGTCATAGGTCATAGGTTGCATGTGAGGAGGAAAATGAAGAAAATAGAGGCCTTATTAATAACAAGGCTTATGAGGATCAGTTCACAACCTTTAGTCAGTTCAGTTTTGGAGCTCTCTCTCTATTCTCTCTACTCTCTCATACTCTCATACACTTATAGAATTCTTGGAGCACTCTAGAATTGAAAAAAGGAAGGCAAAGGAAGGAAAAGGAGGCAAAGGGAAGAAAAAATCAAGAAAGGAAGAGTTGGATTAAGCAGCTATGGTGGGATTAATTAAATGTATCGAGTTGCATGTATTATTTTTGGCATGAATGGTACATGTGTATGTGTATTTGGTTCTCTTGTTGGCATTGGCATGGGTTCTACCAAGTGTGATAGTGGTTTTCAACCTTACCTTTCCATTTCCTGATAGTCATGGTGTGATGGGGTTCTTTTACTTGGTTGAGTTGAATTTTCAAATGGTTTCGAAACTGAGTGGGGTGGTCTCATGAAAATTCCAAAGGGCCTAGGAATCCCTTGACTAGTAAATGGTGGGATACATGGTAAAGCCAGAGCGTGGAGATAGGAAAATTCCTCACGGTTTAGGTGGAAAGGCCCAGGGGCATCCATGCTTGTTTGGGGCATAGTGATCCCTTGACCAGTATATGACGGGATTGTAGTAAATCGTGGTATTGTTTGTTTATTTTTTGGGCCTAGGAATCCCTTGACAGGTAATGGAGGGATACATAATAAATCCTGGTTGTATAGATGAGGATTTCAATCCTAAGAATCCCTTGACCTGTAATGGTGGGATACACGGTAAATCCTAACGAATCCCTAGTTTTTTTTTGTGAGTCCCACATTCACGCTTGGAATATGGCACGAGGGTGATTGGATGAAATAAATATTTGGTTCAGCCCAATCTATGGTCGGGTCTTATGTGGAAGTCCTTGACTTGGTTGGATTTTTCATATGTTAATAAGAGTTATTTTTCCTCTTGTGTTCTATGTATAAATGTACTTGTCATTATGTGGCTATGATGGTTGTTTTATTATTTTTGTTTATCTCGTTATATGTTGGTTACAGGTATGGTTTTCTGACAGACTTGATTTATGCCTCTATTCATGTTTTGGTTACTAAATTAAATGTCAATGAATGTATGACCTAATAGATGATAATGCAGCTATTGTGAGAGGGCATCATACCTTCTTGAAGAATCTCAGATAATTATAAGGCCCCTATGTTCAGATATGTTTTTATGATCTGTACATTACATGTTCATGATGCATTTAACGAAATTCCTGTCATGGTTAGGATGGGTCAGGCTAGGTCCATGTACAATTTTTTCATTAGAGAAATTTCCTTCTTGTTAATTGTCACTTCTGAGTGTTTCATCATTTTTTGGGCAGAGGGCTAGGTCCTAGCCCCAAAAAAGTGACTTAAATCCTGTGGTCGTTGGCATAGAACTGGCTGAAAAAGACTGCAATCACTGTCAAGCAGGAATGTGGGAGCGACTGGATGGTTTTATTCACATAGAGGCCTTTTTATGGGAGTGAATGGGGGTTTATTTTAGTGAAATGCTAAGTTAACTCAAGGATTAGGCACCTAGGGTGGTTGGTTAGCTCCTGTGAGTCCTGTAGCACCTTAGGGAGGTCTGTAAAGTTTTTGGTTGGTCGGTTCAACTTCCTTAAGGTGATCTAGGGATTTTAATCATGTCATAGTAACTCTTCGTCGCATATTTACCCCAATAGACCAGTAAGCTTCGGTAAGTGTGGGAGGAGGGTGTTACAGTTAGACCTCCTATAATTGAGTTGGAACCTTTCCTCATAGTCTTCTAAGGACTCATCTAGCCCTAGGGTCATTCTAAATATTTCCTCTTTTGTCTCCTTATACCAACAATAGTCCTTTTACTTTTCATTAAAGGCTTGTTGCGTTTTTTCCTAGGTGGTGATGATGCCTCCAAGTAAACTCATAAGCCAACGCAAGGATGCATCCTTGAGGATGGAGGGAAACAACTTCAACATGTGTTCATCAAAGGCATAGTCATAGGTCCTATAAACTCAAACATAAATGTGTCAAGTTCCTTGTTAGTATAATTTATGCAGTTGAATTAGAGCATCTATTTTACTTATCAATCCAATTTGGTAAACTTAGAAGCAAACCAAAGTATATGGAATCTTAGATTAAACTAGTGTAGGAAGTAGTTGTTTAGATGAAAATAATGGAAATGCATATTACAAATATAAAATTATTGAAAAGAAAGCATTGAAATTTTAATCTAGAAGCAAGAGTGCAATGAGTCTTTGTGGAGCATAGCCAATGAGGAAGAGGCTCTAACTTAGAGGTCCTGGTTTTCCTTCCTCATTATCCTTATTCCAACAAGATCAATTCCACCATAAAGCATAACATAACCAAATCAAGAAAGCAGTGAGGACACAATTTCCAGTTCAGTTCTTAATATAGAAAGAAGAGGATCTAACTTAGATTCCTTGGTTGAACTTCCCTACTTAAACCAATTACTTAAAGGAAATAATAACCAAATCAAGAAAGCAGTAAAGTTTAAATGGATGAACACAATTTCCAGTTCAGTTCTTAATTAAGAAGGAAGAGGATCTAACTTAGATTCCTTGGTTGACCTTCCTTAATTAAACCAATTAATGAAAGGAAATCATTCAAAAACATAAATGAACATGGCATATAATGAATCTATTCATAAAATATTCACAAGAAATTATAAAGGAAACAACAATCTAAAATATTCACAATTATACACAAAATTACATTGCAGTGTACTTAGCTTAGAATGGGGGCCCTCCACCCATGCTTGGTAAACTTGAAACTATCATCTATAGTAGATCAAAAATCACATCCCACAACAAGAACAACAAGAAAATAGAAGGAAATTTCGTAAAATTATATTCAGAAATAGAGAAGTCTCAATAGTCATAATACATATATATCCATAGTTGTTGAATAGTTTTTCTTAAATAAGCCAAAAATATAACAGACTCAACTAATATAGTTGTAACAACCTATAAGATTCCTATTCCATCTAATCAGGTTGAACTCATTCCTTTTGTTGCACAAAATATGGTAGGATTCCACAAAATCACAAAATTGCCCCTTAAATCAGGGGATTTTCTAGGTGGTTGGTCAAGTTTGACTAGCTTTGACCAGGCATATTCTGACTCATTTGGATTGTGCCAATAGGATTGTCTCCATCATTGGTTTCCAATCTTCTTGAATATAGCTTCAGTTTCCGCCCAGATGTCCTACACATATGACTTCAAAGGAGCCATTACGAGAAATTATGTTCTAGTCAAAACAATAATTTTTAATACCAAATTTTTACTTAAAAAATATAAATTTAAAAGACATAACTGTGTTTACCTTAAAGTGAAATAAGAGGAAAAAATATGGGAAAATGACCATGGTATGATGGTAAGGGATGATAGAAAGATGGAAAATGCATGGTGAAAAATAGTCAAAATTGAGGACCAACAATCCTTAGAGGCTAATCCATGGAAATGGGGAAGGGTGGTAGGGCTTATATTCTTCATCCAAGCCTCCCCATTGGTCTCTTGGATAGGAAAGAACTCATTTTTCTATTCTCATCCATGTTTTAAGTACGTGATATGGGCTCTTCCTCCCCTATGGGTTCTTCAAAAATTTCAGTTTTCTCACATAAAGGATTTTCTCACTCCCTTGTGATCAAAGAGGGAATTACACAGTCACCAAAGAAGGAGGAAGGTTTACTACTTGATGGGGTGGGGGTTTTTGGTAGAAATTTCCCTTGATTATCCCTACTCCTACGAGGCATGAAAGAACTAATTTTGTTTTTCTGTGTTTTATTCTTCTTCTTTTTTATCTTTTTCAATTCAAAACTACTCACGTAGAAAAAATGATGGGAAACATAAAGAAAGGTAACCTCTAAGTAGAAACAACACCTCCTTGGACACCTCCCCAGAAATAGTGCCAAGAAGTGATGAGCCACAGTATCACAACAATATTGTTGAGACTCCCAAGGCTACCAACTTTACTTATCAACCTAGGGTTCATACAAACTTAAGAGGTGACAGTGTTGTATACACAGTAGGTCAAGTTCTACTCATGCCACCTTCAAGAAATGGACCAAATCAAGGCATACAAATACCACTCTTTTAGCTAGATCAAGGAAGGGAATTGCATGAAAAAGAAAGTTCTACTCTAACTACAAGAATGAAAAATAATTTTTGTACTTGTAGAAATGGAAAGTGTCATTCATCAAATGTAAAGTTTCAACCCTAGTTTCAAGAATGTAGAGGTTATGCTAGTTTTAGGAATTAAAAGTAAATGTCTATTTGCATAATGTAAACCTTGTGCTACTTGCAACAATGTGAATCATTAGTATAATTGCAAAATGTGAAAAGTTGCTTTAAAAAGAAACTAATTCTATGCAAGAACGACACTTTGTAATTGAAATCCTAAGAGCATGAATTCAAGAAATAGACCCGATCCACTTTGCATGGGAAAATCACCCTCTGAATCACTATGTTCAAGGAACTTGGCTACAGTAACGGAACTCATATGTATTTCGTAAGAGAATCATCATTATCATTCAATTTAGAAATTTGTCACCTAATCCTAATTACAAAATTGTGCTTGAAGTGAGAAGAATGTAGGTTCAAAGTGATCTTGGTTCTTCCTCAATCATGGATTCAGATTCTAGGGGTCATTATTCAAGCCTAGGAGACAAAAACCAAGCTTTTGGAGCAAATCTAGTCAATTTTAGGGATTTCTACAAGATGCTACAGGATTGCTATATGATGTTATAAGATTGCCAGTTTTGCTACAAGATTGATTTTGTGAACATCCTGAGGGCAAAAAAGATGTTTTGAAGGTAGGAAATGGTAGGTAAGGGTATATTAGGGTTGTGTGGGGCTTTTTCCAAGCCCACTACATCTTAAATTCCCATCTTTCACAAAAACTAATGCACTCGATGTCCCTTAAATAACCCAGAAATATGGTCTTGGTGGCAAAGTTTTGAGGGCAGTGTGGGGTGATAGGGAAGGAGTTGATGATGACAAGGGGAGTTTAGGATGAGTGTGCCAACCCTGTAAGCCACTGGTAGTATCTGTAGACCAACAAAAATCCCTTTTCTTGCACTCAAAATGTAAATGCAAGGGACAAACCTCATGCACTTCCTCTATATGCCTCGAGCCTTCCTCTGCATCATAAGTGTACTAAAAAGTTCTCTATTTCCTGCACATTAACCACATTAGGCCACGAAGCAAGACAAACATAATTTAGTCTTCCTATTAAACACATTATGGCCAAAAATATGTTAAGTAGTGTGAGAAAAGGATAAATTATGGGATTGAGGGTGGAAAAATGGCCTTATAATATAACTTTTGATGGTACCCATCACAGAGCACTGAAAATAAAGAAGAGGGAGGAAAAGAACTTGATCTAAATGAAAAGTGGCATCCACCCATGGTATTTACCCATAGTATCTATCCATGGTATTTACCCATGGTATTGTAACTTAAGAAGTAAATAATAAGCCTCACTTTGTAAAAGAGAATATTTTTCCACCATAATGTAGTTGTAGCTACTTCTCGTTATTTTCATAAAACTAAATTACATGTTTCCTTCTTCTCTCTCAGCATTTAAGTTTATCAGATCTTGGCCCCAGTGAATGAGTGTGAATTCCTCCATCCTTTCAATTGATCCCTCATCGAACATCTCAAAATGATTAGTTTGATATGCACAAAGGCTCTCTTTGCATTATTTAGTGAGGATCAATCCCTATAGAGTGTCATCCCCTAATTATGTTATAAATTCAAATGCCATGAACATTTCAATATTTTCTATAGTCTTGTCATCCTCATGGAGGATAAGAGAATCTTGAAGTAGTCTTAGCGCCTTGTAGCATTTTCCATCCATAGCAGAATTTGAAAATGGTTTTAATTCTATGATACTTTAACCATTTCAAGGTTAACTAAATATCAACTCTTCATAAATTCAAAACTACATTAAAAATCGGTAAAAGGAGATCGCATGATGGTAGATGGATCCTTGTTCCTGCATTCAACACTTGCATTATATGTTGAGGACTTGACGAGAAATATGGAGCTTACAAATGCTTGGAATGCATGGGAATGTTTATGCCACACATGCAGTGGATCGTGAAAATATTCTCCTAGAATTTGGAATTCAATTTGATGATCGAGATACTAGTAAACTAGAGGCTTTTGCAATCTAGGCAAGGACTGTGGATATTGATATTGATATGTCAAAGATCGATAAGAACAAGCAGCCCCATCTCTCCCTTTGTTGATATGTTGGCTCCACTCTCCCAAGGCCTTAATTAATTGATCAAGACATGAAATTATGATAGACTTAATGACATGAAATTATGATAGACTTAATTTTTGTGATTGGAATGAAGATTTATAAGAACATGAGTGAGTAAAAGTTAGTTGTTGCAAGCATTGTGAGGATAAGCATGGGGGTATCTAAATATTTGCAATGTTTCCTATTATCATCAAGAAAATTGGTATGTTAGTGATAAGCATGGGTACAAATTTTAGGTCACTACCAGTGAGGATAATGTCATCAACATAAAGAAAAAGGATTATGAGATGACTTTCTACCTTTTTGGTGTAGACATTGAGGTTAGAATGGCTTGTAAAGAATCTAGTGTCAAGAATAAATCTATCCATTTTTGCATGCCAGGTTCAAGGAGATTGTTTAAGACCATAAAGAGCTTTATTAAGGCAGAAAACAAGGCTAGATTCACTTTGGACGTAGATAGGAGGATTTTCCATGTAGATTTCTTCTTATAGATCCCCATTATTGAACGAATAATTAACATCCATCTAATGGACCTCCCATCCATGTGAGGCAAAAAGGGATAGAAAAAGGCGGATGGAATTCATTTTGGCGAGAAGGGAAAAATTTTCATTGTAGTCAATTGCTTCAACTTGAGAGAATCCTTTAGAAACTAATCAGGCCTTATGTCTTTCAATACTTCCATCTAATGCATACTTATTTTTATATACCCATTTTTATCTGACAAGTTTTCTTCATTTTGGAAGAGGTACAAATTACCAAGTATCATTTTCCATTAAGGAACAATATCCTACATTAATTAATGTTTCCCAATGTGGATGTCTTGAAGATTCTACGAATGTTTTTAGATCATGAGTCCCTCAAACTTGAGCCAAATGAGAGGAGGCTCATTAGAACTGTGAATAAGTATGATGTTGATCTATAGGATCACCACTAAGGTCACCAACTACTTCACGTGTTCAACAGGCCCATTTGAGAAGTTGTGGTGTTGGTGCATGTTCGTGTTCAATGGACTCGTATGGAGGAATGTGAGAAGGAGTAGGTGAATTTCCATCCTTAGTGTCATTATTTCAAGAAAAACCAAAATAGGAAGACAAGGTGACACAAACATCTAATATGGCTTGTAGGGCGAAGAGGGCACAACCATAGCATTGGGCTTGCAAGCCAAGAGATTTTCATTGATTTAACATCTTTTCTATTGATTATTTCATTGGAGTGAGTTTGAATAATTCTATAACATTTTACATTTTCAGAATATCCAACAAAAGTACACTTCTCACTTATAAGTTATAAAGCTTTCCTTTTTTCATCAAGAACGTGAGCCCATTCTACACTACCAAAGATACAAAAGTGGCTTACATCTAGCTTAATTTGATTCCATGCTTCTTTTGGTGTTATATTTCTTAAAGCCTTTTTCGCAATGTGATTTACTATTTAATTTTCACAGTTAATGGCTTATGCCCAATGATGAAGACTTATTAATCCCTTAGATTGAATCATGCCTAGCCATTTCTTTCAAAACAACTCTTTATTGCAACAAAACCATTTTGTTGTGGTGTATATGGAACAGTATGTTGCATTTAAATGCCCTGTGCAGTGCAGTAACTAGTGAATTTATTGTCGACATATTCACCTTTGTTATTGTTCTTAACCTTTGTAGTTGATGTTCAAATTATTTTTCTACAAGAGCCTTGTAGGCCAAGAACAAGTCAAAAACATCATCCCTAAGTTCTAAGAAATAAACCCAAATACATCTGGAAAAGCCATAAATAAAAGTTAAGAAGTACCTGAATCCATAGAGGGAGAAGAAAGTGGACCACAAAATCACTATGAACAAGCTACAAAGGGGTTGAGGTGCACCAAGAGGCACATTTGTTAAAATTTTCTTGATGATGATTGTTAAGAACATAATTGGCATAAACACCATCATTGCAAGAAATGAGAGGAAGAATATTCACCATATTTTGATTACATAGTTGTTGTAGTTAGTGATAGTTTAAATGTCCAAATCACTCATGCCAAAGTTTTCTCTATTTATCACTATGATCAATAAAAACTAAGGGAAAACATGATGACCAAAAGTTTTCAAACTTGTATAACTAGGTAATATCAACTATTCTAGTGGCAAGGATGTCTTTGGGATCTTTTAACTCCTTAATTACAACTTGGTGAAGTGAAAATTCTATTGGTTTACCTTCACTTGAATGAGTAATATGATCTATGGATAAAATCATGTAGGGAAGACTTTTATCACATAATACATCATTGAGATGACCATTGTCTACTTGAACTATTCCATACCCTACAACACTAAGAGATATATCATCACCAAAAATATTTGCTTGGTGTTACAATCATTAAGAGAAGAAAAATGGTTTTGTCCTTAGCCATATGATAAGAAGCTCCAAAATAAATAAGTCATTCATTAGAAGTAGAAGTAGAGGTTGCATTGAAGGAGAAACCAAAATTAGAAAGTACATGTCCATGAGAGGAAGTGTTAGAAGAATAACCATGGTTGAGATTATGCTTCTTCATTATTTCTTCCAAGGACTCCATCTTTTTAAAGCAGTTGGACACCAGTTGATCATCTTTCCCACAATACTTGCAATGTTTGTCAAGCTTCTTATTCTTTGATTTTGGTCCTTTGTCACCATTAAGAGTAGATGTTGACTAAGAGGGTTTGAAACCTTTATTTTTCTTATTGTTGTGAGGATGTTTGTTGGGATGGGGTCCCCTAGGGAAAATTTTCGGGCAAAAGCTCAAGTTTTGTTGTATAAAATGTAAAGTGTCTGCAAGTTGTGCTCACGGAGCGCGTAGATAGTTAAAGTGTCATAAAGGGTTTTACCCTTCTTTTATGTATGTTGAGTCAGCTTTTGAAGATCTACCCATGGTCCGCAGACCATGGTATTGTATAAATAGGTGTGTCCTAGGATGTCTAAGGGAAGGACTGATGATGATGATGAATGTAATGGGTCAATAGAAGGAAGAGCAAAGAAGTATTAGAGTAGAAGAGAGGCTCTATAGCTGTGTGTGCAGAGGCCGAAAGGATATTCCAAAATTTAGTGCGCAGAGCCCTGCAGCTAAGTGCGCAAGGAAGTCTTGAGTCTGTAAGCAGAACTGAAGCATTAATAAAGAGATTATTCTAGAAACTCATGTGTTTTGTCTAATTACTTATTTTTATATGAATGTGCTTATGTTATAATGGGTTTATGAAGTAATGGTGTATTAATGTGTGACTTTACATGATTGATATTATTACAAGAACGAAATTATTTTTAACTGTTTACGCGAGGATAATCTTATTGTATGCGAAAGTTATTAAACACTTAATTTGATCTAAGTAATTACTGGGTTAATAGTAATATTTGAAGCGAGTAATTATCTAATTCACATATTCAAGGTCCGTGAAAGAAAATCGTGAACATTCGTAGAGGTATAGAAGTTGATTAAGGGGAATTATATCGATAAGCCCTAAAATCTTATCGATCTGCACAAAGGAATATTTAAGGCATAAAACGACATCACACTCATCTTTGGATGTGGAAACTTGGTTCCAACATCCCCCCATAATGCTTCAGGTGAGACTTCAGTTCGCACTCCACGGATTGATTCCGAAAGGGCTAGTAGTGTAGGGATTTGATTGGAAAAACTAACTGTGAACCTGGATCATGACCCACTAAGCCAACAAATGGTTATGTTTCCAGGACCAGGATCTGCATAAAGAGATGTGTAATGTCGCATCACTAGAATCCAACTAAGAAAGAGATTGAGGAGTGGTTGGATAGAAAGATTCATTAATTCGCGGCGCAAGAAAACAGAAATTCGCACCTCACAAAAGAACAGTGATTGGATAGATATCTATACACAAAGATACATGAATTTTTCTTATGTTCCTTCTCGATCGAACTATACGAGTGGATCGATAAATTAGCAAACGACCAAGGAAGGTGGAGGTTGGACGGTCCAATAGTGTGGACCCCAGAGCTAGTGCAGAGATTGGAAGCTTCTGAAGATAATCCCGCACGCATTGTCGATCACTGGCTTGATCATAGGAGGATTTGTGATATAATTCGCAGTCAATACCTCAGTTAGCTACAGTGAAGCAGAGGGACGCTTCTAAAAGGGACCGTGAGGTAAGTATTTAAGATATTTGAATACTTGGATTAAAATTATCTTGTGTGAAAAGCGGGTTATGTCATTACCTTAATATTTGGAGCTACGCAAAGTGGAAATTTCTTCAGGAATAGAGGGAGAACAGGCCCTGAATATAGCCCGCTGATTGAGCCTCCTCAAAGTGACGACGAGGGAGAAGCACAGGCTTCACCACAGAGCATCGTCTAGTTAATAAGACAAGGGTTTCCATAAATACCTCATCTGCCCACACCACCACCACCTATGCCACTGTTCAATATGTCGAATATGTTGAAGTTGCCCGTTTTCAAGGGCTTGGGAAATGAGGACCCGTACCAGTTTTGGTTTGTCATGAAGGCCGTTTGGACAGCACAGAATATTACAGATGACCATATGAAGAAAGAGTAGTTGGTTACTTCTCTACAATATTTCATGTTGATGTGGTACATTAAGTACTGCACTAATAACTTGATGGCATCACTAGAGGATACTCAGACTGCGCTGAACAAGGAATTCGGTAGGTCTAAGTCTGAAATGCAGTCAGTAGTGGGATTCAAAGAAATCATGATGAGAATCAGTGAAACACCATGGGAGATGGATTAGAGACTGAAGTGTGGAATCCGCGAAGCCAATATGAATCTCACAGACAGTTAGCATCAAGATTCATTTATAGTTGCGCTCCTGCCTCACTTAAGAATTTCCTTGTCACAGCAAAAGATAGGGACTCAATCAGAAGCGTTGAAAATCGCAATGAGGTTACATGGGACACCTATCCAGGATGTGACGTTGGGAGATCAACAAATTCATGAGGAGTTGCAGAATCTCTATTTTGAGTTTCAAAGCTTGAAAAGGGAGAAAGTGGCTCATCTAGAGGTGTGCAAAGAAGTTTGGTGCCTGAAGTGTAAAAGCTAGGGGCATGATAAAGATCACTGCCCCGTATTCACAAACTATGTTGCAGGTGGAGGGCCAATGCCTCTAAGGTCAAAAGCTCAACCAGGGCCAAGTATAGGGCCCACGTTGTGGTGTGCTATTTGTGAGGTAGCTAGAAAACATGTAATAGACAATTGCCACTTGTTATAGAAATTTGTGTAAACACCACAACAGTTATTCTGCAACTTATGTAAATTGGTGGGTCACGATGAGCATCACTTCCATAGCTATGAGTTGATGATGAAAAGAACGCCCACATATCGGATGCAGACAGAAACTCGGCCCCCAGATCAAGGCGTTGGGGGAGCACGTGGAGGATATCAGGGTCACGGATGAGGCCGAGGAGGAGGATGACCTAGTAGAGGTCGGGAGCAAGTTATTTGCTACAATTGCAGAGTTCCGTGACACTACGCTTGGGAATGTACAATCCATACACGCCTACCGTGTTGATACTGTATTCAGTTTGATCACGTGATATAAGACTGCCTTGTATTGATAGCTAAGATGCAGGAGAAGAGGGTGCAGCCTCAGCAGCCCACCTAGAACCTACATATGATGAGGGTCGAACCCTGCGAAGAGGATCCCAACATAAATATCATGATGCGAATCGGAATGACAACTGGCATAAAGGAAAGCAACTTGAAGAAAGTGAGTGGGTCCACAAGGCTCAAGAAAAAGAGGTTGGGTTTGACTTGGAGCACGTGAAAGAAACATTCATGGAAGCAAAGAAAAGCTTGGCTGAGCCTTCTACCTCAGGAAGTCAGGATAGGCTGTCTAAAAAAGTTGACCCCTCCATGCTTACTACCTTCTTGGAGACCTGTATGAAGTTGCTACACGATAGCAAGGCCATGAAAGGATTACAGGAGTTGATAAATAAGTGTGTTGGTAAAGAAAATGCTCCTGAAGGACCTCACATAGTCAGAAAAATTGGTAAGCATAAGGTAAGAACAGGGCGTGAGATGAGGCTCACTGTGAAAATAGGAGAGTATGAAATGGATCAAGTTATTTTTGATTTTGGGTCAAATGCAAGCGTTTTTCCTAAACAAAGATGGGAAATAATGGGGAGACCTACACTACAGTGGTCTCCGATTCAATTGAGGATGGAAAATTAGCAGAAGATTATCCCTATGGGAAGATTGCATGGGGTAACAGTAGACATAGAAGGCGCGAGCGGGTTGGCTAACTTTGAAGTGATAAAGATTTTTGATGACAGCAATCCATACCCCGTACTCCTTGGGATTGATTGGGCTATCGAAATGAATGGGTAATCAATCTGAAGAAGCAGATGATGTCATTTGAAAGAAAATCGCTCAGCATGGTTGGACCCTACAGAAGGACTGCGCTATATTGAACTGGTCCGCAATTATGAGGAAAGTGACGATGATTTGGACCAGATCTATAAAATAACAGCACAAGATCAGTATTGGGTTAATCTAACAGCTGATGGACGCATTGCATGGGACCACGAAAGTTCTTCTACATCAAATTCAGATGAGGAATTGGAACACTAGAAGAATAGGTTGCATGAAGTTTCTATGTTGCGTCGTAATATGATGACTAAATATTTGTGTTTTGTATCATCTAAGGTAAGAATTTTGCCTTATTATGATGGTCTAACTAATGTAGATAAATTTTTGGATGCATTTGAAAGGGAAGTGTCTGAGAAGCATCCCTTCCAAGCACTGGATTTGGCGCTGCGCACTACACCCACAAGGTGGTGGGGTACGCATAAAGACAGTTTTGATGGGTGGCACGAATACAAAAAAATGATGATATTGCGGTTTGGTCGCCCAAAAGTTCGGTTAACAGAGAAATATGATGAAAGGAATGATCTATGTGATCATTTAGAAAAATGAACTGACGGTTATGGAATGGAGTCGCAACCTGAGTTGGTACATTTATTTCGTCACACTTTGGATGTAATACCAATGAATTGGTATCTGGAAACGGAGCTCCGCCATGGCACTGAAGAGTGAGACACTTTGAGTCAGGGATTCTTGATGACATTCATCTTTGAAGATGGGTTCGAATGTATCAACGAGGCGTTGTAGGAAGTTAAGGCAGTGATCTTCAAAATACCACAGGATCCTTTGGATTTGATTCAACCAGATTGGAGCACCCAGCTATGCCATGCACCGGAGTGCTATAATGTGACTGCTAAAGAAGAAGATGAGGATCCAAGGAACATTAATATCCCAGAGGCCAAAGGCCACCGTGAAGTTGAGGGACCACAAATAGAGAATCCAAATATCACTGTGCCACTGAAGACTAGACAAGTGAACATTGGCACTGAGGCAGAGCCAAAGTTTGCGAAGATTGGAGACTATTAGGATGATGCCACAGTAGGTAAGGTTGTTGAGCTACTCCGCGAATATCAGGATTTATTCCCTACCAAATTTTCAGATTTAAAAGGCATCATAGGTTATTTGAGAGTGATGAAAATAACTTTGAAACCGGACGCAAAGCCTATTAAGCAGAGTCCATCTCACCTTAATCCCAAATACAAGGAAACGGTTCATCTGGAGTTGGACAAGATGCTTGCAGTAGGTATTATTGAACCGGTGGAGGAACTTGATTAGGTGACTCCAATGGTAGTTCAGGAAAAGAAGCAGAACAATGAAATAAGGATTTGCTTAGATCTCAGGAAGTTGAACGATGCTTACATTCGTGATCCTTTTCCAACTTCGTTCACAGATGAAGTACTAGATATTGTTGGTGGGAAGGAGGCCTATTCATTCACTGAAGGGTTCTCTGGATACCATCAGATAAAGATCATGCTAGAAGACAAGAGTAAGACCACCTTCACGACAGAATGGGGATGCCTCCAGTATACAATGATGCCTTTCGGACTTAAGAATGCACCGGCGATTTTCTCACACGTGGTCATCACGGCATTCAAAGAATTCATTCAAAAAAATTGGATGTATATTTTGACTATTTAACAGTGTTTGGGCTGTTAAAGCACCATGTAGCCAGCTTACGCTTGATGTTGGATAAATGTTGAACGTATCAGATCATGCTAAACTTGAAGAAATGCTTATTTTGCATCCCCTTTGGAATTTTGTTGGGTTATGTGGTGTGCAGGCAAGGATTATTAGTGGACCCTGCTAAAATCACAGTTATAATCAATTTGGGGGCACCAAGGAGTGTTAAACAATTGCGCACAACATTGGGTCATACTAGATACTATCGAAAGTTCATCAAAAGTTATGCCCAAATTACCGTGCCTATGGAAAGCTACCAAAGAAGGATGCTACATTATGTTGGGATGAAGAATGTTAGTGGGGTTTGGATGTATTGAAAGATAAAATGGTCACCACGCCAATCTTAGTCTTCCCGGACTGGAAGAAGGAATTTCATGTGCATGTGGATGTGTCATATATTGTGCTAGGAGTAGTACTGACACGGGACGATGAAGGAGAACTGGATCACCGTATAGCATTTGCAAGTAGGAATTTTTCTAAGGCAAAAAAGAATTACTCGACGACAAAGCGCGAAGGGTTGGCTATGGTGTATGTGCTCCAGAAGTTTAGACATTACCTGCTAGGCAGACACTTTAAGATGTATACAGACCACTCTACATTAAAGTACCTAGTCAACAAGCCTGTGTTGGGGGGGAAGAAGCAAATGGTTGTTGTTGTTTCAGGAGTATGATTTCGAGGTGATTGTGAAGCTAGGAAGGCTAAATGCAGGGCCAAACCATCTATTGTGCATTGAAACAGGAGAGAAGCCTACCAATTTGGAGGAAGGACTGCCTAACATGCAGCTCTTCATGGTGCATGTAGCAAATAATCACTTTGCAGACATTATCCACTCCCTGACTACAGGAACGGCACCAAAAGGATACACGAGTCAATAGAAGAAGGAAGTGGTGGTACGAGCAGTGAACTTTTAAGTTATCGTAGGCCATTTGTATGATGTGGGATCGGATGAAATATTGTGACGTTACATGCCTGATTTTGAGAGAACTAGTCTCCTCGCTGAAGATCATGAGGGAGTTGCAAGAGGGAATTATGCAGGAAAAGCGAAAGCATAGAAGATTTTGTGCACTGGATTGTGGTGGTCGACACTGCATAAGGACTCTAGAGCATGTTATAGGGCATGCGATGCATGTCAGAGAACTATAAAATCATCATGAAAGGATGAGTTGCCTTTGAATTTGTAGGTATCATTGCAACCATTTGAGAAATGGGAAATTGATTTTGTAGGATAGATTCAACCTCCAAGCAAGAAGACAGGTGCGTAGTATATCATCACCGCGATCGAATATTTGACTAGATGGATGGAGGCACAGCCCGTGAAGGACTGTACAGGGGAAACAACAACAAAATTCTTGTTTGAATATGTGTTGACTAGGTTTGGCTGCCTGAAGATTTTGATGAGTGATCACGATACGCATTTCCTTATTGAAACAATTAGCACGCTGACAAAAGAATTCCAAGTTTATCACAAGAAAAGTATGCCATATCCTCCTCAGGCCAATGGGATGGTTGAAGCGTTTAATAAGATATTATATAATGCGCTGACAAAGGTTTGCAATGCGTAGAGGAATGATTGGGACGTGAGTGTACCAGCAATGTTATGGGCTTACCGAACTACTTGTAAGAAGCTTACTAGTCAGACACCTTTTAGGTTGGTCTATGGCGTGGAGGCTGTAATGCCTATGGAGTAAATTGTGCCTAGTCTACGCATAACAGCTTTGACAAGAATGACACACCGTGGAGCCTTAGAGGCTCGCGCAGCTAACAAAGCTCGAGGAAGATATATTTTTGGTTGGATTCCATCAGTAGGTTCAGAAGGAACGCGAAAAGGCATGGCGTGATCAAAACATCAAACTATGCACCTTCAAGGTAAATGATTTAGTTTTATTATATGACAATAAGTTTGATAAGTTTCCAAGAAAATTTTAGATGCATTGGTTGGGGCCATATGTTATCAAAGAGATTACCGATGGTGGAGCAGTTCTTCTCGTGAAGTTTAATGGAGATCTATTTCCGAGAAAGGTAAACAGAAGCTGATTGAAGCCATACACCGAGGATCCAACCCAATGACTACATGATGGTACATAGTCTTAGCGCTCCAGGCAGCTGTGAAGAGGCACGAGACTATAAAATACACAGCCTGGTTTGTAAAGCTACGCGACCAAGGGTCTATGTGCAACAGAATGGTGTCACAGTTCCAAGAGAAACGAGAAGGGAGTTGCACTATAGAGGGAGAGACCATGTAGCACAACCAGAAAGTGACAGTTACTGTCACTATTCATGATTTGATAGTAAGGAGATGGTTAAGAGAAGTGGGGGGTGGCATTTAAGACTGAATTTAAGAGTGAAATCTTTGGAAATCTGCCGCCAATATAGCATTTATGGACGGATTTTGGGGGGAATGATCGAATTTGAATTCAAATTCGCCTATAATTTACATATGGTCATCCAACAAGAAACACTTTGCATCTTGAGAATTTCTATGTTGAGTTATTGAGTGTTTATGAATCCTCGACTTTACGTGGATTTGGTTGTTTCTTCTCTATTTGAGAAGTTATCTGAAGACACTTAGTGGTTTATTCTCAGCACAATGTCCAAACCAACAAATTTTGCTAGTACTGGGGGAGTTATCGCCTTTGAGGGAGCTACTCCAGAGGTGATGAGTATGGAGATCCCAGCTGCAGTGCCTATGGCGCCAAGGTCGCCTAGGCCAAAGCCTATGCAGTAAGGGATGTACCTAAACCTAAGAAAGATAAGAAAAAGAAGTCGGTGCCGGTGCGTGAGTCACCAAGGAAGCATGCCGCTACACAGGCCTAGAGGAAGGAAAAACCCAATGTGAAAGAGAAGGGAAAAGTAGTAGATCTAGAGGCTGAGGAGGGCACGGAAGATATATACATTGAGGGGGTGGACCCTACATCTAAGTTTCCAGAGTATATTCCTCCACGCAAGGGAAAAGTGAAGGTCCTGAAGGACCCAAATGCAGGACAATTCCACCTCAACACACCCCTGTTACCGGAGAACATAACCTTTGAAGGTCTGCACTTGGAAGACCACGATTAATTCCCCCACCTTACTACAGACACCTACATGAAAACGGTCTTCTACAAAGAGTCTGGTGTCACCACATTGGAGCCTGTGGAATGGATTCAAGGAGTAAACAAGTTAGCGTTGTTCAACCTGTTGTGGGTGCCCCACTACCATCGGTCAAATATAAACTTGATCATCATTAAGCAGTTTTTGTGCCTGGTGCATGATGGGTGCTTGTGGCTAAACGATTTGATCCCCATCACCGAGATGCTGATCCATCGGATCATGCTATTACCACATTCAGGATTGAATCCATCCAAGGCATTTGGCGGAAAGACTAGTGAGCACAACCTCACAGAGAAGATGAAGGACAAGTTAAAACTTGTGAAGAAGCCGCGTGGGTACTCCATTACCTCGATCATTGACCCCACGATAAATGTTTCTATGTAGATTTTGGCTGGCAAGGTTAAGAGAAAGTTTTGCGTGGACAAGGTTTTGGCACTAGTGGTTTCATTGGAAGCACAATGCGGGAGGGCGTACAGTTAAAGTGGGCATGCTACTTATGTAGTGAGTTCCTCGTGAACTACAGAGAAGCATAGGATGAGAGTAAAACCTTCCACTATTCGTGGTTGTTTCTCTCAATTGTGTTGGTCACCTAGGATTTTCAGGAGGACAACCAATTTACTCCTATGGAGAAATATCCGTTAGAAGCAACAAATTTTGCATCTCTCTGGGCCATGAAAGAGGTTGCGCAAGTCGCAGAGAGCAAGGTATTTTGGGTGCTCATGGAGGCGAGCATTCGCACGGCCATCAACCAGAAGCCGTTGTTGTCACCAACCGTGCTTGAACAACTTTCAGGGTACGCAGAGTTCAAAGCAGACTTCCACCACGTATACATCCAAGTGTGGAAGGATCCAGAGCAAAAGTGGTTCGACCTACCCTACCTTGCTATAGATGACGGTATCGAGGAGGTCATCAAGCGTTGGCTAGCAGACTAGCATTCTCCTTTCGATCTAGCCACAGGGACTAGCAAGTCCATGGAGAAGAAGAATAAGGACATGGCCAAATAGAAAGTTCAGTAGTTGGTTGAGAAAAGAAGGAAAGAGGCTAAGGAGAAGGCCTGGGTAGAAGCAGAGTGTGCCACAAAGAACCAAGAAGAGCAGGAAGAGCGGGGCTCTAAGTGGAGTGAGAAATCTCCTTGGCCCCAAACATAGGAGGAAGAGCAGTCAAAGCAGAGCGGCGGTGATCAGCAGGAGAGCACTCCCTTCCAAGTGAAGCAATACAAGGAGCAAGAAAAGGCGGGGCCATGGAAGAAAAAAGGCGACCAAGTCGTCACTAGATCTGATTACTTTGACGAATGGCAACCTGGATGAAATTGGAGATAAGGTGCGAGATACTACAGAAGAACTACTACAGTAGTTTGAGCAGTGACAATAGCACATGCTAAGCACTATCCAAAAGGATCTATGCAAGTTGCAGATCCAGACGACTATAATCTAGGCAGGTACAGGATAGATCAGCGCAGCATCAACTAGTTTGGCACCGGGGACCACTCAAGCAACAGAGATGGTTTGATCATTGGATCTTTGGGCATTCATGTTGCCAAATGGAGCTTTAAGCATGGAGTTGGCCGCTGACAAGGTTATTATCATCTATCTGAAGAACATTGGCCTCAACCTGGCCGCACTCCCCAACGAGTTTCTTCACACACTACAAGCAAGTGTGATAGAATAGGTTAAGGCCTGAGAGTAGTGCGCACTGAGCCTGATAAGCAAATACAGAGTCAACAATGAACAATTTTTCATAGAGAAGTCTGAAGCGCTAGAAGTGGAGAATGCCCAGCTTGCAGCTGTGGTGGCCAAGGCATGCAAAATAGTACTTGAACTGCATATCTTGGAAGAAGTGTCGTTGGAGGTGAAGATCATGAAGCTGGATGCAGGTGTGCTCGATGCTAGGGCAGAAGTGGCCAAGGTTCAGTTTTAACTGAACCTCAAGATAACAAATTTTAAGTTGAATTCACAGCCTTCAACCCCGCTAGAGGTCAGAGAACAGCTCGAAGTGTTAACGGGAAAAGTGTCTATTCAGAACGACCCTATCCCACCAAGGTGTGATAGTACCTTAGAAACAAACAGAGAAAACTACTTTTGTATTCTTCTTTATGAACTATAAACGAAGAGGAATAGGATGAACCAACCTGTGTCTTGCGCTAGTCCTTTGATCCAATTTCTCTTCTCTTTGACAGCTTCCAGCTACCTTCTCCCTTACTTGCCCATCTTCACCAAGTTCCTGTAAGATCACAGAAGAAGAAAACTACACAAAGACATGGCTTTATATTCATAAATAGCTTAGGATCAGATTTAAGCTAAACATGCAGATATAACAAACATCAATGATACACAAGCATGTAGGAGAAACTCAAATAGTTTTATTGATATGACAAGAAGGTCCAGGAGGAGTTACAACCGATGATTCCTGATCCAGCATCAACCTCCCAGCAAAGGAATCCCCTCTTCACCTCCAACAAATCATAAATCACCCAATACTCTGATATCTATCTCAAAACCAACAACAATTCTCTGCAATGTACAAAATTCCAGCCTCTGGATCTCTGGGATGAGGGATCCATATATAGATGTATGCAAAGAGGATGAGTCAGCTTATGATCTGACTAGTGGCTTCTCTCTGTCAGTTCTTGCTTCCACTTGGAGACTGAGAGCCTCTTACTCATCCTTGGTCGAACTCAGTGAGGCAAGTGTCATTGGGGAAGATTCTGGAAGCTTCCATTGTCTGTCCACCTCGCGGAATGACACTGCCATTTGTCATTTCCCGCTCAACGCACCCTGGTAGTGCATTTGGGTGCGTTGCAACGCACCTAGCTAGTGTACTTGGGTGCTATGCAACACAGCTAGCTAGTGAAGCAGCTGAAATGATCCTGATTTGACTGATTCTGAGCAGTTTCTGGTGGAGAACTTCTGGGAGAAGCTGTAATTTGTTGACCTTGTTCCTTTAGGGGCTGAAACAACACTTTTAGGGACTTAGGATCCCTTGGTTTATGGACATTTCATGCTTAGAGCTCTAAGGCACAAAAATGTCTATAACAGTTGCCCCCTAAAGTATGAGGCCGTTTATCGGGTGAAATGCTTTATTAGGAGGATCTGAAGTTCTTTCAATGCTGGGAGGAGACCTGTAATAAGATACAATACAATACATTATCTTCATACTGTTTTCATGATCTAGCTGAGGCGAGCATTCCCATGCTCAACTTTATAAATTCATTTTCATGTACATAAGACAGACAATCGTCTGATGGTAGACTAATGATTCTGATAGAGCCATCATCCTTTTGATAGGATGATTATCTGTGCTGCAACGCTGTACATTTCAATGTCTTTATTTTCCTGAATATATATCGCAGCCCGGATGGATGAAGCTAGATCTGGGGTCTTCAATCTCGTCCGATCTTCACTTGAAGTACAAGTCAATCCATGTGAGAAATGTTTTGAAGTCGAACATGGAAAGACATCGCTTGATTACCAGTCAATGATGTAAACTGTTAACAAGCGCGAGAGGAATCACCGATAATGATGATGACCCTCAAGGTACTGCAGTACAATTGACGTGGTGTGAATAAAGTACTTGGCGTTGAACACCACACAAAATCTTTCGGTCGAAGGTCATTGATGTATACCTGTCGCCGGAAGTGAGAAACTTGCCATTGAGGCATGCAAGCTTCAAAGTACTGAATGGGGTGTTCCTAGATCAACTTCTTGGATAATGAGCTGGTGTCGACAAGAAGCGATCCGTCAAAGGAGGACCTTAATGAATCCCACATCAATGACACGGAACGGAGCAAATGATTTTGATGGAGGTGAAAACGATCTGATGATATATGGTTCAGGATGGCGGTCATGAAAGGATGAAGTATAATGTATGGTAGTGGATGGGACACGGGTGACTTCTCTGGATGACTTCTCTTGAACATGTGGGTGACACTTATGTGATGGATTGGTAGCATTTACCCCAAATGTGGATGGTATGGCGTGACCATGGTGATGTGACCGGTGAATGAAACAACCCAACCCGACTCAGGCACGGAGTGGAAGTGTCATGTTCAAGAGCGACTTGCTACCAATAAAGATTCTTTGAGTTTCTTCCCAATTTTTCCCTAGTCATTGCTGACCAGTACCTCTTTATTTTTGTCAAGCTTGAGGAGGATAACATATGCTTGTTCTATAATTTTCCCTTCGGGCAAACCCATCGCTATGTTTTAACGAGCCTAGCGATAGTGAAACTCGTTCTCGTCTAAAGACAAGTTTGTCGCTATTAATCTTTTTAACGAGTTTAACGACAAAGATAACTCGGTCCTTTTCATTTTTAGAGAGTCTGAAAAGGTACGTAAAGGTAACTCCAAAATTCCTTTTTCGTCATCTAATCCCTTAAGTCCGAAAAAGTATAAAACAATACAGAAGGGATGAATTTTTGATAGTTTTAATGAGCCGAACAAAACAAGCGCTCGATCTTTTTGTGCAATAATCCCTCAAATCCAAAAAGATTAAAATCTAAAGGATGGATAGCACTTCCGGTCACTTTAACGAGCTGGAAGGCCAAAACTCGGCAATATTTTCATATTTTACGAGTCAGTTGAAAAGAGCTTAAAGAAGACTCGTCTTTTGAGGAACGAGTGATAAAATGGGTAGCAGCTGATTCCAGGTAAGGTTTGGAATTTTCCAATCACGGCAGTGTCACAAGGATGGCTAGTGAAATCACTCTTCGCAGCTGTTCCTCAAAATGGGTAAACAATCAAATGGAGGTGAATGATCGGCCAATGGAAAAGTGGAGGTGACGGTGCAAATACGACCAAGGCTTTAATGGCTGAAATGCTTCATTCACGGTGGTTATTTACCGGGGAATAGTTCATTTTTTAACGAGCTTAAATGCGGGTGGAAACATTTGCTCATGTCTTATGTTTATTTTTTAACGAGCTTGAACTATGCGCTAAAATTGCTCGATTAATCCAGTCATATGATAAGAATGCCTCATATAAAATTGTCAATTTTAAGAGTTTTACCCCACTTCCTTTCTTTATGCAAGTTAGGTGACGACTAATCCTACGAGTTTAAAGGGTTAGAGGTCCTAAAAATTTAAAAAAATAAATAGCTGCCCCTCGCTTGCACTCCAAAAGGTTTGCATGCCCCCAGGTATAAAACAGAGTTTCGAGGTCTCCCTCTATTCAAGCTGACAAAACATTCGTTTTATCAGGAAGGGTCACCCTTTATTTGAGCTGACAAATCATTCGTTTTATCAGGAAGGGTACTACCTCTTACAGGTTACCCAAAGATTGTTCTATTTACGGCGTAAACAAAACACTTCTCTGGCGATGTCTACTAAGATAAACAAAGGTGAGCGACGATGCCCGCTACTCACATAACTTTGACAAGAGAATCTTATTCTAGAATAACCCCTCTTCCAATCACGGATGGGGTACAGACTAGTCATATTCTCCCGCGGAAACCTACCCTATACCCGAAGTTTTTCCTGCCGAAGCAGACCAGGACGCATGCCCCCTGGGTTTCAGTCATATCCCTCCGAATTACTCGCGCTCATCGGGAGGACGGACTGGAGATTGAGACATTTCTTGCGTGAAGAGACCATTTAGGGATGGTATATGACTATTTGCTATGCGTGATTCGGGAAATGAAAGCTGGTCCACAAGCTTGACCACTCTTCCTTCGTGCGAAAACACATTACTCTAAAGAGTGAGGAGACGATGGCTCCCATGCAATAAATATAGTCTCGTCCAAGGAGTAGGTTATAATCCAAGGGTCCTTAAACAACCATTACGTTCATTTGAACTGTCTTCCTTCTCAATGTTATGGGCACATTGGGAAGGATCCCTAAAGGTCGACTGGTTCCTTTATCAAAGCCTGTCATATTTCTCATCTCAGGCAAAAGCGATGGTGAACCAAGCGCTTTCCAAGCAGTAGAGGAAAGGATACTCACAGAAGCCCCCTCATCTATGATGGTACCAGCCATGACCATTCTATATATTTGAACGATAATTCGGAATGGTATGCTTGCTGGTAAACGGGGTCTACCTAGTTGATTCCAATTGAAGGAGACAACTAGGTTTCTTGGAGGTGGGACCGAGTAGACGGCTGGGTACGGCTCTGACAAACTTCCCTCCTGCGGTAAGGGAACAGGTAGACTGCCCCCATGTTCGTCGGAGTCTGTGTTGATGAAGACAATTTGGAAGGTGTCATCCTTGTTCTCTTCAGTGACTGTATCATCCGAAGATAAAACCTCTGAAGGCAAGACCGGGTCAACTGCCGCCTCGACCTTTTGACTTTCGTCTGGTATGGATTCAGATGGTTTATCTTTGATGATAGGCGCTTCAGCTGACCACTTGAGCGGGCCAGCTGGATTCTCAACTAGCGACGGACTCGGTAAGAGTTTTTTATATCCAGGAGGAAGTCGTAACGGCGAAACCGGACGATCATCCAAAACTCTTTTCGCTTCGTCTAAGAAGGGACAACGGTGGACGGCATGATTGCCTTCGCACAGTTTACAAGGAAATCTAGCTTTCCCTTTTTGTCCTAGGGCTTCACTTTCGCTAGTTGACGGTGTGCTTTCAACATGATCATCAGAGGTTGATGACACGGGGCTGTGCAAAACGAGGAGACCAGTCCCTTAGTATCCAAGGGATGCAAGGACAATCTCTGTGAAAGTGGTCTCCTTTGCAAATGACACATGGTGATTTAGGCCTGGTCGGTGCAGTGTGTGGATTTTCGTTAGACGACACTCGTTTTCCCCCATTCGCCTTTGGCTCCTTCTTCTTCTTCTCTTTCTTCTTCTTCTCCTTCTTCTCCTTAGGAACTTGACTTTTGGCTTTGCCAGCCCCATCAAGCGAAGAGGAAGGAGGAGAGGAAGAATTAGAGGAAGTAAAAGGTTGGTGGGCAACTCTGGACTCGTCTAATTGCTGATTCGATTGTTCAGGAATAGTGGTGTTCTGAACGACATTGGTTGAGAAGAGCCAGACTGGAAAGCCAATTGTCAGTCCTGGAAGCGACAATGTGGCCATATGGGGTGCACCAACATCTCCCCAAGAGGAGAAGGGACTAGGATTTCCACCAAGGGGAATTCCTTGGTTGGTAGACTCCATTTTCTCAACCTAAGATCAACGTAGGAAAAGGGTATGAATATTCCGTTTAAAATAAATTTTTAGACGCTTTGACACAACTTTTTTTTTTCAGTTTTAAAGAGTCGAGAAAAAACAAAAGATGACTCTAGTCTCCTTCGATTTTTTATGAGCCTGAAGTGACAAGTGCTCAGATGGACCTTTTCCGTTAAGGAGTCTGAAAAGGAACGAAAGGGACTTCTCTGGAGATCTAGGTAGAGGGAGTACCAAACCAATCGCAAAACTGCAGAATACTTTTTACGGTACGGCAGTCAATCTTCCTGAATGTTGTGTTCGGTGCATTGCGATCAGTAGGGCGGCCGACACAGCTTCCTATGGATAAAAGGTTTTAAACCTATAGGGGTCTCCCAATATATACTCGACGGTATGTGGGAGCACAAGTCCGTACTGGCACTTATCGTCTCAAAGTGGAGGAATCACCCAACCATCAGTGAGGCCAACAGTTACCAGGCTTTACGACGCCGGAATACGTCTCTAGCCTAGACCTCTAAATGTTGTGCGTTAAGTTCCAAAGCGTTGTTAGATTCATTCAATTTATTTTAAGTTGATCTTTCTTAGAAGTTTTCCTTTTGGGATCACCACGAGATGTAGATGTAATTCCTAAAATGCAATCTAAAGATGATAAGCAAGCTTTTATCTCTTTTCAGCAATGAAAATCCTAGCTACAAAGGGAAAAAAAGACACAATCTTTTCTCAAAGAGCAAAGAGCACACTGTAAATGCACTTTTCCTAAATCAAGCCAAGCAGACTATCAATATGCAAATGCACATATGCATGTATTTGTTTTCACTTTCTTAATATTGATGCCTAAAAAGAAATTTGATGTACAAATCTGAATTTGCTTTCAAGTGACAAACACAAACAAGCTTCTTTTCGAAATCAAAAGGTAGAGATGATTACGACACTTTATGATTTTGAAATAAACACTTGTTTCGACACCAGAAAGTGACAAATTCAAACCAAAGGCAAAATTAAAAGCATAATCGACTGTCAATAGCAAATAAACTTTTTCCTAAGATCAAAATCGACACTTACGACAGATCTAAATCAAAGGACGACAGTATGACTATTCTACTTTTTCAATGGAAAACTGTAAATGATGTAACAAACACACAAATAACATCTACAGTCTTTTTGTACAAAGGAGGTGGAATTAAGGCAAAGAAAAGGGGTTTTTAAACAGACACACACTGATCACAGGCTGCAAAAATCAGAGACAAAACTGAAAAAATGAAGCAAAGAACCTCAGCTGCACAGGGCTAGGCTGATCAGCGCACCTGTTACACAGAGAAACTGGATTGCAGCGCAGGTAGACCTCTCGGGAACTGCGTTGAAATGCAGAATCTCTTCACAGAGCCTGCGCTAGGGCAGAAACAAGAATTCTATCCGGGTTCTGGGTCATGGTTTGCAGTTTAATCTATGGTTTTCGGCCGAGTAAAAGCAATCAGTAATGCACAATCAGAGGGTGGATTTAAAGGAGGTCTAAGAGCTATCACAAAGGGTAATTAGATCATTTGTGAATCAGCTGTTCAAATCATAAACAAATCCAATGAATGGATTGAAGTAGCAGATGTCTGCTTTGCATTTGTTAATGGCAAATGCAGTTCGATTGCTACTTCTATGTTTATGAAACAAACAACAAGAGAAACACAAACAAACTAACTAGACACAATCCCCAGCGGAGTTGCCATTTTGTTAACGGGAAAAGTGTCTATTCAGAATGAGCCTATCCCACCAAGGTGTGATAGTACCTTAGAAACAAACAGAGAAAACTACTTTTGTATTCTTCTTTATGAACTATAAATGAAGAGGAATAGGATGAACCAACTTGTGTCTTGCGCTCGTCCTTTGATCCAATTTCTCTTCTCTTTGACAGCTTCCAGCTACCTGCTCCCTTACTTGCCCAGCTTCACCAAGTTCCTGTAAGATCATAGAAGAAGAAAACTACACAAAGACATGGCTTTATATTCATAAATAGCTTAGGATCAGATTTAAGCTAAACATGCAGATATAACAAACATCAATGATACACAAGCATGTAGGAGAAACTCAAATAGTTTTATTGATATGACAAGAAGGTCCAGGAGGAGTTACAACCGATGATTCCTGATCCAGCATCAACCTCCCAACAAAGGAATCCCCTCTTCACCTCCAACAAAACATAAATCACCCAATACTCTGATATCTATCTCAAAACCAACAGCAATTCTCTGCAATGTACAAAATTCCAACCTCTGGATCTCTGGGATGAGGGATCCATATATAGATGTATGCAAAGAGGATGAGTCAGCTTATGATCTGACTAGTGGCTTCTCTCTGTCAGTTCTTTCTTCCACTTGGAGACTAAGAGCCTCTTACTCATCCTTGGTCGAACTCAGTGAGGCAAGTGTCATTGGGGAAGATTTTGGAAGCTTCCATTGTCTGTCCACCTCACGGAATGACACTGCCATTTGTCATTTCCCGCTCAACGCACCCTGGTAGTGCATTTGGGTGCGTTGCAACGCACCTAGCTAATGTACTTGGGTGTTATGCAACGCAGCTAGCTAGTGGAGCAGCTGAAATGATCCTGATTTGACTGATTATGAGCAGTTTCTGGTGGAGAACTTCTGGGAGAAGCTGTAATTTGTTGACCTTGTTCCTTTAGGGGCCGGAACAACACTTTTAGGGACTTAGGATCCCTTGGTTTATGGACATTTCATGCTTAGAGCTGTAAGGCACAAAAATGTCTATAACACGAAGCCACTGTGAAAGATGGAGTTACGACAGTGGATGCCGCAATGGCAGATTGCACTGCAATTTTTGAGCAAGCAATGGAGGTATTCACGGCCCTATAGGAAGATCCCACCCTGCAGGCCTTGAATACACAAGCTCATGAACTCTAGCAACAGTATGATGAAGTTAGAGCAACGACACGCACCGTTGCTGCCGCACAATGCCTTGCTAAGTTGCAGGAGGTCAGGCAGTTGCATCTACAGGTGGAAGCAGCACAAAAGAAAGAGGTGGTCCTCAAGGCCAGATTGGGGCCTTGGCTGGATGAGGCCTACATTATCTCCACCAACATTCAGGAGAAGTTGGCGAGCCTACAGAGCACGCAGCAGAAAATCAAGGAAGACAATGCAGGATCGGAAACAGAGCAGCTAATGGAGGAAATCAAATAGGAAGCCATGCAGAGCGTGGTTGAAGTGGTAGTGGCACAAGCAGAGTTGGTAGGTCTTTGCATTAAGATCTCCGCACCAGCAGAGTGACTCGAGATCGAGTCACGATCTTTGTGTTGGGGGCCTGTTGGGATGGGGTCCCCTAGGGCAAAATTTTGGGCAAAAACCCAAGTTTTGTTATATAAAATGTAAAGTCTCCACAATTTGTGGTCATGGAGCGTGTATATATTTAAAGTGTCATAAAGGGCTTTACCCTTCTTTTATGTAAGTTGAGTCGGATTTTGAAGATCTACCCATGGTCCGCAAGCCATGGGATTGTATAAATAGGTGTGTCTTAGGATGTCTAAGGGAAGGAGCTATGATGAAAATGTGTGTAATGGGTCAATAGAAGCAATGGCGAAGAAGTCTTAGAGTAGAATAGAGGCTCTATATCTGTGTGCGCAGAGGCCTGGAGGAGAGTCCGCAACTGAGTGCACAGACCCCTGTAGCTGAGTGTGCAGGGAAGTCTTGAGTCTGTAAGCAGAACTGAAGCATTAATAAAGAGATTATTCCAGAAACTCCTGTGTTTTGTCTATTTACTTCTATTTATATGAATGTGCCTTATGTTATAATGGGTTTATGAAATAATGGTGTATTAATGCATGACTTTACATGATTGATATTGTTACATGAACGCAATTACTGTTAACTATTTACGCGAGGATTATCTTATTGTATGCAGAAGTTATTAAACACTTAAGCTGATATGAGTAATTATTGGGTTAAGAGTAATCTTTGATGTGCGTAAGTAGTTGATTCACATATTCAGGGTCCACGAAAGACAGTCGTGAATGTTTGCGGAGGTATAGAAGCTAATTAAGGGAAGTTATATCGATAAGCCCTAAAAGCTTATCGATCTACGTGAAGGCAGATTTAGGGCATAAAACAACATCACGCTCATCTCTGGGTGCGGAAACTTGGTTCCATCATCCCCCCATACTACTTCGGGTGATACTTCAATCTACACTCTGCGAATTGATGCCAAAAGGGCCAGTAGTGTAGGGATTTCTTTCGAAAAACTAACTCTGAACCTGGGTCAGGACCCACTAAGCCAACAATGTTGCTTCTTTGGATAATTCATTTTATCTTTGTCAGGCCACCAAGGCCTTATTAGATGTACGTGTGGTGCTAATCAATCCAATATGAAATAGCTTGTCTTGTCCTCTAATCAAAGAGTCACAAAAATATTCAAGAGAAGATTTTTGATAGGAAAATCCCAAATCTTCTCTAGCGGCATAAAATATAGATACAAAAATAGAGTATTGAGAACCACGTTGTGAAAGAATAATATATATGAATTGTCTAGATATACCTTATAACCTTTAAGCAAATGTCTAAGTGTCTTAAACATAGATAAGTAATCTTCATTGCAAGAAAATCATTAGGTTTTAAGGTCATGATCTTACTCTAAATCTTATGAGATCTAATAATATTGACTTCACCAAATATCTTTTGTAACTTTTCCCAAACTTCATTCGGAGCATCGGTTTCTTGAATATCATCTTAGATCCATCTTAACTCCAAATCTACCATACGCCAAGAGTGATCAAATATGTTTTCAGATTAAAGGAGGTTTTCATTTCAAGATATTTGATCCTTCTTGGCATTTGGTAGATTTGGAGTTTAGATGGATCTAAGCTGATAAAAAGTCTAGAGAGAGAGAGAGACATTTATTCTTATATAAAAATACTATTGGAAAAACCAAAAATTAGACACCTAAATCTCTATTTTACCAAAATATAAAGAAATCTCCCCAAGATCAACACCATTGTAGTCAAGAAACTGTGGACATGCTAGTCCCCTCATGTGACCCTAAAATCTATGAGAAATCATGGCCAAAATTATTACAAAATAGCAAAATCAGTTTTTTTTAACAACAAAATCCGTAACTAGGAAAATGAAGCAATAATTCTTCAAAGTTTGCAACAAAACGTGTGTTAATAGTTAACTTATGGTAAATATCCAGTCATCTTTTTTCCAATTTATTGTGAAACCTTAACCTTTGTCGACTTATAGGAATATCATTAGCAAAATTTACATTTGCAATGTTTCTATCAAAAAAATTATTTCCCAAACTGTGAGTAGGATGGTGTACATTGTGAATTTTCCCGGTCAAAATTTCCTCATACATACACTTTTTGAACCCTTAATGTGAGGTTAAAATTATACGGCTCTAAGGAAACATCCATAGGTTTCTTCTGGAGGTCGCTAGCATGTTTTAATAAACTAGGCTTAAAAATTCTTGTGATTTCCCAAATAATCTCTAAGGTTTTTTTTGCTCTCTTTGAAGAAAAAGAGATTGGGGTATTCTAGTTAATCTAGGTTTCATGTTAAAAAGAAAAGAAAGAAAGCAAGTTAGTTAAAGCTAGTTCAAGAAAGAAAAAAAATATAATCTTGGAATTTCAAGGACAAATAAACAAACTTTTTTATTCAAATGGGTATCAATCAGTGACTCTCAAATAAAATGAATCCGTGTGCCAATGATCACAGCAATTTCTGAAAATATAGCACCCATGATTTCAACATACCCTATATTTTTCTGAAATCCACAAAATAAGCCTTATCATGCCAAAAAAAAAAAAAAGACAAAATTTCACAAGGTCGTAGAAAAGTTATCTACTTTGTCATTGCACACAAGAGCCTCACATATGGTGTTTCTCTACTCCATTCAAATTCAAACCAAAAAAATAATTATTTACAAACACAAACTCTATACAAAGTGAAAAATTATGGGTTTTCAAAACCTGGAGTGCAAAACGAAACATGGTTGATGGTAAATTGACTATTTTACCTGAGACAAGACTATACATTACAACATCTCTTCCATGTTGGGATGGAGAGAGCCTCTTGGTTCAATGAAATCGTAAATCAAGAGAAATGGACATTCCAATTAATCCATCATTTTCATCATTCTTATTATCCCATTTGGATTTCTTATCAAGATTAATGGGGGCATTTTCTTGTCCCAAGGCAATGTGGTACAATCATTTACTTCCTAGTACATCCTTTATGTGGGATTTCCATAAGAAGTAGTTTGTATCGATAAGAAAAAGTTCACTTGGAGTGGACATATTAAAATATGAAGATAATATGGTTTCAAAATTTGAAACTAACTATCTATATAGAAAGCTCTCGAAAAAATAGGTTGTTTCAAAAAAAACAACACTTAAAATGGACTTTAAATGTGAAAATTATGTCATTTTCAAAAAAGGCATTAATAGTAGAAAATAGCCACATGGTGATGGATGATGGTAAAAAGAAACTAAAAAATATTTTCCATCACTAGCTTTGCCTATAAGCTCACTTTTACAAATAAATAAAATTAAAATTATACCGATTCACTTTTAATTTATAGGAAATATTAAAATTATTTTATCGTGATTCACTTTTATATGATAAATGAAATACACTTTACAATAAAGTTATGAAATAACTTAAATTGCATGAAAATTTTTAAAAAGTAACTTAAAAATAGATTTGAGCAACACCTCTTACTACATAAAGTAGTAGCTTTTAACCAAGTGAGATAGTACAAATAACATAACAATGGAAGTGAAGGAGGGTGTTGTTGTTGTTGTTGTTGTTGTTGTTGTTGTTCTGCCTTGAACTATGTACCTACCAGAAAACATGTGTTCAACCAAAATCAAACCACAATGGATTAAAAAAAAAAACAATAACAACAAAGAGGTTAAATGTTGGTTGGCTTACGAGAAAAAAGGCAATTTTTTTATTGTTTCCAATTTGTTGAGATCACACAAAGTGCGTATAAAATAGAATACACAATCAAGAAAGAGTAGAAAACTGAGAATATAAGAAAAAAACTAGAATATGAGATATGTGAAAAAAAAGAGCATATTTACACTATATACCTTCGAATCTTACGAAAAATGTTGTATCTCAGGAAAATGAGTACCTTTTTTTATGAAACCAAAGTCATTCTTAGCTTAAAGAAGTGTTCCAAATGCAATGGAATGGTTTGTTTAGACACAATTGTATAGAAATAGAAGATCTCAAAAATACAGCAACATGGGCTTCAAGATTTTGATCACCAAGGGGAGCAGTTCTTCAAACAGGTTCTAATACCATGTCTGATAAATGAGGTATTCCATACAGGATGAAAACCTTTAATAACCACTCACACAACCAGATAAAAATCACAACGCTATTATTTTTACTTGGTTAAAACCCTCTATGAGGGAAACAGTGCACGACCCCAAACAACACAGCCACTTGAGGCAATTTTATTGATGCAAAAGAAAATATTTTGCATAAGAGAGTTCTTGCAATTGGTCATCAACCATGACCCACCATTCCCTTTAAATAGAGATCATGTACCAATTGGGTGCCAAGCCACAGATCAGTAGTCGTTATTATCAAGGAGAATATAAGTCATCTGATCACTGTATATACAAAACATATCGTGATCATCAAATTATAATGCAACTAATGCATACTAGAGAAACACACTAAGAAACACATTTTACCTAATAGACACATTAGACCAAGTTGAACTTAAATAACTCATAAGTATTTAAATATCCTAACACAAACTCAATATAGTCCTAGAATGATTATGGATTGTCAATTCCCCAAAATTTTAAATGTAATTGAGACCATCAAATCTTGAAACTTCGTAATCACTATAGAATGATGAAATTCGACCTTACAAGAAAAAAATCAACCTATCAATTGAAAACCCCAATCACCCTTTCAATGATTCTAAGGACAAATTCACGATGAATTTTCTACGAAAATTGAGGATTTCAATCTTAGCACCTTCCCCAAATTTGACACAATAAAATCTACTATCATGAATTTGATAAATGTTCACTAGTCTCTGACCCAGATGAGTCTAGTGTCGAACCATAGCTCTAATACCACTTAGTAACACACCCTACTCCCTTATTGGGCCACATTACTACCAAAAAATAACATTTGATACAAATTCTTCTCTAAATGCATATGTGCACAAAAATGGAAGTGTCCATGCAACTAATAGTGAATCCCAAAATCATGAATGCAAAAGAAGTAAACACAAATGGCAAAATTTAATCTGCAAAATCGAAGTCACATGTAGCATTGAACATGGAATTTACATAATAAATAACATAATGAACAGATCACTTATATTTTTTTTTATAAATGATTTGCATAATTTGTTGCATATGTCAGATATTTCACCCAACCATAGGATCTACTAATTCCAAATCTATAAACAAGAAGGCACCCTTGAACTAGGGAAATGAATCCACAAAGATAGAAAAACATCATTTAGGGCCTCAAAATAGCTTTAGAAGTTTAGGACCTAGAAAAATATTAGGAAATTACAACAAAACCACAGACTTGATTGTTGTCATAGAAATTTCACTAATGTGGCATGGTACATGGTTTTTGACGTAGCATTGGTGTCCACAAATCAAGCCCTACTTCATCGATATCATTATCTAATCCGAACTTAAATAGGAATGCAACAAATTACAGATATAACCATAAATATAGAGATGCAGCAGACATAACACTTCATTTCATTAATATCAAAATATTTAAATATGCTTACAAACAGAATGGAAATAAACTAGTTTGGGCGATGGTAGCTTATCTCTGAGAAGAGATGTGGTGGCTACATTCCTCTTAACTATGTTACAATGAGGCTCAAGGGCCTATTTATTATTGAATAACAAGGGAAAACCCTAAACAACCAAAACCCTAACATTGATAGATGAAATGCCAATATTTTGTGGGCCCCATTAGGGTTAGTTGGACAGCCAACTTCCTTGGGTCGTAACTTGGTCATATTACCTTCGTTTGGTGCATACGATACCTTGTTGGAAAGGTCTTTCTAATTACTACAGTATTTGTGACAATCCTCTACCTATGGATTTGGGCCTATTGCGGACCTCAAAAAATGTCGTTTAGGGGGTCAAAATTGCTCCAGAAGTTCGAGACTCGAAAAACTGCTAAAAATAGTAAATGTTTAAATAAACAAGAAACAGATGAAACTGACTGGAGGTCTAGGTGGAATAGGAAGGTGGCCACCAATATCCACCTAGATCAGTCCTCCTTCCTTAGGTATCAATGGTCCCCATTGCGTGTAGAGCCTCCATGATGTGAGAAAATTTTTGTTGAACCTGATCCCTGGTGAACCACTTTCCCTAGTGAAGGAGTTGGATTGCTTTGACAACCCGATATAGTTGGATCCTTTGTTGGTGAGTTTTCTTGATTTTTGTTTCCATGAGCTGATCAATTGTGGCATGTTCCATGCAGTTTGGGTTTAGTTCTGTTGGTGTGAGTTGTTTTGCAATGTCGGATGTGTCTAATAATGGTCAATGGTATGACCGAAGGTGGTCTACATTGAACACTGGGTGCAGACCAAGGAATGGTGGGATGTTGAGATCGAAGGAATTTTCCCCTATATCCTTGGCGAAGGTGTATTTCCCATATCTGAGCGAGTGAAGCTTGTAGTGAGGTCTAGTGAAGTGCTCCTTCTGCAAATGTGACCAAACTTTGTCGCACACCTGGAACTTGTGCGACACTCGATGTTGATCATGGTGTTGCTTGTACTTAGAGTTGGATTTGTGCAATATATCATGGACCTGTTGGTGGATGTGTTGAATGTGCTCAATGAATCTATTAGCACTATCAGTTTTGGACTAAACGTGAGCCAAACTTGCCTGAGTAGCTACAAATAGTATGGCCACATCAATGGGACATAATGGCTAAAATCCCAGGCCTACCTGAAAGGGTCTATGGAGAGATATGTCATAGTTGTGCTAGACATAGGGGATTCTTTCATCCCATGTGCGTGGATGCTTCGAGTTGTACATGTGAAAAATGTGTACGATCATCCTGTTGATGACCTATGTTTGGCCATCAGTTTCAGGTGGAATGTCGTGGACTTAGTGAGTTTGGTATCCAACATCGACCAGAGACTTTTCCAAAATGAACTTAGGAATCTGTTGTCCCGATATTAGATAATGTACTGTGGGATCCCAAAGTGTACCCACACTCGCTCAAAGAAGAGCTTAGTAGTGGCCTCTATTGTGATACTCTTCTTGCAGGCTGCCATGATGGCCATCTTAGATAATTTGTTGATGACAATTAAAACGCAATCGTTGTCATGCTTAGTATAAGGAAGGCCCAACATGTAATCCGTGGAGATGGATTCCCAAGTTTGAATAGGAGTAGGTAGAGGAGTATATAAGCCTTTCTTCTTGATGATTGGTTTGGCAATGGCACAGGCAGTGTGGGATCTAAAGTACTTCCCAAAATCCTGGCGAATTTTCAGCCAATAAAAATACTTCTGCAGAACCACCATTGTTTTCTCTATTTCGAAATGTCCAACAACCTGACTGTAGTGTGCCTCCCAAGTCATTTTGGCACACTCGCTTGAAGGAAAACATATGTGTCCCAAGTGGCATAACAATGCATCCTAGAGGTAAAAATTTGGAACTTTCTTCCCTTCCAGGGGTGTCTGGTATGTGTTGTCAAATTCTAAATCACTCTTCTAAAGATGCGGCCACCCCAAAGTCTCTTACCCACAGGAGTCGAGCACAGTGATCAGTGCCATGACTGGTGGTCGATTGAGGCAGTTTGAAACATTATTGGTGCTTCCCTTCTTGTACTTAATGTTCAAATGGAACTATTGCAAGTATGTGGACCATTTATGATGGAAATCGTTCTACAACTTCCCTTGTGTCTGTATGAACTACAGGGGTCGATGAACTGTGTGGATTACCATTTCCTTCCACATAATGTAATGCTTCTATTTACAGGAGGCCTGCATAATGGAATACATTTCTTTGTCGTAAGTGGGATATTTTCAGACTGTTTTTGAAAGTGTATTACAATGGTAAGCCACTAGATGCCCCTGCTGAGTAAGAAATGTACTAATAGCATAGTCAGAGGCATCTGTCTCAATCTCAAATGGTTGTTGTGGGTCTAGTATCGTGAGCACTGGTGCAAAGAAGAGGCGATGCTTCAACTCGGAAAACTCCTTCTATTGCATTTCAGACCAAAAAAAAAATTTCCTTTTCTCCACCCTTGGTGACTTGACTTAAAGGCCAAGTGATATGAGAGAATCCCAACATGAACCTACGGTAGATATTGGCAAGACCCGGAAAACTACGGAGCTCTATTATAGTGGTTGGGGCTAGCCAATCCCGAATGACTTGTATCTTGGCTGGGTCCACATGCACATCCTACTCATCAATGATGTATCCCAGATATTGAACCTAGGTCATGCCAAAAGTGGATTTCTCCAAATTGGCACACAGCTTGTCTTGTCGCAAGGTTTGAAGGACCTGTCGAATATGGTGGAGGTGCTCTTCCCAATTCTAGATGAAGATCAAGATGTCATATAAATACACCACCACAAATGCATCGGTGAAGGGTCGCAATATTTTTCCATCAATATCATGAAGGATGTGGGGGAATTTTTCAACCCGAAAGGCATGACCAACCATTCGAAAAGACCCTCCTTGGATTTCAATCCAGTCTTCCATGCATCAGAGGGTTCAATAAGCACTTGGTGATAAGAAGACTTAAAGTCAATATTGCTGAAATATTTTCCCCCTTGAGTTCATCTAGAAGGTCATCAATCTATGGGATTAGGTACCTATTTCGTACAATGATATTGTTCAGTTACCGATAGTCAATACAGAGTCTCCAAGTCATCTCCTTCTTTTGTACCAATACAATAAGGCTCCCACGAGGTAATGAGCTTGTCCTGGTGTGCCCTTTCTGCAACAACTCCTAAATCTACCTCTTGATCTCATCGTTCTCTAGAAAATAGGGTCGATAGATTGGTCCATTAGGTAACGGTGCACCCGAAATCAAATCGATGGAGTGCTTGACCTAACAGTGCAGAGGTACCCCTATAGGTGAGGAGAAAATTTCTCTGTACTCCTCCACGACCTTGTCCATCTGTTTCTATTGTGCGGAGGAGCCCTATCTGGAAGCCTTGTCCATAACCTTCTTCTTTTCCTCAGGGTGAATCATAAGGAAAACAAATTTCATGGCCTAGGAAATGATTTTACTACATTGTTTTGCAATGATCAAAGAGATGGTGGTAGGCAGGGCTCCCTCCAGTATCCTATACAACTTATTTCCCAAAGTAATAATCACATAGCGAGATCTAGACTCATATACATCATGCCACTTCCACAAGTATGGTTGTCCTAGCAATACATCAAAAAATTCAAGAGGAGAAACATCACATAGTACCTCATCTATGAAGGGCTCGATGTTGTAGGGAAGGCGACACTGTTGGCTGATGCGGAGATCTCGTCCTTGGTGAAGCCACCCGATGGTGTACGGATGTGGATGTGTTGTCGTCAATAGGCCCAACCACTTCATTAACTCTACTGAAATGAGGTTGTTTTGGCTCTCATTGTTGAAAATGAACTGTACTAGAGAACCCTTCACCCATATTTGTGAGTGGAAGAGGCGCTCCCGCTCCTCTGGATCTTCAAGCTCATTCTTCCAGATCTTGGTGTTGGTCATGGTGGCACTATGCTCCACATCAATGATCTGCTTCCCTTTGTAATTCCCCTTGCCAGGTTCTTATTAAGAGTCAGAAGATGTGTCTAATTCAGAAGCCTTCAGCTCAACCACTAGTGACTGCTTGGCCCGGCACTCACTTGTGTTGTGAGTGGAGCTCTTATGGAACTCACACCATTTTCTCGTGTCCTTCATTATCTTCATGGTGTTGTTCCTTTATTATGGCTTTGGTGGGTTGTCTTGGGTCACCCCGCCTTGGCTTTGGCCTTTTCTCTATGGTTTGGGGGAGCCTTTTCCTTGCTTCAAATTCATAGATCCAAAGTCTCACTTCTTCTATTTAAACTTATGCTCGACCTTGACAGCGTATCGATATGTCGTGCCGAGCGAGGAGATGTCCAGGAACTCCATCTCGTCTTGGATTTTCTTCTGTAGACAGTCGTAGTACTTGAGTACCAAACGATGTTCAAAATCCTTGATACCAAACTTCGTGCAGAGGGTATGGAAAAAAAATTTGAACTTCGGCACATGTTGGTCCCTTCCATGTCATAGCGTGGTCCACTTTATGTATTTATCTTCATAGCTCCCAATAGGGTAATATTGTTCCTTGATGGTGTCTCAGAAAGAATCCCAAGTGGGTGCGGCTAAAAAAAGTGAGGATTCCCTCTCGTCCTTTTTTTCATAGTAGGTTTCTCACCAGTCCTTGACATGTGGGGAGGCTTTGAGAAGTGAAAAATTAATCTTTTCCTAATTGGAAAATTCATGAACTGAAAAATAGCCTTCCAATAGATTCAACCATTTATCTACGGTGTTTGCATCTATCTAGACCTCGAATATGAGAAAATAAAAGTTAACTTGTACCTTGAAAGGAGTGGCACCTTGTTGGATTAAGGGGGCCTGACCTAGGTTTAGCGTTAATTAGCCAAACAAATCCCTACACTACTGTCCCTTTCGGCATCAGCCCGAGGAGCGCGGCCCGAAGTCTCACCCGAAGCAGTATGGGAGGATGTTGGAACCAAGTTTCCGCACCCTGAGATGGTGGTGATGTCATTTAATTCCCTTTATTCCTACCTTCACGTAGTTCACTTCGCTCTAGGGTTGGCAGATGAACCTTCTCTTCCATCCTTCAATACCTCCGCGAAAGGGCTCGGCTATCCTTTGCGCAGCCCTAATCCTTGATCTATACCCTTTCCCACTACCAAGGCAGTGTACTGCACAGATTCCTAGATTAGTCCAAGTGTCTTTCTTATCTTATTAGTTACTCGCAGCTAGCACCGCGTAAACAGATATTCTTATATGCATTCAGTTATCCAACATAATCATACACATTCACGCATCACATAAGAATTATAAAGGAAATTCATACATAGAATGATAAGATGCATTAATCAAAACAAGGACATAGAACTTGTAGAATACTTCTCTTTATTAATCTCTTCCAAGTGATTATAGATTCTAATCACCCTACGCACACAGCTCAGGAGTCTGCGCACTCAACTGTGGACTTTCACCCTAGGCCTCTGTGCACTCAGTTACAGAGCCTCTACCTATGCTATGACCCAAAACTTAGACTTCTTACTTCAAAGCTATTACTCTCTTACATTGTGTCTCCTTAAAATTACTTAGAGCTTGGCTCTTTTTATACAATCCCATGGTCCACGGAGCATGGGTAGATCTCTTACAGCCAACTTTACTTGACAAAACTAAGGGGGGACAACCCTTTATGACTTATAACACCTACGCGCTCTGGGACCACAAAATGCAGAGTCTTTACAAGTTTCTTACAAAATTTGACCAAAATATGGGATTTTAGACCCAAAACTGCCCTTTGGGGGATCCTATTCCCAACATTCCCCCAACACAGATATCATGACTTGCCCTCGATTCACTCGGTAGGTGTGGAGATCTTTGCACGAAGCCCTTCCAGCTCGACCTGTATGACCGCTACCTCAACCATGCACTAAGCTACCACCTACTTCACGTCTTCCACTGTCTGCTCAATCATTGCTCCTGCGCTGTCAGCCTGAACCTTTTTTTGCGTTGCCTGCAAAGTCACAAGCTTCCCTTCAATATTTCCTATGACTGCATAAGCTTCCTCCAACTAGGGCTTTAGTCTTGCCTTCAACATTTCTTCCTTATGTAGCATTGCATCCATTTATTACTTTAGCTGCTTGGCCTCCTGCAGCTTGGCTAGTCTCTATGTCAGCGTGATGGTTCGTGTTGTGCCCTTAACCTCATCGTAGCATTGTTGTAGCTCATGCGCTTCTATCTCTAGCCTCTATATATTGGGGTCCTCCTGCAAGCTTTTCAGGACCTCTAATGATTGCTCAAACAAGTGCGTGCAGTCTGCTACTGCACTATCCACTGCCACTACTGCCTCTGTGACAGCGGTCGCCCACTGTTCCTTTACTTTTGGCAGTGTTGAAGGTTGGGCCCTCAACTGTAGCTCTGTAATTTGCAGGTTCAACTCCAACTGAACCCCGCGCCATCTCAGTCCGAGTGTCACACACCCCTGTGGCCAACTTGTGGATGCATACCTCGACTGGCTCCTCCTCTAGAATGGCCAACTCTAGGACCATTCAGCACGCCTCCTCAACTTGCATAATCTTCTTACTCTGATTGCTCGCCTCAGTCTTAGTGGTGATGGAAACATTTATCTGTAGGGTCATCTATTTGCTGATTACCTAGAGGGCGCAGTGCTCACGGGCCCTTAGTTATGCTATTACTCCATCCTGTAAGAGGTGGAGTGCTTCGCACGGAAGAACTACTAAGTTCAACCCAACTCCCTTCAGAGCGTTGACAGTGGGCCTGTTAGCCTCATTTTCTGTGGTCAGTGCTCCATCATGCAACACTATCGCACTGGAAGTCTTCGTGCGCAGCATATCGGCAGCCACTAAAGTGTCGATAGCCAAGCTAGTAGACACCATACCATCCTATGACACGGAGGTCTGCAAATCCTACAACCCTATCTAGATAGCCCCTATGATGATCTGTTGTTCTTTTTCAAATTGCTGCAGGGCCTCAGTGGTGACATCCCTGACTGTGTCACCAATATCATGTAAATCGCCCTCTGTCAATGTGATTGGTCGCCTTTGATTTCTTTCTTGACCCTCCCTTCTCCAGCTCTCTTGGGCACTTAATGCGGGTGGGTGTCTCCTGAGGGTCTGCGCCATGCTGTTTTGTTTTTTCCTCGTCTGTCTCAGGTGAAGATGACCTTGCACCTTTGTCAGAGCCCCGCTCTATTCCACCTGTCTACTTTCCTGCCTGCTTTCCTATCTGCTCCGCCTAGGCCTTATCAGTGGCCTCATTTTTCCTCTTCTCAACTAGCTGTTCCATCTTCAGCTTAGCCTCCTGCTTCTTCTTCTATGCGGTTGACTTACTCTCACAGACTGCCAAGTCCATGGTAGTGTGCCACTCCGCCAACCATTGATCAAGCACCACATCAATGGTGTCATCCGTGGCTAGATATGGAAAATCGTACCAGTTTTGTGTGGGGTCCTTCCATGCCTTGATTGATACTCGATGGAAATCAGCTTTGAACTAGGCGTAGCCCAGCATTTTGGTGTACACTGTGGGAGACAATTGAGGCTTTTGATTGATGTCCATCCTAACGTTCATCTCAATCAAGACCCAGAAGATCTTATTGTCCCTGACTCGCTGTGCGTCCTTGGTCGCCCACAGCGAAGCATACTTTGCTGCTTCAGGGAGGTATGGCATGACTGAAGGGAAATGGCTATCCTTTTGTAGCTCCCACGCTACCAGCACAGTTGACAGCAAGAGCCACGCGTAGTGGAATGTCTTGCTGAGCTCTTGTGCCTCACAACAATTCTCCAGAAACTCTCCATGAAGGTAGTCCGACCAGTTGAACTCGACTCCTTCAGCGCATTGTTGTGCAAGCACAACGACAGGAGTTGGCACCTCATCAGAGTGACATTTCCTCATTACCTTCCCTGTGAGGATCTGTGTGGCTACCTTCACAATGGGGTCCCAGATGCTGGAGATAGCGTACCCACGTGGCTTCTTCACCAGCTTAAATTTTTCCTTCATTGACTCTGCGAGAGCCTCCCCACCACCCTTTCTGCCAAAGATCATGGTTGGATTCTCTCTTGTATATGGAAGCTGCATTATTTGGTGAATCAACCTATCCATGATGGGTACCAGCTCCTCCAGCCACAGACACCCATCATGCACCAAGCACAGCAGCTACTTGATGACCAAAACTGTCACGGGGTGCGGTTGTAGTGTGGCACCCAGAGCAGGTTAAGAAACCCTACCCTTTCTACTCCTTTGAGCCACCTCCATGGCTCCAATTCGGTCATTCCCGAATTCGTGTCAATTATGTGGCACATCAGCTACTCGGTCGCCAGGTGTGGGAACTTCTCATGGTCCGCCAAAGCCTAGTCTTCAAGCTTTAGTATCGGCACTCATGCCAAGTGCAGACCATCGAAAATAATTTCATCCAGTAGCAGAGCGGTTTGTAGGGGAGTCTTACTTTCGTCAATGTCCTTTGGCACCTTGGATTTAGGCTTGCACGGAGGGACATACTCTGACAACCGAGTAATAGGGTCCGCGCCCTGGGTCTCAACTTCCTCTACTTTGACTCCCACATCCTCATCATCCATCAGGATGTCTTCAATATCTTCCTCCTCTGGTTCTAAGTTTATGGCTTTTCCCTTCTCCTGTGCAGTAGGCTTCGGTGGGTTTCTTCTTGGTGATGCGCACACCAGTACGGCAGGCTACTTGCCCTTCTTGTCCTTCATGGTTTCCTTGGTTGGGGTCGGCTTTGGTCTCGGCGTCATCAGCAATTTAGGGACTTCCGCCAATACTTCGGCCACTTCCAGAGTAGCTACTTCTGCCTCTATTTCCATTTCCTGTGTCGTCTCCTCTACTACCCGTTCGGTATTTATAATCTCTAGGGATGCTGACAAAACTCTTTCTAACAGTGCTCGCGATGTCTCTCACAAGTTCACAAGTGCGAGATTCTTTTTGAAAGTCTCGAAGAACTCTCAATCCATAGGTGTCTGAGAGCTCAACAACTCAATACTCAAAATGCCAATTGTTTCTTGCTGGATAGCCACTTGTAATTTATAGGCCATTTTGAATTCAAATCCGACCGTTCCCCCAAAATCAGTTCATTAATGCTGGATTGGCAGTAGATTTTCAAGGATATGAGCCATAAATTTCATCTTAAATGCTGGTCACCCACTCCATTTGGCCTTACTTCTGCCATCAAATCATTAACAGTGACTTTAACAATCACTTTTTGGCTGACCTACGCGATTTCTCCCTGGGTAGCGCAGCTCCCTCTACACTATCGCAGACCTCGTGACACTTCCTTGCTTCGCACCATCCTCCAATCGCACAGCTCCCCAACCCGAGAAGTGTAGTTTATATTCCTATGCCTCCTTTCAGCTGCCTGGAGTGCTAAGACTGTGCTACCTTCATTTATTCACATGGTCGGACCGCTGGTGTATGGCTTCAATCGACTGCCATTGACCTTTCCTGGGAAGGGATCTCCATTCAATTTGACCAGTTGTACCACTCCTCCATTGGTAATCTCCTTAATGACATAAGGTCCTAACCAGTGCATCCTGAACTTCCCTAGGAATTTATCAAACTTACTATCATATAAAAAAACCAGGTCATTTACCTTAAAGGTGTGTAGCTTAATATGTCAATCATGCCATGCCTTTTTGTGCTGCTTTTGGACCGTTGGTGAATTCCAACTAGAAATCTCTCTTCCTCAAGTTCATCCAACTGTGCGAGCCTTTCCTCTAGGGCTCCATGATCTGTCATACCTATGAGTGCTTCTATGCGCAGACTAGGCACGATATATTCCATAGGCATTATTGCTTCAATGCCATAAACAAGTTAGAAGGAGGTTTGTCCAGTCAACTTTTTTCATGTTATTCGATGAGCCCACAGTACTGCAGGTATGCGTAGGTCCGAATCAATTTGCTGAGCATTACAAACCTTGGTCAGTGCATTCTCGAGCACTTTATTGAACGCTTCCACTGTCTTGTTAGCCTGCGGGTGATAAGGCGTGCTCTTCTAGTGATATACTCGAAATTCCTCCGTTAGCACACTGATCATCTCATTCAGAAAGTGCATATTGCGATCACTCATCAAGATCTTTGGATAGCCAAATCACATTAGGACATGCTCAAATAGGAACTTCACGGTTGTCGTGCCCATGCAATCCTTCACAGGTTGTGCCTCAGCTCAACAAGTCAAATACTCCGTCGCAGTGATAATGTACCTCGCTTCCGTCTTTCCTTGGGGCTGAATGGGGCCCAAAAAGTCTATCGCCCATTTCTCAAAGGGTTGCAACGTCATATGAGGATTCAAAGGCATCTCATCCCTTCGCAATGGCTTGCCAATCTTTTGAAAGACATCGCACGCCCTACAATACGCTTTTGATTCCTAATGGAGGGTTGGCCACCACAACCCTGCGTGTAGAATCCTTTGCGCGGTCGCTATCCCTGCATAATGTCCTCCTGTTGCACCCCCATGAGCATCCACGAGGATGCTACTTCTTTCCAACTCTGGTACATATCATCGCAATATCTCATCAGACCCCATTTTGTATAAATGCCCAGCTATGACAGAGAAATCTGCCACGTGCACCACTAATTCCTTCTTCTATTGGACAGTGTATCCTTCCAGGGCAGTTCCTATCATTAGGAGTTGTATTATATCTTAAAAATTACCATTTGCGATGTTCACTACAAATAGTTGTGCATCAAGCAATCCTTCCTCCAAATTCGAGGGTTCTTCTCCTGTTTCAATGCATGATAAATGGTCTAGTCCTGCATTCAGTCATTCGGGCTTCACAATAACCTCAAAATCATACTCCTGCAATAATAATAGCCATCTACAGATTCTCCCCCCCAACACAGGCTTATTGACCAGGTACTTCAACGTGGAATGATCTGTGTACATCTTAAAATGGCCTCCCAACAAGTAATGCCTAAAATTCTGGAACACATATACCATAGCTAATCCTTCACGCTTGGTAGTGGAATATTTCTTCTCTCCTTTAGATAACATTCTAATTACAAATGCGATAGGGTGGTCCACGTCTTATCCACTAGCTTGTGTCAGTACTGCTCCCAGTGCTATACATGATGCATCAACATGTACGTGAAACTCCTTCTTCCAATCCAGGAAGATTAGGATCGGCGCAGTGATCACCTTTTCTTTCAATACATCCAAGATCTTTTTACAATCTTCGTTCTAGCAGAACGTGACATCCTTCTTTAACAATTTCTCCATAGGCGCAATCATCTGGGCATAGCCTTTGATAAACTTTTTATAATATCTCGTATGTCCCAGGGTAGCACGCATTTGTTTCACACTCCTCGGTGCTTCCAAGTTCAATATCACCGTGATCTTCATGGGGTCTACCATCAGTCCTTGTATGAAAACCACATGACCCAACAAGGTCCCAAAGGGAACACAAAACAAGCACTTCTTTAGATTGAGTGCGATCTGGTATCTTTGACAATTATCTAGCATCAGGTACAGACTTGCTAAATGGAATTTCACCAACCCAAATATAGTCCAATCATCAAAGTATGCCTCCAGGAACTTATGAATAAATTCCTTGAATGCAGCAACAACTACGCGTGAAAAGATCACAGGCACATTCTTCAATCGAAATGGCATTACAGTGTACGAAAAACAACCCCACTCAGTCGCGAAGGTCATTTTGCTCCTATCCACTGGTGCAATTTTGATCTGGTGGTACCCAGAGAACCCATTCGTGAATAAATATGCTTCCTAGACACCTACATTGTCCAACACTTCATCAGTGAACGGAGTCGGGAAAGGATCATGTACACAAGCATCATTCAGATTTCTGAGATCCACGCATATCCTTATTTCATCCTTCTACTTCTTCTCCCAGTCAGATTCTTCCACAGACTCAATAATGCCTGCTGCGAGCATCTTGTCTAGCTCTAAGTGGACCTTTTCCGTATATTTTGGATTGAGACGGTAAGGCCTTTGCTTAACCGGCTTCGCGTCGGGCTTCAATGTGATCTTCATCATACCTAGGTCCCCGATTATCCCTTTCAAGTCCGTAAACTTTGTAGGGAATAAATCTTGGTATTGGTGGAGTAATTCAGCGATCTTATCTACCATCGCGTCCTCCCAGTAATCTCTAATCTTCGCAAATTTGGGCTCTACCTCAGTACCAATGTTTACTTGTTTCATTTTCAACAGCGCTGTTATATCAGGGTTCTCAACCTGCGGTCCTTCAACCTCGCAATGACCTTCTGTTTCAAGGATGTTAAACTTTCGTAGATCCTCGTCCTTTTCTTCAGCAGTTACATTATAACATTCTAGCGTGTAACTAAGCTGAGTAGCCTATTCAAGCTGAATTAGATCTAAAGGATCCTGCGGTATCATAAATATTGTTGCTTTCACCTCTTGTAGCACTTCATCAATACTGTCAAACTCATCCTCAAAACTAAATGTCATCATGAATCCTTCGCGCGGGATATCCCATTCGCCTGTCCCATAGCGGAGCTCGGTTTCTACATACCAGTTCATTGGGATAATATCCAGGGTATGACAGAACAAGTGCACCCATTCAGGTTGGGGATTCTCTCCATAAGCCTGGGCCCATTTGGCCAAGTGTGCGCGCGGGTCATCCTACCCATCATATTTGTCTGTCATTCACATCTTCGACTTCCCAAAGCAAGTTCTCATCATTCTTCTACATTCACACCAATCATCAAAGCTTCCCTTGTGTGTACCCCACCACCTTGCAGGCATAGCACGCAGTGCCCAGTACAATGCCTGGAAGAACTGCCTTTCTGGTACCTCCCTCTCAAGTGCATCCAGAAAAATATCTACATCATTCAAGCAATCATAAGTAGGCAGATTTATTAACTCTTATGACAAACATCGCAGTGACCGAGTCATCATGTTACAGCTCAGTGTAGTTACTTCATGTAACCAATTCTCCCAATGCTCTAGTTCCTCATCAGAGTCTGAGGTGCATGAACTCTCGCAATCCCATGTAATTCATCCATCTGTTGTTGGGTTCACCCAGTCTTGGTCTCGCGCTGTTATCTTATAGATACAATCCAGATCATCATCGCTCTCATAATTGCGGACTGGTTCAGTATAGCGTGATCCCTCAGCAAGATCTATGGGTACTATTACACATAGCGATTTCTTCTCAAATATCATTTTTCACTTCTTTAGATTGATTACCCTGTTCATATCAATAGCCCAATCGATTCCAAGGAGCATAGGGTAGGGGTTGTTGTCATCTACAATTTCTATTACTTCAAAATCAACTAGCGCGCTCACACCTTCAATATCCATAGTCACCCCCTGAAGTCGCCCCATGGGGATTATCTTCTGTTGATTCATCATCCTTAGCTGAATCGGAGACCATTGCAGTGCGGGTCTCCCCATCCATTCCCAAGTCTATTTAGGTAGGATGTTCACATCTAACCCGAGGTCCAAAATAACCTGATCCATCTCATACTCTCCTATCTGTGCGGTTAGTCTCATCTCTCGTCCCATCCTTGTTTTATGCTTACCTATCTTTCACACTACGTGCGGCTCAGTCAGAGTGTTTCCGACGCATCTATTTATGAGCTCCTACAGCCCCTTCATAGCCTTACTATCGCACAGTAACTTCATACAGGTTTCCAGGAAAGTTGTAAGCATAGAAGGGTCCAGCTCCTGATCAGGCTTATCCTTGCTTCCTGAGGTGGAGGCCTCAGTGAAGCTCTTCTTTGCTTCCATGAAGGTTTCACGTGCGTGCTCCAAATCAAACTCAGTTTCCTTTGCTGGAGCTTTTTGAACCCATGTACCATCTTCTAGTTGTTTCCCCTTGTCATCCCCTGTTTCGATTCCACTTTGGAGCACTATATTCATCTTTGGATCTTCTTCCCGTGGCTCAGACCTCATCATCTATAGGTTTTGAGTAGGATATGGTGGTACTGCTCCTTTGTCACGTATCCTTGCTATCAGCGTAGGACAGTCTTTTGTTTCATGATCAAACAGAGTGAAATACTTGCATGACAAACGTGTTGGGTTGGTACAATCGCGGGCATAATGTCCTGGTCCTCCACAATTGTAGCAAATCAACTGTCCCCGACCTCTACCAGGTCCTCCCCCACCTCTGCCTCGTTCGTGCCCCTGAAATCCTGTCCACACCATCCCTGCGCTCTGGTCAGGGGGCCGTGTTTCATCTTGAACCCTATAGGTAGGTGTTCTATCCATCATCAACTCATAGCTCCTGCAATTACACTCATCATGTCCTACCAACCTACAAAAATTGCAGAACAGTTGTCTGCACAAACTTCTGCAATAAGTGACATTTATTTGTGGCATGTTTTCCTGCTAGCTAACAGATAGCACACCATAATGCAGGCCCCACGCTTGGTCCTACTTGAGATTATGGCCTCAAAGGCTTTGGTCCTCCTCCTATAAGGTAGTTCACAAATACCATACAATGGTCTTTGTCATGCCCCTGACTCTTTCATTTCAGACACCACACCTCTTCGCGCACCTCTAGTCGAACTGTTTTGTCCTACTTCAAGCTTTGCATCTCAAGGTAGATATTTTTCAACTGCACATGGATCTGTTGAACCCCCAGATTTGGATCCTACATTGGTGTTTCATGCAACCTCATTGTGATCTCCAAGGCCTCTTCCTGAGTTGTTATCTTCTACTACGACAGCACAACCCTTAAGTGTGGCAAGAGTGAAGCCACAAACCACTCGCGATGTTGTCCATCTGTTAGGTTCATGTTAGCTTTGCAGATTGTACATTTCAACCTCTGATCAAGTTCCCAAGGTGTCTCGCCTAGTTGCATCGTGATTTCTTTGAACCCTACAATAGACTGTGCTTCATATTTAGGCCTACTGAATTCTCTATTCAATGTTGTCTGGATGTCTGCTACTCTAGCATTCGGGTTATCATTAGCATACTTGATATACCAAGTTAGCGCGTGATCCTGCAGAGAACTAACCAATGTTGCCTTCTTCATGTTGTCATTTGTAATGCCCTAAGCTTCCCATATAGCTTTTACAACAAATCAGAATTGGTCCGAGTCCTCTTTCCCCAAGCCTTTGAACAAAGGCAGCTTCACTAAGTTTGCCATACCGAACTACAGTGGAGGTGGAAGTGGTACAGGGGAAGTCACAAGTGATGGTGGTGAAGTTGGAGGTGGTGTGGGTGGAGGTGGTATTCATGGGAATCCATGCCTTATTAACTGAATAGCACTTCGCAGAGAAACCTGTGTCATTCCCTTTTTGTCACCTCACAGAGGTGAAATCAACGGACTATACTCAGGACCCTTTTTGCCTTCATTTCTGTAATTTTTTCCGCTTCTCGTGGCCCCAAACATCAACGTAGTTACATAACCTATTTTTCACACAATAACATTTTAATCCAGGTATTCAAAGATTTCACATACTTACCTCATGGTCCTTTGAAAAAGCACCACTCTGCCTCATTGTAGATAACTGAGGTATTGACCGCAAATTTAGTTGCAAATCCACCTATGATGCGATCGAGCCAATGATCGACAACGTGGGTGATATCATCCTCCAATGCTTCCAACCTTCGCAATAGCTCCAGGGTCCACACAATAGGACCGTAAAGTTTCCACCTTCCTTGCCTATCTACTAGCTTCGTGATCCACTCATATAGCTCAATCGGAAGGGAGCAGCAAAAGATCTCGTGGATCTCTGTATGCAGGTACCTGTCCAGCCACTATTCCTTTTTTAGTCGTAGGTTTTTGTTCTCTTGTGCTGCAAAATCATGGATCTTCCTATCCAACCAGTCTCCAATCTCTTTCTTAGTCAGATTCCAATGATATGACATCACACATCTCTTATGCAAATCCTGGTCCCAGCAACGGAACCATTTGTTGGCATGACAGGGCCTGACCCAAGTTCAACTTTAATTAGCCAAACAAATCCTTACACTACTAGCCCTTTTGGCATCAAGCTGCAGAGCGTTGACCGAAGTCTCACCCAAAGCAGTATGGGGGGATGTTGGAACCAAGTTTCCACACCCCCAGATGGTCGTGATGTCGTTTAATTCCCCTTATTCCTACCTTCGTGCTGGTCACTTTTCTCTAGGGTTGGCAGATGAGCCTTCTCTTCCATCCTTCAATACCTCCGCGAAAGGCTTGGTTGTCCTTCGTGCAACCCTAACCCTTGATCTATACCCTTTCACGCTGCCAAGGCAGCATACCACATAGATTCCTAGATTAGTCCAAGTGTCTTTCTTATCTTATTAGTTACTCACAGTTAGCACCGCGTAAACAGATATTCTTATATGCATTCAATTATCCAACATAATCATACACATTCACGCATCACATAAGCATTATAAAGGAAATTCATACATAAAATGATAAGATGCATTAATCGGAACAAAGACACAGAAATTGTAGAATACTTCTCTTTATTAATCTCTTCCAAGTGATTACAGACTCTATTCACCCTGCACACACAGCTGCAGGGGTCCGCGCACTCAGCTGCGGACTTCCACCCTAGGCCTCTGCGCACTCAGCTGCAGAGCCTCTACCTATGCTACGACCCAAAACTTAGACTTCTTACTTCAGATCTATTACTCTCTTACATTGTGTCTCCTTAAAATTACTTAGAGCTTAGCTCTTTTTATACAATCCCATGGCCTGCAGACCATGGGTAGATCTCTTACAGCCGACTTTACTTTACAAAACTAAGGGCAGACAACCCTTTATGACTTATAACACCTTCGCACTTCGGGACCATAAAATGTGGAGTCTTTACAAGTTTCTTAAAAAAATTGACCAAAATATGGGCTTTTAGCCCCAAAACTGCCCTTTGGGGGATCCCGTTCCCAACACACCTCTAGAGTGGCTAATGGATGAAGATGTGTCACCTGTGGGTAGTCGAAGGATCTGGGTAAATTTATCCATCATCGCGTTCCTCTATCACTTGAGGGTTTCCTCAAGCAATATTTTGAAAATATATTCTGCCCCCTCATCTTTCTTTTCTTCTGCCATGGGAGGTCATCGGGGTAAATTGCGAGGTTGATCTTGCAAAGGTTCAACCAAATCGAGCCCTAACTCCTTATACCCTGACCTCATTGGGGACATGCAAAGAAAAACAAAGAAAGAGTAGACCGCTCTGATACCACAGATTTGAACTTAAACAGGAATGCAACAAATTACAAATATAACCATAAATACAGATATGCAGCAGAAATAACACTTCATTTCATTAATATCAAAATACTGAAATATGCTTACAAACAAAATGGAAATAAACTAGCTTGGGCGATGGTAGAATATCTCTGAGAGGAGATGTGTTGGCTACGTGTCTTTGAATTGTGTTACAATGAGGCTCAAGGGCCTATTTACTATTGAATAACAATGGAAAACCCTAACACCAAGAGTTTGTGGGCCCTGTTGGGGTTAGTTGGGCAGCCAACTTCCCATGGTCGTAACTTGGTCATATTGTCTCTGTTTTGCACGTACGATACCTTGTTGGAAATTTCTCCCTGAGTAGTACAGGATTTGTGGCAAGCCCTTGCCTATGTCTACGAGCCTACTGCAAACCTCAAAAAGATGTCATTTAGGGGGTCAAAACTAGTCTGGAAGTTCAGGACCCAAAAAAAAGATAAAAATAGTAAATCCTCAAATAAACAAGGAAATAAATGAAACCAACTGAAGGTCTAGGTGGAATAGGGAAGGCCACCAATATCCACCTAGATCATTCTCCCTATTGATGAACTAAAGAAGAGTCTTTCCACTGATCATTCAATTCCTTCATCGGCAGTCCACATAATCCTTATAGATCAACCCATTTGTCTTCATTCATGAACTCAAGAGTCTTCCTTTTCGAAGAATTACTAAAAAATAATATTTGACCAATTTATAAAAACTACAAACTCATTTTAATCCCCAAATTATTATGGATTGTCAATTCCCTAAATAAAATGTGATCTAAACCATTATTAGGCAATTTATATGTGGAAATCCTATTACATTTTATTACCAATCTAGAGTAATTAAACCTATGAAATGTAAGCATAGTATGTGCATAATTAGATTATTTGTAATACGATGTATCTAGAATACTTCATACTTACCCTACTTATTGAATCTATTGTATGAAATAAATAGAATGAAAGACAAATTCACCATTGAATTATATCTTACTATATCCATGAGTGTTCTAAATCAAGTTAGATTGAAGTGTTCGATCTTTGAGATGTAAGCCTTCTACAAAAATAATCCATTTGGTATATTTCATAATACAATTCAATGAAACTATGAAATAAAACATACCACACTTTCTCAATCAAAATCAAACTTAATCATTCTAGGAAATGATCATGTACTTGAACACCGATCATGTTAACGGAACTCTATTATCACCACTTTATTTGTTGACATTACTTATGCACTTATTATTTCCATGAATTTTTGTTTAAAGAAAACCAATCTAACTTGCAAAAGGAAAGAATTGTTCATGAAATAAAATTGCATAATTAAATAATATAAAATGAAATAAAAAACCACCATGATCTATTTCGAGTGAGCTCAATCTCCCTAGAGAAAGGTAGTAAACTACCCTATAATAGCATAAAATAAATTAAAGCATACTACATCTAAAACTATAGAATGACAAAATATCTAAAAGAAAATATTAAGAAGTTTTATTCATAAGTTGGACATATGCTCCAAGGGCCTTCCTCTTTGGAATGGATAAGACACTCTTGTTTATACATAAACTTACTCAGGAACTAAGATAAGCAATAATAAATTCAAATCCACAAATCTCTCTCCTGTGGTTACAACGAATTGTTAATAATTAGCAAGTAAACAATATCTCCAAAATCTGTAAGATATTTGATAACAAATCCTATTAAGGACTCCATTATTATTCTACATCCAATATATTTGAATGATCATTCCAAAGTCTTGTTGAGAAATATATAGGGCAATGATTATAGTAATTTCTCTTTCCTTGATAACTTCTTGTGATGTAATTTTACTTTTTATTACTTATTAACTTCTTTACTTATTATTATGTTTGTATATCATCAAACATCTACCAAAATGAGAAGAACAAGAACACGAAATATAGGTTGCAAGCCAAGGCCAAAACCTCTCTAATTGAGAGGAAAACCCATAAGTATCTTCTCTTCCTTACAGATTCTTCAATTGACGAATTTCAAGACCTCTATACCAACACCAATACCCTTCAAGACAAATTCCAACATTTCTGAATGATTTTATTTCCTTGAACAAGTCAAACCCAGTCAAATCTCTTCTAGTAGCACAACTTCGACCCCTAGCTGCAGAATTTCAACCTCCCCTGCAAACCTAAATTTTGGGCTTTCCAGCAGTTACTATTGCCACATTTGTGAGATTTGTTTAGCCTTCCCAAGGCTTCCTTATACCTTCACCAGGATTTCTTTTCCTTCTGTAGCTTGAGGATGGCTTCTTGTGACCTTCTTTCCTTCCCTTCTTCAAAATCAAACTTGTAGAAGAAAACCCTAGATCTGTTGTAGAAACCCTAGCCTTCCTTCACACGTGTGATAGAGAAATAACCCAAAACAAGTCTCCTTTGTCCCATTCCTTCTTCACTTCCTTCTTATTGTTCCTCCTTCACTCGGATGAGTGAGAGATGAATGTGCTTCAAGGAGGTCGAGTTTCCTCCTTTATATAGGCTTTCAAGGTGGACGTGGCTCCTCAAATTAGGTCGACTTGCTAGCTTCCAGGCTGACTTGGTCTTGAAGGGTATTTGTGACACTTTTAAGTACAAAAATAATTTTCTTTACAAGTTACAATGTGCCCAATGGGAACTTCAACTTATGACAATGACACTTTTGACTTCTTGACTTAGTACCAACCCTAGAAGCACTCAATGGGTGTTTGACCTATAAAATAAAAGACCTTGAGAATGAAACCCATGCTCCAAAAATAATAATAATAATTTTATTTCATTTTACAAATTACAAGAATCAAAAGTACATTTCATATTTATGAATATCAAACCTAGTTACACATTTTTCAACACTCCCTCTTAACTAGGGAGGTATTCATAAATGGTACACAGAAATTCTCAATCTGAAGAGATCTCATAAGAAGAGTCAAAATGGTAATCCATCTATGTAACATCATAACAACCATCATTGTCATATAGAAAGGCCTTGACTAATATCTCTATCTCTCCACAAGATCAAAGCACAATGCTAACAACACCAATGATTTATATACACCATCATCATTGCCTCTCAAGGTACATACTCCACCCGGATGTTCACAGAATATGACCTTCTTTGGACTATTCTTATCTTGGATAGCTAGTCCTAAAATAATATCGGTCCACAACTAATCTTATATTGGTTGACCTACCACATCCTCAAAGAGCATCAAATGTCATATGTTTACCCAATCCTCCATTATGTCTTCCCAAGTGAAGACAAGAATGATGTGTCTATATCTCCCTCTCAATCAAGAAGGATACATCAACCAAACCAAGCATGTCTCTCAAATATACAAGCCTCTTATTAGGAAGATATTTTGCTAATATGTCAGCTACCTACTCATCAATGGAGATATATTGTAACTGCAACACATCATCTTGTACTAGCTTCTGAATGTAGTGATACTTGTTTTTGATATGCTTTTTCTTTCCATGAAATATTGGGTCTTTAGACAATCGTATACAATTGGTGTTATCACAATGTATAAGTGTAGGTTCCATTGGTCCTTCAAATAGGTCCGATAACAGCTTCCTTAACCAAACAACTTCTTTTCTTACTTCACAAGTTGTTATGTACTCAGCCTTAGCACTACTCAAAGAAATTGTATCTTACTTTATGCTCATCTGTTAGATCATGGAGGATCCAAAACTAAAAAATCCTCATGTAGTGTCCTTCCATCCTTCTCATTGCCTCCCCAGTTGGAATTTGTATATTCAATCAAATGGAAATCATTCCTCCTATCATATTTTAGGCAGTAATGGATTTTCCCTGCAGATATCTCAACATATGTTTTGTTTCTATCGAATGATCATGATTTGGATCCACTTGGAATTGACTGAGAATATTTACTACAAAACATATGTTTATTAAAGTATTAACCAAGTACATCAATGACTCAATCAATTGCATATACCTGGAAGGATCCACAGGTCTTGATTCAGAACACCTTAGTCTTTTCAATTTTTTGATCATCGAGGTTGTCATTGGTTTGCAATCCATCATGCCAAACATCTTCAACATCTTGATCACATACTTTACTTGACCTAGATAGCTTTCATTAGGTCCTTGCTAGACTTCCAGTCCCAAATAATAGTGCATCAGCCCTAGATCCTTCATGTCAAATTTTTTTGATAAATGCTTCTTACATTCTTCAATTCAGCCTTACACACCTTTCAAGAGAAGATAATCCATATACAGAAGAATGATTACCATTTCTCCCTTCATAACGTTAATATAAAGGTTTGGATCAGTAGAAACCTTCGAGAAGTTTAATCTTTGTAGGTTTGCATCCATTCTAGCATATCATTCCCTTGATGCTTGCTTGAGGTTGTACAATGTCTTCTTCAATTTGCAAACATATTCCTTTTTGTCTTTAACTTCAAATCCCAAGGGTCTCTCTATATACACTTCCTCATCAATTATGTCATTTAGGAATGCAGTCTTGACATCCATTTGGTGGATGTTCCATCCCATTGATGTTGCCAAAGAGACCAATGAACGAATAGTTGTATACCTTGTTATTGGAGCAAATGTCTCTTCATAATTGATGGCTTCTTGTTGAGAGAAGCCCCTATCCACAAATATTGCTTTATATTTATCAATACTTCCATCTATTGCATGTTTGATCTTGTAGATCCACTTGGAAGTTACCACGTATTTGTCTGCAGGCCTAGTTACGACCTCCCAAACTCCATTCTTCATTATAGATTGATATTATTCATTCATGGCATCCTTCCATTCTTGGTGATTGATAGCTTATTCAAAAGTGGATGGCTATATTTCAATTAATTTTTTATGTAGGTTGAATTCCCATAATATCGGTTGGGCTTCTTACTTTCCCTAAATGTATCTTGAGTTACTCCATGACCTTCTGCATCTAGAAGTGTAGACTTCGACCAATTAGGTCTTTTTCTGGTTTTGGGAATTACCACAAGTTGTATTGGTTCACCGCGACCTTCATCTTCATGGTTTGATTCTTCTTCTTACTTAGTAATGTTAAACTCACATGGACAAAAAGACAATGTGAAAGATAAATCAGTGAGTGCATATTTTTATTAAGATAAGATACACATTTATAGTACAATAGGTGACTCTTGGGATTCAGATCCCAAGGTCTCTTGGACTGCTTTGTCCATTCAACTTCCACGCTAACCCTTTAGGATTAGGTGTCCAACATTCCCCCCCTTAATCCGAAGGGTTATGTATGAGTCCAAGAAGAGAGCTGTAATACAAAATGTGCAAAAAATACATGGCAGCACTAGGCTGAATGTGCTCTATGAAATGTTGGTAAAAAAGGGCGGTGGTTTAAGGATGACCACCAACACTGGAACGCTTAGTGCAGTTCCCGGAACTCTTCCAAAACTGGCAAGAAACTGAAGCTTTCTGCTAGAGGAAGTGATCATATTGTTTTAAAGAGGGAAACCTTCAACCATAAAAGGGAGGTCTCACCCTGCATAAAAGGTAAAACTTCAACCTGAAAAGGGAAGTCTCAACCTGTGATGGTTTAAGGATAACCAACAACTCTGGAATGCTTAATGCAATTCCTGGAACTCTTCCAAAACTGGCAAGAAGCTGGTGTCTTCTGCTAGAGGAAGTGTTCTCAATCTGTGATCACGGGCATCTATGTCTCTGGCTGCAACTCTGAAACTGGTGTGGCAGGTTGTGGCTCAGGCTCGCTTGATGTGACTTTGAAGCTTGTAGATGACCATCATTTTCCCCCCTGTCAGATACAAGGTGAGAAGATGGAGAAAACTCAACTGCAAGACTGTTTAATATTCTGGAACAAGTTCTGACATGTGTTTGGAATATCTTCTTGGCTGTTGATGCCCATTGCCAAGAAGCGATCCATCCAAGATGAATCTTTGTTCTTGCAGGACGTTTGTTTTTGAAGCATCTGTGTGAAGAATGGTTGGTTTTATGACAGTGCTTACATGGATGAAGATCAAAACAGTGATCTTTCAAATGGCCAACTCGATCACAGTGTTGGCATTTCACGATCTGTTGTTGTTGTTGCTGTGGAAGAGGGGCAGAGTCTGGAACAGTTGAAGCTGAACTGTCATTAGGAGCAGGTGAACCGTCATTAATGAAACCAACACTCTGAAACTGAATGGGCTTGGCATAGTCTGGAATATGAAAGGACAAGTCCTTGTCATATCCAAGACCGGTTCTGTGCTTGTTGTGGACAAGCTGTTCCCAAGGTCTGATGATGGGCTTGGGAAGTGCAGAATGAACCTCTGCATCTGCATGTAACTTTGCTGCTTTATCTGAATGAACTGTAACATTATTGACTTGCTGTTTATGGGAGTCTGCTTCATTGTTCTGAACAGAAACAGGTTCAGAATGATGACTCCACTGGTGTAATTCTTCCTGCTGTAGCTTTGTTTCCAGCTGCAAAAACTCAATATTTTCTTGTACATTTTTCAAACAGATTTGAATGTTTGCGACAATGGCTTTATCAATCATAATTGTATTGTCCGTGGTAGAATGTATTAGAGTGTTCAGCAATTCTAATACAACAGCCATTCTATCCATTTGACAATAATATCACTGCAAAAAATTGATTGGTGTACCACTTTGTCTTCAAAAAATCTTCAAGTATGTAGCTTCTCAATATACTTCCATATACAATGCAATTTCATACCATGAACATATTCTGTGCAAAATTACACAGAAAAAATATCTTAGCCGACAAATTGTAATAAAGAAGTAGCTGAGAAGTAGAGAACCTGGTTACACAATGAGATCTCTTCAAAAATCTAAATCAATATATGACAACCCAAACATTTGCAGAAGTCATAACACTTGTCTTATAACTTGAATATCTATGTATTTCAGCCGTCAGACTTGAATTTCAAAAAAACCCCTTCAAATAGGAAGACCAGTGTGAAGCTTTGAGTCTGCTAAAAGAAGCTCCTCCAAATGTGTCTGCAGTTCTACCAAAAGATCCTATATATTTGTTGTCACTGATTTTATCTCAGTGTCAAAGTGAAGATCTCCTTCAAATTGAAGATGAATGCATTCATAAAGTGCCAAAGCTCACTGTTGCTATTATGAAAGCATACAGATCAGCTGCAGAGAGTTCACAAAGACATTATTACAGCAATCTCCTAAGCCATGCATTGGAAGTGATTTCATATGTGATTCATAGGCTTACATCTACTGATATTTGGGAGGTTCTAACCACTCTAGATGGCCTCCTTACCACTGGTGATTCAACCTTGGATGAGGCGCCAAGAGAATTTAAACCAGCACTTGCTTCATTTCTTGCAAGTTTAAGTGCGGTGGAAATACCTGAAGATGAAGGAAATGCTGTAAGTAAGGCAATTTGGCAACTATACCATCTAGTATTGAGAGAACGACATTGGGCTGGTGTTCATCTTGGTCTTGCTTCTTTTGGGTACTTCGCTGCACGAACTTCCTGCAATGAATTGTGGCGCTTTGTACCTTTGGATGCAGCTGAAGAGGTACTCCTCCGGTTTCAGTTGTCACCAGTCGTGCTTCTAGCAGAAAGTTCTCATAAATTTATATCTGAAGCTCTCTTTTACATCAACATTGGAAGCTTGGATTACATTTCTAACTACTTTCTCCGTGACTCCAAAGTTTCTCAGCTCTATAGCATTGCCGAATATCAACAGCAACTCCTCAGAAGGTTTGCAGATCAGTTCAAGAAATTGTATGAGTTGGGAGCGAGAAAATTTCTAATATCGAATCTACGACCTTTAGGCTGCACACCTTTAATGATTAGTTTAGAAAATCTTGATAATGGAAGCTGCGTCGGTTACGCCAATGGCATCATCTCAGATTTCAACATAGGCTTCGAAAATATGGTTAGAAATAAATTGCAGAATCGGTTTCGCACGATTTGTTTTGAGCGACAACTACGCCATCTTCAGTGAAATAATCAACAATCCATCTGCATATGGATTCAAATATGTGAATGAGAGCTGCTGCGGACTGGGACACTATCTCTTGTAGTGAAAGAATCGATGTTTGCAACATCGACTTTGCTTCATCAATTACTTCAAACCCACAAGCGCTTGGATTTTTTTTGCTGGCAAGTCTTTCTCTGCGTTATTTCCCTTGGGATCCCTGCTTGAACATGATATTAATAGCCCAAATTCTTCAATGCAAAAACCCAACTTGCAGCAGAACAATCCCAATAACCTCAAATTTTATTCGACAAAGAAAGAAGGATATCTCATCTGCCAAATGGGCAAATCACGTTGGAGGAGCCATGCAAGATTGCTATGCAGAGTCCACACAATTTTTTGATTTGCTTACCGTTTTTAACTTCTGCAATTTCAGTGGTAGAGATTGAAAGTATGAGCAAGACGATGACGAAACAATTGTAAATTATGGGGAGTATATATTGGGTACGGCAACCATTTGGTTTTGCGTTCAATGTGAATCAATTAAGAAATTGGGTTACATCAGATATTCAGATTGAATCATAAAACCTCGCGAAAATACAACTGGAAAATTGCGGCAAAGCATGGCTACAGCTTTAATATCATGCAATGTAGAAGCCCTTGTAGTTGCAGGAAATGGGAAGATCAATATAAAAATGCAGCTCTGGGATGGAACACATTTACATTCTCTGCTTGTTTACATTCCCCTCAAAAGAATCCGCAATTAAAAAACTGTGAAGAGGAGCAGAGGACCGGTGCTGGAGCAGCATATATATTTTCGCTTGCGTTCTCCTTGCGGTCTCTTCTGCAAGAATGGCAGTGGCTTCTCTATCAAAGCTCTGGTGTTGTTCGACGTCAAGCAGTTTATATATCTCCTTTGAGACGTGTAAATCAAGCAATCTGCTCACCACTGGTGCGCAAGACAGTGCATTCAAAAATATAAAAACGACAGCTGAGTGCCTTGCAGATGAGCTTATCAATGGTGCAAAAGGGGTCTTCAAACAGTTATGCAATCAGAAAACAAAAAAGGAGTAAGAGGCGTGAACCCAATTCTCCATGAAGGAACCCTCATTCAGAATGGCGAGAGAAAAAAACTATTTGTCATAACAGTGCAAGAAACCGAAGGTCACATTCAAGAGTTTCACATTCAACAGTCACTGCACAATGTCAGATTCAACAGCGTATTCCATGCTCACTGCACAATGTCAGATTCAACAGCGTATTCCATAACCGATACATTCAGGTATGCGCAGAGAGGGGCAAACGTTTATAATGCGCAGTCTCTGGCAGTCAGAGAGCGCAGGACATTCAATCAGAAACGTATTGCAGTCAGGGAATCGCTATTTCTGGGACCTGGGCTCAAGTCAGAATGACAAAGGCCAGTGCTCAGACCAGTGGCACAAAACTACGCAGGCCACACATCATGGCTCTGATACCATGTTAAACTCACATGGACAAAAAGACAATGTGAAAGATAAATCAGTGAGTGCATATTTTTATTAAGATAAGATACACATTTATAGTACAATAGGTGACTCTTGGGATTCAGATCCCAAGGTCTCTTGGACTGCTTTGTCCATTCAACTTCCACGCTAACCCTTTAGGATTAGGTGTCCAACAAGTAACTTCTTCTTCGAACACCAGAAGTTCTTCATCATCAGAGTCCATAGGAAGATCCTTTGATTTCTGGAATGCAATAATTTCATCAAATATCAAATCTCGACTGACTTCTATTTGGTGTCCTTCCTTTATGTATATCCTTTAGGCCTTAAAAGAGTTATTGTAGCCCACAAAGGTTCCCTTCATGCCAGATGGATCTAGTTTCTTTCTTTTGTCCTTAGGTATATGTATATATACAGGAAAACCAAAAATTTGGAGATGATCTACGGTTGGTTTCTTTCCAGTGAACAGCTCTATGGTGACTTTGATTTTGTATATATACAGTGGTCTTTGTAGCTTCACCCCATGGAAATTTCGGCAAGTCTTGATCATGTAATATTTCTTTTACACTTTCTTCAATGGATCGATTCTTTCATTCTACAACTCCATTTTGTTTGGGATTATATGGGACTATCAGCTCCCTCTTAATCCCAGACTCCTTACAGAAAGATATCGTTTCCTTGGTTGTATATTTCCCTCCATGATCAGATCTTAATATCTTGATTCCTCTTTTTGTAAGGTTCTCTACTTTAGCTTTGAATTCTTGAAATTTAGTAATACTTCATCCTTGGATTTCATTAAGTAAACCCAAGTCTTCCTTGAACGATCATCTATAAATGTGACATAATATAGATGACCTCAAAGTGATTTAGGAGTCATAAGACCACAGACATTGGAATGAATAAGATCTAAGATTTCTTTTGACTGTGAAGCACTGCTTACAAATGGTCTCTTGGTTTCCTTACCCAATGCACATCCCTTGCATACCTCTTCATTATCTTCTTTTAGTTTGGGGATTCCCTCTACTATAGAGCTTAGAGTGGGAATAGTTTTGAAATGGAGATGACCAAATATTCTATGCCAAAGTTCACATGGGCTGATTTCAATGTGAACTAAAGCTTGAGCAAGATGGGATAGCAACCTGTAGAGTCTTCCTTCACGAAGCCCAATTATTCTATCATTTTCTATGCTTTAATTATTACTCCATACTACAACTTTTCCATCAATGAAAGCTACTTTATCACCTTTATCTTCTAGAATTGAAATGGAGAGTAAGCTCTTATGGAAACCTAGAACAAATAGGATGTTGTTGAGATGAATATTGCCTCCATTCTCCATCTCTATTGAGGTTGATCCAGTTCCTCTCACGAGATAGCTCTTATTATCTCCAAGATCTATGGAGTAATAAGACTTTCCTTTTGACAAATTTTTTAGTTACCTGTGATTCTTGGTCATGTGCCTTGATGCTCCCTTATCAATTACCCAAATGTTTTCATCTTGAAATGTGCCAGTGAGTGTTGAGAAGAGTCCTTCGTCCTTTGTCTTGGTTACTTTCTTATTTGGAATAAATAGGAGATTCCATGCTTCTTTGATACCCTTATTTAGATGAATTTCTACCTTTGAACACTTCTTTAGGAACTTATTCAATGTAATATATATCTTCATAATTCCCTCTCTCAACATTGGCTTCAATACCATGTTGAAAAATCTATAGGGAAGTCATTAGAGTAATTTATTTTTCCTTCATAACTTCTTGTGATGTAATTTTAAATTTTCATACTTATTAGATTTTTTTCTTATTATTATGTTTGTATATCATCAAATAGCTACCAAAACAAGAAGAACAACAACACAGAATATAAGCTACAAGCTAGGGCCAAAACCTCTCTAATTGAGAGGAAAACACGCAAATATCTTCTCTTCCTTATAGATTCTTCAATTGACAAATTCCATAACATCTATACCAATACCAATACCCTCCAAGACCAAGTCCAACATTTGCAGACGATGTGCTTTCCTTGAACAAGTCAAACCCTGTCAAATCTCTTCTAGTAGCAAAACTTCAAACACCAATTGCAGAATTTCAGCCTCTATTGTATACCTAAAATTTTTGGCCCTCCAACAGTTGATGTTGCCACATGTGTGAGATTTTTTTAGCATTCCAAGGCTTCCTCAAACCTTCACTTGGCTTTCTCTTCCTTATGGAGCTTTAGGATGGCTTCTTGTGACCTTCGCTTGACCTTCTTTCCTTCCCTTCTTCAAGATCGAACTTGTAGAAGAAAACCCTAGATCTGTTGCAGAAACCTTAGCCTTCCTTTGCATGTGTGAGAGAGAAATAGCCCAAAATCAAGTCTCCTTTGTCCTCTTCCTTATTTTTTTCCTTCTTCTTGTTCCTCCTTCGCTTATATGAGTGAGATATGAATGTGCTTCAAGGAGGTCGATTTTTCTCCTTTATATAGGCTTCTCAAGGTGGACATGGCACCTCAAATTAGGCCGACTTGCCAATATGACTTGGTCTTGAAGGGTATTTGTGACACTTTTCAGAGAAAAAAAAAAAAAAATATATATATATATATATATATATATAAAATAAAATAAAAAATAAAAAATTAATTAATTAATTAATTTTCTTTACAAGTTACAATGTGTCTGATGGGGTCTTCAACTTATGACAATGAATATTTTCAATGTTTGACTTAGAACCAACCCTAGAAGCACTCAATGGGTGCTTGACCTATAAAATAAAAGACCTTGAGAATGAAACCCATGCTCCAAAAATAATAATAATAATTTTCTTTCATTTTTCAATTTACAAGAATCAAAAGTACATTTCATATTTATGAAGACCGAACTAAGTTACACATTTTTCAACACTCCCTCTTATCTAGGGAGGTATTCATAAATGGTACATGGACATTCTTAATTTGAAGACATATCATAAAAAGAGTTGGATTGGTAACCAATCTATGTAACATCATAACAACCAGCATTGTCATATTGCAAGGCCTTGGCTAAAAGCTCTATCTCTCCACAAGATTAGAGCACAATGCTAGCGAGACCAATGATTTACAGGAACCATCATCATTGTATCTAAAGGTACATACCCCAACTGGGTGTTCATATAATATGACCTTCTTTGTACTATTCTTATCTTGAAAAGCTAGTCCTAAAATAATATTAGTCCATGACTTCTCTTCTCTTGGATTCCCTACCACATCCTCAAAGAGCGTCGGATGCCAGATGTTTACCCAATCCTCCATTTTGTCTTCCCAAGTGAAGACAAGAATGATGTTCCTATATCTCCCTCTTAATCAACGAGGATACATCACCTAAACCAAGATTGTCTCTCAAATATACAAGCTTCTTATTAGGAATATATTTTGTCAATATATCAGCTACCTGCTCATCGATGGAGATACATTGTAGCTACAGCACACCATCTTGTACTAGATTTTGAATGTAGTGATACTTGTTGTTGATATGCTTTATCTTTCCATGAAATATTGGGTCTTCAGACAATCACACCTAACTGGTGTTATCACAATGTACCATTGTAGGCTCCATTGGTCCTTCTATTGGAAATAATACTAAGAGAGGGGGTGAATCAGTATTTACAATTCAATAATCTTTCATTTCCCAATCAGATTTATATGTGCTACTTCAGTGAAGTGAACTTTCATGTGCATGCTATGGAGATTAAAGAAACCAGTGTATACCCAAAGAACTTATGATTTAGTTAGTCTATCATGTGTTGATCTTTAATCAGTGCATCAATATCTTATTATAGATTAACTATGTGTAGTAATAACAGAATAAACATCACACATAAGCAATGCACATGAACACCAATATTTAAGGTGGAAACCCAATGTGGGAGAAGAACCACCTATTGTTGTCGTCTTTGTCTTCTTAATATAAAGAAAATCAATTTACAATCTTGTACCGGTGCAGACTCATACCAGTACGTAGGCACCCACCTACAGAAGGCTACAACCTTCTCTCATTTTCCAACTTCTACTGGAAGGGAGCTACAACCCCCTAGCTCTTGTACTAGCCGATGTGTTTATTAATACATAGGTGTCGGCCTACAGAAGGCTACGACCTTCTCTCTTCCTCCAGGGACTACGTTTCATTAATTTTCAGACTAGATGCTCCTAGTACATAACAACACAATATGAAGGCCTCGTTTCATCAAATTTTTGCACTGGACCCATCAGGAACTTTGAAGCTTAAACTCTATAATAATAAGTGCATCAAATAACAACCAGTCAATTTGAACAGTCAGATCACTGTCACCAGAACACTGTGTTGAACCCAGAAACCTACATCATCATTCAGAACCAGCTGCAACCTCAAAAATCATACATCATAATGTATACGCTACTTTAATGAACCAAACATGCATGTATACGCTACTTTCATGAACCCAACCTACATGTATACGCTACTTCCTATAACAAAACCTATGTATACCTCCAAACTATTGAATCATACAAACTTCTGAATCAAATTTGTAACAACCAGTAATATTCTGAACATCTACTGTCAAATTACAGAGATCTAGACAGTCAACAGCAAAGATAACCCTTCTCACTTAGTCAATCAATCAGTCAAACATAAACTCCTTATGCATTCAGTTTTACTTTCAAATCTAAGAAGAGTTCATTGAAAGACAACAGTAAAACAATAGCACTGATCAAATAGATTAGTGATTTCTGAACAACAGGCTTTTCTTTTGCATACACTACTTGGAAGAGTCAAACCTATGTGTATATGTGCCTTTACCAAGGCGAACCAGCGTATAGATCTGCAAATATTAACTTACAACTTTGTTGCTATTCCAAACTTCATACATACCCAGATCATGACATTTAAAGAATAAAACATGCGTAAGAAATCATATCTAGCCCAACCAATATCAGATCATACAATGATAAGTCATTTCAGGTCTCATGATCCTGATCCAACATTGTATCCAAGGTGCACAAAATATTTCAGATCATATCATAATCATAGCCCCTACAACATAAAATATACTTCAAATAGAAGTATTCCTAAGAAACCCTTTCACTTGCACACTTGGTCCTTTGATCTTCTCCTCCTAATATATTTTTTGGCCTTCATCAATACCTTGGACCAAAACAACACTTCGAGCCTGTGGTATTCTTCGAAGGGATCAAATAGTTGTTACTCTGCTCAATATTGTGGGCTAATACCATGGTATTGACCCATGGTATTCTTTAATCTTGAATTTCCTTGATTTTCCAACCTATACGTGCTTTTCCTCCTGTGAAAGTGTGTGCATACGTATACGCTCTTTTTGTTATGTTAACCTACATGTATATGCTTATTTGTCAAAGTGAACCTGTGTATACAGCTTACAACATCCTTTTCCTTCAACTTCTTGATTTTGATCAATAGACCTTTATTCCAACTTCCTGTTCTTTTGTACCAATGTCCTGTTACCTCTAAATTGACCTGTTACAATGTGAGTTATGTACCAATGTCATGTTACCTCTAAATTGACCTGTTGCAATGTGAGTTTCCTTTTATCAAATCTGAACTAACCTGTGAGTGAGTTGCCATCAAGGACAACACTTGTATCATAATGCCAACAATCTCCCCCTTTGGACTTGATGGCAACCATATGGGTGTTGATTGCTTCAAGTTGTTGAACTTGTTAGGGATATCAAGCAACACCAAAATACTCTCCCCCTTTGACATCAAGGGAAAAGGGAAGACCAAGATATTCTCTCCCTTTGAGATACACTATGTTGTTCATGCTCCCCTTGACTACATGCAGAGTCTGTAGAGATATTTTTCAAAAGAGTAACATGAATCTATAACTCAACTATGTGAGTATGACCTTCCTATCACCAATGACTCATACATACATCAATCACCCAACCAAGTGGGGGGTACACCCAATTTGACTCATCCACCCAACCAAGTGGGGATATACCAATTATTTATACATGGCTGAAATATAACAATTATTACATCATCCTTCCCATGCAGAGTGGGGAAACAAATTACATCATATGTCCAATAGGACTCATTCGAAATTAGACTATGACAGAATGTGACATATTGCTCCCTAGATCTTTACATGACATATGCAACAATGAATATCTAAAACCATAGCTAAATCAGCAACCATAATGCCAACAATGCAGAATGTTTGTGAAGGCTAATGCTCCCCCTGAACCTGTGAAACCCGTGCATTGTCAACAAACCATTCATCAAGGCATCTTCATCAGTCAGATAAAAATCAATGAAAAAAGCATATCAATAGACAGTAATCATCAATATCAGACAGAGCACCCATGTCAAAGTCTGACCCACTATTTTTTTTATCAGAAAAACATATACGCTCCTTCAGCCACAGAAGCTCGTGTATATACGCGATTATCCTTCATGAAACCCGCATATAGGAACCTTGTTCTGAAAAATGGATTTAACAACAGGATGATGCAGAAACTACTCCTAGATTTTGTCTAAGATATTCAAATGTTTCTCTAGGAAGCAATTTGGTAAATATATTAGCAACTTGTTATTTGGAGGGAACATACTCCAATTTAACCTTTTGTTCAAGCACTTGTTCCCGTAGAAAATGGTACTTAATGGGTATGTGCTTGGCCTTGGAGTGCATGACATGATTTTTTGAAATACTGATGGCACTTGTATTATCACATAAAATGGAGATGGGTGTAGAACATGTGATTTGAATGTCTTGTAATGTTTGCATCATCTAGAGTAGTTATGTGCAGCAAGATGTAGCAGCCACTTATTCTACTTCAGCTATAGATAAGGAAATCGAACTTTGTTTGTTGTTGAACCAAGATACTAGCCGTGATCCCATATAGAATGCACCTCCACTGGTGCTTTTTCGATCATCAACATTTCCTACCCAATCTACATATGTATATGCATGAAGAGTGAGATATGTATCTTTAGGATACCATAGACCAAAGTCTTGAGTTCCTTGAAGATATTTGAATATTCTTTTTACAGCCTGAAGATGTGATTCCTTTGGATTTGCTTGGAACCTTCCAACAATTCCTACTGCATGCACGATATCAGGTATAATACCTGTTAGATAGAGCAGACTTTCAATCATAGATTTGTATGCTAGTTGATTCATTGTAGGTGATTCATCGTTAGAGCTAAGACTACATCCTGTTACCATTTGTGTACATACTGGTTTAGAATCTTCCATTCCGTATTTCTTCACAATCTACTTGAGATATTTGGTTTGTGAGAGAAAAATACCATATATTTTTTTTGGTACTTGTAGACCAAGAAAATAAATAAGTTCACCAAGTAAGGACATTTCAAATTCTTGTTGCATAATCGAAGCAAATCTCTGACTCATAGATTCTTCATTGCTGCCAAAGATGATATCAGATATCATTTTTGGGATTCAACTGCGTTAAATAAGTCATTCAAAGTATGACCATTTCCATGAGAGGTAGTCGTAAAGTGACTAATTTCTCATGATTTTTGAATAGTTCACTTAGCACTCATTGCATCGGGTGATGCTCACAGGGGTGAAGAAGTGGGATTGAAACTAGTGAAATGTGGAGAACGAATCACATAGCATCAATCATCACTTCCGGGGCTTGCACCCGGTAACCAGGACTTCCCAGGAGGTCACCCATCCCAGAACTCCTCTGGCTCAAGCGCGCTGCTTGATTGTGGGGAAAAACTCCACAGTTAAGCGCGCTTGAGCCAGAGGAGTTCTGGGATGGGTGACCTCCTGGGAAGTCCTGGTTACCGGGTGCAAGCCCCGGAAGTGATGATTGATGCTATGTGATTCGTTCTCCACATTTCACTAGTTTCAATCCCACTTCTTCACCCCTGTGAGCATCACCCGATGCAATGAGTGCTAAGTGAACTATTCAAAAATCATGAGAAATTAGTCACTTTACGACTACCTCTCATGGAAATGGTCATACTTTGAATGACTTACTTAACGCAGTTGAATCCCAAAAATGATATCTAATATAATGCACTGCGAAAATCCCCCATACTTAAATTCAAAGATGATATCGTCAACATAAACAACAATAAATAGTAGTTTATCATTCTCAATCTTGGTGTATAAGTTGTTGTCTGCAGATCCTTTTGTGAACCCTTGTTGTTGTAGATATTTGTCAAGGCGATAATACAAATCCCTTAGAGCTTGTTTCAGTCCATAAAGAACCTTTTTGAGCTTTCATACAAGCTTTGCATAATTTCCTAGAATGAATCCTTCTGATTGTTCAATATAGACTTCTTCTTCTAACTCTCCATTAAGAAATTCAGATTTTACATCCATTTGATACACTTTGAATTTTTGAAAACTTGAAAGAGAAAAAAACATTCTTATGGCTTCAAGTCTGGAAATAGGTGCAAATGTTTCTTCAAAGTCTATACCTTCTTGTTGAGCATACCCTTTACTTACAATTCTTGCTTTGTTTCTAATAACCTCTCCATTTTCATTCAATTTATTCTTGAATATCCATTTTGTTCCTATAACATTTTTATCGAGAGGTCTAGAAACTGGTTCCCAAGTATCATTCTTTTCAATTTGGTCAAGTTCTTCATTCATTTCCTTAACCCAACATTCATCTTTGCTAGCTTCATTAACATTTTGTGGTTCTATGGAGGATAGTAATGCTAGATAACTGGAAGTTCCTGCAAGAGTTCTTCTTGTCTGTACTCTAGACCCTTTTTCTCCTAGAATTTGAGATTTTGGATGATTCTTTTGAACATAACTGGATGGAGTCTTTTCCCATTAGTTGTATCTTCTTTTGATGCTTCATTGGTTTCTTCCTCTATATCATTTTATTTTGATACAGGAAAGCATTCATCGTCTTCCTCATTTTCATCATCCTTTGTCTGTTTTTGATTTCTGCATGCTTCATCAATTACTACATCAATGCATTCAATAATTTTTTGAAGTCTCTTGTTATAAAATTTGTATCCTTTACTTCTAGATGAATAACTAAGAATAATTCCTTCATCTGCTCTAGGTTCAAACTTACCAAGTTTTTCATCAGTCTTTTTGATGAAATGTTTGCTTCCAAAAACGCTAAAGTGCTTTACAGTAGGAGGCTTACCATACAAAAGTTCATATGGAGTTTGATCACTATTTACCCAAACATTAGCTTTGTTGAGAATAGTCACAGCAGTAAATGCAGCTTCATCCCAGAAGGTGGTCGGAGTTCCAGATTCATCAAGCATAGCTCGAGCCATTTTTTGAACTATTATGTTCATTCTTTCCACTACGCCATTTTGTTGAGGAGTTCTAGCAACAGAGAACTGCCTTTTTATTCCATGTTGTTCACAAAAATCAAAAAAATCATTTAATATGAATTCTTCCCCTCGATCAAATCTGAGAGATTTTATTTTTCGATCTAATTCATTTTCAACTAAAGCTTTGAAGGCTTTAAACTCTTCAAATGCTTCATCTTTATGCTTTAGAAGACCTATCCAACACATTCTAGAGAAATCATCAATGAATAAAATAAAGTATTCTTCTCCACGAGGTGACTTTTTCCTTTTTGGTCCACACAAATCAGTATGGATGAGTTCAAGAGGCTTACTTGTTGATCCTTATTTTTCACTGAGATGAACTCTGGTTTGCTTACCGACTTGACACGGTTTGCATATGGTATTTTCTCAGATGCTGATATCAGGAAGATCACGAACCAACTTAAGCCTGCATGCTTTTCTTATTTGAGAAAAGCTTAGATGCCCCAACCTTTTGTGCCATAACCAGTTTTCATCTATTTTTCTTAGATAGTATTATTTTTTTCCTCCTTTTAGTATGTATAGATTGCTTGGAGTTCTTGTACCTTTGATTACGGTCTTTCATGTATCAAGCTCACGAACCACACATCCGATTGATCGAAATACAACTTCATTTCCTTGATCACACATTTGATTGACACTCAACAAGTTATGTTTTAAACCATCAACATACATGACATTTCCAACTTTAACCTTCTCTTTCAAATAAATAGAACCTTCACCTTTAATGACAACTAGTGTGTCATTTCCAAAAGAGACATTATTTTCTTTTTCTAAAGAATTATATGAATGAAGTTTCTCTTTATCACTTGTCATGTGTTTAGAGCATCTGCTATCAATGTACCACTAATTTTCTCGTCCTTCTGCAAACAGAGCTATCCCACATCTTTCTTATTGAAATTCCTTCTTTCTCCATACCCTGGGATTTGATGATGTTTGCTCCTTTTGAAGTGTTGGCCAAAATTTTCTCCTACATTCAGATTCTTCATGACCAAAGTTATTCCAAAATGAACATTCAATTTCATCTTCAAGAGGAGAAAAGTTATTATAAGAACTTTTCTTCATTCCTGTTACGCTCCTTTGATTTCATGCTTCTCTAGTCATGATAGTTTTGTAAGAAACACATTGAGCAGCCTTATGCCCAAAGTTATGACATGAAAAAAATTGCCCGTTAAAGAAGTTTTTGTGATCATAGAATCTTTTGGTATTGTTTACCTTTTGGTTGATGCTTCTATTGATGTTCATCCTTGGAGTAAATTGAGCATGATTTCCCTGATGAGTACTTTTAGGCTTTTGTTGATGATTGACATACTCTTCACTGGTCTTTGTTGCATCAAGATAGCTTCTGGTGGAGGCTGATGGCTTTTGTGATTGGGATGATTCTTTAGTATATCCAAGAATTTTCTTTATAAGAGGAGAACATTGAACCTTGATGATTCCATTTAAAGTTTCTGATCCTTTAGCAAATCTAAGATTAAGAGATTTTGTCTTCTCAAGTTCTTTTCTTAGACCCACAACTTCACATTCTAGTTTTTCATTATGCTTTTCTCTTTTATTGAGTTGATTTGTCAACATGCCTATGATCATATTCCTTTCTTCCAAATAGATTTTGAGTTTAGTGATTTCTTCAAGAAAGTCTTCCTCTTCTAAGGCATTGAAAAATCATCATTGTCATAAGGAATGAATAGTTTATAATCTTGTTTAGTTTCATCTTCATCACTATTAGATAATCCATCACTATATTCATGAGTATAGTAACTTCTTCTATTAACAACCTATTTTCTATATCCTTTTGCAGATTCCTCTCCTTTTTCATGATTATCTTTATGAGGACATTTTGCAGCATAATGGCCAACTCTACCACAAGAAAAGCATTTGAATGGTAGCTTACCTCTGAATCTTCTGGAGCCCTGTTGAAGCTTCTTGACAAATTTTACCTCATCTTCTTCTTCTTAAATATATCCTAGTTCATTGTGCTCTTTCTTTTCTTTTCCTTTAGTTGAAGCTTTGAAAGAGGCTTCTCTCATATCTGATGGACCTCCTTTCCACATTTCAAAGGTAGTTAGAATTCCATGAAGTTGAACCATAGTAATAGATTGAAGATCCTGCTTTTGTTTTATGGTAGATACTTTTGACTCAAATTTAGAAGACAAGGATCTAAAAATTTTCTCAACTAAAGTAGCCTCCTTTTTCTCTTCACCCAGATTCTTCATACAATTAACAATCTCATATATATGCAAAAAGTAACTAGCAATACTTTCATCACTATGCATCTTAAATTTTCATACTAAATTCTAAGAGTTTTGAGCTTAGGTTTTACCTGGGAGTCTCCTTCGTAGCTCTGAATGATTTTGTCCCATATCTCTTTGGCTGTCTCGAGTTGCATGACCTTGACGAATTCTGATTCTGATAGACTTCCCAATAAAGTATTGACTTCTTTGGAATTCATTTCGTATAACTTCTTACCTATTTTATCTGTAGGTATTGTTGCTAGAAATTGGTATCCACCTTCCACAATTTCCCAAACATCGGCTCCAAGCGATTGAAGATAGGCTCTAGTTCTTATTTTCCAATATACCAAGTTGTGCCCATTGAATATTGGTGGTCTGATAGATCCCATGCCTTCGTGATTGTTCATCTTGAAAGATCTCCCTTCAAGCGATCAAGCTTATTTTGAAGGACCTGATCTGATACCAATTGTTTGAAATAATACTGAGAGGGGGGGATGAATTAGTATTTACAATTCAATAATCTTTCATTTCCCAATCAGATTTATATATGCTACTTCAGTGAATTGAACTTGCATTTGCACGCTACTGAGATTAAATAAACCAGTGTATACCCAGAGAACTTATGATTTAGTTAATTTATCATTTTTTGATCATTAATCAGTGCATCAGTATCTTATTATACAATAACTATGTGCAATAGTAATAGAATAAACATGACACATAAGCAACGCACATGAGCACCAAGATTTAAGGTGGAAACCCAATGCGGGAGAAAATCAGTTTACAATATTATACTGGTGCAGACTCATACCCGTATGCAGGCACCCACCTGCAGAAGGCTACAATCTTCTCTCATTTTTCAGCTTCTACTGGAAGGGAGCTACAACCCCCTAGCTCTTGTACTAGCTGATATGTTTACTAGTATGTAAGCACCAGCCTATAGAAGGCTACAACCTTCTCTCTTCCTCCAGGGACCACATTTCATTAAATTTTAGACTGGATGCTCCTGTTACACAACAACACAATATGAAGGCCTCATTTCATCAAATTTTCACACTGGACCCATCAAAAACTTTGAAGCTTAAACTCTATCATAATAACTACATCAACTAACAACCAGTCAATCCAAACAGTTGGATCACTGTCACCATAACATTGTGTTGAACCCAGAAACCTACATCATCATTCAGAACTAGCTGCAACCTCAAAAATCATACATCAGAATGCATACGCTACTTTAATGAACTCAACCTATTTGTATATGGTACTTCTTGTAACAAAATCTGCGTATACCTCCAAACTACTGAATCATACAAACTTCTGAATCAAAACTATACCAACCAGTAATATTTTGAACATCTACTGTCAATTTACAGAGATCCAGATAATCAGTAGCAAAGATAACCCTTCTCATTCAATCAATCAATCAATCAGTCAGACATAAACTCCTTATGCATTCAGTTTTACTTTCATATCTAAGAATACTCCATTGACAGAAAATAGTAAAACAACAGCACTGATCAGATAGATCAGTCATTTCTGAACAACATGATTTTCTTTTGCATATGCTACTTGGAAGAGTCAAACCTGTGTGTATACGCACCTTTACCAAGGCAAACCAGTATATAGATCTGCAAATATTAACTTACAACTTTGTTGCTATTCCAGACTTCAGACATACCTAGATCATGACATTTAAAGAATAAAACATGCGTAAGCAATCAGATATATCCCTACCAATACCAGATCATACAATGATAAGTCATTTCAAGTCTCATGATCCTGATCCAACATTGTATCCAAGGTGAACAAAATATTTCAGATCATATCATAATCATAGCCCATGCAACATAAAATATACTTTAGATAGAAGTATTCCTGAGAAACCCTTTCACTTGCACACTTGGTCCTTTGATCTTCTCCTCCTTATATAGTTTTTGGCCTTCCTCGATACCTCATACCAAAAAAACACTTAGAACCTGTGGTATTCTTGGACAGGATCAAATAGTCGTTACTCACTCAATATTGTGGGCTAATACCATGGTATTGACCCTTGGTATTCTTTAATCTTGAATTTCCTTGATTTTCCAACCTATACATGCTTTTCCTCTTGTGAAAGTGTGTGCATACATATACGCTTTTTTTGTTCTGTTAACCCGCGTGTATACACTTCTTTGTCAAAGTGAACCTGTGTATACAACTTACAACATCCTTTTCCTTCAACTTCTTGATTTTGATCAATAGACCTTTGTTCCAACTTCCTATTCTTCTATACCAATGTCCTGTTACCTCTGAATTGACCTGTTACAATGTGAGTTTTGTACCAATTTCATGTGACCTTTGAATTGACCTATTACAATGTGAGTTTCCCTTTATCAAATCTGAAATGACCTGTGAGTGATTTTCCATCAAGGACAACACTTGTATCATAATGCCAACACCTTCAAATAGGTCTGATAGCAGCTTCCTTAACTAGACAACTTATTTTCTTACTTCATAGACCGCAATGTACTCATCCTCAGCATTGCTCAAAGCAACTATATATTTCTTTCTTCTCATCCATGAGATCATGGAGGATCCCAAACTAAAACATCCTCAAATATTTCTCTTCCATCCTTCTCACTTCCTCCCTAGTCGGAATTTGTATATCGAATAAAGTGGACATCATTCCTCCTATCATATTTTAGGAAGTAATGGATTGTTCCTTCCATATATCTTAGTATGTGTTTTTCTTCTATCCAATGACCATGATTTGGCTCCACTTGGAATTGACTGAGAATATTTACTGAAAAAACATATGTCTTGTCGATTATTCACCATGTACATCAGTGAGCCAATCAATTTCTTATACCTGGAAGGATCCACAGGGATTGATTCGGAACTCCTTAGTCTTTTCAAGTTTGTGATCATTGGGGTTGTCATTGGTTTGCAATTCATCATGTCAAACCTCTTCAACATATTGATAACATACTTTTCTTTACCTAGATAGATTTCATCAGGTGCTTTCTAGAATTCTAGTCCCAAATAGTAGTGCATCAACCCTCAAACCCTTCATGTCAAATTTTGTAGCTAGATGTTTCCTACATTATTAATTTGACCTTACACACCTGTCAAGAGAAGATCATCCACATACAAAATAATTATTACCAGTTCTCCCTTCACAACCCTAATATAAAGGTTTGGATCAGAAGAACTCTTTGAGAAGCTTAATATTTGTAGGTATCCATCCATTCTAGCATACCATTCCCTTTGTGCTTTCTTGAGGCCATATAATGTCTTCTTCAATCTGCAAACATATGCCTTTTTGTCTTTAACTTCAAATCATAAAGGTTGCTCTATATATACTTCCTCATCAATTGTGCCATTTAGGATTGCAGTCTTGACATCTATTTGATGGATGTTCCCTCCCATTGATGCTTCTAAAGATGCCAATGAATGAATAATTGTATACCTTGCTATTGGAGAAAATTTATCTTCATAATCGACGCCTTATTGTTGAGAGAAGCCCATGGCCACAAATCTTGCCTTATATTTATCAATACTTCCATCTGCTGCATGTTTAATCTTATAGAGCCACTTGGAAGTTAACACAGATTTGTCTTTAGGCCTAGGTACGATCTCCCAAATTCCATTTTTCACTATAGATTGATATTATTCATTCATGGAATCCTTCCATTCTTGGTGATTCATAGCTTCTTCAAAAGTGGATGGTTATGCTTCAATTAGTTTTGTCATGTAGGATGCATACCTAGAATATCCTTTGTGTTTCTTACTTTCACTAAATGTACCTTGAGTTGCTCCATAACCTTTTACATCTAGAAGTGTAGAATTCAACCAGTTGGGTATTTTTCTGGTTTCGAGAATTACCACAGGTTGTATTGCTTCATAGGGACCTTCATTTTCATGGTTTGTTTCTTCGTCTTCCCTAGTAACTTGTTCTTCAAATACTAGTAGTTACTCATCATCAAAGTCCATAGGGAGATCCTTTTATTTTTTGAATGCAATAATTTCGTCAAATATCACATCTCGACTGACTTTTATTTGGTTTTGTTCCTTTATGTAAATCCTATATGCCTTAGAAGAGTTATTGTAGCCCACAAAGGTTCTCTTCATGCTAGATGGATCTAACTTCTTTCTTTTTTCATTAGGTATATGTATACATACAGGAAAACCAACAATTCGGAGATGATCTATGGTTGGTTTCTTTCCATTAAACACCTCTATGGGGACATTGATTTTGTATATATACAGTTTCTTTGTAGCTTCACCCCACAGAAAATTTTGGCAAGTCTTGATCATGTATCATTGCTTTTACATGTTATTCAATGGATCGACTCTTTCGTTCTGCAACTCCATTTTGTTCGGGATTATATGGGACTATCATCTCCCTCTTAATCTTGGACTCCTTACAAAAATATATGTTTTCCTTAGATGTATATTCTCGTCCATTATTGGATCTTAATATCTTGATTCTGCTTTCTGTAAGGTTCTCTACTTCAACTTTGAATTCTTCAAATTTAGTAAATACTTCATCCTTGGATTTCATTAAGTAAACCCAAGTCTTCCTTGAATGATCATCTATAAATGTGAAATATTATAGATGACCTCCAAGTGATTTAGGATTCATAGGACCATAGACATTGGAATGAAGAAGATCCATGATTTAGTTTGGTCATGAAGCATTGCTTCCAAATGGTCTCTTGGTGTTCTTACCCAATGCACATCCCTTGCATACCCCTTCATGATCTTCTTTTAGTTTGGGAATTCCCTCTACTATAGAGCTTAGAGTGGGAATAATTTTGAAATGGAGATGACCAAATATTCTATGCCAAAATTCACATGGGCTGATTTCAATGCCAAACTAAAGCTTGAGCAAGAGGGGATAGCAACTTGTAGAGTCTTCCTTGATGAATACCAATTACTCTAGCATTTTCTATGCTTGATTTATTACTCCATAATACAACTTTTTCATCAATGAAAGCCACTATATCACCTTTATCTTCTAGACTTGAAATGGAGAGTAAGTACTTATGCAAACCTAGAACAAATAGGATGTTATTGAGATGAATATTGCCTCCATTCTCTAGCTTTATTGAGGTTGATCTAATTCCTCTCACATGATAGATCTTATTATATCCAAGACATACGAAGTAATAATACTTTATTTTTGACAATTTTTTTAGTTGCTTGTGATGCCCGGTCATGTGCCTTGATGCTCCACTATCGATTACCCAAATTTTTTCATCTTGAAATGTGCCAGTGAGTGCTAAGAAGATTCCTTCATCCATTGTCTTGGTTACTTTCTTCTTTGGAATAAATAGGAGATTCCATGCTACTTTGATACCCTTCTTGAGATGACTTGCTACCTTTGAACACTTCTTTAGGAACTTCTTCAAGGTTGTAGATATCTTCATAATGCCCTAGGCCAACCTTAGCTTTGATACCATGTTGAGAAATATATAAGGAAATTCTTAGAGTAATTTATCTTTCCTTGATAAATGCTTTGTGATTTAAGTTTACTTTTTCTTACTTATTAGCTTCTTTACTTGTTATTATGTTTGTATATCATCAAACATCTACCAAAAAAACAAGAACAAGAACACATAATGTAGGTTGCAAGCCAGGACCAAAACCTCTCTAATTGAGAGGAAAACCCGCAAATCTCTTCTCTTCCTTCTAGATTCTTCAATTGATGAATTCCATGACCTCTAGACCAAGACCAAGTCCAAACTTTCCAGATGATGTGCTTTCCTTCAACAAGTCAAACCCAGTCAAATCTCTTCAGTTAACACAACTTCCACCCCCAGCTGCAAAATGTCGACCTCCACTCCAGACCTGAAATTTTTGGTCCTTCAGCAATTGTTTTTGCCACACATGTGAGCTTTGTTCAGAATTCCAAGTCTTCCTCAAACCTTCGCTTGGCTTTCTATTGCTTTTGGACCTTAAGGATGGCTTCTTATGACCTTTGCTTGACCTTCTTTCCTTCCCTTCTTCAAGATTGAACTTGTAAAAGAAAACCCTATATCTGTCGTAAAAAACCTAGCCTTCCTTTGCACGTGTGAGAGAGAAATAGCCCAAAAACAAGTCTCATTTTTCCTCTTCCTTCTTTGTTTCCTTCTTGTTCCTACTTCACTTGGATGAGTGAGAGATGAATGTGCTTCAATGAGGTTGAGTTTCCTCCTTTATATAGGCTTCTCAAGTTGGACGTGGCTCCTCAAATTAGATCGACTTGCCAGTTTCCAGGCCAACTTAGTCTTGAAGGGTATTTGTGACACTTTTAAGGGAAAAAGTAATTTTATTTACAATTTATAATGTACCCAATGGGGCCTTCAACTTATGACAATGAATCTTTTGACTTCTTAACTTAGGACCAACCCTAGAAGCACTCAATGGGTGCTTGACCTATAAAATAAAATTCCTTGAACATGAAACCCATGCTCCAAAAATAATAATAATAATTTTCTTTCATTTTACAATTTACAAGAATCAAAAGTACATTTCATATTTATGACAATCGAACCTAGTTACACATTTTCAACAAGCCTCATCAAATTTTCAATGGTTGAAAAGGAAATTTGAATTTGGGCTAAGTGATTAAATTTTGCAATATTGCAAACTCTAAATGCTCCTTAATCAGCTTAACACAAGGGCTTCACTCAATGAACCTCTAACATATCACGTGCATTCGTGGCATACTAAACAATACCTTTAATTTGATTACATATTGGAAAACACCTCTAAAATTCACATTATTTAACCCCTTACCAATACGAACCCAATACACCTTCCCAATTTAAAAAACCCTACTTTCACTAAATATTGTAAGTATCCATTTTTTCATTAACATTTTTCATAATCCTTTATATTTTTTCATTAAATTTGAGCTCCATTTTTTATACCTGCCAATATAAAATCCCTTTACCCCCTATATATCCCCTAATATATTATGTCATTTTTTACTTAATATATATCCCCCAATATGAAGGCGCGTGGTATGTTATTACTCCCCCAATGAAGCCCCGTGTGCTTAATCATCAACACATTAACCCAACTGTCAATGATAAGCAAGATTAAATTATTTTTCTATTTATTCATAAATCCACTTAAAATATTAAAATAAATGCATTGGAAAATATCTTGAACCTAATCCCACATAAAACATTAAAATGAAATAAAACAAAGTTATGGGAAAAATAAAAATGACTAAAATTGAAAGAAAGGTTGTGGAAATAAGCTAAAAATGATGTGAAAAGATGGAAATTTTGCAACTCAACAACCGTCAAAACTTGAAACTTTATAATCACCATAGAATGATGAAATCTAACCTTCCAAGATGAATTCGACTCTAAAACATCTCGATCAATGAACCAATCACCCTTTTTGTGATTTTAAGGACAAATTCAACATGAATTTGCTCATAATTTTGGGAATTTCACTCTAATTTCAATACCTTCCCCAAATTTGACACAATAAAAGTTACCATTATTAATTTGATAAATTTGTGCTAGCCTCGAACCCATACAAGTCTAGTGTTGAACCATAGCTCTAATATGCTTTGTTGGGCCACATCGCTATCAAAAACGATATCTAGTACCAATTCTTCTCCAAATACATATGTGCAAGGTACTAGAAATGTTCATCCAACTAATAGTAAATCCCAAAATTGTGAATGAAAAATAATTAGACATGCATAGCAACATTTAATCCACAAAATATAAATCAAACATACGGTTCAACATGGAATTTACATAATAAACAACACAATGAACAAATCACTTGTATTTTTTTAAATGAGTTGCACCACTAGCTACAGACGTAAGAATTTTCACCCAACCATAGAATCTACCACTCCAAATGTCTTAGAAGCAAGTCATCCTCAACCTAGGATTAATTCCAAACGGAAAACATTTTGAAGTGACTCCTACAACAATTCCAACCACCCAACTATATTCCCCATCAGCATGCACAACCCAAGGGATGAGGTTTCCTTCTCTCCGCCATGGTGCATTAGAAAATATCCATCCCCTCTAGGGCTCCGACACAAGAGTGGGTAGAAATTTTTAGGAATACGAGTGGTAACAAGAGTGATCATAGCAACCTTTACACAGGTCTTAGGGAAATTTATCACTGAGAACTCCTTATAGGCATACAAACCTAGATCTCAAATTAATTACTAGATCCAACAAGATATATTCAACACAGTCATGGCTTCTGATCCTTTGCAACACTCCATACTATTTGTCCTCCCTTCTTAATTCTTTCATAACTATCTGTTAACACTCCATGATTCCTTTTAGGTTGAAGGAAAAGGGTCACAAAGGTAACCACATACCTCTTTTGGTTGAGAGATGGGTCTTCTCCAACCGGAGGGGCTCCCTCACTTATAAAACTCAAAGATACGAAGCACTAATTCTAGAAAAGACTAGATCTGAAAAGTATTTTTAAATTTAATTGGTGATTGGTGAAGGATTCTGGAATAATTGATGCATGTGATCATGACTTTACTAGTTCATCATGCCTATGCATTTCCCAACCAGTTTCATACACAAAGGCTTGACTAGTACACACTTCGAAATAGGAAAACAGTTTGTAGTATAGTGGAACATGAAAACTAAAATGCTCATCCACAATAACAGAACAAATGAATTTTTTTTACTGCAATTTCAATGAGTGAATATCAAGAGGAAGGAACAAAACATTTAAAGGCATAAACATTTCATTTGCAACTAAAATATTTGGTACAGCTAAACAAGAGCATACAAGATGAATTCTAATGTAGTTGTTCCATTACACCTTTAAAGAAGACTAAGAAGAAAACATGAATAAGATCACAAATACACTAGAGAGTGACAATTTCGAAGCATCATACCACAATAATCTCTGTAATGTTAACTGGAATAACTTCAACATCAAGCATATTCATTAATAAAAATCACAGCATACATGAGTCTACAATAGCTCAGAATAATGTTGAACCAACAACAACCTATTCTATCTATATTTTCCAGTTTAAATAGACCTATGACAAGAAATAATAAGAGTCTAGATACATTGCATCATTGATCCAAACAATGGATCGAACTAAAACCAAAAAGAGGAAAGATTTTGTTGTTTAAGTCCTTTTCCTCAACTGATAAAACAAAAAAACATAAAAGTATTCATGACTTTATCTTAATACAAAAAAAAACACTAAATCTCTGTGAAAGAAAGCCTATCTTCGAAATATATCTTCATGGAATAAAAATAGAAAAAAGAAGGACAGTTGGTTGCTGACTATGCAAGGACTGGATAGTAGCTCGGTAGCGACTATGATGGCACTTTTTTCCTTCCAAAAATGGAACATGGTTGCAAACTGATGGTCTGAGTTGTCTACCACCTCTACTACATGTTCACACCTTTAAACTCTAATAGTTGGCTTCTTCTCAATACTCGTGCAAATCTGTAGGCAGGGCCTACGCAACAATTACGTAGCTAACTTTCAAGATTGCCTCTTTTATGCCCTCGAGTATTAACAAAACATAACCATAATACTATAGGTCGCTCCAAATATCCTAACCATACCAACACCCTGATCAAAATAGCATTTGCAACTTGAACTCAAAAAAGAAGTACCCATGTTGTGCAATTTAAACACTTTGAGACAGAAACAAAATTTCAAAACTTCATGCAAGGGATTGTTAGCTCTTCTTCTTTTTTTTGGAGGTCTTGCTGGTGGAAGCTTGAACTTTTGAAGCTTCAGGTGTGGGATGTTTGTGCTTAGTGTGCACTGGTAGAGTGAGCTTTGCTTTACACAGAGCCTTAGATTTTAGCCTTGACACTCTTCCAGGTGAAGGTGTTTTGGCTGCCTCTTTGTATTTCTTAACCAGTGCCCATGCCTTGTCTAAACTCTTCTTCATACTCCTCAGCTTTGAATTCAATGCCAGGTTCTTGACATAGAGGTTTTTGCACTATATTCTTACAGGAATTGACCATTTAACAAAATATTTACCTCTGTCGAGGGCTTTGGATGCCTCATGTACCTCTTTGCCACAACTTTCAAGTCACAATGTTGCACAGATTTCTTATAATTCTAATTCTCTTGCATGAACCTCTTAACCTACTTCTGACTCTCCTCAAGCTCGTTTAGGCATCTCTAGTACTCCTTCCACTAGTCATATTGTGGCTTACTAGGTGCTTGGGCCACTTTTTTCATTTGTTGCACCTAAGTTTGTTTTGACTTTGTTGCTCTAGTTGTAGGCATACTGGACTCTACCCAAAGTTCTTTGGCCTGTTTAGCAAATGAAACATGTTTATTGTTATCCTTAGCAATAGGTTTGGGAGGTGTCTCTGCCCTTTCAGCTGTTGGTTGAGTTGTTTGTTTTGAGTCTTTGTTTTTCCTCTTCAAGGATGTTATCTTCATTTGATACTTAGGAATAACTTCCTTCATTTAGACCATCTTGGGGTTTTCTTCATCATACTACATGGTATCTTGTTCAAACTACATTGGATCTTCTTCCTTCTCAAACTGCATTGATTCATCCTACTTCACTTCTTCTTCTTTATTGTCCTCTTGTTTTTATTCTTGTTTATCCTCAGAAATTCCAACAACTTCCTAAGGGATTGATCCCTCCACACTCTTCTTGGCTCTTGACCTAGTCCTACTGTGGTCCAGGTAAATTATCAGTGTGGACACAAACAATTCTTCTAGCCCGAGAGAGCAGATCTAGCCACAAACAAACAATCTATGGAAAACTCCTTAAGCTAGAATCAATTAAGAGGGCCTACCTCTTAGAACGTTATTCTGCTTGGTGATGATTCTGCTTCCTCACTCCAGCTATCTTCCGTTTCCTTCCTTCAAATACCTTAAACAAGCAAACAACAACAGCAACAAACGTGATAACATGCAATATTGTATTCAACCTACTTAATAGATCAAGGGACATTAAGCCATAAATATGTAAAATGAAACTTCATGTAGGAAATCAATCAATAGTTGCATTTATAAAAATCAGAAAGAGATTACAACCGATGCCTTGACGTTTTTGGTCTCCTCTGGCGTATTCGGGTTCCCACACTTCTACTAGCACTTCATGGATAGCCCCAACAATAGATGTTTTAAGTCCTCTTTCCCTCTAGTCTCAAACCAAACCAAAATCACACTATTCTCCCTCAAACTTACACTAGAAATCTACAAGATATAGATGACTTGTTGATTATTCAAACTTGCTCCAAAACTCCAACTAGCTTTTGCTTAGGAAAAAGAGAGGTTTTTATAGCTTGGATGGATGGGAGATGGTTCCTCTCATCATGGTAGAAGGTCTTATCTCTTGAGGTTGTTCCATCCTAATAGGGGAAAGGAGCCCAAACTGACTTCCTCGGCTCTATCTGGCCCAACCATCTATCAGATTTCTGTTACGAAGCTTCTAGACATGGAATCTTTAGCTCCTTATTTAAAAAATCTTCCAAAAGAGGATCGGCGTGACTGGAAAAGGGTTCAGTCGATCTAAATGGCGCGAGGGTTAGTTTTAACCTTTGTAAATTGGTGTGAGGAGACAACTGGTCAGTAGCGTCCGTCTTGTAAACTGGGATAGAAGGAAGATTCTTGGGAAATGATGCAAAGGGTAATTATTCTGCTCATGAAGAGGGACATACTGGGAGTTTCTTCATGATGGTAAAGCATATCAAGTACACTGTAGAGGTCCTCCAAGATCATAGACGGGGGGGAGTACAGGGACAGTGACAAAATGTGGTGTAATAGATGCCCCCTAATGCATGAAGAAAGAACTAGAGTGAGGGGTGAAATGCTTTACAAATAGATGCAGGGAACCAGAGTCCGTCGTCGAAAAACCTGTAAGAAAGCATACATGTACATATCTGAAATCTGATATTCATGCCTGATAAACATGAGAGGCATATAACAATACATGAATCCATGGTATAGGCGCAGCTATCCATCAAGAAAAATATCATGTGCATGGATCCTCAGCATGGACGCAACCATCCAACTGGAGGGATCATATGAAATAGATCCACGGCACGGGCGCAACCATCCATCTAAAGAATCATGTATATAATCATGATTGACTCATTACTCCTCGCAAGCTGGAATTTTTGTGATCTAAGCCCAGGGTCTTGCGCTCCAACATGACTCGATCAAAGTACAAATTCTAAGATGTGAATAGACGTGTTGAAGTTGAACATGCTAGAAAGTTGCTTGCTTACCGCCAATGATGTGAACGTTAACAAGTGCGAGAGAAACCACCAATAATGACAATGGCTCTCAAGGCATGCGCAACACAATTCACGGGGTGTGAATAAGGAACTAAAGTCAAACACCCACGAAATAATTCAATCAAAGGCCAATGATGAGAACCTATCGTCGAGTGCGAAGAACTTGCCATTAGGGCATGAAAGCTCTAAGGTACTGGAAAGGAGTTTCTAGATCAACTTCCTGGATAATGAGCTGAAGTCGACAAGAAACGATCCGCCGAAGGAAGGTCATAATGAATCCTTCACCATCGGCACGAAATGGGAAACACAATGAATGAGAGTAATCCAAGATGATCAGACAATGTACAGGTAGGAAAACTTCTCTTGAACATATGGATGACATGACTCTGGAGTTTGGCAGCATTTGACATCATAGGATCAAAGGTCATGGTGAGGTGGTAGAGACCATTTGAGAGGCTTAAAATGGATAACCCAAAACCCAGGGAGGCAAGTGACAGAATGACGATGTCCCAAAAACCGACACGAAAATAAAATGAGTGTCAATGTTCAAGAGAGATAGGCTACCTCAAACGAATACAACTAATGAAATACTTCCAATTTTCCCCCACCATTTTTGGTGAGTACCCCAATTATTTTTTAATCACAAGCTTGAAGGGGATAGCATATGCTTGCACTATAAGTCCATCCTTCGAATGAATCCGACCTAGTAAGTTTAATGAGCCCTAGGAAGGAGAAGCTCATGTTCATCATGGTGAGGAATCTGATGTTCTTTAATGTTTTAACGAGTCTGACAAAGGTGAAACTCGGCATCTTTTTCATGTTTAGAGAGTTTGAAAAAGACACAAAAAAAGAAAACTCCAAAAGGTCCCTTTTCATACATTTGTGTCTCTCGAGCCCAAAAAGGTAGAAAACAATACTTGAGAGAACCACTTGACCATGTCAGCCAAGGAGTATCTTTTTCATAAATAATATATCCTAGCCCGAAAAAGGGGTAAATGTATACTGGGTAAATGACGTTTCGCAGCCTTTAACAAGTTCAAAATGACAAGAGCTCGACAATCTTTTTGTGTTTAAAGAAGTCAGAAAAGAGCTGAAAGCAGACCTCCTGTTTTTATTTTCTTTTAACAAGTCAAAAAGGGAAAAATACTTAGCGATGTTTTCATTTTTTACGAGTCAGAAAAGAGCTTAAAGGTGACTTGTCCTGGAGGAATGAGTGGTATAAAGGGTAGAAACTGGTTCTGGTAATGGTGGAACTGCTCAAAACATGTAATGGTCAAGAGGCTGGCTAATAAAACCACTCATAGCTTCAGTCCCTCAGGAAAGGATAAACAACCAAGTGGAAGCATATGATCAGCCAAAGAGATGGTGGCGATGGAATGAAACAACCAAGGCTCATCTAGCATAAATTAGCTAATAAAAATGGTAATCACGAGATGTAAATTGGGCATGGGTTCATTTTTACACAAGCTTGAATGATGGAGAACTCTGCTTGGATTTAGTTTCATGTTTACACAAGCTTGAAATGAAAAACTATGCTTGCTATAAGTTTGCATGCCCCCATAATAATGACTCAATCGAGGTACATGCCCCCAAAGCTTCATTTTAGTCAACTAGGTGGATGGAATGAAGGTTCACTCTCGAGATCCAAGAAAGACTCGACTGGGATTTTACGATATCATAATCAAAGACTCGATTTGGAAAAGGGAGTTGTTTCATTTTTTAATGAGGTGGACACAGTAAAAGAACTATCCTCGAGACCCTTGTTTCATTTTTTTTAACGAGGTTGTCACAAGACAAGGAACCATCCTCATGACTCCTTGTTTCATTTTTTAATGAGGTTGACACAAGACCAAGAACTATACTCACGACTCCTTGTTTCATTTTTTAACTAGGTTGACACAAGACCAGGAACTATCCTCACAACTGTTGTTCATGACCCATAAGAAAACATGGCTCCCAAGAGGTCTTCAATAGATGGAAGAACCATGCTATGGGAGGAATACATGTCAATTGGTACCATAGATAGATCAGGTTCCAATGCCCCCATATGTAATGTACTATACCATCTGTGTGATCATCAGCAGATGTGGAGACAGAACAGGTAGCCACATAATTGACTGGTGGCGGGGAAGGCACTTCTTGCAAACAAGAGCTGATAGGGGACGATGGTTGAAAAGGAGGCGCCTAGTGACCAATGAACGACAGTTGATCAATAGTCACAATTCTCCCTTCATGCGGAAAACAAACCACACGGAAAAGTGAAGAAACAAGAACTCCCATGACATAAACATAGTCATGTCCAAGGATAATATTGAAATCTAAGGGACCTTGGACTACCATCACGTCTATATAGATGGTCTTTCCTCCTAAAGTAATAGGGAACTTCGGAAGGATCCCTAAGGGTTGACTGGTTCCTCCGTTGAAAGCCGACAGATTCTGGGTGACAGGCACAAGTTGTGGGGAAACCAAAACTTGCCAAGTAGTAGAAGACATGATGCTAACAGACGCACATTTATGTAATATAGTTCCATGTACTACCATATTATAGGCTTGTAATGTGATCTGGAAAGGAACATAAGATGGGAGGCGGAAAGCAGTCAATTTACTCCAATAAAAAGAAACAACATAACTACTTGGTGGGGGTATCATATGATTTCCCCCATGCCCTGCAAAAGAAGGAGAAGGACTCTCCTGAACAAATGGGATGGGAGGGTCTCTTCTATTCATGAGAATCTGAGGAGACGAGAAGAACATGAGTAGTATGATCATCACTACTCTCTTCGGAAACAGAGTGAACAACTGAAATCGGAGCCAAGTCGACACTCTTTTCAACCAATGGTTGGTTGGGAACAGACACAAGAGAGGCTTCCTCAGGAAGATCAAGATGGGCAAGAGATGAATCCAAGTCAATCTCTTTACCAACTAGGAGAGGGTCAGAAGAAAGCCTCTGATAACCAACATGAAGTTGGGGTTGAGGAGCTGTAAAGTTTCCCAAAACTTTGGAAGCTTTATCCATAAGAGGACAAAGGTGAAGAAGATGCTTTCCTTCACATAACCTACAGGGGAATCTAATTTTCCCTTTCTTCTTACCATCACTAACCAAGGGTGCAGCATCAACATGATCTCCAGGGGTCGATGGGGATGGTCGATCCGTATTTTGAGACCATACCTCTAACACTCGGGGAATGCCAGGATAGTCTCGAAGGAGATGGTTACCCTTACACAGCTTGCAAGGTAATATGACCTTCCGTGGAGGATTGGAAGGTTTGTTGATGAGAGGTTCATTTGGAGTAACAACTACATAGTTGGCCTCTTACTTATCTGTCTTCTTCTTCTTCGTCTTATTCTTCTTATTCTTAGCCTCCTGGTTACTGGATTTCAAACTTCCACCAAATGAAGTAGAAAAGGAGGGTGAAGAAATATGGGAAGGTGAGAGGTCAACCTTAGAATCAACATGATGTGGTTCAAATGAAGGAGATGGTTGGGTAGGGGTCGGGACACTTGGGACCACCGAGGTCGAAAATAACTAGATAGGTAAACCAATGGTTAACCTAGGGAGGGACAATTGCCATATAAGGAGCACCAACATTTCCAAAAGAAGGAAAAGGACCAGGATTCCCATCCAAGGGGAATCCTTGATTGGTAGACTCTAGGAATGTTTCCATTGGAATCGACCCTAAAGAATCACTAAGGAAGATAACTTTAACCAGGAATATTTCGTGTGTAGTTAATTTTTAGAGACTGGAACAAAACTTTTCCTTTTCATATTTTAAGAGTCGAGAAAAGCACGAAAGGTGACTCTAGTCACTTTCAGATTTAAAACGAGCTCGAAAGGACAAGTGCTCGGTGATATTTTAAATTTAAAGAGTCAAAAAGACCAAAACAACTACTCAGGATAATCTAGGCAAAAGGGATTACCAGGTAACCGTGAACTGCAAAATACCTCCAGGCGAACCAAAAAGTACGAGCAGGAAATCTCCCCAAATGTTGTGTTCGATGTGTCACGTTTACAAGGTGACAGACTCAACTTCCTATGGATAAATGATTGTAACCTAGTGTGGTATCCCTTTATATACTCGACGGTATGGGGAGCGTTGAAAAATGGAAACAAGAAATTGCTAAAAATAGAAGTGCTAAAAATAGCAGTTTGGGCATCAGTGCTAGATTGGGCAACAGGGAATGAAAAATGGAAGTGCTGAAAATAGAAGTTCTATTTTTAGTAGTTCAAGTTGGATTCCTATTTTTAGACAGTCCCTGGTCTAAAATAGGAAGTAAAATTCGAATTTGATCTTACCAGCAGTTTGAATATTAATTAATTAATTCTCCATGAGTTAATTAGTTAAGGAAAATCAAACTTGAAGTCTTTGTGAGAACATGCAATAATTTCTCCATTGATTAGGGAATGTGTCCTTGATTTGCTCCACTGATTGAGGAATTAAGGATGAGTTCTATATTGAGAGGATCAGTTGACTTAGTTTAACTTAGTCAAGTTCAGTTAGATTAATTTAACAAGTTGTTAAATTAATGAGATATAGTTTGTTGATGCTTGCATGCATGTGACAGCTATTATTTTCAGATAACTGAGTATTCCCTCATGGATCACTGATGCATGTCATTTCAAACAGAGACCCAGTTGATATCAGAGAAGGGATAGTGTACTATTAGTTGGATGAATATTTTTCCTATAAAGGAAGCTCATCCATAATGAGGATTTATCTCCTTCAGGTTTGTGCAATTATTTCAAAGGTCAGTGTTGTGTGTGAGGTGAGAATCACATAGGTTGCAGCTGGAGGACCCAGGAAAAACTATGCATAGAAATAGGAGGCTTGGAGGGTATAGGAGAATGTTTGTGAGAATCCTTTGACTGTCTATGAGCAGCAGAGGGATTGTACTGAGAGCTAGATAGCTTCCGAGCTAAGGCTTTGTGTAATCCGGACATATTTCCACTAGTATGATAATACAAAGATGGGGTTTTAGGCTAGTGATTTTCCTAGTTATATCTTCTATGTTATGTGTGTTTGATTTCTCCATATCAGTTATATGTGTTCTTATTGATGTTTCTCATGTTCGATTAAGCTTCCGCTAAATTGGTTCTAGAAGTAGATCTAGTATTATGCTTTAGTACATTACAAATATCAGTTTGATCTACAGGCGGTGAAATTTCTACATTGTATCAGAGCTGGCTGATTTGTAGAAAAATTCTACATGGTATCAGAGCTAGTTGATGCATAGAAAAATTCTACAAAATTCTACACGGTAACGGAGCACAGGTGATCAAGGAAGAACAATATACAAGAAGAGGAGATTTCAAAGTTTTGAGTTTTGGGTCGAGAGTTTGCAGAGCATATCTAAAAATTTCTATACAAAATTTTCAAAAACAAATAGTAGATTTGGATTCCTTGCGGAAAAATACCCAAAATCAAAAAAAAAATCGGCTGAATCGGAGTTCAGATGAGGGAGATATTTCTGACTTAAAATCAGCTCTTTTTCTAGAAAATTTCGTGACGGCAGGAAAGTGGAAATGGATTGGTGTGCTAGCCAAGAACCTGTATGCACTTGAGGTACAATATGCATGCAAAGCCTTGAGGAGCAAGGCAACTATTGGAGACTTGGTGGTTGAGAGGGAGAGTACATTACCTCTCAACATGCAGCGCCAGAAGAAGTCTCAGATAGTTGTGGAGGAGCCATAATTGGTGAAGTAGCTTCAAGAGGTTGTGGAGCAGCCACAACTAGAGAAGCTCAGAGGAGACCGAGTAGAGACATCTACTCATGCAAAGACCTCCATTACGGGGAAAATTTGAGCCAGGTGGGCAGAAGGATCACATGCAGCCATACCTCCAGGTAGGAGGTGGGGCGATGTGGAGCGATCATCCCAAGCAGGAGGGGCAGGATCCTTGAGGTATCCAGCCTCTTTGATTCGAACTTTGCTACAGGAGCCCCGATGTGGAGTAGCAGGAACTAACTGATTGGGTAGAGATAGATGCGGATGGAGCGGCAAAGAAAGCTACAGTGCAGGGAATCCCAGGACAGCACAGAACATGTAGGCTACAGCAATGCGAGAGACAAGTGTGTTACACAGTGCAAGGTAGCACAGAGAAGGGTGCAACGGTGCGAGATGCATGGATATCTTGCAGTAGCACAGAGGTCAGAGAGGGAGCACTTGTCAGTAGCAAGTAGAGCTTCAGCATCAGAGTATGTTTCTAGCCCAACATTGAGGTCAGTTGGGAGTTTTTTTTGTTCCGAGAGTTGTTGGAGCAACCACACTTGGTAGATGTGTTGCATGCAAAACATTCCAGAGGTACAGGATCGGGTTCGAGAGGAAACCTTTCTTGTTGAGAGGGAGTGTTGAAAAATGGCAACAAGAAATTGCTAAAAATAGAAGTGCTAAAAATAGCAGTTTGGGCATTAGTGTTGGATTGGGCAACAGGGAATGAAAAATGGAAGTGCTAAAAATAGAAGTTCTATTTTTAGTAGTTGAAGTTGGATTCCTATTTTTAGATAGTCCCTAGTCTAAAATAGGAAGTAAATTTTGAATTTGATCTTACTAGTAGTTTGAATATTAATTAATTAATTCTCCATGAGTTAATTAGTTAAGGAAAATCAAACTTGAAGTCATTGTGAGAACATGCAATAATTTCTCCACTGATTGGGGAATGTGTCCTTGATTGCTCCACTGATTGAGGAATTAAGGATGAGTTCTATATTGAGAGGATCAGTTGACTTAGTTTAACTTAGTCAAGTTCAGTTAGATTAATTTAACAAGTTGTTAAATTAATGATATATAGTTTGTTGATGCTTGCATGCATGTGACAACTATTATTTTTAGATAACTGAGTATTCCCTCATGGATAACTAATGCATGTCAGTTCAGACAGAGACCCAGTTGAGATCAGAGAAGGGACAATGTACTATAAATTGGATGAATATTTTTCCTATAAAGGAAGCTCATCCATGATGAGGATTTATCTCCTTCAGGTTTGTGCAGTTATTTCAGAGGTCAGTGTTGTGTGTGAGGTGAGAATCACATAGGTTGCAGCTGGAGGACCCAGGAAAAAATGTGCATATAAATAGGAGGCTTGGAGGGCAGAGGAGAAGGTTTGTGAGAATCCTTTGACTGTCTATGAGCAGCAGAGGGATTGTACTGAGAGCTGGATAGCTTCCGAGCTAAGGCTTTGTGTAATCCGAACATATTTCCACTTGTATGATAATACAGAGATGGGGTTTTAGGCTGGTGCTTTCCCCTAGTTATATCTTCTGTGTTATGTGTGTTTGATTTCTCCATATCAATTATATGTGTTCTTATTGATGTTGCTCATGTTCGATTAAGCTTCTGCTAAATTGGTTGTAGAAGTAGATCTAGTATTATGCTTTAGTACATTGCATATATTAGTTTGATCTACAGGTGGTGAAATTTCTACATGGTATCAGAGCTAGCTGATTTGTAGAAAAATTCTACATGGTATCAGAGCTAGCTGATGTGTAGAAAAATTCTACAAAATTTTACAGGGAGCACAAGTCCGTACTAGTGTTTTCTAGTGCGGAAGCGAACAACAGTTGCTAGGTTTAAAGACGTCAGAACACATCTCTAGCCTAGACCTCTAAATGTAAGCGTTAAGTTTCAATGTTTCCTTAGGTTAATTCGATAGATTTTAACTTTTGATCTTGAATTAGGTTTCAATTACAAGGCCCTACCATTGTCATCTGAAAAAACTCTTACATGCATCTATATGAGAAAGAGATATTTGTCTTCGATGAAAATTTACACTAATTGAGAGATAGAGAACACAAAATCAATCCAACAATCAAAGAATGAAATCTTTCTCTAATAAATCTCCTAAATGCACTGAATCTTCCTATCAAATGCACTTCAATCATTCCTTTTAACGATAAAGAGAATTCATTTCTTTTCGAATACAAATGATGATGTAACTCTAGTCTTCAATGATGCTAGCTAATGTAACATATTGATTCAACAAACTAGAATTATGTATTTTTCATGAAATGACAAAATGAATCTTTCATAAACACTTCATTGAAAAAATTTCAAAACAATCAACATCAATCAAATGGAAAGCACAAAAGAGAATTCCTTCCAAACTAATGATGTAATGACTCAACCAAGAACAAGACAAGAAATGTGATCTATGCCCGAAAATAGACCCTTAATCAAGAGAATAATAAACGAAACTTTTCAAACTTGTTTAATTTAAATCAAAGCGATAAAAGGACTAAAAAACAAAATGCAAGGAGTGCCTAACCAACAACTTGACTTGTTGAGCACACAAACAGTTGAATGGATGACGACCTAGATGTCCTAGGGTCACAAACCATCCAAGGACTCAAAAAACCAAGCGAAGAAAATGCAAATCAACCAATCATACAAACCAAGCTAAAAGAGCTTTCCAGCCAAGGAGAACACAGTCAAAACAAGATGAGAGAGAGAAATCAAAAGGGAAAGGCACATTGGCTATGATCTAGGGTAAACCATGATCTTCACCTATAGGAATCGGCATGACTGCCTAACTGACAACACGTGCCAAAAGGGGGTTGGCGCGACTATTTTTGAGAAACTCGCACTAATTGGCACAACTATTAGAAAAATAAACGCGCTGACCAAAGATTCAAGGGAAAAAAATAAAAAAATTCAAAGGATAAGACCATACTTGCCAATGTAAATTTCAAGCTCAGAGCAGTGAACCAGGAAAAGCAGAGAACACTAAAGGGAAATGGTGATACTATAAAAGTTCACACAAACCATAAAATGACAATCAATCAAATAGAAGGATTGGCTCCCCAGCAAAGTCGCTAATTTGTGGTGCAGGTAAATTCTTAGTGCGAACACAAACAATTCCTCTAGCCCGAGGGAGTAGTTCTAGCGGCTAGCCACAAACAAACAATCTATGGAAAATATCCTTAAGCTAGAATCAATTAAGAGGGCCTACCTCTTAGAACGCTATTTTGCTTGGTGATGATCCTGCTTTCTCACTCCAGCTATCTTCTGTTTCCTTCCTTTGAATACCTAAAACAAGAAAATAACAACAACAACAAACATGATAGCATATAATATTGTATTCAGCCTACTTAATAGGTCAAGGAACATTAAGCCATAAAGATGTAAAATGACACTTCATGTAGGAAATCAATCAATAGTTGCATTTATAAAAATCAGAAAGAGATTACAACCGGTGCCTTGACGTTATTGGTATCCTCTGACGTAGTTGGGTTTCCACACTTCTGCTAGCACTTCATGGATATCCCCAACAATAAAAAAATTTAAGGCCTCTTTCCCTCTAGTATCAAACCAAACCAAAATCACACTATTCTCCTCAAACTTACACTAGAAAGCTACAAGCTATAGATTACTTGTTGATTATTTAAACTTGCTCCAAAACTCCAACTAGCTTTTTCTTGGGAAAAAGAGAGGTTTTTATAGTTTGGATGGATGGGAGATTGTTCCTCTCATCATGGGAGAAGGTCTTATCTCTTGAGGTTGTTCCATCCTAATAAGGGAAAGGAGCCCAAACTGACTTCCTCAACTCTATCTGGCCCAACCATCTACCATACTTCTGTTACGAAGCTTCTACACATGGAAGCTTCAACTCATTATTTAAAAAACCTTCCAAAAGAGGATCGGCACAACTGGAAAAGGGTTCATTCGATCCCAATGGCGTGAGGGCTAGTTTTAACCTCTGTAAATAGGTGCGAGGAGAAAACTAGTCAGTAGCGTTGGTCTTGTAAACTGGGATAGAAGGAAGATTCTTGGGAAATGATGCAAAGGGGAATTATTATGCTCATGAAGAGGGACATATTGGGAGTTTCTTCATGATGGGAAAGCATATTGGGTACAATGTAGAGGTCCTCTAGGATCGTAGATGGGGGAGTACAGGGACAGTGAAAAAATGTTGTGTAACACCTAGACCTCATCACAAACTCGTCTTTGACTGTCTCTTCTACTTTAACTTGAAACTTGGTGGTATGAGATGATGCCACTTGAACCTTTGGTTCCTGATTTTTCTCCATACCCTTTGTAATCTACTTCTTACCCTGCTTACCAAGTTTGTCTATGTATTTCTTGTTGGGTTTTTCATCCTTTTCTTCAATTGTCTTTGTCTCTTTCACAGTGTGGGTGACCTTCTTCTCATGTGTTTCATGAACTTCTTGTTCCTCCTCACAATTTTTTACTCATGAAGACTCTGTCTGGGTAGTAAACCAATACTAGATAGAAAGTCATACCAATAATTTTTCTTCTTGTATACTGCAAACTTGAGCAAAATTTTAATGAGGAAGAAATGAAAAAGACTAGACATGTGGTTATCCTTCTGAAGTTGAACCTTTGTTTCCATCCTTTCCAGACTATTGAGTAAGAAGAAAGGTAGGTCCATGGGTTTTTTGTCTGTGAAATGCGATAGAAGCCTCAAATGATATTGGTACACCATGTTGAATCTACCCTCACATGTGAAATACCTTTGGATAACTTTCAAAAGCTCATTATAATGATCATAAAGATACATGGTGGGGAAATTTATAGCAAATTTATTGCTAAAATCAGTTTTAACAAACTACTTGAAGGTTGAAATATCGAGTTCATCAGCCTTGAACCATTTCTCACCTGTTGTAGGGAGGCTTATGGCATCTATAATGAGCTTCCCTGTAACAATAATTTCCACATTATCTAACTTGACTCTATTATCATGGAAGTTCAATTAAAATAGACTAGCCAATCTCATGGTATGACCCACTTTTTGAACTTTTTGGCAGAATGGAATGCAACCAGCATTCTCAAAAGCGACTCTAATGGATGGGGAAGAATTTACTAGGTTTAGAGTGTTGGGCTCAGTGCGTACAACATCCCCTCCCTATATGCTAATAGTAGGAGCCATTTAACCCTAACACCTACAAAATTGAGTTTGAAATTTATGGTAGGCTACATGTACATGACAGAGAATGAGAGGCTTGACAATTGTGAAAATGCAAAACTCCACTGGACAGCAGTACTACATAGTGATGACAGAGCAGGTTTATAGTATTCAAGGTGAGTAGGAAAGCATTCTATTTCACCCTATAATTTCCCCTAGCCACGCAGGATTGCATAATGACCATTATTTTCATTTAAAAGACACAACCTCAAGCTTTAATTTTTTACTGTACGTGTGGTTGAAAGGGTGTGAGCAACAAATTTTTCAAAGAGAATGCAATAAGAGCATTGGTGTCCTCAATTGAAGTGTTGAACATAAAATTTACAAGATGGGAAACTAACCCCTACCTCCCACAAACTAAAATTGATCTTTGTTGGGGCTGATAGTCCCATGCAAACACTGCACAACAGTTGTGTAGCACTCTACATAGCAACAACGTAGCACAAATTTTAATTTCTCTGCAATCTGCCTTTCAATCTATAACTAGCCTTCAAACCTCCTACATGAGAAACCAAAACATTTGCCTATGATCAGAAACAGTGAAAATGGCGGTCTCCTGGAGTGGTTTGAAATTGATTCCAAATCTTTGATGATGTGATTAGACATGTTGTTAATTAGCACTCCACCTGAAAGTAATCATGTTTGAATATGGGAGCGGGACAGAATATGGGTAATGGATTTGAAAATGATCAAATGAGTTCATGTATGGGGTATGTGGATAATGTTCACTCATCATACGCAATGATGCTTTAGCAAGGGAATTTAGGCCTAGGATAGAATAAGGGATGGTATGAATATTTTAGAAATGGGAAATAGTTTGAAATAATATAGGGATATGGAGAATAAGATAGGTTGGGTTAGGAACCAAATGGGGAATAATAAATGGGGAAAATTTTACGGAAAATAAGTGATATTGGAATAGGGAAATAATTGTGATATTTTATAACCATGCTACTTTAAACAGCATTCCCTTGACTGTAAACACATGTTCAGGTGAACCCTCTAACAAACCCTCAGTTTGACATGAACCTTGACTCAAAATATGTATGATGACGACTCTGAAAAACTAAGACACCCCTTCCTATTATTGATCAAAACTTTCATGACAAAGTTCATAATGACTTCCTAGGCAATGGTTTGTCGAACTCATGATAGTAAAAATGTTTGTGAGATTGACCTGTTCCATGACAGCAAAATTATGGATTCGAATACATTCAACTACTAATAAAATAAATGACTCTAACAATAGCTCCATTGGGGATGGAATCCTCCCTGTGATGTACCAAGAACAACACCGCAAGCCAAAAACCTATCCATTAGGCAAAGAAAATCAATGTACAAAATTAATAAAAAGGTTAACAAACTGGAAAAATTTACTGACTAGACTAACTGAAAATGACTACATAACTAACATACTATTATTTGACAAACTGGCTTATTGATGGTAGCAGAAATTTGGGACATTATGGCCTTCACCTCGGGCTTTAAATCCCAACTCCAACTACCCATACTTGCATTGTTCAAAAGTAAAGCAGTATATACAACAAAATGATGTTTCAGTTATGAAGTCATGTAAGAAAGTTCTTCAGCAGCCTGCCATTCACGAGCCCTGCTCCAACTGGTTGATTAGACAAATCCTCAAGCAAATAAGAATTTTTTCCCCTAATTGCATTATCTTAAATGGTCCCATCCAGAGATTTTCGAACTTCCCATGCTTGCCCTTTTCTTCGTTCCAAGTACCCTACCTTAATACCAAATCTCCAATTTGAAAATCAGTTGCTTTTGTTCTTCTGTCATAAATTCTTTTTATTTTTTCTTGTATCAGCTACATGTTTTTTAACACCTCCTCTATGGATTTTTGAAGTTGAATCATTTGGCCAATCCTTCGATGTATTTCATTTGGTCCTACTTTAGCTTCTTGCAATAGATTCATAATTGGGACTCCCAATGAGGAAGGAAAGAGTGCATGTGTTCCATAGACTAGTTGAATTTAATGGTGACACGCCTATCAACTTCTTAGTACTCACATGGTCTACCCACAGCGCATGTACCAACTTTTTGTGCCAACTCTTCTTATTTTCTTGCAACATTTTCTTGATAATATTTACCAAACTTTTATTCAAGGATTTTGCCAAGCCATTACCCTAAGGGTAATAGGTTGTAGAGTGTCCTAGAACAATGTTGTATCTATGATAGAACTCTATCATATTTTTATATCTAAAAGCAACAGCATTATCTATGATTATCTTTTGTGCACAACCAAAATGAGACAAAATGTTACCTTCCAAAAACTAAATGATTACTATGTCCATAGCTTGTCTAGTCGGGACTGCCTCAATCCACTTGGTAAAATACTTGGTTGTCGATAATATCCACCTATGTTGTCTAGAAGAAGTGGGATGAATTTTTCTAATAAAATCAAGTCCTCGTTGTTGAAATGGTGACTCAACTGCTATAGGTTTCAAGGGCAACGGGAGAAACTTCTTTCTTCCTTCAAATATCTGACATTCCTGACAGCTAGCCACCTTTTCTTATACATCAACAAACAAACTAGGCCAATAAATACCAGCTCTTAGGATCTTGTTCGTTGTGGTTTTCCAATACAAGTGTCTGCCACAATCTCCTTTGTGAAACTTCTCCATTATTGCTTGAGCCTCATCTTCTAACAGATAATTGAGCAGCACTTTGTTGGGATCCTTCCAATATAAGAATTGATCGATAATGCATTATTTTACTTCCTTCAACTTTCGAAAGAGAGCTTTATTTTTAGGCTACTCAAGAGGTGCTTGTAAATGTTACAACACATATAAAATATCAATATACCAATGTGAGGAAGCAAGCCTTTCCGGAACTTGTTGGACAGTACTTGAGAGATCCTCTTCTGCTAGGAGAACTAAGAAATTGAGGGTGACTACAGATTGGATTTTGCCATCATTCGAGCCAAGCCTTTCCCTTTAATCAGTTTTTTTGGCTTGATCTTGATGCCATATTCAAGTATAGAAGCGATCCACTTGCCCCTTCTCCCATATGGATCACTCTAAGTCAAAATGTTTTTGACCGCAGCACTGCGTACATAAACCACAATGTGAGAGTGCAAAATATAAACCTGAAAATCCTTCAAAGCCTTAACAAGAGAAAATGCTTGTTTCTCCATTATGTCATATTTAAGAGCAACATCTCTGAGCACTCTGCTGAAAAATGAAATGGTTAGTTCTACTCCCTACTAATTTTTTGCAATAGGACAGCAACAATATTGTGCTCAGAAGCAAAAGAAAAAACTATGAATTCTCGTGTATAATCCGGACTGGCCAATGTGGGAGCACGAGACAATGTTGCCTTAACTTCACTGAAATATTTCTTGTTGTCTTCACCCCATTTCACCTTGTTGTCCCGCTTTAACATGTCTGTAATTTTCCTCAAAATTTTGGCTAGATTCGGAATGAACCTCCTCAAAAAATTAATTCTACCCAAAAAGGACTAAATCTCCTTTTTACTCCTAGGAATGTCCATTTTCTGAATTGTTGAAACTTTGTTAGGGTCTATTTTGATGCCATATTTTGAAATAATATGTCCCAAAAGCTTGCCTTCCTCCAACCCAAACAATGATTTCTTGGGATTTAAAGAAATGCCATATTTCCTACACTTCTCAAAGACTACTCTTAAGTGTTGTAAATGATCATCATCAGACTGTGAATAAATAGTAATATCATCAAGGTATATAACAAGAAACTTATCTTTCTCCTATGCAAAATCTATATCCATAGCTCGTTGGAATGTTTCCCCTGCATTCATCAAACCGAATGACATCTTGGCATATTTGAAAGTCCCCCAAGGTGTGGTGAAGGAAGTTTTATCTTGGTCTTCTGGGTGAACCAAAATCTGGTTATACCCAGAAAAACCATCAAGCAATGACATTCTTTTTGCACCGACTACCTTTTGAAGTATATGGTCCATTTTTGGTAGCGGGTAGTTATCCTTTAATGACACCCTGTTCAAGTTCCTGAAATCTACACATAATCTAATCTCTCATGTTTTCTTTCTAACTGGTACCAAGTTAGATAACCAATCAGATATAAGAGGTACTATTATGCCAGCATCAAACAACTTCCTTACCTCCTTTTCGATCAGGGGAAACAACACTGGATTTGTCCTTTGCAACTTCTGCTTGAATGGTTTCTGATCTGCTTTGACTGGTATTGTGTGTTGGATAATGTCTTTGTTATACACCTTCAAGTCTTCATACCCCAAGCAAACACATCAGAAAATTCAGTCAACAATTCCAAGTATTTTTTCTTCATTTCTGGACTCAAGGTCTTAGACAACTTTATCATTTTTGGGTGTTCTGTTGTACCTATATTACATTCTTCAACTCCTTCTCCCACAGGTGCCAATTTTGGCCTCTTGGCCACATCATTCTGGTCAAAAAGTTCCTCTAAAGGCACCAACCCTCTTGGAAGAACATTGTCTTTAAGTTGCAATACCTTTAACTCAGTACCCTGCTTATCTAACTCTTCTTTCAGCTGATTAATAAAACTCTCTTTATCTACATCTTCCCATTTGCCATCCCTTTCCAATTTCATTTTGGAAAATTCCTCCTTCATTAGAAAAAAGTTCTCCAACTGCTTGTCATTTTCGAAGACTTGCCAATGCTTCATGTTATCTGGGACAGCAGGCCTATGTATGACTTCTACCTTGTATTTCCCTTTAACACTATTGGAAACTTCAAAATCAGAGGCCGAAGTGGCCAATGCATCTACAGCAGCATTATCTTTCCTTGGGACAAAAGAAAAACTATACGCAAAAAAAAAAAAAAAAATCAAGTAATCTAGGACAGTGTTGCGATAAGCACACATCCGAGGGTGTTTTGTTTGATATTCACCTTTGACTTGTCTAACAACTAGCTCAAAATCCCTATAGATAACTATTCTTCTAGCTCCTAATTTCTTCAAATTTTGTAGACCCAAAATGAGAGCTTCATACTCCGTTGCGTTATTAGTACAGTCAAAAACTAATTTGTATGAGCATAGATTTGACTTACCAACTTATGGGTTGATTATCCATACCCTCGCATCGGCACCTTCTCTGCTTGCTTCCCCATCAAAATGCATGATCCAAACATGTTGTTTTTTCTGCTCTTTTTCACTTATTTCAACCTTCAAACTTACAGATTTCTCATGGACACTTTGGGATCCTAGTTCCTCACTCTTGTTGTTGTTTTGTCCTTCCACTATATCATTTTTTTCTTCATATGTTTCCTTTTCGTCGGCTTCTTTTCCAATTCCTGAAACATCCAACTTCATTCTGTTGTCTTTCTCCTCTCTTATGTCTGAAACAGTTGATCTTATTTCATTGTTTTGTTATGAATATTTGCCCAAAATCTCTTAATTATGACTGATGTCCCTTCCTTCTTCTATATCTAAAACAGTCTCTTCATCATTGGGACAACCTGAATTGAATAACACAAATGATTCCAAATCAGAATGAACAGTGAACAATGGATGATTCACGGGTTTATCCTTACTACTGATCATGTATTCCATGAGAAGTTTCATGTATAACCTTCTTGACTGACCTCCAAAAACTGAAACTGTGATGTAGGACATGTCTGTTTGCAATGCTCCATGCAATTTCGCCATCCAGGATCTAGACAAAATCATACCATACCTGAGAGGTATATCTGCCACCACAATATCCATCACCATGCATTTTGAAGGAATTTGAGTTAAGGACACCGCTAAGTCTTTAATTAATCCTAGACACTTCACCTTGCTGGAATCAAATGAATAGAGGTCCTTGTATGGTCTTGTAATATCTAAGCCTAACCTCTCCATGATCACTTTCAGCATTAGATTGTGTGAGGCTCTAGAGTCCAGCATAACATTATGTAGTATTTGCTCATGCACATTCAAACTGACATAGAAAGGAGGAACATCCCCATCTTGCCCCTTATCATCAATTTTTGGACCAAAAATAATAGTTGGATGATCATCCACTATATTAACTATATCGGAATATTTTTCAACTCTAAGTGCCTTTAGAATCTAAGATCTATATTGGTCATTTCTTACCAATTCACCAAGAGGAATAGAGATTTTTAATTTAGCAATTTCAGCTTCAAGATTAAAGGGATTTGATACCTTTTCAACCTCTTTATGAGCAGCATCCTTCTTTTCTGCAACATCTTTGGATGTGTCTTCTTTCCTCTACAAGATAGTGATAGGAGGCTCCTTCCTTTGGGCACTTGTACTAGGGACATCCTTCTTTTGAACACTTGTACTAGGAACATCCTTCTTCACATTGTTGGTTGCCATTTCTTTCTTTGTTGTGCTGCTGATTGGTATTTCCTTTTTCACTGCATTGTTGCCCACAATTCTATTCCTCAAATTATATTGTCGTTGCACTTGCATTATGGAATTTTGATATCCCTTCCTATACTCCTCAGATTCAGTCATCAATACATCATTTTGAGACTGAGAAAGCAGCAACTCTTCATCCTCTGCCTCAAAATTTTCAAATTGCTCCTGCTCTTGATCTTCTTTAGTCAAATACACATCTTCTTGCCCATCACCAAAAAATAGAATTTGATCTTCTGGTGATTTCTTATCTTCCTCATCTTGGTCTTGAGCATAATTTCGCTGAAAGGGTGGTCTTACTTTCTATTGAGACTACTCTAGACCCTTTTTCTCTCTTGGTTTGTTTGGAACCTTTGGCTGCCTCCAAAAATTTGGGTTTCTAATGTGAGGTTCTCTAGTTGTTGCCCAATTAGTTAGAGAGATTTTCTCCATCATCTTCTCCATGGTTTTGACCAATGTATCAAACTTAGCATCAGAAGAAGTAGCGATCTCTTCCTTTATTGTGACTCTTTTCTCTACTTTCATCTTGGATTTCTTTGCTAACAGGTTAGCCTCCACACTAACTGCATTGTTTTGCATGTATTCCAGCGTTGTCGGATTTCTTTCCCTAAGTTGATAGGTCATCTTAGGGTCTAAAGCATCGGGATAATGAAGTAAAGCTAGCCCGGAAGGAGGCTTATCTCTGCAAGAATAAAATTGTACACTTTATTTAACCTCTCAGAAAAGTCTTGGATAGTTTCTCTAGACTGTCTTTTTATATTATTATACTCAACCAAAATTTGCAAGGGATTCTTCTTCTCACCCCACCTTGCAAGAAAAGAATCTTCCAACTCTCGATAATTGGCAAAATCTCACGGGCGAGAACTCTTGAACCATTTCTTGACATCACCAGAAAAAAATTGAGCAAACAATCTGACTTTAACATCATCATGGTCTACTTCCTCCAAATCTACAAAATCACTGACCTTATCCACGTGTTGCTTAGCAGTAACTTCCCTTGTACCATCATATTGGGGAAGTCTTTGACCATAGTTAAGAGGAAAATCATGAAGTTGAGCAGGCAAAACAAGAGGGGCATATCTCATTGCCATAACTACTATCTGAGCAGTTGGATGATTATTGGACGGTGTGACTTAAACAATAGATGATGGAAAAACTTGATGAATAGATGTTGAAATAGACGATGAAGGACCAAAAAATTATATGAAGACAGAACTAGGATTTAAATTGAGTTGTGAAGGGACTAATTTCTAATACAATATTGTATTTTAAGTAGTTTTCTGAACTTTATTAACCAAACTTTTAAGTTTACTAAACTACTGAAGAATATTTTGACTGAACTTTTTTTCTGAAAGTGAGGTATAAGAACTAGCAACAAATGAATCCACTAGAACTTCAGGAATACATGAGCAGGATCTAGTTCTGGACAAAGGAACTTCAGAAAGGATTTCTGGTAAAGAAACATATCTCCTAAGAGGAATATTAGTTGATTGACTATCCACCACAATGCTCTCCTTCCTAAGCAGTCTATCAGGATCAAAAACAACCACAGCGGGATTTGGATCAGGATTCTTCCTGGTATACCTCCTAGAAGCTAGATCTTCTCATATAAAGTTGCATGCAGCTAATTTCACTAACAATCAAAGCAACTATGAAAATTTCAGCCTATGATGTAATTTTGAAAATAAAAAAAAAAATTCCTCGGGAAACATTATACCTTTTGATCCCTGACAATAGTCCCATTATGTTAGCAATCCATGATTCCTTTTAGGTTGAAGGAAAAGCGTCACAGAGCTAAACACAGACCTATTTTGGTTTAGACTAGTCTTCTCCAACCGGAGGGGGCTCCCTCACTTGTAAAACTCAGAGATAAGATACTGTGAAGCACTAATTCTAGCAGACCAGATCTGAAAAGTATTTTTAAATTTTAGTTGGTGATTGGTGAAGGATTCTAGAATAATTGATGCATGTGATCATGACTTTACTGGTTCATCATACCTATGCATTTCCCAACCAGTTTCATACACAAAGGCTTGACTAGTACACACTTTGAAATAGGAAAACAATTTGTAGTATAGTGGAACATGAAAACTAAAATGCTCATCCACAACAACAGAACAAATGAAATTTTTGTTACTGCAATTTCAATGAGTGAATATCAAGAGGAAGAAACAAAACATTTAAAGGCATAAAAATTTCATTTTGCAACTGAAATATTTGGACAGCTAAACAAGAGCATACAAGATGAATTCTAATGTGGTTGTTCCATTACACCTTTAAGAAGACTAAGAATAAAACATGAATAAAATCACAGATAAACTAGAGAGTGACTATTTCGAAGCATCGTACCACAATAATCTCTGCAATGTTAACTGGAATAACTTCAGCATAAATCGTATTCATTACTAAAAATCATAGCTTACATGAGTCTACAATAGCTTAGATTAATGTCGAACCAACAAGAACATGTTCTATCTATATTTTCTAGTTTAAATAGACCTATGACAAGAAATAATAAGGATCTAGATACATTGAATCATTGATCCAAACAGTGGATTGGACTAAAACCAAAAAGAGGAAATCTTTTGTTGTTTAGGTCCTTTTCCTCAACTAATAAAACAAAAAAAACATAAAAGTATTCATGACTTTATCTTAATACAAAAAAAAACATTAAGTCTCTGTGAAAGCAAGCCTATCTTCGAAATATATCTTCATGGGATAAAAACAGCAAAAAGAATAACAACAGAGTTCTGACTGTGCAAGGACTGCATAGCAGCTGGGTAGCGACAATGGTGGAAATGTTTTCCTTCCAAAAATGGTGCATGGCTGGAAATTGATGGTCTGAGTTGGCTACCACCTCTGCTACATGTTCAGACCTTTAAAATCTGACAACTATCTTCTTCTCAATGCTCATGCAAATCTGTAGGCAGGGCCTACACAGTGGCTGCATAGTGAACTTTCAAGATTGCCTCTTATACGCCCTCAAGTCTTAACAAAACACAACCATAATACTATAGTCCGCTCCAAATACCATAACCATACCAACACATTCATCAAAATAGCATCTGTAACTTGAACTCAAAAAAAAAAAGTACCCCTGTTGTGCAATGTAAACACTTTGAGACAGAAACAAAATTTCAAAACTTCATGCAAGGGATTGTTACCTCCTCTTCCTTTTGTATGGAGGTCTTGCTAGTGGAAGCTTGAACTTTTGAAGCTTGAGGTGTGGGATCTTTGTGCTCAGTGGTCACTGGTAGAGTGAGCTTTGCTTCACACAGAGCCTTAGATTTTAGCCTTGGCACTCTTCCAGGTGAAGGTTTTTTGGCTGCCTCTTTGTATTTCTTAACCAGTTCCCATGCCTTGTCTAAACTCTTCTTCGTACTCCTCAACTTTGCAATCAATACCAGGTTCCTTACATAGATGTTTTTTCATTGTCTTATTATAGGAATTGACCATTTAATAAAATGTTTACCTCCGTCGATGGCTTTGGATGCCTCAAATACCTCTTTGTCACAATTTTCAAGTAAATGTTGCAAAGATTTCCTATAATTTTGATTCTCTTGCCTGAACCTCTTAACATGATCCTGACTCTCCTCAAGCTCTTCTAGGCATCTCTGGTACTCTTTCCATTGGTCGAAATGTGGCTTACCAGGTCCTTGGGACACTTTTTTCATTTGTTGCACCCAAGTTTGTTTTTACTTTGTTGCTCTTGTTGTAGGCACACTGTACCCTACCCCAAGTTCTTCGGCTTTTTCAGAAAATGAAACATGTTTACCTTAATCTTTAGCAATAGGATTGGGAGGTGTCTCTACCCTTTCAGATGTTGGTTGGGCTATTTGTTTCAAGACTCTATTTTTCCTCTTCAAGGATGTTATCTTCATTTGATACTTAGAAAGAGCTTCCTTCATTTTAACCATCTTGGTGTTTTAGTCTTCATACTACATGGTGTTAGAGTCGGTCTGGTCAGCCCTCCATCAGAGATCAAAACTCTTTGTGCATTTCAATTTTAGGTGTCCCGCTCCATTCACTCAGCTGCATTTCGCTAGGGGCATGCCAGGATCTGACGGATAAATTCATGCTAATCATTTCCCCTCATGTCTGGCTCCTGCTGGCTTAGTTCTTTTGCCAATAATCACCAAAGTCCATGACAGTCAAGGTCTGGTCCTTTGCAGGACAAAGTCATTTTCTAGGTTTGGGTCTAGGAATTCATCAATTTGGTCTTTGAAACATGTCCAGAAAATCCACGCAGGCCAGAGGGAGGCCCTTACACAGCTATGGTTCAGAGAGCTTTGTCGTCACGCGGATAGACTTCGACTCTTCTTCAAAACTCTGTTTTGAAGAAAAGTCAAACAAGGTCATTTATGACAAAATTTTCCAAAAATCGCAAGTTGACTTTTTCAGATACAGTCATGGTTTCCGTGGCCAAATACCCTGTCATACAGTCCCTGCAAAGATGTGCCGAAAATTTCATCATTTGAGCCAAAATGTCAAAGGGAAAGTGAAAATCAGTGTGTTCTAAAGTCAATGAAAAAGTGCAAAACACAACATTAGAAAAATGGGTTTTCAAGGAGGCAAAAATTAAACCCATCTCTTCCAAGGCTATATATACATGTTTTTACCCAAATCAAAGGCATTGTGCTACTGCAAGACTTGGAGAAGACATTGCAAAGGCGTGAGTGTGAGATTGGAGCGTTTGAAGTGAGTGGGAGCAGGTTTTAGAGCGCGCGGCGCACATACCCAGGAGCGCGGCGCACTCACCGGGTGCGGCGCACACGCAGCCAGCCCACAGTTGAAGCTTTACACAGGTGCAGTGCATACAAAGCGTGCGGCACACTGGGAATTGCGCGCGGCGCACACAGACCAGGGGCCGAGAAACGTTGCCAAACCACCCAAAATTTTGGTGAAGGCTATCAAATCGAGAGGTAAGCCTCACGACATCACCTGCTCATCAAATTTTATCAATGATATGGTGTTTGTGAAGAGGTTTGAATGTCACCCAAAAATGCATAAGGTCAACCATGAGAAAATCACCAAGAAAACGATGGCTGGGGTTGTAAAATTGTGTTGTTAGTGCCAAGGTTTCACTCCACTCACCTATTCCCCTCACCTATCATTTTTCCCATCTCCCCTTGATCATTTTTCCTAATAACCCGCCCTAAATCATTAACAAACCCTCCCCCTATTTCTCCACTATTTGGTCAACTCAAAATCACCATAAGACCAGCTCATTGTGCAAGCAAGGCTGTGGGAGAAAGGTGCATAGTCAAAAGAGTTGAAGAGTCAAACGATTAGGAGAAAATTTGGGTGATTTCATTGCGCACGGCGCACACACCAAGGAGCGCGGCGCACTCATTGGGTGCGACGCACACAGGGTCCATCAATTGTGTAAATCTGCCACTAGCGCGGCGCATACCCAGCGCTTCGGCACACTGGGCATTGCACACGTCGCACAGAGAGATAAAGCCCAGAAACCAATCAATTTGCCTAAAAAATTTTGGAGGCTCACCAAATTTGAAAGGTAGGCAACCTACCTCCACTCTTGCATCAAACTTGTAAGGAATAGCATGGTTGTAGGAGTATAAATCAAATGCAAAAATTTTTATAAAGTAAACAAAAGAAGACACAAAGAAATCATGATCCTAGGGTTTATGCTACAGTGACAGTGCTGCCAAAGTGTTTCAAACCCTACCCCATCAACACTATACCCAAACTACTCCCAAATCCCTGACAAATCTCTCCCTTTAAACCCCTATTCCCCTTTCATCATTCCCCTCCTAATACTCCCTATTTTATTGTCCCCTTGGTGGTAGATTTTCAGAACAACTACCAGCTTCATTGGAATTCAAGTGCAGCATAAAACTCAGGATACAAACAGCAGTAATGGCATCTGAAGTTTCATCAGAATATGAGGAGGAGACCCACAGTGACACAGCTTCGGGAGAAAGGGCCCAAAGGAGACATCACCGGAGTGGCAGACATCTTAGAGATGAGCCAAACACCCTCACTGAGTTGCAGGTATGCCCTCTTACTATGTCTTGTTTCCAGCACTTAGCATGTTTCGAATTTTGTTAGAGGGTGGCAAATGCCAGAGTTCATCATGAGTAGGCCTGTCTTTTTGCACTTCACCTACATGGGGGAGAGTCTATCTTGGCTGGGGTCACTTTCACATTGACACCTGAAACCATATCAGTGGCAACAGGCATACCAAACATTGGAGAGCAGTGGCACAAGAAGAAGAAGGTAGAAAGGCATCATTATGAGCCTTACATCAAAGACAGCTGTTTGAGCCACCTCACGAGAGTTTTTCCATTCATATTTCTGAAAGATGAGTATGCCCCGCTCATGAAATTGATCATGAAATACTTCAGTTGCGAGGGGAGGTTTTCTCGCCTTTATGCATACCACATCAGGTTGCTCATGCACTTTACCAGGGTTCGGATGATGAACCTCCCATTTTTCATTTGCGGGAACATAGAGAGGATGAGAAATTTCATGCAGCACAAGACCCCTCGACAGCAGCTCAACAGTGTTTATCACTTTGCCCTTATCCGGATTTTGGTGGACCATCAGTTGGGATTGTAGGGTATTACTTAGGAGGACTTCCTTTCCCGTGACTTCTTCAGCGCTCCACAGGTAGTATCAGAGGAAAAGCATGAGGTAGGTGGTCCTTCACATCAGTATGAGTGCCATGAGACTGCTACCATGCCAATATACATCACCTATCAGAAAGGCAGTAGACCTTTGTTTGCAGCAGCAAAGCAAGTGTTATCTCCACCCGGGGTGGAAGGGGCCTCGCTTCCGACATCAGCATCACAGGAGCAGGGCAGAGGTAAGGAGCCAGTGCATGATGAGGGGACTTTAGGTCAACCATCAGGTGAATGAGAGACAGAATTCGTTCTCCTTCAGGATGATGAGACAGATGCAGAACCTACAAATGTTGAGCTTGGAGAGATCATTCAGGAGCAGCAATCGGTGATTGAGAACTTATCCCTTGACTTGGAGAGGGCTAAGTGGAACATGAAATATCTGGAGCAGAGGAACAAACAACTTGAGGATCGGCTAGCTGAGATAGAGTTGCAACTGATCAAGGAAAATTGGCAACACATCATGGCAGCACAAGGCAGACCTATGGAGCAAAGAGATGAGGACCGGGAGTATGTTTTAGAGAAAGTGAACATCCACTTGGAGCAGTGGTTGGATAAGGCTAATAGGGAAAAATACATGCTGAGGTGCATGACTCACCACTACATGGCCCGAAACATGAGCTCCAAAGCAAGAATCAGGAGCCTAAAGGCGAAATTGAGCAAAGCAACAAAAGAGGCAAAAGAGGCAAAGGAGCAAGATCGGCTTCGAATCTTGGCTGAGGCTTCCTTGGCATAGCATAGCACTTCATAGGGAACATCCAGCCCAAATTTCAAAAAATTTGGGGAAATTTTGGTCACTTGGTAATTTTTTGGGTAAAAAACAGGGATTTCCTCCCTGTGCGTCGTGCCACTGGCGCGACGCTAAAATTATAGGGCTCCAAACGAGGAATGGCTTGTAGATTTGGATTCAGCATGGAAAATTACGACTACTGGTGTCCGGGCAAGAGATTTGGGCAAAATCTAGGTCTCCTAAAGGTCAAAAAACACCCAAAAATGGCCTCTCTGCCACTTTTTTGACACACAGAAAGCAGCCTTGGGAGAATGGAGATTTGGACGGGAAAATGAGCACCAAAATTGAAAATTCCAGTTGGGTTAGAAAGTAGATAGGACAGGCTTTCCAGCAACCCCACTCGGGCACATTTTTGACACCTGAAAGTGCCCCAAAATAGGCCCCAAAGTAGCGTGATGCGCAGAGAAAATGGCGCGGTGCACAGAGGAAAAAATTGCCAATTTGCTTCCGTTTCACGAAATTTCGGGTCGCGACTTCTCCAAGTGGGCCCGCTCATCTACACTTCAGTTTTTTGGAACCAAAGGTGGCATTTAAAGAGTTTTTTCTCCATATTGGCTTCTATCCAAGTGGCGAAGGAAGGCAAACGGTCACCCAAAGCCAAATGTCATGTTTGCAACGCTCCACCTGCAGCTGATGGTTGGCTCTCCATCTCCATTTCGCAATGATTCGAGTAACTCCCCAACCTTTGGGCGTTCTATCTCTTCCTCACACATTCTATATATTGTATGCAAGTTATTTGCAAAAGGTTGGTTGGCTTGTAACTTCTGGGAGACTGTGGGAAAGAAACTCTGTTTCTTCACTGTGTATTTTTGACAGAGAATTAATGAAAGTAGTGGCTCTGTTTCATGAGATTCTTGTGGTTGTGAGTGTAACAAATGTGTCCCTTATGTTTTCATATCTATTTTGTTATGTTTCATAATTCAATTCATGTTCATTTCTAGTGAAATTTTCTGAGTGAGATTAGGTAGAATTCAATTTTATTGCTCTGCCTGTGGGAAAATTTCATGTTTAGTGTTATTCTTCTATTGAAAAAGATTCATGTCACTATGCCCTTTTCACTTTCTTCAGCAATCTATTCATGCCGCGATACCTCAAACTAAATTGTTACATTTTCCGCCTACCTTGCCTCACGGAATAATCTGTGCCTTTGTACTAAATTCTTTGTTCTTTGTTGAGCGTCGGTCCCATAACATCCCAGAAGCTCGGTCATTCATGAAAATTGTTTCCTGAATCCCTATTCACTTACTATCATAAGGTAAATATTTCATTGTAAGTCATCTCAGACCGTTTTCGATTATCCATTCACTCAGCGTGACTCGGAGAGAGCCCTCTCCTGCTCTGGTAGGGCTAGCTACCAGACTGAGCGTGGTTTGTGGTTACCCTAATTTTTGCCTTCCTTCAGCCTGAGGCAGATTTAGGTGCTAACATAGTGGCGACCATACTGGGGATGACAAACTGAAAATCGAATCCCCTAGTTTCATAATAATTCTAAGCTTCTGGACGATGAGCTTAGGATTGGAAAGGTTGAGTAAGTTGGTTGTGTCCTGTGACTTTTCTCAATAGCATGCTGGCTTCGAGGCGATATACCAGAGCCAATCCAGACCCGGATCCTCCTCATATTTACGAAAACCCCAATTTGATTCCAAGACTCCTTCGTCAAGAAAGCACCATAACTCCCGTGTTCAAATCCCATTCATGTCCCGATATTTTTGAGTATCTTGAAGAACTTGAGTTTGACGAATGGTTTGAGATATCATTATTTGAGTCTAGATCTGAAAGGGTTGTTGGTTATACTGTCCCCAATTCGCAATTTCTTGTAGACCTCGAAACCGAAAGAGCTAATAGGTTAATTGATAATTACAGTGCAACACAGCCCCAAACTCCAATTGCAAGCAGACAAGTCACGGAAAACAGATTTCCAACACTTACAAGAGGAGGAAGAAGTCTTGTGGACCATGGATTTCGATGGAGCAATAGGAAATGATGGCAGTGGAATTGGAATTTGGGTACGCAGTCCTTTCTCCGCCCCAAACAAAGTGCCTTGCAGTGTGAGGGTTTTTCTTATAAGTTGGCCTTTGAGTGTTCAAACAATGAAGCTGAGTATGAAGCTCTGATTGCTGGCCTGAAGATTCTTAGAAAGCTGAATGCAAAAAGGATTTCAATATATGGCGACTCCGAGTTGGTAATAAAATAGGTCAGAGGTGAGTATCAAGCAAAACATCCTAGGATGCGGGCCTATCGTAATGCAGTTTTAGACATCTTGAAGTTATTTTCAGAATACACCTTGACATGTGTGCCTCGTATACAAAATAGTATTGTTGATGCTCTTGCCAAGGCAGCGAGAAGCTTGAAGATCCCCATGAACTCCAGCAATAAATTTGAAATCCGTGTCAAGCATCGTCCAACCATTCCAGACAATCAGCGATATTGGCAAGTGTTTCAAGATGATGAGGAGATTAAGGATTTTCTGCTAAACAAAGGCAAGTTCAAAGAAACCTCAATTGATTTAGAAAACGATGAGGGCAAAGGGAATGGTACAGATGAAGTGCAGATCAATGAAATGGACGTATTGCAGCTGAAGAATAACATCATTCCTAAAGGCTTGATATCTCTATAGGAACTTTTTGATCAGGATGATGTAGCCCACAAGCCAACATTGTAGCCAACAGAGAAGGGTGTAGAAGAAGTCAACATCAGTACAGCTGCCAATCCAAAGTTGGTAAAATTGTCCAAAGCATTACCGCCAAAGATCAAGGACAAATACATCAGTTTGATGGCTTCATTTGCAGATGTGTTTGCTTGGGACTATTCTGATTTAAAGACCTATGATACAAATATTATTCAGCACACAATACCCATCAAGCCCAATCAAAAACCATTTAGACAGAAGCTGAGAAGGATAAATCCAAAGTTGTTTCCATCTATCGAAAAGGAGGTAAACAGGTTGTACAAGTTAGGTATCATTGTGCCCATCAGATTTTCAGATTGGATATCTAACTTAGTGCCTGTACGCAAGAAGACCGGTGAGATCCGCCTATGCATTGATTTCAGAAATCTAAATAAAGTCTCATTGAAGGACAACTATCCACTGCCCAAGATGGACCATATACTTCAGCGAGTAGTGGGGGCATCTCGTATGTCATTGCTTGATGGTTATTCCGGATATAACCAAATTTCTGTCCATGAAGATGATAGAGACAAGACAACATTCACCACTCCATGGGGAACCTTTCACTACGCCAAAATTCCCTTCGGTTTAAAGAATGCAGGTGCCACATTTCAGTGGGCAATGGACTTGGCTTTTGCAAATGAGAAGGATGTGTTTTTGGTGGTGTACTTGGATGATTTGACGGTATTTTCCAAATCTGATGAAGAGCACATGCATCACCTAAAAATTGTCTTTCAAAAGTGCAGGAAATATGGTCTATCACTGAATCCTAAGAAGAGCTTGTTCGCCATGGAAGAAGGAAAATTACTTGGGCACATCATTTCAAAGGATGGCATTCGTATAGACCCAGCACGTGTGCAAGCAATTCAGCAAATCGATCTGCCTAGGAACAAAAAAGAGATACAATCATTCAATGGTAAGATGAATTTTCTGCGTCGCTTTGTGCCTAATCTTGCAGAACACTTGAGAGAAATGACCAACATGCTTAAGAAGGACAGCCAGGTGAAATGGACAGAGGAGGCTGTAAAATCTTTCAACTTGGTCAAATTGGCCCTTTCTTCAGCTCCAGTTCTAGTCAGCCCGGACTACACTCAGGATTTCATATTGTTTTCATTTGCTTCTGAGCACACTATGGCAGCGGTATTATTACAGAAGAGAGATGATCTTGAAATATCCATTGCATTCTTCAGCATGGCTATAAGGGATGCAGCTTTAAAGTACAACATCATTGAGAAGCAAGCCCTAGCGTTGGTGAAGGCATTGAAGGATTTCCGGGTATGTATCCTACATTCTCACATTCTAGCCTATGTTCCTAATACTGCTGTAAAAGATGTTTTAGTGCAGACCGATCCGGAAGGGAGAAGAGGCAAATGGATTGCAGCCTTGTTGGAATATGATGTGGAAATAAAGCCCACAAAGCTGGTCAAAGGACAGGGGTTGGCGAAGCTAATGGCCGAATCAAACTTTCATGCCTTGGACATAAATCTGATCGCTGCCATGTCCGATGAGAATGAGGAAGGAATGTCAATTCAGGTATCCGAAATGTTTGCTTTGTCCCCATGGTATTCAGATATAATATATGTGCTGAAGAATCTATCACCACCGCCCGGCATGACTAGAAACAAAGCGAGAACACTCAAATTGAAGGCTGCCAAGTTTTTTATTTTGAATTCTGCCCTGTATTGGAAAGATCCCGGTGGCATTTTGTTAAATTGTTTGGTGGAAGAGGAGGCAAAGAAAGTCATGGAGGATTTCCACGGAGGAGAGTGTGGTGGTCATCTTTTTTGGCAGTCAACAACGAACAAAATTTTGAGAGCAGGGTACTACTGGCCTACTTTGTTTGCTGATGTGTATAAGATGGTCAAGTGCTGTCATGAATGTCATATTTTTGAAGGGAAATAGAAATTACAACCTTTTCCACTTAAGCCTATTGAGGTGAGCGCTCCCTTCCAGCAGTGGGAGTTGGATTTCATTGGGGAAATTCATCCCGCCTCTTCCGGACAGCATAGATGGATCCTTACAGCAACGGACTATTTCACAAAATGGATTGAGGCAGACCCTACCAGACAAGCCATAGACACGGTAATCATTTCATTTCTCGAAAATAACATCTTGTCTCGCTTTGGTTGTCCAAACAAATTAATCACCAATAATGCAGCAGCTTTCAAATGGAAAAGGATGGTAGAATTTTGTCATAAATATCACATAATTTTGGGTCATTCAACTGCCTATCATCCGCAAGGCAATGGATTGGTGGAATCTTCGAATAAATCCTTGGTCAACATCATCAAGAAGCTGCTGGAAATAAATAAAAAGAGCTGGAATAAGAGGTTGGTCCATGCGCTTTGGGCAGATCGGATCAGTCAGAAAAAGTTTATTGGTATGTCACCATTTGAGCTTATTTATGGAGTTGACACAGTATTCCCCACCTCTCTTGCTGCCCCAGTGGTCAAACTTCTTCAAGAGGCCGGCAGTGAAGAAGATCCCATGCAGAGAAGGCTGAATCAAATGATCCACTTGTAGCAAACAAGAGAAGAAGTTTTCAAGAACACATCCAAATTGGAGGAGAAAATAAAGAAAATCTATGACAGAAAAGCAAAAGCAGATAAATTTCAGTTGGATGATGTGGTGCTGAAGTGGGATGTAAGGAATGAAGAGAAAGGCAAGCACGAAAAGTTCAAAAATCTTTGGAAGGGTCCTTTCAAGATTGCAGCATATAGGGGTCAGAATGCCTTTCTTCTGAAGGAAATGAACGGGGAAGATTGTCTTGGAGGGCCGATCAATGGTCGGCTGCTCAAGCGGTACCATTGCTGATTGAATAACACTGCTTCCACTGTCATTATAAAGACCATTTCTATTTCAGTTTGGTTTCAGTCTGTAAAGTTAGTTTTTGAGTTATTTCAATGTCAGGTTTGAGTCAATTTCTTGTTCATTTCAGTTTCGTAAATAAGTCAGAGTCCTGTGTTGTTTATCGAAATGATGACTCCATAGCCCAATGGACAAAAGGCACTATCTAGCTCCTCCAGAGATCTGTTGTTCTTGGCACCTCCAAGGAGCTACCATCCCCCATTGGAGCCAATGTTAGATTCGGTCTGGTCAGCCCTCCGTCAGAGATCAAAACTCTTTGTGCATTTCAATTTTAGGGGTCCCGCTCCATTCACTCAGCTGCATTTCACTAGGGGCATGCCAAGATCTGATGGAGAAATTCATGCTAATCATTTCCCCTCATGTATGGCTCCTACTGGCTCAGTTCTTTTGCCAATAATCACCAAAGTCCATGACAGTCAAGGTCTGGTCCTTTGCAGGACAAAGTCATTTTCTAGGTTTGCGTCTAGGAATTCATCAATTTGGTCTTTGAAACATGTCCAGAAAATCCATGCAGGCTATAGGGAGGCCCTTACACAGCTATGGTTCAGAGAGCTTCATCGTCACACAGATAGATTTCGACTCTTCTTCAAAACTTTGTTTTGAAGAAAAGTCAAACAAGGTCATTTATGACAAAATTTTCCAAAAATCGCCAATTGAATTTTTCAGATACAGTCATGGTTTCCGTGGCCAAATACCCCATCATACAGTCCCTGCAAAGATGTGCCGAAAATTTCATCATTTGAACCAAAATGTCAAAGGGAAAGTGAAAATCAGTGTGTTCTAAAGTCAATGAAAAAGTGCAAAACACAACATTAGAAAAATGGGTTTTCAGGGAAGCAAAAATTAAACCCATCTCTTCCAAGGCTATATATACATGTTTTTACCCAAATCAAAGGCATTGTGCTACTGCAAGACTTGGAGAAGACATTGCAAAGGCGTGAGTGTGAGATTGGAGCGTTTGAAGTGAGTGGGAGCAGGTTTTAGAGCGCGCGGAGCACATACCCGGGAGCGCGGCGCACTCACCGAGCGCAGCGCACACGCAGCCAGCCCGCAGTTGAAGCTTTACATAGGCATAGTGCATACAAAGCGCGCGACGCACACGCGCGACGCAGGGACCAGGGGCCGAGAAATGTTGCCAAACCACCCAAAATTTTGGTGAAGGCTATCAAATCGAGAGGTAAGCCTCACGACATCACCTGCTCATCAAATTTTATCAATGATATGGTGTTTGTGAAGAGGTTTGAATGTCACCCAAAAATGCATAAGGTCAACCATGAGAAAATCACCAAGAAAACGATGGCTAGGGTTGTAAAATTGTGTTGTTAGTGCCAAGGTTTCACTCCACTCACCTATTCCCCTCACCTATCATTTTTCCCATCTCCCCTTGATCATTTTTCCTAATAACCCCACCCTAAATCATTACCAAACCCTCCCCCTATTCCTCCACTATTTGGTCAACTCAAAATCACCATAAGACCAACTCATTGTGCAAGCAAGGCTGTGGGAGAAAGGTGCATAGTCGAAAGAGTTGAAGAGTCAAACGATTAGGAGAAAATTTGGGTGATTTCATAGCGCGTCGTGCACACACCAAGGAGCGCGGCGCACTCATTGGGCGCGGCGCACACAGGGCCCGTCCACTGTGTAAATCTGCCACTGGCGCAGCGCATACCCAGTGCGCGGCGCACTCGGCATTGCGCGCATCGCACAGAGAGATAAAGCCCAGAAACCAATCAATTTGCCTAAAAAAATTTGGAGGCTCACCAAATTTGAAAGGTAGGCAACCTACCTCCACTCTTGCATCAAACTTGTAAGGAATAGCATGGTTGTAGGAGTATAAATCAAATGCAAAAATTTTTATAAAGTAAACAAAAGAAGACACAAAGAAATCATGATCCTAGGGTTTATGCTACAGCGACAGTGCTGCCAAAGTGTTTCAAACCCTACCCCATCAACACTATACCCAAACTACTCTCAAATCCCTGACAAATCTCTCCCTTTAAACCCATATTCCCCTTTCATCATTCCCCTCCTAATACTCCCTGTTTTATTGTCCCCTTGTTGGCAGATTTTCAGAACAACTACTAGCTTCATTGGAATTCAAGGGCAGCATAAAACTCAGGGTACAAACAGCAGTAATGGCATCCGAAGTTTCATCAGAATATGAGGAGGAGACCCACAGTGACACAGCTTTGGGAGAAAGGGCCCAAAGGAGACATCACCAGAGTGGCAGACATCTTAGAGATGAGCCAAACACCCTCACCGAGTTGCAGGCATGCCCTCTTGCTATGTCTTGTTTCCAGCACTTAGCATGTTTTGAATTTTGTCAGAGGGTGGCAAATGTCAGAGTTCATCATGAGTTGGCCCGTATTTTTGCACTTCACCTACATGGGGGACAGTCTATCTTGGCTGGGGTCACTTTCACATTGACACCCGAAACCATATCAGTGGCAACAGGCATACCAAACATTGGAGAGCATTGGCACAAGAAGAAGAAGGTATAAAGGCATCATTATGACCCTTACATCAAAGGCAGCTATTTGAGCCACCTCACGAGAGTTTTTCCATTCAGATTTCTGAAAGATGAGTATGCCCCACTCATGAAATTGATCATGAAATACTTCAGTTGTGAGGGGAGGTTTTCTCGCCTTTATGCATACCACATCAGGTTGCTCATGCACTTTACCAGGGTTCGGATGATGAACCTCCCATTTTTCATTTGCGGGAACATAGAGAGGATGAGAAATTTCATGCAGCACAAGACCCCTCGACAGTAGCTCAACAGTGTCTATCACTTTGCCCTTATCCGGATTTTGGTGGACCATCAGTTGGGATTGCAGGGTATTGCTTGGGAGGACTTCGTTTCCCGTGACTTCTTCAGCGCTCCATAGGTAGTATCAGAGGAAGAGCATGAGGTAGGTGGTCCTTCACATCATTATGAGCGCCATGAGACTGCTACCATGCCAATATACATCACCTATCAGAAAGGCAGTAGACCTTTGTTTGCAACAGCAAAGCGAGTGTTATCTCCACCCGGGGTGGAAGGGGCCTCGCTTCCAACATCAGCATCACAGGAGCATGGCAGAGGTAAGGAGCCAGTGCATGATGAGGGGCTTTAGGTCAGCCATCAGGTGAACGAGAGACAGAATTCGTTCTCCTTCAGGATGATGAGACAGATGCAGAACCTACAAATGCTGAGCTTGGAGAGATCATTCAGGAGCAACAATCGGTGATTGAGAACTTATCCCTTGACTTGGAGAGGGCTAAGTGGAACATGAAATATCTGGAGCAGAGGAACAAACAACTTGAGGATCAGCTAGCTGAGATAGAGTTGCAACTGATCAAGGAAAACCGGCAACACATCATGGCAGCACAAGGCAGACCTATGGAGCAAAGAGATGAGGACCGGGAGTATGTTTTAGAGAAAGTGAACGTCCACTTGGAGCAGCGGTTGGATAAGGCTAATAGGGAAAAATACATGATGAGGCGTATGACTCACCACTACATGGCCCGAAACATGAGCTCCAAAGCAAGAATCAGGAGCCTAAAGGCGAAACTGAGCAAAGCAACAAAAGAGGAAAAAGAGGCAAAGGAGCAAGATCGGCTTCGAATCTTGGCTGAGGCTTCCTTGGCACAGTATAGCACTTCATAGGGAACATACAGCCCAAATTTCAAAAATTTTGGGGAAATTTTGGTAAATTGGTAATTTTTTGGGTAAAAAACAGGGATTTCCTCCTTGTGCGCCGTGCCACTGGTGCGACGCTAAAATTCTAGGGCTCCAAATGAGGAATGGCTTGCATTCAACATGGATAATTACGACTACTGGTGTCTGGGCAAGGGATTTTGGCAAAATCTGGGTCTCCTAAAGGTCAAAAAACACCCAAAAATGGCCTCTCTGCCACTTTTTTGACACACAGAAAGCAGTCTTGGGAGAATGGAGATTTGGAGGGGCAAATGAGCACCAAATTTGAAAATTCTAGTTGGGTTAGAAAGTAGACAAGAAAGGCTTTCCAACAAGCCCACTTGGGCACATTTTTGACACCTGAAAGTGCCCCAAAGTAGCGCGACGCATAGAGAAAATGGCGTGGCGCACAGAGGAAAAAATTGCCAATTTGCTTCTGTTTCGCGAAATTTCAGGTCGCGACTTCTCCAAGTGGGCCCGCTCATCTACACTTCGGTTTTTTGGCACCAAAGGCAGCATTTAAAGAGTTTTTTCTCCAGATTGGCTTCTATCCAAGTGGCGAAGGAAGGCAAACGGTCACCCAAAGCCAAATGTCATGTTTGCAATGCTGCACCTATAGCTGATGGTTGGCTCTCCATCTCCATTTCGCAATGATTCGAGTAACTCCCCAACCCTTGGGCGTTCTATCTCTTCCTCACACATTCTATATATTGTATGCAAGTTATTTGCAAAAGGTTGTTTGGCTTGTAACTTCTGGGAGACTGTGGGAAAGAAACTCTATTTCTTCACTGTGTATTTTTGATAGAGAATTAATGAAAGGCAGCAGCTTTGTTTCATGAGATTCTTGTGGTTGTGAGTGTAAAAAATGTGTCCCTTATGTTTTCATAGGTATTTCTTTATGTTTCATAATTCAATTCATGTTCATTTCTAGTGAAATTTTCTGAGTGAGATTAGGTAGAATTCAATTTTATTTCTCTGCCTGTGGGAAAATTTCATGTTCAGTGTTATTCTTCTGTTGAAAAGGATTCATGTCACTATGCCCTTTTCACTTTCTTCAGCAATCTATTCATGCCGCGGTACCTCAAACTAAATTGTTACATTTTCCGCCTACCTTGCCTCACAGAATAATCTGTGCCTTTGTACTAAATTCTATGTTCTTTGCTAAGCGCCAGTCCCATAACATCCCAGAAGCTCGGTCATTCATGCAAATTGTTTCCTGAATCCCTATTCACTTACTAGCCTAAGGTAAATATTTCATTGTAAGTCATCTCAGACCGTTTTCGATTATCCATTCACTGAGCGTGACTCAGAGAGAGCCCTCTCCTGCTCTGGTAGGGCTAGCTACCAGACTGAGCGTGGTTTGTGGTTACCCTAATTTTTGCCTTCCTTCAGCCTGAGGTAGATTTACGTGCTAACACATGGTATCTTGCTCAGACTGCATTGGATCTTCTTCCTGCTCAAATTGCATTTATTCATCCTAATTCACTTCTTCTTCTTTATTGTCCTCTTGTTTTTCTTCTTGTTTATCCTCAAAAATTTCAACAACTTCCTGAGGGATTGATCCCTCCACACTCTTCTTGGCTCTTGACCTAGTCCTAGGCCTCATCATGAACTCATCTTTGACTGTCTCTTCTACTTTAACTTGAAACTTGGTGGTCTGAGATGATGCCACCTGAACCTTTGGTTCTTGAGTTTTCTCCTTACCCTTTGTAATCTGCTTCTTACCATGCTTACCAAGTTTGCCTGTGGATTTGTTGTTGGTTTTTTCATCCTTTTCTTCAACTATATTTGTCTCTTTCACAGTGTGGGTGACCTTCTTCACATGTGTTTCATGCACTTCTTGTTCCACCTCACAAATTTTTACTCATGAGTAGTAAACCAATACTAGATAGAAAGTCATACCAATAAATCTTCTTCTTGTCTACTGCAAACTTGACCAAAATTTTAATGAGGGAGAAATGAAAAAGACTGGACATGTGGTTATCCTTCTGAAGCTAAACCTTTGTTGCCATCCTTTCCAGACTCTTGAGTAAGAAGAAAGGTAGGTTCATGGGTTTTTTGTCTGTGAAATGCCATAGAAGCCTCAAATGATATTGGTACACCCTGTTGAATCTACCCTCACATGTGAAATACCTTTGGATAACTTTCAAAGTCTCACTGTAATGATCCTGAATATACATGGTGGGGAAATTTGTAACAAATTTATTGCTAAACTCGGGTTTAACAAATTGCTTTAAGGTTGAAATATTGATTTCATCACCCTTGAACAATTTCTTACCTACTGTTGGGAGGCGTGTGGCATCTGTAATGAGCTTCTCTGTAACAATAATTTCCACATTACCTAACTTGACTCTTTTATCATGGAATTTCAAGGAAAATAGAATATCCAGTGTCGTGTTATGACCCACTTTCTAAAAATTATGGCAGAATGGAATGCAACCAACATTCTCGAAAGCAACTCTGATGATTAGGGAATAATTTACTAGGTTTAGAGTGTTGAGCTCAGTGCGTACAACATCCTCTCCCTTTTTGCTAATAGTAGGAGCCATTTAACCCTAACACCTGGAAAAGTGAGTTTGAACTTTATGGTAGGCTATGTGTATAGGACAAAGAATGAGAGGCTTGACAGTTGTAATAGTGAAAAACTCCACTAGACAGCAGTACTACACAATGATGACAGAGCAAGTTTATAATATTAAATATGAGCAGGAAAGCATTCTATTTCACCCTATAATTTACCCTAGCCACACACAATTGCATAATGACCATGACTTTCATTTAAAAACACAACCTCAAGCTTTAAGTTTTGACTGTACCCATAGCTAATAGGGTGTGTTTAGCAAATTTTTCAAAGAGAATGCAATGAGAGCATTAATGTCCTCAATTGAAGTGTTGAACATAAAATTTACGAGATGGGAAACTAACCCCTACCTCCCAAAAACTGAAACTGATCTATGTTGGCGTTGATAGCCCCAGGGAAATAATGTGTAGTTCTCTTCGTAGCAACGGCGTAGCACAATTTTTAATTTCTCTACAATATGCCTTTCAATATTTAACCAGTCTTCAAACCTCCTGCACGACAAACCAAAACATTTGCTTGCAGTCAAAAATAGTGAAAATGGTGGTCTCTTGGAGTGGTTTGAAACTGATTCCAAATCTATGATGATGTGATTAGACATGTTATTTAATTGGCGCTCCACCTTAAAGTAATCATGTTTGAATACGGGAGCAAGATAGAATCTGGGTAATGGATTTAAAAATGATGAAATGAGTTCATGTATGGGGTATGTGGGTAATGTTCACTCATCACATGCAATGATGTTTTAGCAAAGGAAATTTGGGCTAGGATAAAAGGGGATTTAGGCCTAAGATAGAATAAGGGATGGTATGAATATTTTAGAAATGGTAAATAGTTTGAAATAATAAAGGGATAGAGGGAATAGGATAGGTTGGGTTAGGAACCAAATGGGGAATAAGAAATGGGGAAATTTTTTAGGAAAAAAGTTATATTGGAAGAGGGAAATAATTGTGATATTTTATAACCATGATGCCTTAAACAACATTCCCTTGACTATAAACACATGTTCAGGTGAACCCTCTAACAAACCCTTAGTTTGACACAAACCTTGACTCAAAAACTATATGATGACAACTATGAAAAACTCAAACACCCCTTCCCATTATCGATCAAAACTTTGATAACCAAGTTCATAATGACTTCCCAGGGAGTGGATGGTCGAACTCATGAAAGTAAAAATGTTTGTGAATTTGACCTCTTCCATGACAGCAAGATTATGGATTCGAAGACATTCAACTATTAATAAACTAACTGAATCTAACACTATCTACCCCCTTCATTCAAATTTCCTCTTCCATGGATGGTTACTTGACTCACACTATTCCCAAAAATTATTGTACTCATCCCATGTTATCATAACTAAGTGAATTAACCCTCCCACTCACCTCTTACATGAGTCTACTTACCCACATGCTTTAATAACTAACTAAATTGACTCTTCTATCAAACGTCACACATGTATTCAGTGATTTGATTTAATAAGTCAAATGAGGATTACTTGGTAATGACAATCATCTTACGAAAATGATTGGAATTATGGGTATGTGGATTTCCCCTTATATCCCCCTTCAATACCCCCCTCTTGTGGAATCATAGCCCCACTATGACTTTGTCCATGTTCATCTTACAAACGATAGCAAAATCTCATTTTATTATATGCTTAGATGCTATGTCACTTGGCCCTCGATTGTTCATATTATATACAATTACATTTTTAATTCAAGGATCAAAACTAAGGTGCTACATTCAAGATGAAAGACACATAGTTGATGTGATAACATCCTCCAACACCATGGTACTTATGTTGTCAAAGGGTTTTGGTGTCACAACTTTTAGACCTTCATTAACATGTGGTTGATATTTATGGAAATTTCAAACATCTTTTTGGATTACCTTATGGATAATTTTTACTTATGGTTGGTAAATATGTGATGCCCATAATAACTGCAAGCGACACTAATATAATAAAAATTTTGTTATGGGAATCTTGTTTCACATTAGTGCTCTCATAATAATGCATGCTTCTTGTTAATGACCTCACATGTATAACCATTGTGAAAGAGGTATTTTATAAAACATTGCCCAACCTAAAGCCTTGGCAATATAATTAAGCTAAGAGATGCTCTATAGACTAACATGAGGGGCATATTGTTAGATTTTAAATTAAATTAAAATATCAATTCAATTCAATTTGTCATATTATAATTTTTTTATTAATAAAATTAAAACCATTTTTTCAATGTGAAATTTATATAAATAATATTATTAAGAACCAGCATAGATCCATCTTAATTTTGAATCTACCAAGCACTGAGAGGAATCAAATCTCTCGAGATGCAAAAATTTCCTGAGGTTTTGCACTCAAAAGTAGGTTTGTATATTGAGTGATTCGATCCCTCTCAACATTTGTTTTAATATGGATCTATGCTAGTAGTCAACATTGGAGTGTATTGTTAAAAATGATGTGACAACATTCTCCATCCAATCCTAGCATCAATAAGAATTTCATTGTCATGATTTGTTAGTCCACTTTGGTTTGTGGTTGTTATCTATGTGAATTCCATAATAATCATAAGTTTCATTGTTAAATTGGTGTATCCTACAATATGGATTCCATACTTAAACTAATGCTCTTTCAACATGCATAACAATTAATTTATAAAACATTACCCACACCAAAAACATTGTCAATATCAAAACTCTAAAAGATTTATAAAGTGTTACCCACACCTAAAACATTTTCATTATTATCATTAATAATAATTTATGACTCTACAGACTCCTATCTACTGGAAGCCACCACGGCCAATGACCCTTTCCTAGTTTCTTCTGAACTATCCAACCACCATTGGATTGAAAAAACTGCTCACTTATATTGATTTCTCCAAAGTCCTCCAACTTTGCTCCCCTATGTGGTTCTCATTTAAAAATATGTCATACTAGAACCGGGAAATACTCAACATGAGCACCACAACAACATATCTTAAAAGCTCACAATCAAAAACCAAATCTGCACCACAAACTACAATCAAACTCTCCACGCAAACTATAAAACAATCTCCAAATACTCCTGCAATCAAACTATAATCATCTCCTCACTAGCTGAGACATACTTTATTTGATTGTTGCAACAATATCAAACTACTTCAGAAAAACTCCATCACATAACCCTCACACAACTTGCACACAATCCTCCAAAATCATACTCACACAACACATAACTCATCCAACCAAACTATCATTGACCTATCTCCAATATATAGATGAATTGAGGTGCTCAACACAATAATTACCAACAATTGTTGAGCTTCACAAACTCTATTCATATTCTTAGCTTGATCTAGATTCAGCTCATTGACTTGATCAAACCACTAATTCCACTTGCCTTAGGATATTTTCAACTTTTATTAGCTTCTAGAGGCTCCACTACCTTTTCCAACCATATACCAAAATGTTTCGATCAACAACATCGCCATAATAACAAAATTAGTTGAGTTGCGCGAGGAATGTGGAGAAAATATCATGAAAATGATTAATCGCACGCACAAGACTAGCCAAATTCGACTGGAAATTTTTAGTCACTCCCACAGGCTTGTCTCTTAGTGAATGAAAACTCTCAGTCACTCTAACGACCCATCATCCATGCGGTTGGGGAAGAGGATGAAGGAAAACTCAATCAAATCATCTCAAGACTCTGCCAAACTTCAAGGACACCTTCATCATCTTCTAAACACACCTCCAACCCTCTGTAAAAAGTATGCAACTAATGATATAGGACAAGAACATCTGCAACACGTCAATGACATGAAATACCTAGTTTTCTAAACTCCTCATCAAGACCAACACCTACATCTACTCAAGGAGAAAAAAAAACTTGTCCAAACACCTCCAGCACCTGTAGTAGCATCTCCAACACCTGCAGCAGCAGCAGCATGTCATACAACTGCCTCCAACACTTGTAGAGGCACCTCCACCATAAGAAACAACATCTCAACACATGTAGGAGCAACTCCAATGCTTCCATCACATGTAGAAGCATATGTAATTCTTGTAGCAGCAAACCAATGACTTGCAGCAGTAGCATCTTCAACCCGCACAATATATCTTAAATCCATCTCTACTTAGCCTCTCGTTCCTGTACTAGGTCATGTCATCATCATGTTGACATCAATTCCAACCAACAAGACTATCAAGCCAAACACTCATCACACATCAAGAGAATTACTAACATCATAAGGCATATAACAAGTAGCATCATGATCCTATTAACATCAATGCCAACAAAAACATCCTAGCGAGTGTTCATTTTATTTATTATGGAAAAAGGGAAATTGGCAAAGGCAATAGAAAAGGCTTTGAAAAGGCAAGAGGCATTAATTGGCATTTTATTTTATGAAAATAAAGGAAATTAGGAGTGTTATAGGCTATTTGGTCACATCTGATCAATCATCCTCCTAATGGGATCAATTAAAATCCTATTCCCCTTTAAATCATCATTTCACAAATCCCTATGCATGACTCTCTCATTCCCAAGAGTTTCTACCCTGAACTGCATCATCTAAGCCAGTTTTATGACCAATGCACCATGGCCTCTTGTTGGACAACATTCACCTACAGGTTTCTCCAATGTGGACTGTGTTGATCACCTACAGTTTTCTCCCCTTTGCACCTGCGTTGGTTCAAGAAATTCGAGAAAAAAAGAGAGAATCCTAAAGCCTCCATTTCTAGAATCCTCCGGGATCTCTTGCAACCATTTACCTTAGATAAAAAATTTGAATCATATCATATCCTACCTTGTAGTTTCCATCCCTTATCCTTAGATCTCATCCTCCCATCAAGAGTGGATCTCAATTCCAAGATTAGTAAAAGGATAAGAACTCCCAACTTACCTCACTCCTCTATATATTTACAGCCTTCCATATGCAAGGGGTTGGATTTTGGAGAGTGATTCTACCCTTATGTTTTTGTTGTGAGATTTATATTTTCATGCATTTAGGGTGATTGGAGGTGCACTTTGTGACAAAGGAAGGACAAGTCAACAACTTGGAGGAGCTCTTCTACAAGATAAACACCTATTTATGGTTGTAACTCACTCCATTTATATCAATACAAAGAGTTCTTTGTTTTCCTATATGTGATGTTTTTATTTCATATATTTCAATACCATGTTGATATGTTGAATGAAGTATATAGATGATTCTACATAGATCTCGTAGTTCCTTGGCTTGTGTTGTCTAGTTCTACATGTTCAAATTTTTGCAGTTGGAGCTAGGATTGGAGCATTCAAGCGAAAGAAGGAGAGAAACGTATGACAAATTCCAAGTAGGTTTCATCCCTTCATCTACTTACTTTAAGGAAAACATTGGGTCCTTTTTCTTTCTGTTGTTCTAGGTTAACCACCAAACCTAAGGGAGATACTTTTGTCCGCAATTGTAAATATCGCTTAACAAATTGGCAACTCCTCTGGGGATATTAGGTTGAGACTAATGGAAATAGTTCTAGAATATACCAATCAAGGGAACCCCTCTGACAATAATCCTGGTCATTTTCCTTCTTTTGGAAACATTGGTGCTCCTTATATGGCAATGTTGTCCCTTCCTGGATTTACCATTAGTTTGCCAGTTTGGTTATTTTTTACCCCTATGGTTCCAAATGTCCAAACTGCTTCTCAATCAATTTCTCCTCCAACTAAATAACATCAACCTTGTGTTGATCCTAAATTTGACCCTTAGCCTTATTAATCTATTTTTTCTTCATCCATTTCTTCCTCTTCGCCTAGTGAAAGTCTTGATTCTAGTAACTAGGAAGCTAAGAAGAAGAAGAAAATGACAAAGAAGCAGCAAAATAAGCAGGGGGGACCAAGAAACCATTGCTACAGACGCAACTAGTATGGAAAAATCTTCCAATAAGCCCCGTAAATTTAAATTCCCTTGCATGCTTTGTAAGTGTGATCACCTTCTTAGATATTGTCCTCGTATTCCCAAGGTATTAGAAGTGTGGCCTACAAGCTCACATCAACCTTTGTCATTAGACTCTAGAGATCATTCTAGTGATAAACCCTCAAATAGTGATAGTAAGGTCCATGGGAAAAAGGGTAAAATCAAATTTCCATGTAATTTATGTGAATGGAATCATCCTATTCATCTATTTCCTTATATGGATGAAGCCTCAAAAGTGTTGGGAAACCTTACATCTTCTCAGCCATGACTTCCAGTTGGTTACCGGAAGCTTTCTCCCAATCCTCCCGTAGGTTATGAAGTGATTGATCAGAATTTGAATCCAAACAATCCCGCTCTCTCTTAACATGAATCCCATGAGTCTGTTCCTGACCAACCATTGGTTGAGAAAATGGTTGACAGAATTCCACCTTTCGTTGATCATACCTTTCCCGTAGAGAGTGAGTCTCATACCACTTAGGTTCTTCTTGTTTCTTTAGATTCTAATGAACTGGGGGGAAATCCTCTCATTCGCAAGGTACAAGGGGATAATCCTCCCATTCCTACAGCACAAGGGGGCAGTTCTCATGTTCCTGCAGCACCCCTCCAAGTAGTATGGTCACTTCCTTTGATTGGAGTCGATTGACAGGATATCATCTTCCTCCTTACATGCCCTTCAAGATCATAGTACAGGCTTATAATGTGCTCATACCTATCACAATCATATATGAAGGCACATATGTTAGTATTATGTCCTCAACTACTTAGCAAGCTTTAGGTTCTCCGCAGCTTGTGCTCATTTCCCTGAATCTGTTGGCTTTTAACAGAGGAACCAGTCAACTGTTAGGGATCCTTCCTAAGATTCTTATTACTCTAGGAGGAAATATTTTCTATATCGATGTTATGGTAGTCCAAGGCCCTTTGGATTTTAATTTACTCCTTAAGTGTGAGTATGTTTATGTCATGGGAGCTCTTGTCTCTTCACTCCTTCGTCCGATGCGTTTCCTGCATGAAGGAAGAATCATGACTATTGACCAAATTTCATTTGTAGGTCCTAATTTGACTCCCAATAAACAAAATTCCCTAAATGGTCCTTATATGCAAGTGGTATCTCTCCTGTCACATATTAATTATGTGCTAACATGTTCCATGCCTGCGTCTATTGATGATCTAGTTGGTGATGTAGTGCATCATTTACTCAGGGAATTGGAGCATGACATTTCCATTGGATCCCTTGGTATATATCCCTTCTAGAGCATTGTTATCCCATCTGATGGGAACCTCTTGGAAGCCATGGTCACTCGAAGGCCATGATCAAGGTCGGAGCAGAGTTCCTTTTCTTATGTCAATATCGTAAGGTCAGAGCAAAGTTCATTTTCTTGTGTCAATCTCGTTAAAAAATGAAACAAGAACTAATGAGAATAGTTCTTTTACTTTGTAAACCTCGTTAACAAATGAAATAGGTTCCTATGAGCATAGTTATTTTCATGTGTCAAGCTCGTTAAAAAATGAAACAAATCCTCTTTCAATTAGTCTTTGATTAGATCTCGTAAATTCCCAATCGAGTCTTTCACTTGATCTCATAAATGAACATTCATTCCATCCTCCTATTAGTACCCAATAGTCTACTTAGGTTCATGAAATGAAGCTTGGGGGGCATGTACCTCGAATTTATTCATTATGTTGGGGGCATGAAAACTTATTTCAAGCATAGTTTCGTATGTTTCAATCTTAAGTAAAAATGAAACCAATTTCAAGCATAGTTTCCCATGTTTCAAGCTTCTGTAACAATGAAACCATTCCCATTTTATCCCTCGTGATTTCCATTTTTATCAGCCTGTTTTTTCTAGATGAGCCTTGGTTTTTTCATTCCATTGTCACCATATGCTTGGCCAATCATACGCTTTCACTTGGTTTTTTCCCTTTCTTGAGGAACCGCTACGATGAGTGGTCATATTAGCTAGCCTCTTGACCTTTGTGTGTTATGAGAAGTTCCATAATGGCTGGAACCAATTTCTACCTTTGATACCACTCATTCCTCGAGGAGTCCTCTTTCATCTCTTTTCAGACTCCCAAAGTTTTTGAGCACTTGTATTTTCGAAATCGTAAAATTAAATGAAAAGACGTCTTTTTAGTATAAGTTTACCCCTTTTCTGGACTAAAATAGACTAACTATGAGAAAGGAAAAACTTAGTCGAATTTATTCATTATGTTGGGGGCATGAAAACTTATTTCAAGCATAGTTTCGTATGTTTCAATCTCACGTAAAAATGAAACCAATTTCAAGCATAGTTTCCCATGTTTCAAGCTTCTGTAACAATGAAACCATTCCCATTTTATCCCTCGTGATTTCCATTTTTATCAGCATGTTTTTTCCAGATGAGCCTTGGTTTTTTCATTCCATTGTCACCATATGCTTGGCCAATCATACGCTTTCACTTGGTTTTTGCCCTGTCTTGAGGAACCGCTACGATGAGTGGTCATATTAGCTAGCCTCTTGACCTTTGTATGTTATGAGAAGTTCCATAATGGCTGGAACCAATTTCTACCTTTGATACCACTCATTCCTCGAGGAGGAGTCCTCTTTCAGCTCTTTTCAGACTCCCAAAGTTTTTGAGCACTTGTATTTTCGAAATCGTAAAATTAAATGAAAAGACGTCTACTTAGTATAAGTTTACCCCTTTTCTGGACTGAAATAGACTAACTATGAGAAAGGCAAAACTTAGTCGAACATGGCTAAGAGGTTCTCTTGGGTATTTTTTTCTGCCTTTTCGAACCTAAGGGACTACCTATGAAAAGCAACGTCTATATTTTTCTTGTTCACCTCTTTTTCAAACTATCTAAACATGAAAAAGAAGTCCATTTTTCACCCTCGTTGGACTTGTAAAAACATCAAACAGTGATGGACTCGTTGATCATGACGGGACCAAACCACTCCTTCTCTGGGTTCGTTAAATATTCTGAGGGATTCATCCGAAAGATGGACTTACAGATCAAGCATGTGTTATCCTCCTCAAGCTTGTTAAAAAATAAAGAGGTACTGACCAGTATGGTTGGGGAAATTGGGAAAATAAGGTACTCCATTTATTAATGGCAGCGAGTTATACTCTTCCACTTCATCTTTGTGGTTGTTGGGTTGGGTGATCTTCTTGTCTTTTGGTTCATCATACCTTAATAGAACCTCCATTTCATTTTTGGGTCAATTCTACCAATTCCATTCAGTGTAATCATTGTGTTCAAGAGAATTCATTTAGTTTATATCCATTACAATACTCTTAAGCATTCATTCCATGCTTTCCTTTCCTAATCCAGCTCCATATCAACATCATTTTATCTCAATCATCATACGTGTTTCATGTCGTTGATAGGGGATACATCAAGGCCCTCCTGCGATGGGTTGTTTCCTATTGACATCAACACATTATCCGGGGAGTTGAATTATAAACACCCATCGGTACCTTGGTGCTTGCATACATCAATGGAAAATTTCCTCGCTCTCAGCGACAGGTTTACAGCACTAGCCTTCGACCGAAATATTTTGTGTAGTGTTTGACATCAACACATTTTCACACCATACAGACTGTACTTGAGTACCTTGAGATCCATTAACATCATTGGTGGCTTCTCTTGAGTTTGGTAATGACTTACATCATTGGCTGGTAATGAGATGGTGTCTATCATGTTTGACTTCAACTCATTGATTTACATGTTTAGACTCATACATTGGTTGCTCGTGTGAACGAGATAGAAGACCCTTAATCTAGTTTCTGCCATCTGGGCTGTGATTTTAAGATTATACAAAGATCACTATGTATGATGGCTATGATTATACTAACAGTCATCCAGTCATTGGCCCACCATCAAACATCAATGGACATGTCTTTTGATCATTGTACATGTTATGTTAGTTTATGTGTTTAGTATGGGTATGTCTCCCTCAGCAAACGGATGTCATGATGTAAATGTATTGTAACAGAAGATGATCTTTCCTGTTGTTCTTGATCCCGACTTGTCACAAGGTAAAGCACTTCAGTCATCAGTCATCATCTTTGACTTTGTGCTTTAGGGGGCACTATGTTATAGGCTACTTTTTCACATCTAATCAATCAACCCCCTAATGGGATCAATTAATATCCTATTCCCCCTTTACATCATCATTTCATAAAGCCCTATGAATGACTCTCTCATTCCCCAGAGTCTTTGCCCTAAACTCCATCATCTGTGCTAGTTTTAGGACCAACGCACCATGGCCTCTTGTTGAAGAGCATTCACCTACAGGTTGCTCCATTGTGGCCTTTTTTAATCACCTATAGGTTTCTCCCCTTTGCACCTATGTTCGTTCTATAAATTCAGGAAAAAGAAAGAGAATCCTAAAGCCTCCATTTCCAAAAGCTTCCAGGATCTATTGTAACCATTCACCTCAGATAAAAAAATTGAATCCTATCCCATCCTACCTTGGAGTTTCCATCCCTTATCCTTAGATATCATCCTCCCATCAAGAGTGGATCTCAATCCCAAGATTGTTAAAAGGATAAGAACTCCCAACTCACCTCACTCCTCTATATATTTACAGCCTTCCATATGCAAGGGGTTGGCATTTGGAGAGTGATTCTACCCTTATTCTATTGTTGTGAGAGTTATCTTTTCATGCATTTAGGGTGATTGGAGGTGCAATTTGTGACAAAGGAAGGACAAGTCAACAACATGGAGGATCTCTTCTACAATATCAACACCTATTTATGGTTGTAACTCACTCCATTTATATCAATTATCAATACAAATATTTCTTTGTTTTCCTATATGTGATGTTATTTCATATATTTCAATACCATGTTGATTTGTTGAATGAAGTAGATAGATGATGCTACATAAATCTTGTAGTTTCTTGGTTTTTGTTATCTAGTTGTGCAGGTTCTAAATTGGCAGCTAGAGCTAGGATTGGAGCATTCAAGCCAAAGAAGGAGTGAAACATACGACATATTCTAGGTAGGTTTCATCCCTTCATCTACTTACTTTAAGCAAAACAATGGGTCCTTTTTCTTTCTCTTGTTCTAGGTTAGCCACCAAACCTAGGGGAGATATTTTTGTTTGCAATCATAAATCCTGCATAATAAGGAGAAAGGAAGGTAAAAGATCATAGGTTGCATGTGAGGAGGAAAATGAAGGAAAATAACGGAAATTGAAGAAAATAAAGGCCTCATTAATAAAAAGGCTTCTGAGGATCAGTTCACAACATTTAGTAAGATTAGTTTTGGAGCTCTCTATCTATTCTCTCTACTCTCTCATACTCTCATACACTTACAGAATTCATGGAGAACTCTAGAATTGGAAAAAAGAAGGTAAAGGAAGGACAAGGAGGAAAAGGGAAGCAAATATCAAGCAAGGAAGAGTTGGATTAAGAGGCTACAGTAGGATTAATTACAGGTATTGTGTTGCATGTATCATTTCCAAGCTAGTTTTGGCATGCATGGTACATGTGTATGTGTATTTGGTTCTCTTGTTTTCATTGGCATGGGTTCTACTAGGTGTGACAGTGGTTTTCAGCCTTGCCTTTCCATTTCCATATATTCATGGTGTGATGGGGTTCTTTTACTTGGTTGAACTGGATTGTCGGATGGTTTCGAAACTGAGTGGGGTGGTCTAAGAAAAATTCCCAAGGGCATAGGAATCCCTTGATTGGTAAATGGTGGGATACACAGTAAAGACTAAGGGTGGAGAGAGGAAAATTCCTTACGAATTAGGTGGAGAGACCCAGAGGCATCCATGCATGTTTAAGGCCTAGTGATCCCTTGACCAATATATGGTGCGATTGTGGTAAAGCCTGGTATTGTTTGTTTATTGTTTGGGCCTAGGAATCCCTTGACCGGTAATGGAGGGATACACGATAAATCTTGGTTGTATAGATGAGACTTTTGGTCCTAGGAATGCCTTAATAGGTAATGGTGGGATACACGATAAAGCCTAAAGAAGCCCTGCTTTCTTTGTTGTGAGTCCCACATTCACGCTTGGAATATGGCACGGGGGTGATTGGCTGAAAGAAAGATTTGTTTCAGCCCAATCTATTGTCGGGTGGTATGTGGAAGTCCCTGACTTTGTTGGATTTTTCATATGTTAATAAGATTTATTTTTCCTCTCGTGTTATATGTGTAAATGTACTTGTCATTATGGGGCTATGATGGTTGTTCTATTATTGTTGTTTATCTGTTTATATGTTGGTTACAAGTATGGTTTTATGGCAGACTTGATTTATGCCTCTCATCATGTTTTGGTTAGTAAATGAAATTTTAATGAATGTATGACCTAATAGATGATAATGCAGATATTGTGAGAGGGCATCAGACTTGTTGATGAATCTTAGATAATTATGAGACCCCTATGTTCAGGTTTTTTGTTTTATGACCTATACATTACATGTTCATGAGGCGTTTGACAAAATTCCTGTCATGGTTAGGATGGGTCATGCTAGGTGCTTGTTCAATTTTTGCATTAGAGGCCTTATCTTCTTGTTAATTATCACTCTGAGTGTTTCATCAGTTTTTGGGCAGAGGCCTGGGTCCTAGCCCTGAAAAAGTGGCTTAAATCTTGCGGTCGTTGGCACATAACATGCTGAAAAAGACTGTAGTCGTTGGGAAGAAGGCATGTGGGAGCGACTGGATGGTTTTAGTCACATGTAGGCCTTTTCATGGGATTGAATGGGGAATTATTTTAGTGAAAGGCTAAGTTAACTCAAGGATTGGGCACTTAGGGTTGTTGGCTAGGTCCTGGGGGTCATGTAGCACCTCACAGAGGTCTGTAAAGTTTTTGGTTGTTCGGTACAACTTCCTTAAGGCTATATAGGGAGTTTAATCATATCATAGTAACTCTTCATCACACATTTACCCCAATAAACTGGTAAGATTGGGTAAGTGTGGGAGGAGGGTGTTACAGTTAACCCCTCCTATAATTGAGTTGGAACCTTTTCTAATAGTCTTCCAAGGACTCATCTGGCCCTAGGGTCATTCTAAAGATTTCCTCTTTTGTCTCCTTAGACCTACAATATTCCTTCTAATTCTCATTAAAGCCTTGTTGCATTTTTTCCCAGCTGGGGATGCTGCCTCCAAGTAAACTCATAAGCCAACACAAGGATGCATCCTTAAGGGTAGAGGGAAACAACTTCAACTTTTTTCATCAAAGGCATAGTCATAGATCTTACAAACTCAAACATAAATGTGTTAGGGTCCTAAAAGGCTAAGCCATGGAAATGGGGAAGTGGTAGGGCTTATATTCTTCATCCAAGCCTCCCCATTGGTCTCTTGTATAGGAAAGAACTCATTTTTTCTATTTTCATCCATGTTTTAAGTAAGTGATATGGGCTCTTCCTCCCCTATGGATTCTTCCAAAAAATTAGTTTTCTCACCTAAAGGATTCTCTCACTCCCTTGTGATCATAGAGGGAATTACACAGTCACCAAAGAAGTAGGATGGTTGACTACTTAATGGGGTGGCGGTTTTTGGTATAAATTTCCCTTGATTATCCCTACTCCTACGAGGCATGAAAGAACTAGTTTTTTTTATGTGTTTTATTCTTCTTATTTTTTATCTTTTCAAATTAGGAATGTTAGCGCAGAATAAATGATGGAAAAAATAAATAAAGGCAACCTCTAAGTAGAAAAAACACCTCCTTGGACACATCCCCGGCAATAACCAAAAAGTGATGAGCCCCGGTATCACAACAAGATTGTTGACACTCCCAAGGCTACCAACTTTAATTATCAACCTGGGGTTCATACAAACTTAAGAGGTGACAGTGTTGTATGCATAGTAGGTCAAGTTATACTCATGCCACCTTCAATAAATGGACCAGATCAAGGCATACAAATATCACTCTTTTAGCTAGCTCAAGGAAGGGAATTGCATGAAAAATAAAGTTCTACTCTAACTGCATGAATGAAAAACAATTGCTCTACTTGCAGAAATGGAAAGTGTCATTCATCAAATGTAAATTTTAACCCTAGTTGCAAGAATTTAGAGGTTATGCTAGTTGTAGGAATGAAAATTACCTGTCTATTTGCATTATGTAAAACTTGTGCTACTTGCAACAATGTGAATCATTAGTCTAATTGCAAAATGTGAAAAATTGCTTTGAAAAGAAACTAATCCTATGCAAGAACAACACTTTGTAATTGAAATCCTAAGAGCATGAATTCAAGAAATAGACCTAATCTACTTTGCATGGGAAAATCACCCTCTTAATCACTATGTTCAAAGGCACTTGGATAGACTAACGGAACTCATATGCATTTCGTAAGAGAATCATCATTATCATTCAATTTAGAAATTTGTCACCTAATCCTAATTGCATAATTGTGCTTGAAGTGAGAAGAAGGAAAGTTCAAAGTGGTCTTGGTTCTTCCTCAATCATGGATTCAGAGTCTAGGGGTCATTATTCAATCCTAGGAGACAAAAACCAAGCTTTTGGAGCAAATCTAGTCAATTTTAGGGACTGCTACAGGATTGTTATATGATGCTATAAGATTGCCAGTTTTGCTACAAGATTGATTATGTGAACATCCTGAGGGAGAAAAATGTGTTTTGAAGGTAGGTAAGGGTATATTAGGGTTGTGTGAGGCTTTTTCCAAGCCCAATACCTCTTAAATTCCCATCTTGCACAAAAACTAATGCACACGGTGTCCCTTAACTAACCCAGAAATATGGTCTTGGTGGCATAGTTTTGAAGACAGTGTGAGGTGACAAGGAAAGAGTTGATTATGACAAGGGGAATGTAGAATAAGTGTGCCAACCCTGTAATCCATTGGTAATACCTGTATAGCAACAAATCTCTTTTCTTGCACTCAAAATGATGATCAAATTGCAGCAAAATAAGCTAAGCAAGAAAGGATGAGTCAAATTTTATGAAATAAAACAAAGAAGAATATTATTTCATTAAGAACTAATTTACCTTACAACATGCATCTAACCTACATACATGAAAACTTGAAAAAGATGATTTTAACTCCTAAATTTCAGAAACAGAGTATGCAAGAGACAATGAGCTAAATCCTAGCAAATTGCAAAGGAAAGCAACCACATATTTTTGGCTTGTTGTTGTAGACTCCTCAACCACACTTCCCACAAGAGAGGTGGTAATCAGGCCTGCAACCACAATTTTTTAGCAAATAAACTTCTACTCAAACAAGGAAGGAAATGTTGCTACTAAAATAATGCATAAACATGATACATAAAGAGGGATTGTAGCCTATAGGTTGGGCCCTAACCCAAGGGGACTCATCCCTTTGCAACAAACTCAAATGTGAAGCAACAGTAGATTTTTCATTAACATAAAATAGAGTTCAGATACATCATGCAAATAAGAATAGAAATGAAAAGCTTGAGCACTTGGCTCTTAATATCCCTTCTTGCTTCCAAAATTCTAATACTAACGAGCTCTTAGGCTTATTGATTTATAAAAAGATGATTGATGGGTAGCCTCCTTGGAAGGAGGACTACTTCTCTCCAGAATCTCGTTAAGTGTGGATCTAGCTCCCTTAGATCCTCGCATTCACTTGAGTTCATTTTCTACCAGTATAACTTGAGTTGTAGATGAGTGATTCTAGGGATCACTTCGAGTCAAATGAGAGTAAATGCAAGGGACAAACCTCATGCACTTCCTCTATATGCCTCTATCCTTCCTATGCATCATACATGTACTAAAAAATGTTATTTTCCCTACACAATAACCACAAACATAATTTAATCTTCCTATTAAACACATTATGGCCAAAAATATGTTAATTAATGTGAGAAAATGAGAAATTATGGGCTTGAGGGTGGAAAAATGACCTTATAATATACCTTTTGATGGTACCCATCACAGAGCATTGAAAAATGAATAAGAGGGAGAAAAAGAACTTGATCTGAATGAAAAGTGGCATCCACCCATGGTATTTACCCATAGTATCTATCCATGGTATTTACCCATGGTATTGTAACTTAAGAAGGCTATAAATAATAAGCCTCACTTTGTAAAAGAGAATATTTTTCCACCATAATGTAGTTGTAGCTACTTCTCATTATTTTCATAAAAATAAATTACATGTTTCCTTCTTCTCTCTCATCATTTAAGTTTATCGGATCTTGGCCCCAGTGAACGAGTGTGAATTCCTCCATCCTTTCAATTGATCCCTCATCGAACATCTCAAAACGATTGTTTTGATAGACACGAAGGCTCTCTTGGCATTATTTAGTGAGGATCAAACCCTAGAGAGTGTCATCCCCTAATTATGTTCCAAATTCAAATGTCGTGAACATTTCAATATTTTCTATAGTCTTTTCATCCTCATGGAGGATAAGAGTATCTTGAAGTAGTCTTAAAGCTTGATAGCATTTTCCATCTGCGGGAGAATTTTAAATGGTTTTAATTCTATGATACTTTAGCCATTTCAAGGTTAACTAAATATAAACTCTTCATAAATTCAAATCTACATTAAAAAATATGGTAAAAGGAGATCTCATGATGGTCGATGGATCCTTGTTCCTACATTCGACACTTGCATTATATGTTGAGTACTTGAGGAGAAAGATTGAGCTTACAAATGCTTGGAATGCATGGGAATTTTTATGCCACGCATGCAGTGGATTGTGAAAATCTCCTCATGGCATTTGGAATTCAATTTGATGATCGAGTTACTGGTAAACTAGAGGTTTTTTCAATCAAGGCAATCATTGTGCACATTAACATTGATATGTCATAGATTGATAAGAATAAGAAGCCCCATGTTTGTTGAGATGTTGGCTCCACTCTCTTGAGGCCTTAATTCCTTAATCAAGACATGAAATTATGATAGACTCAAGTTTTGTGATTGGAATGAAGATATAAAATAACATGAGTGAGTCAAAGTTAGTTCCTGCAAGCATTGTAAGGATGAGCATGGGGGTATCTAAATATCTGCAGTGTTTCCTATTCTCATCAAGGAAATTGGTATGTTAGTGATAAGCATGGGTAAAACATTTAGGGTCACTACCAGTTCATCAACATAAAGAAAAAGCATTATGAGATGACTTTCTACTTTTTTTGTGTAGACAGTGAGGTTGGAATGGCTTCTAAAGAATCTGGTGTCAAGAAGAAAGCTATCCATTTTTGCATGCCAAGTTCAAGGAGCTTGTTTAAGACCATAAAGAGCTTTATTAAGGCGGAAAAAAAGGCTAGAGTCACTTTGGACATAGACAAGAGGTTTTTCCATGTAGATTTCTTCTTGTAGATCCCCATTCTTGAAGGAATATTTAACATCCATCTAATGGACCTCCCATCCATGTGAGGCAACAAGGGATAGAAAAAGGCAGATGGAATTCATTTTGGCGACAGGGGGGAAAGTTTCATTTTAGTCAATTGCTTTAGCTTGGGAGAATCCTTTAGCAACTAATAAGGCCTTATGTCTTTCAATACTTCCATCTAATGCATACTTAGTTTTATAAACCCATTTTCATCTGACAAGTTTTCTTTGTTTTGGAAGAGGTACAAGTTCCAAAGTATCATTTTCCATTAAGGAACAATATCCTACATTCATTAGTGTTTCCCAATGTGGATGTCTCGAAGCTTCTTCAAATGGTTTTAGATCATGAGTCCCTGAAAATTGATCCAAAATAGAGGAGGCTCATTAGAACTATGAACGAGTATGATGTTGATCTATAGGATCACCACTACGGTCACCAATGACTTCACATGTTTAACAGGCCCATTTGGGAAGTTGTGGTGTTGGTGCATGTTCATGCTCAATGGACTCGTATGGAGGAATGTTAGCAAGAGTAGGTGGATTTCCATCCTCAATGTCATTATTTGAAGAAAAAACCAAAATAGGAAGACAAGGTGACACAAACATCGAATATGGATTGTAGGGTGAAGAGGGCACAACCGTAGAATTAGGTTTGCAGACCAAGATATTTTCATCGATTTAACATCTCTTCTAATCATTATTTCATTGGAGTGAGGTTGAATAATTCTATAACATTTTACATTTTCAGAATATCCAACAAAAGTACACTTCTCACTTTTAGGTTAAAAAGATTTCCTTTTTTCATCAAGAATGTGAACCCATACTACACTACCAAAGATACGAAAGTGGCTTACATCTAGCTTAATTTGAGTCCATGATTCTTCTGGTGTTATATTTCTTAAAGCCTTTATGGTGGTGTGATTTACTATGTAATTTGCATAGTTTATGGCTTTTTCCCAATGATGAAGACTTAATCCCTTAGATTTAATCATACCTAGCCATTTCTTTCAAAACAACTCTTTCTTTCAACGAAACCATTTTGTTGTGGTGCATATGGAACAGTATGTTGCATTTAAATTCCTTGTGTAGTGTAGTAACTAGTGAATTTTTTGTTGAGATATTCACCTATGTTATTTGTTCTTAACTTTTGTAGTTGATGTCCAAATTATTTTTCTACAAGGGCCTTGTAGGCTAAGAAAAAGTCAAAAACTTCATCCCTAAGTTCTAAGAACTAAACCAAAATACATCTGGAAAAGCCTTAAATAAAAGTTAAAAAGTACTTGAATCCATAGAAGGAGAAGAAAGTGAACCAAAAAATCACTATGAACAAGCTACAAAGGGGTTGAGGCACATTTGTTAAGATTGTCTTGATGATGATTGTTAAGAACACAATTGGCATAAACACCATCATTGCAAGAAATAAGAGGAAGAATATTCACCATATTTTGATTACATAGTTTTTGTACTAAGTGATAGTTTAAATATCCAAATCACTCATGCCAAAGTTTGCTCAATTGATCACTATAAGCAATAAAAATGAGGGAAAACGTGATGACAAAAAGTTTTCAAACTTGTATAACTGGGTAATATCAACTATTCATGTGGCAAGGACGTGTTTAGGATATTTTAACTCCTTAATTACAACTTGGTGAAGTGAAAATTCTATTAGTTTACCTTCACTTGACTGAGTAATATGATATATGGATAGAATCTTGTAGGGAAGACTTAGAACACATAATACATCATTGAAATGACCATTATCTACTTGAACTATTCCATACCCTACAACACTAAGAGATATATCATCACCAAAAATATTTTCTTGGTGTTACAATCATTAAGAGAAGAAAAATGGTTTTTTCCTTAGCCATATGATAAGAAGCTCCAAAATCAATAAGTCATTCATTAGAAGGAGAAGTAGAGGTTGCATTGAAGGAGAAATCAAAAGTATAAAGTGCATGTCCATGAGAGGAAGTGTTAGAAGAATAACCAAGGTTGAGGTTGTGCATCTTCATTATTGCTTCCAAGGCCTCCATATTTTTAAAGCAATTGGACTCTATTTGATCATCTTTCCCACAATACTTGCAATGTTTCTCAAGCTTCTTATTCTTTGATTTTGGTCCTTTGTCGCCATTAAGAGTAGATGTTGGCTAAGAGGGTTTGGAACCCTTATTTTCCTTATTGTTGTGAGGATATTGCTTCTTTGAATAATTCATTTTACCTTTGTTGGGAAACCAAGGCCTTGTTAGATGTACTTTTAGTGCTAATCAATCCAATATGTAATAGCTTGTCTTGTTCTCTAATAAAAGAGTCACAAAAAGATTAAAGAGAAGTTTTTTTATAGGAAATTCCCAAATATTCTCTAATGGCACAAAATGTAGATACAAAAATAGATTATTGAGAACCAAGTTGTGAAAGAATAATATATATGCAACACCCATTGTCTAGATCTACCTTACAGTCTTTACACAAATGTCTAAGTGTCTTAAACACAGATAAGTAATCTTCAATGCAAGAAAATCATTAGGATTTAGAGTCATGATATTATTCTAAAGCTTATGGGATCTAATAATATTGACTTCATCAAATATCTTTTGTAACTTTTCCCAAGCTTCATTCGGAGCATCGGTTTCTTGAATACCAACTTAGATCCATCTTAACTCCAAATCTACCATGCGCCAAGAGTGATCAAATATATTTTCAATTTAAAAGAGGTTTTCATTTCAAGATATTTGATCCTTCTCAACACTTGGTAGACCTGGATTTCAGATGCATCTAAGCTGATAGAAATTCTATAGAGAGAGAGAGAGATTTCTTCTTAAATAAAAATACTATTGGAAAAACCAAAAATTAGACACATAAATCTCTATTTTACCAAAATATAAAGAAATCTACCCGGATCAACAACATTGTAGTCAGGAAAATGTGGACACGCTATTCCACTCATGTGAGCCTAAACTCTTTTAGAAATCATGGCCAAAATTAGTACAAAGTAGCAAAATCGATTTTTTTGAACAACAAAATTTGTAACTAGGAAAACGAAGAAATTCTTCTTCAGACTTTGCGAAAAAATGTACGTTAATATTTAACTTATGGTAAATACCTAGTCAACTTTTTTCCATTTATTGTGAAACCTTCACCTTTGTCCACTTATAGGAATCATCATTAGCAAAATTTACATTCGCAATGTTTCTATCAAAAATATTATTTCCCAAATTGTGAGTAAGATGGCGTACACAACGAATTAATTTGTCCCTATCAAAAGTTCATAGATACACTTGTTGAACCCTTCATGTGACAAATTCTTGTGATTTCGCAAATAATTTCCAGGGTTTTTTAGCTCTCTTTGAAGATTAAGAGATTGGGGTTTATTCCGATTAATCTAGGTTTCATTTTCAAAAGCAAAGAAAGAAATCAAGTTAGTTAAAGCTAGTTCGGGAAAGAAAAAAATATAATCTTGGAATTTCAAGGACAAATAAATAGAATTTTTCATTCAAATGGATAGAAATCAATGACTCTCAAATACAATGAATTATTGTGCCAATTATCACAAAAATTTCTGGAAAAAAAAAATGGCACACATGACTTCAGGATACCTATATTTTGCTGAAATCCATAAAATAAACTTTATCATGCCAAATATAAGACAAAATTTCACAAGGTCGCAGAAAAGTTATTTATTTTGTCATTGCACAAGAGAGCCTCACATAAGGTGTTTCTCTACTTCATTCAAATTCAAACCAACAAAATTAATTATTTACAAACACAAATTCGTTGATGGTAAATTCACTATTTTAGCTCTGACAAGATTGGACATTACAACATCTCTTCCATGTTGGGATGGAGAGGGCCTCTCGGTTCAATGAAATCGCAAATCAATATAAATAGACATTCCAATTAATCCATGAGTTTCATTATCTCTATTATTCCATTTGGATTTCTTATCAGGATTAATGGGGCCATTTTCTTGTCCCAAGACAATGTGGTACAATCCTTTACTTCAAGAAATGGACATTCCAATTAATCCATGAGTTTCATCATTCCTATTATCCCAATTGGATTTCTTATCAAGATTAATGGGGGAATTTTCTTGTCCCAGGGCAATGTGGTACAATCATTTACTTCTTAGTACATTCTTTATGTGGGATTTCCATGAGAAGTAGTTTCGTATCGGTAAGAAAAAGTTCACTTGGAGTGGCCATTATAAAATGTGAAGATAATATGGTTTCAAAATTTGAAACTAACTATCTAGATAGAAATCTCTCGAAAAAATAGGTCATTTCAAAAACAAACGGCACTTAAAACGGACTTTGAATGTGAAAATTATGCCATTTTCAAAAAAGGAATTAATAGTAGAAAATAGCCAAGTTGTGATGGATGATGGTTAAAAAAAAAACTAAAAAATATTTTCCATCACTAGATTTGCCTATAAGCTCACTTTTACAAATAAATAAAATTAAAATTATATTGATTCACTTTTAATTTATAGGAAATAAAACTTATTTTTTAGTGATTCACTTTTATATGACAAGCGAAATACACTCTACAATAAAGTTATGAAATAACTTAAAATTGCATGAAAATTTTCACAAAGTAACTTAAAAATAAATTTGAACTCAAGACCTCTTACTACATAAAGTAGCATATTTTAACCAAGTGAGCTAGTGCAAATAACATAAAAATGGAAGTGAAGGAGGGTGTTGTTGTTGTTGTTGTTGTTGTTGTTGTTGTTGTTGTTGTTGTTGTTGTTGTTGTTGTTGTTGTTGTTGTTGAACTATGTACCTACCAGAAAAGATGTGCTCAACCAAAATCAAACCACAGCTGATTAAAAAAAAAAGAATCAATTACAAAGAGGTTAAATGTTGGTTGGCTTACCAGAAAAATGCAATTTTTTTATTGTTTCTGATTTGTTGAGATCACACAAAGTGCACATAATATAGAATACGCAATCAAGAAAGAGTAGAAAATTGAGAATATAAACAAAAAACTAGAATATGATATTTGTGAAAAAAAAACATATTTGGAATGTATACCTTCAAATCTTATGAAAAATGTTGTATCTCGGGAAAACGAGAACCGTTTTTATGAAAACAAAGGCATTATTAGCTAAAAACAATGTTCCAAATGCAATTGAATAGTTTGTTTAGAAAAAATTGTATAGAAATGGAAGATCTCAAAAATACAGCAACATGGGCTTCAAGATTTTGATCACCAAGGGGAGCAGTTCTTCAAACAGGTTTGTATACCATGTCTGATAAATGAGGTATTCCATACAGAATGAAAGCTTTCAATAACCACTCACACAACCAAATAAAAATCACGACGTCGTTATTTTTTACTTGGTTAAAACCCTCTATGAGGGAAACAATCCACGACCCCGACCAACACAGCCACTCGAGGCAATTTTATTGATGCAAAAGAAAATATTTTACATAAGAGAGTTCTTGTAATTGATCATCAACTATGACCCTCCATTCCCTTTAAATAGAGATCATGGACCAATCAGGTGCTAAGCCATAGATCAGTAGTCATTCTTATCAAGGAGAATATAAGCCGTCTGATCACTCTATATACAAAACATATCGTCATCATCAGATTATAATGAAACTAATGCATACTAAAGAAACACACTAAGAAACACACTTTTACCTAATAGACACATTAGACCAATTTGAACTTAACTAACTCATAAGTGTTTAAATATCCTAACACAAACTCAATTTAGTCCTAGAACGATTATGGATTGTCAATTCCCCAAATCAAATGTAATTGAGACCATCAAATATTGAAACTTCATAATCACTATAGAATGATGAAATTTGACCTTTCAAGAAAAAACTAAACCTATCAATTGAAAACCCCAATCACCCTTTCGATGATTCTAAGGACAAATTCATGATGAATTTTCTACAAAAATTGAGGATTCCAATCTTAGCACCTTCCCCAAATTTGACACAATAAAATCTACTATCATGAATTTGATAAATTTGCATTGGTCTCTAACCCAGATGAATGTTGAACTAATTAATACCACTTTATAACACACCCTACTCCCTACATTACTACCAAAAAACAACATTTGATACCAATTCTTCTCTAAATGCATATATGCACCAAAATAGAAGTGTCCATGCAACTAATAGTGAATCCCAAAATCATGAATGCAAAAGAAGTAAACGCACATGGCAACATTTTGATGGGCCTCTAAATTAGACATAAATTAAGGCCCATGCCTCTAAATTAAACATCAATTATGGCCTATGACCATCCTTCAGCACATTAAACCTCTCTTTTTGCATTAGATAATTTATTTTTAACTTTAATATATTCATTATGAAGGTTTATGAATAATTGGATATTTGTGCCTAATATTATTTATTTTTGTGGAATATTATGAGAATATTGGGCAGATTATGAAGATTTGGAGGAGGAGATAATTTAGGGACTTGTTCCCTACTACAGGAGGATCATAACAAATAATAAATCAACAAGATATTATGGAATTATGGCACAGATTGTGGAACTCCAACAATTGAGAAAATCTAGGAATGTGTTCCACTAATCAAGGGATTTTGGTAGGGAAAGCTTCCTCCATTCATGGGGAATGATTCCTAATCATTTTTTATAAGTACCAAGTCGAATTTACCTCTAGGCATAGATTTTCATTAGTGTTATTGTGGAGAGAACTCGTATTTCTACAGCTCCATTGTATTTTATTGCAGGGATGTAATTGTATTGATGAAATAATGAAGATTGGTGTCATTTTCAGCTTCTAAATCTTGTTCTCCTTCATAGGTATCTAATTTTCCTTGGGCTTGGCCATTCCAGGAACCTTAGATCCCTTTTGTATCATCTTCTTTCCTTCTTTTCACTTCTTATTCATATGCATCTCTAGTTTTTATTTCTTTCTATTTCTACATTTATTATTAATGATTTTTTGTTGTAGGATTGAGTTAAATGGTTGATGTAAGTTCTTGTCCGGGATCACAAGCACTATTTCATCCTTCAAAAATCTTTGGAAGTTCATAGTAATCATTGAGTTGCTTCAATTAGTCTTCTTATTCCCAAATCTAGATTGTTGGACCTCCTTTTTAGCAAAGAACAGTAAATTTCTTCTATTTTTTAGAGCATGCTAACAAGATTCAATCAAGTTGGTTCCACTTGCATTAGATCACAAAAAAAAATTCTAGTTCATAACAAAAATGACCCCATTGCATTTTCACTTGATCTGGTTAGGCATTTTTTTTATTTACTAGCTCACTAGTTCTTGAATTTCTAGATTTTCGACTAGTAATGTTTTTATATTTTTTTAGCGTGGGTTAATAGAGGTAATTTTGAGTGATTCCACTTGGGATGGGGACCTAAGACATCCTAGTTAATAAAAAAAAAATTCCCATCCAATTTGGATTTGATTTGCTTGGTCATTAAACCCTCACCAATTTCATCATTTCACAAGGAAACTTCTCCAAGCTTTTTGAGCAAATCCATCCATATCCCAACTTTGGTTTTGAGTTATGAAGTGGTCCTAGGAACTCCCTTGACTCATTCCATCCACAAACCACCTTCCCTAACATTTTCATCACCTTAAACATCCATCATTTTGCTTTCGGCTATATCTTGTAGGTTTTCAGGGGATCCTGTAGGTTTTTAGTACATCCTGTAAGTTTTCCTCTAGTGGCTTGTTTTGAGGCCGAATTGAGGGAAAACCTCCAGGAAGCCACACAAGGTCACCTAAGGGTCTCCCAAGCTTTCCAACCATCCACCATCATCTCCAATCCACCTGCCACATCACCAAAAGAGATTAGCTTTCACACTCTCACATGAAAAAAGACAAAAAGAAAAACAAATTTATTTTATTCATTTACATGCACAACAGTAGAAGGTTTGATGGTTTGAATCTGCATGCTTAGGATAGTAGGATTGCATACATGTTAACTTAGCATTATTTTGAATAAAAGCCTCTTAGTAGTTAGTTAGAAAATGGTGTGTTTTAGCATTTGATTTCAATCTCTTTCCTTGTACATTCTTTCTCTCAATAGGTTAAGGTTTCATTTCGAACATTTCATTTTCTGCAATTAGTTTAGGATTTGACTTCAATACATGCACTCCATTACATCATGATAGTAAGGGAAGGACACATTGTATGCTGCACACATAGTGTCGATACCTCTTAAGTTTGTACGAACCCTGGGTTGATAATTAAAGTCAGTAGCCTTGGGAGTTGCAGTATTCTTGTTGCAATACCGAGGCTCATCACATTTAATCTGCAAAATTGAAGTCACACATAGAATTCAACATGGCATTTACATAATAAATAGAATAATGAATAGATCACTTATATTTGTTTTCTAAATGATTTGCATAATTTGTTGCATATGTCAGATATTCCACCCAACAATAGGCTCTACTAATTCCAACTCTCTAAACAAGAAGGCACCCTCGATTTAGGTATATGAGTCCACGAGGATAGGAAAACATCATTTAGGGCCTCAAAATAGCTTTAGAAGTTTAGGACCTAGAAAAATATTAGGAAATTACAACAAAATCATAGACTTGATTGTTGTCATAGCAATTTCACTTATGTGGCATGGTACATGGTTGTTGACATAGCATTCGTGTCCACCAATCAAGCACTACTTCATCAATGTCACCATCCCTATTGATGAACTAAAGAATATTCTTGTCAGTGATCATTCAATTCCTTCATCGGTGGTCCACATAATCCTTATATATCAACCCATTTGTCTTCATGCATGAACTCAAGAGTCTCCCTTTTCGACAAATTACTAAAAAATAATATTTGACCAATTTCTAAAAGCTACAAACTCATTTTAATCCCCAAATTATTATGGATTGTCAATTCCATAAGTCAAATGTGATCAAAACCATTGTTAGGAAATTTATATGTCAAAATCCTATTACATTGTATTACCAATCTAGAGCACTTAAACCTGTGAAATGTAAGCATAGTATGTGCATAATTAGATTATTTGTAATATGATGTATCTAGAATATTTCATACTTACCCTACTTATTGAATCTATTGTATGAACTAAATATAATGAAATAGAAATTCATCATTGAATTATATCTTACTATATCCATGAATGTTGTAAATCAAGTTATATTTAAGTGTTCAATATTTGAGATGTAAGCCTTCTACAAAAATACTCCATTTGGTATATTTCATAATACAATTCAATGAAAATATGAAAATAAAACACACCACACTTTCTCAATCAAAATCAAACTTAATCATTCTTGGCAATGATCATGTACTTGAACACCAATCACGTTAACGGAACTCTATTATCACCACATTATCTGTCGATGTGACTTATGCACTTATTATTTCCATGAATTGTTGTTTAAAGTAAAACCAATCTAACTTGCAAAAGGAAAGAATTGTTCATTAAATAAAATTGCATAATTAAATAATAATAATAAATAAATAAAAACCCACCATGATCTATTTGGGTTGAGCTCAATCTCCCTAGAGAAAGGTAGTAAACTACCCTATAACATCATAAAATAAATCAAATCATACTACACCTAAAACTGGAGAATGACAAATTATCTAAAAGAAGTTATTAAGAAGTTTTATTCATAAGTTGGACATATGCTCCAAGGGTCCTCCTCTTTGGAATGGATAAGACACTCTTATTTATACGTAAACTTACTCTAGAACTAAGATAAGCAATAATAAATTCAAATCCACAAGTCTCTCTCATGTGGTTACAATAAATTATCAATAATTAGCAAGTCAATAATATCTCCAAAATCTGTAATATATTTGATAACAAATCCTATTAAGGGCTCCAATATTATTCTACATCCAAGATATTTGAATGATCATCCCAAAACCTTGTTGAGAAATCTATAGGGAAATGATTAGATTAATTTCTCTTTCCTTGATAACTTCTTGTGATGTAATTTTAATTTTTCTTACTTATTAGTTTCTTTATGTATTATATGTTTGTCTATCACCAAACAACTACCAAAACAAGAAGAAAAAAAACACAAAATATAGATTGCAAGCCAGGGCCAAAACCTCTCTAATTGAGAGGAAAACACAAAAATCTCTTCTCTTCCTTATAGATTCTTTAATTAACAAATTCCAAGGCCTATAAACCAATACCAATACCCTCCAATACCGATTCCAACCTTTCTAGATGATGTACCTTCCTTGAAAAAGTCAAACCCAGTCAAATCTCTTCCAGTAGCACAACTTCGACCCTCGGTTGCAGAATTTCAGCCTCCACTGCAGACCTGAAATTTTGGGACTTCTAGAAATTGTTGCTGCCACACGTGTGACATTATTTTATCCTTCCAGGGCTTCATCAGACCTTCACCTGGATTTATCTTCCTTCTGTAGCTTAAGGATGGCTTCTTGTGACCTTCTTTCCTTCCCTTCTTCAAGATCAAACTTTTAGAAAAAAACCATAGATCTGTTGCAGAAACCCTAGCCTTCCTTCGCATGTGTGAGAGAGAAATAGCCCAAAAGCAAGCATCCTTTGTCTTGTTCCTTCTTCATTTCCTTCTTCTTGTTCCTCCTTCACTTGTATGAGTAAGAGATGAATGTGCTTCAAGGAGGTCAAGTTTCCTCCTTTATATAGAATTCTCAAGGTGTATGTGGCTCCTCAAATTATTTCGACTTTCCAGCTGCCAGGCCAACTTGATCTTGAAGGGTATTTGTGACACTTTTAAAGACAAAAATATTTTTCTTTACAAGTTACAATGTGCCCGATGGGGTCTTCAACTTAGGACAATGAAACTTTTGACTTCTTGACTTAGGACCAACCCTAGAAGCACTTAAAGGGTTCTTGACCTATAAAATAAAAGACCTTGAGCATGAAACCTGTTATCACTCAGGTTGTCCCTTGGCTCCTTAAGGGATACGGCCGAGGTAACCACAAACCCATCTTTGGGCTGCAGGTCCTAGCCTACCTGCAGTCAGAGAGGGCTCTCTCGTTAAGATTTAACTTTGTTTTGGGTTGATTTTAGGTTAGTTATGGTGTACATGGGTTTTGTTTTGATTTTGGTAGGAAGGATGATGTTTTTCAAGCAGAGTTGGGATGCATAGTGTGAGAAGTTCAAACCATTGGGCATGGAGTCATGGATTAGGGCTTGCTGTTGCGTTTTCTTGGAGAGGAATACAGAGCAGGATAGCTACACATAGAACAATACCAGGCTGGAATAAAGATGGAATGAAGGTCAGAGATGAAAGGAAATTAAGAATCTTTCATTAGCTAACAGAGAGGGAAGGTGAATGAAAGTTTGTCTAGGAGCGGTCAAGAATTCCTAAATAACAGTCATATGTGAAAGAAACAGGGTAAACATGATCATTTAAGTATGCATATTCATAACCATTTCTAAAGAAAACATATAGAAATAACAAGAACTGAGCCTAAGGTGCAGTCAAGCAAAACCTAAAGTATTCTTCTTTCTTGCTATTTAGATGGTAACATAATGGTGGCATAAACATATGTAAACTGTAAACAGAGTTAGGAAAACACTTATTGAGCCATGTAGTAGCACAGGAATTCCACAGTCACTCTTTGGCCATTAAATAACACAACAGTCAATTCTTCATCAAAGCATTCCAGCAGTCTTTGATTATAGAGCTCTCAAAGTGTACAGCGCAAGTCTAGAATGAGGGTTATCAACCAACCAACCCTTTAAACAATGAATTAGGGTGGTTTATATAGATAAAATATCCAAAAATATCTATTACAGTAGATCTTAAATGGATCTGAGGGAAATGAGTTCTTTAACCTAATCTTGTCCTGAAATTAATGCAAGAAGATATTTATTTGAGCTGAGTTGGAGGTAGCTGTATCAAAATGAGTTAATATGGTGTCCTTGGTGGCTCGATACAGTGTTTCTACAATAACTGTGTCTTGTCTTTTATCTGCACCTCTAAGGCGGTTATGCTGCTTTTAGGTGGCTTTAATGTGCACTAATCCCAATCTGATGAGCTTTGAATGGCCTTTACTGCTTCTTTGACTTGGATGGAGGCCTTTAATGTTCACCTGCTTTGATATTGCCGATCTGATACTCTTTGCCGCTTCACTGATACTCTTCAATTTAATCTGGGCTTTATCTTTCCTCTGATACTCTTTTACAATTGAATCGGGCCACTTTCTCTCCCTTGATATGCTTGAAATGTCAAATCACCCCCTTTCTGCCCTTTCAAGGCAAAATAGCTGCTGCAAATGCTTTTCGTGGCCTCTAGAATGCTATCGGCGCTGGCCGATTGAATATGAACATACATGAAGAAATCCTATTGCCTCCCGCGAATTTTTGGGTTTGCAGGTAGCTGAGCCATGAGAAGCCCTCCATTTTGAGCATTTTTTCTTAGCGATGCGCGATTAGCGCTAAGCGCTAATCGCGCATCGAAAACTGCCTCAGTTTCTCATTCCGGGCATCCTTTGCTGCGATTTTCGCCCTTCGCGCCTTTTTCAGTGATGACGTCAGCAGTGGGTCCTAGTATGGCAGGGTGACGTGGCACAGGACACGGTGGCGGAGTAGGGATGGAGGCAGATGCGGTGGCAGTGACACGTAGCAGTGGCGGGTTGACGCAGAGGTGACGTAGCGCTGACGTGGTGCTGACATCAGGGGGCAGAGAGACAGAAGGCGGTTTGTGGTTTCATCGGACCGCCTTCTGTACGGGGGCGGTATTCCTCATAGGGGCTCTGATGCAATCGCATGGAGACACGCGTCTTTTGTACGGTGGGGAAACCGCTAGCCTATTGGAGGCTAAGCGTCGGATGTCGGGGCAGCTCCGAAATCGCCGAGAGCCGTCGGATCTGGGAGGGCGGATCGGAGGGCTGACGGAGCGCGGAGCTGACGGCAGGTTTGTGCGCGGGGCCCGCTGAATATTTTATCATTTATTTATGTGGCGGGGGGGTCAAAACTTTGGGTTTGTGGGTTATATGGGTTTTATGTGGGCGCCGATGGTTATTAATTTAACCGAATATCAAATTAATCCCAAATAAAATGTATGCGCGGGGGATACTGCTATAAGGTTTATGTGTGAGAGAGGGGGGGGTATGGTTATTAATTTAACCAAAGGTTAAACTAACTCCAGGTTAAAACGCGGAAGGGCTAATGCTAAGCCCCAAATGAACTCAGCATTTCCCCAAACTGATGTTATAGGGCTATAGTGCCAGGGGATGGGAATATGTGCATAGGGGAGCTATTTAGTGCTTTTTAGTAAGGGGAAGGGGAAATAGATAGGGATTTACATAATAATGTTAGAAGTTAATATGAAAATGACAAGAAAGCGCTAAGTTTAGAGATCTTAGGCTAGTTAAAAAGGGAAAAATGACTTATAGAGTGAAGAAGAGTATTCCTAAGCAAAGCAAACCTTTACTAAGGCCAATGATATGACAAATGATGAAACTTAAGAGATATCAAGCAGATCTTGACCTCTTTTGGGAGGTTAGTGAATGATTTGGGGAATAAGAAGAAGGGGGAGTTAGACATGCCTCACTTGAGCTCCTCCAAATGAAAAACTGCCTCATAATTGTGATCTGAATAGATATAACACTTGAGAACATGAAATGGATCACATAGCCTAATTCTGCAACCACAAAACTACTTACCCAGCCTACTTACCTAGCTTTTTTTCTTCTTTTTGCATGGGTGCACTTGTACTTGCAGACCCTGATTATCTTCTTTTGTTTTGACTGCCCTCCTATCTAAATGTACCCTTATATCTTCCAAGGGCCCAGATTAAGCAGTTGGGCTCCTTCATTTCTCTACCTAGTTACTGATCTTGCCAAGCTTAAGCTGTTTGGACAGATATTCATTCTCTATCTTCTAAAACAAGCAATTTAAACCTAGGGAAGCCAAGATTAAGCTGTTTGGCTTTCCCTTATCTGTAAAACTCTTCAAAAATGGTATGATTCTTCAAAATGGAACTTCTTGGAAATATGGAACCTTGTAGCATGAAAAGATGAACATATTTGGCATGTAAAACAGTCAATCATGAAATATGAAACCTATTGCAATAGGAGGCTAACAAAACCCATGCTCCAGAAATAATAATAATAAATATTTTTCATTCTACAATTTACAAGAATCAAAAGTACATTTCATATTTATGAAGACCAAACCTAGTTACACATTTTTCAACACTCCCTCTTAACTAGGGAGGTGTTCATAAATGGGACATGGACATTCTCAATCTGAAGAGATATCATAAGAAGAGTCAAATTGGTAACCCGTCTATGTAGCATCATAACATCCAACATTGTCATATAGAGAGGCCTTGACTAACATCTCTATCTCTCCACAAGCTTAGAGCACAACGCTAGTGAAACCAATGATTTATAGACACCATCATCATTGTCTCTCACGGTACATACCCCACTCGGGTGTTCACGGAGTATGACCTTCTTTGGACTATTCTTATATTGGATAGCTAGTCCTCAAATAATATCGGTCCACGACTACTCTTATATTGGATTCCCTACCACATCCTCAAAGAGCATCAAATGCCAGATGTTTACCCAATCCTCCATTATTTATTACCAAGTGAAGACAAGAATGATGTGCCTATATCTCCCTCTCAATCAGGGAGGATACTTCAACCAAACCAAGCTTGTCTCTAAGATATACAAGCTTCTTATTAGGAAGAGAGTTTTCAATATGTCAGCTACATGCTCATAAGTGGAGATATAATGTAACTGCATCACACCATATTGTACTAGATTCTGAATGTAGTCATACTTGTTGTTGATATGATTTGTCTCTCCATGAAATATTGGGTCTTCAGACAATCATATACAATTGGTGTTATCACAATGTATCATTGTAGGGTCCAGTGGTCCTTCAAATAAGTCTGGTAGCAACTTCCTTAACCGGATAGCTTCTGTGCTCACTTCATAGGCTGCAATGTACTCATCCTTAGCACTACTCAAAGAAAATGTATCTTGCTTTATGCTCATCCATTTGATCATGGAGGATCCCAAACAAAAATTTCCTCTTGTAGTGCTCCTTCGATCATGCTCACTTCCTTCCCAATTGGAATCGTATATCCAATCAAGTAGACATCATTCCTCCTATCATATTTTAGGAAGTAATGGATTGTTCCTTGCAGATATCTCAACATATGTTTTGTTGTTATCCAATGATCATGCTTTGGATCCACTTGGAATTGACTGAGAATATTTACTGCAAAACATATGTTTGGTATTGTATTCACCAAGTACATCAATGGGCCAAGCAATTGCATATACCTAGAAGGATCCATAGGGCTTGATTTGGAACTCCTTAATCTTTTCAATTTTGAGATCATCGAGGTTTTCATTGGTTTCCAATCCATCATGTCAAACCTATTCAACATCTTGATCACATACTTTCCTTGACCTAGATAGATTTCATCAGGTCCTTTCCAGACTTCCAGCCCCAAATAGTAGTGCATCAGCCCTAGATCATTCATGTCAAATTTTGTTGATATATGCTTCTTACATTTTTCAATTCAGCCTTACACGCTTGTCAAGAGAAGATCGTCCACATACAGAATAATGATTACCAGTTATCCTTTCATAGCCTTAATATAAATGTGTGGATCAACAGAACCCTTTGAGAAGCCTAATATTTGTAGGTATGCATCCATTCTAGCATACCATTCCCTTGGTTCTTGCTTGATTTCATACAATGTCTCTTCAATTTGCAAAAAATATTCCTTTCTATCTTTAACTTCAAATCCCAAGGGTTTCTCTATATAGACTTCCGCATCAATTGTGCCATTTAGGAATGTAGTTTTAACATATATTTGGTGGATGTTCCATCCCATTGATGCTGCCAAAGAGACCACCAACGAACAAATAGTTGTATACCTTGTTGTTGGAGCAAATGTATCTTCATAATCGATGCTTTCTTATTGAGAGAAGCCCCTAGCCACAAATATTGCCTTATATTTATCAATACTTCCATCTGCTGCATGTTTGATCTTGTAGATCCACTTGGAAGTTACCACATATTTGTCTTCAGGCCTAGGTATGACCTCCCAAACTCCATTCTTCATTATAGATTGATATTCTTCATACATGTCATCCTTCAATTCTCGGTGATTGATAGTTTATTGAAAAGTGGATGGGTCTTCTTCAATTATTTTTTTCATGTAGGTTTCATACCCATAATATCGTTTGGGCTTCTTACTTTCCTTGAATGTACCTTGAGTCGCTCCATTACCTTCTACATCTAGAAGTGTAGACTTCAACTAGTTAGGTATTTTTCTGGTTTTAGCAATTACCACAGGTTGTATTGGTTCACAGGGCCCTTCATGCCAGATGGATCCAGTTTCTTTCTTTTTTCCTTAGGTATATGTATATAGACAAGACAACCAAAAATTCATAGATGATCTACGGTTGGTTCCTTTCTAATGAACACCTTTGTGGGGAATTTATTTTTGTATATATAAAGTTGTCTTTATAGCTTCACCCCATAGAGATTTCGGTAAGTCTTGATCATGTAACATTGCTTTTACACTTTCTTCAATGGATCAATTCTTTTATTCTGCAACTCCATTTTGTTCGAGATTATATGGGACTATCATCTCCCTCTTAATCCCAGACTCCTTACAGTAAGCTATGATTTCCTCCATTATCGGATCTTAATATCTTGATTCTTCTTTTTGTAAGGCTCTCTACTTCATCTTTGAATTCTTGAAATTTAGAAATACTTCATCCTTGGATTTCATTAAGTAAACCCAAGTCTTACTTGAACAATCACCTATAAATGTGACATAATATAGATGACCTCCAAGTGATTTAGGATTCATAGGACCACAAACATTGGAATGAATAAGATCCAAGATTTTTTTTTAACCGTGAAACACTACTTACAAATGGTCTCTTGGTTTTCTTACCCAATGAACATCCCTTTCATACCCCTTCGTGATCTTCTTTAGTTTAGGGATTCCCTCTACTATAGAGCTTAGAGTGGGAATATTCTTGAAATGGAGATGACCAAATCTTCTATTCCAATGTTCACATAGGTTTATTTCAATGTGAACTAAAGCTTGAGCAAGAGGGGATAACAACTTGTAGAGTCTTCCTTCGCGAATCCCAATTATTCTAGTGTTTTCTATGCATGAGTTATTACTCCATAACACAGCTTTTCCATCAATGAAAGCTACTCTATCACCTTTATCTTCTAGAATTGAAATCGAGATTAAGTTCTTAGGCAATCCTGGAACAAATAGGATGTTGTTGAGATTAATATTGCCTCCATTCTCCAGCTCTTTTGAGGTTGATCCAATTCCTCTCAGAGGATAGATCTTATTATCTCCAAGCTTTATGGAGTAAGAAGACTTTCTTTTTGACAATTTTTTTAGTTTCTTGTGATACTTGATCATGTGCCTTGATGCTCCATTATTGATTACCCAAATGTTTTCATCTTTAAATGTGCTAGTGAGTGATGAGAAGAGTCCTTCGTCCTTTGTCTTGGTTACTTTCTTCTTTGGAACAAATAGGAGATTCAATGCTTCTATGATACCCTTCTTGAGATGACTTGTTACGTTTTAACACTTCTTTAGGAACTTCTTCAATGTAGTATAGATCTTCATAATGCCCTCTCCCAACCTTAGCTTCGATACCATGTTGAGAAATCTATAAGGAAATTATTAGAGTAATTTCTCTTTCCTTGATAACTGCTTGTGATGTAATTTTAATTTTTCTTACTTATTAGATTCTTTACTTATTATTATGTTTGTATATCATCAAACATCTACCAATACAAGAATAACAAGAACACAGAACATAAGCTATAAGCTAGGGCCAAAATGTCTCTAATTGAGAGGAAAACCCGCAAATATCTTATCTTCCTTATAGATTCTTCAATTAACAAATTCCAAGACCTCTAGACCAATACCAATACCCTACAAGACCAATTCCAACTTTTCCATGCGATGTGCTTTCCTTGAACAAGTCAAACTCAGTCAAATCTCTTCCAGTAGCACAACTTCAACCCCAAACTACAGAATTTCGGCCTCCACTGCAGACCTGGAATTTTCAGCCCTCCAGTAGTTGTTGTTGCCACACGTGTGAGATTTGTTTAGCCTTACAAAGCTTCCTTAAACCTTCACTTGGCTTTCTCTTCCTTCTAGCGCTTTAGGATGGCTTCTTGTGACCTTCGCTTGACCTTCTTTCCTTCCCTTATTCAAGATCGAACTTGTAGAAAAAAACCCTAGATCTACTACAGAAACCTTAGCCTTCCTTCGCACATGTGACAGATAAATAGACCAAAAGCATGCCTCCTTTATCCTCTTCCTTCTTTGTTGCCTTATTCTTATTCTTCCTTGTTGAAAATATGAAATTGCGGTCAAATTCCACTTTGGACTACTCATTTGATGGAGATGATGATGGCATTGAGTTCCTCTTTTCGAGAGGAATCGACCTAAATATCACCTCATTTAGATAAGCAAAAGTTGGTTCTTGATTTTGTGCACCCACTCATGGATATTGGATCAGGTCGGATTCACCCTCATGGACACTTGGAGAGGTCGGCCTCAACTTCAAATGGACATTGTTGGACAGCCCTAGAAGCCTATAAATACAAGTGACCTAGAAGCTCATTTGGACATCACAACATCAAGCATATTCGTCTCTTCTATACGATTTGGTTCGGCACATTGGGGAAGGAAAAAGGTTGTACGAAGTTCTAAAGTCTTAGATCTGAAGCTCACACAAAATTAGGGTTTTTTCTCTAGACGTTGGCATAGAACTAGGAAATTTTTTCCTGGACGCACGCATGTTATGGGCAAGACTGTTTCCGAGAAAACTAGTGTCGATTTGAACTGCTAGTCCCACTAAGATGCGTAGCTATCTTAGAAACAAACAATCAAAGCAATTCGAGATTTCCTTTAAGTGTAATAGATAAGAGGGAAGAAAAGAGGACCAACTTGGATCTTCCGCTGGGATCCTTGCTTGATTTCTCTTTCCCCTGATAGAATTTGCCACTCCTCTCCTACTTGTCTTGCTTTAAAGACTACTTGTAGAGTCAAAGTAACAGAAAAAAATCAAAGAATCTCTATCTAAAACATCATAAACAATGCATAATAAAAAACACATTGACCATACAATTGCATTCATAAACTAAAATTCACAAACACACGATTATATGGAGGAAAACTCAAATAACTTTATTAATAGTAGAAGAGAGGATTACAACCCAGCTGTCTGATCCAGCATCATCCTCCCAGCATAGAAGCCCTCTTCACCTCATGAAAAGCAACATCACCCAACAATACAATGTCTTTTCTCCCAGATAAACCAACAGCACTTCCTTAAAAATTACAAATTTCTAGCCTCTAGATCTCTCAAATGAGGGATCCATTTATAGATGCCTTGCAAGGGTGTGAGTCAGCTCTGGGTTTTTTATTAGTGTCATTCCACTAATAGTTCTTGGTTCCACTTGGAGATTTCATTGATCTCTTACTCATCCCTAGGCGAATTCAGAGAGGCAAGTGTCCTGGGAGAAGTTTCTAGAAGATTCCATGAGCTTCCACTTAGCAAACTGTCTCTGCCATTTGTCTATTATCGCTCATCACACCCTACAAAAGGCTCTTTCAGTATGCATCGCACCTGGCTAGTGTAGCAACCAGTATGCATCACACCTTGACCATGGAGAAGTCAGTATGGTCCATTTTTGGCCAATTCTGAGTGGTTTTTCAGGTGGAACTTCTGGGAAATGATGTAATCAGTTGACCATGATTCTTTAGGGTGTGAAACAACACTTTTAGGGGTTGAAGACCCTTGGTTTATGGACATATGTGTTTGGGGTTGCAGTGCGCAAACATGTCTATAACAGTTGCCCCCTAAAGCATGAGGTTGTAAATCTTTTGATGTTGGGTGAAATGCTTTATCATGAGGATCCAAGGTATTCGAACTAGAAGGTGACCTATATAAGATACAATACAATACATTATCATTATTTTCATGATCTAGTTGAGGCGGGCATTCCCATGCTTAGCTTCATAAATTCATTTTCATGTACATAGGACAGAGTGATTCTTCATATGAAGAGTCATCTTCTTTTGCTTAGATGACTATCTGTGTAGATTCTGTGCACATTTGATGTCTTTATGTTCCTGAATATATCACAGCTCGGATGGATGAAACTAGATCCAGGGTCTCCAAACTCGTTCAATCTTCGCCCGATGTACAAGTCGATCCATGTGAAAAGGTGTTTTGAAGTCCAACATGGAAAGACATCCCCTGATTACCAGCCAATAATGTAAGTTGTTAACAGGCGCAAGAGGAATCACCGATAATGATAATGACCCTCAAGGCACTATAGTACAATTCACGTGGTGTGAATATATGAGTTGATGTTGAACACCACGCAAAATCTTTCAGTCAAAGGTCATTGATGTAAACCTGTCGCCGGAAGTGAGAAACTTGCCATTAAGGCATGCAAGCTTCAAAGTACTGAAAGGGTTGTTTCTACGTCAGCTTCTTGGATAATGAGTTGATGTCGACAAGAAGGGCCTTGATGTATCCCACATCTACGACATGAAACGAAGCAAATGATTCTTTTGGAGGTGAAAACGATCTGATGATACAAGGTTCAAGAATGGCGGTCATGAAAAATGAAGGGTGAAAGTATTGCAGCGGATGAGGTGTTAGCTGGATTCAAAATTCTCTGAATGACTTCTCTTGAACATGTCGGTGACACTGATATGGATTGGTAGCATTAACCCCATAGATGGTACGGAGGACCAATGGTGATGGTGAACGGAATAACCCAACCCGACTCAATCATGGTGGCAGAGTGAAAGTGTCATGTTCAAGAGCGACCTGCTACCAATAAAATTCTTCAAGTTTTCTTCCCTTTTTCCCCAGTCATTACTGACCAGTACCTCTTTATTTTTTTCAAGCTTGAGGAGGATAACATATGCTTGGTCTATAATTTTCCCTTCGGGCAAACCTGTCGCTATGTTTTAGCAAGCCTAGCGTCAGTGAGACTTGTTCTTGTCTAGGTGGACAAGTTTGTCGCTATTGTTTTAACGAGTTTAACGACAAGGATAACTCGGTCCTTTTCATGTTTAGAGAGTTTGAAAAGGGATGAAAAGGAAACTCCAACAATCCTTTTTCGTAGCATAATCCCTTAAGTCTGAAAAAGTATAAAATAATACGAAAGGGATGACTTTTCGATCACTTTAACGAGCCGAAAAAGACAAGCACTCGATCTTTTTGTTTGATAATCCCTCAAGTCCAAAAAGATTAAAATATATAGGAGGGATGGTGTTCCCCTACTTTAACAAGCTAGAAAGGCCAATAGCTCGACAATCTTTTTATATTTAACGAGTCTAAAAAGAGTTTAAAAGTGACTCATTTTTTGAGGAACGAGTGGTATTTTTAGGTAGCAACTGGTTCCAGGTAAGTTTGGAACTTCTCAAAACATGGCAGTGTGAGGAGGGTGGAAATCTGAATCACTCGTCGCAGTTGTTCCTCAAAAGGGTAAACAATCAAGTGGAAGCGTATGATCAGCCAAAAGAATGGAGGTGACGGTAGGAACACAACCAAGGTTCAAAAGGGCCGATAGCAGGGCAATCACAAAGGTTATTTACCAAAGGTGGATTCATTTTTTAATGAGCTTGAACTAGGAGAAACTATGCTCATAGGTGGGTTTATTTTTTAACGAACTTGAACCTTGCGGAAACATTGCTCATTTCCCTTTTTATGTAAACTAGGAACGACCAAACTATAAAGCTAAAAAGCTAAAAATGCTAAAAAGCTAAAAAATGAAATTGGTCGTTTTTGCTTACATAAAAAGGTTTGCATGCCCCCAGCATAAAAAAAAAAAAGTCTTCAGTAACCATATGGAAACTTACTGTGGTTAAGCAAGATGGTTTTCTGTCAATACTTAGACAAAACACTTCCTGCACTTTGTCCGCCAAATAGACAAAGGTGAAAGGTCATTCGGACCGATCACATAACATACAAGGAAACTTATCTCTACAGCTGGGTTTTTCCGCAAAATAGACAAGGGTGCATGCCCCCTAAGCTTTGTTACATTCACCAGACTACTCACGGTAATTAGGTGGATGGAATGAAGGTTACTTTACAAGATCAAGTGAAAGACTCGACTTGGAACTTTTCTCAGCCTTGTTTCATTTTTAACGAGCTTGACACAAGACAAGGAATTCTACTCAGATCCTTGGTTTCATTTTTTAACGAGGTTGACACCAGTCAACGAACTATCCTCTGGTGACCTTTGATCACAACTCATAAGGGTTCATGAAGGAAATATCTGGTGCCAATGCCCCTAGTACATAATGTACAACATCACTTAATTGAGTCATGTCAGTCAGACTATCAGAATGGTCAGAGTCCTTCTTAATCTTTGATGATGTAGAAGATATCATATGACAGGTTTCCACTGTGGCCACTTCTGCCAGATTACTTGGAGGTGGGAGGGTAAAAGTACCCATTAAGGATGAGTCTTTTAGGAGACCTACTCCGACATGTTGAAGCGATTGAGAACTTCCATGGATCAATGGAATTCTTCCAGTAGCTTGTGAACTATTGGGGAAAAAGGTTAGTTGGTCAACAATTGTAATTCCACCTTGGAAGGGAAATGCAATCTTTCTAAAATATGTTGACGCAACGGCAGCCATAGCATAAATCTAGGGCCTTCCCAATAAGATATTGTAGTCAAGGTTTACATCAATGACCTTGACTTCAATTTCTACTGTCTTTCCCCCCAGTTCAACCTGCAAGTTACTTAATATCCCATACGGTGTGTATGTTCTTCCATTGAACTTTTTAATGTTGTTGATGATCGTGACAAGGGTGGAGAGCCTAAAGTTTTCCAGCAACTCATTGACATAATACAGGTAGATGCCCCCTCATCAATTATTGTTCAATGAACAATTTTGTTGAGGGCTTTTACCTGTATGAGGAAAGTGAGTTGAACCGGTAACTGAGGTTTGTATCCTTTATGATTAAAGGCCACTAGATTGGAATCCACTGGATCAATCCCACCTATCGCTGATAACAAAGCTTGCTTTTGGGAGAGAAAATTCTGCAGTACTTCAAGTGTCGACATAGCGGATGGCGATTGGGCCAGATCCTCCACTATATTATAATTCTGTGCTGCTCGAGCACAAGCATTAAATGTTGATTTATGTACTACTCCCATAGGCAGTTTTATTGTTAATTCAGGAATGCTTGGTGGAACAACTTCTGGCGAAGTTGTTGTCGAACTACTAGGTTGATCCGTAGCCTTTCTATTCGATGACTGTGGATTCCCATAATCTTTATTCCTTGTTGATATCAAAGCATCATTTTTTTGTTTTGAGATGGATAGCATAAGCACTTGGGATGGGGAAGCATGATCAGTAGCAACCAGATTAGTTTCTGGGTTTGGAAACGGATCAGTCAATACCGCTGAGGTACTTGAATTCTTTAAAAACTTCGTGACCTCAACTTGATGTGGACAATCTCTCGTGTAATGGTCCTCATCACATATGAAACATGGTTGACTAGGTTTCTTTCATCCAGTATGGTTTCCAGAAGATTTCTCAGGAGTCGAATCTTCCTATTTCTTCTTTTTGTTTGTCCCTTTCTTCTTGCCCCCTGGTTTCTTTGGATTTTTTCCCTTGTCAGTTGACACGGAATTAATCTCGAGGTAAGAGGTTCTTCATCTACTTTTTGACTAGAAACTGCATGGGCTTTTTTAAATGTAGCCTTTGTGGTTTTCATGCTTGTGGTACCGATCACGCCATCGCCGACATGAGAGTCCTTGTTTGATGTAGGAGGGGGAGGAATGGAAAATTCTGGTCTAGGAGCATCATGAATTTTGTCGTAGAGCGTGCCAAACTGAGTATATATAAAGTCTAAATATTGTGCACAAGCAATGACTTTCTCTTCAGTGACAACTCCTCCCTTAGCCACATCCTCTGTAATAGAGGGCAATAATGATTTTATAAACCATTCAGCTAAAAGCTCATCAGGAACATACGTCTTTACCATTCGATGACGATGCCGCCACTAATGAATATGATCAGATATGTGAGTGGTTGTCATCTATTTAAAGTCGATAAGGAGTTCTGTCCCCATTTCGTACCTTATGGGTAACTAAAAATGGGTTAAAAAGGTAGTAACAAGGGTGTTGAAGTTATCAAACGAAGCCCTAGGCAATTCAATATACCATTTTTCTGCCAGACCAGTTAGCGTTCGTTGAAAAAGGTGAAGCCTAATCGAATCATCATTCAGGGTGTTAGATGAGCACCACAAATGGAATGTCATTACATGATTCAACGGATCTTCCCTGGATTTCCATTGAATTTAGGAATATCAGAGGGAAGTTTATGAGGAATCGCTGGCCAGCAAGGGGCGTAAGCAATTGGATCATTCGTCAGCCGGTTTAGATCTATTAATCCTAGAGTTTCTACAAAGGGAAACTATTGATTCAGGTTAGGCGAAGCATACACAGGATAAGATGGTATTGCTTGAGCAGTAGGTCTTTGCAGTCCAGCATAATGTATCTAATGCTGGTAACTTTGATAAGGTTGATGGGCATAACCATTATAGTATGGTTGTTGATAACCGTTTTGAAAATGCAGTTGCCCGTTACTTACGAAGCCTTGTTGCTCAGGTCCTTGGTAAGATTGTTGGAATTGCAGTTGTTGATATTGCACCAGCCATGGTTGTTGGACCATTTGTTGTTTCCCAATACTAGATGATTGACCAAGATGTAGAGTGATAGTACCTATTTGAGCCTGAGTTGTTCCAGGTAAGGAGGCACTAACCTGAGGTTGTGATTGAATCACAGAGACAAGAGGTTGTTGTATTACAACCTGAGAGACTTGAGGTTGACACACAACAGGTAGCACTTGTACTTGCAATACAGTCAAAATAGCAGGTGTAGTGGGAATATTCGACACATGTTAGACTGGTTGCATTGAATATACAACCCTTGGTTGTTGAGGCAATATTGGTACCCAACCGCTAGATGGAATTCCAGTTTGACCTGAATTTTGTTGTAAACTCTCATATGGTTGTTCTCTAGGAGGGAACAATGAAAAGGCATACTACCCCCCATGTGGAGGCAATCCAGTGCTTAAAGGGTAGATCGACCTTTGAAGACATATTGGATCAACTTGTTGAGTTCCAACATAAGAAATACCAAATGAGACTCTGGATGAAGAAATAGAAACAGACCATGTCGTCGAAAAAGTCCTTGAGTGGACTCTGGCTTGCTGTTGATAACTAGCCAGGACAGATGGTATACCAGCAAACATTGTAGGAATGGCAGCAGGAAGTTTTGTGTAGCCATGTCAGATGAAACAGTCCTAGAAGTTGATGGTTGTTCAGACATATCTAGTCTATCCAAAAGATTTCCTAGCGATTCGACAGGAACTTGCGATGAAGGATGATTAAAAGAACTAACTTCTATAGTAGAAGGATATAAGTGGATCCCAGTTCCAAAATTCAATGGAGTACTGGATGGAAGATCTTCTACTATCTCTTCTATGGCAATCAATTCAGGTGGAAGAGGTAGACAGTCAAGTCTGTAAAATATTTCTAGAACCGAAGAAGGTATAGCTTCTGCAGTGACAGATACTGGAGGGGTGACACCTTCTGAATTCTGGAACTCAACTTCCTTATGTTCAGGTAAGTGAACTTCAGTTTCTGGATCAGCCCTAGATGGAGCTATTTCAGGAATAGAAGTGTCTATCGTTACACTAGGATCAGTTCTAATGTCCTCTTGTAACCGCTGAACTTCTTCTGTAAATGCAGATGTACCAGAAATGATTGGAGTAACTAGAGTCTCTGATGATGTTGAAACACAGGTTTCAAATAAACCAGGAGAATTCGACTCAGTTAAACGAGACCGTTTTGCCCAGAATGGTTTCGTCTCTGGAGTCAAAGACGGTTAACTCGCTAATCTCCACGAATGACGGGGTTTTGATTGACTTTCTTCCACGATTGCGGATTACTTGATCAACTCAAAATTAAAGGGAAAAGGATTTTTTGTATTTAAATCAATTTTAATGACGCTTCGACACAACTTTTCTTTTCCAATTTTTAAGAGTTGAGAAAAAGCTAAAGGTGACTCTAGTCGCCTTCAATTTTTAAGGAGTTGAAAAGGAACGAAAGTGACTACTCTGGAAAACTAGACAGAGGGATTACCAAACCAATCGCAAAACTGCAATATACACCTTGGTGGTAAATTAAAGAAAAATTACCAAGGACTTATGTATGGCAGTCAATCTTCCTGAATGCTGTGTTCAGTGCATTGCGATCGATAGGGTAGCAGACACGGCTTCCTATAGATAAAGGATATCAGCCTATTGTGGTCTCCCAATATATACTCGACGGTACGGGGAGCACAAGTTTGTACTGGCACTTGTTGTATCAAAGAGGATGAATCACCCAACCTTCGATGAAAACGATAGTTACCAGGTTTTATGACACCGGAACACGTCTCTAGCCTAGACTTCTAGATGTGTTGCATTAGGTTCCAAAGCGTTTTTATGTTCTTTGAGATTTATTTTAGAGTTGATCTTGCTTAGAAGTTTGTGTTTCAAAGTTCACCGTGTGATGTAGATGTAAAATTCCTAAATATGCAATCTAAAATGATAAGCAGTCGTTTATTTTGTTTTAGCAATGAAAATCCTAGCTACTAAGGAAAGAAGAATACAATTCTTTCAACATAGAGCAAAGAGCACACACTAAATGCACTTTTCCTAAATCATCTTTCACACACAGTCTAAATGCAAATGCAAATGCATGTATTTATTTTTCATTTCCTTAATGTGAGAATGCTCAAAAGGAAAACTAAGTACAAATCTGAACTATTTTCTTCAAAGCGACACTTTGACAATTTCTTTTCAAAAAACGAAAGGAAGACTAAAACGACACTTTCGATTTCAAATGGAAAACTACTTTAGACACTTCAAATATTAACAATTCAAATCAAATACAATGAAAAATGTACAATCACTATCTAGAGGAGAAAGACTTTACGACACTCTTCTCTTTGACTCAAAATGACAGTTACGACACTTTTTGCATCAAAAAACGGCAGTTCGATTAAGCTACTTTCGACAAAGGAGGACTATAAATGATTGAAAAATACATTAAAAAAATTACGAATCCTAATCAATGGAGGCCAAATGATGTAAAGGAAGGAGGCTTCAGCAATGAGACACTGATCATGAGCAGCAAAACTACTAAATAGAGCTGAAAACAAGGAGGAAAAAACCAAATTTCAAAGAGAGAAGCAATATCACTCAATCATCGCACCTGTCCTTAATGGAAACAAGGATGCATCTCACCTGCAACACACGGGAGGTGCGATGCATATAGGCTACCAGTTACAGATAGTGCGATGGACCAGGGAGCGAAACTAAGTTTTGTTTTTGCTCAAAATTTGCAGCTAAGTTCAGTGATTTAAGCTGAGTTATGATGGACAGTAAAAACAAAGTATAAGGGTATGATCTTATGAGGTTATGAGCTATGAAAAGGGCACTTAGAATGCTTGTAAGTCAGATGTTCAGTTCATAAACCAACCTGATATTGACTGAAGCAGCATTCATCTACTTTGCAATTGCATAGCAAAGGTAGTTTGAAGGCTAGCTGGCTAACTGCAGGCTCCATCTATAGTTTATAAAGCAAACAATAAACAAACAAAACAAACTATTTGTTCCCCAGTGGAGTCACCATTTTGTTTCCGGGAAAACTAGTGTCGATTCAAACTGCTAGTCCCACTAAGATGGGTAGCTATATTAGAAACAAACAATCAAAGCAATTCAAGATTTCCTTTAAGTGTAATAGATAAGAGGGAAGAAAAGAGGACCAACCTGGATCTTTCGCTGGGATCCTTGCTTGATTTCTCTTTCCGCTGATAGAATTTGTCACTCCTCTCCTACTTGTCCTACTTTAAAGAGTACCTATAGAGTCAAAGTAACAGAAAACCATCAAAGCATCTCTATCTAAAACATCATAAACAATGCAGAATCAGAAACACATTGACCATACAATTGCATTCATAAACTAAGATTCACAAACACACGATTATATGGAGGAAAACTCAAAGAAATTTATTAATAGTAGAAGAGAGGATTACAACCTAGCTATTTGATCTAGCATCATCCTCCCACCAAAGAAGCCCTCTTCACCTCATGAAAATCAAGATCACCCAACAATACAATGTCTTTTCTCCCAGATAAACCAACAGCACTTCCTTACAAATTATAAATTTCCAGCCTCTAGATCTCTCAGATGAGGGATCCATTTATAGATGTCTTACAAGGGTGTGAGTCAGCTCTGGGTTTTTTATTAGTGTCATTCTATTGATAGTTCTTGGTTCCACTTGGAGATTTCATTGATCTCTTACTCATCCCTGGATGAATTCAGAGAGGCAAGTGTCCTGGGAGAAGTTTCTGGAGATTCCATGAGCTTCCACTTAGCAAACTGTCTCTGCCATTTGTCTATTCTCTCTCATCGCACCCTATAGAAGGATATTTTAATATGCATCGCACCTAGCTAGTGTAGCAACCAGTATGCATCGCACATTGACCATGGAGCAGTCCATATGGTCTAGTTTTGGCCAGTTCTGAGTGGTTTTTCAGGTGGAACTTCTGGGAAATTATGTAATCAGTTGACCATGATTCTTTAGGGTGTGAAACAACACTTTTAGGGGTTAAAAAGCCCTTGGTTTATGGACATATGTGTTTGGGGTTGCAATACCCAAATATGTCTATAACAAAGACAACATCCTTGAAGATTCGGATGCATGCATGCTAACTTGAAGGGAGCGTCCAGGGGTTTGACTACAATTAAACATCCTCCGAATATTTCTGAAGTTGTCTGAAATCTGAATCAATTTGTCTCTGATATATTCTACCACTCTAAATTGATTTTTGAAGTTGTTAGGTTGTATTTTTTATCATATTGTATTGGGATCATTGTACTCTATGTTGAACATTTTATGGCAATCTAATAAAAGAAGAATTTTGAATGGTTTTCCCCCTTGTGGGATTTTTCCCTAGTCTTTGACCAAATTTGGTGTATCTTGTTGATGTGTTGATTTTCTTCTTTACCATTGCATACATTGTTCCATCTTTAATTACTGTTGATGAATGGAAATAATAATTATAATTGGAAATATTGCTAATTGAAGTTTGGAATTGGGCTAAAGTAATTGATACAGCATAGAACAATCTGAAAATTAACATGGTATCAGAGCTAAGGTGAAGGACAAGCCCAAAAGGAGACAAGCCTTGAAGCACTCATCTTTGGAAATTTGAAAGAACCGATCTAGTCAAATTCAAGATGACTTCCTTCTTCAAGAGTGATGAGAATTTGGGTGACTCGTCTAATTTTGTTGTATGGAAAGTTAGGTTCAAGATCATTGTTGATAAAAAAAGATGTTTTGGACTACATTCAAGGAAATGTACCTGAGACTCCGAAGAATGCATCCGTTGCTACCAAGAACAAGCACAAGAAAGGTGAGCTGAAAGGAAAACAAATTGTAGCTAATGGTTTACAAGATAATCTACTTGGTTATATTGGAAACTTGAGTAGGTCTAAAGACATGTATGATCAGGTAGCTGGCATGTTTGAGATCAACAATTTGAATGAAATACTCACTTTGAAAGATCAACTCAAAGACACTAAGATGAACAAAGGAGATTCCATACAATCCTACATAATGAGTATCTCTCATGTTAGATATCAATTGCTAAGAGTTGGAGAAGTTGTGCCACACATGGAACGGTGGTCGTGACTCAAAGAGGTCTCCCTCTATTTGGGAAACATTCATCACTACTATAAGCAACACAAATGTCCTCCCTTCATTTGATGAAATTGTTGGAAATCTCACTCAAGAAGAGTCAAGGATGATAAGAAGAGGAAGGATTCAAAAGCACGAAGAAGGAGAACCCGCTGCATACATCGCTCATGAGAAGAAGAAGAAGAAAGGGAAAGGAGGTCCATCAAATTCAAGAAAGTCTCCTCTTAGAAATTATGGTGGAAGAAAGGAATATGTGAACATTGAATGCTACAATTGTCATAAGAAAGGGCACTATGCTCAAGATTTCCCTGAGAAGAACAATGGACCATGTTATAATACTAGAAGCAACAACAACAGGTTCAATGATCAAAGAAGGAGAGATGACCGAAGGAATGACCGCAATGGGAGAAATGATAGAAGAAGAAGAGATGCTCCAAGTGACCATGAAGAAGATCGTCGTCCACAAAAGAAGTCAAAATTCTCTAGGTATGAAATTAATGTTGTGAATCAATCTGAATATATTCTTATTTCCGCTCTTACTAGTTCATCTCCTCTGGATTCGTGGGATAGTTGGTTGGTTGATAGTGGGGCCACTCATAACTTCTCTAGTTACAAGGAATTTCTCTCTAATTTGGTAGAGAGGGAGTAAATTTTGAAAATAATTCTTGGAGACAACTCCACTCATCCCGTTAAAGGTTTTGGATCTGTCAAATTTCATTTGAATTCTAGGGATCTATTGTACTACATGATGTAATGTATGTACCTGGGTTAAAGAATAATTTGGTATCAATCTCTGCTTTGGAAGACAAAGGGATGATGGTTGCCTTCATCAAGGGAAAATTTCTTACTTAACATGTTGGATCACTTATGAAAGATGCATTCACTTTGGGAAAAATATATGAAGGACTCTACAAGGTCACTAGAAGGCCACTATTAGTATTGGTTCATAATAAAAATCATCTAAGTGAATTATGGCATCAAAGGTTGGCTCATCTTCATTATGATGCTCTTCTGAAATTGGAGAACTTGGTCTCAGGGATTCCAAAGGTTCAATCTCAACATGATGGAGTATGTCTGGGATATGCTAGTGGAAAAATGACAAGGGGATCATTCCCCTCTAGTGAAAACAAGACCACTAACATTCTCCATCTCATCCATTCTGAAATATGTGGACCGATTCTCGTGCTCTCTATTAGTGGATATATCTACTACATCACATTCATTGATGAATTTTCAAGGGAGACATGGATATAATTTTTAAACATAAGGATGAAGCCTTTGAAATATCTAAGGAGTTCAAAGCATTGGTTGAAAATCAAACAGGGAAGAAGATCAAAATATTCAAGTCTGATAATGGTGGAGAATACATGTCAAATGAAATCATTGACTTTTGCAAAAAGGAGGGTGTCAAGAAGGAAATAATTGTGTCATATACTCCCAAATAAAATGGTCTAGCCAAAAGGAAGAACATGTCTATAGTATAAGCCACTCGAGCGATGCTCCATGATCAAAATTTTCCTAATGGTCGAAGCTTCACATGCTCCCGTATATGTTCAAAACAGGGTGCCTCATCAATCTTTGGAAAACAAAACTCCCAAAGAAGTAGTTACAAGTTTGAATCCTGACATTAGCCACCTCCACATATTTGGATGTCTCGTATATTTCCATGTGTTGAAGGAAAAAAGGAACAAATTGGAAGCTACAGGAAGAAAAGGTACGTTTGTTGGGTATTATGAAAATTCTAAAGCATTTAGAATATATATTCCTGGTCAAAGGAAGGTTGAAATTAGCAAGGATGTTACATTCGATGAAGATGTTGCTCTTGAAAAAGCAAGAGACCTTCCTCCGCCTCCTCCTCTAGAGAAGAGTGGTGATATGGATATCTTGGATGGCTCGTTTGTGCCCGAATCTGAGGTTGAAATTGTTGATGATCCCATGGATCCCTTAGATTCTCCTCCTAGTAATCCTCCTACTAGGAAGAGACCACTTTGGCTCTGTGACAATCTTTAGGATGTTGATAGTCAAGTTCCCATTCGAAGATCGTTTAGAGAAAGTAAGAAGCCATGCAAGTACCAGGGATATGTTGTAGCCATGAGCACTATGATTCAAGTCGAACCCTCCACATTTGAGGAATTCATAAAAGAACAAGTTTGGAAAGATGTTATGACCGAGGAATATGAATCTATTATGAAGAATGATTTATGGGATGTTGTGTCGAGACCGAAGGATAAATTTGTGGCAACTTCAAAGTGGATAGTCAAGATCAAGCATGGAATTGATGGAAACATTGAAAAATACAAGGCGAGGTTTGTGGCTCGAATATTCTCCCAAAAAGAGGGAGAATATTATGATGATATATTTGCACCAGTGGCTCTATATACAACCATTCGTTCGATAGTTTCCCTTGCTACAAGTCAAGGATGGACCCTTCATTAGATGGTCGTAAAGACTGCACTCCTTCATGGCATGCTACAAGAAGAAGCATGTGTTGAACAACCACAAGGATTTGAAGTAGGAGATCGAAAGACACACATTTGTAGATTGAAGAAGGCATTGTATGGATTGAAGCAAGCCCCAAGAGCATGGTACGCCCACATAGACAATTATTTGGTGAAGTTGGGATTCACAAGAAGCAATGTCGATCCCAACCTCTACTTCAAGGTAGTCCAAGGTATGCCACTGATTTTGGTTTTATATTTGACAATGTATTCCTGAAAGGTAGTGAGCCTCTGATGATCAAGTGTAAGAAGGAGTTATCCTATGAATTCGAGATTAAGGACCTTGGACTCATGCACTATTTTCTAGGCCTTGAGGTGTGGCAAAGGCCCAATGAGATTTTCCTTTCACATGGAAAATATGTTGTGAAGTTGTTGGAAAGATTTGGAATGATAAAATGCAAGTCCCTGCCCACACCGATGGAAATGAACTTCAAGAAGTTATGTGGAGAAGCTTCAGGACCCTATTTTTTGAATCCATCCGAATATAAATAGTTGATTGGGGCTCTAATGGAGGTGGTTTCACATAGATGATGGCATTGAGTTCCTCTTTTTGAGAGGACCAAAATCGACCTAAATATCACTTCGTTCAGATAAGCAGAAGTTGGTTCTTGATTTTGTACACCCACTCATGGATATTGGTTCAGGTCGGCTTCACCCTCATGCACACTTGGACAGACCTCAACATCAAATGGAAATTGTTGGACACCCCTAGAAGCCTATAAATAAAAGTGACCTAGAATTCCATTTGTACATCACAACATCAATAATCTTCTTATCTTCTATCTGATTTGGTTCGGCACATTGGCAAAGGAAAAAGGTCGTACGAAGGTCTAAAGTCTCAGATCTGAAGCTCGCACAAAATTAGGGTTTATGCTCTGAACGTTGGCACAGAACTGGGAAATTTCATCCTTGGATGCATGCATGCTATGGGAAAGACAACATCCATGAAGCTCTGCACGCACTCATGCTAACTTGAAGGGAGCGTCCAAGGGTTTGACTACAGTTGACCATCCTTTGAAGTTTTCTGAAGTTGTCTGAAGTCTGAATCAAGTTGTCTCTAATATATTCTACCATTGTAAACTAGTTTCTGAATTTGTTAGGTTGTATTTTTTATCATATTGTATTGGACTCATTGTACTCTCTATTGAACATTTTATGACAATCTAATAAAAGAAGAATTTCAAAGGGTTTTCCCACTTGTGGCGTTTTCCCCTGGTATTTGACCAAATCTGGTGTCTCTTGTTGATGTGTTGCTTGTCTTCTTTGTCATTGCATACATTTTTTTATCTTCAATTATTTTTTATGAATGGAAAGACTAATTGTAATTGAAAATATAGCTAATTGAAGTTTGGAATTGGGCAACTGATACATCATAGAAAAATCTAAAAATTAACACTCCTTCGCTTAGATTAATGAGAGATGAATGTGCTTCAAGGAGGTTGAGTTTCCTCCTTTATATAGGCTTCTCAAGGTGGACGTGGTGTTGATAAGGTTAATCCTCTCTACGAGTAGAGATGATCCCTCTAGCCCAATGAGTGGGTCTAGCAACTGAAGGGAAAATCAACTAGACATCTTCCTGGATTATAATTGAAAATTAGAACAAGAGAGGTGGCCTACCTTGCTCTGATGCTAATCTGATTTCCTTTGTTGAGATTCTCGAACCACTTGTCACGGACTTGTTCTTGCTTCTTTTAGCGCTTATGTACCTTCAAAAGTGACCAAGAGAAAACAAAGCATGCCAAAACCAATATAATTCCAATAATAACCTACTTAGTTGATCAAGGAATGCCAAGCCAATACATACATGAACATATATATTTTTGGAAGATGAACCAGCAATTGTATTATTAGTTAAAGAATAAATGGGAACCTTACAACCATAGCCTTGATGTTGAAAGGCTCTCCTTGAGTGGTAATCCAAGTCCAAGCTAAGAAACTCTCCAACACTCCTTCTCCAAGTCTAAAGAATAGCCTCTAAGCACAGGCTCAGCATAGGGGTGCAAATGGACATAGATCAACCATTTGGGAATGGTAGAGGGGCAATTTATATGCTGGGAGAGGGATTTAGGCATCCTCAAAAGATAGGATTAATCCCACATCTCAAGGAGGTAGCTCATAGGGATGAGACCAAGAGGTAAAATTAGGAGGATTCGACCTCATCTATGTGAAACCACCTCCAACTCATCGCTCTGGAAGCTTCTAGATCACAAAGCTTCTCATCCTCTTTGGGAAAACTTCCCTTTTAAGACCATCGTGAATATGAGAGGGAACAAAGCGATGCCATCACTAGCTTAACAAGGTGCAACAGGAGATCATCGCGTTTTGAGCTTCATAAGGGCGATGACCCTCATTTTAGGGTTTCAAGAGCCATTTCTTTAGGGAAAGATCCAAATGTTTTCCAACCAAAGTTAAAGGAGGGATCTGAGCTATATACATGGATGAGTATATTGTATAATGATCATGTTTTGAGCACTTCAGGGTATGTCACAGGGAAGTGCAGAAAGCATGACAAAATAATGTGTAGCAAGTGCCCCCAAAAGCATGAAGGCAGAACGAGGAGTGATGGTTGAGATGCTTTACGAGATTTTGGCAAGGACGAGGACACACACTGTCAGGAGACCTGCAAATCAAGGAAGTATATACATATACATATATGAGATCAAGACATGAATCCACGGCATGGACGCAGCCCCGAATGATGAAGACTAGATAAAAGATCCATGGTATGGGCACAACCATCAAGATAACAAGGATCATCATAAATATAAAGTCTCACGGTATGGTCACAACCATCCGTATAGTAGAAACATGTGTACAATCATGAATGACATATAACTCCATGCAGCCTGAGTCATAATAGACAAGACTCGGGGTCTTGCACTCCATCTTGACCCGATCAATGTATGAATCCTAACATGCAAATAAAAGTGTTGAAGTCGAACATGCTAGAAAACCACTTGATTACCGGCCAATGATGTGGACCGTTAATAGGTACGAGAGAAACCACCAATAATGATAATGGCTCTCAAGGTACAACAGTACAATTTGTGAATGTGATAATGAAGTTGAGCTCGAACACTCGTCAAATCATCCAATCGAAAGCCAATAATGAGGACTTGTCATCAAATGTGAAGAACTGGCCATTAGGGCATGCCAGCTCTAAGGTACGGAAAGGGAGTTCCTAAGTCATCTTCTTAGATAATGAGCTAAAGTCGACAGGAAGAGAGCCGTTGAAGGAGGGAAATGATGAATCCCCCATCATCGACACAAAACAAGGAATAAAGTGGAATGATATTCAAGACTGTGGCAATGACTCAAACAATGTATAGGTAAATAACTACAAATTAGACTTCTCTTAAACATATTGGTGACACAACTCTGGAGTGTGGTAGCATCTGACTTAACATGGGACTAAAGGTCATGATGACAGTGTGGAATAGTTAAATGAGAGGCAAAATGGAATACCCAAACCTAGGAGGACAAGTGACTAAGTGAGGATATCCCAAACCCGACACGAGAGCAGAAGAGTGTCATGTTTAAGAGTGACATGCTACCTATACAAAGGATGTCTCATCTTCATTTTTCCTTGCTATTTCTAGCGAGTACCCCAATTATTTGTAGCACAATCTTGAAGGGGATAGCATATGCTTGTTATGTAAGTTCATTCTTCAAATGAATCCATCCTAGTAAGTTTTACGAGCCCTAGGAAGGAGAAGCTCGATCGCATCATGGTGACGAGTCCTTCGTTGTAAAGTTTTAACAATTTAAAAGTAAGAACAACTCAGTGTCTTTTTCATGTTTAGAGAGTTTGAAAAAGAAATGAAACAGAAAACTCCATCATGTCCCTTTTCATAATTTGTCCCTCGAACCCGAAAAGGTAGAAAACAATACCAGAGGGAACTTCTTGACCATGTCAACCAAGGTGTACCTTTTTCATAAATAGTCAATCTCAGTCTGAAAAAGGGGTAAATGTATACTGAGGTGGTGTCAATTCATTTACTTTAATGAGTTTGAAACGACAACTAATCAGCAATCTTTTCAATTTTCGAGAGTCAGAAAAGAGCTGAAAGATGACTCTAGGGGGGTTCCTTTTTCATTTGTTTAATGAGTCTGAAAAAGAGATAAAATAAAACTCCCAGAATCAATCAATAATAATCATTATTCACATTGAAGACACCTTTAACTGCACAAGAAACACACCCATCACTGATATTGAGAGAAAATATTAAAATATTACAAAAAATATTGACAAAATGACTTTAAAAACTTATAAATAGGTAAAAGTAATTTCATTTTTTTACCATTTTACCAAATTGAGCTCTGAAAGTGCTTTTGTGCCCTAATTCTCTTGATTTTCAAGTGGTTGTTGTGGGAGATCCAGGGTACCATTTCACGATCTGTCTGCGACAGGTAAGAGCCTCATCCCTGCTCTTGCATTTCATTACTTTTTTATGCAATTTAAATGATAAATTTTAGGCTAGAAAGGAGGATTTCAAAATTTTAGGTCACCGGCAACCATCGCAGGTATGGTCATCAGACTTGCGATGGTCACACTCAAGACCAAAGGCTTGCGCGATGCCATCACGTTGTTTATAAAAATAGGAGCGATGGCACCGAGAGCGATTTTTTAAGATTAAAAACTCTCTTTTAAGCCAAAAATGTTGATTTTTATCCATGCAAAAAGCATTAACAAGTGTTTAAATTTTGTTTTGCAAGAGAATATGGTCTTGGAGTGAAAATAAAGAGGCCATGAGGCTGAATATTTCCAAGCATCTCAGGATTTGGCATGCATAAGTGCTCTAAGGGATTATGGACTGCTGAAATTCTTCAGGACCATAAGGTTGAGGGCTTAGATGGAGCTACTACCTTATCTGATCAGCCTTTGGGATGTACATCGAGAGATATTCATCATCAAAGGGCAAGAATTAGAACTGGACGAGATGGAAATCTATTTCATCACGGGATCATCCAGTCGAGGAGAAGTAGTTCAACTCTTTGGATCTCGCCAAGCAGGTGAGAGTACTAGGAGTCTAGTCCAGAGATATTGCCCTAGTGTCGAGATAACTAACGAAGGTATGGTGAAGATAGAAAAAATCACCAACAACCTCATTTTGAGAACAATTTTTTCACCATGGCACGTGTATCCGGCACGCAAGCTTTGCATGAGGCTTCCAAGTCTCAGTTTCAGTACGCTATCGCATGTTTGACCCCCACCATCTTCAACTGGTGTGGAGGCCTTTTGGCGAATATGAAGCGACAACTGACCAAGGGTAAGCACAGACACCTGAAGAAATTTGGGTTCGGCTCTATACTGGACCTTCTTTTTGGAGCAAGTGCCCCTCCTCTAGTATCAGTGGGTAGAAGTACCACATCCTGCCCCCCGAGATCCAAGGCTCATGAGAAGGAGCCATCTCATGCCTCGAGGAGGCACAGGTCAACATATGCACTATCCACCACAGTTCTTCGCTTGGCTTGAACACCAATTGCTCATGGTAGATGAATACGCTTATGCTGACAAAAATTTTAGAGGGGATCCAGATCTACCTCTGCCACCAGGGGAACAATGGACTGACGTAGGTAAAAACTTGTTTTTTGGATTTTTTCAAGTTTTATGATTTTTATGAAAGTGTAAACTGAGACTCAACTTATGATAAATGTGCAGATGTGGGACTATAAATACCACCAGGCATGTCGCTAATAGCACGGTGAGCTGCCCATCCAATAGTGGGTGCAGACTATGAGGAAGGGGCTGACCCCTTAGCTGAGATGGAGCGCAATCTAGAGGCAATCACTCGAGGGGTTCCAGATTATGCCAATATCAACGATGTTCCACTGCATTAGCAGAGATATACTGTGGGAGTCTCTGCGAGACTGCATCCCTTGCTAGGCCGATTGATCAGGGCAGTCGCATGCTATCATGAGCACCATGCAGTTTGATAGTTTATATAGTATTTTACACATTTTGTAGGTTTTGAAAGTCGTATGTCTCAGAACACTCTATTTTTTGACATTTTGATGTAAACACTTCGTGTTGGCTTGTTGGGGCCTGACCCAGGTTTAGAAGTGATTTAGCCAAACAAATCCCGAAACTACCAACCCTTTCGGTAACAATCCGCGGTGTGTGGATTGAGGTCTCACCCGAGGTAGTATGGGAGGGTGCTAGAACCAAGTTTCCACACCCTAGGGATGTCTTGATGAAGTCTGGGAAGTTCGTGAACCAATCCTGCGCACTCGCACTACTCCACACAATTGTCTAACCTTCGCGTAGCTCTGTAAAGAGTGTGGAGAGGTGTGGTCTAGATCCTTTAACCTTACTGTGTTATTATTATAGATCTTAATTTAATTTCGTAGGCCTAATATTCTTATCAATCATTCAACATTCATAATAAATGCGTGCAATCATAAACTGTAAGGAGATGCATAAATATTTAACAGAAGCATAAAGGTACAGATCTATTAATAAATGCACAATATTTTAGAATCAACTTATCTTTGTTAAACTTTTGTTCCGTTACAATCCCAACTCCGCCCTACACACTTAGCTACAGGGGTCTGCGCACACAGTTGTGGACTCTACCAGACATCTATGCACACAGTTGTAGAGCCTCTTCCTACTCCTACAACCCAAGACTCGGACTTACAGACTCAGAGCGAATATCGCATTCAAAAACCAATATCACTTAAGATCAAGACTAACAAAAGTTGACTTCTACCCTTAGAGCCTCGCTCTATTTATACATTCCCATGGTCTGCGGACCATGGTTAGGCCGGCCCACTCTATATTAAATTACAATATTTTAGCGCGGAAAACCATAGACTCTCACGCTCCGCGCTCGCATTTTTCGGGGTCTTACATTACATTTGACCAACATTCGGGCTACAAGCCCCAAAAATTCGCTATGGGGGGTCTGCTGCCCAACAGGCCAGCAACACAATCAACGTGACTCATCCCGAGTCACTCGGCCGATGCGGTGATCTTTGCTCGAAGTCCATCCAGCAACTTCTATGCTTCACGGATGACTGCCACACGTTCCTCCGTTGTCCACTGTATCAATTGTGTGTGACTCTCTAATGCATCATTGTTAGAGGCACCATCTTGCCTTTGCGCATATGTATCATGCATCTGAGCCAGCTTGTTGGGTGTGGAGCCTGATTATCTTTTGTATTCAAAGGTCTCAACCGGATGTATACCCCAGGAAGATTGTACACCCCTCCACGCGGGGGGGGTGCAGGGGGGACTTGTAAAATTGCCTTGTAAAAGTCTAGTAATTTCTAATCAATCTGGGCCATCCATTAGGCAGATGATATGACTGTAGAAGTTATGTTTAGTTTAGGGTTTTTTTGCCCTAGAAGGCAACCCCTCACTATATATGAGGGAATTGTATTGCGTCTATGTATCTCTGTATTTTGACTGAGGAAGATAGAGGAGATTGAGAGCGAAGAGGGTGTTACAGGGGATCTATTATAGGTTGTATCTCTTCAATTTGCTGGATAATATAAAAAGAAGGACTAGTTGTTTCTCCATGGACATAGCCAAAAATGGGTGAACAATGTATATCTGTGTCTCTCTTGTTTTATGCGTTTTCTATGTTTATATTTCTGCAATATTTTATGTGTTCCATTGCTCTGTAATATATAATTTTCTAACACAACTTCCCCTCAATCATGGCGGTGACTATGAATGCTTCCTCGAGCCAAGGCTGGATGCATTCTTTAAGCACTGCTTCTTTTTGACACGCAACGTCCACCTGTGCCTTTAGAGCCTGGGTCTCCCTCATCTTGGCCAGTCGCTGAGTAAGGGCAACCGTCTGCGCGGTCCCTTGAACATTGTCATAGGCCTGCTGCAATTCTCGTGCTTCTGTCTCTACTTGCTGCATTGTTGGGTCCTCCTGCAGTGAAGTGAGCATGAAGAGGGACTGATCCAACAATCTCGTGCAGTCCTGTACAGTTTGCTCTATCACTTCCAACCCTAATTGAATGGCACGATGGTGCTACTCTCTGACTTCCGGGGGTGTAGAGGGCCGCGCCTTTAGTCGCAGCTCTGCGATCTACAAGTTCAGCTCCAACTGAACCTTCGCGACCTCCTCCTAGGTCTTGCTCCGTGGACATTTCCTAACCTTCCTCGGTCTCTTTTGTGGGTGTAGTTGTGGCTTTTTCCATCTACATTGTTGTTGCATTCCACTGCGTGGCCGCTTCCTGTTCCTGGCACTTTCTCTCCGCTAGCTTCACGATGTGCAGCTTGGTTTCCTTCTTCGGTTGTTGTGCGGCGATCTTTTCCAGCTCTGCCAAGTCCAGAGCGTGCCACTCCAGATACCATGCCACCATTACATCAAATATTGCATCATCCATTACAATGAACGGAAGCTTCACCCACATTCGGGTTGCATCCTTTCGCGCCCAGATATACATATTATGCATATCCGCTTTGAATTCTATCACGCTTTGTGAACTGTTGTATACTGTCAGGGACAAACGTGGCCTACGGTTGATCCAAGTTCTAATGCTCACCTCCATGAACACCCAAAACACCTTGATCTCGCAAACCATCATCGCGTCTTTCATTGCCCAGAGCGAGGTGTACCTCGCAGCTTCGGGTAGATTCATCTCAATGGTGGGAAATTGGTTGTCCTGCGGCAGCTCCCCAACAACCAACGGGATGGATAATAGCAACCACGCATAGTGGAAGGTCTTACCCTACTCCTGGGCCTCCCAACAATTTGTCAAAAACTCATCGCAGAGAAACTGCGCCCAGTTAAACTGGACCCCCTCTGCACACTTCTCTGCCAACGCAATTACAAATGCTGGCACCTCGTCTACGTGGCATTTCCTCATAAGATTTCCAGCCAGCAGCTCTGTGGCTATGCGCACCCATTTGTCCTTGATGCTCGCTATTACATACCCTCGCTTCCTCTTCTCTAGCTTATATTTGACCTTCATATCTTCTGCAAGGCCCAAGTTGCTGCTCTTTCCTGATATGGTTGCAGGATTGTTTCCTTTGATGGGCAGCCGATAAATCTGGTGAATTAAATCAGCCGTGATGGGAACCGGCTCCTCCAGCTAGAGAGACCCATCATGTACTAAACGCAGTAGTTGCCAAATGAAAAAGATCGTGACGGACGCGTCATGGAAGTGTAGAATCGATAGGAGGTGGAGTAGCCCAACCTCCTCCACCCCGCGCAGCCATGTCCGTGGCTACAGTGTTGTAACTGCCCCCTCCATGCTCTGTTCCATCAGCTGGCTAGTTTCCAAATGAGGGAACTTCTCACTATCCACGTGGTCCCAGTCTTCAAACTTCATAGTGGGTATGTGGCCCACAGCCGACGCTTCAAACAAAACTCCCTCGAGGAGGAACGGAGTGTTGAGTGTGTTTTTAACGACATCCAAATCTTTAGGTACCTTTACCCTCCCTTTCTACGAGGGACATACTTGGGAAGCTTTGTTATGGCGCATATTGGCTGGATGTATTCTTCCATCTCTTCATCTGGTTCCATCTCTTTTACAAAGGTTTCAGGATCCCCCTCCTCATCATCGCTCTCAATATTAACCATTTTTCCCTTTTCTTCCATCAATAGTTTTCCGAACCGCAGATTTCGTGGAGACATACGGACCGATCCTGCTACCTGTGGGTCCTTCTTGGGCCTTGAAGTCCCGGGCGATTTAGGGATTTCTAGTTCTTGCCCTACTGGTGGTGTAGAACTCTACGTGGCTTCCTTGGTTGTTGACATTATTCTGATCAAGAACTCCTGTGTATCCTTTGGCAACGCTTCAAACCACGGACTTGCTCTTACAACCTCCAAATTCATCAAGTTCATGCCCACTTGATAACGCAACAACTTAATTCGCAAAATGCCAAGGGTTGTTCGGTGGAGGGCCACCTATGATTTATAGGCCCTTTTGAATTCAAATTCGACCGTTCCCCATAGATTCGACTCATTAATTCGAGACTGATGACAGATATTCCCAAATCTAGTTCTGACTTTGTGTCTTAATTGCCCGCCATCTGCTCCTCATTGTCTTAAATTGGCCATCTTGTCATGAACAGTGGAACCAACGGCCACTTTCTAGCCTATCCGTGCAGCAGCGCAGTCCCTTGTGTGCAAACGCGACCTGTGCAGCATATTGATCCTACGCACAACTTTCGTGTCACACATCTCCCATACAGACTTGTTTATAGTCTTGTACCCTCTTTCAACTGCTTGGAGTGTTGATACTATGCTTCCTACGGATATTTAGGTGGTTGCACGACTAGTGCGAGGATTCAAGTCACCTTTCAATCCGGTCCGCAGGACTCCCTTGGTTACCTTCGCGCCTGTCAATGCCTCGTGTTCTTCCTTATGTGGCGCACTTCCTTGATGACTTTGTCTGATAAGGTATGGTCACAGCCATGGTACAATAGCCAAAAACTCTCGGCGACAATCTTCTAGTGTGGTGGTAGGGTTGCCCATATGTGGCCCCATCATTCTGTCAACGCGTAATGCTTGTGAGATTTTGGTTTCCAGCTTTCTGATATCCACATTCATTAACATTCTTTCATGCTTTATTCGTACCCGATCCTCCTTGAGTTCGTGAAGCTCAAGGTTCCCTCGCTGAATGGCTTCCTGAATCTGCATATGTTCATCTTCACGCGGCTGCATACTCTCTTCGCTCTGGTCCTCACGCACTGTCACAATTATGGGAGTGATTGCATGAGGATTATTTCCCAACGCTATGGCCTTAACTTTGCTCGTCGTCTGCAGAACCATTTCTGCGCTCAGGTTCTTGCACATGGCCCTATAGGCCCATCGGACCGCTTGGCACGTGCAAGTCCCAATCAGCTCATCCCGTCTGGTAGACTCTGTTCATGATTCCACATAGCTTTGTGAAGGCTCTGACGTGGAATGTTTGTCGCTTTTCCTACTGCCACGTTGGGTTCTGATTTTCGAGCCTCAGTACACGACGTGCTTGCACAGCACACGACTACACCCGTTAACACAGGTGAGCGCACAAACTGCTTCGTCTTGGCTGCCTGGCTCACGCTCGACGCTGGGGAATTCCAAATCGTAAGCGCATCTATCTTCTACATTCATGCCAGTTTCCAATATTCTTCTAGTGTGTATTCCACCATCGTGCGAGTGTCGCATGCAATGCCCATCCCATCGCACCGTACCGCTGCTGTTCCGGTACTGCACTTTCAAATTTTTCCAAGAAATCATCCACTCCTATTACCCCATCATATGTTAGCAGTTCCCTTGCTTCGGTCATCACGCACTGCAATGATCTAATCATCATGTTTCAATTCAGCGTTGTTACTTCGTGTAACCGGTTCTTCCAGCATTTTATTTCTTCATCTACATACGAAGTACAAGAACTGTCGCGCTCCCATAAGATTCTCCCATCTGCTGTCGGGTTCTCCCAATCTTGGTCTTACGTTGTTATCTGATAAATGTAATCCACCTCATCATCACTGTCATTGTCGCGCACAGGTTCAGTGCAGTGCGCTCCTTCGGCTAGATCCAGCGGAACTACTATGCATAGAGGCTTTTTCTCAAATATCATCTTCCGCTTCTTTAGGTTGATGACTCCATTCATATCAGTGGCCTAGTCTATTCCTAGCAACGCGGGGTAAGGGTTGTTGTCATCAACAATCTCTATCACCTCAAAGTTTGTCTGCGTGCTTGCGCCTTCGATATCAACTGTTACCCCTTGTAGCCTTCCCATGGGCAAGATCTTTTCTTGGTTTGCCATCCATAATTGAATATGGGACCACTGAAATGCGGGCTTGCCCATGCATTCCCATGTCTGCTTTGGTAACACATTCGCGTCCAAACCTAGGTCCAGAATTACCTGATCCATTTCATATTTTCCAATATGCATCGTTAATCTCATTTCCCTCCCAATGCGCAATGCATGCTTTCCTAGTTTTTGGATTACGCACAGTTCCCCTGACCTAGCGCACCTATTTATCAACTCTTGTAGTCCTTTAACCGCCTTATTATCGCGTAGAAATTTCATGCATGTCTCTAAAAACGTAGTTAGCATAGAAGGATCCATCCTTGTCTCTGGTTGATCCTTACTACCTAAAGTAGAGGCCTCTGTGAAGCTCTTCTTAGCTTCCATAAATGTCTCCTTTGCGCGTTCCAAGTCAAACTTAGGTTCCTTTGTAGGAGCCTTACGAACCCATGTATCCTCCTTGGGCTGCTTCCCCTTATCTTCCCCTGTGGTCGCACTGCATCTGAGCACCATGTTCACGTTGGGGTATTCTTTATGCAGTTCGGACCTCATCATTTGAATATTCTGTTTCAGAGTAAGCTGAAGTAGCCGTTTCTCGCGCATCTACGCGATCAGCATAGGACAATCTACAATCTCTTGATCAAACTGAGAAAAGTATGAACAAGATATTCTCGTTGGGTTGGTACAATCGCGAGTGTAGTGCCCTGGTCCTCTGCAATTGTAATAGATTAATTGTCCTCAACCCCTTCCTGGCCCAATTCCTCCTCATCCTCGACCTCAGCCCTAAAATCCAGTGCGCGCCATTCCACAGCTGGGTCGAGGCCTCGCGTTTCTATCTACATTCTATAGGCTGGGGTTCGATCCATCATTAACTCAGAACTGTGACAAGTACGCTCCTCGTGGCCCACCGACCTACAAAAGTTACAAAACAGCTGCTGCGGAGTCTGTGTATACTTATGCAACATATGACAATTGTTTGTTGTGTGTTTTCCTCCTATCTGACAGATCGTGCACCATAGCACGGGTGTTGCACTTGGCTCTGCCTGTGCCTCTGGTCTCAATGGCATTGGTCCCCCTCCTGCCAAGTAGTTCACAAATACTGGACAGTCATCCTTGTTGTGGCCCTGGCCTTTACATTTTATGCACCACACTTCTTCACGTGCCTCCGGCCGCAGTGCCTTATCCTGCTTCAAGCTCTATATTTCCAGGTAGATATTTTGTAGCTGCGCGTGAATTTTTTGGACTCCCAATCCTGGATCCTGTATCGGTGTTTCATGCAGCCTCATTGCCATTTCCATCACTTCGGCCTAGGTTGAAAGCTTCTACTCGGACAGCGTCATCCTCAGTTGTGGTGTCAAAGACACCACAAAACACGCGCAGTGTTGCGCATCCGTTAGCGTCATATTGGCCTCGCGGATCATACTCTTCAACCTCTGATCCAGATCCCATGGGGTCTTGCCTGGAAGCATCACGATCTCGTTAAATCTGATGATTGACTGCGTCTCTGATTTCAGTCGGCTAAATTCTTTGTTCAACGCATTATGGATCCCTGTTATTCCTACATTTGGGCGATCATTCGAGTGCTTGATATACCATGTCAACACGTGATCCTGCAGTGCGCTCACCAATGTAACCTTCTTAATGTTATCGTTCGTAACCCCTTATGCTTCCCACACTACTCTTACCACGAACCAGAACTGATCCGGGTCCTCATTTCCTACTCCTCTGAATACGGGTAGCTTAATCGCGCTCGCCATACTAAACTTCTGGTTTGGTGGAGGTGGTGTGGGTGAAGATGGAGGTGAAGGAGGTGATGCGAGTGGTGGCGTAAGTGGAGATGGTAATTGCAGAATGTGCTGCCTTATCAAACTGACCGCACTCCTCGGAGAAACCCGAGCGCACTCTTCCTCGCCCGCTCGTGGTGGTGAAATTAAGGGACTGTTTCCTAACCCTTTGATACCTTTGTAAACCTTTCCACTCTGCGTCGTTCCAATCATTAATGTATTCGCATCACCCGTTTTTCACATAACAGTATCTTAATCCAGGTATTCAAATATTTGATGTACTTACCTCGCGGTCCCTTGATAAAACATCTTCCTGACTCGCTATAGCTCACAGTTGTGTCTATTGCAAATTCAGTGATAAACCCTCCAATTATCCGGTCGAGCCAATGGTCTACGGCCCACGCGATCTTATCTTCTGATGCATCTAGCCTGCACACTAACTTCGGAGTCCACACTATCAGTTGATCAAGCTTATACCTTCCCTGGTTGTCAACTAACATTGTGATCCAATCATATAGCTTTGAAGAGAAGGACGCGAAGAAGATCTCGTGGATTTCCGTATATACGTAGTGATCCAGCCACCTCTTCTCGAATATCTGTGGAGTCCTATTTTCCTGTCCCACGAACTCGTGAAGTTTCTGATCCAACCACTCTTCAATTTCCTTCTTCGTAGGGTTCTAGTGTTCCGACATCAAACATCCCTTAGGCAGATCCTAGTCCCGGCAATGGAACCATTTGTTGGCTTGTTGGGGCCTGACCCAGGTTCATAAGTGATTTAGCCAAACAAATCACGAAACTACCAACCCTTTCAGCAACAGTCCGCAGTGTGTGAACTGAGGTCTCACCCGAGGTAGTATGGGAGGGTGCTGGAACTAGGTTTCCGCACCCTAGAGATGTCTTGATGAAGTCTGGGAAGTTCACGAACCGATCCTGCACACTCGCACTACTCCACACAACTGTCTGACCTTCACGTAGCTCTGTAAAGAGCACGGAGAGGCATGGTCTAGATCCTTTAACCTTACTGCATTATTATTATAGATCTTAACTTAATTTCGTGGGCCCAATATTCTTATCAATCATTCAACATTCATAACAAATTTGCGCAATCATAAACTGTAAGGAGATGCATAAATATATAACAGAAGCATAAACGTACAGATCTACGAATAGATGCACAATATTTTAGAATCAACTTAGCTTTATTAAACTTTTGTTCCGTTACAATCCCAACTTCGTCGTGCGCACTTAGCTACAAGGGTCTGCACACACAGTTGCGGACTCTACCAAGCCTCTGCGCACACAGCTACAGAGCCTCTTCCTACTCCTACAACCCAAGACTCGGACTTACAGACTCAGAGCGAATATCGCATTCAAAAACCCATATCACTTAAGATCAAGACTAACAAAAACTGACTTCTACCCTTAGAGCCTCGCTCTATTTATACATTCCCATGGTCCACGGACCATGGGTAGGCCGACCCACTCTATATTAAATTACAATATTTTAGGGCAGACAACCCTAGACTCTCGTGCTTTGCGCCCGCATTTTGCGAGGTCTTACATTACATTTGACCAACATTCGGGCTACAAGCCCCAAAAATCTGCTATGGGGGGATCCGCTGCCCAACACTCTAGAAGACGCGATATATATATATATATATATATATATATATATATATATATATATATATATATATATATATATATATATATGCATGTTTTATTTCTACTTATGTGTTCATAACATGATTCAATTTTATAAATGACGCAAATGTCTATCAAGAACAAAATTTGCTAATGCATTGGTTAATGTATTTAAATTACGTGGAATATATTGATATGTAATGTAATCAAAATTTATTTCCATCAATCTAACACGTAGATACATACGCAATGTTTGTGGATTTCTTACTGAGTAATGATTGTTTAATTGTAACACAACAAGCTGCGAATCCAACTTGACAACTAAATCCCTAATGCCAAGAGAAACTGCTTCTGACAAGAGTTCAATAATTGCACTATATTCAAAAATATTATTGGTTGTTCAACCAAGGCAGATACCTTGTAAGTCAATCAGCTCACCATTAGGGTCATGGAGTACCTGTTGGCATTATGATTCAAGTGTTGTCCTTGATGGCAACTCACTCAGAGGTTGGTACAGGTGCTCAGAGGTTGGTACAGGTGATGGCAACTTAATCAGAAGACAGATCTTAGTACAGCATGCCAAGGAAGTTCATATACGCAGGTTCGTTAAGCCCAAGTCGCGTGTACATGCTAGTTGGATTCAGAAAAAGCGCGTGTATGTGGAAAAGCACCTTTGGTCCATGGTGGTTAGTCCTTGGAAGTTGTGCCTATGGTTTCGGACCATTGTGTCTCGACGGGCGTGTCGATCCCTAGTTTTGAAGTTGATGGTATTGTGTTACTATGGTTTTGGCTCTTGGTATTGAGCAAGGCCTAAGGCTATATAAGGAGAAGAAGATCATTAGGCAAAATTATCTTTCGACAAGGCTTGAATATCTAAGAAAGAAAGAGATCTGATATGCAGGGTCTGGGTTGCTTGATATGAGCTAAGGAGAAATCACATCGGTGGATGGAAGACTAGATCTAAGGATAAATCGGGATCTAATGGTTTGAAATGCACTATTATGATATGGTTGATTATGCGTATTTCTAGATCTGCATACTGTCGCAATATTATGTTCTGGATCTAACTGATGTCTGGTACAGCTGCAAGTTGAGAGAATCTATTTTTAGATCTGTACGCAGGTTGGCTTAGGTAAAAGCGCGTGTATACGCGGGTTTCGCTCATTGAAGTAGCGTATATCTCTTAAAGCTTGATTTTTGGGTTTGCAGTTGGATCTGACTGTTATTGCAGAGTTCTGTAGACTGCTCTGTGGTCTGGTATCTGGTGATTGACAGGGTTCAGTGGTTCAGTGAATCAAAGTTTGATAATACTAGTATTGGTTGTTTTATGCTTCAATGATCTGTTGTGAAAGTTGAATGAATTGGGGTCTACAGATTGTAATGTTGTGCTTCAGGAATATCCAGTCTGAAAATGTATGAAAGGTGGTACCTGAAGGAAAGAAGATTGTAGGTCAGCACCTACGTACTAGTATCTTGGCTAGTACAAGAGCAAAGGGGGTTGGAGCTCCCTTCCAAGGAAGTTTGGAGAACGAGAGAAGGTTGTAGCCTTCTGCAGGTTGTAGCCTGCGTACTGGTATAAGGCTGCACCAGTACAAAAGATTGTAAACTGAAGTTTCATATTAAAGAAAGATAGAGACAACTTGCAGCAGGTGGTTTTCACCCACATTGGGTTTCCACCTTATATCTTGGTGTTCATGTGTGTGGCTTTTGATCTGTTCTGTTATACTGCACCTGTTTACTGTTAATGTGGTGAATAATGTCCTGATGAACTTAACTGAAGAATAAGCTAACTAAATTATGAGTTTTCTTCTTATACGTTGTTTTATTTAGTCACAGTAGCGTGTACACGCTGGTTCACCTAACTGAAGTAGCGTATATGTTTCTGAGCATTGAAAAGTTTGATTGATCTGATAATACTGATTCACCCCCCCTCTCAGTATTATTTCCAACAATTGGTATCAGAGCAGGTCCTTCAGAGAAGCTTGATCGCTTGAAGGTAGATCATTCATCATGAGCAACTACGAGAAAGAAGCATCAATCAGGCCACCGATTTTTGATGGGACAAATTTCAATTATTGGAAGGTAAGAGTTACTGCATATCTTCAATCTCTTGGTACAGAAGTTTGGAACATTGTAGAAACAGGTTGTGCTTTTCCTTCAGCTACTCCTACAGATCCAGCTGAGAAAAAGCAGTATGAAACAAATGCAAAAGCAGTCAGTACTCTATTAGGAAGTATATCCCAAACAGAATTCATGAAGGTCATGCACTTCAAATCAGCAAAAGAGATATGGGACAAAATGATCACTAGCTATGAAGGAGATGAACAGGTAAAGCAAGCTAAACTTCAAACTCTCAGGATTCAATATGAGACTCTCAAGATGTATAATGATGAAAGTGTGGCTAATTATTTTCTTCGGGTAGATGAGATTGTTAATTGTATGAAAAATTTGGGTGAAGAAATAAAAGAGACTATAGTAGTTCAAAAGATTCTAAGATCATTATCCCCCAAGTTTGAATCTAAAGTATCTGCAATAGAAGAAAAAGAAAATCTCCGTGTTCTCACTATGTCTCAGCTACATGGAATTCTAACTGCTTATGAAATGAGAAAGGGAGGTCCATCTGACAGAAGGGAAGCTGCTTTTAAGGCATCAGGAAAAGAAGATTACTATGAAGCAAGCCATGTTCCAGAAGAAGAGGAAGAAGAATCAAATTTTGTCAGAAATCTTCAAAGGGGTTCTGGAAGGTTCAGAGGTAAGCTACCTTTCAAATGCTTTGCTTGTGGAAGAGTAGGTCATTATGCTGCAAAATGTCCTTATAAGGATAAAGGAAAAGAACCTGCTAGATGGAACAAGAAACAAAGTGCAAATAAGAAAAGCTACTACACCCATGAAGATAGTGATGGCTTATCAAACAGTGATGAAGATGAACAAGGTAATAAATATAAGCTGTTAATGGCATTTGAAGATGATGATTATGAGGATGCTGTAGATGTGGATAATCTCTATAATGAAATTACTAGACTCAAGAGATGCATAGAAGAAAAGAATGTGATCATTGATACTTTGCAATTTCAAAATGATGAAAAGGAAAAACATCTTGAAAAACTAGAAGGTGAAATTGTTGGTCTCAGAAAAGAAATTGAGAAAACAAAAACTATTAATCTTAAGTTTGTCAAAGGATCTGAAACTTTGGATGAGATTATCAATGTGCAGCGGTCTCCTCTAAACAAGACAGGTTTGGGCTATAATGGAGAAACCTCTCAAGCATCCACCTCAAAAAGTTATCTTGATGCAGCAAGAAGAAATGAGCAGAAGAACAATGAAGATAATCAGGTAAAGCAGGGACGAATTACAAACAGAAACTATCAGGGACAATCCTTCTTAAGGGTGAACAAAAGCTACAACCAACCACAGGTAAAATCTTCTCAGTTTGGCTCAAGAATAGATGAAAATAGAAATTACAATCAGTTGGCTGGTAGATTCAATAACCGCAGAAGCTTCTTCCATGGACAATGCTTTTCTTGCCATAACTTTGGTCACAAAGCAGCTCAATGTGTTGCATATAAAACAATCATGACTAGGGAAGCTCAAAAACAAAGAAGTATGACAGGGATTACTAAAAGGACCTATAACAACTTTTCGGTTCTTGAAAATGAATTTGAATGTTCTATTTGCAATAATTTTGGTCATAAAGACTCTGAATGCAGGAGCAGGTTTCAGGAGAAAAAGGAACAAGCCACAAGCACCAAAACATGGAGAATAAAGGAACCTCAAACAGAAAGATGTGGGATAGCATTTTATGCAGAAGGACAGGAAAATCTATGGTACATTGACAGTGGATGTTCGAAACATATGACAGGTGATAAAGAAAAACTTGAATCTTATTCTACTTTAGAAAAGGGAAAGAAAGTTTCTTTTGGAAATGATACTCCTGCAACTATAAAAGGAAAAGGTATTGCTCCTTTGAAAGAAAAGGTCAAGGCTGGAAATGTTTTGTATGTTGATGGATTGAAGCATAATCTACTAAGTGTCAGCCAGATGTGTGATCAAAAACCGAGGTTATTTTCAGATCGAATGGATGTCTTGTTCGTGATCTTGATACAGGTAAAACAGTTCTCAAAGGCAAAAGAACTCCAAATAATCTGTACATATTTGAAGAAGGACAACAACAATGCTATCTTAGCAAGGATGAAGAGCACTGGTTATGGCATCGAAGGTTGGGACATCTAAGCTTCTCACAAATAAGGAAAGCATGCAAATATCAGGCAGTTCGCGATCTTCCAGATATCAAAATTCCAGACAACACCATATGCAAATCTTGTCAGTTTGGAAAGCAAACCAGAACTAACTTTCCAGAGAAGGAAGGATCAGCTAGCTTGCCTCTTGAGCTAGTCCATACAGATGTATGTGGTCCATTTAGGAAAAGGACACCTCGAGGAGAAGAATATCTGATATTATTCATTGATGATTTCTCAAGGTTTGTTTGGTTAGGGCTTATGAAGCACAAAGATGAAGCATTCGAAAAATTCAAATCCTTCAAAGCATTGGCTGAAAATGAATCAGGACACAAAATTAAGTGCCTCAGATCTGACAGAGGTGGGGAGTTCACATCAAATGAATTTTTCGATTTCTGCGATGAACATGGGATAAGAAGAGAATTCTCTACAGCTAGAACTCCTCAGCAAAATGGGGTTGTGGAAAGAATGAACAGAACTATCCAACAAATGGCTCGTGCTATGCTCGATGAATCAGGTACTCCTGCAACCTTCTGGGGTGAAGCTGCACATGCTGCTGTTATTATTCTTAACAAAACAAATGTCCGAGTAAACAGCACTCAAACACCTCATGAGCTTTGGAGTGGTAAAACTCCTTCCGTGAAGCACTTCAAAATCTTTGGGAGCAAATGTTATATTAAGAATACTGATGAGCAACTTGGCAAACTTGAACCAAGAGCAGATGAGGGCATTCTTCTTGGTTATTCTCCACATAGCAAAGCATACAAGTGCTACAATAAAAGACTTGGCAGAATTGTTGACAGTATTGATATAGTGGTTGATGAGAAGGGATATATTCCTAGGCAAGTTCATCATGAAGACATTGAAGAAGATGAAGGTTACTCTCAAAGGTGAAATGATGAAGAAGAAGAACCTCAAGAAGAAGAAGAATCTCAAGAAGAACCAGAGGAGCAGACAAGAATAGAAGAGAAGACTCCATCCAGATATGTTCAAAAGAATCATCCAGAAACTCAGATTGTGGGGCAGAAAGAAGCAGGAGTACAAACAAGAAGGACACTTCCAGAAGCTTCAAGCTACTTGGCATTACTCTCCTCCACTGAACCACAAAATGTGAAAGAGGCATGCAAAGATGAATGTTGGGTCAAAGAAATGGATGAAGAACTTGAGCAAATCGAAAAGAACAACACTTGGGAATTAGTTCCTAGACCAAAAGATAAGAATGTAATAGGAACAAAATGGGTCTTCAAGAATAAATTAAATGAAAATGGAGAAGTAATTAGAAACAAGGCCAGACTTGTTTGTAAAGGGTATCCACAGCAAGAAGGAATAGATTTTGAAGAGACCTTTGCTCCTGTGGCAAGACTTGAGGCCATCCGAATGTTTCTTGCTCTCTCAAGCTTTCAAAACTTCAAGGTATTTCAAATGGACGTGAAATCAGCGTTCCTGAATGGAGACTTAGAAGAAGAAGTATATATTGAGCAGCCAGATGGTTTCATTCTTGGGAATGATCCAAACCTTGTATGCAGATTGAAAAAGGCACTCTATGGACTCAAACAAGCTCCAAGGGCTTGGTACTATCGGTTGGACAAATATCTTCACCAACAAGGCTTTTCAAAAGGATCAGCAGATAGCAATCTCTATATAAAAGTTGAAAATAACAAATTGCTAATTCTTGTTGTTTATGTAGATGATATTATTTTTGGCAGCAATGAAGAGACTATGAGTCAAAACTTTGCCTTGGTTATGCAGAAAGAATTCGAAATGTCACTTCTTGGAGAATTGACATATTTTCTTGGATTGCAAATCCAACAAAATGAAGGAGGTATCTTCTTGTCTCAAACCAAATACCTCAAGCAGATCTTGAAGAAGTATGGCATGGACGAGTCAAAGCCAGTATGTACACCCATGGTTACAGGATGCAGCCTCAGTGCAAATGATGAATCAGCAGCAGTTCACCAACCCACTTATAGATCCATGATTGGGAGTTTGCTTTATTTGACAGGTACTCGACCAGATATTACACATGCAGTAGGAATGGTTGGAAGATTTCAAGCCAACCCAAAGGAAACTCATCTTCAGGCAGTCAAAAGAATCTTCAAATATCTTCAAGGGACCCAAAACTATGGCTTATGGTATCCTAGAAATACATATCTCACTCTTCATGCTTACACAGATGCAGATTGGGCTGGAAGTGTGGATGATAGGAAAAGCACAAGTGGTGGTGCTTTCTTCATGGGTTCCAGATTAGTATCTTGGTTCAGCAAGAAACAGAGTTCGATTGCCTTATCTACAGCTGAAGCAGAATATGTGGCTGCAGCATCTTGTTGCACACAACTTCTTTGGATGATGCAGACCTTGCAGGACTTTCAAATCACTTGCACTCCACCCGTCTCTATCTTATGTGATAATACAAGTGCAATCAGCATTTCAAAGAATCCAGTCATGCACTCAAAAACCAAGCACATACCAATCAAGTACCATTTTCTTCGGGAACAAGTGCTTGAGCAGAAGGTCAAGTTGGAGTATGTTCCTTCTAAGGAACAAGTTGCTGATATTCTCACAAAACCACTGCCCAGGGAAACTTTTGAATATCTCAGACAAAAGCTGGGAGTAGTTGATGCTTCATCCTACTGTTGAAGCTTGTCTGTTCTACAGAAAAGTTGGTATACGCAAGTTACGAAAGGTATATACGCGTATACACGCGGATTTATGTTGGGAAAGTCGCGTGTATGGTGTACGCATGTTGCAGAGATTATATCCGCGTCCATACGCTGTTTCATGCAGGAGAAATCGCGTATATGAAGTTCTGAACAGCAAGGGCAAACTCTGGAGTTCTGAACAGCAATGGGTATGTCAGAATTCTTCAGGCACGGTTTCAGGGGGTGCAGCAGGCACAGGTTCAGGGGGAGCAGCTTAAAAGTCTCATAAAGCATTGTTGGCATTCAGATGTTTTGGTTGTTGATTTCAGGAAAAGGAGCTCAGAAAGAAATCCTGGTTGCTGATCTAAAAGGATGTTTATCATATGCTGTTGATGACTTTCATAAGTCTTGGTCTAGATCTGTTGTCTCTATGTCATGTATCTCTCTTGTGATATCTCTTTTATGGTGTCAAGGTCATGTAACGGCCTATGTTGATTTCCCCACTATGCCTGGGATGAATGCTGTAATATAATTGGTTGTTTCTGATATGTCCCCTCTTGGTAGGGAGTATGGATGTATGTATTGAGTCTTTTGGTGATAGGAAGGTCCCTTATGGTGTATAAGTCTTGGTTCTTGTTGAAGAACATCTTTTGCAGATCTGGCCTACTGTCAGGGGGAGCATGAGTCAGCACAGCCAAGTAGAGGTATCAGCATGTCCTCAGGGGGAGCATAGCCCTTTGCCCTTGATGTCAAAGGGGGAGAGTGACTTGGTGTGGTGGTTGCCATCAAGTCCAAAGGGGGAGATTGTTGGCATTATGATTCAAGTGTTGTCCTTGATGGCAACTCACTCAGAGGTTGGTACAGGTGCTCAGAGGTTGGTACAGGTGATGGCAACTTAATCAGAAGACAGATCTTAGTACAGCATGCCAAGGAAGTTCATATACGCAGGTTCGTTAAGCCCAAGTCGCGTGTACACGCTAGTTGGATTCAGAAAAAGCGCGTGTATGTGGAAAAGCACCTTTGGTCCATGGTGGTTAGTCCTTGGAAGTTGTGCCTATGGTTTCGGACCATTGTGTCTCGACGGGCGTGTCGATCCCTAGTTTTGAAGTTGATGGTATTGTGTTACTATGGTTTTGGCTCTTGGTATTGAGCAAGGCCTAAGGCTATATAAGGAGAAGAAGATCATTAGGCAAAATTATCTTTCGACAAGGCTTGAATATCTAAGAAAGAAAGAGATCTGATATGCAGGGTCTGGGTTGCTTGATATGAGCTAAGGAGAAATCACATCGGTGGATGGAAGACTAGATCTAAGGATAAATCGGGATCTAATGGTTTGAAATGCACTATTATGATATGGTTGATTATGCGTATTTCTAGATCTGCATACTGTCGCAATATTATGTTCTGGATCTAACTGATGTCTGGTACAGCTGCAAGTTGAGAGAATCTATTTTTAGATCTGTACGCAGGTTGGCTTAGGTAAAAGCGCGTGTATACGCGGGTTTCGCTCATTGAAGTAGCGTATATCTCTTAAAGCTTGATTTTTGGGTTTGCAGTTGGATCTGACTATTATTGCAGAGTTCTGTAGACTGCTCTGTGGTCTGGTATCTGGTGATTGACAGGGTTCAGTGGTTCAGTGAATCAAAGTTTGATAATACTAGTATTGGTTGTTTTATGCTTCAATGATCTGTTGTGAAAGTTGAATGAATTGGGGTCTACAGATTGTAATGTTGTGCTTCAGGAATATCCAGTCTGAAAATGTATGAAAGGTGGTACCTGAAGGAAAGAAGATTGTAGGTCAGCACCTACGTACTAGTATCTTGGCTAGTACAAGAGCAAAGGGGGTTGGAGCTCCCTTCCAAGGAAGTTTGGAGAACGAGAGAAGGTTGTGGCCTTCTGCAAGTTGTAGCCTGCGTACTGGTATAAGGCTGCACCAGTACAAAAGATTGTAAACTGAAGTTTCATATTAAAGAAAGATAGAGACAACTTGCAGCAGGTGGTTTTCACCCACATTGGGTTTCCACCTTATATCTTGGTGTTCATGTGTGTGGCTTTTGATCTGTTCTGTTATACTGCACCTGTTTACTGTTAATGTGGTGAATAATGTCCTGATGAACTTAACTGAAGAATAAGCTAACTAAATTATGAGTTTTCTTCTTATACGTTGTTTTATTTAGTCACAGTAGCGTGTACACGCTGGTTCACCTAACTGAAGTAGCGTATATGTTTCTGAGCATTGAAAAGTTTGATTGATCTGATAATACTGATTCACCCCCCCCTCTCAGTATTATTTCCAACAGTACCCATGCTGCGGAAGAGAGGTTTTTCTTGCTACGACAAGCACCATCAGCAAAACCAATGTAATGACATGATGACATCTGCAAACCGAGTGGAACATAAAGTAAGAAGAAAAACATATGTCTGCAAAGCAAACAAACACACCAAAAATAAAAGGTGCACACTAATGAATTAACACACTAATGTACAAAAGTTATTACACGAATTTCACGCATAATACTTTTTGAGATACAACCCATTACGAGGTTGTGACAATGCATTTCCCTCGTAATCAAATAACTCATAGGCATCTTTCTGTAAAACACGCTTAATGATGTAGGGCCCATGCCACATGGGTTCGAACTTTCCTGCCCCCAATTTATCGTTGGCTTGATCGTAAAGAAGGACCAAGTCGCCTTCAGCAAAAGTGCGAGGAGAAACGGTCTGGTCAAAATGAGCTTTGACTCACTTCTTTTGAGCTTCGATGACGATCACCGCAATGCGACGAGTCTCATCGAGTCTCTCAAGATACAATAGTTGTTCCTCTTTAGGCGAGGAATTTTGGAGAAGTTCGATAGCTAGCTTAAGCGAATGGATTTTTCATTCGATTGGAAGAGTTTCCTCTAAACCATACACCAACTGGGACGGAGTGAATCCAATGGTCATCTTAGTAGAAGTTCTTTAAGCCTAACGAGCTGAGAATAGAATTAAAAGTCAATCCTTTCTGTGTTTCCCAATGGTACGTTGAAGCATAGTAATCAAAACCTTATTCACTGCTTCAACTTGGCCATTGGCCTGTGGATAATAAGGACTTGAGCTATCATGTCGAAGGCCCAGCTGAGAAGTTAGCTCTGCCATCATATGCTGGCGAAAATGTGATCCATGGTCAATCACGATAGCTTGAGGGACACCAAAACGTGCTATGACATGGTTAAAAAAGAACTGAGCAGTAGTAATACCGTCATAATTGTATGTAGGCATCGCCTCGACCCATTGCGTAAAATAGTTGACCGACGCGAAGGATTTTCTGAGTAGTGGTATATCTAGACATATGACCACCACAGGCACCAGAGTGGCAATCATTTAAGACCCACTCATCCTCTTCAAGGGTGAGACATCTGTGAAGGACAGAGTCCACACCAACTCGATACAAAGTATCACCGAGGATCCGTTAGGGTTGGGACTAATGGTGGATGCGGTGTTGATCGGATCGAGACAACTCAGATCAGAAATTCTAGGTTTGGAGATAAACAATGATGTCTCCATACCATGGGTCAAGAGTGTTGATAAGAAACAAAGTTTCATCAGGTATTTGCTTATTAAAATTATTTGGAGTGCTTGCAGATGGAAGAGCACATATTAACTCAGCAAAGACGAGCGCTTTCTTTGATTTGGTAGTAGTAAATTCCAAGTCAAACTTCTGCAAGATGAAAATCCATTTGGAGTATTTTACCCCAAGTAACTTGTGAGTTAGTATATATGTCATGGGGTTGCAATCAGAAATCACGATGGTTTTCCGTAGAAGGTTATAGTGTCAAAACCTTTAAACAGCATGAACTGCCACCAAATCAAACTTCTCAACATGAGCATATCGAGACTCATTATCAATAAGGTTTCAGGTCAGATAATAAACCACGTGCTTGTAGTCATCATCATTGTCCTGAACTAACACCATAGCAAGAGTAGTATCATTTGCAGCCAAATACAAGAAGTAATCGCGACGGTAATCGGGGGGATGCAGTAAAGGATTACTAATCAGGGCTTTCTTTAAAGCATCGAAGGATTCTTGGGAAACTTCATCCCAAATAAAAGGGATCCCCTTCTTAAGTAGGTGAGTAAAACCTTTGGCAAGTTTGACGTAATTAGGGACAAATCGACGGAGAAAATTAGCTTTTCCCTGCAAGCTCTGCAATTGCAGCAGTGATGAAGGAGGGGGTAGATTAACTATGGCCTAAAATTTCAAAGGATCAATCTTGATACCTTCATGAGACACTACAAAACCTAGGATCTGGCCAGACTTGACACAAAACACACACTTGTGTGGATTGAGATGGATATTGTAATGCTGAAATTGTAAAATGATAGCTCTTAAGTGATTTGGATGGTCATGACGTTTAGCTGAATGAGTCAGTAAGTCATAGAGGTATGGCTGAATAATGTGTCGAATGTCATGGAATGCATAGGACATTTGTTGTTGGAAGGTAGCACCAGCATTCTTCAAACTGAAAGGAAGCCTTTTGTAAGCGAAAGTACCCCAGGGATAGATCAAGGTTGTTTTATGTTGATCATCGGGTGAAATGTTAATCTGGTTATAGCCAGAAAAACTTTCCATGAACGAAAAAATCTCTCTCGGTGCATTCATCGATGATCTGGTCGATAAAGGGAGTAGGATAATTGTCCTTAGGACACGCGTGATTGATATCGCAGTAATCAACACAAACATGTATCATGCCCTGCTTTTTGGCAACAGGAATGATATTGGATACCCAATCCGTCAATGGAATAGGATAAATGAAACATGATTTCAAAAGCTTCTCTACTTCTGCTTTGATAGCAGCAGCATTTTGAGGGTGCACAGGGTGAAGTTGTTGCCGAACAGGCTTAGCACCAGTTTAAGTCAGAATCTCATGCACTACTATGGCTGGATTGATACCAGGAATTTCCTTGTATGACCAAGAAAAAATGTCTCGGAATTATTTAAAAAGCTTAGTATAAATCCTGATATCATCTGGAGAACAGGAAACCCCAATGTGAATGTTCTTGACAATTCTCGATTTAACGGAAATGTCAAGAGGCATTGTAGCAGTGATGTTTCCCATATTACCCTCCAACAAGACTTCATGTACCATGATAGGTGTCTGAAGTGGAGGTGTAGGGGAATGAGAAAAAGATGCTTTAAGACAGGAAGGCATCTCATCGAGGCTAGGGAGAAAAGAAGAACGATGATGCAGGCCATTCCATCGAATTTTATCCAAAGACATGACCTCCATGATACTCTCGTCAGTGGGGATTGTCTCATTCAAAGGACACAAAGAATCCCAAGAACCAAGCCAAGGAGATGGCACATAAGTGTCCGGGTTCATACTGAAGACAGTATGACTTTCTGAAGTGGCCATTGAAGCTAAGACAATTTCTTGATAATTTATCTCCAATAGACTTAAAGGCATAGCATCGTCAAATGAGTCAATTTGATTGTTGGTAGGGATAATCCAAGGATCCGTAGAATCTGAGATCATACTGACTGAATGACCATTTGGAGGTGGGAAAGAAAAGGTACCCATTAACACAGAGTGTTTGAAGAGACCTGCTCCCACACTCTCGTAAGGAGTCTCAATATTTCCCACATAAGGAACGTTGTCATTCTATAAACCAGAAGAAAAGAAGGATAGTTGATCAACTATGACAATTTTCCTTCATGAGGAAAACGAAGTACGTGCAACAAAGAAGAAATTACACAAAACATGGCGTGAGTCCAGCTTTGCCCGAGAAGAAGGTTTTAGTTGAGATTGGCATCTACAACTTCTACTTCTAATTCAACAGTATTTCCTTCTAATGTAATCGGCAAGTTCGTGAGAATACCATATGGTCGTGAACCTCTGCCATAAAAGGCTTCCAAGGTGTTTGGAGATTGGTTAAGAGGAGCAGAGCCAATGGCTTTCCAACACCAAACTCACATGATGCAGGTAGAGGCACCTTCATCAATAATCGTTCGATGGATCATCTTTCCTTTGATAAGGACCTAGATCAGAAATGCAATCTGATGAGGAAGACAAGGCACGTGATTCTCTAGATTGAAATTAATCAAACTCGAATTAGAAGGATTGATATAACCTATAGCAGATGACAGTGACTTCTATTGCGTTAGAAAGGATTGAAGAACCTCTAAGGCAAACATTGTCGAAAGTGCTTGAGCTAAATCCTCAACAATATTGTAATGTTGTGCAGCTCTAGCATTTGGATTAGAAGATGACTTCCAAACAACACCTTTGAGACGTGGCCGGATGATGGACTCACTGTTAGGGCGCTCGATATGGATCGGACTAGAACTGGACGGAGTATAAGTAGAAGGAGTATCAGTGGCTTCTTTTTCCATCATCTTCTTAGACGCGGCTTGATAGTCCTTAGTTCGAGTAACAATCGAGATAGGTGATGAACCTTGCATCATGAACACTTGGGAACCTAAGGAAGTAGAAGACTGAGGTTGGTCTACTAATTGGGTCTGTTGTGATGGAAAGGGTTATTTTAAGACATCCATAGTCCCTTTCAGCAAGCGACTAACTTCAGATCGTCGGGGACAATCCTTAGTGTAAGGATCCTCCTCACAGATGAGGCAACGATATTTCAGCTAATTTTTCGAGAAGCATCATCTGCAAAAGATTTAAGAGGGTCTTGTTTTGGGGCATTGGCTTTGGCCTTGCCTTTTCCCTTCTTTTTACCTTTAGAGGTTTTTTCTACTATAGTAGACTACACAGCATGTACCTCAGAGGTTTTACCAAGACTGGATGAATTCTTGGATGGATTATTGGAACCAGTGTTCGAGACTGATTTTTTCTTCAAAGAAGCTTTCGTGGAAGTCTAAGACATGGAACCAATCACACTGTCAACAGGTGGTGTATCCAGAGACTTCGATGATGTCATATCTGATGATGGTCTTGGAGCATCGAGTAACATCTCATACAAAGTTCCATATTGCGAATAGACCAAGTATAAATACTAGGCACAGGTGATAGCTTGCTCTTCAGTAACACATCCACCCATGGCTATGTCCTTAGAAATTTTTTTGACGAATGATTTTGTTCCATTCTGTCAACAACTCATCAGCAATCTCAAACTTGATGAGGCGACGCCAACATCTCCATTCATGGATATGATCGGAAATGTGGGTCACAGTGTCTTGCTTAAGGGACATGAGCAAATGAGTGTTAGTTTCATAGCAAACCGGAAGTTGGAAATGAGTGAGGAAATCCATAGCAAGAGAGTTGAAGTCACCGTAGGTACCTCGAGGCAATTTGATGTACCATTTAGCGGCAGCACCTGTGAGAGTTCTTTGAAAGAGTTGAAGATGGATAGAATCATTGACATACAAATTGGAGGAGCACTAGAGGCGATATTTCATCACATGGACTTGTGGATCCTCCTTCACTTTTCCCTCGAATTTGGGGCAATCATTTGGAATTTTCGTCAGAACTGGAGGCCAGTAAGGCGAATGAAGAATGGGATCATTCGTGAGCCTCGAAACATCAGGTAGCTCCAACATAGCCAAGAAAGGCAATTGTGTGTTAAATGGCATATAGGGCCTTTGAGGAGACCCAAACTACGGATTCCATCCTTGTTGGTAAGGATTTTCCCCCACAGTGGAGGATTTTGTCCATATGGAATCTGGTTTTGTCCCCACTGAGGGTTACCTTGCTTGTAAGGAGGATTTGGTCCCGGGTAGGTTTGATACTGCCCTGCCATAGGCTGTTGATGAGCATTGTACGCGACATATGGGTTATAAGGTTGTTGAACCTGCTGACCCTGGACATAAGGAGATTGACCTTGGTGATGCAGGGGTTGACCTTTAACTTGCAAAGGCTAACCTTTCTGATACACATAAAAGGCTTGTTGCTGCCAAGGCTGACCTTGTTGCTGCAAAGGTTTTCTTTGATACTGTAAAGGTTGCCCTTGTTTCTGCAAAGGTTGGCCTTGCGAGGAAAAAGGTTGGGAGGACTGTTGTACAAGCTATGTCTATGGTTGCAAAGGTTGTTTCGATTGTTGGAAAGGTTTCCCTTGTAGTTGTAGCAGTTATCCTTGTTGTTGCAATGCTTTCCCTTGCTGCTGCAAAGATTTTCCTTGCTACTACGAAGGTTCCCTTGATGTTGCAAAGGTTGTCCTTGTTGCTGCAAGGGTAGCTGGACATTTCCTGGGGTTATACCCTGAGGGTATTGATAATTCCCAAATGGGATATGGCAATATCCACCAGGCATAGAGGATTGACCAAGTTGAACATAAGGTCCAGCTTGAGGAATGTAAGGTGGATTAACCAAGGCTTGCAAACCGTATGGGACATAAGCCTATTGGAATGGGACCTGAGCCATATATGGCTGCTGGTATTGGATGTTACCTAACCCGGATGGACCAGCAGGTTTAGGAATAGTGCCATAAAAAGGTTGATTCATTCCAACCATGTGAGTTTGTAATACACTCACATTGGTTTCACCTGACATGAGAGGAATATTCGGATATTTGCCCCCAGGCGGTGGCGCAGTTTGTCCACTCGATGGAGGGATAGAATAACTTACCGAGACCTAACCTGAGATAGTCAATTGAACTGGAGGATTCAGTTGAAATGATGAAACAGGTTGAGATGGAATGGTAGGTTGAATCAGAACTGAAGTGACTATAGCTTGTACAATGGGTCGAGAGGTCATGTTCTGAATGTACAGACCTGATGTAGGCATAGCACCAGAAGACCAGATGGGGTTTTGATATAATGATGAGGCACTAGGAGTGCCCGAAACTAACTAAGCTAAAGTGGTATAGCCATGTGGCAACATGGGTCCACTAGTCTTAGGATAAGAGAGAGACAAGACTCTTCCCATATAAGGTAAATCTTCTAGAGGGAACTCGTATCCTTACTCATCATCTACGTGAGGAGTATGGGTAGCGGAAACTTCCGAATGACCCGGAGAGGAGACTGGGATCTCGCCTTCTGACTCCATAGATGGAAACAACTAGCGACGAGGAACTGGAAATGTACGAGGAGATAACTCCAAAGGAATACCAGGACGATTGTACAGACTGTAAAGGTGCTAAGGAGATATCACAATAGGATCGAACAACAATTTTGGTGGATAGATAACAAGTTGTTTCAGACTTTCAGGAGTCTGCGGACTCTCGGGAGTCAAAATAGGATTATCAGAGGAATCCTGATCAGATTCTTGATGACCAGGAATCTAATGGAGGCGGACGAGAAGACAAAGGTTGGATACTCAGAAAAATTCCAAGTTTAACACCTTGATCCTCAAGTGATGGAGGAAGCTCCAGATGAACTCCTTGGGGGCACCCTTCAATATTAGACAACGAAGGGGAACTATGAGATGGACTCAATGGTTCAGCCATGATGGCTTCCCCTCAACTGCAATAAAGAAAAGGAAAAAAATTGTTTAGGGCTTTAAGAATCTTGAAATTAAAAGGAAATTACTCAATTTGGTCTAAGAAGCAACTGCTTGGGATGTTTACCGTAGGCAGTTATATTTTAGAAACAAAAACATTGCATTTTCATCTTTTAAGAGTCGAGAAAAGGGTGAAAAGGTGACTCTAGTCGCTTTCAATAGTTTTGCGAGCTTGAAAGGACAAGTTGCTCGATGATCTTTTCAAATTTAAAGATTCATAAAATATCAAATTACTACTCAAGTGAATCTAGGTAAAAGGGGTACCAAGTAACCGTGAACTGCAATATACACCTTAGCCAATAAATTGAACAAGGAATTGACATACATGCAGGCAATCTCCCCAAATTTTGTGCTCGATGTATCACGTTTACAGGGCGGCAGACTCGGCTTCCTACGGATAAAGGATTTCAACCTAGGGGGGTCTCCCTTTATATATGTGACAGTACGAGGAGCACAAGTCCGTGCTAGCGCTGTCTAATGTCGAAGCGAATGACAGCTGCTAAGTTTTTAAGACGTCGGAACACATCTATAACCTAGAACACTAGATATGATCGTTAATGTTTCAAATGCTCCTTAGGTTAATTGATAAATTTTAAATTTGATCTTGTAATTATGTCTCAACTTCAAGGCCTTAACGATGTTACCTGTTCCTAAAATGAAAACTAGATGATGAAATGAAATCCTTCAATTTAATGAAAGTTATCTATGCAAGGAAGAAGATCACTCAAATCATGCATCAAACCAAATTCAAAAATGCATCCATGACAATCTTCAAACGCTAAATCCAAAATATGAAATCTAGTCTTTCATATGATAAGCAAATGCAATGCCAAAACAAATATTAAAGCACAATTTCCTTAAGATATAATGATGTTTTTTTCTCTTTTCCAAAATGCAACTAATATAATCTAGTGCAAAGTAAAAAAGAATGCAAGCAAGCCAAGAAATATGAAAATATCTTTCACATCAATGATTTGAATGCAACTCAAAATGCTTCGAAAACTATGAAAACAATAACACTTTCACTTTCACTTCAAAACACAAAAACTTCAAGGCAAACACTTCCTTTTGATTCCAATGAGACAATCAATTTGTAATCTATCGTTCAGCAAATGAAGCTTAAGTAACTTTCACAATATCGACTAATGAAAACTACTTAAGGCACAAGAACCAAAAAGTAATTTGTAAAGTATGTCTGAACACACAAAGACTCTTTAACACAAGCAATTGATCTCTGACTTCTGATGGGAAGACCAACGAGTGGACAAAGGTTGACCTAGAATACTTAAAACCCTAAAAGGCTAATCAAACTTCAAGAACACTCAATCCAAGTTAAAATAAAATTGCAATCAGACAATGAGAGAGTAAATGAAGAACACACTGGTAAATCACACGAAGAAGGCAACTAGAACTAAAAATAAGAGAGAAAACCCTAAATTTCTTAATTTTCTGCAATCATCGCACCTGTAGGAGTAAAGTAGCAATCATCGCTACTGTAACTAAAAAACCCACAATATCATCGTGACTGTCAGGGTCAAATCCGCGATGGTCGAGGAAAACAAAAAAGAAATCCAAAATCTTCAAAAATAGCTCAAGTTAACAATCTTCGGGCATCTACCAAACAGTTACACTCACTACAAACAAGCAATGAATTCTAAAAATCAATGGTTGATCAAACTCATCCAAAAGACAAGGTAAAGGAAGGGAAGGAAAAGGTCATAGGCTCCCCAGCAGAGTCGCCATTTTGTTGACAAGGTTAGTCCTCTCTCCATGTAGAGACAATCCCTCTAGCCCAATGAGTAGGTCTAGCAACTGAAGGGACAATCAACTAGACATCTTCCTAGATTATAATTGAAAATTAGAACAAGAGAGGTGGCCTACCTTCCTCTAATGCTAATCTGATTTCCTTTGTTGAGATCCTCGAACCGCTTGTGTCACGGACTTGTTCCTGCTTCTTTCAGTGCTTATGTACCTGCACAAGTGACCAAGAGACAACAAAGCATGCCAAAACCAATAGCAAATCCAATAATAACCTACTTAGCTGATCAAGGAATGCCAAGCCAATACATACCAAAACATATATATTTTGGGGAGATGAACCAGTAGTTGTATTATTATTTAAAGAATAAATGGGAAGCTTACAACCATAGACTTGATGTTGAAAGGCTCTCCTTGAGTGGTAATCCAAGTCCAAGCCAAGAAACTCTCCAACACTTCTTCTCCAAGTCTAATGAATAGCCTCTAAGCACAAGCTCAGCATAGGGGTGAAAATGGACATAGATCAACCATTTGGGAATGGTAGAGGGGGAATTTATAGGCTGGGAGAGGGAGTTATGCCTCCTCCAAAGATAGGATTAGGCCCACGTCTCAAGGAGGTAGCTCATAGGGATTATACCAAGAGGTCAAATTAGGAGGATTCAACCTCATCTACGCAAAACCACCTCCAACTTGTTGCTCTGGAAGCTTCTAGATCACGAAGCTTCTCATCCTCTTTGGGAAAACTTCCTTTCTTATACCATCGTGAGTATGAGAGGGAACAAAGTGATGCCATCACTGGCTTAACAAGGTGCAATAGGAAATCATCGCGGTTTTGAGCTTCATAAGGGCGCTAACCCTCATTTTAGGGTTTCAAGAGCCATTTCTTCATGGAAAGCTCCAGATGTTTTCCAAGAAAATTTAAATGAGGGATCTAAGTTGTATACATGGATGAGTATACTGTATAATGATCATGTTTCGAGCACTTCAGGATATGTCACAGCGAAGTGTAGGAGGAGTGACAAAATATTGTGTAACACGTGGCTCCTCAAATTAGGCCGAATTTCCAGCTTCCAGGATGACTTGATCTTGAAGTGTATTTGTGACACTTTTAAGACAAAATTAAATTTCTTTATAAGTCACAATGTGCCTGATGGCGTCTTCAACTTATGACAATGACTATTTTGACTTATTTACTTAGGACCAACCCTAGAAGCAGTTAATGGGTTCTTGACCTATAAAATAAAATACCTTGAGCATAAAACCCATGCTCCAAAAATAATAATAATAATTTTCTTTCATTTTTCAATTTACAATAATCAAAAGTACATTTCATATTTATGAAGACCAAACCTAGTTACATGTTTTTCAATACTCCCTCTTAACTAGGGAGGTATTCATAAATGGTACATGGACATTCTCAATCTGAAGAGATCTCATAAGAAGAGTTAGATTAGTAACCCATATATGTAGCATCATAACAACCATCATTGTCATATAGCAAGGCCTTGGCTAACAACTCTATCTCTCCACAAGATCAGAGCACAATGCTAGTGAGACCAATGATTTATAAACATCGTCATCATTGTATCTCAAGGTACATACCCCACCCGGGTGTTCACAGAGTATGACCTTCTTTGGACTGTTCTTATCTTGAATAGCTAGTCCTCAAAGAATATCGATCCATGACTACTCTTATCTTGGATTCCCTACCACATCCTCAAAGAGCATCAGATGCCAGATGTTTACCCAATCCTCCATTATATCTTCTCAAGTGAATACAAGATTGATGTACCTATCTCTCCCTCCCAATTAGGGAGGATACATCAACCAAACCAAGCTTGTCTCTTAGATATACAAGATTCTTATTAGGAAGATATTTTGTCAATATGTCAGCTACCTGCTCATTGGTGGAGATACATTGTAGCTTCAGCACACCATCTTGTACTAGCTTCCAAATGTAGTGATACTTGTTGTTGAGATTCTTTGTCTTTCCATGAAATATTTGGTCTTCAAACAATCATAAACAACTGGTGTTATCACAATATATCACTACAGGTTCCATTGGTCCTTCAAATAGATCTGATAGAAGCTTCCTTAACCAGACTTCTTTGCTTACTTCACAGGTTGCAATGTACTCATCCTCAGCACTACTCAAAGAAATTGGATCTTTCTTTCTACTCATTCATGAGATCATGGAGGATCCCAAACTAAAACATCCTCCTATAGTGCTCCTTCCATCTTGCTCACTGCCTCCCCAGTCAGAATTTCTATATACAATCAAGTGGACATCATTCCTCCTACCATATTTTAGGCAGTAATGGATTGTTCCTTGCAAATACCTCAGTATGTGTTTTGCTTCTATCCAATGATCATGCTTTGGATCGACTTAGAATTGACTGAGAATATTTACTGCAAAACATATGTCTTTTTTATTATTCACCAAGTACATCATCGAGCCAATCAATTTCCTATACCTAGAAGGATCCACAGTGCTTGATTCCAAAATCCTTATTCTTTTCAAGTTTGTGATCATTGAGGTTGTCATTGGTTTTAAATCCATCATGTCAAACCCTTCAACATATTTATCACATACTTTCCTTGAACTAGATAGAATTCATCAGGCTCTTTGTAGAATTCCAATCCCAAATAGTAGTGCATCATCCCTAGATCCTTCATGTCAAATTTTTCTTCTAGACACTTATTACATTCTTCAATTCGACCTTACACACCTGTCAAGAGAAGATCATCCACATATAAAAGAATGATTATCAGTTCTCCCTTCACAACCTTAATATAAAGGTTTGGATCAGTAGGACTCTTTGAGAAGCTTACTCTTTGTAGGCATACATCCATTCTATAATATCATTCCCTTGGTGCTTTCTTGAGGCCATATAATTTCTTCTTCAATCTATAAATATATGTGTTTTTTTCTTTAACTTCAACTCCCAAGGTTCGCTCTATATAGACTTCCTCATCAATTGTTCCATTTAGGAATGTAGTGTTGACATCCATTTGATGGATGTTCCCTCCCATTGAAGCTGCCAAAGAGACCAATGAAAAAATAGTTGTATACCTTGTTGTTAGATAAAATGTCTCTTCATAATCAATTCCTTCTTGTTGAGAGAAACCCTTAGCCACAAATCTTGCCTTATGTTTATCAATACTTCCATCTACTGCATTGTTTGATCTTGTAGAGCCACTTGGAAGTTACCACAGATTTGTCTTCAGACCTAGGTATGATCTCCCAAATTCCATGCTTAATTATAGATTTATATTATTCACTCATGGCATCCTTCCATTCTTGGTGATTGATAGCTTCTTTGAAAGTGGATGGCTCTGCTTCAATTAATGTTGTCATGTAGATTGCAAACCCAGAATACCGTTTGGGCTTATTACTTTCCCTAAATGTACCTTGAGTTGCTCCATGACCTTCTGCATCTAAAAGTGTAGACTTCAACTAGTTAGGTCTTTTTCTGGTTTCGAGAATTCACACAAATTTTATTGGTTCACAAGGACCTTCCTTTTCATGGTTTGTTTCTTCGTCTTCCCTTGTAACTTCTTCTTCGAATACTGGAATTTCTTCATCATCAGAGTCCATAGGGAGATCCTTTGATTTCTTGAATGCAATATTTTCATCAAATATCACATCTCAACTAAATTTTATTTGGTTTCCTTCCTTTATGTAAATCCTATAGGAGACTTGTTGTAGCCCACAATGATTCCCTTCATGCTAGATGGATCCAGCTTCTTTATTTTTTCCTTAGGTATATGTATATAGACAGGACCACCAAAAATTCGGAGATGATCTATAGTTGGTTTCTTTCCATTGAGCACCTCTATGGTGACATTGATTTTGTATATATACATGTGTCTTTGTAGCTTCACCCCACAGAAATTTCGGCAATTCTTGATCATTTATCATTGCTTTTGCACTTTCTTCAATGGATAGACTCTTTCATTCTGCAACTCCATTTTGTTCAGGATTATATGGGATTATCATCTCCCTCTTAATCCTGGACTCCTTACAAAAATTTATGCTTTCCTTGGATGTATATTCTCCTCCATTATTGGATCTTAATATCTTGATTCTTCTTTTTGTAAGGTTCTCTACTTTAGCTTTGAATTCTTGAAATTTAGTAAATACTTCATTCTTGGATTTCATTAAGTAAACCCGAGTCTTACTTGAACGATCATCTATAAATGTGACATAATATAGATGACCTTCAAGTGATTTAGGAGTCATAGGACCACAAACATTGGAATGAATAAGATCCAAGATTTCTTTTAACCGTAAAGCACTGCTTACAAATGGTCTCTTGGTTTTCTTACCCAATGCACATCCCTTGCATACCCCTCCGTGATCTTATTTTAGTTCGAGGATTCCCTCTACTATAGAGCTTAGAGTGGGAATAGTTTTGAAATGGATATGACCAAATATTCTATTCCAAAGTTCACATGGGTTGATTTCAATGTGAACTAAAGCTTGAAAAAGAGGGATAGAAACTTGTAGAGTCTTCCGTAACAAATCCCAATTAATCTAGCATTTTTTTTCTTGATTTGTTACTCCATACTACAAATTTTCCATCAATGAAAGCCACTCTATCACCCTTATCTTCTATACTTGAAATGAAGAGTAAGTTCTTATGCAAACCTAGAACAAATAGGATGTTGTTGAGATGAATATTGCCTTCATTCTCCAGCTCTATTGAGGTTGATCCAATTCCTCTCACAGGATAGCTCTTATTATCTCCAAGCTCTACGAAGTAAGAAGACTTTCCTTTTGACAATTTTTTAAGTTACTTGTGATGCGCGGTCATGTGCCTTGATGCTTCACTATCGATTACCCAAATGTTTTCATCTTGAAATGTGCCAGTGTGTGCTGAGAAGAGTCCTTCGTCCATTGTCTTGGTTACTTTCTTCTTTGGAGTAAATAGAAGATTCCATGCCTTAGAAGACTTGAGATGACTTGCTACCTTTGAAAACTTATTTAGGAACTTATTTAATGTAGTAGATATCTTCATAATGCCCTCTCCCAACCTTAGCTTTGATACCACGTTGAGAAATATATAGGGAAATGATTAGAGTAATGTCTCTTTCCTTGATAACTGCTTTGTGATGTTAGTTTACTTTTTCTCACTTATTAGCTTCTTTACTTATTATTATGTTTGTATATCATCAAACAGCTACCAAAACAAGAATAACAAGAAAACATAATATAGGCTGCAAGCCAAGGCCAAAACCTCTCTAATTGAGAGGAAAACCTACAAATCTCTTCTCTTCTTTAATGATTCTTCAATTGACGAATTCCAAGTCCTCTAGACCAAGACCAAGTCCAACCTTTCTGGATGATGTGCTTTCCTTGAACAAGTCAAACCCACTCAAATCTCTTCCAATAGCACAACTTCGACCCACAACTACAAAATTTCGACCTCCACTGCAAACCTGAAATTTTGGCCCTCTAGCAGTTGTTGTTACCACACATGTGAGCTTTGTTTAGCCTTCTAAGGCTTCCTCAGACCTTCGCTTGGATTTATCTTCCTTCTAGAACTTGAGGATGGCTTATTGTGACCTTTGCTTGACGTTATTTCCTTCCCTTCTTCAAGATCGAACTTGTAAAAGAAAACCGTTGATCTAATGCAAAGACCTTAGCCTTCCTTCACACGTGTGAGAGAGAAATAGCCCAAAAACAATTTTCCTTTGTCCACTTCCTTCTTTGTTTCCTTCATGTTCCTCCTTTGCCTAGATGAGTGAGAGATGAATGTGCTTCAATGAGGTCAAGTTTCCTCCTTTATATAGACTTCTCAAGCTGGACGTGGCTCCTCAAATTAGGTCGACTTGTCAGTTGCCAGATTGACTTGATTTTGAAGGGTATTTGTGAAATTTTTAAGGGAAAAAATTATTTTCTTTATGTTGACACGTCGAATGTTCATTGTGCCAACAAAGAGAACCAACCTAATCGTAGACCCCAGTTAGTTCCTCTTTCGTTTGGAGTGGCTAGTTCCAACAGGTTTTAAAGGATGCCATAAATTGTTATAGGTGTTGAAAGATTTCTTCTTGGAGGAAGACTTCAATTAAATCAACAAAAGAAACAGCTAACCTATATGTATCAAGTCCTATCTACACTGATTCTACCTACTTATGCTAGTCCTAACTATTCTAATCTATCCTGCAGGAGCATAATAAAAGAGATTAAACATCATATATAGATTCCAAGTCCAAATGAATCAATTACTAAGTTCACCGATGAACAAGGTTGTATTTAAGCTTAATTGCAATATAATTATTCATACAAGAATACACATTCCTGTATCTACAAATAAAACTTGCAACTAATGTTTAATATAGGTTTGAATCAGAGACTGCTCATGAGTTAACCATGATAACGAATTATATTCAAATAACCAAGACTAGTCATAAGCTAGTTGTTATCATTGTGCACAAAAACAAAACATGTATATCCTCATGCCAGTCACAACACCCTGATTCCAAACATAAAAGAAAAAGGAAACTGAATCTGAAAAAAAAAAAAAAAAAAAAAGGTTTCTTCTTGACCGGAACAGTCTTCTTTATTAATAAAATCGACCCCTCTTCTACCCAAAAAAAAATCCCTTACCCATATCTAGAGGTAATACTTATGCAGCAAGACAACTGACCCTCGGTCTTCCATGACTTTCCACCTTCCTATTTTTTTTAAGATACAAATTAAAATATACAAACATAGAATGGTCAATGAAACCACTGACATGTCGAGGCCACATTTGCTGGAGTGTTTTATTTCCTAGAGGAAATGAATGGATGTCGACGGAAAGAAGAATGACTCCAAGCCATCTCTTCGCACCTGTATCGACGGAACGTTATTCCTTATTATTCCCTTAAGGCAAATGAAGACACTGCGCTCATCATCGAACATCTAGCATGATTTAAGGTGTATCTGGAGGTAACAACAGCTTGATGGATTTGCACTGTCAGGAGTACCTCCACTTAACATAGAGTGTGCCTCAATTATGCACTGTGGTGGTTCCATATCCCTTTCTTGCAGAGTATGTCTTTGCAATATCGACATCGGTGGTGCAGAGGTGTCATCTAGAGTCCCCAGAGCGACATAAGAACTCTTACACCAACATCTGTTATGCTTCCTGTCTTCTTATAATTTTAGGACGTCCTACCCCATTCTGTCCCAAAACCACAACACATGGCAACAAAATTCAGTTGGTAGAGGTATCATGTGGACTAGGCATACTGTTCATGCTATGATCATTTAAAGGCTGCATTGCTTTCTCGAATTTCATTACCACCTTCCGATCCCTTTGCATCTCGAAGAATTCTTTAGAGTTTATCTATATGTTGTCCATGTGTATTTACCTCTCTATGACTGTGATTGCATTTTTCAAATCAACCGAGCATTCAGGCCAGTGATCAACAATGACTTTGTACTCATTCAGAGTTTCTTCGATGTGTTCATATGTTTCTTCGACAGATTGTGAGGTAGAGTGTTGTGCGGTTGTTTCCATCCATCGAGCCTTATCAAACTTGCACAGATCCAACAGACGAAGGTGTTTTTCTAGGATCCACAGAACATTGTACATATGAAACAAATCTCTGAGCCCGTACCTCCTTTTCTTGGACAGGTATTTCAGGATGTAAGATCCTTTTGCAAGTTAGCAGTTGCAATTGAAAGCTCTGTTACAAGAGTGGAAGGGCTGGAGGGAGGATAAGAAACAAGAAATCACCGTAGTTTGTTGCATAGCTCCCCACTGTGTATGCCTTCCCTATTGCTTGTCATAAATTCCTCTGTTTCAGCTAGGTCTCGCTTGCATCTTTTCCCAGCAGCCATTCTTGACGCTTATGCATCAGCTTGTCGACCTCGCTTTTCTTCTCTTGGTCCTCTCTTGCATGAATGATCAGCATTAGCTATGATTACGAGAGATATGACAGAAACGCCTAAAACAAACCTTACCTTCATAAAAACTTTCATAAGAGACAGACTCTGCAACAGGGGGTTATATGAGTCCTTCCGGCTCTAAATCTCAAGAGGGCGCGGTGATCTTTATTTGTTCACGGCACAATGATGGCTCTAAACTTGCTAAGTTCTGGGGAACTAATGATTAAAACAAAACGGATAGCCATGCGATGAAATGGTTAAAGTATTTCGGCGCAGTGGGGATGCATCTCTTTCGAATTTTGTTTTCACTTATTCACATTCGGTACTGTGAACTGAGAGCCCTCAAGGAATTTCCCTGAAATCTAGAGTTCAGGCATCATGGGAAGTGATCACACGACGATCTCGGACTCCTACTATCTTAGGCGAGGTTTCAACGCCAGACACAATTCAACCTTCAGGAACCTTTAGGTTGATTCCACGAATTATAGTATCAAGCATTTCGTGACACTCTTCAGGCATGCACAGTCACAATTTCCATTTTAATCTCAAAACGCATTGCAACCATAATTATTAAACCATTGAACCCTTCAGCTTTGAAGACATAATTCCATCTAACAACTCCAATTATCATTTGGAGAAACGAAAGATCAAAACTTCTTAGGGGACCCAAACTCTAAAAGCATTGTTCCCTAGAGGGAACAGCAAAAACTCAAAAAGGTGTTGTTCCTTTTAGGGAACAGCAGTTGTTCCCTGGAGGGAACAGCAAAAACACTCCAAAAAGGTGTTGTTCCTTTTAGGGAACAACAAAGAAACTCCAAAAAGGTGTTTTTAATAGCAGCTATTCCTTGGAGGGAACAGCAAAAAAAATCCAAAAAGGTGTTGTTCCTTTTAGGGAACAGCAGTTGTTCCCTGGAGGGAACAGCAAAAACACTCAAAAGTGGTTATGGCCATAACAAAATGGCAAACCAATGGCGAACCAGTTATCTCTGTTACCAAATAAACTTTGATCTGTAGAACATCAAGGTGTTAAGATAAACTCAAAATGCAAACTGTATAGACGGATAGGCATGGGTTCCACTTCAGCATTAATCGCTTTAGGCGGGATAAAGACAAATAGCTTCTACTTACTAATAGGGTTTTGATAGGAATTATCGGATGGTCGTATTATGGGATTTATTGACCCTCCTTTACCTGTTTTCTACTTTCAAAATCCTTTCGGGGCCATCACTGATTTGTCAATACCTGTTTAGGTGTGTACCTCAGCTCTTTATCGCACATCAAGCTTGACGAATATATGTAGGTATGTTTATCCACACTTTATGTAAGAATTTTTAGTGATCTACTTTCGTATGATCGAATGGGGCGCAGTCATGGATCATGCCATATTTTTAAACCGCTTAAGCAAGGTTGGGCTTGTTGTGTCAACCGGTACTCTGAGTCCAGCAATAGTCCCTAGTCCAATTAGCTTCCCAAACAACCTGTCCTTTCAGATTGGCACAAGGACTCAACATTTCATTTTCTTTTAAATAAGTCCTTCTAGTTACGGGCACAAGGACTAGAGCAAAATTGAATTTTCCACAGGATATACGATAGCGAGCTTAGCCCATGAAAGGAGGTTTACTTGTAGATGACAAATATTGGAAATTTAGTGTGGTGGACAGAACCAATGGAGAATGACTGCAAATCTCATAGGCAAGTATAGGCTAGGTCTAGGTGGGATTTTTTTTTAAATGCAGCGTTCCGCCATGCCAGTCCAACTATGGTTACACATTTTTCTTTTTATAAAGATATCCCTACATGCTCAGGGTATCCAAGTTATCGACAGAGCCTACCTAGTTCCCAATAGATGCCAATGAGTGGCTTCGATTCGAATTTTACCCCTGATTTTTCCAGTTCTCAGAGGCTCATCAAAGGTTCGTTTGACTTGCAAAGAAATAATGAATTTAGGATCTGCAAACTCATCAGCAGGTTAATGAGGGAAGTAAAGGCTGAAGGTAGCGAATGAGGGTGATCGAAAGAGAGTTATAAAAGGTGAAAATGAGACTGAAAGACCGAAATTAATTGGCTAAAAAGGACTGGAATTCAAAACAGAAGGAAGATAAACTTTGCAGGAAAAACAAGAACGAAAAAAAAAAAAAAAAGGTATAACTAAGCTATCAGCAAAAAAAAGTGAATCCTAACCTACTCAGGAGGTAACCACCATGTGGTGGCTACTGGAAGTATCTCTTAATATGTTGGCCATTAACAGGGAGTTTTTTGGTTTCTACCTATAAATTTTTCAATCGGTAGGTTCCCTAACCAATTTTTTCCTCAACTTAGAACGAGCCCAACCATAAGTGCTGGAATTTCGTGTGCTTACCTTTTGGCTCACTCAACTTGTCCTATTCTTTACCTGCCATGGCTTCTACTACAAGCTTACATAACCCCTACCCCCGAACTATGTTTGTTGGTTTAATGTCAAGGTCTTATTCCTGAAGAGTCATTATCCAGTTCCCTCTCTGTTCTCCCATCTCCCTCTACACAAAGAGGGTCCTTATAGCACGGTGGGGAACGATCACCTTGGTCCTGGCCTTCAGTAAATACGGGCGGAAATTTTTCACGGCTTTAAAAACCGCAAAACCTTGTTTCTCCACATCAGGGCAATTCAGTTCTTCCCCCTCAAGATTAGAGCTCATATAAGAAATGGGGACTTCGTTGCCGTTATCATTTTTTTGGGTGAGTACTGTGGCATATGAAACATCAGAAGCGAAAGTGTACAGGAGGAATTCCTTGTCAAAATCGAGGCTAACCAATGCAGGAGCTTCTGCGATGGCCTCCTTAATTCGCTGAAACGATCTCTTAGCTTCATCTCTCCACCTATACACGGCATCTTTCTTCATCGTCAACTAAATGGGACTCACTATTTTCGCGAATCCTGAAACAAATTTCCTGACAAAATTAATCTTCCCGAAAAAAAATTTGCATTGCTCTTTTATTTGCAGGAGGTTGTATTCTCATGATGGTCTCTATTCTTTCAAGATCGATAATAATTCCTTCCTTGGAGAGGATATGACCCAGTAGCTTCCCTTCTGTAACTGCGAAAATGCTCTTTTTTGGATTCAATGATATTTCGTACCTTCGGCATCTTTCGAAAATATTTTTTAGGTGATAAATATGATCCCTTTTGTGATAAGAATACACAATAATGTCGTCCATGTAAACAACTACTAATTCATTAATCAATCCTAGGAAAGTTATGTCCATAGCTCTCTAAAATGTGGCGCCTGCATTAATAAGTCCAAATGGCATTTTACGATATGCGTAGCTGCCCCATTTAGTGTTGAAGGTTGTCTTAAGTTGATCTCCATTCCATACCAACACTTGATTATATCCTGAAAACCCATCCAATAAGGACAGCATTTCAGACCCAGAAACGCATTGAAGAATGTGTTCCATAGAAGGGACAGGATAGTTATCCTTCTGCGATGCTCTGTTCAGGTTTCTGAAGTCGATACATAATCTGATGTCTCCATTTTTTTTCTTACTGGCACGAGATTGGCTATCCAACGGGTGTGCCTGACTGGAAAAATGATTTTAGCATCCAGCATTTTGTTTAATTCTTTCTTCACCAATGGTTCCAGGCTTAGATGCATCTTATGAAGCTTTTGTTGGTAGGGCTTAACATCCTTTTCCAAAGGAATTACATGTTGCATGATGTCGGTATCGAAGGTTTTTAAGTCGCAATATGTCCATGCAAAGACGTCCTTGTACTCTTTAAACAGATTAACAAACGCAGCCTTTTCTTGTGGAGAGCATCCTAAGCCCAAATTGACATTTTTTGGTTCTTTTTCGGTTCCAAGTTTGACCAACTCATACTTCATGGATGAGCTATGCGTTTTGCAATTAGTTGCCTTTTTTAATTTATCATGTAATTCATAAAAGTGCTCCATCTTGACAACTGACTTGGGAATTATATTGGATTAATATTTTTCCTCGTCTTCACTCTCATTCATAAGCTTGTCATGCTCTTTTTCATCAATGAGTGCATTTTTTAATGTCTTTTCGCAATGCAGGAACTCAAGGATTTTCTCATCACCTTCGAATACCTGCCAATTTGAGATGTTATCAGGTACGGATGGTCTGAAAAGAAATTCAACATAATATTTATTCTTGTTTAATCTAAGGTTAGGCAAAAGTTTTGAATCCATACCAGCCATCAGATCAGCATCTTGGTTATGCCCTCGAGGTATGTATGTGATATTAAAAGAATCAAAACTGTCAATTAAGATCCATACCTCATGTTGGTGTCTTACCAAGTGTGGAAAATTACAATGTATCATTTTCCTTACCTGGTTGACAATTATCTGTGAGTCACCAAAAACTTTAAGATTTTTCACCTTCATGTCAATGGCTTTCTTCAGGCCCTGCAGCAAGCCTTCGTACTCTGCCGTGTTGTTGGTGCACACGAACTCCAACCAGCTGGCCATCAAATGTTGGTTCCCTTGTGGGTCAATGAGAATGCTCCCAGCACCTATGCCCTCTATGCAGTTAGAGCCATCAAAGTAGAGTGTCCAAAATATAGAATCTAATGTTACATCAATTGAATTGCTTTCTACGAAATCACTCCTATCATCTACTATAATACAAGATAGTTCATCAGTTGGACTACAGGGGAGAGCTTCCAACTGTGTGTTCATTGTAGTTTCTTCAACTGTCTCTGCATGGAATTCTCCAAAATAGGTTTCCATGGCACAAATGTCGAAACTATAATTCCCAAGGATAGAGTTGGTAAACATTACAGGTTCATTGGGGTCGTTTAGTTCTATCACTACATACTTCATGTATCTTTCTTGATCAACTCTCAGCATATCACCTTTTCCTTTCTGAGGCAACAAGAGATGGGACCAATCAGTTGAGAAATATCCATTCAAATTTGTTGACCAGTCCCTACTAAGAAGCATTCCATATGCCTCGGGTATGTCGACTACCACTATGTCAATGACTTGCGTGTACTGTGGTTTGGTAGTCATCCGAATCAGCACATCTTTCAATTCTCCAATTACTTTTACATTTGTTTTGTCCAGTTGCATAATTCGAGTTCCAGTTTTCTCGGGCATTGCATGAAGTCTTTTAGCAACAGCGTAAGGCATAACAATGGACGAGGCACCGAAATCTACCAAGCAATTATGTATGTTCATGTTGAAGATTTCAAATGTGATAAGGAAAGGTGGACTCATGGATTTTGATTTCCTTCCTATCATGGCTGCACTGACATCTTGTGGCATTTGATTCATTTTCGACAAAGTGGCTTCCATGGCTGATGGCGTTTGGGATGTACTGGAGGTACTAACGGGTCTGGACACAAAAGTTTTGGTTTGACTATTCGGATTGGTGGGAGATTTGTAATTTCATTCATTCATAGCTTTCAAAAGAAAATCTCTTTGTTGCGTTAACTTTAACAAATCGAAGTACGTGATATTAGCCTAAGATTTCTTAAGATCATCCACAATGTTGTAATCAATGTTATAAACAGGGTAGGGCAGAGTAAACATACCGGTCTTGCCGCTCTTAGGTGGGAATTTACCATTTTGAGTTGCCTTCATTGCATTTGGTGATGTATTATCCTTCTCTAGATAGCTCACGACTGGAGTACTCTTGGAATTACCACTAGGTTTATTCTTCTCAACAGGAACCTTGGGAGCAGATGTCTTCGAAGGGTAAACATCTCTCTTTGTCTAGTCTACAGGCTTCACCACATCCGCAAGTGGCCCTTTACTTCGTGTGTGGATTTCATTAGTGTGAATTTATTCTATACTATCTTCTTTGTCATCGTTCCCATTTGCATAGAAATCCCACAGTACATTGACTTGAGATGCCTCGTCCCTGGGCTCTTCTACTTCGTAATCTTCCTCATCTTCTTGTTCTTGCTCCAGATCTGCTATAGGTTCTTCTTTGGTAAGAAGCGATCTGATAAGAGCCAGGTCTTTCATATTTAAAATCCTTTCATTAGGTGGAGCAGGCAACACAGGTTGACCATGACCACCTTCTGTCTTCTTACGATAGAAAGGTTTGAAGGATTTCCTCCTGTTATTATTTCCTCCATTCCCATTTGTACTCTCTCCAGAATTTCTTTTCATATTGATGACTGTGTTTGTCAATTTTTTAATGATCCGATGCAAACATTCCACATCTGTGATGTCCTTTTCTTTGATCTCGGTCACTTTGTTATCACTCCCATTATTCTTCTTTGATGATTGAGAGGCTTTCTTTTCTTCGGTTGTATGATGACATGCTGTGAGACTGATCATTTCATCCTCAACTTTTACTGCTTCATCAATGGCACCCTGTAAGGTTTTTGCATTACTCCTTTTGACCCACATCACAGTAGGGACAGGGAGAGCAGTGATGTAGAATTCCATGAGCACCTCATCGATAGGTCTAGCGTTAGCCGAGATTCTGTTGAACAAAGTGTTGAACTGGATGTTAAAACCCTTGACCTTTTCTTTGGTTTCCATTTTTAAACGTGATAGTTATAAAATCAAGGCCGTAGGTGTCTTATCATCGCCAAAATTGTCTAAGAAGGCTTGTTGAAAAGCATCCCACGAAGTGATTGATCCTATTCTCAAGCTAAAGTACCATGTGGATGCTGCACCAATCAGAGTAAAAGGGAATAAGTGACATACCACATCCTCATCGACTACCCTCAACATGCGCAAGACTAGGAAGAAAGAGTGAATATGGTTATCAGTTGTGTCTCCCCGCTCAGGGTCGAATTTGGGTAATACTCTTTCTGCGTTCTTTGGTAAGGCATGCTGCTGCCCAGGTACTGCTACAGCATCCTATGCAAGCCAGGGAGGGAGTCCTCCCGAAGGGGGTGGGGGTTGATTCCCACCTAGAGGAGGCGGTGGAGGCTAATTCCCACCTAGAGGAGGTAGTGGAGGCTGATTCCAACTTGGAGGAGGAACGTTAGCCATATTATGGTTGGGGAGGTTCTGGTTGAAGGTTTCCCCCGGGTGTTCTTTGTTAGGATTTCCCAAATCGAGCCAGGGATTATCTTTAGAGAGGGGATCCTCAAGAATTTCTTCCCAAGGAGTGTCGATACTTTGCAAGGACTCTAGCACAATATCTTCAAGAGAAGGGGTTGCAGATGTCTCATCGTTTATGGGACAGATCCTTGGCTTTCTTTTAGTTGTCAGAGGTAAAGAATGAAAGATGGGGAGCTGAGATAGGGAACGAGCGTAAGCATGAGTAAGTACTCTGACTAGTTGTTCCTGAGTGACAGGATACTCCCACAGTCTCTCTTCCTTGGGTGACCCAAACACGGGACTTAGAGGGACCTCTGCTTCTTTGAAATGAGGCTCTTCCAAATGGGCAGAAGGATATTTTCAACCTTTACGATCCATACATCAATCTTTTCGAATCCATGCGCGACGTTTATAGATGAAATCCGGAAAGTTGTGGACAGTAGTTCAGGCCCTCCTTCTAGTGCCAATTTGTTGACACATCGAATGTTCGTTGTGCCAACAAAGGGAACCAGCCCGATCGCAAACCTCAATTAGATCCGCTTTCGTTTGGAGTGGCTAGTTCCAATGGGTTTTAAAGGATCCTGTAAACTGTTATAGGTGTTGAAAGATTGCTTCTTGGAGGAAGACTTCAATTAAATCAACAAAAGAAACAGCTAACCTATATGTATCAAGTCCTATCTACATTGATTCTACCTACTTCTACTAGTCCTAACTATTCTAATCTATCCTACAGGAGCATAATAAAAGAGATTAAACATCATATATATATTCCAAGTCCAAATGAATCAATTACTGAGTTCACCGATGAACAAGGTTGTATTTAAGCTTAATTGCATTCTAATTATTCATATAAGAATACACATTCCTGTTTCTACAAATAAAACTTGCAATTGATGTTTAATATAGCTTCGAATCGGAGACCTCTCTTGAGTTAACCATGATAACAAATTATATTCAAATAACCAAGACTAGTCATAAGCTGTCTGTTATCACTGTGCACAAAAACAAAACATATATATCCTCGTGCCAGTCACAACACCCTGATTCCAAACATAAAAGAAAAAGGAAAATGAATCTGAAAAAAGGTTTCTTCTTGACCAGAACAGTATTCTTTATTATCATAATAAAATCGACCCCTCTTCTCACCAAAAAAAAGTCCCTTACGCATATCTAGAGGTAATACTTATGCAGCAAGACAACTGACCCTCGGTCTTCCATGACTTTCCACCTTCCTGTTTTTTTTAAGATACAAATTAAAATATACAAACATAGAACAGTCAATGAAACCGCTGACACGTCGAGGCCACATTTGCTGGAGCGTTTTATTTCCTGGAGGAAATGAATGGATGCCGACAGAAAGAAGAATGACTGCAAGCCATCTCTTCGCACTTGTATCGACTGAACGTTATTCCCTATTATTTCCTGAAGGCAAATGAAGACACTGCGCTCATCATCGAACATCTAGCATGATTTAAGGTGTATCTAGAGGTAACAACAGCTTGATGGATCTGCGCTATCAGGAGTACCTCCACTTAACATAGAGTGTGCCTCCATTATGCACTGTGGCGGTTCCATATCCCTTTCTTGCGGAGTATGTCTTTGCAATATCGACATCGGTGGTGTAGAGGTGTCATCTAGAGTCCCCAGAGCGACATAAGAACTCTTATACCAACATATGTTCTACTTCCTGTCTTCTCAGAATTTTAGGACTTCCTACCCCATTCTATCTCAAAACCACGACACATGGCAACAAAATCCAGCTGGTAGAGGTATCATGTGGACTAGGTGTACTATTCATGCTATGATCATTTAAAGACTGCATTGCTTTCTTGAATTTCATTACCACCTTCCGATCCCTTTGCATCTCGAAGAATACTTTAGAGTTTAGCTATATGTTGTCCATGTGTATTTACCTCTCTATGACTATGATTGCATTTTTCAAATCAACCGAGCATTTAGGCCAGCGATCAACAATGACTTCGTACTCATTCAGAGTTTCTACGATGTGTTCATACGTTTCTTCAACAGATTGCGAGGTAGAGTGTTGTGCAATTGTTTCTGTCCATCAAGCCTTATCAAACTCGCACAGATCCAGCAGACGAAGGCGTTTTTCTAGGATCCACAGAACATTGTACATATGAAACAAATATCTGAGTCCGTACCTCCTTTTCTTGGACAAGTATTTCAGGATGTAAGATCTTTTTGCAAGTCAGCGGTTGCAATTGAAAGCTCTGTTACAAGAGTGGAAGGGCTGAAGGGAGGATAAGCAACAAGAAATCACCGTATTCTGTTGCATAGCTCCCCACTGTGTATGCCTTCCCTGTTGCTTGTCATAAATTCCTCTGTTTCGGCTAGGTCTCGCTTGTATTTTTTTCCCCGCAGCCATTCCTGATGCTTATGCATCAGCTCGTCGACCTCGCTTTTCTTCTCTTGGTCCTCGCCTGCATGAATGATCAGCATTATCTATGATTATGAGAGATATGACAGAAACGCCTAAAACAAACCTTACCTTCATAAAAACTTTCATAAGGGACAGACTCTGCATCTGGGGGTTATATGAGTCCTTCCGGCCCTAAATCTCAAGAGGGCATGGTGATCTTTATTTGTTCACAGCACAATGATGGCTCTAGACTTGCTAGGAAATGGAGAACTAATGATTAAAGCAAAACGAATAGCCATGCAATGAAATGGTTAAAGTCTTTCAGCGCAGTGGGGATGCATCTCTTTCGAATTTTGTTTTCACTTATTGACATTTGGTACTGTGAACTAAGAGCCCTCAAGGAATTTCCCTGAAATCTAGAGTTCAGGCATCAGGGGAGGCATCAGGGGAAGCGATCATACGACGATCTCGAACTCCTACTATCTTAGGTGAGTTGTCAACGTCGGACACGATTCAACCTTCAGGAACGTTTAGGTTGATTCCACAAATTATAGTATCAAGCATTTCATGACACTCTTCAGGCATGCACAGTCACAGTTTCCATTTTAATCTCAAAACGCATTGCAACCACAATTATTAAACCATTGAACCATTCAGCTTTGAAGACATAATTCCATTTGACAACTCCAATTATCATTCGGAGAAACGAAAAATCAAAACTTCTTAGGGGACCGATTCAAATTTGCCTTCAGAGCAGGTTTTGATAGGGTGGTGGTTGTGGCCACAACAAACTCTAAAAGCATTGTTCCCTCCAAGGAACAGCAAAAACTCAAAAAACACTCAAAAAGGTGTTGTTCCTTTTAGGGAACAGCAGTTGTTCCTTGGAGGGAACAGCAAAAACACTCCAAAAAGGTGTTGTTCCTTTTAGGGAACAGCGAAAACACTTGAAAGTGGTTGTGGCCACAACACTTTACAAGTTACAATGTACCCAATGGGGTCTTCAACTTATGATAATGACTCGTTTGACTTCTTGACTTAGGACCAACCCTAGTAGCACTCAATGGATGCTTGACCTATAAAATAAAATATTTTGAGCATGAAACTCATGCTCCAAAAATAATAATAATAATTTTCTTTCATTTTACAATTTACAAGAATCAAAAGTACATTTCATATTTATGAAGACTGAACCTAGTTACACATTTTTCAACAAGCCTCATTAAATTTTTCAATGGTTGAAAAGGAAATTTGAATTTTGAGCTAAGTGATTAAATTTTGCAATATTGCAAACTCTAAATGTTCCTTAATCAGCTTAACACAAGGGCTTCACTCAATGATCCTCTAACATATCACGTGCATTTGTCGCATACTAAACAATATTTTTAATTTGACTATATATTGGAAAATGCCTCTATAAATCACATTATTTAACTCCCTATCAATACAAACCCAATACACCTTCCCGGTTTTAAAACCCATACTTTCACTAAATATTGTAAGTATCTATTTTTTCATTAACATTTTTCATAACCCTTTATATTTTCTCATTAACTTTGAGCTCCATTTTTTATACATGCAAATATAAAATCCCTTTACCCCCTATATATCCCCAAATATATTATGTCATTTTTTACTCAATACATATCCCCCAATATGAACGCATGTGGTATGGTATTACTCCCCCAGTGAAGCCCCTTGTGCTTAATCATCAACAAACTAACCCAACTATCAAAGATAAGCGAGATTAAATTATTTTTCTAGTTATTCATAAATCCACTTAAAATATTAAAATAAATGCATTGGAAAATATCTTGAACCTAATCCCACAAAAAACATTAAAATGAAATAAGACAAGGTTATGGGAAAAAGAAAAAGAACTAAAATTGAAAGAAAGGTTGTGAAAAGAAGCTAAAAATGATGTGAAAAAATGGCAATTTTGAAACTCAACAACCGTCAAAGCTTGAAACTTTATAATCACCATAGAATGATGAAATCTAACCTTCCAAGACAAATTCGACTCTAAAACATGTCGATCAATGACCCAATCACCCTTTCTGTGATTTTAAGGACAAATTCAACATGAATTTACTCTTAATTTTGGGAATTTCACTCTAATTTCAATACCTACCCCAAAGTTGACACAATAAAATTTACCATCATGAATTTGATAAATTTGCGCTAGCCTCCAACCCATACAAGTCTAGTGTTAAACCATAGCTCTAATACCACTTTGTTGGGCCACATCACTATCAAAAATGATATCTAGTACCAATTCTTCTCCAAATGCATATGTGCAACATACTAGAAATGTTCATCCAACTAATAGTAAATCCCAAAATTGTGAATGCAAAAGAATTAGACATGCATAGCAACATTTAACCCACAAAATATAAATCAAACATAGCATTCAACATGGAATTTACATAATAAACAACACAATGAACAAATCACTTGTCTTTATTTTAAATGAGTTGCACTACTAACCACAGACGTAAGTTGTTTCACCCAACTATAGACTCTAGTACTCCAAATGTCTTAGGAGCAAGTCACCCTCAAGCTAGGGCTAATTCCACAAGGAAAACATTTTTAAGTGATTCCTACAACAATTCCAACCACCCAATTATATTCCCCATCAACATGCACAAACCCAAGGGATGAGGTTCCCTTCTCTCCACCACGGTGCATTAGAAAATATCCATCCCCTCCAGGGATCCCACACAAGAGTGGGCAGAAATTTCTAAGAATACTAGTGGTAACAAGGGTGCTCATAACAACCTTTACACAAGGTCTTTCGTAAATTTCTCAATGAGAATTCCTTATAGGCATACAAACCTAGCTCTCAAATTAATTACCAAGTCCAACAAGCTATCTTCAGCACAGTCATGGCTTCCTATCCTTCGCAACAATCCATACTATTTTTCCTCCCTTCTTACTGCTTGCATAACTATCTGCCCCCTCCATTCAAATTTCCTCTTCCATGCATGGTTACTTGACTCACACTCTTCCCAACAAAAATTATTGTACTCAACCCATGTTATCATAACTAAGAGAATTAACCCTCTCACTCACCTCTTACATGAGTCTACTTACCCACATGCTTTAATAACTAACTAAAATGACTCTTCTATCAGGCTTCACACATGTATTCAATGATTGGATTTAATAAGTCAAATGAGGATTACTTGGTAATGACAATCAACTTACGAAAATGAATTGGAATTATGGGTATGTGGATTTCCCCTTAGATCCCCCTTTCAACACTCCCCTCTTGTGGAATCATAGCCCCACTATGACTCTATCCATGTTCATCTTACAAACGATAGCATAATCTCATTTTATTATATGCTTACATGCTACGTCACTTGGCCCTCGATTGTTCATATTATATACAATTACATTGTTAATTCAAGGATCAAAACTAAGGTGTTACATTCGAGATGAAAGACACAATTGATGCTATAACATCCTCCAATGCCATGGTATTTATGTTGTCAAAGGGTTTTGATGTCACAACTTTTAGTCCTTCATTAACATGTGGTTGCTATTTATGGACATTGCAAACATCTTTTTGGATTACCTTATGGATAATTTTTACTTATCGTTGGTAAATATGTGATACCCATATTAACTGCAAGCGACACTACTATAATGACATTACCATTATGGGAATTTTGTTTCACATTAGTGCTCTCCTAATAATGCACACTTCTGGTTAATAATCTCACATGTATAACCAGTGTAAAAGAGGTCTTTTATAAAACATTGCCCAACCTAAAGCCTTGGCAATCTAATTAAGCTAAGAGATGCTCTATAGCCTAACATGGGGAGCATATTGTTAGATTTAAAATTAAATTAAAATATCAATTCAATTCAATTTGTCATATTACTAGCGTACATCCATCTTAAATAATCTAACATGCGCTAAGAGGGATCTAATTTCTTTATGTGCAAATTTTTTTATGAGCAGACATTATTTAAATATTTTGTATAGTTATTTAATTTTTAGATTTTTTAAAATTTTTATTTTGGCCTACATGAATAAAATTTCAACTTTGGTGACGGACGGACACCCTTACACATCACACTGGGTTGTAAAGTAAAATGAATCTTTTGGCTCAATAATTTTTTTATTAATAAAATTACAGTGATTTTTTCGATTAAAAAAAAATATAATATGCATATTATATTAAAATAAATTTAAATATTAATTATTCGTGTTCTTAACTATAATATTCCAAGATGTGAAGATGTGAAATTTGTATAAATATAAATAATATTATTAAGAACCAGCATAGATCCATCTTAACTTTGAATCTACCAAGCGAGAGGAATCAAATCTCTCGAGATGCAAATATTTCTTCAGGTTTTGCACTCAAAAAGAGGTTTGTATCTTGAGATATTTGATCCTTTCAACATTTGTAAATGCAAAGTTAAGATGGATCTAAGCTAGTAGTCAACATTAGAGTGTATTGTTAAAAATGATGTGACAACATCCAATCTTAATATCAATAAGAATCGCATTGTCATGCTTTGTGAGTCCACTTTAGTTTTTGGTTTGTGATTGTTATCTCTATAAAATCCATAATAATCATAAGCTTGGTTCTTAAATTAGTGTATCGTATAATATGAATTCCTTCCTTACTTAAACTAATGCTCTTTCAAATTAATTTAAAAAACATTACCCTCACCAAAAACATTGTCAATATTAAAAATCTAAAAGATTTAGAAAGCATTACCCACCCCTAAAACATTTTCATTTATTATCATTAATAATAATTGATGACTACAATAAAATATTCCATATTCCTTTTTAATCACTTCATTATATATATGTACTGGGATTTATCGAAAGGAAAGGGGACAAAAGCATTAATCACAGCATCAAAAAATTTCAATATAGCTGCTGACTCTGAATTGCAACTCTAAAACTTGGATACATAACATGCTAAGATCTACAACATTTACAAGCAAAAAAAATCCAAAATGGACCCCCACCCACCCCAACCCAAACCCACAACCCAAGAGTCAAGGCATCTGGGTACTCTCTCGAGTCACGGTACATGTGCTAACAACCGGCCCCATGGTCGAAAATCACTAATCTAGACAATCAATCAATTCCACGGTTGTCCAGCTAATACTTCATCCCAAAAGCCAAACAAGTATTTTTTAGGTGTTCCAATAAAAGTGCCCAAATATTATATGGACATGTGTTGCAGTTCCACAATTTCCGCCATTTTGGGATGACAATGTAAAGTGCACTGTCGCCTCATTTAACTCATCTACCTATTTGGTTATACGTAAAGTTCTCAATTTTATACCTGTATAGCTCATCTTTCTTGATCACATCAGAGAGTGGCCAAATCCATATCACTGTTTGTCCAAAAGAATAGATGGGACTTTCTGCTAGTGCTTTCTAATGGATATCAGTCATGGGTGCCTCTTAACTACATATGTAGAATCCTCGCTTCGTTCCAGCAAGTTAGTCAAATTCCTACTAAAGATTCTCAAAAGTTGTAAAGACTGCATTCTTAATCACATGTTTCTTGATCGTGCAATCCTTTAATAACAAGTACCAATATTAAATTTGTGGAGGATCTCCAGGTAATTTTTAATTGGAAAGATCCGGCAACAATGCAACAAGTACTCAAATGTATATGGTTCTAAAAAGAAAAGAAAATATATTTACATTTACTATTTCCAAGACATCAGCACTGGTGAAAATATACACAGTGCATAGAGAAAATACTATTACAGTCAAATATTAGAACTGGCAATATTGAAATGCCTTATTTTATATCTTCCCAATACTTGGGTGCTTGGAGAAATTCATTGTGAAAATTGAGCAAACTATTGCCGTGCAGACACAAGCAAGGACAAATACTCTGCAATGGCCTTGCCTTCTTCTTCAACTTCAATGTCATAGTCTGCTAGTGGATCTCCAGTCAAGTTATTTACAATATCTTCTTCCATCTCCTGATCTCGCACTTCCACGGGTGCACTATCATGTTCATTGTGATTTTCTGTGACATCTTGCATCTCGTCTACAGTATCAGTAGCATTTTGGGGTCCTCCTTCCTCAAAAGCTGCAGAACCTATCTCTGCATGGCCCTCGCTAGCAGCACCCGAACCTGCACCATTTTGGAGTTCTCTAAGAAGGAAGTCTATTGCCTCTTCCTTTGTACCTGAACGTAATAAGGCTGTTTCAGCTGATCCAAAATCACAAAATACAGGTTATCATATGAAATTAGAAATTTAAATACCAATTGCACAGAAAACAGCAGGACTTTCAAGAGTTTTGAGAACAGATAGTAGCATTAAAAACTAAAAATAAAAAAATCAAGTACCTTTTCCTCTTTCAAAGCCCATCGCTATCATATCTGCAATATCTTCTTGCCGGAGAGATTTTTTCCTCTTTCTTCGCCTCGACTCAAGACTACCCTGCAGGAAATCATGTCAACAACTTTGCCCAGCAGATTCAACAGAAACATTATCAAAATTGGTAAACATCCCTACATTGCCTTGTTCAAACTCAAAGCGCCAACTCTATAATACTTGTTCAGCAAATAAAATAACAAACCTGTAGAGAAGAATTGGATGCAGGATCTGTTAATTCATCCAAAGCTTTTTGAAAATCATTCTCATTCCTCCGGAGTGCTTCTGCTGCTAGAGGTCTCTCATAGCTTAAGCACACAAGCAACTTTCAGATCCACTTTATCATTTATCAAATATATTGATAATGAATTCTCAAATTCTGTATAAGACTAGAGTTTATGATTTTCACTGGACAATACAACTTGAAACTGAGGATTTTTTCTTGTCACTCACCCAATTGAAGCAAGTCCAGTCAGTTTTGTCATGTCTACAGCCTTTCCCAGTGGTGTCCTGCCATAAGATTTTTGCTCCCTGGAAAAGACCACTCTATTATAATCTTACAAACATCAAGAAATGCTGCACTAAAGACAAGCTTTTTCCTACGAGTCTTCTCTCTATCTTCAGTACCAAAAACATAAGACCCTGGGTGCTATTGGACTTCTGACATTCCAATCTAATATTTCCTTGATCACTACAATCAGCTGTAAGTTTCTAGTGACTAATTTAATTTCCTCCAGAATTGAGTACTCACCTGATGTCTCTGTAACGTTGTCTATCTTCCTCTTCTTTCTTTGCAATTTTTTCCCTTTCTTCAATGGCAAAATCTACTGCACGTTGAACATCTTGGCCACACATTCTTAAAGCCCTTCTTGACTGTTTTGTTGTAAAACCCATATTGAGAAGTGTTGACAAAGAATCATCTGAGACTTGAAGCTGTCCACAAAAAAGTCAGTCAGTAATAGTGAAAGAAGTGCCATTACACTTCACTGAATATTTGTAAGAATAAAAGATGATTAGGAACGAAATCTACAGACAGGAAAAGTTTGCAATCAAACAACTTAGTCCACAAATAAAATGAATTTCACTGTTAACCTAAATTGGAACTAAATACCTGTCGATATTTGGCTTGAGCTGATGTTAGTGCCTTGTAAGACTCTTCCAATAATCCCATGTGGTAAGCCACAACACCTTCCAGAAGCTCCAATCGTGTATATCTGCCCAATAATTATTATTTAGTAATTGAATTTACAAAGGACATTTCTAATCAAATCCAAATGTAGAAAAGAACAAATCTAGACTAACAGCATTTAGGTCCACTTATAACATCTATGCCAAGTTTAAATTATATTCACAGTATAACATGGCTCCGAGCTTTATGGTGACCAAACTGAAACTACTAAACTTTGGAAACCATAAACTGACTTTTGAACAAATCTCCAGTAAACTATCTCAAAACAAATGATCCATATGAAGTTTGCACATATTCCTTATGGATAAGATAAAGCTTGAAAGAGAGTTTACGTGGCAATTTCTGGACAAAACCCTAACCCTCCTTGTAGAACCCTAGCTCTCTCCATATTTGCACCATAGCAAAGTTGAAGCCCTTTGCGCGCCTCTTTCAACCGCATTCCAGCCATAGTCAAACAGGATATGTCACGCAGCATGAAATAACACCACACTGTGTCTATTTGCAGTAGCGATGCATTGTCCACCGTCTAATCACCAAGATAGGAAAGGAAAGTTATTACAAAAGCAAATTGAGAAACACTGGAAACAGGGAGCCCACATATAAAGTTGGGAAAATCGAGGAGACGCAAATAGAAAACTCACCTCAATTACCTTTAGATCACAAAGGGAAAAAGCCTCCTGCAAGAAAAGCAATTGTCAACAAATCCCACAAACCAATTTTCACCATGTGTAAGATCAGCTACGCACATTGAAAGTAATCTATTAATTAAACATCAGTAAGTGTCATGGGCATCTGCATAAGAGCTATTAAAACATAAATAATGGGAAATCTGCATGTTACCTCTCCCATGCCAAGAATATCAAGAGCATCTTTATATTGTCCCTTTTCTATAAGATGCCGCCCCTTTGCATGAAGCATCAAACCCATAACAAGGGCCCTGTCATGTTAAAAACATTCCTTTGATTCGATTTCATTCTCACTCTAGCTCCGGAAATTAAAAATTCTTATGATAAATTAGTTGCAGTGCCCTGATCAGATTATTTCAAATAAGGCCAGAAACACTAACATGTAAACTAGTGAAAGGTATTATGAAAGTACAGATTACTAGAGCATTGAAAGAAAAAGAACCAAAAAGTCCAAAGTCAGGTCACACCTTTGATCTGTCTCAGAACCAACATTCATCTTTTCTCCACTCTGATTCTCGAGTTCAATGCTGAAGTCATCAACTGGAAATGAATTATCAGTATGTCTCTTTGCCATTGCGTCTACTGCAGCTCTGCAGAACATGTGTGAATATAAGTGTTAAAAGAAAAAAATAAAATATAAATTTGAACACTAATAACAGAAGCCGGTACCATAAAAGACGAGATATTCTCATACATGACAGTTTTTATATCTTCCATCAAACTGACCAAACCAACTGTTATGATCTGTAAACACTAAAAATTGATGTACTTCAGAAATAATAATAACTTCAAGAATTTATTACCATCAAAATAACCGATAGTTAATTCATTATTAAACATGCAATTTCCATATTATTTATTAGCAATACAAGAAACAGACACATATTACTGCCCCTTTCAAACCTCTACTACCAACATTTAAAGGACTGAAACTGTAACTATAGAAACCGGGAAAAAGGAACAATAAGCAATGAAATTTACGGTTTAACATGATCCAAAATAGCAAAGAGAGCTCTTTTACAGTTGGGAATGGTCTGTGGCACACTGTTACAGCTCTATGTGCCACCCCTTAGACTCACTGAGAACCCACTGCAGAGATCAGGCTAAGACACTGCCAGGCCTTTTCATTCCTAGTTGATGAGGATGGTCACACGTTACACCACTAGAAAGGTGCGACTTGTCACTCCTTGCAACACTGGCAAGGTGCAACCGATCATGTGCTGCATCACTGGCAGCCTGTAACCAGCTCCAGAGCCTTCTAAATTCGCTCATTTTGAAGGAGATCTGGACTGGGTGAGTTGGTTATCTCGCATCAGGAGCTCTAGAACTTGTATTAAACTCAGGTTCCCTAAGTTCTAGAGATCGATATCCATCCTCTAGCATCCTCCATGAATCTATTTAAGGCCCCTCTCAAGGAAGAAAGGAGGAAGAAACATTCGCAAAATTATGCTACTCATTTTCAGAGAGACACTTCAGCCTTCAGGTATCAGACTTCTCAAGGTTGTGTGAAGACAAAGGAGGAGTTAGAGCAAGGAGTTAAGAGAGACTTCAACTGGGACCCCAAGGTAATTTACCTAGTTGATATAATTTCCTCTTCTTATGAATGTTGATCTGTTCTGTTTCCCCTTCATCACATGTGGTATTAATCCTTATGTACAAGTGATTGTTAGATATGATCTTCCTTGAGTAGATCAGATTAGATATGTTTGTGATTAACATTTCTTACGCTTTAAACAGTTTCAGATTGGTATCTTGGTTCTCTTGTGTGTAGGTAGCAAGTGATAGGAGCTGGAGCTTGGATTTTTGGAGTTACATCAACTCAATCACGCAAGGACAACCATCAAGAACAAAGTATGCTTTCTACTCTGTTACAGGCATGAGTTATGATTAGTCATATTTGATCTAGAGGAATTCCATTCAGTGGTCTATCACACAGTCTGTCTTAGATCAAGGGCAGGTCTGAGGGAGTACTCACCTGTCCACAAGAGATTTTCTCCATAATAGAACTAGGACTTCACTGGGGAAGGATCTCTTTATTCTTCCTTAGATCTTTAAAAATCCTTGCTCTTTTCTGTTTTTGTCTGTGTTTTGCATCTATTTATCATCTCATGTTACCGTTTGGCTCAATGTTGACAATATCGGCGATATATCGCCAATACTTGAAAATATCGCTATTTTCAAAAATATCACTAATAAAATATCGCGATATTTTCGCTCCCCGAAAATATCGTGATATTTCCAAGATATCGCCGACATCTCACGAAAATATCGTGCGACGATAGTAAATATCGTCGATCTGTCTAACCCATGCCTAGAAAAGGGAAAAACCGAATTTTTTTTTGCTCATTTTGGTTTTCCGAGTGTTGGAGAAGGAAGGGGAGAGCGTTGTGGTAATTGTCAAGGAGGAATTGAGGATCGAAGAGCCATTATCACTACCAACTACGAATTTTTTGTTGATCAAAGATTGAAGAACAGTGAGACAAACTTCATTTCTTCCATTAATAGGTATGTTCTTAAAAACCCCTATGTTAATGATTTTTTCCTGTTAGGATATTCTGACACATAGGAAATAGTTAAGTAAAACTTGGTCTAATGTAGAGTTAGGTAAAGTGTGTTTCTTTACTATGTACTTTTGTAACTTACAATCCAACGGTTCATTCTCTCCTCGGTATTACCGACACTTGATCCATGGCTTAACACCCGATTGGTCCATGATCTCTATTTAAAGAGCATGGAGAGACATTTGTAGGATAACCGTTCATGAGAGAAGATTATGTAAATTTTCATTCTTTTATTAATAGATTGCCTAAAGTGGCCGCATTGGCTCAGGCCGTGGACTGTTTCCCTCTTTGAGGGTTTTAACCACGTCAAGAACACTGGTGTACTGATCTGTGATCTGTTTGTGAGCAGTGTCCTTTGGTGTTCTATCTGAGGAACTTACCGTGTAAATTCCTACATGGTATTAGAGCTATTTGAGGGCCGCATCTGTTGGTGATCCAAATCTTAAGCCAGTAGAACTGCATCCGATTGTCGTTTCCTAGATCTACTATTTTTGACTGCTTTTGGGCCGAGAGGACTGCTCTATTTTGTTAGGAGCATCTGTTCCAGTGAGGAACCCCTTTCGTTTCATGCGAAAAGTTTTCTGGTAGCCCTAGCTACGTCATCTTTAAGATCTGGAGGTATACAGTGTTTATTTGCAGTTTTTAGTTATTTTCTCTCTATTTATTTCGGTTTATTTATCTCTTTGTTTTTTATTACCGGATCTATACCTTTCATTTCTGCATATGCTCTTTGCCCCTCGACTCTATGCGATCTGGGCAAATCAGAAACAAAAAGAAAGGATTTTTCTCATGTGTATGCTCTTCTTCGCCGCGCCTTAGTGTGATCTTGGAAAATCAGAAACATTGAGGAAAATTTTTAGTTTCTGGGTAAAGCTAATTTCAAACCATAAGGTTTGTTTCTTTTTTCTATGTCCGTGTTGATTTTGTGGTTTTTGTTTTGTACACAAAAAAAGAGCTTTCTCAAGTAAGCACGCACTCCAAAGCTTCAATGACTACAACAACAACAACAACAAACAAACAAACAAAAAACCCTTCCTCTTTTCCAAAAATTACTAACCTTTTAAACTAGCGCACTTGGTCCAAAGTTACTTTATGAGAATAGAGGTCTTGGGTTCAGGTCTTTCTTTTTGTTGAGTTACTTTTTCAAAAAGCACATGTAGCTTATGTTTTAAAGTTACTTTATGTAAAAGTGTTCTCACCCATTATAAAAAGTGGGTCACTTATAATTCTAAAGTCTCTATCTTTTATTTAAGTTACAATTTAATGGGTAGCTCATAAAGTACCATTGTAAAAGTAACTTTCACTTATTTCTAAAAGTGAGTCACATAATTTTTTTTAAAAGTGAGCTAATTAGATTTATGTTTGGAAATGGGGGGTATTTTTTTTAAATATAACATTATCATTCATTTCCGCACATTCACGCACTTCGTCGGCATCTTCAACAACTTTTCTTCAAAAAGCCATAACTTTACAAAAGATTTTTCAGCGAAGATCACATGAAATACCATTTGTCGGCACGTTTCGAACTAACCAGTGTGGTTCATCGTCAGGACAAGTTGAAGAAATAGATCCAGCTTAGATATGGATCACAGAAGCCTCAACTCTACAAGCCATAACTTCTTCATTCGGAAGCCGTTTTCGGAGCCATTTTTTTTAAATCAGCGTAATTTTTCGAGATCTTTCCATTGGAACACTTAGTTTCAGCATCTACAGCTTCAGATTTTGTTAAAATGGAAAGTCCATGCCAAGTTATTCTTAACAGCACCAACTACTTCCAATGGTGGTCCTACATTGTGGATTTACTTAGAAGTAAAGGTCTTTACAGAATAGCCTCAGGCCAAGAAACCAAACCTCAAGATGAAGATAAGGCAGCCAAATGGGAAAATAGGCAAGATCAAGCATGTGGGTTGATAGGGATGTCTATTTCTCCAGACCTTAGATTCCATATCGCAGAACTTGATACTCCTAATGAAGCAATGAAACAACTCACTAAAGTTTTTGGAATTAAAAATGAAATTAGAGCCCATCAACTTGAAAATGAGTTGCTTACATTGGACCCCAATAATTTTTCTTCCATTGAAGATTTTTTGTCCAAGTTCAAGACCCTTAGACTTCTCTTGGAAGGTGTTAAGGTTAAGAAAGAAGATGGTAGCCTTATCTATTCCGTTCTTACTAAATTGGGACCAGCATACTCTGTTTGTTTCCACCTTCCATTCTACTAAAGAAGCCTTTATTTATCAAGGACAAGACTACAAGTCCCCCTCTTTTGATGCCTTTTTTGATTCTTTAATAAGAGCACAAGAAAAGCTCTTATATCTTAGCCTTCTTAATCTTGGAAACTCTTCTACGAAAGCCTTAGCCGCCCAGCGGCAACCAAATTCAAAGAATCTTAAGAAGCAGTATCCTAAAAAGAATGGTCCTAAACCAAACAAGGGTCCTAAGCAATTTCAGCCTCAAAATGAAAAATCATTTCAACAAAATGATAAGGCAAATAAAAACAAAAGGAAGAACACTGATAGACATTGCCACTTTTGTAATCGAGATGGCCACTTGGAATCTAAATGCTTTAAAAAGATGGAAGCCTTGGAAGCAGCAATGAAAAAGCATAACATCCATTTGGAGCACTCTTATACTTCAACTTCATCTTCAGGAATAGCACTTTCTGCATGTGGTTGGCAAGCATCTCGATCTGGTTATGCACTAAATGTATCTTCTTCCTCTCATTCTCATGAGTGGCTCATTGATTCTAGAGCTTCTTATCACATGGCCAAAAACAAAGCCATGTTTCTTCTTTAAATGATTGTAACACCAAAAATATATATGTTGGTGATGATAGATCTCTTAGTGTTGTAGGGACTGGAACTGTTCATCTAGACAATGGTCAATTTACTGATGCGTTATGTGTTCCAAGTTTAACCTGAAACCTTCTATCTGTATATCAGATAACTCATTCAGGTGAAGGTAAAATCGTTGAATTTTCACCTCACGATGTTGTAATTAAAAACCTAAGAGATCCTAGACAGATTTTAGCTACTGCATTGCTGATGATTCTACAAGGTTGTATAAGTTTAACAACTTTGGGTCATCAAATCTTCCCTCAGTATTTGTTGCTCATAATGATGAAGTGAGCAAAATTTGGCATGAGCGATTTGGTCACTTAAACTATCGCTCCCTTCAGAATTTATGTAAAGACAATATGGTGACAGGTCTTCCAATGGTATCTTGCAGAGATGGTGTTTGTTCTGGATGTGTACTCGGAAAACATCATCAGGATAGTTTTGAAAAACATGCCTCTTGGCACGCCTCAACCCCTTTACAGCTTCTGCATAATGATTTATGTGGTCCACTTCCAATTGTTTCATTCTCTGGCTACAAGTATTTCTTAACTTTCATTGATGATTTCTCCAGACGCACTTGGGTATACTTCTTAAAACTCAAGAGTGAAGTATTTAACATGTTCTTGGCCTTTAAGGCCTTTGTTGAAAAACAATCTGGACATCAAATTCTTAAGCTAAGATCTAATAATGGCGGAGAATATGTTAACAACAAATTCATAAACTTTTGCACTGAGAATGGAATTCAAATGCAACATATTGTTCCATATACTCCACAACAAAATGGTGTGGCTGAAAGGAAGAATCGCACCTTAAAGGAAATGGCTAATTGTACGCTTCAATCTAAAGGACTTAGACTTATTCCACTTAAGTCCAAAAATGTTATCATTAGAAGAGATGTAAAGATTGCTGAAAATATATCGCCCTACGAGCCTAGTTCGGCGGATGTGCCACCTCTCTCTATCCCTTCTACTTCTAAAAATATTTCTTCTTCAAATGATGACAGTGAGGATGACAATCCTCCCCCCACTTTCTCAGGATCCTCCTTCAGCTCCTCAGCTTACAAAATGGGTCAGTGCTACTCAAGATGCAGCAAGTGCTCTTGCCAGTGATCCTACAGATCAACGACGTACACATTCTCAGTTCGATAGAGCCTCTTCTTTATTGGCTCAAGCTTCAGCGAATTATGATCCTAACACCTTTGTAGAAGCTTCAGGCCATCCAGATTGAGACGCAGCTATGAATGAAGAATATCGTTCAGTATTGGCAAATGATACATGGGATCTTGTTCCTCTTCCAAAGGGACGAAAACTTGTTAGATGCAAATGGGTTTACAGAACAAAGTATGGACCAGATGGAAAAGTTGATAAACATAAAGCTCGTCTTGTTGCTAAGGGTTTTTCACAAGTTGAAGGCATTGACTATACTGAAACCTTCTCCCCTGTTGCCAAAACGAACTCTATCCGCCTTGTTATTTCCCTTACTGCCTCTTTCAAATGGGAAGTCCATCAGATGGATGTTAAATCTGCCTTCTTGCATGGGGACTTGCATGAAGAAATCTATATGGAACAACTTACTAGCTTTATACAAACAGACTCCAGTCTTGTATGTCGGCTTAAGAAATCCCTTTATGGTCTCAAGCAAGCCCCTCGGGCTTGGTATGCCAAAATGGATAGCTTTCTTTTAGAAACTGGCTTTTCTAGGTGTCATTCTGACAATACTGTCTACACCAAGAAAGTGGGCAAGTCTCTTATCATTCTTGTTCTTTATGTTGATGATCTTATCCTTACTGGTAGTGATCCCAACCTTATAAACCATGTGAAGTCCAGCCTTAAAAAGAAGTTTGAAATGACAGACTTAGGACACTTGCATTATTTTCTTGGTCTTCAAGTCTTGCAATCCAAGGAAGGTATTTCCCTTTCCCAGTCCAAGTATGCCTGTGATCTTCTACGCCATTTTCACATGGAAGACTATAAGCCAGCCCCTTCTCCCTTTCAGTCTGGAGCCAAACATTCAGTCACTTGTACTTCCCCTGAAGTTGATGCTACCTTGTACCGTCAACTTGTAGGAAAACTTTTGTATCTGACCCATACTCGTCCTAACCTTTCCTTTATTGTTGGCCTTATTGCTTGATTTATGCAAAACCCACATGAAAGTCATTGGAAAGCAGCTAAAAGAATATTTCGTTATGTTCAAGGTACAGTTCAGTTTGGGATTCATTACAGTGCAGAAGCATCTCCCCTATTGGTTGGTTTCACTGATTCCAATTGGGCTGGTGACCCTGATGATCAGAAGTCTACTACAGGTTATGTGTTCACTCTTGGTTCAGGACCTATTACATGGGCTTGCAAGAAACAAAGTGCCATTTCTCTTTCTTCAGCACAAGCAAAGTATCGTGGTGCCGTAGAAGCTAGTAAGGAAGCCCTGTGGCTTCGTCAGATCCTGTCAGAGTTTGGCTTTCAGCAGCAGCATCCGACTAAACTTTGGTGTGATAATCAAAGTGCCATTCAACTATGCAAAGATCCAGTCCAACATCAGCGCAACAAACAAATTGAACTGCACATGCACTTCATCAAAAAGCTCATTCATGACCATGTTCTTGAAGTGCAATATTGTTCAACAGATGATCAAGTTGCAGACATCTTTACAAAGGCTCTCACAGAGGCGAAGTTTACTAAACTTCGATATATGGTTGGAGTTCAGGAAGTTATCACTAAGGGGGGATAGGCTCTAATGCCTCCTTCCTTCTCCTATTGTGTCATATTTGTACATCCTTCAATCCTATCCCAAATTGTTCTTAAGGGGGGATGTTAGGATATTCCGACACATAGGAAATAGTTAAGTATAACTTGGTCTAGTGTAGAGTTAGGTAAAGTGTGTTTCTTTAAGTTTACTATGTACTTTTGTAACTTACAATCCGACGGTCACGATATGTAGTGATCCAACGGTTCATTCTCTCCTCGGTATTACCGACACTTGATCTGTGGCTTAACACCCGATTGTTCCATGATCTCTATTTAAAGAGCATGGAGGGTCATTTGTAGGGTAACCGTTCATGAGAGAAGCTTATGTAAATTTTCATTCTTTTATTAATAAATTGCATGAAGTGGCCGCGTTGGCTTGGCCATGGACTGTTTACCTCTTTGAGGGTTTTAACCACGTCAAGAATACTGGTGTACTGATCTGTGATCTGTTTGTGAGCGATGTCCTTTGGTGTTCTGTCTAAGGAACTTACCGTGTAAATTCCTACATTTTCATAGATTTAGGGTTATTCTTTCCTGCCTCTTTGCCTACCAACATTTTGCTTCTTTTTTCTCCATTTGCTATGATTTTCATGCCCATGGGCCAAAGGAAGGGTTTTCTCCATATTTGGACAAAAAACTCCATTTCTTTTTTTAACTTTCAAATGCACCCTCTTATTGTCATTTTTCATTGAATTCACATTGCAAATAATGTAGGAAAAAAACTATTTTGTAAAATGAGGTGGTTATTACTAATTATTTTTTGTGTATGGGTGGAGTAAATTTAATCATTAATTCCAATTTTTTGTTTTTTTGGTGCCCTAGGTTTGAATTAGCTCACTACAAATATGTCAAAAGCCTTGGACCCATTTTGGGAGTATGGGGAGCCTGATGGTGGGACAAATCGGGCATAACTATCATGCAAATTGTGTGGGACCACGATGACAGAAGGGGTTACGTGATTGAAATACCATCGGCTAGACTCCCTGGACATGATGTTGGGCTTTGTATAGTTTCTAGTCCGAAGCTTATACAAAAAGCTCTTGAAGCAATTGATGAAAAAGACAGAAAGAAGGAAGAGGTAGAAAGAAACAAGGTCGAACGTGCAGGTAGATCTTTCGGGCTCCACAACATCACCTGCGACTGCTAGTGCGAGGTCATCATTTTTTGTTCCACCAACAGGACATGGAGCACAACCTTCCATAAAATCGATTGTTCAAAAAAGGAGAAGCAAGAAGTAGATAGAGTTATGGGGAGGTGTATTTTTTGGAGCGACTTACCTCTCAGCATCACCAAAACCAATCCATTTTGGCAGCCAATGTGTGATGTTATTATTGTTATGGGCCTAGGGTACAAAAGTGCTACATATGAGGAGTTGCGCGGGCCAATTCTTCAAGCATAAAAGTAAGACATCAACTCTAGATTGGCGGAGTTGAAACAAACATGGGAAGTTTCTAGATGCACAGTGATGTCTGATGGTTGGACAAATAGGAAAGGTGGGACCCTTCTAAATTTCTTGGTACATTGTCCTAAAGGTACCATGTTTATTAAATCAATGGATGCATCAACACATATCAAAGATGCAACAATGATATGTGAGTTGTTAGATGGGTTCATCCGGGAGATTGGTGTGCAAAATGTGGTGCAAGTCATAACAGACAATGCAGCTAATTATGTGTCTGCCGGCAGGATACTTTTGGAGAGGCATCACACATTGTTCTGGACTCCGTGTGCAGCACATTCTATCGATTTGTTGCTTGAGGATATGGGGAAACTCTCCTTCATCAAGGAGGTGATTGATATGGCTAGAAGCATCCCAAGTTTATTTATAACCATGCTTTTGTTCTTAGCCTCATGAGGAGGTACACTAGAAACAAGGAGTTGCGGCGTCCTGCAATCACACGTTTTGCCACCAACTTTATTACTCTTCAAGCTTTGCTTTTATGTGTCGAAATTTCCAAGTCTAACACGTCAAAAACTATTCCTGCATTTTCTTGTTTATTTCACCTACTTGTTTATTCCTTAACAAGTTATTTAACCATATAAATACTGAAAATAAACACACATAAAGTCTCAACTCATCTGCAGATCATCAACTAAAATAATAGACAAACACACAAGGGGCACCGTTATTTTTGGACAATCGTCCCCGGAAACACCCAACTTGGGAAAGTCGGTGCAGCAGTTCTTAGGGTTTTATTATTAAGCAGCTTTCTTGAGTACAACTAGGGTGCCAAACTGGCTCACCCAACAAATATTTCTATCTGGCAGTAATACCTCTCCTTGAAAGCAAATATTCAGCAAGTCTACCCCACGAAAATCCTTCCAGCGCTTTTCCCAGTCTCTGCGTCAGCCCTGCTAGCCTCTACGTAGCTCTGGAACCCCCTGCATCAGCTCTCTGCCTCTCTACATCAGCTCTCTAGCCTTCTACATCACCCACGCAGGCCCCTCATCCTCTACGTAGTCACTAGCAGCCTCTGCGTGGCTCCTATTGCCTCTGCGTAGCCTCCTCAATCACTGCGCTGGCCCTCTGGAACTATCTCTGCCTCTCTGCTATGTACTCACTACCCCTTGTTGCAACTCAGATCACTTGTTCGAATTTTCTCAACAAACCCTGCTCCAAAAAATCGAACTGACTGATCAATCTTGGTGTATCTCCAACTGACCCTCAAGCCTCCTCTTATACTTTTCCTGTTGAGTCTTCAACGGTCGAGATTAAGTCTCTAATCAACGGCTAAGATTAGATTTGGCTTGATCCATGTCATTTAGAACATTCTCACCCAGTTTTATATTAATACCCATTAATATTTTAATTTTCCTAAGTTTAGACTTGGGAACTCCATTAAAATATTAATTATTTTAATATCTCTCTAACCGGTTGGAATTTCCCCAAACCATTTATGGGTCTTGGAGATCTCATGTGCTTTAGCCTCTCCACCAATTTTCATGGCTAGAGCACATCCAATGCTACCACAAATCAACACTCCCTCTTAGCGAGGAATGTGCTCTAGTAATGTTCCACCACTGAACATCACACTGATCCTCCAGCACCAGTACCTGTGTTGATGCTGGGCCTATTGCCCCACATCCACTGCATTGCTGCCTCATGTACTGCTGCCCATGGCTCTGCCACTACCACTACTACATCAGTACTGCAGCTCCCTCTGCATTCATGCTGTTGCTGGTCCTTCCTCCCAACACTGAATCTGCACTAAAACTCTCTCTCAACATGCTTCATCGTGTTGCCCATAGCACTACCACTGCTAACTATTGCACTACAACTCAATTACCAAGAAGTAAGTAACTGATCTACCCGACTATTGACATCCTTGTCGGTCTGGAAGCCCCCTGATGCTAAAGCTATCTCTGCTGCTATCTTGTGCTCCCTTTGCTGCCTCTGCGCTGCTGCAACCATCTTTGTGCCTCTCGCACTGCTGCAACCCCCACTGCCCTGCCACAGACACCTGCATTCTAACATTGCCTTGTCACTCCATCCGCATCTTGCTTCTACCGACATCCGTCATCATGCTATTGTCACTCGGGGCTCCCGTAGCCGGATATAATCCAAGAGATTGGGTGCCTCAAGGATCCTGCCCCTCATCTTCTGTAGTCCTCCTGACTATAGCTCGATGTCACCCCACCTCTTCTCTAGAGGTGCATGAGCACTCATGGCACAATCGCCATCTGTCTCGACTTCTTTCTCCGCCTTAGCCGGAGCTACCTTGGAGTCAGAAGCCTCTCCCTTATTCTTTTTCTTGGGACACTGGGTTGCATAATGACCCATCTCCCCACAATGAAAGCACTTTACCTTGGAGATGTCCTTCTTCTTCCTCTTCCCCTGCTATCCTGCAGATGCCAGAGCGCATCCTCCTCCTCCTCTTTCTTGATTCGACCTCCTTTGCTACTACTCCCCGCCTTGGTCAACCGTTTGATCTCTTCTTGGCAAAGAGCTGCCCACATCTCTTCCCATCCTGGAAGAGTAGCTAAGCCCAAAATGCTTTGGACAAATGCCTCCCAATCCTCAAACACTGCGTTCAAGGCGATCCTCACCATGAACTCTTGATCCAGCGTGGCCCCTATGGAAGTAAGTTGGTCCCGAATCTCATGCAACCTGTTGAGGTATAGATCTATCTGCTCCCCTTCTGCATCTGATACGACTGCAGCTGATTCTCCAACAGCATCTTCCTCTGCACGAAAGTGCCCTGACACAATGTCGTCAAGGTATCCCACATCTCCTTTGTTGTGTTCTTCTCGGCAATATGTTGTACTACATGATCCTTGACTCCATCAAGGATTATGCACTTTGCCTTCGCCATTGCACCCTCATACCTTTCATTATCAGCTGGGTCGACTGGGATAGCCACGGTTCTCAAGGCAAAGCCCTTGATGCGATGTCTATCCAGAACAGACAAGATCCTGGCCTTCCAGATGACAAAGTTGGAGGCCCCGTCCAACCTATCTTGATCCCTTAGTTCGTTCATTGCCATCTCCACTCTTCTTCTGGACTCCCTCTGAGTCTCAACTTCCCTCCTGGAAGTTCTCTCCTAGACTCCCTCTGAGTCTCGATTTCCCTGCTGGAAATCTTCCCGCCAACTATCGATCCACTCCTCTTCGATCCTCTTTGCAACTGCAACTCGGATCTGGATTTCTTGGCTAGAAATCCCTCAAGGCAGCGGCTCCCTCTACCTTGGTTCTGTCCTGTTAGGTACTATTCTGCTTTGACAGCAACAGCACCCCACTAGCTTCCCAATCCACAATTTGCCCACAACTCCCTAGGCCCCAACAGCTGAAGAAACTGACCCTCTTAGCTCTGCGCAATCTCGGCAAGGCTGAATCACTCCTCTGGCCAACTACGTCAAGCCTCCCTCGCTGAGTAGGATGACATGGCTCTTTGTGAGCCTCTTCTGCCTCTTTCTACCTCTGTGTTGGCCCACTCTCTAGATCAAAATGATAACAAAAACCCTCTGCGCCACTCCTCCTCTGCTGCCTTCTACTTAGGAACAGCTTTGTCTCTCGAGACAGCTGTTTCTGCTGCAAATTTTCTGATTTCAGCTGGTGCCTTCAGTTCTCCTGTGATCTGCAATCCTCTGATACCATGTTGAAATTTCTAAGTCTAACACGTCAGAAATTCTTCCTGCATTATCTAGTTTATTTCACCTACTTGTTTATTCCTTAACAAGTTATTTAACCATATAAATACTGAAAATAAACACAAATGCAGTCTCAACTCATCTACAGATCATCAACTGAAATAATAGACAAACACACAAGGGACACCATTATTTTTGGACAATCGTCCCTGGAAAAACCCAACTTGGGAAAATCGGTGCAACAATTCTGAGGGTTTTATTATTAAGCAGCTTTCTTGAGTACAACTAGGGTGCCAAACTGGCTCACCCAACAGAGATTTCTATCTGGCAGTAATACCTCTCCTCGGAAGCAGATATTCAGCAAGTCTGCCCCACAAAAATCCTTCCAGTGCTTCTCCAAGGCTCTGTGTCAGCCCTGCTAGCCTTTGCGTAGCTCTGGAACCCCCTACATCAGCCCTCTGCCTCTCTACGTCAACTCTCTGGCCTTCTGTGTCACCCACACAGGCCCCTCAACCTCTGCGCAGTCACTAGCAGCCTCTGCGTGTCTCCTACTGCTGCGTAGCCTCCTCAATCACTAAGCTGGCCCTCTAGGACTATCTCTGCCTCTCTGTTATGTACTCACTGCCCCTCGCTACAACTCAGATCACTTGTTCGAATTTTCTCAGCGAACCCTGCTCCAGAAAATCGAACTCACTAATCAATCTTGGTGTATCTCCCACTGACCCTCAAGCCCCCTCTTATATTTTTCTTGTTGAGACTTCAACGACCAGATTAAGTCTCTAATCAACGGCTAAGATTAGATTTGGCTTGATCCATGTCATTTAGAACATTCTCACCTAGTTTTATATTAATATCCATTAATATTTTAATTTTCCTAAATTTAAACTTAGGAACTCCATTAAAAATATTAATTATTTTAATATCTCTCTAACCGGATGGAATTTCTCCAAACCATTTCTGGGTCTTAGAGATCTCATGTGCTTTAGCCTCTCCACCAATTTTCATGGCTAGAGCACATCCGATGCTACCACAAATCAACACAATGCCAGTTCGAGTTGAAACAATTGTTTGTTTACGATGAGTGGCGTGATTGTAGATACAACAGGAGACACGACGAGGGAGCCATTGCAAAAATGGTGTACTCTAACACGTTTTGGTAGGGAGTAGAAGAAGTGTGCTTAGTTAGTGAACCTATAGTAAAGGTTTTGAGATTGGTAGATGGGGACAGGGCTGCAATGGCTTATTTGTATAAGGCCATGGATAGGGCCAAGGAGGCCATTCGTTTTTATTATGCAGGCAAGGGTTCTGTTGGGCTTGATAGGCATATGATGTTATGGGATGTGATTAATAGTCGGTGGACATGGATGCTTCATCTACCCATTCATGTAGCAACACCCTTCCTCAACCCCGCATTTTCATACAAATGCGCCTTTGATTTTGATGGTGAGGTGACGGAAGGGCTCCATTCCTGTATTCAGAGGATGGTACTTGATCCTGAGCTTCGTAGCAAAATCAATCGCGAGATACAATTTTATCAGATTTTGTTGGCCTATTTGGCTTCGATGATGCTATTAAGGAAAGGACCCTCTTCATGCCACGTAAGTAACAAGCTAAGTCACCTGACACGGGGATTCAGGATTCATAGGATACGGGGATTCGAATGTCGGATTCAGACACATTGACCCCCCGGAACAGGACACGTAGGATTTGTTATATATTATTGTATTAAAGATATATATATATATATATTAAAAATTAGATATTTCTTATACAAATTCTCATTAATGATACAAATTCATTGATTTCAAACATAGATCTTCATCTAGATGTTAGTTTTACTATTTACAAAGGAAGTTAGTAACATTATAGCATGCATAGTACATACAAAATTCAAATATCTTCATAAACCCTCACAAACCTCATAAACCCTCCCAAACCTCATAATCCCTCACAAACCTCATAAACCCTCATAAACCTCATAAACCCTCACTTTTTTGGGATTCGAATCCCAAAATCAGGACACAATGTGTCCTAACGAGACACGACCAGGATTCGATGGTGCCCTGTTAGGACACGTGGTGTCCCATTTTTGGATTCGAAATCCCATCGAATCGGACACGTGACCTGTTTTGGACGAATCCGGTTTCATAGGTGACAAGTCATCACTCATTAGAATTTTCAATTTAGAATTTTCCTTATTTATAATTCTAGATTTTTAAAATTCAATTACATAACTTTTATTTGAAAGTTTAATAATGTTTTAAGTTTTTGACTTTTTTATTTCTTTATTTTGTTGATTTGGTAGCGAATCTATGGTGCAAGGGCACCAAATCTGCAGAAGTTGGCCATAAGAATCCTAAGTCAAACATGTAGCTCTTCAGGGTGTGAGCGCAATTGAAGTGTATTTGAGAAAATACACTAAAAAAAGCGCAACAGGTATAACTTTGAGCTTCAGCCTTTAGTCGAGCAATTACATTTATTATAATTTAACATTTTTAATTTATGACCCTCAAGATTCAAGAGTCAAGACTCATGACTCATTAGTTTTTTTGACACTCTTACAAGTTGGAGTTCGTACACCTCAATGATTTAGTGTATGTGCATTACGATATCCGACTTTGAGTGAAGCAAATAGAAGCACCAATGGATCCAGATGCCATTTCCTTAGACAATATTGATGTATTATCTCAGTGGAGGGTGGAGTCTAAGGTGCCCATCTTAGAGGAGTCACCTTCATGGTTAGAGCCAGATGACCCATTAGAACAAGGGCAGCAAGAGGAGGAGGACTCCGAGGGGAGCAGCACGAGGAGGAGCAGGAGGCAGAGAAGGAGGAGGAGAAGACTGTGGGAGCATCAACATCAACACCATATGTTATAGATATAGGAGAGCATAACTCCATACCTAGCACTCATTATTTGACATTAGGTGCAGAGGCAGGGCCAGGGCCTTGTATTGCTAGGGGCAGGCCTCGCAAACAGCCCATCGTGTTTTCCTGTAAAAGGGGGAGAGGACACTGACTTCAGATAGATAGCTGCTAATTTTATTTGTTTTGCTACATATAACTCATGATGATGAGATACTTTTATATATGTGATGTTATTTTGTATTGGGTCTCCACATTTGAATCCTTGATTGGACAATTATCAGGGCTCAACAGGATTTGGTATCGCCTTGATGTAACATTTCTATTTGACATCATATATATCAATGCTTTCTTCATATTTATGTGCCAATGTGTTTATTTCATGTTGTTATTGCTTTATCTATTTAAAAATCTAAAGAAAAAAATGAATATATTATGCATTTTTTATGTTTGTCGATATTTTGCCAATATTTTCGTTGATATTGCCAATAAGATGTTTTTTGGACCCTCGCCGATATTTTGTCAATACCAATATTATCAACACTGGTCCAAACTACAGGAAAAGTAGCAAAATTGCAGACAAACTCAATAACTATGCTTCAAGCAAGATCATTTTCCCCGATATTTAGAGGGAGCCATAATCTAAGATACAGAAGATGATCCTCTCAAGAGGGAGTTGACTTTTAAAGTCAACATGAAAGACAGGTCTGATGAAATGAAGAAGTTGTTGAACCAGATATAGATAACTTGAGAAGATCCTGGTGTTCTTGATAAACACCTGACCAAATATACACCTTGCTACAATGTCTCTAGAACATTATATGGTTAAGCGTCTCATATTGATTAACTGCTTATTTATTTACGATATGATGTACACTTTTAGGAATTTAAGATTCCATGGATCTTTAATATTGGCTGGGTTGGTAGTATGATGAATGGAAAAGCACATCCCAGTGTTGTATTTCTTGGAATCCACTTTTATTTCATGGATGAATCAAAAATTGAAGTGTGTTTCTTTGGAAGCTTCACTCAATATATAAAGCAGTAATAAAGCCATTTGGTTGAAGAAGCTCCTTAGTGAGTCGTTTGTGCACATGTTGGAAATCACCATGGGATTCACACTAGGTACCAGTTTATTTAGAATATGGTACAATCAAGCTCCATCATTTCATGATAGATGTGCAAGTTACTGACATCCTCTCAAAGCCTCTTAGTAAGATCTTCATTCAAAACGAGGTTGGGAGTCGCGAAAAGACCCTACTATGAGGGTCTCAACTAAACATTGATCTATGGGAGCTCCTGGGAGCCTGGGGTACTTCTTGATGCTATGAGCGACCATAGAGTGAGTGATTCACCTTCCCCTATCGGTACGCTAGGTACAAGGTGAGTGGTTCACCTTCCCTTGTGATACCTCATGGTGATATATGATACATAGAGTGAGTGGTTCACCTTCCCCTACGATTGATGATATATGCATAGGATGAGTGGTTCACCTTCTCCTATGGCATATGAGCAGGATGAGTGGTTCATCTTCTCTTACAGATAACCCAGTGAAAGATGCATATTGGCATTTGTCGGTTGTCACATATAGACATGTCGGTCACTCGGTGGGACGTGGTTCATCCTTTCCCCACATGTAGGATGTTCATTCCCTACGATCGATAGTTGACATGTCGGTGGGATGTGGTTCATCCTTTCCCCACATGTTGGATCCTTCCTACGATTGTTGGTTGGCATGCATGTAGGACGTGGTTCATCCTTTCCCTACTCTTAGTGGTTTGCATGCATGTAGGAGGTGGTTTATCCTTTCCCTACGATGGTTGTGACACGTGACGGTAAGATGTGGTTCACCCTTTCCTTACGTGTGGTTGTAAGCAAGATGTGATTTATTCTTTCCCTACTGTTGCTCCAGCATCATCCTACACATGTTGTTTGGGACACATGGGAAGTACCTCTCATCTGGCGAATGAGTTGGGAAAAGTGGATAGGGACCATAGCACTACCGATGGACGCATCGTGTATTGTCATACTCCCTATGTCTAGGATGCATGATGTTCAAGCAACTTGATCACTCTGGATCAAGTCTGATTGGGGTTCGACCCCTGGTTATGTGAACTGACTTTTGTCAGTGGAGAGTGGCAAGGTCTTGTGACTCACTCTCGATCAATTCTTCTTCATTATCTATATCAGTGTTCAGCAGAGTTGAGACGAGATGCAGAGATGGTATATGATGACAGGATGGCATGATGTTGGATAAATTGGCAGGTGGAATTCTCCCTAGTTGAGAGGGAGTGTTACAATCGGCAACTAGGACCAAACTCCACTTTGGACAGCTCATCTGATGGAGATAATCATTGCATTAAATTCCTCTTCTCGAGAGGATCAAAATCGACCTAAAGATCACCAAATTTGGTTAAGGAAAAATGTGTTTTTGAATTAAAGCCCACTCATGTGCAAATTTTCAAGGTCAGCCTCACCCTAATGTAGGCTCATGAAGCCCAAGCGACACGACTCTTGACCCCAACAATTTGTATATATAGAAATGGTATCCAACCTCATTTTACATCCTTGTGCACTCGTCCTTGTGATAATATATCTATGTGGCAGCAAAGTTGATTGGGGACAAGGCGTGGAAGAATCTGGGCATATTTCTGTCTTGTTGCAGGTCCGAGTTTTCTCTGAAGCTGACCGCAGGCATAAGTGATGGGCTGGTGTGTTTGGTTATGTTTTAGGGTGTGGAAACTCTCTTCTATGTAGGCTGCAGCTACATGGAGTCCTTCTCATCCAGGCTGCAGACCTTACCTTGCTGAACTGTGGGCAGAGAATCTTCTGTTGAGTAGGTCGCAGGTCTTTAGGGTAATTCTGGGCATTATTTGAAGGACGTTTTGCATGGGCAGATCATTGAACCAAGAGCCACAGGCTTATATTAAGGGTTATATGAGGACCAAGCTCCATAACTCAGCAAAGGAGGAACCACAAATCAGATTTAGGGCTGGAATTAGCCCAGTATATAGTGCAGACCTTGCTTTGGAGGTTGGCCACAGTTGTTAGATGTCTTTTGGAGCAGAGGAAGAGGGCTAAAGTGTTGGTACTTAGCCCTAACCAGGTCACCTAAATCCACAGCCGAGAAGCACATCCAGATCACAGGAAATTTAAGGTATATTGCCTAGGGAGAAGAGCCGCAGTTGTTAAGAGACCAAAGGATCTGTTTGGGAAAGTTTGTCAATGGCTATTAGGAGCCCTATCCATGAAGCAAGCTACATCAGTCAGAATCGCAGGCTTTACAGGGCTGAACAGAGATTTGGCAAGTCAACTTTGACCTATATTATTGTAATCTCTCTCTCTCTCTCTCTGTTGAACATTTGATGTTAATAATAAGAAGATTTGACCAAGGGTTTTCCCGTCTTGGGGTTTTTCCCTAGCTTGAGCTAATTCTTGTGTTCTCTTGTCTTGGCTTGTCTTCTGCATATGTTATTTATGTTCTTTCTTCAGTTACTGTCAATGTGATAATGATATATGTGATTGCTGATGAAAGTAATGATAATTAAGATTGGGCTAATACGGAACACTGAAGTAATTGAACTAAGCAAAGAACATGTTAAGCTAAAATTAACAATTAGAGTCAAGTTCCTTAAGTTATAGAGATCTACAACCATCCTCTAGCCTCCTCCATAAATCTATTTAAGGAAGGTCTCTCAAGGAAGAAAGGAGGAAGAATCATTTGCAAACATGTGCTGTTCATTTTAAAAGAGACTATTCAACCTTCAGATATCAGACTTCTCAAGTTATGTGAGGGTGAAGGATTGGACAAGGGACTAGGAGAGGCTTCAAACGGGACTCAAGGTAATTTACCTAGCTTATGTATTTTCCTCTTCTTATGAATATGGATATGCTTGGTTTCCCCTTCATCACATGTTGTATTAATCCGTATGTATAAGTGATTGTTAGATCTCATCTTCCTTAAGTAGATCGGGTTAGATCCCGATTTTTGTCCCTTTCATATTGAGATACTTCTCTTATTTTCACTGTTCATCCATTTGCTGACAATGCATGTTGGGCATTCCCAACCAATCACTATCATCCATTTGAGATATCTTAGAACTCAAAGGCAGTCAATAGACGTACCTCTAACCCTGCAAGCCATGTAATTGAGAAATAATACAAAAGAATGGATGGCACTGAAAGAAACTTCTACTAGCAGCCATCTACGTTACCCATTTTGACAGTACCGTCCACAAAATCCCACAATTAGTAAATACTAAAAATGAATGCCTAATTATATGCATAGTCACTGACATGAATGCCTGCTATCTCGACATTATTTGTGGCCTTTCTAACAAATAGAACTGGCTAAAAATATCGATCACTACAAGCATTAGCCATATTCTTTAATTTTGTATACACAAATGCAATATTGTATAAGCACGAGAGAAGTTATTACAATTGGGTTGTCTATTACTAATACTCATGATGGATGAGAAATTGCAGTCAGAATTGTCAAAGACCATTAAAAAAAGGAAATACAGGCACAACTATTTCAATATGCAACAGTGGAATAAATGCCCGAGTACGCCAGAAAATGAACTCCAATGGCTGGATAAAATGAGAAAGCCTTATTTGGTTTACAAAAACCATAAGGATCCAACATGATAAAATAACTCCCCAGTCAAAATGAATTGGAGAGAAATGAAATCATTTTGAATCTTAACAAGCACCAAAATGAATATACAGATGGCAAGCTGGATACAGCATTCAACCTTGAATCTAAACAATTGATCATTTTTTCAGGATTAAAAGGCTAAAACCTAGCAACAGGAAAATCAGCATAGCACTCCAAAGGTGCATAATATGCTCTTATCAAGTAATTAAGCATCATCTTGAGACTACCGCAAACAGGCTTAAATGGATAAACAAATCTAATCAATTTCTATGGTTTCGCATAGACTTCTTATAGGAGAATGACTGACTTTAACTGAATCTGGGTTCCCAAAAGAAGCAAATAGGAAACAAATTAAACTTCAGAACATGACCTTTATTCTATTTTGTTTAGATGAAAACAAAAATTATTTGAAAAAATTTTAAAACGATCATAAACAAACTATGTGACACCAGGCAGGGGTAACCCTTGAGTTAGAAATGTACTGTGTTGTTAAACAGCGATGGGTTGGGATGTATTTGTTTCAGAGATACAATCCTTAGAAACCTAAGGACTGACATTCAAGAGAAACTGGCTACTGAAAAGGTATCTCCTCTGAAAATAAGAAAACATTTTTGTATCCTCTGCTCAAGAAATGTACTCTTCCACTTTCCATGCAATCTGAAACCACACTGAACAAAGCTTGTTTAAAGGACTGGAAGAAATGAAGAAAAGATAACAGGAGTTAAGTTCACTCTAAGCTAAACCCATAGTGATTGCAAACTGTAAACATGTCAAAACATTTTGAAGGCAATGTTTCAATCTGGCTTGAATCAGAACCATTAATAATATCTAGCAGTTGTCAATTGTGTAGAAAATCTTATAAAAAGTTCATTGTAATTCAAGATGTTCTGAAAGCCCCAAGTAGAAAGCAAAGGTTTACAAAGACAATATTCTAAAGTATATTTGGAAATGTATCTTAAAAACGAAGCTAGACCTTGCTTTTCAATCAATTGGTTAAAATGCATAAAGTGCTGATCCAAAGTGACAGTTTTATATTTATAAAAAGTAGGACCTCAAGTAATATGTCAATCAAGGAGGATAATCATATCAAATTTTAACATGTACATGATTTAACCTACGATTATTTGTTCTTTGTAGAAAATCTAAAAGTTTTATGCTAGGAAAAAAAACAGAGCCCACATAGAGTAAACACTGACAGGACATAAAATATTTCGGTGAAAGTAAAGCCACCCCTTTGTGTAGGTTAGTGGTTGTATAGTGACGTACCCAATACAAACTATCCACCCCTTTGTGTAGGTTAGTGGTTGTACAGTGACGTACCCAATAAAAAATATAGTCTGTGTGTTTGTTCATGACATGATTTATCTTCTCAAATATAAGTGCATAAATTCCCTACATGGTTTATCACAATACTTTACCCCAGATTGCAGTTTGGTTAAATAAATAGTCATCCAAGGTTTTAAAGAAAAACTACAAGTCCGTCAAACTATACCTATGTCGCAACAAAACTAATAGACTTTCATAACATAGTCTGCAAAATTTAACGAAAAAAAAAAAGCCACTAAAAAACCTCTCCCAAAATATTTTTTTAATAGAAATAATGAAAGTTTTTATGAGCATTAAGCCCTGGATGAACAAAGGCTATAAAAGAGCTTGAAAGCCAACTCTTTAAACATTTCTTCCAATGAAAACATACAGATTATCTTAAACTGCAGCAGGCATGCAAAGAAAACAAAAACGCAAATGGCAACAACAGAGTTTCTCAAAAATATGATAATTTACCTAAAAAAAATTGAAAACTAAGCCCTAGAAAAATACATACTTGATACGAGCAAGTCGATTCTGGGCATCGAGCTCATCGTTTATAGCCTTTGCTTGTTCCACATCAACTTTACTTATCAAAATTCTTGAATTAGCCTTCAATCCCACGTCTCTGAGCTTTTTATCTGCGAATTCGTCTTTGAGAATTTTCCCGGCACAGATCACCTTTAAATTCTCTGGCGGGCACTGCGAACTCTTGGCAAGCTCTGCTCTCAACATGGGTACCGTCCACTCCCCCAAATCTACCTCAATTACTCCAGACCATAAGCCACTCACCTTCAGCTTTGCACTGAGAGGGTTACTGCAACTCGAACTCGAGCCATCCATGATCGATTCGCCACAAAAACAATAGAATTTGAAATTAAAACCTACAGATTAACGAGAAAATAGCTCGTTTTGGACACAGTTAAATTGATATTGATATTCGGACAGCTAAAGATGGATTGCAAAGCGAAGATCGGGGGCTTTATAGTCTAGTTCAACAACGATGGGGTTATAAGATGGCGAATAAACAACGTCATTTGACAGAATTTAAATTTGCGTCGAGAGGAATATATTAGTAGAATATCTTCTTCTTCCTTTTTAATATGAAGTTAAAACCAATATATTAATGTTTTTGTTGCTTTAATAATAATTAGGTTGAATTTAGATAGAGGTATGCAATTGGAGTATGTACTAAATTGTTTTGTTGGGATAAGATTGTTTTGTTTGAATAAGAGGTTTTTTGGATTTAAGGAAATATGTCAATTGTTTCTTGACAATTTATTGGATATGATGATGTAGTCTCACCTACTCGATTACTAATCTTTACAAATGAGTAATTCTATATGATATGGTTTTTTTTTAATAATAATAATGAATCAATTTTTATTCGTTGATAAGAGCTAATAATAGTTGTCTCTCAATAATAGTTTGAAAACTAAATTATTATAAATTTTCTTACTCTCTAAAAAAATAAAGATTACCTCAATGTTAAATAAAACACTGATTTGTCCACCTATGAATTGTGTGGAGTCTATACACTTCATTGAATAATTTATATATCCAAGTGGTAGGGTTATAAGATATTGATTAAACAACATGATTTAATTGGTGAGTCGAGAGGACTATGTTAGTCAAATCGTTTTTTTATGATGTTAGAATGGTGTTTTTCTTTTTTCTTCAATTAGAATGACGACTAACGCCAATGTTGGATAGAAGAATGATTTAGCAAATTGTTATTAGAGTTTTTTACAAGATTGGTCGAGTGTGAAGTGAGACATAGTTTATTCTCACACATGGCTCTCACTTTCTACCTACTCTCTCAAATTTGAACCAATCACTACTTAATAAAGATCAGTCTAGATCCATCTTAACTCTGGATCTACCAAACACGAGAGGTATCAAATCTCTTTTCACTCTAAAGAGGTTTGCATCTCAAGAGATTTGAGTCCTCTAGGCTCTTGTTTGATTCGAAGTTAAGATGGATCTAGGTTGGTTTTATTATTAATTATAATTATTATTTTTATATTTTTTGTTTTATTTTTATGTAATTTCACCAAGTCAAAATGTTTTATGATAATTATCATTATTAATTTTTTATTTTATTTTATTATTGTTTACATGATATTGCATTTCTATATATTGGGTTGGAGAGCCCCTCTTTAGGAAATTACTTTTCACCTTTTATTATTTTTTTAATTGAGCCCACATGTAAATGTTTACAAACATTTACACCACTACATTAATTTAAAAATTGTTATAAAATAAATTTAAAATAATATATTTCTATACAAAATTTCGTTTGAAATGAGTCATGGTTTTTGGGCAAGTGGTATTGATAAGTCATGGTATTGGCCCATAGTATTGTAAAAAAACCTACGTACAAGTTAATAATATCCATGGTAAAACATAGGTGAATATTCATGGTTAAGAATCTTGTTATATTATAAGTATTTAAAAATGTTATAAAATTAAATTAAAATAAAATATTTATGAAATATTTTGCTTTTGAAATGAGTTATGGTTTTTGGGCATGTGGTATTGATAAGCCATGGTATTGGTCCATGATAATGTGACAAAGCTTTTTAGAAGTTAATAATATGCATGGTAAAATGAGGATGAATATTAATGATTAAGAATCTTGTTATATTGTAAATATTAATTTTTTGTGAATTTAAATATGATTACTAAATAACTATTTCAAATTATGTGATAAAATAAATCTTAATAACTATCATTTATATGTTATATATTTTAATGTGATATATATATATATATATTATAATTTTCTTTTATCTAAAAAATATTTATAATTTTATTAATTTAAAAATATATATATTTACATTTAATTTTTAATATTTAACATCTCCCCAATACTAAATTATAAACCATCTCAATCAATACAATTTATATCTATAAATATGAAATTAAAACTATTATTAATTCAATTATTATAATAAAAAATATTAAAAATTAGATTTGATCACTTTCACCGAAGTCCCCATCTAAATGCCATTGGCTTAATAAATATCTTAGTAAGGTGCCGTTCCAAATGTCAAATTTAAAGTACAAAACTTCCCCGCATGAATTGTGGAAAAATTATAATAATATTTTTTTAATTAATAAATTTTAATTTTAGATAAATTATAATAATATTTCTTTTTTATTAATAAATTTTAATTTTATAAATATGGTATAAAGAAAGCCTTTGCCTTGCACAGGAAGTCAAGTGCCCGGACGTGCTTTCTTTTATGCGAAAGGCATCCTTATATTATTTAAATTTGTATTATTTAATATTTATTATTTTACATGCGTGGAAATTTAAATTTTATAAAAATGGTAGAAAGCAAGCCTTTGCCTTGCAAAGGAAGTAAAGTGTTTAGGTATTCTTTTTACATGCTTTCTTGAAAGGTGTAATTATGTATTTTAAATTTTTATATATTTATTATTTATTATTTTATATTAGTTAAGAGGTGTTGGTTTTTTTTTAAATTATGAGAATAGGTAATTTATTTGAATGATTTTGGTTAGGTTTGTGATCAAATTTATTGGTTAGCGCTATAATTTAAGAGTGTTGGATATTATAACTCGAGAATATATCTTATAGCTCTCAAGCTAGATATATCAATAACTTATGGCTTAGCAAGAAGTATGATATATAAAGACTCACTTGCATTTTAGGAATCTCGTTCTTGGGGATGTTTAACTTTATAATCTTATCATAATTGGGTCAGTCTCATTAGAGATTTGAACCTGGGGTGGGGAGAGTGCAAGACCTACCTCCCCACCTGAGTTATTCCCCCTTGACTTTTTAACATTTGAAGGGCATTTAATATAAATGGTTTAATACAAGTTGGTGTACTTGGAGTGGTTGTGAAGAAAAGTTATTACTTTCCCTACGACGACACAAATCCCACTTTGTGACATGTTTACTTATATGGTCAAGGGGCAATAGCTCATGTGGTGGGTAGGTAGATCTTACACTCTCCCCAACTAGGCTCAAATCCCCAAGAGAATTGGCTCATTATGATAATGCTAGAGGTGTAGGCACTCCCCAGGAGTAGGATAACCAAAACGCAGATGTATCTTTAGACTAACCATTATTAAGTCATAATTTATCGGTATATCTAACATATGAGTTGTTAGATATACTCTTGGATTGTAGTGACAACTAGTTATTCCAACAAAATACCACTTTCCATGTTTAAAAAACAAAACAAAAAAAATTGCGATGAGAGGCACTCTACTGCCCAATATGGGAGAGACATTGCAGTGTCTGTAAATGAGCGTAAACAATTAAATATTGGCTCAATATGGGAGAAGTGTTGTAGTGGTTGTAAGTGAGTGTAAACATTAAATATTGGCTCAATATGGGAGAAGTGTTGTAGTGGTTGTAAGTGAGTGTAAACATTTAAATGTCAGCTAAATGTGGGAGAGATATTAGATATTGTAGTGCCCGTAAAATGAAGCAATAGATTAAATAATAATAATAAAGCACAATATTGGCTCAATTAAAAAAGTAATAAAAATAATAAACGGATTCGACTCAATTTGTTGCATTGTAGTTTGATTTTTATTAATAAAATTAAAAACAATTTTTTAAGAAAACATCACAATATACATATCACATTAAAATAAATTTAAATAATAATGATACATAACTATTCATATTTCAAAACACATAAAATAACAACTAAAATCTAAGTCACAAATTTAAACAACATATCTCATAGAAGCGGGAAGGTTGGGAAAGATACTCGAGCATAAAGATAGACTAGTCCAAGTTAGGGTAAGTTGCAGTGACCATAAATTTGGCATACTCGATAAATCTCCAAGGCTAAACAGGACATGAATCTTTATAAATTGGGATTTCATTCTAGAAGACGAAGTGGAACTAAAGAAAGAGGTTCAAAAGGTAAAGGAAGCACGAAAGGAAGCAAATGGGCAATTATTAGATATAGGAAGTTATTATTAGAGACAGAGACCAAAATAAGAGAGATAAATAAGAACTTAGAACATTGGAGATCTTCTTCTGGTACTGTGGTGGCTTTTCATGGTATAAAGGTCTTACGTTAAGTTGGATCCCAAGTGCAATTGATATTATTTTCTTAGTTGAAACTTGGGAACATGATGAGTCTAAGGTCCCCAACATAAATGGTTTCATTTGATGGTCACCCTGGAACAAGAAATCCTCTCATAGAGGAATTGGAGGAATAACATGTTATATAAAAAACAATATTTCTCCTCACAATTGGCTTCATAAGATAGACCCCCTCAATCAGTACATTGAGATCAAAAAATATTACACTAACACCAATAGGATTTATTTCACAATTTGTTATTTTTCACTTATCAACTCTACCTTCTATAAGAAAAACAATCTTGATCAAAATTGCCCCTATAATACCTTAGAACATGATATTCATAGTCTAAGGAATGAAGGTAATATCCTCTTGTTAGGAGACTTCAATGTTTAAATCGCAACTAACCAAACTATTATTCTAAGTAATGACTCTAACCCTAATCCCATTTTGCTAGATGAGGACCTTGGCTTAGCTAGTAAATTCAAAAGGAACTCTAAAGACCTGACCAAGAATTTATTTGGTACTGAACTAATCAATCTATGTAGTTCCCAATACCTTATAACTTGTAATGGCATTAACAAGTGGCCAAACTCCAACCAGATGACTTGTATTCATGGGCTTGGCAGTAGTGTCATGGATTATGTGATATCTGATATCCTTGTTTTCAACCATATTGTAAATTTTGACCTCTTAAATGACCATGAACCTGATTTTGATCATAGAACTTTAACCTAACTCTAAAATTTGACATGCACACTAGCCACATGCAAGAAAAATGTGAGAGTCAAAGGCACCTACATTTGACAAAAGTAAAATGGATCTCTTCTTAAAGGATTTAAATAGGGATTTACACCTCTTAACTTATAATGATAACATTGAACACCTCTATCACAATTTTACTACAACCTTTTACAACTGCCATTAACAATTTCTTTGTCAAGGTGTCCTATAAAAAGAATAAAAGAACTAGCAACCCTTGGTAGGATAATGATTGTAAAATTGCTAAAAAAACAATTAGGGAGGCTCCTAAAGAAACCATAAAACTTGATAAAATAAAATGTACAAAGCTCTTATCAAAAGGAAGAAAATATATCATATAAATAGAAAGCAAGAGCATCTACTATATCTTTTTAAAGCTGATCCCAAAAATTTTGGTAGAAAATTCTAATTTGTAAAACAAAAGAAAATAATTCGATTCCCTTAAAGAACTAGGATATCTACCTTAAAAAACTTTATGAATGCCCTGTCACCATGGGCACCATTTTGAACACTCTTGTAGAGGAGGATATATTTTCTTTGGAAAACGTTGAGTTTGGGGTTAAGAAGCTCACTAACGAGAAAGTAAAGGATATTGAAGGCTACCAAGCTAAAATTTTTAAATAGGAGGGTATGTCCTCATCCCTCATAGACATAAGCTCTTTAATTTAGAAATGAAGCAAGGCTTCCCTAATCCTTAGACACAAAGCCTTATTATGCCTATCTTTAAAAGTGAGGATAAAAACATTCTCTTTAATTATAGGACCATTATGATTAGCCACATTTTAGTCAAGTTGTATGGACTTATTTTGGAAAAGAAGATTAGCCTTTGGCTTGAAAGCCATGGTAAAAGGGCTAAAGGGAAAGTTGGCTTTAAGATACATCACTCAACTATGGACCATCTTATTACTCTTAGGATCATTGCAGAGGAATGTCGCAATAATAAAATTGACCTCTTTTGTTCTTTTGTTGACTTTAAAAGAGCTTTTGACATTATTCCTAGGGAAAATATATGGAAGAGGCTAGAAGAGATAATGGTTCCTCTCAAGTCGAGGGTTGTTGTGACTAGGATGTACTATAATGTTATTTCCAAGCTTCAGATCATCGAGGGTTGGTCAGAAGAAATTAAATGAAATCTCAGAGTTAAACGAGGGTGTCCCCTATCCCCTATCCTTTTTGGCATATACATTAATAAGTTGGAAAAGTGTTTGGAAGATGCAGGGTGTGATGGCCCCATGCTTACTGGTATGGCCATAACTTTTCTCCTTTATGCTAATGATATTGTTCTTTTGGAAAGAAACCATGACAATCTCAACAAGCAGCTAATCATCCTCCAAGATTTTTGCTCCAAGATAGGTATGTCTATCAATACCGACAAGACTAAAGTCATGATAATTAAATAAAAAACGATCACCTATGATAATTTCATTTATGATAATAACTACTTGGAGAAAGTTCCTTCATACAAATATCTAGTAATCAACATCCATCATCAACTCAATTGGAATTATAGCATTGAGAAAAGGATAAATGGAAGATGGAAAGCTTACTATGAACTTGAAAACAATTGTAAGTCGACAGATCTTTGGATTTGGAATAAAACAAAAATCCTCTTTGAGACTCTCATCACCCATGTTATTTTATATGAATGTGAGGTTTAGGGTTGCAAAATATATAGATAGTCTTAGTGTTGGAAATAATACTGAGAGGGGGGGTGAATCAGTATTATCAAATCAATTCTTTTTCATTTCACAATTAGATTTGTATACGCTACTTCAGTTATGGGAAACTGCGTATATACGCTACTGTGTCTAAAGCAACCAGCGTATATCAGTAACCTTATGATTCATTAAATGTTGATCTTTAATTAGTGCATCAGAACTTCATTAACCATAAGAATAGTAAACAGGTGCAGTAAAACGGAACAGATCATCACACACACGGACAAAAGATATAAGGTGGAAACCCAATGTGGGTGAAAACCACCTGCAACAATTCGTCTCTATATTCTTTTAATAAGAAACTTATTTTTACAATATTTCTGTACTGGTGCAGTCTTATACCAGTACGTAGGCTTCTACCTGCAGAAGGCTACAACCTTCTCTCGTTCTCCAACTTCTCCTGGAAGGGAGCTACAACCCCCTTAGCTTTTGTACTAGCTGATGTACTAGTATGTAGGTGCTGACCTACAGAAGGCTACAACCTTCTCTTTTCTTTCAGGGACCACGTTTCATAAATTTTTAGACTGGATCCATCAATTACAATAATCAAACATCAAATACATCTGCATCAACCAATCTCCTTTGCTTCAATCAAAACTGAATCAAACAATTATTTCTCTGAATTTTGTAACCAGAATACCTTAACAGTAACCAGAAACCAATCCTGAACCCGGAACATTGCAGCAATAAACAGACGTAGCTAAAACATATTTCATGAGACGTATGCTACTTCAATATGTAAAACTTGTGTGCATACGCTTCTGTATTAAGGCCAACCAGCGTATACGTTGTTTTGACTTACTGAACTGGTGTGTATATACGCCTCTGCTGTGCCGAACCTGCGTACATCTATAAAAGATAATTTACCCTTTTCACTTATTCAGACATCAGTTATACCCAGATTATCAGATTTATAGATCAAGTCATGCGTCAAATATAGTAGATCAAAATCACACAGAGATACTACTATTCAAGCCTTAAGATCTTGACTCATCAATAGAACTTATCCTTCTTCTAGCACTCAGGTTCCTCCTTGGTTCAAATCCAGCTATGCACCATAACCCAATGACCAGTATTCTAGATCTTTCTCTTCATAAGATATTCAATGCTTCAGTGAATGCCTTTGCCAAATGATTTCCTTCCCCTTTATAGTCTAAGGCCTTACTCAATACCATGGTCCAAAACCATAGAGAATCAATACCATGGACCCAATACCTGGGTTCAACACTTCGGGCGAGATAGCATGGTCCAAAACCATAGGTTCAAATACCATGGACCAAAAAATAAGTTTTCCCACATGTACGTGCTTTTCCTTGCATGAAAGTGCGTGCATACGTATACACACCTTTTGATCGGCTATCCCGCGTGTATACGCGACTTGGATAAGAGGAACCTGCATATATCTCTTTTTCCTTCATTCTGAGGACCTGAACTGTGATCTGTCATTTGAGTGAGTTGCCATCAAGGACAATACTTGTGTCATAGCGCCAACCTGTGTCATAATGCCAACAATCTCCCTCTTTGGAATTGATGGCAACCCCAAGTCACTCAAGGTCATTCTCCCCCTTTGTCATCAAGGGCAAAGGGTGATGCTCCCCCTGAGTACATGCTGAAATCTTTGCTCTGTTGTGCTATCCATGCTCCCCCTAACTGTAGGCAAGGTTTGCAAGAAGATGTTCTACAAGAAGAAACATGACTTTATACATCATAAATGACCTTCCTATCACCAAAGACTCATACATACATCCATCTCCCAACCAAGTGGGGATATACCAATATTGACTCATCCACCCAACCAAGTGGGGATACACCAAAAGTTTACACATGATAAAACAAGAACATTACATCATCCATCCCAAGGCCATTACATGGCCTTGATAATACAAGAAATGCATGACATAGAGACTAAATATCTAAGACAAGACTATGATAGTCATCAGAAACTAAGCAGCATTTGTCAACCATCATTCAGATTGGCAACCATGATCTCCCTATGCACCTGTTCCACCTGAACAGTGAAATTAAACCAAGATCTTCTAAAATAATGCCAACAATGCATTATTAGAAGTATATGCTCCCCCTGAACCTGTGCCAAATGGTCTTTGTCATACCCATGTCAGACTCTTTTCATCCTGAGTCTGGCCCCACTGTTTGTCTTCAAACCATAACATACGCGACTGTGTCCACATATACCTGCGTATGTACGCGGATACACTTCGTGAAACTCGCGTACAACCACTGTTCTCTGGAATAGATAATTTCAACAGCAAGATGATGCATCGACTACTCCCAGCTTCTGTCAGAGATATTCAAATGTCTCCCTGGGCAGTGGTTTGGTGAATATATCAGCAACTTGTTCCTTGGATGGAACATACTCCAATTTGACCTTTTGTTCAAGCACTTGTTCCCGGAGAAAATTATATTTGATAGGTATGTGCTTGGTCTTCAAATACATGGCTGGATTCTTTGAAATACTGATTGCACTTGTATTATCACAAAAAAGGGAGATAGGTGGAGTACAAGTGATTTGAATGTCTTGCAATGTTTGCATCATCCAAAGGATTTGTGTGCAGCAAGATGCAACGGCCACATATTCTGCTTTAGCTATAGATAATGCAATTGAGCTTTGTTTCTTGCTGAACCAAGATACTAATCTGGAACCCATAAAGAATGCACCACCACTAGTGCTTTTTCTGTCATCCACGCTTCCTGCCCAATCTGCATCTGTATATGCATGAAGTGTGAGATCTGTATCTCTAGGATACCATAAGCCATAATTTTGCGTTCCTTGAAGATATTTAAAAATCCTCTTAACTGCCTGAAGGTGTGCTTCCTTTGGATTTGCCTGGAACCTTCCAACTATTCCCACTGTATGCATGATGTCTAGTCAGGTACCTGTCAAATAGAGTGGGCTACCAATCATGGATCTATAGCTTGGTTGATGTACTGCTGCTGATTCATCATTTGCGTTGAGGTTGCATCCTGTTACCATAGGGGTACATACTGGTTTCGAATCCTCCATCCCATATTTCTTCAAGATCTGCTTGAGATACTTGGTTTGTGATAGAAAAATACCGTCTTTGTTTTGTTGGACTTGTAAACCAAGAAAATATGTGAGCTCACCAAGTAAGGACATTTCAAATTCTTTCTGCATCACCAAAGCAAAGTTTTGACTCATGGTTTCTTCATTGCTACCAAAAATGATATCATCAACATACACAAAAAGTATTAGCAATTTATCATTATCAATTATTATATATAGATTGCTATATGTTGATCCTTTTGAAAAACCTTGTTGATGGAGATATTTGTCCAACCGAAAATACCAAGCCCTTGGAGCCTGTTTAAGGCCATAGAGAGCCTTTTTGAGTCTGCATACAATTTTTGGATCATTTCCAAGGATGAATCCATCTGGTTGCTCAATGTACACTTCTTCTTCTAAGTCTCCATTTAGAAAAGCAGATTTCACATCCATTTGATATACTTTGAACTCCTGAAAGCTAGAAAGAGCAAGGAACATTCTTATGCCCTCAAGTCTAGCAACTGGTGCAAAAGTTTCTTCAAAGTCTATGCCTTCTTGTTGAGCATACCCTTTACAAACAAGTCTGGCCTTGTTTCTAATAACATCTCCCTTCTCATTCAACTTGTTTTTGAATATCCATTTTGTCCCTATGACATTCTTATCATTTGGTCTGGGAACCAACTCCCAAGTGTTATTCTTTTCAATCTGCTCAAGTTCTTCATTCATGGCCTTGAACCAACATTTATCTTGGCATGCTTCACTTACATTTCGTGGTTCAGTGGAGGAGAACAATGCTAGATAGCTTGAAGCTTCTGAAATAGTTCTTCTTGTTTGTACACCTGCCTCTTTCTGCCCCAAAATTTGAGTCTCTGGATGATTCTTCTGGACATACCTGGATGGAGTTTTTTCTTCTACCCTTACCTGTTCTTCTGGTGCCTCATAGGTTTCTTCTTCATCATAAGTCTAATTTGAAGGATAGTCCTCATCATCTTCAAAATCTTCGGATTTTACCGGCCTAGGATTGTTTCCTTCTTCATCAACACCACATCAATACTTTCAACAATTTTTCCAAGTCTTTTATTGTAACACTTATATCCTTTGCTTTGGGGAGAGTAACCAAGGAGAATTCCATCATCTGCTCTAGGTTCAAACTTGCCAAGGTTTTCATCAATCATTTTGATGTAACATTTGATTCCAAAAATTTTGAATTATTTTACCGTAGGAGTCTTACCATACCAAAGTTCATGAGGAGTTTGAGTGCTATTCACCCGGACGTTTGTCTTGTTGAGAATAGTAACGGCAGCAAATGCAGCTTCACCCCAGAAGGCTGCAGGAGTTCCAGACTCATCAAGCATTGCACGAGCCATTTGTTGAACCGTTATGTTCATCCTTTCTACTCTCCATTTTGCTGAGGAGTCCTTACAGTAGAGAATTCCCTTCTTATTCTATGTTCTTCACAAAAATCAACAAATTCATCCGAGGTAAATTCCCCTCCTCGATCAGACTTGAGGCATTTGATTCTGCGATCTGATTCATTTTCAACCAAGGCTTTGAATGCTTTGAACTTTTCGAAAGCTTCGCCTTTATGCTTTAGAAGTCCTATCCAACACATCCTGGAAAAGTCGTCAATGAACAATATGAAGTATTCTTCTCCTCGAGGTGACCTTTTCCTGGATGGACCACATAAATTAGTATGGACAAGTTCAAGTGACTTACTAGCTGATCCTTCCTTCTCAGGGAAATTAGTTCTGGTTTGCTTACCAAACTAACATGATTTGCATATTGTATTGTCTGGAATTCTGATGTCAGGGAGATCACGAACCGCCTGATATTTGCATGCTTTCCTTATCTGAGAGAAGGTTAGATGCCTCAATCTTCTATGCCATAGCCAGTGTTCATCATTCTTGCTTAGATAGCATTATTGTTGTCCTCCCTTGAGTATGTATAAATTATTTGGAGTTCTTATGCCTTTTATCACTATTTCTCCTATATTAAGCTCATGAACAATACATCCATTTGATCGAAATATTACCTCATTTCCTTGATCACACATTTGACTGACACTCAATAGATTATGCTTTAAGCCATCAACATACATAACATTTCCAGCTTTGACCTTTTCTTTCAAAAGAACAGAACCTTTACCTTTGATGAGTGTAGGGGTGTCATTTCCAAATGAGACCTTCCTTTCCTTTTCTAAGGCACTTTATGACTAAAGTTTTTCTTTATCACCTGTCATATGTTTCGAGCATCCACTGTTGATGTACCACTGATTTTCCTGTCCTTCCGCATATAAGGTTGTACCACATCTTTCTGGTTGCGGTTCTTTCTTTCTCCATGTTTTGGGACTCAATGAAGCTTGCTCCTTCTGAGTTGTTAGCTAAAACCTACTCGTGCATTCAGAATCTTCATGACCGAAGTTGTTACAAATAGAACATTCTATTTCATTTTCAAGAGCAGAAAAGTTATTGTAGTTCCTTTTCATGATCCTAGTCACACTCCTTTGATTTCGTGCTTCTCTAGTCATGATGGTCTTGTAGGCAACACATTGAGTTGCGTTGTGTCCAAAGTTATGACAAGAGAAACATTGGCCATTGAAGAAATTCCTGCGATTATCAAACCTTCCGTCCAGGTGATTGTAGTTTCCATAGACATTCATTCTTGAGGCAAATTGAGAATGATTTACCTGCGGTTGGTTGTAGCTTCTATTCATCCTTGAAGTACATTGCCCCTGATGTTCTTGGTGATCTTTGTTCATCCTTGAAGTAGATTGACCCTGATTTACCTGGTGATCTACTTTATGCCTTTGCTATCGATTGTCAACATGTTCACTTCTCCTTGCTGCATCAAGATAACTTTTGGAGGTGGATGGCTTCTGTGCTTGAGATGCTTCTTCAGTATATCCAAGACCAGTCTTGATTAGAGGAGAATGATGCACTTTGATAATCTCATCTAAAGTTTCAGATCCTTTAGCAAATCTAAGATTAAGAGCTTTTGTTTTCTCAATATCTTTTCTAAGTCCCACAATTTCACATTCTAACTTTTCATTGTGTTTTTCCCTTTCAGCAAGTTGGAATGTCAGAGTATCTATGATCATGCTTTTTTCTTCTAAACAAATTTTAAGTTTAGAAATTTCTTCATAGAGATCATTTTCATCTATAGCATCCAAGAAATCATCATCTTCAAAAGCCATCAAAAGTCTATAATCATTACATTGTTCATCTTCATCACTAATTGAAAATCCATCACTGTCTTCATGTGTATAATAACTCTTCTTACTTACATTCTGTTTTCTATTCCATCTAACTGGTTCCTTACCTTTATCAAGCTTATCTTTATGAGGACACTTGGCTGCATAGTGACCGACTCTTCCACAAGCAAAGCATTTGAAAGGTAGCTTACCTCTGAATCTTCCAAAAGGTTCTTGACAAAGTTTGATTCTTCCTCTCCTTCTGGCATATGTCCTGACTCATTGTAATCTCCTTTTCCTGAAGCTTTGAATGCGACTTCTCTCTTGTCTGATGGTCCCCCTTTTCTCATTTCGAAAGCAATTAGGATTCCGTGCAACTGTGACATGGTAATGCTCTGTAGATCCTATTTTTCTTCTATGGTAGAGACTTTTGATTCAAACTTAGAAGACAAAGATCTTAGAACCTTTTCAACCAAAGTAACTTCTTTTATCTCTTCACCCAAGTTTTTCATACGATTAACAATCCATCTATACTTAAGAAACAATTAGCCACACTTTCATCATTGTGCATTCTGAGATTTTCATATTGAATTCTGAGAGTTTGTAGTTTTGCACGTTTTACCTGATCGTCTCCTTCATAGCTCAGAATGATCTTGTCCCATATTTCTTTTGCGTTTTTGAGCTGCATAACCTTGACAAATTCTGATTGAGATAAACTCCCTAATAGAGTATTGACAGCCTTTGCATTTGTTTCATACTGCTTCTTACCAGCCATATCTGTAGGAGTTGCTGATGGAAATGTGTATCCTGCTTCCACGATATCCCAAAATTCTGTACCAAGAGATTGAAGATAGGTTGTGATTCTTACCTTCCAATAGACGAAGTTGCTCCCATCAAAGATTGGTGGCCTGATTGATGCCTCTTTTTCGTAGTTGCTCGTGATGATAGATCTTCCTTCAAACGATCAAGCTTCTTCTGAAGGACCTGCTTTGATACCAATTGTTGGAAATAATACTGAGAGGGGGGGGTGAATCAGTATTATCAAATCAATTCTTTTTCATTTCACAATTAGATTTGTATACGCTACTTCAGTTATGGGAAACTACGTATATACACTATTGTGTCTAAAGCAACTAGTGTATATCAGTAAACTTATGATTCATTAAATGTTGATCTTTAATCAGTGCATTAGAACTTCATTAACCATAAGAACAGTAAATAGGTGCAGTAAAATAGAACATATCATCACACACATGGACACAAGATATAAGGTGGAAACCCAATGTGGGTGAAAACCACCTGCTGCAATTCGTCTCTATCTTCTTTTAGTAAAGAAACTTCTTTTTACAATAATTCTGTACTGGTGCAGTCTTATACCAGTACGTAGGCTTCTACCTGCAGAAGGCTACAACCTTCTCTCGTTCTCCAGCTTCTCCTGGAAGGGAGCTACAACCCCCTTAGCTCTTGTACTAGCTGATGTACTAGTACGTAGGTGCTGACCTACAGAAGGCTACAACCTTCTCTTTTCTTCCAAGGACCACGTTTCATAAATTTTCAGACTGGATCCATCAATTAAAATAATAAAACATCAAATACATCTGCATCAACCAATCTCCTTTGCTTCAATCAAAACAGAATCAAACAATTACTTCTCTGAATTCTGTAACTAGAATACATTAATAGTAACCACAAACCAATCTTGAACCCAGAACACTGCAACAATAAACAGAAGTAGCTAAAACATATTTCATGAGATGTATGCTACTTCAATATGTAGAACTTGCATGCATACGTTTCTGTATTAAGGCCAACCAACGTATACATTGTTTTAACTTACTGAACCAGCATGTATACGCGCCTCTGCTGTGCCGAACCTGCGTACAGATCTATAAAAGATAATTTACCCTTTTCACTTATTCAGACATCAATTATACCCAGATTATCAGATTTATAGATCAAGTCATGCGTCAAATATAGCAGATCAAAATCACACAGAGATACTACTATTCAAGCCTTAAGATCTTGACTCATCAATAGAACTTATCCTTCTTCTAGCGCTCAGGTTCCTCCTTGGTTCAGATCCAGCTATGCACCATAACCCAATGACCAGTATTCCAGATCTTGCTCTTCATAAGATATTCAATGCTTGGGTGAATGCCTTTGCCAAATGATTTCCTTCCCCTTTTATAGTCTAAGGCCTTACTCAATACCATGGTCCAAAACCATAGAGAATCAATACCATGGACCCAATACCTGGGTTCAACACTTCGGACGAGATACCATGGTCCAAAACCATAGGTTCAAATACCAAGGACTAAATACCATGGACCAAAAAATAAGTTTTCCCACATGTACGCGCTTTTCCTTGCATGAAAGTGCGTGCATACGTATACGCGCCTTTTGATTGGCTATCTCGCGTGTATACACGACTTAGATAAGAGGAACCTGCGTATATCTCTTTTTCCTTCATTCTGAGGACCTGAACTGTGATCTGTCATTTGAGTGAGTTGCCATCAAGGACAATACCTGTGTCATGGCACCAACCTGTGTCATAATGCCAACACTTAGAGGAAGAGAGCATATCCCAAAATAATTTATAACCTACAACCTTAAGATTAAAGGAAATACTCCCTACCCTATCCTCTTGATTGAAGCTAGCCTTTCCCCCATTGAAAGCATGGCTATGACTAGGTATCTCATGTATAAGAAGAAGTTATTCAACATGGAAGCCAATAGGTTTCGTAAAATTTCTTATAAGTCTAGCCAAAACCCCCACCTTCAACTCAAGCGAGGATGGCATAAGGATGCCCAATCTTGGCTAGACCATTAGGGGATAAATGAGGAGATCATCTTGAAGAATAAGGATAATATTAAAAATATTATTACTTCCAAATTTAAGGATAAGTTGTGGAGTGATAAAGAGTTAGAGGGGAAAAGGAAACTAAGATATTATAAGGAGGTGATCAACCCCAATCTTGAAAACCAAAATTATCTATCTGTCTTGACTAGTGTCAAGAAGAAAATGAACATTTCTAAGATAAGAACTAATTCTCATTAGCTTCAAAGTGAAATTGGGCACTGGTCAATTCCGAAAATGCCATGGGATGAAATATTATGTCACCTATGTGATACTAAGAGGGTTGAATATGAAAATCATTCTATCTTGGATTGGCCAGCTTTTACTAACATCCATTCTAAATTTCAAAATATTTTCCACCCTACCAAGGTGAACGGATAGAACGCATAACACCCATCATAGTAGTGCACATGAGTGCGACGGTCGTTATAACAAGTCTACAAGAATGAATATTTTTGGTCCAACGAAGTAGTCCACACGAACGAGCCAGTGATAACAATTGATACAACACATTTCCAATATTATATGCACTAAAACAACCGAAATAGTTCAACTATCTTAGTACAAGTTAAAGCAACATGCATTACAAACATCCAAAGAATAGTCTTACAAACGAATACAATACATGTGTGAAAACGTGTTAGCCTGTGACAGGCTTCTGAATTAAGCGAAAGTTCCAAGACACATTCATACACTATACATCACTAGCCCCAATATTGGAGCATTGGATCCACTGCTTGCTCCTCAAAGAAAAGATTACAGACTCTCAAACCTATGCAGGAGGAGCCAAGGTCAAAAGTCCTTTGCATGTACAAATGAGGGGGTATATATAGCCAAGGGTGAAACTGACCCTTGCAACTCTTTGACTTCCCACATGACTATTCTACTTACATGACTCTTTACTTACATGACTCTTCGACTTACATGACTCTTCAACTTCATTCGTGGGTCTATTATAATTCCACGTTACGGTACATTAATTACAACAAGTATGGCCCAAAGCAGTGATGTGTTCGAAATGAATCATGACACTACTAATATGAACATGCTAATTGTGGTGTCTGTGTCGAGCTGCTGTGTTGTTGGGTGATGAGCATGCTCTTGGTGTATCATATCTTCACCTCCGCATGATGAGGTGTGTGGGGTCTTTAATGGTCTTGGTATTCGCTTGATGGTTCATGCATATGTATGTATCTTCTTCGCTTGCTACTTGGTATGCTTCGCGTGTTTGTCCAACAGCAAGAAAGTCTTCTTGCATATGCTCCTTCTTCATCCCATTCGTCATCACGCCATGTTCCATTCATGTACCTGCTTTTGCAATCACTCATTATGAGATGACATCAAATCCAAAAATATCCTAATCTACCATGATGCATTGTTTTCCATGATCAGTCCGGGTGACCAGGAGGGAGGACAAGGTACTGAGACTGTGCAGAGCATAGCTCAAGCCGGGATGCAGGACTCTAGGTAACTGTCAGGAAAAACTATGCAGAGCTCACTGGGAGGCTGATTTGAGCAGTCCGAACAACAATGACATCTATAGGAGAGGGCTCAGCTAGGAGGCAAATTGTGCAATTTTTTCTGGGGAGGTAGTGTAGATAGCAGAAAGCACTAGCATTAAAAACTGCGCAGTTTTCCGGAGGAGGCCAGGATCAGGCTGCGGGAGCTACTGGTCAGAACTGTGCAGTTTTGGGAGACATTCAAGGTAGAACATGACTGCGTAGTTTCTAGGATGAGTGGAGTGTTGGGCAACAGGAGGACTGTCAATGAAAACTGCGCAATTTTCAGCAAGAGGGCAGAGCAGGCCAGCAGGGGGACTTCCTGGAAAAACTATGCAATTTCCTGGGACTGTGTAGTGACATGAATCAGAGGCCTGTCCCTCATGTCTATGTAGTTTCTGCAGGTAGTGCAGGTAGGCAAGATGGAAAATTGTTGCGTAGTTTTGGGGATGAGCGCAACCCTGAGTCACAACTCAAGTTAGATCTTTTGGTTGACCAAGGGGATGCTTGGTGGATGGTCCTGCAGGAAGCGCAGACTGGAATGGCTTCTTGGACATCTTCTATGTAGTTCTGGGAGACAGTCAACTAGCTCAGTTTTAGAATTGCACAGTGCAGGCTACCTAAGAGGACAACCACAAGCTCTGCATAGTTTTGGGCAACAATGCAGGGTCACTGAGGGCTAAGACTGAGTAGTGCAACTCAGTGGAGGTTTGGGTGATGAAAGGTTGTCCGGTCGACAGATTTTCGGGGAAAATGGTTAAGTGTGTGAGTGAGTGAACTCATGTATATATGACCTTATGAACACACACTTATCATGACTCAACGACAAGACACCTCAAACCAACAAGAAAACATGTGCTTAGTGTGACCGTCTAAAGGTGAGAGCGACAAGTGTGACACTTAAGATGGGTTATTGAACGATCATGACGACACTTGCGCGACAGTGTCTAGAACTTTGTGTGTGAGTATGATGGGTGTTTACATAGTTGGAACAACTCATGAACACAAATCCAAATCTTTGATATCATCAGAACAAGGTTGCAAGCATGACATAACAATCAACATGCCAAAGACGACAATTGGTCAAACAAGCGAAAATGAAGCAAGACATGTAGAGGAAATGCATGAAATGACTTTTGTCTTTGCACACATGCATGTTACTGAAGACAGGATGATATGACAATGACAAGCAGTCCTACAAACTCAACTAAGAGATGTACTTTGAAAGGTGTTCTTTACTTACCATACTTACCCTCAAGATGATCATGCATTCAACGAAGTTTGCATGCAGTCCTAATCTTTTGCCATCACTTAGTATCTTGATCCTTCTCTTCAAATCCTTGGGAGTGATATTAACTTGTCACCTTTTCCTGTAGTCATTGAAAGATAGATCAGCACAGTTTCAACAGGCAGTGACTGTTACCGAAATGAGGCCCTGGGAGGCCCATTTGCACAATTTTTGCATGCAAGGAAGACATGAAAACTTGGACAACACTACATAGTTTTGAGGCACAAGACACTGCTATGGGATGGGGTCTTGGGAGGACACCTCTGTGCAGTTTATGAGTGTAGTACAGCTTGGGAAACTGAGAGGTAATACTACACAGTTTTTGGATGCAAGTTACTACTAGGGGATGGGTTCTGGGAGGACACATCTGCGCAAGGTAGACTAAGCATCTTAGGGACAATACTGGGCAGTTTCTGATGATAGTGGGTTCCAATTTGGAGAAGGACACTAGAGGAAACGATTGCGCAGTTTTAGATGCCAAGGGAGGCTGGGGTCTTTGTGCACTGCACAGTTCCAGCAGGCAAGGGAAAAAGCTTGAGGGTTGCAGAAGCAAAGTGCACAGTTCTAGGAAGCTGGATGAGGCTAGGTTGCTCGAGAAATTGGCTAAGTGTGAGATTAGGGAACAAATGTAAACAGTGATAGGACTTGACTATGATCACACACGAACACTTAGTGATACAATGTAGACCATCCAGAATTTATAAAACATACTCTGCTTGATGCAACAACCTTCGTGACAAGAGTGCGTGAAGTGAGTGTGAAACATGTCTATGTAATGAAAACAACTCATACGCACAAGATTTCCCTTGAAGCAAAACAACATTCCCTTTGCATGAAAAACAACAATCCCTATGCCCAAAGATGACACATGCTACATAAAGATGAGAACATGAACAACTCTTAAGATCAAGGAGGGGAGCTTGAGATCATCATCTTACCAACAAGTGACCAAGGAACGATCGATCGTAGGATCCAAGGTAGGCTCCGAAATTTGCATGCAAGCCAAAATTTTGGAGGGTGGTTGTAGCCGCTACAACACAAACCAACCACCACCATCTCTTCATCCAATGAACCAATCACCATATCCTCTTCTAGCAAACTAACCTCCACATTCTCTAGCAAATCAATCACTAGTTGCTACATCCAATGCACTCATTATTAATGCTATAGATGTTATGGTCACATATAGCAATACAATTATTGGTGGATAGAGATATTAGATGGTACATTCTACATTATTATATGGTAGAGGTATTAACACCTCTAATTTTGGTGGTGCACTTAGTTACTAGTAGTTGGCTTGCATATTGTTTTCCATGATGTATATTTTACATTTTTATTTGAATTAATATGTTTATTTGACATATATATTGATTTTAATATTGTTAATTGTGTTTATCTCGGGTGGCTTGGAGGAATGATTGTTATCCTCCCTACCCACACTCAATTTCCATAAGTGACATGCTTAGCTCATATTAAGTATATTGGTGTGATGGTCTTGAGCCTTGAGGAATATCTTACCCTTGCCTATTAATGATTAATATCATTAATGAATTTTATGTCAACTAATCATTTAATTTAGATTATGATTGTAAAAACTCATAATCATGTAATGTCATTATATAATAGGTAACTCTTTTTCAAGATGAATTCTTCGTTGTGTTGGAAGATACAATATGTTTATTATATATGTTTATAAACTTCATTATATAACAGGTAACAATTTTTCAAAGTGAATTCTTTGTTGTGCTGGAAGATACAATATTTTGATTAGATATGTCTACAAACTCGATTAAATGATTCATTGAATGATTGCCAATTTTATTAATATTTTAAATTGATTTTTAAATTAAATTGATATTTTGAAATTTATTCTTAAATATTTTAATAAAATTTTTATTAATTTTGATAACATTAAAACTAGCACAACCATATAAATTAAATGGTTGGTAAACATGATAGGCATCAAAACACTTATCTTATGATACATCTCACGTTATTAACAAGATTAAAAAAATCATAAAAAGTTAGTTCAATTATAACTTTATTTTAAATTATTATTATTATTAACCAGAATGAGAAAATAGTATCACTTATAATCCACATGTTGAGTCAGCATGTACATTAAGAGAGTGTTGGTTCAAATAGTCTTCCAAGAATCATGCTCAACCAAAAAGTATTTACTTGCTCAAAATTTCTAATGTCTAGTGTGTCTAAATTAATATGTCAATAGGGGTATATGCAACAAAAAACACTCAAATTTTTATAAAACTTGCAAAAATATGTTAATTATTTTGGGAAGGGGGATCATTTCCTGAACCTACATTCCCAAACTGAAAAGTTGGAGGAGCATTTAGGTTAAGAAGCTATTGTGCACTAGAGTACTATAGGAGGAGTGTTCCATACAAGTCCTATAAATTGATAGTTGCAATTTTTCCACCTTCTTTGGGATTAAATCTATCCCTATGTCTTCAGGATTCAAGTATTTGTGGTGCTTCCTAAAACCATACAATTATTGAATCCTGGATTGAGACTAGTTGATCTTCAAAATTTAGAAAAATATATCTCTATGGGACCACAAATGGATGACTCTTGGAGGCAGAGTGATCATGATCAAATCTATCCTTCAAGGAATTTTAGTGTTTTGGATGCACTTATTTCTTCTACCTTCAATGGTCCTCCAAAAAATAAATGTTATCATTGCCAAGTTCCTATGGTCGGGAGTTGGACCTTTAAGAAAAATCCACCTTATCAATCTTTATTCTCTCACTCGCCTACAACATTTGAGTGGTTGGGGCTTGAGGGATACAAAGATCTTTAACCTGACACTCCTCTCACAAAATATTTGGAAAGTTTTTAATGTACAAGGTATCTGGAGTGAAAAAACGAAAAATACCTCCATCATCAATGTTTAGAGGAATGGGTAGTTGTTAGAACCCCCTCCAAGCACAGGAAGTATTTTATTTGGAGCAATTTGATGTCAGCCAAAATTTGTCTTTGTGAAAATCTTAGATGCAAAGTTGGCAATGGTGCTAAGATCCTTATCAGTTTGGATGTGATCGAGGTTATGAATGGATATCGCAACATTTCCCCCTAAATCATCCTTTCATTACATCAGATGGGTGTTCACCATTTAGCTGACCTGTAGAATTGGATACCTCATGAAACCCCCTTTCCTTCTTGGTCTCATTCTTGGGAATTGGGTCTCACGGGAGAGTTTGAATTTGAATGGGAGGATTATAGGGAAAAACTCATTGAGGCAAGGACCATATTAACTAATAAGCCTGATTTTATTTCCAGGGATTCAAGCTACAAGTGGCGACATGACTGTTAGAGAAATATACTCATACATTTCTTGATCTCCCCACCCAAGTCCCTTTGATGAATGGACTATGCCTATGTGGAAGTGGGAAGCCCCCTTGAAGATTAAATGCTTTACATGGCTGACCCTTTTTAATCACATCCCGACCTGGGATATTTTGATAAAAAGTGGTTTTCAGGGTCCGGGTAAATGCCAATTTTGTCGATCTGCCTTCAAAGACATTATTCACCTATTCTTGGATTTCCCTTTTGCTAAGTCCATTTGGGACCATGTGGTAGTTTTGTTGAATATCAAGATTGACGAGGAATGGTCTACCATCTTTGAATGTCTCTTGTATTGGTCTATGAATAAAAGACCCTATCGAGCGCTCCCATTGTATGTTCTCTGAGGGATATAGCACTCTAGAAATGCCTCTATCTTTGAGAACTGGAACCTAGGCTGTTATTCCACCAACGTCAAAATTGTTGGCCATTTTCTTGAAATTGGCCCTTGGACCCTTAAGTCTCCTCGACAAACTATCTGCTTACAAGATATGGGGGATTATTTTTATTTTGGATTCTTTAATGGGGCCTCAACTGATGGTCTCTATTTGTGGAGCTCTAATCAAGCTTTGTCTGACTCAGGAATTTCACTTCTATTAGCAAGGAGGTGGTGGTACAAATTATCGGGCAAAGATCGTGGCTCTGTGGGGTTTTAGTTTAGAGTGTTGTTTGGCTTGCCTTAGATTCCATCAAGATTACTAGAGACTACAAGATATTCATTGGTTGGTTGCAGGGCATCCACATCCTTCAATGACATTTCTTTCATCCATGCATTTCGAGAACAAAAAATGAATGTGGATGCCCTGTCCAAGTGCGGGATCCCCCTATGCCGTGGTACCATGTTTTCTTAATTTTTGATAGATGCTTCCATTCATAGTTAGGGATCTTTTGAATTCTAAAAGTACCATAGGATATTATCTATTGATCGAGAATAGTCCTTGATATTCTCTATGTGCCCCAGATTGGGCTCGACCTTGTTTCTCTGTTTCTATGTATTTTTTTTGCTTTATCTGTGCTACTCTAGTTCTTTGTTCTCTCTTGGTTAGACACATTTTTTATTCCCTTTCTCAAGGGCAACAACAGTTTGTAATAAACATATGTAACTTCTCATTTTTAATGAAGGAAGTCTTTTTTTTCTCTGCTAATTTTTTTTTTCTTCCACTTGATGATGGAGATTGGAGGCCCCATCTTGAGTTCTCTACATGGTGGTTCTTTGTTCATTTTATAGGTCCATACATGTGGTCACACTAGTTATAGTCTAATTGACTACAATTTTCATATTTAGAACATCTTCCTAAAGAAGGGAAACTTGATCTATTAACAATATTATCTCCTCCCTAAGAGGATCCATAACTATTGCCCTAAATCTCTCCCAATCCTAGTTGAATGCAGAGGAAGAGAGTCACACCTTAGTAGATAGAAATTTCAAATTATTCTACACCCCAACATAGATGTTTTCTCCCATAGAATGTGGCATCTCTATAACCAGTTGAGCTATTAACCAACTTAACTTGACATCTCTATGTATTTGGAGCCAAATTAACAAATTTTGAAACTAAATACTAATCCCATTGCACCTTAAACAGTAGAGAAATATAAGAGAATTCATAAAAAATGATGGGTACTCATTTCAAGAGAGGTATACCACATATTCACCTCAAGAGAGAGCAAACAACACGAATGATCTAGTATCCTGGTGAGCTCAAAGTCCTCTCTTTTCCCTTAATTCACATGGAGCCCAATTATACCATTCGACCAATTCATTGACACTCCCAACACTTAGATATTGTACCATTTATTCAAATTCCCAATGTACCCTTTTTTGCTATTCCATCCAAAATTTGCAATGAGACATTACAAGGAGCACTAAGATATGAGAGACAAGATGTAACAACCTATTCTCTCAATATCATTCCTAATACCATAAACCTTAATAGACTCTTCAAAGATCAAATTTAATTAGGCTCTTGCCACAAACATAATAGAAACCATGGTGATGTGGGAAGTTGCTAATGATAAAAATCCAAAATTGTCCTTACTTCACCACCTTCCTAACGAAAACACTACCATCTAATGATTTTCCCTCCATTATTAAGGATGTTTTACGTAGATATCCACTTGCATGCATGATTATGAGTGCATTCCTCATGTTAAGCCATAATCATATCAATTTTGTGAATTTCATCACCCAAATTTTCTTTACACGAGTGTAGTCTTCCCACAATGAACCATAAAACCTGAAACATGATGCCATTAATTCTCATTATCCCATTTCCTTTGTTGAAGCACCAAATTACCTCCAATATCTCACATCTTTTGAGCACTATCATATTCTCACACATCAATGGAACCAGGGAAATTTCAAAATCCATCGTTGGATAGTACATCCCACACTTGTGCAGTAGCATCCACTCTAGATGCTTGATGTTTCCCCACAAACCACCTTAATTCATTAAGGCCATTACATGGCCCACCCCCCACTTGGGGGTTCCACATGGCACTCCCAACCCATAGGTAATTTTACCATCATAGACCATGGAAGGGGTTTTAAAAATTGAAGATCATTTATTCTTAATGTTCCTTGTGCTAATGAGGTACCAATTTTTCTAATTATTATGCTAAAGAATTACGTTGTCTCAATATATGATGAAACTCATAAGAATTTAACATTTTTAGGATCCTCCAAATATTCTTAAGGATTTCCTTTAAGCCCAAGTATTTTGGGAGAGTCTCCTTAATTAAACTATGAATGATGAGTTGTGAATCACTAATGGTTTAGTGACATAGATTTGTCTTTCTTGAGCCATCATTAGTCCCTCAAGAAGGGTTTATTCTTCAACGTGATTATTTGATTGATGTCCTAGGCCTAAGAGAAAGATAATTCTATTGTTTCATTAGGGTAGAGAATAATGCCTCCCACTCTTGCCACCCTTGGATTCCTCTTTGAAGAACAATCAAAAAATAATATATGACATGCTTTGGTACCAATCCATTGTTTATACTCATATGGAGAAAGTTGTATCTACGAAACTACTTTGATATTTTATTTGCGAGTAGGAATAGCCTTTGAACTAAAATTTGAATGGAATATATGATTCATCCAATAAGGTTCAACAACATCTAGCCCTTATAAAAGGTAAGGAAGATCAAGTCTTGATTCCATATGCTCTATCATCAAAGATATGGCTCTTAATGATACTTTTAAAAAGTATTTAAAAACTTTCCATCCCTACTCATCTTCGTCCTTTAGACGATTAGGAACACCCCACAAGCATATTCATAAGCAAGTTCACAGGCTCATTAAAATGGTCAGGGATTCTAGAAAAATTCCAGTTCACCCATTGACCATCGCAATTCCAAAGGGGGATGTCAACTAAAGTAATCCTATTATGATGTACCATCCATTCACATAGGGGATAGAGGGAAGGAACATCCGCAAAGGGAGGCCTCCCCATAATACTAGAGTTATAAAGAATAATTGACTATATATTATCTAGAATACATGAAAGGTGTTCTTGAATCAAAGGGAGAGAGATTAAGATAAGCCTCCATATTGTTGATCCTCCTTGATTAAGAGTGGTGAATTCAAGTATAAAATCCTCTGTCTGCAAAACATTTATGATGCATTATCTTTTTTCACCATTCTTCCTTTGGAGCTATTAGTCTCCATATTAGTTTTGCACCACTCACTAAGTTCATTAGGGAGGGGTCCCTAATTCCCAAGCCTCTATGGCATTTCAAAGTTTTAAAAATATCCCAATTGATTAAATGAAATTTATATGTATTTGATTTACCTCATGCCATAAAAAAATTGTAATGAAGTGGGATAGTTTTTGAATAATTCTTGTAGGGGCCAATACGGTTGCAAATTGGAATAAAGGAAGGGATGAGATGGAAGATTTAATTAAAATCACCCTTCCTACCGTGTTTAACAAAATGGATCCACATTGCTAAAATCACTTTCCTAATTTGGATAAAATTGGAATCCAAGAGGGATTGAGAAAAGGTTTGATGCAAATGGGCATAATATTTCATTTTTACCCATTTATCAACCATGTTGAATCCAAACACTCTTTTAATTTAACTATGCCTCCTATTGATATTATAGGCATATATTTGGATTTTTTTTAGAATTTATCAAACCGCCAGATGCTACCACAAAGTTATGTAACACAATTTTAAATCTTTATGCTATAATTATTGAAGCCCCTCCTAGTAAAAGAGTGCTATCAACAAATAGTGAATGCTTTAAATTTTGAATCTTATTGCCAAATCTTATTCTCGGGAGAGATTCTACATGTTTTTCAAAACACAGGCACCTTCTTAAAGTGACGATGATATACATTGGATAATTGTATTATTTTTCATCCATATTGAAGCTTTCAAAGACGAAAAAGTGGAGGAATCTACTCATAAGACCATTTCTACCAGCATGACATGAAACCTTTCAGGAGCAATTTGAGGCATACAAAATGTTTTTTGGGGGTACAAAAATGTCACAATATTGTGGTGCCTTCGTGAGTTATTCTACACATAGAAACCCTTACAATGGTGCAAAAATTGCCTCAATTGGAGTCTTTATGCAAAAGTTATGCCACTTCGAAGTTAAACTTCTTGTTTTGACTATCATAATTTTAGAGGATGCCATGTAAACCCTCATTATTCATGGAAAATGGGCTAGCCATGTGATAATGATGAAGAATACTCTAGAACAATTCATATTGTAACTCTAGTTAAGATTTGAAGGAGTCAAACATAAGGACTAGTAGGCTATTAGATTGTGTTATAACAAGGCCAGTAGGAGGAAAATGGGTTCCATTCTATTTGAGTACATTTTATTTGATAGATGAGAAGAGTAGCTGAGAGGAATATGGAGAGAGAGAAAATAGAGGATTGGCGCAATGTAACAATCCATGTGTCACATGCCTCACCTCCTTGTACTTGCATCCATTTTCCATTTAGAGAAAGAGAGTAGAGCAACCTCACCTTCCAACTGGGTTTTCTCTCGAAAGGGTTTCCTAGGATATATCTTGTGTCAATTGCGGTTTGTGAGTTTTTATTTCATTATTTTTTTATTTTCTACATAATTAAACTATGCATGCATACACAATAAACAATAATTAATATATCTAGAAATCTATGGAGAAATAAACCCGCATAGTGTAGATTTCATACTTTATAATATATTTTAGTAGATCTATTGTGACAAATTGACTAGTGGAATATCCAAAAAAGTTTAAGGATCGTATTGGTATAAGAGTAGGACTATTTGGGTATATAGTGGGGATCCATACCGATTAATATTAAAGTCACAAAAACCTAGTCGTGGGCGATGAATTTGTGAATAACCACTCAAGATCCCATAAAGGAGAGGTTTGTGTGGTTCGAAGCACAATTCATATATATATGTGTATGTGTGTAAAGTGATCCTCACAATGGTGGCCTTGATAAATAAGCTTAGGATATTCACAAAAGATGGAGGTTCAAACATGAATATTAGATCGAAGAGGAAATCCATAGATTAGGAAGAACAAAAAAGGGTATTTGAGAAAGAACCTGAAAAGAGTTGAGCCAACTCGAGTGTTGTGAACCATTCATAGTCCCTATTCAAAATTGAAGAGAAGTTATACATCAAGATGTATCAAGGTGACATTGACACTTTTAAGCTAAATCACAAGTTACAACAATTATAAGTTTATTTTAGTCTTCATCATATAGAGGAATACCATAAGATTTCATTTTCTCGGCTAAAATTAGAGGGCCATGCCTTGACCAGGTGGGAAAGCAACATAAAGACCTTGAGGTTGGAGGGAGATCCTATAGTGACTAAGTGGGAGGATTTAAAAACCTTCATAAAGTCACATTTTTACCCTATTAAATATGTAGAGGACCAGTGGATCCAATGGCATTACTTTAGGCAAATTAGGGGTAGTGTACAAGAGTGCATCATATAATTTAGAAAGATGGACATAATGTTGTGTATCTCCCTAAAGAATCCAAATTTTCTCCTGAAGTATGTAGGGGGTCTGCGCATCTATTTTTGTAAGCAAGTGATTCTATTCAAACCTATATCAGTGGATGAGGCTTGTGTCAATGCACAATACTTGGAGAACATAGGCCAGAAGAAAGGGAAATCAAGTGGGTCAAAATAGAAGGAGCACTAGGATGATTCTAAGGAGGGGAAGAAGAAGTGGAAATGGGGGAAATACAAGAAAACAAAAACCATAACACACTAATTCAAATATCCCAATGACCATTGCAACCACTTTAATATTGATGGTCATACAAAGGAAATTAAGTGTTGGAAGTTGCATCGAGACCTTAACACGACGAACATAAAGAAAGATTCATAGAAGAAGAAAATCATGGTTGCTAATTCAAGTAGCCAAGTTGAAAGTAGATCGAACATGGACGAGAATATGGTTTTTACATTAGTGTAGAAGGAGGTGAATCTAAGTATCCTTCAACAATAGGAGGAGAACAAAAATACTAAACTCTTCCATATAGAGATACAAGTCAAGAAGACAAATATTGATGCTTTGTTTGACTCAAGATCACATAAAAGTCTCATTGTTGCAAATATGATCAATAAATTGGTATTGGACTTTCATGATCATCCAAGACAGTATCCATTGGGATGGGTAAATAAGGATGCATAAATAAAGATAAACAAATCCTGCAAAAATAGATTTGTTATCAATGTTGATTTTATTGATGAAGTAGAACTAGATGTAGTTCCCCTTGATGTGTTTGGAGTGGTATTTGGAAGCACATATACGTACATGAGTGATGCATTTTTCATGTAGAGATCCAACTAGTACTTCCTCATCAAGGATGGAAATCCTTCCCCATCAACACACACAAGGAAAAGTTGAAATTTTTGTTGGTAAGTGCCAACTAAGCCAAGAAAATAATCAATTTTAGCAAGAAGTGTATTTTACTATATATAAGAGAAAACAAGTGTGTAGAAGATCTAATGAAATCAAAATCATCGCTAAAGGGGTGTACTAACAAAAAAAAAAATCAACTGGAAGAGTTCCTACAAGAATACATGGATGTGTTCCGAGAGCCTAAATGGATATCGCCAAAGAGGGAAGTGGAGCACAAGATCCATCTATTACTGGACTCACCATTTTCAAACATTGGGTTGTATAAGAAGTTTGTTATAGAATCAAGTGAGGGAAATAAGTAGTCACAACAACTACTAGAATAGGGTTTCATTCAACCGAGTACCTCACCATGTGAGTCATCCATCATCATTGTGCCAAAGAAGGATGGGACTTGGTAGATGTGTATTGATTATAGGGAATTAAACTTAAAGCTCAAGAACAAGTACCACCTACCCAGGATAGATGATCTTTTGGATCAATTGCAGCAAGAAAAATATTTGGCTAGGCTAGAATTAAAGTGGATATAACCAAGTTTGAGTCAGAGAAGATGATACTTGGAATGCTACCTTCAAAACCAAACAAAGTTTGTATGAGTGGTTAGTCATGGAATTTGGCCTATGTAATGCACCAACTACATTTATGAGGTTAATGAATGATATATTGTGCCCTTTTAGAGATTCATTTGTTATTATCTGTTTGGATGATATATTGGTATACAATCCTACCTAGCATGAGCACACTCACATTTGACGCGGGTGCTAGAGACATTAAAATAGAGTCAACTAATGGAAAATATCAATAAGTGTGAGTTTGAACAATAGTTTTAGGTGTATATGGGATTTTATAGATGGATGAGAGCTAAAGATAGATCTTACCAAGATGGAAACCATCTTGAAGTGGCTAGTTCCTACTAATGTTTCTAAGGTTAGGAGTTTCGTTGGGGTAGCACAATACTTGATCAAATTCATAGCCTCATTTTCATTAGTAACGACACCACCCTATGCTATAATAGGAAGTGGCAAGAGTTTCTAGTGGGGAAAGGGTCAATAGAGGGCCTTTGAGGAGTTAAAGAATAATATAAGTCAAGCACTAGTTCTGGAATTACCAAAATTGCAACAACCCTTCGAAGTGGAGATATATGTGAGTGGGTATGATATGGAAGTGGTCTTTATGTAAGGAGGAAGGCTTGTATGTTACCATTGTGAAGTATTTCATGGGAAAATTATTAACTACGCTAGCTATGACAAGGAGCTATATGCCTCAGTGCAAGTTGTGAGGAAGTGGAAACACTATCTGATGGGAAAGGAGACAATTATTTATTGGGTGTGTGTTATATTATTTCCATGACTAGTCGCACGTGTGGGGGGTCACAGGGGTGGTGATAGACCGCCCTGTTTGTTGCGTCGGGCATAGAAGGGGGTCATGAGGGGGGGGTGTGGGGTGGAGTCCCCCTTGTTAGGGGGTTTTAGGTGGGTGATAGGCCCCCTGCACAAGGTCTGGGCAGTGCCCCGCTATTTTTTTTTAGCCCTATATTAGGTAGGTGGACCTACCTATGGTTTTGGGCATGATGGTTTTCTGCCCATGGTATTTTATAGATCCAATCAAGGGAACTACGGTTATGTTCTAATCCAAGTTTCATAGATTGGATTTTATGAATGCTTTGGCATGTATATATATGTATTGTAAAATTGAAAGGAACATAATGAAAAATCAATCTGGTAGTCCCTGTTTTGGGATCAAGGGGAAAATATCTGTGTATTTGTTTTGTGTTTCTTGCCATTGTATATTTTCAGTTTTTTAAGAATTTGTTTACATGTAATTTATGTACAGGGTTAAAACCTACATTTGGTATCAGAGTTGTTTCAGCTTCAAGGGGGTGCCTTTGTTGCTGAAGGGTTTTGCTCAAGCCTGTGGTAGACCCTGTTCAGTGGGAGATTTGCGGGATCGATTCTTGCGGTGAAAGAAGATGGTGAGCAGTGGATAGATAGATATTGAGAAATTTAATGGAAAAAGTTTTGAGTTGTGGAATATCAAGATGGAGGATACGCTGGTGAATAAAGATCAGTGGATCACAATAGATCCAAGTACTAAACTAACGATAATGGCAACAGAATACTGAGCGAAGTTGGATCGGAAGGCAAAGAGCACAATACGGTTGTGTATCTCAAATTTAGTATTGCTAAATGTATCAAGGGAAGATACGACGAAGGGTTTATGGGTCAAGTTAGGGGCTTTGTACCAATCCAAGTCTCTGGTGAACAAATTGTTCTTGCAGAAAAATATATATAACCTGAGGATGAAGGATGGAGACTCAGTGACAGAGCATTTGAACACCTTTAATATCATGGTAAGCTAGTTGTTATATGTTATATTAAAAGTTTAAATGAAGATAAATGCATCAATTTGTTGTGTTCTCTACCAAATTTGTGGGATAGTCTGGTTGTTGAAATAGGTAGGAATACAACTACCTTGAAGTTTGATGAAATAGTCTCATCCTTGCTATCAGAGGAGATGAGACGGAAAAATATGGAGAGATAGAATGGAGATGCCTTGTGTGTATGAGGATGGTCCCAGAACAAAAACAAAAATAAGTCCTCGAGTGGGAGATCTAAATCTAGAGGAAGATATAAATCTCTAGGAAAACCTGTAAAGGTATGTTGGAAATGTAGAAAGGAAGGGGACTACAAAAAGGATTGTAGATCTAAAGCTCCTGAGAAAGGAAAGGGATATGATGATGCTCCTTTTGTAGAGGTAAAAACCACCTTAGATGAAGGTGGAGATGTGTACTTGTCTTCTTCTTCAAGTACAGATGTAGATCATGAGTCATGGTTGATTGACTAAAGTGCACCCTTTCACTTCACTCCCCATAGGGAGTGGTTCTACGAGTATGAGTAATATGATGGCGGTGATGTCTTTTTAGGGGATGATAGTAAGGCTAGAATCATCAGACATAGAAAAGTAAATCTGAAGTTGTAAGGTGGATGGATTAGAACACTTTCGAGTGTTCTTCATATTCCTACATTGGCAAGAAATCTGATTATTGTAAGCAAGATGGCTGATGCAGGTGTAAAAACAATGTTCAAGAAACATATGTGCAAGATGGTTCCAGGAGCACTGTTATTGATGCGGGGAGTTTGGATCTGAACTCTGTACAAGCTTTTGGGTAGTACTGTTATTGATGGGTGCAACTGTTTTGTGGTTCCTGAAAGTGGGGAGAAAATCTAATGGCCTATGGAGAAAATACCATATTATGGCATCAAAGGCTTGGAAATATTAGAGAGAAGGGCCTTTGAATACTTCATGGTAATTGTATGGTATAAGGTATGTCTAATTTCTCTCCGGATTTCAATTTTTGTGAACATTATGTATATGGGAAGAAAAATCAGGTGAGTTTCCCCTCTGGTGCTAAGAGGGTGAAAGGGATATTAGAGCTTGTGCACAATGATGTGTTTGGACTTGTGTCGGTTCCATCACTAGGTAAGTCTGTGTACTATGTATCATTTATAGATGACTTATCAAGAAATACATGGATATTTTGCTCAGAAAGAAATGTGAAGTCTTTGACAAGCTTAAAGAATTTAAGGCGCCGGTGGAAAACCAGACAGTGAAAAGATAAAGGTGCTGAGGACAAATAATGGTGGAGAGTTCTGCAAGAAGGAATTTGAAGAGTTCTGTAAGAAGTGTGGTATAGCATGGTAGAAGACTACTCTATAGACACCTGATCAAAATGGAGTTGTAGAAAGAATAAACATGACATTGATGGAAAAGGCAAGAAGCATGCTTAGTGGTGTCGGGTTGGGACATGAATTCTAGGTAGAGGCGGTGGAAACTGCATGTTACTTGGTTAATAGATCACCTTCATCAGCGTTGGAGAATAAGACTCCACATGAGGTATGGAATTGTAAGGAACCCTCTCTTACACATCTGAGGGTATTTGGTTGTGATGCATATGTACATGTTCCAAAGGAGAAAAGAACCAAGTTGGATAGTAACTTTGAAAGGTGCATCTTTATTGGGTATAATGATGGTTTAAAAGGTTATAAGCTTTGGAACCTAGAAACAAGGAAGGTCACAAACTCCAACTGTGAGAAGATCAGTTTCGAGAAAGAAGGCAACCAAAAAGGTATAGTCCGTCTGATTTCTATTCAAATTTTTCTTTATCCATTATTGATGATGATCCTAGAGTTGTCAGGGAGGTAGTAGATTCAGAGGATGGAAAACTCTGGAAAGAGGCCATGGTTGATGAAATGACATCTTTGGACAAAAATGAGGCTTGGGATCTGGTGGAGTTGCCGACTGGAAGGAAACCCATTGGAAGAAAATGGATGTTTAAGAAGAAGATGAATGAAAAAGGAAAGGTGGAGAAATACAAAGCTCGGTTGGTAGAAAAAGGTTATTCCCAGGTTCTGGGAATTGATTTTGGTGATATTTTTTCTCTTGTTGCCAAGGTAGCTTCTATTAGGTTACTTTTATCTGTTGTTGTTGCTTTTGATTTTGAGGTATAACAGATGAATGTGAAGATAACATTTCTTCACAGGGATATAGAAGAAGATATCTACTTGAAGCAACCTGAGGCTTTGCACTGAAGGGAAAGAAAGAATTGGTATGAAAGTTAAAAAAAGTGTTTGTATGGGTGAATACAATCACCAAGGATGTGGTATCAGAAATTTGATACATTTATACGGGGACTTGGCTTGACAAGAAGCAAAGAATATCACTGTGTGTATTTCAAATTAATTGGTAACCATTTTATTTATCTGGTCTTATATGTGGATGGTATGTTGCTGATTGGAAATGACAAAGAAATTATCCAGGATTTGAAGACCTAAATGTCCTCCAAATTCGACATGAAGGATCTTGTTGGTGCAAAATATATTTTGGGCATGGAAATTAAACGTGATTGGGCAAACAAGAAGCTTTGGTTAAACAAGAGGAAGTATGTCGTGACAATACTATAGAGGTTTAACACGCAGGATAGTAAACTGGTGAAGGTTCCTATTCCTGTAGGTGTAAAGTTATCTGCTGAACAATGTCCCAAGACATAAGAAGAGGAAGAGGACATGTCCCGTGTTCCATACACAAGTGTAGTCAGTAGCCTGATGTATGCAATGGTTTGTACTAGACTAGAGATTGCACATGTAATGGAAGTATTGAGTAGGTTTATGTCAAAACCAAGGAAGGAGCATTGGACAACAATGAAGCGGGTTTTCAGGTATTTGCGTGGCACTAGCAATTATGGTTTGTGCTATCAAGGAAGACCATGATTGGACAAAGTTTTGGACATCCATGGCTTTGTTGATGCAAACTGGGATGGATATTTGGGTCAAATAAGATCTACAAGTGGGTATGTGTTTAACCTATTTGGAGGTGTAGTCAGTTGGATGAGAAAGATACAGTCTGTAGTGGCAATTTCAATTTCAGAGGCAGAATACATGGTAGCCACTCATGCAAGCAAGGAAGAAGTTTGGTTGCAGAGATTGTGCTGAAGTATGGGGTTAAGACATTGAGCTATAAGGATAGACTATGATAGCCAAAGTGCAATTTTCTTGGCAAAGAACCATGTTTATCATTCAAAGACAAAGCACATTGATGTTCAGTATCACTTTGTGAGGGATATGGTTGAGGATAAAAAGATGTTGCTGGTAAAGGTGGACACTTTTAATAATGATGCAGATGCATTGACAAAGTCTGTGAGCACTGAGAAGTTTTCTTGGTGTAGAAAAACAATGGGCGTTTCAGGCTAGACCAATGACTAAGCTCTCCTATGACCCCATGTGTGGAAAAGAAAACAACAAGTGGGAGAATTTGGGTGTCTGTTTATTCTTTCCACGATTAGTCGCATGCGTGGGGTGGGGGGGGGCTGTCGGGCGGTTTCAGGGGGATGGTAGCCCACCTGCATAGGGTCTGAGGTAGTGCCCTGAGATTTTGTTTTGGACCCTATATTAGGTGGGTGGACCTACCTATGGTTTTATACATAGGTTTTGCACATGGTTTTGGGAATGATGGTTTTTTGCCCATCGTATTTTGTAGATATGGTAAAGAGAACTACAATTATGTTCTAATCCAAGGTTAATGGATTGGGGTTTATGAATGCTTTAGCATGCATATATATGTATTGTAAAATTGGAAGGAACATAATGAAAAATCAATCTAGTAGGTATATGTTTTGTGTTTCTTGCCATTCTATATTTTTTATTTTTTACGACTTCGTTTGTAGGTAATTTTTGTACATGGTTAAAACCTACATTATCCACACTGATCACCAACCACTATTGTACCAACATGCCCAAAGTAAGTTGCAACAAACCATGTATTAGAAGTGGACAAGGTTTCTACGACAATTTCATTTAGTGATCAAGTACAAGAAGGGTATCATAAGCAAGTTGGTTAACATGATTTAAAGACCACCCACATCAAATATCACAACATTGGGAACTCTTATGCACATGGAGCCATTAATCCTTGATGGGAATAAAGAGGTGTATTCAAAGGATGAAGTATTCAAGGAGGTATTTCAACAGTGACTTAGCTACAACCATGTGCACAATGGTGAGAACATAGTTGACTACCATCTTTAGTATGGGTTACTCTATAGATGGATAAGTTATGTGTTCCTAAAGTTGAACGATTGCAGCTGATTAGAGAGGCTCACACCTCCAAGGTTGAAAGACACTTTGGTTCAGGGAAGACAATGGCCAATTTCTAGAGGTATGTATATGGGCCCAAGATACAAGAGAAAGTAGTTAGGTTCATAAGAGGATGCACGATTTGTTGTAAAAACAAACCTAATAATAAGAAATAAGGTTTTTATCATCCCTTCCCTGTGCCCAATCATCCTTAGGAAAGCATTTCCATGGACTTTTTGAGAGGTTTACCAACAACCAGTAAGGGACATGACTACCTGCTCGTGGTAATTGACAGGTTCAACAAGATGTGTATTCTAATGCCTTGTAAAAAATACCAGTATTGGCTAAGAAGTAGTGAACTTGTTCTTTGGACAGATTTGGGTGCACTTTAGGATAGCAAGGAGCATAATTTTAGATAGGGAAATAAGACATTATGGATAATGTGGAAACAAAGTTGAATAGTTCTACAACATTCCATCCATATACAGATGGGAAAACATAAGTACGTAATGGGACTTTGGTGCAACTTTTGAGGGGGTATTAGAAGCATCCGTAAACCTAGGATGAAAATATGGTATATATACAACACTCTTATAATAGAGAAATCCACATCTCTACTAGTAAGTCCATATTTGAAACTTGTTTTAGCTATTGCGTATGGACAATAAGGAGAAGTGAGAGAGAATTTTATAGGGCATTTTTTAAGGGCATAAAAAATTGTTGAGAATATTAGGAAGATCCATATACAGATATAGGAGACATTGTAGAAGTCACATAAAGAATATAAGGCTAGGCATGACCAACATAGAATAGAGAAGTCCTTCATGGTGGGAGATAGAATATGGTTACAATTGAACAAGGAGTGGTTGCATAGTCCTGGTAAGAAAATTAAGGCTCTGCAATATGGTCTCTTTGAGATACTAGAAAATGTGGGAGATAATGCCTATAGAGTCATTATACCCCCATACATGCACATTTATTAGTGGTGAATGTATATAATTTGAAACTCTATGAGCCTTCCATGCTAGATAAGGAAGAGTAACATGTCCTCTCTTTTGTAGGGATCTGGAACCATATACTCAAGAAAAGTTGACAAAAGATACAAATTTTCAAAAGAGTTCCTTAACTACAAGACAAGGGAAACATGATCTTTGGAAAATTTGGTTGAAAGGACAACTTCTAGGGAAGGCTAAATGGTACACCTGAGAGAAGGTGGAGGAAATTTTTTGTCACTTCATCTAGTATATTATTTTGGGGATCCAAATCCTCCCAAAATGGGGAGGTGTGATTTGGATTAGATCATTATATTGTTTTTCATCTATCTTGAAGCTTTTAGAGTGGAAAAAGTGGAGGAGTCAGCTCACAGGACCATTTTATTGGTGGGACCTAGTTTGGAAAATTGGTGTATAAAACCTTTCATGAGTAGTTTGAGGCATCAAATGGAAATTTTTGGGGGTAAAATTTTGTCACTTCACTGCAACACTTTTTTGCACTATTTTACACAAATACCTTTCCTACAATGCAACAATCCCCTTAATTGGAGTATGTATGCAAAATTTATGCCATTGGAAGTTGACTTTCCTACTTTGACTGCCATAATTCGAGAGGATGCCACATTAGGCCCCATTATTCATGGGAAAGAGGCTAGCCACATGATCATGATGAAGAAGACTCTAGAAGAGTTGATATTGTAACTCTAGTTAAAAGTTGAAGGAGGAAAACTTAACCACTAGTAGGCTATTGATCTATGTTATACTAGGCTAGTAGGAGGAAAACGAATGCAATTCTATTTGAGTGCATTTGTTTCATAGATGAGTAGAGTAGCCGAACGAGATAGAGAGAGAGAAAACTGAGAGGATTTGTGCATTGTAGCAGCCCACAAGCAACATGCCTCATTTATTTGTACTTGCATCCATTTTCCATTAAGAAAAAGAGAGCAAAGTAGCTTCACCTTCCAACTAGGTCTTCTTAGAAAAGGGTTTCCTAGGATATATCATGTGTCAATTTTGGTTTGTGAGTTTTTATTTCAGTATTCTCTATTTTCTACATTGTTAAAATTTGCATGCATATGTAATAAACAATAATTAGTAGATTAAAAAATATAAGGAGAAATAAACACCCATAATGTAGATTTTAGATTTTCTAATATATTCAAGTAGATATGTTGTGATGAATTTCCTAGTGGAATATCCATGGAAATTTATGGATTAGTCAACTATAAGAATATAAAATAAAGGGGAGAGAGGGAACTTGGAAGCCTTGTGAAAGACCTCCTGATGCTTTCAAAAAACATGATGATATGCCATTAAGCCGAGATCCATTTAATCACTTTCTAGTGGAACCCAAACATCTTGAGGACCTAACAAAGAAATATATGATCCACATGGTCAAATGCATTGGCCATATCCAACTTTATAACCATCCCTTTTTCTTCTCATGCTTTACTAGAGTGTATCACTTCTTTGACTAGGATAATATTATCCATAATATGTTTACCCATTGCAAACCCCCCCTGATTTCCAGGACTAAGCTTCAGAAGAAGGGATTTAATCAAAGAGATATGACTTTGGAGATTAGATTATATCATATTGCATAGAGAGATGGGGTAGAATCAGACCAAGGAGGCAATATTTTCTTCCTTATGGATCAAATGTATGATTGAAGAATTGATTTCATCTCCTATATATCCATGTTTGAAAGAGTAGTGAATCATTATACAAAGATTAGTCTTAATAATTCCCCAACACTTATGATAAAAAAGAGTAGAAAATCCATACAGACCCGGGGCTTAATCTAGCCCAATGGAATTCAATACATGCCATATTTCCTCCCCATATATTTGTCTAAGAAGAGCCTCATTTTCCTTTGAAGTGAATTGTTGTGGAATATGTTCTAACATAGAGTGGATTGCCTCATAGTATTTCACCCCATTACTTGCATAAAGAGATGAAATTTCTGGAAGCTACTTAATCTTGGCATAATCAAAGAGGGTCTTTCCATCCACCATGATTGATTTTATGTTGTTCTTGAATTTCGATATCTTAGCCTGATGTTGAAATAATTTCATGTTTCTATCTCCGACTTTAAGTCACAAACATCTTGTCTTAATTCTCCACATCTCCTCCTACTTTCTCAAACCTTGATGTCGTAGATCAAATTCCTTATTTTCTTCCTACAATATTTATTGAGAGATATTTCCATGCTCAATATTATATTAAATGGTTTCCAAAATATATTTGAGTTTATCTGCTTCTCTTCACTAGTATGATTGGTTATCTTTCACCCAATTCTTGAGAGAAAACTTTAGATCTTTACTTTTTCTTTCCCATATTTGAATTGGAGATCCATATAACCACATATTCCATGCAGTGGAGATTACCTCAGTTACCACTTTTTGATTAAACCATATATTATTAAACTAAAATAGGAGGGGCCCATATTCCAAATCTAGGGACAATTACATGTTGAGAAGTGTAGCAAGAAAGGCTCAATTTGGCTTAGCCTTGGTAAACTTGAGTAAATTTAAATTTCCACATCAGCAAACAACTTGGAGGAAATTAAATAAGGTGACATGGCTCTTGTCACTTAGCTTAGTAAATTTGATTTAGACAGATTGGAGTTCAGTTATGCAGGTGTGATTTCTAATGTTTAGCAATCCAGTTTAGTTATTTCCAGTTGTATTCAATTAAACTAGTTCTAACTGTCGATAGAACTAGTAGGAGGTCAGTTGTGTAGTGGGACAACAATCTAACTCAGAGATCATCCAGTTAACTGATTAGTCAAATAAAAATAGCTCATGCATGCAAGGAATTCAAATTGCTTAGATGTCATGGAGATTCTAAGGCAGTGTAACCTCAATTGTTGACTAGTTTTGAGTGTACAAGTGTTGCATGCATCAATGGTCAGTCCTTGGGAATTGCACAATCAATTTGGAGGAATTTCCCAAAGAATAGGGGCCAATTGCCTGATGATTTACACAAGGAAATATGAGTTCATGTGGAGGAAGAAATTGATTAAGTCTGGGTCAAAGCTTTTCATTGAGCAGAGAGAAAAATTATTCACATGCAGATTGAGCTCAGAGCGAGAAAGCAATTGTAATACATTCTCTATTCATCTAATTAATGCAAGCAAGATTAAGGGGTTTTTACCAGTTGGTTTCCCCTAGATAAATAGGTGTACTTGTGTATGTGATTGATGCATGTTTGCGAATATTGTTCTAAATTGTGAATTAATTTTCCAAGAGAAGTAGAGTAGAATTGTGTCTCTTGATTCATTTTAAAGTTCCTGAGTAGTTGCGATTCTATCACCATATTTCTACATAGTATCATAAAATGATTCACATTAGAACGGGAATTTCAAAGTTGTTCCTCAGGAGGTTTGAATTTGTAGCTTTAGTGTAGCAGGATTTCTTCAAAGTTGGGATAATGACCTTCAATGGACTGAGATTAGAGTATGCGTTGGAAGGAAACTCAAATTTTATTGCCTGGAAGGAACGCATGGAGGAAATAACTTATGACAACGGATTTTTGGAATATGTCAAGATAGACATTACAAAACTAGGATCAATTGATGCCCAGAACCTAGCCCAACGGAAGAAATATGTAGCCAAGGCGAGGAGAATAATCTTGGAGGGAGTGTGAGGCCACATTGTCTCAAATCTCGATGGGAAAGAAAATCCTTTCGCAATGTGGAAGGCACTAACTAGGCTATTTGAGAATAGTAGTGACCATAGAAAACTGGCCCTCGAAGACAAAATTTGAAACATTAAGATGCATAAGAATGATACTATTCCATAGTATCTCACCATATTTACATAAGTCTAGGATGAGCTTGGAGGGGTTGGTGTGAATGTTGGAAAAGATGACCTAGTGAGGCTAGCTCTTCTAGGCCTTCCCAAAGTTGGCATAACTACCAAGACTTGGTGAACAGAGGGATAAATTACCGAATTGGAAATGCTTATGGTCTGATTTGGTACAAGAAAAAATCAGGTGAAATATTAGAGATGAAAGTTCATCCATGGGAGAGGATGAAGAAAAAAAAATTATTGATTGGAAATGGTAAGAAGGGAAAAGGGAAGAAATCTCAAACCAAACCGGAATCTAGCCAAGGGGGCAAGAATAAAGACTTGTTGATCCAAAATGGATCCTAAAACCCTTTAAGTCTTCACATACTTAAAAAACTATCGCATAAGAAAAACCTTCAAAAAAGGCAGAAAACACTATCGCAAATGAAAAACAAGAAGAAATGGCCAAAAACAGAGTTATTGGAGGCCAAAGGAACAATGCATAGGAGCCGTCAGATCTGGTCGATCAACGGTCCAGATTCGATCGGCATATTTCAATCGGCGTTGACAGGTGGAGTCCATCGGAAGCAGCCTTATGAGAAATCACGATAGCAATCAACGCGATTAAATGAGAGCCATTGATCTATGGGTGTAGAGCAACGGTCCAGATCTACTCACGTCATCGCATCGCCAAAACACACACAGAAGGACTTACCGGGGCTGAGGACTATGTGATATGCAATTGCGACATATCGCATCGGAGAAATAAAAAGGAGCGAGGCCGATACCAATGTGACTTGCAATAGTTGGAACCGATGGGATTATGGCTGAAATTTAATAATATTTCAAGTCCGGTAAAAGGGCTTTTCCTGTGTATTTTGCATTTTCGTTAAATAAACCAAAAACAAAGGAAATGCGAATAAAGCGATAAAACGGACCCGAAAGGGTTTACACATGCAGCTTAACGTATTTGAGTTCCGTAATGAGCGGGATTTCGGGCGGGCCTTAGGTGGTAAGTGGTATTGGACGGGCTCTACTCGATCTCATCCACTAGTTGACACGTGGCTTGAGAAAACCGCCTTTTCAGGCGGGTAATCTCTGTACGCCTTAGCCGCCCGAAATAAATCTCAACCATCAGATCAAGATCACTTAGATCAATGGTGGATATGTCATAGCGATATAAAGGCAGACCTGATAGGAGTCTAGGGTGGATTTAATGATATTTCAGGTCCGATAAACGGCAGATTGGCGGATTTTCTCGTGTTTTAGTGTATTTCTCTGTGTAAACAAAGAATGACTATTCTGAGGATTTCAAAGGCGCCGATGCTCCATTCCGTTACAAAACAGGTGGCCACCATACCCAAAGACGTTTAATAATGATTGTTTAATGCTCAGAGGGAATTTGAGTGGACAAAGGCCGAGAGCCAGAGAGGCCAGAAGAGGAAATGAACAGACAACGCCTATTGGCTTAAAAGCCACATAAGACAGAAGACAAGGGGAAGCAGTGCTGAGACAGAGAGAAGACAGAGACAAAGAGTGAGGGAAAGAGTCTGTGTACTTAGAGAGGCTTGAGGGATTCAAGCAAAACTCCTGCTGTTTTGTATCCGTTGTGTTGAGACTCAATTTGAGCTCACATTTTGTAAAACTCTAGTATTGAAGAGATAATAGAGAGGTCGCCACTGAAGGCTGGACCAGGAGATGTAGCCCAAGAGTTTTGGGTGAAATCCATATTAAACTTGTTGTGTTTATGTGTGTTTGTCTATTATGTTTCTCTAACTGCTCAATTGTCCATATTATTCGCAATCTTATCGATCCGTTGCACTAAGTAATATAGGCAAATCCATGCACATGAGTCTGTAATACCTTAAAAGTAATATAAGATCTCGTTTTCAGATCAAGTGGTATCATAGCTTTAGGTTTGCTAAGGTCAGACAAGCTTGTGCTGGATTGTTAATGCTAACTAGGTCAAAGCTCAAACTAGGAGAAGGAGAACTTGTTGAGGCTAATCCTGAGATTGGAAGAGTCTAATCTCAGAGGAGAATGGCTGGAGAAGTCCCATTGGAATCAGAATCTCAGTTCATGGACAACTTTATGGCCATGCGAGCCATGGTGGAAGAGATGTATCGAGAATTCAAGAAGGGTCGAGGTGAAAGTACCTCAACACCCAAACAAGGCAAAGGAGTAGAGGAACCTTCTCTAGATGCCCATCCAGAGGGAAAAGGGAAAGGGGAAGAGCCTCCTCCATCATCTCCTCCACTAACACCTCCTTCTAGCCCTGAAAAGAAAAAGAAGAAAACATCTTTGATTAAATTAGATGTAAAATTTGATTTGCCAATCTATGATGGAGAATTAAATGTAGAAAAGCTAGATAACTGGATTAGACAGATTGATGTATATTATAGGGTGCAGAACATTGATTCAGAAAGGAGAAAGATTTAGCTGGCTAGCCTTCGCCTTGGAGGAACTGCACTAGTGTGGTGGGAAGGCAGGACACAAGCTGATTTGAAGAAGCATGGTAAAATTCTTTCTACCTGGAATGAATTTGTTTCTACCATTAAAAACAGTTCTATCCTCTAGCTTATATGCAACAAGCAATGATGAGTTGGCAAACTCTTCGCCAATTAAAGGGCCAAAGTGTACAAAGCTATACCCAGGAATTTAGAAAAAGAGCTTTAACTCTAGGCATTTCTCTAGACTCACCTGAAACTTTGTTGAAGTATATAGGTGGTCTACATAGCTATTTGAAGCACACCATTCTCATGTTTAACCCCACTAGCCTAGATGATGTATCAGTTTAGGCTACACATCTAGAGGCTAGAGGCAAGAATGTGAACCCGGAGATTGGGGGATCATCAAAACCTCTGCAAGCAAAAACAAGGAAAAGAAGAAGCTGAGATGGAAAGAGAGGAAGGAAAACACTGTACAAAAGGCAAACCTTCATGCACTCACTGCAAGAAGGATGGAAATGATGATGAACACTGCTGGTCTTTGCATTCGGAGCTAAAACCCAAGAATTTCGGTGGTAAGAAGAAGAAGACTGTTGCTGCTGTTCAGAAAGACTTGGGGTCAGACTCAGGTGATGAAACAACAGTCACAACTACAGGTATAAAAGGTAAAAATTCTGAAGCATCTACAAGTAATTCTACACAATCTATTGATAATGAAGATAATGAGAGGAAAAGACGTGAGCTTTTTAATATTAGAGTTATTTCCAAGCACCAAAAGGTTGATACTTTATTTGATAGTGGATCACAAGTAAACTTGATTTCTGAAACAATTGTAAAGAAGTTGGGCTTACTAACAAAACCTCATTAGAAACCATATCCATTAGGTTGGGTATGTGATAAAGCAAACCTACAAGTGACTAGACAATGTAAACTTAGGTTTGCTATTGGGTCAACATTTGTAGATGAGGTTGAGTTAGATATATTTCCCTTGGATATATGTGGTATTGTTTTAGGAAGTCCTTACTTGTATGATAGAAAAGCCATATTCTATAGAGATGAAAATAAGTATCAACTCACTAAAGATGGAATAGAATATATTGTAAGAGCTCATAGACTCAAAAATAATTACTCTCTCATAAACTTAGGGCATATGAAAAGAATTGTAAATTCTTGCAAGCAATTTTTATTGATGGTTGTAAAGGAAAAGAACCCTGATAAAACCAATGTATTTGAAGGCTGTGATGCTAAACAAAAAGATGATTTAGTTAAATTTGTTTCAGAATATGATATCCTATTTCAAGAACCTAAAGGTCTGCCACCCAAAAGGGAAATAGTACATGATATTCATTTGCAGCAAGATGCTCCATTGCCTAACATCGGAATGTACATGTTATCCGCTTTAGAGAATGCAGAGATCAAGAAGCAGGTACAGGAGTTGCTCGATAAAGGGTTCATAAGACCAAGCACATCACCATGCAGATCTCCAATCGTGTTGGTGAGAAAGAAATATGGTCCATGGAGGATGTGCATTGATTACAAAGCACTGAATAAAATAACGATCAAGAATTGTTATCCTCTTCCTCGCATTGATGATCTATTATATCAGCTAAAAGAAGCAGTTTACTTTTCCAAGTTGGAATTGCATAGTGGCTATCATCAGGTCAGAGTAGCAGAACAAGATGCATGGAAGACTGCTTTCAAAACAAAGCAAGGGCTGTATGAATGGCTGGTTATTCCTTTTGGCTTAACTAATGCTCCTGCCACTTTCATGAGAGTTATGAATGATGTACTCAGACCTTTTATTGGTGATTTTGTAATTATATATTTAGATGACATTCTTGTTTTTAGTAAAACATGGGAAGAACATTTGAAGCATGTAAAGGAGACTTTAGATGTTTTGAAAAGAGAAAATGTCTATGTGAAGTTGTCAAAATGTGAATTCGGCAAAACATCTTTAAATTATTTGGGTCGTATTGTAGGGGGTGGTGAATTAAAGATAGATCCCTTTAAGGTTGAAGTCATTATGAACTGGCCTAAACCCAAATCTGCTACAGAAGTTAGGAGTTTCTTAGGAGCAACACAATATTGGAGGAAGTTTATTGCTAACTTTTCCTTGATTGCAGCTCCCTTACATGCTTTAACAAGATTGAACAAGGTGTTTCAGTGGGGAGGAAAATAGCAATGAGCCTTCGACACCTTAAAAGAAAAAATTAGTACAACACTAGTACTAGCACTGCTAGATCTTCAATGACCATTTGAGATTGAAACAGATGCCAGTGACTATGCCATGGGAGCAGTGTTGATGCAACACGGTCAACCCATGTGCTATCATTCTGAGACATTTAATTTTGCAGTAGTTAATTATCCCACATATGATAAAGAATTGTATGCATTAGTACAAAGTGTGAAAAAGTGGAAACATTACCTAATGGGCAAAGAAACAATTATACATACAAATCATCAACCACTTCAATATTTGCACTCACAAACTAAATTGCAACAATCAAGACACTATAGGTGGATGGGTTTTCTACATCAGTTTCATTTTGTCATCAGATATAAGAAGGGCATACACAATAAGGTTGCAGATATGTTATCCAGACCAATCATAAATGCATATACCATACTTAAGCATAACTCAGTAATGCATGAAAGCTACATTGAACAATATGCTCAAGATGTAGATTTTAAAGATGTATATGCAACTTTAAGTCATGGAAAATAAGTAGAAGAATTGGATTATTATGTTAAGGACCAACTCTTGTATCATTTGGGAAAGTTATGCATTCCACAAACTGAAAGAGTTAACATAATCTGAGAAGCACATACTTCTCTTATATCAGGTCATTTTGGTGTAAGTAAAATAGTTGCACAGCTACAAAGGTTCTGTTATTGGCCAAGAATGCATGAAACAATTTCTAGATATATTAAAGGGTGTACCATGTGTGCTAAAAGAAATCCCAACAATAGAAAATTAGGCTTGTACACTCCACTAACAGTTCCTTCTCGTCCTTGGGAAAGTGTTTCCATGGACTTTGTTGGGGGATTTCCAAAATCTAGAAAAGGTCATGACTATTTATATGCTATTGTGGACAAGTTCAACAAAATGTGTATTTTAATACCTTGTAACAAGCAGATTACAGCTGAACAAACAACGAAGTTGTTCTTTCAGCATGTATGGGTCCATTTTGGGTTACCCACTTCCATTGTATCTGATCGAGATTCCTGATTTGTTGTGAAGTTTTGGTCAAGTCTATGGGAATTGATGGACACCAGACTAAAGAAGAGCACAGACTTTCATTCACAAACAGATGGCCAAACAAAGGTGGTCAATAGGACAGTGATCCAATTGCTCAGGGGCTATTGCAACAAGCATCCCAAGCTTTGGGATGAACATTTGTGTTATGTGCAACATGCTTACAACCATGCCAAGCACTCTTCTACACAGAGAACTCCATTGAGACTTGTTTTGGCTTTACACCAAGGTCTCCCTTGGCTTTTGTCTTTGGAAAAGACATAGCAGTTGATGGACACAATGATGTGGAAAAAGCAACCAAGTTCATTGAACAGATCCAAGAAATTCACTAGGCAGTACAGGAAGAGCTGGAAAGAAGCCAGACCAAGTACAAGGCAAGGCATGACAAGCATCGAATTGAGCATAGCTTCCAAGTTGGTGATCAAGTCTAGCTGTACATCAACAAAGATAGAATGCAAGGTGAAGGTAAGAAGCTGAAGCCAATAAGGTATGGGCCTCTCAAGATACTTGAGAAAATTGGTGAAAATGCTTTTCACCTTGATTTGCCAGCTTATATGCATATATATTCAGTCATTAATGTAGAGAACTTGAGACTATATGAACCTTCATTGGTTGAAGATCCTGAAGAGCAAAGTTATTTGCCTTCTATTGATAATCTGTTGCCTAAATATCTCAATGAGTTGCAGGAAGACACAGTTCTGGACAAGAAGGTGAGAACTACACGTAGAGGGGATGTTGAGTACCTTAGAATTGGACTCAAAGGTTCAAAACCAAGAAGTGCAAGATGGATAGAGATTGGACAAGTGAGGAAGTTGTATCCTCACTTGATCGATGCTTAAAAACCAACTTTTGGTGGTCCAAAGGCTTTTTCAGTGGGAAGGCGTGATCCAAAGTGGATCCTAAAACCCTCTAAGTCTTCATATACTTAAAAACTATCGCATAAGAAAAACCTTTAGAAAAGGCAGAAAACACTATCACAAAGGAAAAACAAGAAGAAATGGCCAAAAACAAAGTTATCAGAGGTCAAAGGAACAATGCACAGGAGCTGTCGGATCTGGCCGATCAACGATCCAGATCCGATCGGCATATCGCAATCGGGGTTGACAGCCAGAGTCCATCAAAAGTAGCCTTATGAGAAATCGCGATAGCGATTAAACAAGAGCCGTTGATCTATGCATGCAGATCAACAGTCTAGATCTACTCGCGCCATCGCATCGCCAAAACACACACAGAAGGACTCACTGGGGCCAAGGACTATGCGATATGCGATTGCGACATATCGCATCAGAGAAATACAAAGGAGCGGGGCCGATACCAGTGCGACTTGCGGTACCCATAACCGATGGGATTATGGATGAAATTTAATAATATTTCAAGTCTGGTAAAAGGGTTTTTCCTGTGTATTTCGCATTTTCGTTAAATAAATGAAAAACAAAGGAAATGTGAATAAAGCGATAAAATAGACCCGAAAGGGTTTACACATGCAGTTTAACGTATTTGAGTTCCATAATGAGCGGGATTTCGGGCGGGCCTTAGGTGGTAAGTGGTATTGGACGGGCTCCGCCTGATCCCATCCACTGGCCGACACGTGGCTTGAGAAAACTGCCTTTTCGGGTGGGTAATCTCCGTACGCCTTAGCCGCCCAAAATGAATCTCAACCGTTGGATCAAGATCACTCAGATCAACGGTGGATATGCGATAGCGATATAAAGGTGGACCCAATAGGAGTCTAGGGTAGATTTAATGATATTTCAAGTTCGATAAACGACATATTGGTAGATTTTCCCGTGTTTTAGTGTATTTCTCTGTGTAAACAGAGAATGACTATTCTGAGGATTTCAAAGGCACTGATGGTCCATTATGTTACAAAATAGGTGGCAACCATACCCAAATATGTTTAACAATGATTGTTTAACACTCAAAGGGAATTTGAGCGGACAGAGGCCGGGAGCCAGAGAGCCTAGAAGAGGAAACGGACAGACAACGCCGATTGGCTTAAAAGCCACAGAAGACAGAAGACAGGGGGAAGCAGTGCTGAGACAGAGAGAAGACAGAGACAAAGAGTGAGGGAAAGAGTCTGTGTACTTAGAGAGGCTTGAGGGATTCAAACAAAACTCCTGTTGTTTTGTATTTGTTGTGTTGAGACTCAATTTAAGCTCACATTTTGTAAAAATCTGCTCTTAAAGATATAATAGAGAGGTCACCACTGAAGGTTGGACCAGGAGATGTAGCCCAAGAGTTTTGGGTGAACTCCATATTAAACTTGTTGTGTTTATGTGTGTTTGTCTATTATGTTTCTCTAACTGCTCAATTGTCTATATAATTCGCAATCTTATCGATTCATTGCACTAAGTAATATACGAAAATCCATGCACATGAGTTTGTAATACCTTAAAAGTAATCTAAGATCTCATTTTCAGATCACTTGTTCAAATAAAATGCTTCAGTTGTCATGAATTTAGGCACTGTGCTACAAAGAGTCCACACAAAAATTCTAGCAAGAAGACCTAGGAGGTGTAGCACGTGAAGCATTGGATTCACAGTTCAAGTTAGACTTCACCCTAATCACATGCATGACCAACATTGTGATGGGGAGTATGTGGTACCTGGACTTAGGTGCCTCATTCCACATGACATGGTGTAGAGATTTTTTCAATTAACTGGATGAGAAAGATCTCCAAATTCATATTGGGCTTGGGGATGACAGAAGGTAAAATGCTATTGGGATTGGTACCGTAACCTTTAAGAGTGAGTTATGATCCCCTCTTCACCTCAAATATGTCATGTTTGTACTAGGCCTGAAGAATAACCTCATTTCCGTAGCAGTTTTAGAAGACCATGGATATGATGTGATCTTCAGTAAAGGGAAAGCCTTTCTGAGACACATAACTATTTGGCAGGTGAAGCAAATCATGGGTTGTGTGAACAAAATGTATAAACTTGATGTGGAAGATTATGCCGCATTAAGCAGTAAGGAAGAGAAAGTGAAGAGTCGCAATGTCGATGAACTCTAGCACATGATATTGGGCCACTTGCATCATTGCACCTTAAAAATTATGCAACAAATAACCAATGGCCTCCCTAAAGGATCACTTGAGCAGCAGGATGTATGCAAGGGTTGTACCTTGGGGAAGGATGTAAAATCCACATTCCATGGTCGAGACAACAAAGCACATGTAGTCTTGGAGAGAGTCCACTATAATGTTTGTGGACCCTTCTCGACAACCTCCTCTACCAGACATAAGCACTATGTTATTTGTATTGATGATTTCTCAAGAAAGTGTTGAATCTTGTTCATGCAGAAGAAGGATGAGACATTCCCAAAATTTGTAGAATTCTAGGCACTAGTTGAGAAAGAGACCAATAAATAGGTGAAGGCTCTCAAGAGTGAAAATGGAATTGAGTTTTTTTCAAATGACTTCAAGGACTTTTGTGCCAAAGAAGGAATTCGAAGAGAACTGATAGCTACCCACAATGGCACAACAAAATAGGGTAGCTAAGAGGAAGATCCAGAGCATTGTGGGAGCTATGAGAGCTATGCTACATGACCAAGGTCTACCACTGCATTTGTGGGCAGAGGTATGTAACACAACAATCTACTTGCAAAACCATAGTCCTAATCGAGTTCTTGGTATGATTACATTGAAGGAGGCTTTTTCAGGGAGAAAGATAGATGTGTCTCATTTCAAAATTTTTGGAGCCTCTATTTACTACCATGTCTCTAAATATTCAAGGAAGAAACTTGAGCTGACAACAGATTTTGGAGTTTTTGTGGATTACATCGAAACTCCACACAACTACCAGGTGTACTTACCTTGCCTCAAAATGACAATTGTGTGAAGGGATGTAAATTTTGATGAAGAGAAAGCAATGATATACTCCCTTGATAGGGAGATTGAAATCCCACTAGAAGATGATATTTTAGCTCCAAAGGAGGAGCCACAACAGAAGCCTCAGAAAGTTGTGGAGCATCCACAAATGGAGGAGCAGAGAGGAGGCATTGTGGAGACATCCACTCAAGAAAAACCATCTAAAGAAGGTAGAAAAAGAACTAGGGAAGTTGATAGATTGGTGTAGGATGCGAAGGAGAATGTGGGAGCTCCTTCAAATTTTTGCAGGAAAAGGAGGTCACCTTAGAGGTACATTGGCTACATGGCTCTAATGACTGAGCTTGTAAAGACTGAGCCATCCTCTTTTGAGGAAGCAGTTAAGAAACTAGTTTGGGTTGATGCAATGGTGTAATAATACAAATACATCACAAAGAAAAATGTTTGGGAAGTGGTCCCAAGACTGACAGATAAATCGGTTGTGGGTTTGAGATGGATCTTCAAGGTTAAGCATGTAGTAGACAGAAGAATAGAGAAGTATGAGGCCATATTTGTGGCCAAATGATTCTCTCAAGTTGAGGGAGTTAATTACGAGGAAAGGTTTGCTCCGGTACCAAGGTATTCATCCATTATATCAATTCTTGTATTGGATACGCAGATGGGGTGGAATATCCACCATATGGATGTAAAAGCAACATTTCTCAATGGTGTTATTAAGGAGGAAGTGTATTTAGAGAAACTAGAAGGTTTTGAGACATTTGATCGAGAGTATCATGTGTGCAGACTTAAGAGAGCATTGTACGGTCTCAAATAGGCACGTCGAGTGTGGTACACTCGAATCGATAGTTATCTCACTGGATTGGGCTTCACCAAAAGTGAATCAGATGTGAACCTATATGATGTTTTGGTAGAAGGTAAAATGATTATCATTATTTTATATGTTGATGATTTAATATTGATAGGTGATGAGTAGTTGATCAACTCTTGCAAGGAGGACCTTGCAAGAGAATTTGAGATGAAAGATATGGGTCTCATGTGCTAATTCCTAGGGCTGGAAGTATGACAAGGTGATGAGGAATTATTTGTGTCTCAAGGAAATTTTGCCACAGTCTAGCGACCAACTTGAGGAAGGAGAATTCCACTTCAGATGAAGAGGTTGATGCTACCATTTACCGAAAATTGGTGGGTTCACTGATATATCTTGTGAACACATGACCATATATGTGCTATGCAATCAACCAGCTGAGCCAAGCTATGGTTAGGCCAACCAAATTATACTGGAAGCTAGCTAAGCATCTTTTATGGTACCTCAGAGGCACTACCCAGTATGGATTATGGTACAGACAAACAGAGGGAGTGAAGTTGTGTGGCTTCATTGATGTAGATTTGGTAGGGAGTCCATCTGACCAAAAGAGTACATCAGGTGGAATTTTTAGTGCTGGGTCTGCAACAATTTCTTGGTACAACAGGAGGCATAGGTTTGTGGTGCTCAACTCAAGAGAAGTTGAATACATGACTGCAAGTTAAGCAACATGTGAGGTGATCTATATGAGAAAGATACTTGTGGGACTATTTGGTCAGGAGATGGATCCAACTATGATCTACTCTGATAATCAATTTTGTATTAAGATCTATGAGAATCTGGTATTTCATGATCGATCCAAGAATATATATATCCAGTATAATCATTTATGGAACTATGTGCAGAGGAGGATAATGTTTCTAGTACATTCCAATAGGAGAAAAATATGCTGACATCTTGACAATGGACTTTTCAAGAGGGAAGTTTGAAATATACAAGTGCAGGAGAGGGGTGGTTGAAAATCCTTTCTTGCTAAGAGGGAGTGTTGAGAATTGTAGAAATAAAGGCTCAATTTGACACAACCTTTGTAAAATTGAGTAAATTCGAAATTTCCACATCAGCAGACAACTTGGAGGCAGTTAACTGAGGTGACATGGCTCTTTTCACTCAATTAGCATAGAAAATTTGAGTTATAGGGCTTGGAGTTAAGTTATGCATGTGTGAATGCTAATTTGTAGCAATCCAGTTCAATTATTCCCTGTTGTATTCAGTTAAAATAGTTCTAACTATTGATAGAACTAGTTGGAGGTCAGTTGTGTAGTGGGATAACAATCTAACTTAGAGATCATCCATTTAACTAATGAATCAACCAAAAATGTCTCATGCATACAAGGAATTCAAACTTCTTAGTTGTTGTGGAGATTCAAGGTAATGTAACATCAATTGCATGCAATCAATGATCAATCCTTGGGAATTGTGCAATCAAATTGGGGGAAATTCCTAAAGAATAGGGGCAAATTTCCTCAGGATTTGTGTAAGGAAATAGGAGCTCAGGTGGAGGTAGAATCTGACTAAGTCTGGGTTAGATATTTTCATTAAGAAGAGAGAACAATTATTCACTTGCAGGTTGAGTTCAGAGCGAGAAAGAAATTGTAATACATTTTCTATTCATCTTATTAATGCAAGAAGGATTAAGGGGTTTTTACTAGTTGGTTTCCCCTAGATAAATATGTTTGCTTGTGTATGTGATTGATTCATGTTTGTGAATGTTGTTCTAGATTGTGAATTAATTTCCACTGAGTAGTAGAGTAGAATCATGTCTCTTGATTTAGATTTTCTTGAGCAGTTGTAAATATATCACCATATTTCTACAGGACAAAGATATTTAGCAGTGATTTGATCCTCCCTAGGTTAATATATTGGAGGAAAAGGCTATTCTCTGGTTCAAAAAATTGTTATCCACTAAAAACTTGTCTAGCCATGCAACAATATGCCTTGGTCCAAATATTATGTTGTTATAGGTAAATTTCCAATGATTAGGTTTGATATCCACCATTTCAAGGGAGGAGATAAGGTCCTAGATCAATTCCTCAAAAGGAACCCTAATAATGGATCCTCCTTTTTTCTCCCTGGGTTGTAGAGTATTATTAAAATATTCGTCGAAGATCACAAAATTTTATTTATTTTAAGTTTAGCGGGGAGTTCCAATAGGTTATTTTTCATGATATAAAATAGGCATATAGAAGTTTAATATGGAGCATACTTGTTGACTTGGGGTATGAAGAAAATGAGCTGCTATCTGGTGAAGCATGTATTCTACTGAGAGAAAGTTGAAGATAGAACTCTACTATGCAGAGTCCACTAGAGGCACCACTAGAGCCCACAACCTGCATTGCACTACCTTTCCATGTAGATATAAATTTTTGAGAGACCTATTGGTCTCCCAAGTATATCTCCTGGAGTAAGAGGATTGACATATTTTATTTTATGATCAAACTTTTGAGTTTTTCTATCCTTTTTTCTAAACCCAATCCCTCGCAATTTCAGGAGATAATATTCATTATTTTATTTGAGATTTAGAACACCCATGAATAGGGTTGTTGTAGTGACTACAACCACCCTACAAAATTTTTCCCATGCTTCGTTTTGGAGCGTCCCTCCTTAAATCACAACAACTCATATTACACTAACCCAAGTACTTGTGATTTAATTGAGTTTTATCTTCTGCTTACGACTTGTGTTTTCCAGCTTGCTTTTCTATCTAATCCACAAGCCGATCTCTTCACTTGGTTTCAACCCTGTCCAGGCCTGCCTTAGTGAACTGCTCAATCCTTGAGGGAAACCAACCTTTAGTCCAGGAATTGAACAATCCAAGTTCGCAGTGAGATTTTGGCTCCAAAATTGTGCAGAGCCACTTGAAAACTTACCTTCATCTAGGAAACTGCGCAGAGCATGAGAGGCACCCTGAGCCACTCAACCCAAGAATTGTGCAGAAGCTTTCCCTCAACAATTACCTAATGCATGAGCTAGTGAGCTGTCTAGTTTTGCAGGGAACTACGCAATCTCTTTGTGCATGCATGGCAAATTTTTCCCAAAAAAAGAAAAAAAAGAAAAAGCGAAAAAGCATCCCTAAAAAGTAGGGATCTATTTTTTACAGTCAGAGTTGCACTTGAGTTATTTTTGGAAACTGCCGCCATGTGTCACTTTTTCCTAAATTTTTTGCCTTCGAGTCATAAACCCTAAATCGACCAAATCTATTTAATGGACACCCCATAGATAATTTTCACATTCGATCTTGGAGCTTTGGAATTCCCAAGGAGATCTTGCTTTCTAGTCTTTTGCTGCTTTTTCTGTCGCTTTTTTTTGCTTCACTTGCGAGAGTGTTATTTTACCGTTTTATTGAGTGACTGCTGGTGTTTTAATTTTTTTTGTCTTGTAGAAGTGTTGTTTTAAGTTTTTCATTGCCTTTCTCGAGTGTCGCATGAATAACCGTTGTTGTGACTCTCTCGAAATGCTTCATTTTTCTTTAGTTTGATCGATTCTTGCACTCGTTTTGTTTGCATGCATCATCATTCACTTAGACCTGCACTCACATTCACTTCTAATTTTAGATCTGCTCATTTTCATGTTGCTATTGGGTAGATTTGGGTTTCCTGGGCCCAGATCTAGCCCTTCCCAGGTATGCACTACGCATTTCTATATCTCAAGGCTTTGCCTTGGCTCCAAGAATTGTACAAAGGCTTCCAAATACTCGCTCCAACAACACATTGTGCAGTTCTAGATGCCAATCCTAAGTCTTGGTCACTAGGATTGTGGAATGCGCAATCCCAGCTGGCCTGAGCCTAACTAAAATGTGCATTATGCAGTTCCATCCAGTAGCACCTCCCCACTCGTAGCTAGGACTTTGCAATGCATAAAACCAGCTTAAAGTCAGTGACCTTTGAAAGCCAATATTATGTAATTCCTCTTAGCAGTTTCCCGATTTGTTGTTTGGTCTATTCTTGAAATTCTTTTGGTTTCACGCTAATATTTTCATGCCATGAGTGTCTTCTGTGTATCCAGGTACAACAGTTGTTGAGAAACTTTCCAATAGTTATAGGTAACATGGCTTCCAAGGGAGATGCATCAAAGGACACTGTTGAAAGTAGCAATGGGGATGCAGTTGAGCAGGTGTTAGTGAGTTTACCAGTTTATGCAGACACTCAACTATTCATTGAGTAGGGAATGATGTTAACATGGAAGGAAATCAAGGATATCTTTGGAGGGGACTTCCAAGAAGATCTAGAAGATTGGCAGGTGTATGTGAATATCCACCGGTTAGGCTTACATAAGATTTCATGTAGGTACCCTGCCTTCCCTTGTGCGTACATCATCCACTGGATTGTCTCACATACAGATCCTGAGACTATGACATTGAGCAATGTTAGTGGAACACAACTTTCTACCTTTAAGACAAAGAATTATCATTAGATGTATCATTTACCTCAGTCGGTGAACCAAATGGATGAACTTTTCTATACCACTCAAAGATTTGTAAAAGCCATGGATATTATAAAGCGTTGGGTGAAGGAAGAGTCAAAGTTCAGATCCATGCCCAATCATGTTTGCAAGACGAAGTCACTCAGAAAGGTCTATCAATTCTTGATCAACTTTGCATGCAGATTGTATAGTCAAGAAAGTACGAAGACGTTTCCACAAAATTGGGAGGTTGTGTTGGACCAATTGGTGAATGATGGAAAACAATTCAACTAGTTGGATCTGTTGGCTCATTAGTTGAAAGTGCATGTGACTAATGCCCGAAATCCAGCCAAGGATGAACAAGTGAGATTATACATGTCCGCATATTTACTTGATGCAATCTGTGCTCAACATCAGTTTCCTGGCATCGGTTGGATATGGAAACCACATGAGCATGCCGTCGATATTTATTTCAAGTTTCTTTCCAAGTGCAGCTACGGAGGAGTTATGGCAAGGCTAGCTGACCATTTCCTCACCCTGGTGTACAAGTTGATCTTTGAGCAGGATCCACCTTGCATGTTTGAAGAAGCGATGGAGACATTACTTAACATTGCAGATTGGTATGTCTCACTTGGTGGCACCTTCATCAGGATGTTTGGCGGGGAGAAACCTCCACATTTTCTACCAAGGTTTGCCACGGACAAGTTGGTCATGCAAGAGGTCACATATCACATCTCCACAAGGTTATCAGTAGGGTTGCATAGGAGGAAGAAGGCATCATGGCTTGCTCTTCCTTTGCGGATTGGATTGTATGAGATTAAGAGCTTGAAAGATGCGGATGTCGAAGCCAAGAAGATAGCAAAGTATGAGTTTAGCACAAAATATTACAATTTGTATGATCCCCACGAGATTTTCAAGAACCACTATGCGAGAGTGTACTATCCATGGATCCATGGGGCATGTCATTAGGCAGAGGAGGACCCTTGGAGGTATTGTTGTAACTACTCCAAGCTTAATGAACTAGTCAACATAGCCACGTAATGGAAAATTTCTCTACACACAATAGACCCGTAGAAAGAAACAAAAATAAGCAGAAAAACGACACAAGATAAGGGTAAGAGGAAGATTGCTAAGAAATTAGAGGCTGAGAAAAGATACAAGTTCAAAGAAGATCCTCTCATTAAGAAAGTAGCCTTGGCAGCGAAGGCAAAGAAGCAACAATGCATAAAGAGAGAAGAATGGAGGAAGAGAGAGAAGCAAAGGTTGGAGGAAGAAGAAAGTAAGTTACAGGAAACATAGAAGAAGTTGAAAGGGGAGTAGGAGCTAAGAAGGAGAGAGAGGAAACAGAAGCTGAAATAGGAATATGAGGAAGGGAAAGGTGCGATCATAGAGAAAACTGCACCCATATAGGTTGAGGAGTCAGAACAACCAATGGATGAAGAAGAGGATGAGAAGATGAAGGATTGAAAGCTTTCTCAATAGATTGAGCAAATGGTTGAAGCAACAGACATGGAGTTGGGATAGGAGCCACAGGACAAAGATACCGACCTCATGTTGAGAGCATACGAGGTCGCCCCTCAGTCTCCACCACCTCCAGTATTAGCATTAGTCCTGAGCGAGCAAGGAGAGGTTGTTCTCCTTGATGATGATCCAATGATGGATGTGTACAATTTGTCATTTGATGAGTTACAACAGAAGATTGTACTGCCACAAAGAAAGAATTTCCTGGATGATCACGCGTCACCTGCATTTATGAAGGAAAGGGTGATAGTGCCATATGTTAGGAAGCATCTAGGACAAATGTCATGTTATTATTAGCACATAACAAATAGATGGCAAAGAACTTGCAAGCATCCAAGCAGAAAGTAGGACAATTCGTAGGATCTACAATGACAGAAATGAGGAAGGCAATACTTGTTGAAGTATTGGCTCTTGAGGCCACCATGCAAAAAATCTATGACGATTTTGTCACCATGCATAAGGCAATTGTCCATCTTTTTGGTTTTCGGCTGTGAAGAAAAAAGATTGACCAAACTCTCAGAGACATACACACTGTTATTTCCCATGTGCAGGAATGGATAATGAGATACAAAGGAGCCCTGCTTCACTTGCCCAAGATGATGAAGCCACAAGTAGAGTTAGACAAAGAAAAGATCCAGATGTAGATCCAAAACTATGAGCAACTCGCCCCATTCGTCAATAACATACATGCTTCATATGCATGGTTGTTCAAGAGTTTGGATGTGATGGTGAGGATGCACAAGATCCCATCAATCAGTTCCCTCATTGCAGTCAGAGAGAAGAACCAAGTTTGACTAGAGATCGACAGGTACATGGAGTAGCTCAGGTGAGAGGCCACTAACGATGACTTGGAGATGAGCATAGAAAACATGCAGAAGTACATCGGTGGTCTTGCTATAGTCAAGACCATGTTGCGCATGCTTCAGGATGAGTTGGACAAAGGTTCCCAGATCATATACCCACAAGCTATGGAGGCAAGAGTACGCTACTAGAAAGACACTATCAAGCAGTATGGGGACACAATAAGATTGTACCAATCCTGGTATTAGTACGTCACCGAGAGTCATCAGGTGGATGTTGCTGAGTTAGTATTTCCCTAGACTTCTGAGTCATAGTGTTGTGTCTTGTCTGGCTGCCTCTAGCCTATTTTGTCTCACATGGGTACATGTGGAAATTTTATATTATTTTTGAATATATTGTAAGTGAAATTCCAAGTGTCATTAACGGAATGTGAATAGTCACTATGTAATGTAATGAGTTATTTGTAAAGAAGTGGAAGAGTCATGAGGGTAGTCAAAGAGTCAAATGGGAATTTCAAGGGTCACCCCATCCTTTGTTATAAATAGAACCTCATAACTCATAGAACAAGCTTTTGGGAGCTAAAATTTTGTCTAGGTTTAGGCTTAGAGAAGGCTTGGGAGTATTGTGACGAGGCTTGGCTTCTCCACAACATATAGCGAGTATACTTCTTTGGAGGAGCAGGTGTTCATGACTATAATGTTCCACTATTGGGGCTAGTGGCTTTTAATGATGTATGTATGGATGGAAATTTCACTTAATAATAATATAATTGAGCCAACATGTTTTCATGCATATGTTGTTATTGTAGTTGGACTATTCTAGTTGCTTTAGCAATTTAAGTTGTTTAACTTATGCATTAGCTTATGAACTATTTGATTTGCAATTATATGAATATGGTTGAAGGCATGTTGTTGGATTAACCTATCACTTTGTTTTGTGGAATTTTCCGCAATGCAGCTTGTGATGTCATTTCACTCGTGTGTTCCTTTCAGGTTGCGTACTATAACATGTTTCTAAGGGATACACTTCCTGTTCCCCTCTCCGTGTCACACACTTTCTTCCTACCAAAGTCATCATACTTATCTCTGCGTGTTACCACAGTCAAGGCACTACATTACCACCCACTGCTAGGACTCCTACTCCAAATGGTTTGAGGTCTAGTTGGGATTTCTTACTAGGGAGATCCCCTTGAGTGTTGACGGGTCCAACACTATCAACATTTATGGTGTTAGAAGGAGGGCTAGATGACAAGATGAGCCCTCAAAATCTATTTTGAATCTCTGCACGTCATTCATGACTCACATCACAATCTCAACCTCAACATGTTTTTCTCACACTCATGATTTCGAAGTGTCAAAGGATATTATCGATGACTTGTCACAACTTAAATATGATGGTGAAGGCGGAACAACCTTGTTAAGACACAAATTTTCCTTTTTGGGTTTCTATGGTAGGAATGAGGTCCCCTCGAACGACATTTCCAGTGGGTTGTTCACCTACATGTTCGAAAGTTGCGTTAAGAAATGGTGTCTCATGTTGCCCCCAACCTATATTCACTCTTTCAATCACATGATTAGAGAGTTAGGCCATGCTTTATTTCATTATGTCCATAAAGCACTGAATCACAAAATATTAAAATTACAAAAAGCACCTGACAAATCTGTTGTGCAATTTTATCAACGCTTTCGTCATCTTTGTTTTGAATTTCTGGAAGATGAAGTTGATTGGGAATTTCTCACTGAAATATTTAAGTATCTTCTTCACATATTTAACAATCCACATAAGTTATAATCTTTAGAGCCCCTCCTAGCATACTTCTGTGTTAGAGATTCTAAATCTGAGACGGACAAGATTGTTTGTCACAAGTGAACCTTCGTCCTCTTCTCATCAAACAACTCTAGCTCCGCGGGACAAGGTGGGAGAATTTGGGAATCCACCTGGTTAACTGTCACCTCCTCCCACCTACTTGCTATGGATTATTGTGTAGCATTGGAGTGCAAACCTAATGGTTGTCACGTGGTCTCATCCCCTTGACCTCTATCCACTGGTTCTTTTGATCCTCCGGATTTTGATGTGCTGTGTTCATCCATTCTGGACTTCACATGCGATGTTCATGAGGATCAAGTTATGGATGGAGTTGGTGTTGAGCAGCCAACCTGAGCTATCATTTTTTATGAGTATGTGTGAGAATCTGAGGAAGAAGTTGTGGTGAAGGGTTGCCTCCTTCTGTCCGCGCCTCGTCCGCTTCATACTGACATCTTCTGTGATTCTGCCATTTCTAATTTTTCTTGTGAAAATTTATCCCCGGATGTTTCTACTTCTGATCATTCACAGAAAATGCAGGATTTCAGTCCATCATTTGGTTGTGCAGAGGAAAAATATTTCTTCCCGAATCCACTTGACCTCTCATCTTTCATTTCTGGAAATTCAGAGGGTGAAAATTTTTGTTTCTCATCAACCTCTATGTATGATTCGTCAGATCATGAGGATGTCGATGTCCATTTTGAATTTGCTGATCATGGCTGTCATGATCTTTTCACTCATTCATATGATCACAATTATCATTTACCTATTGTTGATCTTTCTAAGCCACCAATCTTTGGCGATCCATCTTCTGATGAAGTGGAAACCCTTCAAGCTGTCAAGGCACTTCAACTCGAGCTGATGATTACGTTAGGTTCTCATATCCTTGAGGTCAATTCCATCTCTAATCATAAATCTATTGAATCACCCCAAGCTCCTCATTAGTCTCTTGTTCACATTGAAAATCAATCTGATCTACATTTTTCACATCCTCCACCAGAATCATGTGATCCTATTGCTCATGCATTGGAGGAGTCATACGTAGAAAGCACTGTGGTGAATTTTTTTTTTCTTCCTTTTTCATGTTTGCTTGTTTGTCACATTCGAAAGGGTGTACATCTTTGTCGTCCATGTACAATGTGACACAAAACCATGATACGTTTGCAGGGTGCCTTTCATGTGCTTTCAATCTTTTCCTTTTTGTAGACATATTCAAACATCGAATGTTTTGGTTTGCGTTGTTTTATCTTTGTTGTTTATTTATTGGGATGAATATCTTTCTTGTAAGTCACACCATCACTTACATGGGTCAACCAATGTGCCGGTGGCTACATTGGAAATATCACTTCATGTGAGTTAGCCTATGTTCTACTTAGATTAGGAGTAGGAGTAGTTTTTTCTTTCTTGTTTGCTTCTTCTTACTTGTTTTTCTTTGTTTTACGGCTTTCCTTTGCTTGTTTGTTTGTTTGTTTATGCACCCGTAGGATTTGTTTCCCCATGAAACCATGTTTGGCTTCTTGTGACAAGTAGGGTGAAATACAAGAGGAATTGTACAACTATCAACATTTTGTTACATTTATATTCCTTCTCTTTATGAAGATATTGTGTTTCTTTTAGTCGATGATATCTGATGGAAAATATGTTTCTTTCAAAGTGAGTTATTGGTGAAATCACAACGCTTGCACTTTTAACTAGTACTACCTACTCTAATCAGTTTTTTATATTCGGTTAACCCTTGTCAACTCATTCAAGTAGAGTAAGGTGAGGGGGAAAACATTAGCAAGTATGTCAATGTATATATAAACATCCTTCTCTGAAGGGACAACCTCTTCTACTCTCAATAAGTTGGGATCCTTCTTCCACATCATGAAATAAATAAGTGCCTATGCACAGTTCTTTGAAAAATGAAAAATGAAATGAAAAAATAAAATAAAGGTGAAAGAAGAGAAAGGATTCCTACGCGGAGAGGTGAAGCAAGTAATTGTTGGGACGGGGTCCCTTGGGTCAAATTTTGTTAATTTTTTTAAAATGTATTGTAAAGTCTCCACATTTTAAGGAGAGGAGCGCGAGTAGCGCAAGTCGATAGAAATCAAAGGGGCTTTAGGAAGGTCAATGCCCTTTAGTTTGTTAAATTTAAGTTGCTTTGAGACCCAACCATGGTTCACGAACCATGATATTGTAATGAAGAAGAATATAAAAGGAAGTCATAGAAGAGTCATAAGATAGCTTAGCAGAGAAGTACATGAGTTGAGACCAATTTTATCTATTCTGTACTTGGTCGAAGGGGAAGGATCCTGCAGCTATGTGCCCGAAGACCTTGGTAAGTCCGCAGCTGAGCGCGTAGGCCCCTGTAGCTATGTGCACAGGGTTGGAGAGAGCTGTATTTAAAGATCTGAATCATAATAAAGACTTGTTTTGAAGAACTACGTGTGCATCTGTGTATTACTACTTTATCTCTGAATTTACTGTATTTATGATCTGTCGAATACATTTAATTAGGAAAAGTACTTAATAGATTCGTGAAGGCATAAATCTGTCTATTTATATGATGTTATACATGTTTAGCACAATCGACAAAGGACATAAGTCTGTTTAATGTCATTTACTGTAAGTTATGGGTTTCAAGGGTTAAGGCTTCGTGAAGGTCAAGATAAAGCCCTAGATATGCATAAAACACATCACATAGCCCTCTAGATGCTGAAACCTGGTTCTAGCATCCCCTAATACTACCTCAAGTGAGATTGCAACTTGTGCTACGTAGGTTGTTCCGAAGGGGCCCGTAGTGTAGGGTTTTGTTGGTTAACACAACTAACTCCGAACCTAGGTCCAAGCCCCCTTAAGCCAACAAATGGTTCTATTGCCGGGACCAGGATCTATCTGAGGGATGTGTGATGTGGGGTCTGTGGAGACCAACAAAGAAGGAGATTAAGAAGTGGATAGATCAGAAGCTGCATGAGTTTGCAGCTCAAGAAAACTGGAATCCGTGCTTGTCGAAAGAAGAGTGGCTGCAAAGATATCTGTATACAGACGAACACGAATTTTTCTTTTGCACCTTTCCATGTGAATTATACTAATGGTTGTCTAAATTTGTAGATGGTCAACCTACTTGGAAGCTGGATAACCCTATTGTGTAGACTCTAGAGTTAGTGAAACGCTTGGAAGGATTAGAAAACAAGGTTGTGAAGGTTGTCGATTATTGGATCGATAGTATTTTGGGCAGATTTATTACTAAGTTCGCGATTGATATGTCTGCCAGTTATAATGAAGCTAAATTCCAGTTTTTCAAAGGACCAAGAGGTAAGTATCTGAAGTCTCTGAAAACTTGGATTAAAATGATATTGTGCGAGAAACGGGTTATGCCACTAAATTGATGTTTAGAAGAGACTCAACAGGAGCTACACGAAGTGGGAAAACATTCAAAAAAGATCTAGATACAATTGTTGAGTACAATCTTCTGTTGAGAGCATCCGATAGCAAAGAAGAAAGCAATAGCCTAAAGACATCCAGAGGTACACCGTAGTCAGTAGATCAGGGCACTGCAGGAATACCACATCCTGCCACTCCACCTCCGCCATCATCTCCGCCTCACACACCTACGCCTCCACCTCCACCTCCACCTCCGCTATTTAGTATGGCCAACACTATGAAGATGCCTATATTCAGGGGTTTGGGGATAGAAGACCTTGATCAATTCTGGTTTGTAGGAGATGCCATGTGGAAGTCACAGTAGATAACAGATGACGATCTGGAGAAAGTGTAGCTGGTCACAACGTTGCAATATAGGGAACTCAGTTGGTATATTAAGTATAGTATGACACACCGAATTGCATCATTGAAAGACACACAAGATGCACTAAATAATGAGTTCAGAAAGCCAAAGTCTCAAGCCCAGTATGTGACCGAGGTCAAAGAAATTAAGAAGAAGGTGAATGAATCTGCATGGGATATTAATCAAAGGCTGAAATGTTTGCTACAATAGGCTAATCTATAGATTTCAGATGAGCAGCATAAGGACTGGTATATTGCTACACTATTACCTCATTTAAGATTACCATTGTCACAATAGAAGCAAATCTAGGAGTGCAACATATTTAATCGCAATTGGCTAGCCTGCATATGGAGTTGCAGGATCTCAAAAAGGGGAAGGAGGTCCAAATTGAGATCTTTTTTGAAGTATGGTGCTTAAAGTGCAAAGGAAATGGTCATGACAATGATCATTGCCCAGTATATCAGAACTATCTAATTGGGGGAGGTCCTATCCCCCTAAAGCCAAAAAATTTTGCTGGATCAAGTAATAGGGTAGTGCCATGGTGCGCTATCTGCCAAATAACAGGAAAACACTCAATAGACAATTGTCATTTGTTGCATAAGTTCGTGCATACTCCCCAATGACTATTCCACAATTTCTATAAGTCTGTAGGCCATGACGAGTGAAATTGTTGAAGCTATGAATTAATGATGGATAAAACTTCGACATATAGAGTACAGGTTGAGACACGTTCGCAACAGGATCAAGGCACACTTGCAGTGCACAAAGGATTCTAGGGACGAGCAAGAGGATGATGGGGAGGAGTTAGAAGAGGTCGCAGATAGGTTATTTGTTACAATTGTGGGGAACCATGCCACTATGCACGAGATTTTCAGAACCCGACACACCCCTCTTGTCAGTATTGCCAACATTTTAACCATGTAATAGAGGATTGTCCTGTACTCATCGCAAAGATGCAAGAGAATAAGAACTAACATCCCACTCATGACATCCAGAAGACGAGGTCAAAACCATGCGAGGATGACCCTAACTTTAATATAGTTATGCGAAGCAGTATAACTACCAGGGAAGATAAAGCTGCAGGGAAACAATCACAAGAGAATCTGTGGGTGTGCAAGGTTGCTGATAAGGATACTGAATTTGATTTGCATAAGGAAAAAGAAAAATTTATGGAGGCAAGGAAGAACTTTTTAGATTCAGGAGCTTCCACATCAAATAATTAGAGTGCATGAACAGAAAATCCGGAAGAGGTCATTGCTACACAAGAAATAGATCCTTCAGTATTGACATCCTTCTTACAGACTTGCATGAAGCTCTTAAGGGATCAGAAAGCGGTGGATGGATTGCAAGAGTTAATAGATAACTGTGCTGGCAAGGGTAAGCCACTACCTTAACAATGTGTAGTGCACAAATTAGACAACAGTAAGAAAAGGAATGGCCAGGAAATGAGATTGACTACACAAATCAAAGAATTTGAAATGGACTAGGTGAACCTAGATTTGGGATGTGATGCGAATGTTTTGCCTAAATAGACTTGGGAAAGAATGGGAAAGCTGATGCTACAGTGGTCCCCAATTCAACTATAAATGGTGAACCAACAGAATATTATTCCTATGGGACGCCTACATGGAGTAACTGTCGACATTGAAGGGGCACATGCTATAGTTGATTTTGAGGTAATCGAAATAGTGGATGATAGTAATCCCTACCTGACCCTGTTTGGTATCGATTGGTCGTTTGATATGAATGTGGTCATCAACTTGAAGAAGCACAACATGATGTTTGAGAAAAAGGAACCGAGAGTCATTGTCCCATTGGATCCAGCCGAGGGTATGCGGTATACTGAACTAGTCTAAGATTACTATGAGGAGGATGATATTGAGAAGATCTATAAGCTTACTGCGTGGAATGAGGACTGGATCAATCATACGGTGGATGGAAGCATTAATTGGGAAAAGGACAGCTCATACAACTCAGATTCAGATGAGGACCTCGAGCACTGGTAGAATAGGTTGCATGAAGTATCAACGTTTTGATGTAACATACTTACTAAATCACTCCAGTGTATATCCATTGAGGTATGCAACTTACCATATTATGATGGCTTAGAAGATGTAAATTAGTTTCTTGATAAATTTGAAAGGGATGTACTAGAGGAGCAGCAGTTCCAAGCATTGGAAATCGCGTTGAGAGCCATGCCTTCCAGATGGTGGGGTATACATAAGAACAATTTTGCAGATTGGAAGGAGTACCGAAGGATGATGAAGTTGCGTGTTGGATAGGAAAATACCCATATTTCTTAAAAATATATAGGGAAGGATGATCTGCATGGGCATCTAGCTCGTTGGATGAAATCACGGGGAGAGGAACCATAGCCTAAATGGGTACATATATTTTTCCATACCTTGGATATTATTTTGATGAATTGGTATTTAGGAACAGAGTTGCGACATGGAACCACAAAGTGGGACGTTCTGAAGGAAAGCTTTTTGCTAACATTCAGTTTTGAGGACGGATTCAAATGTATTGATGAAGCATTACAGGAAATCAAGGCTGCAACATTCAGAACGTCTGTAGAGCCTATCACCTGGGTACAACCTGATTTGAATACACAATTGCGCCATGCTTTGGAATGCTACAATGTTACCACAGAAGAAGGTGAGGAAGAGCCCATAAAAAATAGTATCCCTGAGTTAGAAGGACAATGCAAAGTCACTAGGCCTAAGATAGAGGTTCCTGATATTTCAAAACCATTAAAGACCAAGCAAGTGAACATTGGGTTAGAAGCGCAGCTGAAGTTTGCAAATATAGGCGATTACTGGGATGAGGACACAGTTGACAAGGTCATTGAGTTATTGCGGGAATATCAATACTTCTTTCCAACAAAGTTCTATGATCTCAAAGGGATAATAGGTGATCTAAGTGTTATGAAGATCAATCTAAATCTAGATGCGAAGCCAGTAAAGCAGCACCCATACTGATTGAATCCTCAATATAGAGAAAAGGTGCGCAAAGAACTGGATAAGATGCTCACAACAAGAATTATTGAGCCTATAGAAGAATTAGACTTGGTTAGTCCTATGGTGGTTTAAGAGAATAAGACAAAGGGTGAAATCAAGATCTGCGTAGATCTAAAGAAGTTGAACGATGCTTGTGTACATGATCCATTCACTACGTCATTTAGAGATGAAGTTTTGGTGAACGTTGGTGGTCAAGAATCAAATTCTTTTACAAATGGATTCTCAGGATATCACCAGATCAAGATCGTGCCAGAAGATTGAAGTAATACTACCTTTGCCACATAATGGGGTTCTTTTCATTATATAGTTATGCCCTTTGGACTTAAGAATTCCCTTGCGATCCTTTCTGGGGTGGTAGTCACGACCTTTAAGGAATTTATTCACAAGTTTTGGGAGGTCTACTTTGATGATTGGACGATGTTTGGGTTAGTTAAAAAGCATGTTGCAAGTCTTCGCTTAATGCTGGATACTTGTAGGAAGTATAAGATATCCCTAAATCTGAAGAAGTGTATATTTTGTGTGCCATATGGGATGCTTTTGGACCATTTTGTTTGTAAGAAAGGGTTGATGCTGGACCCTGCTAAAAGTGCAGTGATTATCAATTTGGATCCCCCAAGGAATGTAAAACAACTGCATGCAACATTGGGTCATACATGATACTATAGAAAGTTTATTAAGGCATACGCACAAATCATTGTGCCCATGGAGAAATTATTGAAGAAAGATGCAACATTTTGCTAGGACGATGATTGCCATAAAAGCTTAGATGTCTTGAAGGAAAAGATGGTTACAACACCTATTCTAGTGTTCCTTGATTGGAAGAAAGAATTCCATGTACATGTGGATGCATCCTGCATAGCGTTAGGAGCAGTTTTAACCCAACCAGGTGCAGGGGATATCGACCATCTGATTGCATTTGCGAGCAGAAAGCTGTCTACAACGGAGAATAATTATTCAACCACAAAGCGCGAAGGGCTGATGATGGTATATGCACTCCAGAAGTTTAGGCATTATCTGTTGGGTGCACACTTCAAAATGTATACATACCATTCAGGTTTGAAGTACCTAGTCAACAAGCCTGTGTTGGGGGGGGGATTTGTAGTTGGTTATTGCTATTTCAAGAATACGACTTTGAAGTAATTATGAAGCCAAGAATATTAAATGCTAGACCCGATCACCTTTCATGAATTGAAAATGGCGAAGAACCTACGAGTCTTGATGAAGGATTTCCTGATGCGTAGCTTTTTGCTATGCTCGTTACATACGAACATTTTGCGTATATAATCTAATCCTATCTATGGGTGCAGCTCCTGAAGGATATACAATGTAGTAGAAGAAGGAATTGGTCGTCAGGGCTGTAAATTTCTCCGTAATTGTAGGGCACTTGTATAAAATGGGGTCAGATGAAGTTCTACATAGGTATGTACCAGATTATTAAAGACAAAGTATCCTCATTGAAGCACATGGAGGAGTTGCTGGAGGACATTATGTTGGACAAGCGAATGCGCAGAAGATCCTACGAGCTAGGTTATGGTGGCCAACTATGCACAAATATTCCAAGTAATATTGTAGGGCATGTGATGTCTGTTAGAGGAACGGGAAGCCGTTGCGAAGAGATGAATTACCTTTGAACCCGCAGGTCTCGTTACAGGCATTCAATAAATGGGAAATAGATTTTGTGGGACCTATTCAACTAGCAAGTAAGAAGACAGGAGCATGCTACATCATCACGATGACATAATACTTGACCAGGTGGGCTAAGATGCAACCAGTAAAGGATTGCAGCAAAGCTACAACTGCGAAGTTTATATTTGAGTACATTCTGTCTAGGTTTGGTTGTCCTAAGGTTTTGATGAGCGACAGGGTTTTGAATTTCCTGAATGAAATGATTGTTGCTTTGCTTGAAGAATTCTAGATGTAGCATTAGAAAAGCACGCCATACCATCCTTAAGAAAATGGAACGGTTGGAGCTTTCAATAAGATCTTGGAGAATTCTTTGACGAAGTTCTGTAATACGAATAGGAATGATTGGGATGTGCGCATACTGGTTGTTCTTTAGGCATATAGAACTACCTATAAGAAGTTGACTGGACATACCCATTTCGACTAGTTTATGGACAAGAAGCGTTGATGCTAATGGAGTACATCGTGCTCAGTTTGAGGATTTATGCAGTCACGGAGATGGTGGATCGGGATATAATGGAAGAACACCTCGCATAGATAATTGAGTTAGAATAATATCGCTTCTTGATAGGCTTTCATCAGAAGGTGTATAAGGCTCGAGAAAAGGTGTGGCATGATCACCACATTAAACAACGCACCTTTAAAAATGGTGATTTAGTGCCGATGCATGATAGCATGTTTGCTAAGTTTCCAGGAAAGTTTCATATGCATTGTGGGACCATACTTAGTTAAGGAGATTATAAATGGTGGTGCGTTTCAGCTCGCGAAGCTAAATGGGGAGCTATTTCCAGGAAGAATCAGTGGGAGCTGGTTGAAGTTGTATAGGGGTGATCCCACCCCTACGCAATGACTATATGGATGCAGTACAGTCTTAGTACTTCAGGTAGTTGCAAGGAAGTGTGGGACTAAAAAATATGATGTCAGGGGAAAAGTTTGGCAAAGAGATTGGGCTGCATGATGGTTAGGAGAAAGGCACATATGGGAGCTTCGACGCAAGAGCTATGCTAGCAAGATGGGTCCTGCATAATCTAGCCAAAAAGTGACCATTGAAAGCACTATAGATGATTGGATGGCTATTTTTCCGTTAAAGGGAGCGGGGTGAAAGCATTTAAGGAGAATATCTTTGGAAATCTGTCGCCAAAGAAGCATTAATGAGGGATATTTGGAGAGAATCGATGGATTTGAATTCAAAAAGGGCTATAAACACAACATCCCGTTCCACATTCAAACACTTTCCTTCTAGAGAGATTGCCTTGAGATTTTGCGCCTAATTTTGAGTAGAGACGATTGCTGCATGTCTGGACCCGATTAGCAAGAGATAGAGAGGGAGTTTTTGCAGAAGGGGATTGGGTTTGAGGCACATTTGTCCGAGTGGCAGAAGAAACTCTTCTAGGAGAGAATTTAGAAAATGATTTCAATGCCACCAGTCCCTACCACATTACCTAGATTGTTGAGGCCAAAACCTTCTGCCTCCACGGTAGGAGAGAAGAAGTAAAAGAAGCCCCGGTTCAACAATAGCCATGCAAAAACCCAACTGAGGTTAGATAGAAGGGTTAGAAGGATAAAAAAAAGGAATCGACAGAACCACAGGACCTGGATGAAGAAGAACTGACTATGGGGGTTGAAGATATCAACACAGAGGAAGCAGTGCCAATTACTCGGCTACTGCCATATATACCCCCTTGGAAATTAACTGCGAAAGTGACTAAGGACCCTGGCTCGTTAAAGTACAAGGTATTCACGCCATTGCTACCGAAAGAAGTACTTGTTGAGGGTGACTTGTTGGCCCAAGTACCATTACTACTACGAGGAAGCAGGAGTCACCAGGCTTGAACCAATGAAGTGGGCGGCTGGAATTGAGCACGTAGGGTTTCTCAACATGTTGCATGTCCCACATTTAGCCACAACATAGTTAATACCATATATGTTCATCAATTGTTGGCGCTGGTTCATGATGGGTGCCTCTAGTTGGGAGGGCCCATTCCATTTCACGTTATGCTGATCCACATAATCACCGCGCTACCTTATCAGGGCGCGAATCCCACAGATGCTTTTGTGGGGAAGTTATAGGAAAATAAGCTCGCGTATTAGATGAAGAATGACTTTGGGTTGGTGAAGAACTCACGAGGATATGCCATTAGCTCTATATCGGATGGCACTATGCAGTTTGCTACACAGATTTTGGCAGGAAAAATAATGTGGAAGTGTCATGTCGATTAAGTGTCAACACCAGTGGTATCTTTAGTTGCTTAGTGCAGCTAGGGGGTCCAATTTAATTGGGCTAAGTACCTCTGCCATGAATTCTTGGAGGATTGCCGTGAAGCCTAGGAGGACGGAAAGCCATTCCACTACGCATGGTTACTACTATTGATCGCGCTGGTAGCCTAGAGGACGCTCGAGGATAACCAGTTCCCTACGCCAGATACAGACTTGTACGATGCTATGAAATTCACCTCAATGTGGGCAACAAAGGACTTCGACTGCATCATTGAAATCAAGATGTTCTGGGTCCTGTTTGAGTTAGAGTTGCGGATGGTGATCAACCAACGACCACGGTTGTCACCTAGTTTACATGCGCAATATAAAAATATAACAGGCTTCAAAGCAGATTTTCACAATCTGTCCATACGCATGAAGAAGGATGCCATAGGAGCATGGCCCAAGTTGCATATTTAGTCGCGAAGGATGATATTATGGGGGTCATCAACAAATGGCTGAGCGATTGGCTCACCCCATCTGGCGAAGCTGCAGGAACAAGTAAGGCCACAGAAGTAGAAACGAGGAAAACAAAGCTGCAACAACGACCAAGAAAAATAAAGAGAAAGAAGAATAAAAGGCTTTTAAGAAAGACAAAGAAGCACAGAAGGCTTCTACGAAAGAGAAGGAAGCGCAAAAGGAAAAAGTTGTGCAAGCAGCAACATCACAGGTCACCATTGACCTCAAAGAACTTGAGATAGAGTGCACCGATGTTGAGGTTGAAACCATAGATGAAGAGGAAGGGGGTGCAGACCCCTATCTTGGATCAGAGGACTTAGAGTCCCCCTTTAGGATCAGGAAGAGGTAGAAGCGAAGTTTGACGGGACCTCGTAAGAAGCAGAAGTCTGATAAGTCTGCAAGTACTACACCATTGGTCCTCACGGAGGGGGACCTTGATGAGATAGGCGATGTTGTCCGCTCCACCACTAAAAACATATGGGGACACATCGAGGACCAGTACCACCAGGTATTGGAAAAAGTACAACAGGGCCTGAAGGAATTATAGGTCTAGACAGGAGTGATCCAGGCGAGAGTGGGACAAGAGAGTGTGGGTCAAGCGAGTATGAGTCAGGCAAGCAGGATATCTAAGACATAACTCACTTCAGGCCTTCGCACAATGATGCTGCCAGAGGGTTCCTTGCATGTTGATATAGATGAGGCCATGTTGCTGCATATGACCAACATGAGCATCAACCTTGCAGCACTGCCTATCCAGACCTTGCTTGAGCTGCACCAAGGAGTTTCAGATGAGCTCCGCATCCAGGAGAAACGAGCCCTGTTGATTATCAACAAGGTAAAAACTAACAATCAACAAATTTTTGCAGAGAAAGCATAGGCCTTGCAGGCTTGTGACGAGGTGATGCAGTGCAACCAACAGCTAGAGGCAACCCTTACCCAAGTATGTAGCGAGCTCCCTGAGCTCCAAATTCCAGTAGAGGTGGCCTCAATAGAGAAAATTCACAAGTTAGCTGCTACAATGAAGGAATCCAAGGAGGAAATTAGAAAGGTACGATTTGAGTTGTAGTTGCAGATTTCAGAGATTAAACTGAAGCTACATCCAACCACTCCTTCGGAGATCAAAGAGCAGTGCGAGGCTGCTATTAAATCATATATGACAACTTTTGCTGCTAAAGTCAAGGACTGTAGCCAATTATTTGAGAAAACAATGGAGATGTGGACCTCACTACAGGAAGACCCACACTTGCAGACAATTGATGTAGACATCCGCAAAAAGCAATTGCAGTTTGATGAGATCAGGGTGACAGCGTGAACCTGAGCACCTGTGTAGAGGTTCACTTGACTCCGGGAAGGGAAATTCATATAGACCCAAATTGATGAGATGTGTCAGAAGGCCTCTATCATTTACTCAAGGATGCAGCCATGGGCTAATGAATCAAGCCAAATATCATAGACCATCGAAAGCAAGTTAACATCTCTTCAGTAGACACAGAGAGCCATGGGCCTTGTAGTCAAAGGACCAATGACGGAGAAATTGGTCGAGAAAGCTTTCCAGGCCGTCGTGCAGGGCACAACAGATCTTCAAGCATTGAAGATCAAATTCAGTGGCTTGTAAACAAAGGTTGAGGCAACACTAGCAGAGTGACTTGGGATGAGTCATGACTTTGTGTTGGGGGCCTATTAGGACGGGGTCCCCTGGGTCAAATTTTGTTAAATGTATTGTAAAGTCTCCACATTTTGAGGAGCGGGGTGTGAGTAGCACAGGTCGATAAGAGTTAAAGGGGATTTAGGAACGTCAAATATCCTTACTTTGTTAAAGTTAAGTTGTTTTGAGACCCACCCATGGTTCATAGACCATGGTATTGTAATGAAGAAGAATATAAAAGGAAGTCATACAAGAGTCATAAGATAGATTAATAGAGAAGTACATGAGTTGAGACTAATTTTATCTGTTCTGTACTTGGGTAGAGGGGAAGGCTCCTGCAACTATGTGTGCGGATACCTTGGTAAGTCCGCAGCTGAGTGCACGGGCCCTTGCAGCTCTGTGCGCAGGGTTGGAGAGAGTTGTATTTAAAGCTCTGAAGTATAATAAAGACTTGTTTAGAAGAAATACCTGTGCATCTGTGTATTACTGCTTTATCTATGAATTTACTGTATTTATGATCTATCAAATACATTTAATCAGGAAAAGTACTTAATAGATTCGCGAAGGTGTAGATCTGCTTATTTATAAAATGTTATGCATGTTTAGTGCAATCGACGAAGGGCATAAGTATGTTTACTATCATTTATTATAAGTTCTAGGTTTCAAGGGTTAGGGTTCGCAAAGGTCAAGATAAATCCCTAGATCTGTAGAAAACACATCACATGACCCTCTGGATGCAGAAACCTGGTTCTAGCATCCCCAACACTGCCTCGGGAGAGACTGTAGCCTGCGCTACATGAGTTGTTACCGAAAGGGCCGGTAGTGTAGGGTTTTTTTGGTTAGCACAACTAACTCCGAACTTGGGTCCAAGCCCACTTAAGCCAACTGTAACTCCACTAGGGTACTGTCTAGGCTCACTGGCAGCAGAGAAATGCTTGTGTTCCTAAAGTGACTCCACTGGGGTACTGTCCAGGCCTACTGGCAGCAAAGAAACACCAGAGATGAAACTAAATCTCTGACATCTATGTTACTTGTGCATCAATATACCTGTCATCCCCAATTGAAACAATTCAGTTGACTTGGCTTGGTATGTGTGTTGTCGATAAATAGAATGGTAGGGACTATATGTTTAACTCAAGCTAGTGAAGAAACCATGGCAAACAAAGAATCAAACAATACTTCCAAAAGAGTTAGACTCGTTTTACATGAGACAAGGTCCATACAGAGAGTTGAAGTTCTACCAGTTTATCATCAATGTTGTAGAGGCTACAAACACCCTCTAAAATTTTTCCTATGCTTCATTTTGGAGCCTCCCTCCTCAAATCACAACAGCTCATCTTACACTGACCCAGGTACTTGTGTTTTAATTGAGTTTTATCTTCTACTTACGACTTGTGTTTTCCAACTTTATCTTGTATATAAAACACAAGATGATCTCTTCACTTGGTTTCAACCCTATCCAGGCTTGCCTTAGTGAATTGCGCAATACTTGAGGGCAACCAACCTTCAGTCCGGGAATTGCACAGGCCAAGCCCGTAGTGAGCCTTCGACTCCAAAACTACATAGAGCCAGCTGACAGCTTGCCTTCAGTTGGGAAATTGCATAGAGCATGAGAGGAAGCTTGAGCCACTCAACCCAGGAATTGCACAGAAGCTTTCCCTCAGCAACTACCCGATGCATGAGCTAGTGAGTTGTCAAGTTTCCCAAGGAACTTCACAGTCTCTCTGTACATGCATGGCAACTTTTTCCTGAAAAAGGAAAAAAGAAAAAAGAAAAAAATCATCCCTAAAAAATAAGGATCTATTTTTAGCAGTCAGAGTTACACTTGAGTTATTTTTAGAAACTACAGCCATTTGTCACTTTTTCCTAGATTTTTGGCCTTCGAGTCATAAACCCTAAATCAAACAAATCTATTTAATGGACGCCCTAGAGCTCATTTTCACATTCAATCTTGGAGCTCTGGAATTCCTGAGGAGATCTAGGAACCTTTGACACAGTTGTCGCAACTTTTCCGGGTAAGTCTTGCTTTTCTAGTCTTTTGCTGCTTTTTTTGTCGCTTTTGTTTGCTTGGATAGTGAGAGTTCTCTTTTACATATTTTATTGAACAACCACTGGTGTTTTGATTTGTTTTATCTTGTAGAAGTGTTGTTTTAAGTTTTGCATTGCCTTTCCCAAGTGTCACATGCATAACCTAGTTTTTGCACTAACGGTTGTCGTTGCGACGACTCTCTCCACATGCTTCATTGTTCTTTAGTTTGATTGATTCCAAGACTCATTTTGTTTGCATGTATCATCATTCACTCAGACCTACACTGACTTAACTTCTACTTTCATATCTACTCGTTTACATGTTCCCATTGGGCAGATCTGGGCTTCCGTGGCCCGAATCTAGCTCTTCCAAGGCATGCACTGCGCATTTCTGGATCACAAGGCTCTGCCTTGGCTCCAGGAATTGTGCAAAGGCTGCCAAGGACTGGCTCCAACTGCACACTGCGCAATTCCAGGAACCAGTCCTGAGCCTTGGTCACTAGGATTGTGCAATGCGCAGTCCCAACTGGCCTGAGGCTGACTAAACTACACATTGCACAATTCTAGTCAGCAACACTGTTATAGACATTTTTGTGCCTCGTAACATGGAGCATGAAATGTCGATAATTACAAGGGATCCTCAGTCCCTAAACATGTTGTTCTTACCCCTAGAAGAACAAGGTCAGCAAACCACAGCACTTCCCATCAGTTCTCCACCTGAAAACACTCAAAAAAAGGCTATTTTTGGATCATGTCAGCTGCTCCACTGAGCATCTGCGCTGGAATGCAACTGCTCCTCCTTGTACCTGCGCTGAAAGTCAAATCCAATGAAGGCTACCTGCGCTGGGCGAGATTGGCCAAGTGGCACAGTCATTCTGCAAGGTGTCAACTGCCCAGGAAGCTTCCAAACTAACACTTGGTTCAAGAGATTCGCCCTGTGATGAGTAAGAGGTACTTGATCTCCATGTGTAAGCAAGGATCTCCAAGTGGACTCAAGAAATGAAGTTTAACTGAAGAGGGAGAGGACACAAGGCAGCTTTATGTCCGTCTCAAGCTGACTCATCCTTTCTTCTTCTCTCCTATATATAGAGCTCTTCTATGAGGTCTAGGGAGGCTGGAATTTTGTGCAAAGCAAGGAAGTGCTGTTGGTTTACAGTTAGAGTTATTGGGTGATTGTTTTTATAGAGGTGAAGAGGAGATTTCTTGCTGCTGGGGAGGTGCTGCTGGATTGGAGCCATTGATGGTTGTAACCTTCTCAGAACCCTGTTACTTTTATCAATAAAGCTTTGAATGTTCTCCTATATACTTGTATTGCATTGATGTATTGTATTTACTTGTATATTTGATTCACTCTAATCCATGCATCAGTTATGAGTACATGTATCTTGTAGTTTTCTTCTCTCTGTTGTGCAGGATCTGTGTGTAGCTGGACCGGCAAAGGGAGCAAGGAGCTGGGAACAAGAGTCAAAGAGAGAGGATAAGGATCGACAAAAGCGAAAGACACCGGTTGGTTAATCTTTTCTTCCTTCTCTCTGTACTTTCGTAAAGGAAAACATTAAAGCTTTACTTTCAGTTGTTGCTAAGGACTGTCACCCTTAGAGTAGGGATAGGGTCATCCGAGTCGGATACTTTTCCCCACAACAAACTGGCGACTCCACTGGGGAGCCTAGTATCTTGTTGGCGTTTGTAGTATCTTTGCTATTCATTTCCTGAAGAAAAGAGTACCAAATCGAAAAGCTTTTGACTATATCAAAAGCGAAGTAGAGGGGCTGCTACTCTTGCTCATTTTCTGAGCAGATTCATGATTTGAAGAGCTAATCTACAAAAGACTCTTGTACTCTTTGTGATAGCTTTTCATCCTCTTGATTATCCCTTAGCCTGTACTTGACCTATAGCTTTTTATTTCAGCAAAAACAGTGCATTTTTGAGTTTTTATGACCCGGAATTCCTTGTAAACGCAACTCTCGTGTCTCAGTGCAGGCTGTCCACAGGCAGTCTGCATTTCAGCGCAGGTACTCCCTTCGGGAACTGCACTGAGAATCAAACTGACAGACCAGAGCCTGCGCTGGTCCAGTTAGCCAGTGTCTTGCTGAGGTTTCCCTTAGTGTCTGAGCCCTGTTTTCACTGATTTTTGTTGATTGCTTGCTGGTCATTGTACTTACTGTAAACCATTTTCCTTGACATTATTCCGCCTCAGTTGTGTGATGAAACTGTGAGTGTTCTTTCAGTATTTCTTGCTTCAGTTACAGTTTCCCATTGTGAAAAGCGAACCAGTATAGCTGTGGCCTCTTAGATCCTGAACTGTAAAAGTGTCTTTGTGATCTTAAGAGCTAGTTTTATTACTGTTCATGGCTGTTTGAGTTTGTTTGCTCTTCATTTTATGGTTTGAATCTATACATTTCCTGTGTTTAAACAAGTCTATCATAAGGTGTCTTTTTGATTGTGGACAAGCTTGTTTATTTCTACTTGAAATTAGATTCAAAATTATACAACAGTTTCCTTTCTGTCTTACATCAACATTAAGGATAACGAAAAGAAATACATGCATTGTGCATTTTTGCATTTGACTGTGTGCTTGACGATTTAGGAAAATTTGCATTTTAATGTGTGTTCTATGATCTGTGGAAAAAGTTGTGTCTTTCTTTTCCCTCAGTAGATTAAGGTTTTCAAAGTTGAAAGATTGAAAAGATTTGCTTCTCATTCTTAGATTGCATATAGGAAGTTGTATATATACATCTCGTGGCGAACCTGAAAGGCAAACTGTTAAGAAAGATCAACATTAAAATAAACCCAATTTACATAACAACGCTTTGTAACTTAACGCAAACATCTAGAGGTCTAGGTAGAGACGTGTTCTGGCGTCGTTAAACATAGTAACTGTCGATCTCTACGAAGGTGGGTGATTCCTCCTGAGAGTCGGTGGCACTAACACGGACTTGAGCTCCCGCGTACCGTCGCGTATATTGGGAGACCCCTATAGGCTTTTATCCTTTATCCTTAGGAAACCGTGTCGGCCGCCCTACTGATCGCGATGCAGTGAACACAGCATTCACGAAGATCGACCACCCGTACCGTAAAACGTATTCTGTGGTTTCGCGAAAGGTTTGGCACACCCTCTGCCTAGATCTCCAGAGCAGTTTCTTTTGGCCTTTTTCAAACTCTATAACTGAAAAAGTCCAGCCGAGCATTTGTCACTTCGGGCTCGTTAATACATCGAAGGCGACTAGAGTCATCTTTAGCTTTTTCTCGACTCTTAAAACATGAAAAAGCAAGTTTGTGTCTAAAAGCGTCGTTAATAAAATTTATTTTAAGCGGAACATAATCACCTGTTATTCCCACGTTGATCTTTCAGTTGAAAAGTATGGAGCCCACCAACCAAGGAAGTAACCTTGGCGGAAGTCCAAATCCCTTCTCCTCTTGGGGAGATGTTGGTGCGCCTCATATGGCTACATTGTCACTTCCAGGATTGACAATCGGCCTCCCTGTATGGCTCTTTTCAACTAATGTAGTCCAGGTCGCCACTAATCCTGAGCAGTCGAATCAACAGTCAGAACAATCTAGAACTACCCACCAGCCTTCCACTTCTTACGATACTTCCTCTGATCCTTCATCTTCGCAAGGTAGAGTTGGCAAGAGTCAGCCTCCCAAGGAGAAGAAGGAAAAGAAGAAGAGAGAAAAGAAGCAGAAGGAGCCTCTGGCGAAGGCGACTGGGGGCAAGCAGAAGAAAGCTGACAAAAACCCACACACTGCACCGACCGGGCCTAAATCGCCATGTGTCATTTGCAAAGGGATCCACTTCCATCGTGATTGTCCTTGTATTCCCCGGATACTAAGGGACTGGTCCCCAAGGTTGCACAATCCGGTAGCATCAACCTCTGGTTGTCATGTTGATTGCAGTCCGTCAACTAACGAGAGTGAAGGACGAAGAAGGGGACCAAGATCACCCTGTCTATTGTGTGAAGGCAATCATGCCCTCCACAAATGTCCATTCTTAGATGAGGCAAAGAGAGTTTTGGAAGATCGCCCGGTTTCACCGTTGCGACTTCCTCCTGGATACCAAAAACTCGCGCCTAATCCCTCGATAGTTGAAAATCCAGTTGACCCGCTCAAGTGGTCAGCTGAAGTGTCGGTCATTGAGAATGAACCTACTGAATCCAGACCGGACGAAAGTCTAAAAGTCGAAATGGCAGTTGACCCGGTTCTTCCTTCAGAGGTTTCATCGTCCAATGACTCCGTCATTGAAGACCCGTCTTCAAATGACACCGTCGCCGAAGAGTCAGCTTCATGCGACACCCTCACTGAAGAGAATAAGGATGACACCATCCAGGTTCTTTTCATCAGCACCGACTCTGATGAGCGTCAACGCCCATTCCTTTATCACAGGAAGGAACATCATCAGGGTCATACCCGGCCGTATATTCGGTCCCACCACCAAGCAACCTGGTTATATCCTTTGATTGGAATCAACTAGGCAGACCCCGGTTACCAGCCAGTATACCATTCAGAATCATTGTCCAGATCTATAGAATGATTATGGCTGGTACTATCATTGATGAAGGGGCGTCTGTGAGTATCCTTTCCTCTATTGCTTGGAAATCACTGGGTTCCCCAGCGCTTTTACCTGAGTTGAGAAATCTCTCAGGTTTTGATAAAGGAACCAGTCGACCGTTAGGGATCCTCCCCAATGTACCTGTTACATTGAAAGGGAAGACCGTCGAGATGAACGTGTTGGTCATCCAAGGACCCTTGGATTATAACCTACTCCTTGGACGCGACTATATTTATTGCATGGGAGCGATAGTCTCCTCACTCTTTAGAGTAATGTGTTTTCCACACGAAGGAAGGATGGTCAAGCTCGTAGACCAACTTTCATTTCCGGGATCTCGCATCGCAAATAGTCAAATACCAATCCTAAATGGTCTATTTTCTAAAGATACGCCTCCACCCCCGGTCCTCCTTCCCGATGAGTGCGAGTGATTCGGAAAGAAAGACTGGAACCCAGGGGGCATGCATCCTGGTCTGCTTCGGGCAGAAGAAACCCTGGGTATAAGGGAGAATTTCCGCAGAAGAATGGACTAGTCCGTACCCCGTCCGGCGGTGGAAGAGGGGTTGTTCTAGAATAATATTCTTTTGTCAAAGTTATGCGAGTGAGATAATCTGCTTCTCGCTCCCCTTGTCTAGATAATCAGGATACCGAAGATGAGGACCATTTGCTGTATCAAGTAGTAACCATCTTTGAAGTCAAGCCTCACCCATTAAAACATATGTTTTAAAGGATAAGTAGGGGCAGTCTCCAAAGAAAGAGATTCTATTGCTACATCAAGTGGCCACCATCTTTAGTAACCTAATGTTAGACATCGCCGAAGAAAGAGATTGATTTGCGGCAGCGAATAGAACCCTCTTCGGATAATAAGAAAGAAGCAAGCCTCCCTCAATAATACCAATGTTTTGTCTTTGAGTAGTGTTCTTCTCTTGTCACAAATAGCTGTTCGTTAAAAGTTGGGCCGACGGGACGCCTGAGTACCGCATAAGACCCCTTAAAATAACGAGAAGACTAGTATCGTTAACATTAGATTAGCAAGATGACAAGTAGCTATGAACACCCAAAGAAAAGCAGAGGTAGGGGAGAGGAGGGGCAGCCTTGAAATTCTATCCTATACCTGGGGGCATGCAAACTTTTGGAATGTAAGCAAGGGACGACTATTTATTTTTTAAATTTTTAGGTCCTCCCTTTAAACCTGTAGGTCTAACCCTTTAAACTCGTAGGATTAGCCGTTTCCGACCTTGCATGAAGAAAGCCTGTGGGGCAAAGGTAAAAACTTGCCAAATTGGAGCATAGCTTCGTGAGATAAAGCTCCTTAAAAAATAGTTATCTCACAGGGGGCGTTCTTATTATGACTGGTATATCGAGCAGTTTTAGCACATAGTTCATGCTCGTTAAAAAATAAACGCAAGATCCGAGCAGTTTTAGCGCATAGTTCATGCTCGTTAAAAAATAAACATAAGTTTATGAGCAGGCTTTCCTTTAGAGTTCAAGCTCATTCAGAAAAAATGAACCGGTAAATACCCTTCTGAGATCGTAAATTCATCAGCCATAAAAGCCTTGGTCGTGTTTGTGCACCGTCACCTCCACCGTCATTTGGCCGATCATTCACTTCCATTTGTGTGTTTACCCATTTTGAGGAACATCTGCGAAGAGTGATTTCACTTAGCCATCCTTGTGACACTGCCGTGATTGGAATATTCCAACTTGTACCTGGAATCAGTTGCTATCCCTGTTTATCACTCGTTCCTCAGAAGACGAGTCTTCTTTGAGCTCTTTTCACTGACTCGTAAAATATGAAAAGTTTGCCGAGTTTTGGCCTTCCAGCTCGTTAAACGACCGGAACGCTATCCCTCCTGTAGATTTTAATCTTTTTGGACCTGAGGGATTATTGCACAAAAAGATCGAGCGCTTGTTTTGTTCGGCTCGTTAAAGCAATCGAAAACTCATCCCTTCTGTATTGTTTTATACTTTTTCGGACTTAAGGGATTAGATGACGAAAAAGGAATTATGGAGTTAACTTTCTGTACCTTTTCAGACTCTCTAAAAATGAAAAGGACCGAGTTTTCTTTGTCGTTAGACTCGTTAAAATGATTAAATAGCGACAAACTTGTCTTTAGACGAGAACGAGTTTCCCTATCGCTAAGCTCGCTAAATCATAGCGATAGGCTTGCCCGAAGGGCAGGTTATAGAACAAGCATATGTTATCCTCCTCAAGCTTGACAAAAATAAAGAGGTACTGGTCAGAAATGACTGGGGAAAAATTGGGAGAACATCAAAAGCTTAATGGTAGCAAGTCACTCTTGAACATGACACTTTTCCTCCGTTCCACATCGGGTTGGGTTGTTTCATTCACCGGTCTCATCACCATGGTCTTCGCCAAACCATCCACATTTGGGGTAATGCTACCGATCCATCGCATCAGTGTCGTTATATGTTCAAGAGGGGTCATTCTGAAAGTGTCAACCGTGTCCCATCCACTGCCATACATTATCCTTCATCCATTCATGATCGCCACCCTGAATCATATATCACAGTTTGTTTTCACCTCCACTAAAATCATTAGCTCCATTCCATGTCATTGATGTGGGATTCATTAAGGCCCTCCTTTGACGGATCGCTTCTTGTCGACTTCAGCTCATTATCCAAGAAGTTGATCTAGGAACAACCCCATCAGTACTTTGAAGCTTGCATGCTCAATGGCAAGTTTCTCACTTCCGGCGACAGGTATACATCAATGACCTTCGACCAGAAGATTTTGCGTGGCGTTCGACGCCAAGTCCTTTATTCACGCCACGTGAATTGTACTACAGTACCTTGAGGGTCATTATCATTATCGGTGATTCCTCTCGCGCTTGTTAACGGTTTTCATCATTGACCGGTAATCAAGCGATGTCTTTCCATGTTCGACTTCAGCGAAATTCTCACATGGATCGACTTGTACTTAGAGTGAAGATCGAACGAGTTTGAAGACCCCGGATCTAGTTTCATCCATCCGGGCTGCGATACATATTCAGGATATATAAAAGCATTTGTCATGTACATCATTGCGGCAGATGATCATCCTACTCAAAGGATGATAATTTCAGCAGAGAATTATCAGTCTACCATCAGACGCTCGTCTGTTATATGTACCAAAATGTATTTATAAAGCTGAGCATGGGAATGCCCGCCTCAGCTAGATCATGAAAATAGAATGAAAAATAATGTATTGTATTGTATTGTATTACAGGGCGCCTCCTCAGCACTGGAATGAACTTCGGACCCTCTAGATAAAGCATTTCACCCGATAAACGGCCTCATACTTTAGGGGGCAACTGTTATAGACATTTTTGTGCCTCGTAACATGGAGCATGAAATGTCGATAGTTACAAGGGATCCTCAGTCCCTAAACATGTTGTTCTTACCCCTAGAAGAACAAGGTCAGCAAACCACAGCACTTCCCATCAGTTCTCCACCTGAAAACACTCAAAAACAGGCTATTTTTGGATCATGTCAGCTGCTCCACTGAGCATCTGCGCTGGAATGCAACTGCTCCTCCTTGTACCTGCGCTGAAAGTCAAATCCAATGAAGGCTACCTGCGCTGGGCGAGATTGGCCAAGTGGCACAGTCATTCTGCAAGGTGTCAACTGCCCAGGAAGCTTCCAAACTAACACTTGGTTCAAGAGATTCGCCCTGTGATGAGTAAGAGGTACTTGATCTCCATGTGTAAGCAAGGATCTCCAAGTGGACTCAAGAACTGAAGTTTAACTGAAGAGGGAGAGGACACAAGGCAGCTTTATGTCAGTCTCAAGCTGACTCATCCTTTCTTCTTCTCTCCTATATATAGAGCTCTTCTATGAGGTCTAGGGAGGCTGGAATTTTGTGCAAAGCAAGGAAGTGCTGTTGGTTTACAGTTAGAGTTATTGGGTGATTGTTTTTATAGAGGTGAAGAGGAGATTTCTTGCTGCTGGGGAGGTGCTGCTGGATTGGAGCCATTGATGGTTGTAACCTTCTCAGAACCCTGTTACTTTTATCAATAAAGCTTTGAATGTTCTCCTATATACTTGTATTGCATTGATGTATTGTATTTACTTGTATATTTGATTCACTCTAATCCATGCATCAGTTATGAGTACATGTATCTTGTAGTTTTCTTCTCTCTGTTGTGCAGGATCTGTGTGTAGCTGGACCGGCAAAGGGAGCAAGGAGCTGGGAACAAGAGTCAAAGAGAGAGGATAAGGATCGACAAAAGCGAAAGACACCGGTTGGTTAATCTTTTCTTCCTTCTCTCTGTACTTTCGTAAAGGAAAACATTAAAGCTTTACTTTCAGTTGTTGCTAAGGACTGTCACCCTTAGAGTAGGGATAGGGTCATCCGAGTCGGATACTTTTCCCCACAACAAACACCTCCCCACTGACAGCTGACACTACACAGTGAACAAAACCAGCTGGCAAACAGTCACCTCTGAAAGCCAGTATTGTGAAATTCTTCCCAGCAGTTTCCCGGTTCGTTATTTGGTCTATTGTTGAAGTGCTTTTGGTTTCACGCTAATATTTGCATGCCATGAGTGTCCTATTTGTCTCCAAGTACAACAGTTGTTGAGAAAATCTCCAATAGTTACAGGTAACATGGCTTCCAAGAGATATGCATCAAAGGACACTGCTAAAAGTAGCACTGGGGATGTGGTTGAGCAGGTGTCAGTGAGTTTAGCAGTTTATTCAAACACTCAGCTGTTCATTGAGAAGGGCATGAAGTTAACATGGTAGTAAATCAATGATATCTTTGTAGGGGACTTCCAGGAGGATCTAGAAGATCGACAGGTGTATGTCAATATCCACTGGTCAGGCTTACACAAGGTTTCATGCATGTGCCCCACCTTCCCTTGCGTGGACATCATCCACTGGATTGTCTCACACATAGATCCCGAGACTGACATTGAGTAGTGCAAGTGGAAAAAAACTTGCTACATTTAGGATAGAGAATTATCATCAGATGTATCACTTACCTCAGCTGGTGAATCACATGGATGAAATTTTCTATGCCACCCATATCTTTGTAAACACCAGGGATATTATAAAGTGTTGGGTGAAGGAGTCGTAAAATTTTAGAACCATGCCCAATCATGTTTACAAGACGAAGTCACTCAAAAAGGTCTACTAGTTCTTGATCATCTTTGCATGCAGATTGCATGGTCAATAAAGCATGGAGACCTTTCCGCAAAATTGGGTGGTTGTGTTGGACCATTTGGTGAATTATGGAAAACCATTCAATTGGTCGGATTTGTTGGCTCATAAGTTGAAATTCCATGTGATTAGCACCCGGAATCCGCCCAAGGATGAGCAAGCGAGATTCTACATGTCCACATATTTACTTGGTGCACTATGTGCTGAACATTAGTTTACCAGCATGGGTTGGATATGGACACCACAAGAGCATGCCGTCAATATTTATTGCAAGTTTCTTTCGAAGTGCAACTACCAAGGAGTTATGGGGAGGCTAGCTGCCCATTTCATCACCCTGGTGTAGAAGTTGATCTTTGAGCAGGATCCACCTTGCATGTCCGAAGAAGCGATGGAGGCATTACTTAACATTTCATATTGGTATGGCTCACTTGGTGGCACCTTCATCAGGATGTTTGGTAGAGAGAAGCCTCCACATGTTCTACCAAGGTTTGCCACGAACAAGTTGGTGATGCAAGAGGTCACATATCACATCTCCACAGGGCTATCAGCAGGGCTCCATAGGAGGAATAAGGCACCATGGCCTTCTCTTGCTTTGTGGATTGGATTGTTCGAGATTAAGAGCTTGAAAGATGTGGATGTTGAAGCCAAGGTGATAACGAAGTATGAGTTCGACACCAAAGATTACAATCCGTATGATCCCCCCGATATTTGCAAGAACCACTGTGCGAGAGTGTATTATCCATGGATCCACGGGGCATGTTATTGGGTAGGGGAGGACCCTTAGAGGTATTGTTATAACCACTCCAAGCTCAATGAACTAGTCAACATAGCCACAAAATGGAAAGCTGCTTTTCAGGAAGCAACGCCATAGGAAGCAACAACAACAACAACAATAAGCAGCAAATTGACGCAATATAAGGGTAAGAGGAAGATTGGCGAGAACCCACAGGCTAAGAAAAGCTACAATTTCAAAGAAGATCCTCTCATTGAGAAAGAAACTTTGGCAGTGGAGACAAAGAGTCAACAATGCGTAAAGAGAGCAGAATAGAGGAAGAGAGAGAAGTAAAGGTTGGAGGAAGCAGAAAGGAAGTTGTAGGAAATAGAGAAGAAGTTGAAAGGAGAGCAGGAGCTAAGAAGGAGAGAGAGGGAAGAGAAGCAAAAACATGAACAAGAGGAAGGGCAAGGTGTGATCATGGAGCAAACTGCGCCCATACAGGTTGAGGAATCATAACAACCGACAAATGAAGAAGAGGGTGAGAAAATGTAGGATCGGGAGCTTTTTCAGTAGATTGAGAAAATGGTTGAAGCAACAGATACAAAGTTGGGATAGGAGCCACAGGACCAAGATACCAACCTCATGCCGAGAGCTCTAAGGTCACCCCTCAGTCTCCATCTCATTAGGGGAATTTTGAGGTCTAAAATGGGCCTCCTAAGAAAAATGTACAACCAAAATAAACTTTATAAGAACCAATAGGATACAAGATGATGATGTCAACCATGGGGGATGATTAACTACTTTTTCAACTCTTATTTTCAACTTATCTCCCTAAGTTTTTACTCAAATTTTGAGCGAGGATAATCGTTGGATGAAAAATTTAATTCCTCATCCAAGGATTACCCATGTTGCATACTTTCGATGGACCCTGCTACACGAAAAATGAGAAATACATGAAACGACATGATTGCAATCATATTTTTCATGTATTTCTCATTTTTCGTATAGTCGGGTCCATCAAAAGTATGCAACATGGGTACTCCTTGGATGAGGAATCAAATTATGCATCCAACGAGTGTTGCCACTCAAAATTTGAGTAAACCCATAGGGAGATAAGTTTAAAATACAAGCTGATTTTTTTTCTTTTTTCTTTTTTCCCTCTAAAATTTGATGATGTAATGTAATCTTATTTTATTATTTCCACTATTATTTTATAATTTCCTTAGGAGGCCCTTTTTAGACCTCAAAACTCCCCTATTTCCTCCAGTATCAGAATCAGTCCTAAGCAAGCAAGGAGAGGTTCTTCTCCTTGATGATGATCAGGTGATGGATGTGCACACTTTGCCATTTGATGAGTTGCAACAGAGGATTGTACAGGCACGGAGAAATAATCTCTTGGATGATCACATGTCTCATGGATTTATGAAGGAAAGGGTGATAGTGCAATATGTTAGGAAGCATCCAGTCACCATGGCCGATGCCACTATGGCTTATGCAGGAGCCAAGAGATCAAATGTCAAGTTCTTGTTACCAGAGAACGAACATATGGCAAAAAATGTACAAGTCGCCAGGTAAAAAGAAAAAAAATTCATAGGATCCACAATGGCAGAAATGAGGAAGGCAATACTTGCTAAAGTATCACCCCTTGAGGCCACCATGCAAAAAATCTATGAGGGATTTGTCACCGTGCATAAGGTGATTTTCCATCTATTTGGTTTTCAACGACAGAGAAGAAAGATTGTTGAAATTCTTAGAGACATACACACTGCTATCACCCATATGCAGGAATTAACAATGAGATACAAAGGAGCCCCTCTTCACTTACCCAAGATGATGAAGCCTCTGGCAGAGCTAGACAAAGTAAAGATCCGGATGCAGATCCAGAACTATGAGCAACTCACCCCGTTCGTCAGTAACATACAAGCTTCATATTCACAGTTGTTCAAGAGTTTGGATTTGATGGTGAAGGTGCACAAGATCCCGTCAATTGGTTCCCTCACCATAGCTAGGGAAAAGAACCAAGTCTGACTAGAGATTGAAAGGTACATGGAGTAGCTCAGGCGAGAGGCCACCAACGATGACTTGGAGATGAGCGCAAAAAACATGCAGAAGTACATCGATGGTCCTGCCGTAGTCAAGACCATGCTACACATGCTTCAGGATGAGTTGGACAAAGGTTTCCAGATCATATACACACAAGCTATGGAGGTAAGAGTACACTACCAGAAAGACACTATCAAGCATTATGGGGACACAATAGAAGAATACCAAGCTTGGTATCGGTACGTCATTGAGAGCCATCAAGTGGATGTTGTTGAGTTGGTTTTTCTCCAAACTTATGAGTCATAGTGTTGTGTATTGTTTGGCTGTCTCTAGCCTATTTTGTCTCACATGAGTACATCTAGAAATTGTATATTATTTTTGGATATATTGTAAGTGAAATTACAAGTGTCATTAGTGGAATGTGAACAATCACTATGTAATGTAATGAGTTATTTGTAAAGAAGTTGAAGAGTCATTAGGGCAGTCAAAGAGTTAAAGGGGAATGTGAAGGATCACCCCACCCTTTGTTATAAATATAACCTCATAACTCACAGAACATGATTTTGGGAGCCAAGATTTTGGCTAGGCTTAGGCTTAGAGAAGGCTTAGGAGTATTGTGATGAGCCTTGGCTTCTCCACAACGTAGAGTGAGTATACTTATTTGGAGGAGTAGGTGTTCATGATTGTAATGTTCCAATATTGGGGCTAGTGAATGTCAATGGTGTCTATATCGATGGAACTTTCACTTAATAATAATATAACTAAGCCAACACGTTTTCATGCATATGCTGTTATTGTAGTTGGATTATTCTGGTTGCTTTAGCAATGTATGTTGTTTAAATTACACATTTTCTTATGCACTATTTTGTTTTCAATTGTATGAATCTGGTTGAAGGCCTGTTGTTGGATTAACCTGTCACTTTGTTTTGGGGACTATTTCGCATTGCAGCTTGTGATGACATTTCGCTCGTGTGATCCTTTCAAATTGCGTACTTGTGGAGCTGTAACAAGGGTCTCTTTCACCTCTAATTATCCCACATTAACAAGTCAATCCGAGAACGTTTTGTTATTGCAAAGAGTATCTCAGTCCGAGGCTATTCGTCAGAGTAATGCTTAGTAGTACAACGTTCAGAGAATACAAGAGTAAACGGATGCTAAATTATGACTAAATTACTTCAAAAGGATAAAATCACACCAGACAACTTATCAGTCAAGGGTGCGGAAACGATAACCCATCCCTCTAGAAACTGAAGGAAAGGAAATTAGAGCATGGACCATAGGTTTGGGAGCTAGGAAGCCACTGCTGAGGCTCACTACAGCCTTAGAGCTTCTCTCACACCAAAGCAGCAAATGCAAGTAAATGGAATGGCAGAAAGTAAAATGGAACAGCAAATAGGAAATGGAACAACAAGTCTAAAATGGAACAGCAGTAAATGGAACAACAATCAAATGAACTAAGTCTCGCGAGTCAGAACCAAAATTGCTCTATTGAACCAAACTCACACTCTGCGATAAAATAACAATCTTTTCTCTTAAGGAAAATTGGATGGAATGTACTTTATGGAACAACACTCATTGATGAATTATGGAACAACACGAATCAATCATATATACACACAACACACTAATATAGTAATCTGACGATTAAGGAGAATACGACTATGTTTCCAAATAGAATAACATTACTTTCGGATTCCAATAATCGGGATTTCAAATGAATCCAATAACAGTAATATTCAGTACAAACGCTCTGTAACAGAAATAGCTGGTTTAGCCATCAACTCTGAAAAGATTCAATCATGCAATGCAGAGTCACTACATGGATTTCCTGAAAGAACCATTAATGAATTAATCGTAGCAGAGCATGGAATAGCACATGAAAAGCATATTAGATTACTGTGCAATAAAGATAAGCAAACCACGCATAAATCAAGTTATAATGATACAAAAGCAAGTGTCCTTCGGAGCCGGGCCCTTAGCTTCCTATGGTACACCGCCTTAGATTACTCCAGACGCAAAGATGAAATAAACACCAAGTCTTTTATATTAACGCATCAACAAACGTACAGTAAACCAGGTCTCAATGAGACTCGATGATCAAAGTTTAGTCTGAAACTGAAAGTTACATAAAAGTCCCTTTGCTTAACGGTGCTGTTCCTTTTTATAAAAGTAACGACGGAGATATCTAGGTAACAAAATAAGTAAAACAACGATCCTTCAGGATCAAAGATCCTGAGGGATTTGCCAAGCTGTTAATCCTTTACTTTTCTTTCCCTTTTCCGCTGAATTGGTATCCCTTCTTCCTTTCCTGGGTCGTTCTGCTTCGATCTGCTCGATCTCGTTTGCATCCGGTTCCCTTCTAGAGGGACAACAGTTATTCCTCCTTTATCTTTCCCTTTTGAACGACAGCTCTTCGTTTCCACCTTTCCCTGCATAGAAAAATGACAATTATTAGTGATTAAGCTTTCCATGTTAGTTCTCACTCGTTTTATTAGAATTCTTTATTTCTTCGAGTTCATGATGCAGAAAAGGTTACAAATGTTACTGAAAAGTCACTAAATTGTTTGTCAAAAACATACCTTTCAAATGCTCCACACACCCCCCTGCTTACCCTGTTTCATGCCCTCATGAAAACATTATAGTTGACATGCAAGGCGGTAAGAGAATAGGCCGGAGAGGGAACCTCATGTGGAGGCCTACAACCGTGATGAGCAACTAGATCATCAAAGAACTGATTTGTTTGACCTTTAGGCATTTCATACAAGGCCTGATATCCGGGTGCAGGGTGCCAAATGATTGGACTACGAAATCGATACCCTAACCAGGATGGCCCTGCTTGAAAAATACGCTCGCCATAAAGGTTCAATCGGTTGGCAGCCAGCTCAAAATTTTCGTATTTGAATGGTTCCCTGAGCTGGATGTTTGGGTTAGAAATCCGGTATCGGAATTTTGCAGCATCGATGGCGAGGTCTTTAATAGTCAGAAAATATTCCAGACTGTGTTGGATTAGGTCCTCGTGCATGGGTCCTAATGTCTCCATGACACCCGGGGTTCTCATAAGGTTCCTATGTGCTCTCCATAATAGCACTGGGTCTCTAGGCTCAGCTCTCACCCACAAGTCTAGGCTATTTTCCTGTCTCTGAAAAGTGTTATAAGCTCTGAGCCATTTCAGCTGATTAACCCCGAATGAAACGAAGGCTTGCAATTGTATGTCCCCAACAAAAGGGCCAGGATTTAAGTCAGTTTCCTGGTCTAGCACGAGGTTGTGCAAGTAAAATTCACACAATAATCTTTGAACCTTAATTCCATAATGCTTGCAACAATCTATGAAATCATTAACAATATTGATTTGTATAGGGGCACCCGCCCTAACAACTTTTATCTTTAATCGTAAATATCGTTCAAGCAAAAATAAAGCATAGTTTTTAGCAGGGGCCCTACAGGTCAGAACGTCATTATACAAAGAACACACAGTGTCCATCTGCCTAATAACAATATCTAATCGATGAGTTACCTTGGCAACCTTTTCTTGCTCCTTTTGCCATCCTTCGAAGGCCTGGCTCTCGGACTGACTAATATCCCGAAGTTGCTGTTGTAACTCTTCATATTTCTCCTGGGGGACTGTTTGTTCTCTTAGCTGTTCAGCTTCTTGCTGAGCTTGCTTCATCATTTTGTGCAAGGTTCTTGTTTTCTGATCCTTTTTCCATAGAGCCGTAGAGGCCGGGAGTTTTACCTGAACCTTTTTGTTATGTTGTTTGGAGTTCAGAACCCGAATTACCCCTGAGGGTGGTGCTTCTGTTTGGATCTCCTTACTCTCCTTTTCTTTCTTAACACGAATGAAAGGTTGTTGTGGTCCCCCTGTTAATGGAACATCATCCTGTTCCTCTGCCTCAATTGGAACGACAGTCCGTTCTTCAGTGTCATTTGGAATAGCAGTCTGTTCTTCAACGTCATTTGGAACAACAGTGTGTTGTTCAATGGCATTTGGAACAACAGTAGGTCTTCCAGCGGGGTTTTGACCAACAGGGCGGCTACAAGTCCTTCGTCTTCTTGTCCTACGGGATTTTGCTGCAGTGGCCCTTTTTCTTTTCCTTGTGGTCCTTCGTATCCTCAGGTTGGCTTTCAGAATCCTAATTTGCTGTCGGAGCTGGGCTATAGTGTTCAGCAACCTCTGCTGTTTCCTCCTTAATTTCTTGATTTCTATTGCCTCAGCAGAGGGCTCACGACTGGCCCTTAAATCTGCTCCTACTCCGTCTAGAATTTCTTCTGGTGTCTTGGGAACAGATTGTTCCCGATTGGTGTCTCTTATTTCCTCATCATGATCGGGCAGGTTTTCTTCTCCTGCCTTTTCTGCATGTGATTTCTCAGGTGTGTCTTCCTCCAGAGGTCCGTCAGGGAGGCCTGCTGGGCTAGAGGGTTGGCCATACTCCCCCATATTGGCTAGGATTGCGGCCGATTCGTCTTCACCCACAGGGTCCCGCAGCGGGCTGCCCTCCGGCTGTACTACTTCCTCCTCTTGATTGGACTGCTCGGTGACTGCCTTGGAGTGTTCAGCTTCTGTTTATGTTTCGGAGTGCTCATCTCCCTCCTTGACTCCTTCTCCGGGCTGCTCGACCTCGCCCCAGATTGTTCAGCATTTTCTTCGGAAGGTCCTCCTTCTGGTTCTGGAGGTTTGTCCATAATCTCGATTAGCTGGCTGGTGCTCTCCTAGATCTTTTCCAGCCTCCCTCGTATCCGGGCTAGCCGGGCTGATTTCCTTGGTCTCTCAGGTTGTTCGGGTGTACTAGCAACATGTTTTTCTGCTACCAATTCTCTGGGTTTTTCTAGTCGTTCCGGTATACTTGAAGAATGTTTTCGTTTTGGAGCAAAATGTTTTTCTGCTGCCAATTCTCTGCGTTTTTTTTATCGTTCTGGTGTGCTAGAGGAATGTTTAGGTTTTGGGGATGGTGCAGCCAATCCCCCCTCGATCATTGCAATGAGCTCCTCCCAGCTGCTCTGCTGTTGAGTGAGACTATGGCTCACTATCAATCGAATCAATCCATGGTGGCTAACAACTGTTTCTACGTGCTGTGCCTTTTTCAGGCTTCGGGCCGCATCATGCAATAATGAATTTAAAAGTGCAGGCAGATTTACAGAACATTTTTCTAACAGCTAAGAGTTTAAGATGACGTGGTCTTACCACGTCTTTCCTCCCTTCGCAAGTGATGCAGCTCTGCACTATCTTTGCTAATTCGGTCTAGGGTTCTCCTAACGTTGCTGGCAGAACTCCCTTCCCCTTAACTGTCAAGCTTTGGCCTTCATCCTGGAAAATCTCCATAATCTTTTGTAATCTTTCTTTCTTCAGCGTCCATACAGGTTCGGCGGCTGGTAGTCCCGAGACTTCTGCAATTATATCATCAGTGACCGCTATCTGCCTCCCTCTTACTATGGAGTAGTTCTCCTGCAGGTTTTGCAGAAACTCCAACGCCATTGTTTCATTCGATTCTTGTAGGCGACTGAAATAATTCAGCCACCCTGCCTTTTCCAGGATCTCCCGGGCAGCAGCGGAGACTGTCAACTCCTAAGGTTCGCTTCGGATTTCCTTTCCCCCCATGGTTCCACTAAGAATTCCCAATGGAACAGCAACTGCCTATGCTGTTTGAGACGCAGAGAGGGTGATCGTCGCAAGGTTTTGGAAAAGAACACAGAGTATGCAACAAAAATGGATTGTGGATGGCAACTTTCGTAAAAATAGAATTATCATACCGTTAAACCATGCCATACCTTCGTACACTATCTTCCCCGAATGGTGTGCTGACACGTAATTCGTGGAGTAATGAGGTTACCTTCCCCCCCGCGATCTGATAGGCTGTCCCAGCCATCAAATAGAGGAGCAACAGCCATTCTGTAACCAAGTCATAAAGGAACAACATATGAAATTATGCCATGTTTTAGATGCACAACGAAATACCGAAATCGAGGCAAAAAGGTGGATCACGTTTTACATAAGAGCCTGCGTGATATGATGCGAGGTCGAGGGATGGGACGTCTGTCAATCGTACAAAATCTCCAGAGATCATTGTCAGTTCCTTTGCCATGATTGGTGGTAATGAGTGTTCATGCGATGTATACATCGGGACATAAAATATGATTTATTCATAGGATATAAGAGACAAAGAAGTATTGATATCATACCTATTGGTGTAACCATTACGACTTCAATACCATTAACAGAGCTCTGCTGCCGATAGGTGTTCATAACCTTGGCAGAGTTGTTTATTTCACCCCCGGAACCATGATCCTTTGTGTGTATTTTGAAGAGTATTTTGTCAAAATGTAGGCCATTATGCTGGCTTGGTAACCAGGTAGCCATAATGCCATTCACAAGGAAGGTGCGAAACGTGGGCAGGCCGGCTCGTGATGAGACCCCCTGTTCCAAGGTCTGTTTATTTAGTGTACCTTTTGGACCATATCCCTGGTGTGGTGGCCATAATGGGAATGCCACTTTGCTTCCATCCTTATGATCATGGTAGGCTGGCTCTTGATGAGACCCCCTATCCTGCATTTGACAATTGATAATCCATATTTACTTTTTTTTTTCTTTTCTTTTTGCAAAGCACTTTTTCTTATTTATTTACACATAAGGGTGGTTCAGCACTCCTTAAGAGTGGGAATGGTGGAAGAAGCCTTATCATCCCAACAGGAAGATATAAATCCTCTGCTCTTATTCCTAAGTAATAATCAAAGAAATTTTTAGAGGGAAATCGTCATGATAAAGATAACCAACCAGAGCAACGGTAATAAGACAATGACAACAAAGATGCGAAGTAAGTGTGTCCCTCCTCTTGTCCTCTTATCAATACTAGGCCTTATAAAGATAGCGATCTATAATCCGCTGACTTCGGTATGTCATGATTTATGTTCATTGCATAAGTGCATAGCTATATCTTAAAGACTGGAGAGAACATGGGCGAAAAGCATCCTCAATATCATCAAAGAGAGCAAAAATCATGCCGATGGTGTTCCTTTTGAAAAAGGAACAACAGAGAAGAATCCATGCAAACAAATACTTGAGATGCCGTTTCTTTAAAAGGAACAGCAAAAATAATCAACAAAAATAATGCTGTTCCTTTGGAAAAGGAACAGTAGAAGAGCAAAAATGCTGTTCCTTTTGAAAGGGAACAACAGAAAATCACGAATGCTATTCCTTTTGAAAAGGAACAACAGAAAATCACGAATGTTGTTCCTTTTGAAAAGGAACAACAGAAAATCACAAATGCTGTTCCTTTTGAAAAGGAACAGCAGAAAATCACAAATGTTGTTCCTTTTGAAAAAGGAACAACAGAAAATCAATAGGTTGTTTTCCAAACACTAATTGATAGGGTGAATAACCGGTGGTACTTCTCCATGTGGTTCTATAAGCCCATTGTGCTTCGGGTAATCGGGCGGCCCAATCACGCCTATGTGACGCAATGGTTTTTGTTAAAATTGATTCTATTACCTTATTGCTACTTTCTACTTGCCCATTCGCCTGCGGGTGATATGGGGTAGTAATTTTATGCTGGACGTGATAATTGTTAAGTGTTGCAGCTAATTTGTTTCCGGCAAATTGTGGTCCTCCATCTGTAATTATTTCTCTCGGAAGGCCATAACGTACAAACAAATGGAACAGGAACTGTATTACAAAATCTTCTGTAGCTCTAGGCAACGCTTCGGCCTCAACCCATTTGGTGACATATTCTGTCGCCACCAAGATATATGTTCTCTGATTTGATGATGGGTTGATGGGTCCAACGAAATCAAGAGCCCATCATTCAAATGGTTCAATGACTAATTGTGGCCTCAGAGGCATTTCGTCGGCTTGACCAGGTCGTCCTGCTCGCTGGCAGCTGTCACAGGCTTGGACAAATTTCTTCGCATCTTTGAAAATTGTAGGCCAGTAGTATCCTGTCTGCAATACTTTATATGCTGTTCTTCGTTCAGCAAAGTGTCCCCCACATGGTCCATCATGACAAGCTTTTAAGATGTCGAAAATTTCATCTTCTCGAATACATCTCCTAATTTGCATGTCTGCCCCTGTGTGGAAAAAATAGCCCCCAATCCACGAAAATCAAGTACTCTTCTGAACAATCTGCTTACGTTCATTAGGGGTTAAGTGTTTTGGTAGCTTACCTACTGCAAGGTAATTGGCAACATCAGCATACCAGGGTGTTTGAACAACAACAACAAACAGGTACTCATCAGGAAATTGATCTTCCACTGCTGCTGCTTCAATTGATTTTGGTATTCGTGAGAGAAAATCAGCTACAGGGTTTTCCTTGCCAGGTCGATCCTTGATTGTGATATCGAACTCCTGTAATAAAATCAACCATCTGGTTATTCTAGCATTTGTGACAGGCTTATTTGCTAAATATTTGATAGCATAATGATCTGTATATAAAATAACAGGATAGCCTGTGATATAATGTCTAAACTTATTGACAGCATGTATTACAGCCAGGAATTCTTTTTCAGTGACAGTGTAATTTAATTCAGCAGGGGATAAGTTTTTGCTGATATAATAGATAGCATATGGTTTTTTATCCTCTTCCTGCCCAAGGACTGCACCGATTGCTGTATCTGAGGCATCAGATGAGATTTGGAATGGTAAATTCCAGTTTGGTCCTCGAAGGACTGGAGCTGTTGATACAAGTTTCTTTAATTCCTTGAAAGCATGGTCGCATTTTTCTGTCCACAAGAAATCAACATTACCAGTTAGTGCATATAGAGGTGCAGCAGTGTGTGAATAATGTTTTATAAATCGTCTATAATACCCAGAAAATCCAAGAAAGCTACGTACCTCTGTTTGAGTAGTGGGGGTGGGGATAAGCAAAAGTATTTGAATTTTGGTCGGGTCTACCTGAATGCCAGCTGCTGAAACATAGTGTCCTAGAATGAGCCCTTCAGTCATCATCATATAACATATTTCGTGGCTTAAGCAAAGCCTGGTAGCAATGCAATGTTGTAGGACTTTTTCTAGAGTGTCTAAAGCTGGATCAAAATCATCTCCATATGGTGTAAAGTCATCCATGTACACTTCAAGTCCATCATTTATTAAATCTGCAAAGATGCTAAGGACAACCCTTTGGAATGTGGCAGGAGCATTACATAGGCCAAAGGGTAGAACTCGATAGGCAAACGTTCCCCAAGGACAAGTAAAAGTAGTTTTATCCTGGTCTTCAGGGGCAATCTGGATCTGATTGTATCCACTGAAGCCATCTAGGAAAGAAAAGAATTTCTTTCCTGCTAAAGTGTCCAATACTTGGTCTATGAATGGGAGAGGGAAGTGATCTTTTTGTGTGGCTTTGTTTAACTCCCTGTAATCCACACAAATCCTCCATTTCCCATTCTTCTTGGGTACCACCACAAGCGGAGAGACCCATTTACTATCAGAAATAGGATAGATAAAATTAACATCTAAAAGTTTCTGAAGTTCAGCTTTTACAACATCTTTTAGATGAGGGTTGAGTCTTCTTTGCGGTTGACGAACGGGTCTTGCATCTTTTTCTATATAAATATGGTGGGTGCACAATTGGGGATCAATCCCTTTCATATGAGGGTAATCCCATGCAAATGCTTCTTGATACTTTCGTAACAGATGGATGAGCTTTATTTCTTGGTCCGGTGTAAGGTTAGCATTGATATTTAGAGTCTTTCCCGGTTCAATTTCCACTACTTTATTGTTGGCAACAGAAGTCACAGGTATTGTTTGGTCATGCGCATCTTTCAAAGGATCTTCTTCTAGTTCACTATCGAATGCTGCTTCTATCATGAAACACTGTGTGTGAGATCTAGATTCAGTTTGACTAATGAAATTATTGATGGCATCATCTTCTGTTTGGTCTTTAAAGTCTAGAGCCTTCTGTACAGTAAATGGGGATCTGATATTGTCAGTAAGGTATGACACAGGGCGCTGGTTAGTTTTTATCATTGTAAGACTTGGCTGTGCTGGAGGGTATAGAACTAGATTTTTAATATCTGGTCCTCTGGTTATAGTCATATTTCCCTGCCGGCAACCAATGTAAGCATCGGCGGTAGCAAGCCAAGGTCTACCTAAAATTAGCGGGTGTCCATCCAGTCGGGTTTTTGGATTAATTATCAAGAAATCGGTTGGGTATTCCCAGGAATCTACAGAGACCATGACATCGTATAGAGTACCTTCTGGTCGAACTACAGATCGGTCGGCCAATTCTAACAAAGTAGAAGTAGGTTCTACTGATGTAATGCCGAGCTTTTGGCAAGTAGAGGTTGTCAAAATATTAATTGCAGCTCCTAGATCAACTAAAGCATTAGTCAGGGTCTGACCATAGATTTGAACAGTTACGATTGGATTTCCCGGATCTTCATATTTAATGGGTGTCTCTTTTCCTGATAACAGGTCAGATAAAGTACCGACTACTTGGACTCTTGGGTTAGTGGTTGCATTCCTCCTTGATTTTTTTATGCACAACTCTTTTATAGTTTTTGCGTATATAGGGATGTCTTGAATGGCTTGGAGGAATGGAATTCTTATGTACAGATTTTGTAACTCTCCCAGAATGTCTAAGTCTAGATATTGTATAGGTCGTGGTATGACTAATCGTTCTGGGAAGGGAGGAGAGGATGTACTTGCCTGATGATGGGTCTGCTCCTTATTTACACCCTCTTGTTGTAACGACTGTTCTATTGGTAACTGATCTTCAATGTGAACTGTTTTATCTCCCTCCGTTTCTATTATACATCCAGATCTTAACTGAAGATCATTGCACTCCCTCAGGTCAGGTCTGATTTATGATGATTCCATAATTTGGAGGGATTGGACCGGTCTATTATTTGGATTGGGATTGGGTTGGGCTGGGAGTTGCGGTCTCAGATTAGACTGGGGGTTTTGTTGTAAAGCTGGCAGAGTCGGTTGAGGGAGCGGAATAGTTCCTTCTGGCTGATATGTCGATTTTGGCCAATTTGTCTGCCAGGGTGAACCTTGTGAAGTAGGGGGAGTCCATTGTGGAGGATATGGGTTATTCTGCCAATAAGGTGGGGCGTAAGGAAAATTCGGCCAACCAAATTGGCTTGTCTGATTCATCCGCGGATTTGGAGAAGGAAACGAATGTGGTGACTAGTTTGAAAATGGGGGTTGAGATTGGTTTTGCCACATACTATATTGCTGAGCATTATACTGCGGAGGCTGGAAAGAAGAAGTTGGGTCTGTAAACATACCAGATTGCCTTGGTTGCCATTGGCGATGCTGGTTAATGAAGTATGCTGATTCTGGCTCTTCTTCCGCTTCCTTATATACTGCCTTCAATCTAGGAAGTGAGGGGCAGCTCTCAGTAAGGTGATCCTTTGTACATATAGCACATGTTTGAACTGCATCCAGTGGACATTCCTTGTGGCTATGTTTTCTTCTACATCGTGGGTAGAAGATCGCCAAATTCTGTTCTGCCTCCATCTGCTTCTGTTTAGCCTGCACAATATCAAGTTGTGTAATTAATGTCCCCAAAATATCAGTTTTAAAATTTTCTAATAAATTTCCAAGTTCTACACGTGTTACTCCTTCTGTTGATATTTTGTATTCTGTTGGTTTTATCCTTGTGCTGCCTCTCGAACTCCTGATACATAAATCAATGATGTCAGCAAAATTCTCTTGATAAATATCCCCTTTTCCCATGATATTCAATGTTTCAATCCACTGTTCCTTCATGCCTCTGATCAATGCAGTTTTTAACACATTATCAGGCAGAGGTAGTGATGCATAGGGAGATCTTTGTAAATTATACTGAAAACATTCTACGTATTCCTCTAATGTTTCATTTGGTCTAGCTGTCATTTGGAATATTTCATCTTTTAATTCTCTAGAGCAACAATAATCCTGATATTTCTTTAGGAAAGATTCTTTCATTTGTTCCCAGTTATTTATAACTCCACCACCTAAACCCATAAACCATCTTAAAGCTGCCCCTTTCAAAGTGGAGGGGAACAATTTTAATTTCTGGGGGTCAGTGGTGTAATCATATCCCCTGCATAGCACATCAAATTCAAATAAGAATGCATCGGGGTCCTCTGATGTAAGTCCGTGAAATGTAGGAATGTGTTGAAGGGGGATTGCTTTCATGGGTGCATTTTCTGCGGAATCCACTATAGGATATTGCAATGTAGAAGTTTGAGTATTTGGCTGATTCTGCGCCATGGGATCGAATATATGCCAATAACCTTCCGGAAGATCTAAGAGGGTATTCCTAGGTTGAGGAGGAATATTTTTAACAGGAACAATTTTAATAGCACTTCCCCTATCTGGAATTTCTGTCTGAGGAAATGGGGTGTCTTCAATAATAATTTTTACCGCGCTCCCCTTATCTGGGCTATTTAATGGCTGAATTATCCTAGGAGGAGATCTTGGCTCCCCAACTTCCCCTGTTTCCCCTTCTCCTTCACAAAGATTGCTTAGATTCCCTTCCTGCAGTCGTTCTGGAATAGAATTTTCAATTTCTTGAAAGTCCTGTTCATCAGTCTGACTATGCACCTCAGCGAAGGCTACAGATGGTGATCCTGTGGCCTGAAGGGAGCTAGTAGGCTGTTTAGAATTGGTTTTCCTGGGGCCTACTGATGGCTGAGATTCAGTTTTCTTATAGATTTCGTCTATGAAGGTTGTTCGGCCAAGGGTCACCGGCCCTTTGGCTTTTTCGGGTTTGAATGGAGGTTTGATATTCTTTTCTGGCTTTTTCTGCTTAGTCATGCACTCTAATAAACTACTAAATCCTATTCAACCAACAATTCTGCTAGGAAAGCGGACGGTGGAGCAGGGCTTTTACATGCTCCATACGCAGGTTCTTACCTTTCGTTTTTAAAATCCAACTCTCCCCTAGCAGATTCGTACACTACTCTGTAAAAGACAAATGGCTATACTCTTTCCCCGGCAACAGCTCCAAAATGTGGAGCTGTAACAAGGGTCCCTTTCACCTCTAATTATCCCACATTAACAAGTCAATCCGGGAACGTTTTGTTATTGCAAAGAGTATCTCAGTCCGAGGCTATTCATCAGAGTAATGCTTAGTAGTACAGCGTTCAGAGAATACAAGAGTAAACGGATGCTAAACTATAACTAAATTACTTCAAAAGGATAAAATCACACCAGACAGCTTATCAGTCAAGGGTGCGGAAACGATAACCCATCCCTCTAGAAACTGATGGAAAGGAAATTAGAGCATGGACCATAGGTCTGGGAGCTAGGCAGCGACTGCTGAGGCTCACTACAGCCTTAGACCTTCTCTCACACCAAAGCAGCAAATGCAAGTAAATGGAACGGCAGAAAGTAAAATGGAACAACAAATAGGAAATGGAACAACAAGTCTAAAATGGAACAGCAATCAAATGAACTAAGTCTCGCGAGTGAGAACCAAACTTGCTCTATTGAACCAAACTCACACTCTGCGATAAAATAACAATCTTTTCTCTTAAGGCAAATTGGATGGAATGTACTTTATGGAACATCACTCATTGATGAATTATGGAACAGTAGGAATCAATCATATATACACACAACACACTAATATAGTAATCTGACGATTAAGGAGAATACGACTATGTTTCCAAATAGAATAACATTACTTTCGGATTCCAATAATCAGGATTTCAAATGAATCCAATAACAGTAATATTCAATACAAATGCTCTGTAACAGAAATAGCTGGTTTAACCCTCAACTCTGAAAAGATTCAATCATACAATGCAGAGTCACTACATGGATTTCCTGAAAGAACCATTAATGAATTAATCGTAGCAGAGCATGGAACAACACATGAAATGCATATCAGATTACTGAGCAATAAAGATAAGCAAACCACGCATAAATCAAGTTATAATGATACAAAAGCAAGTGTCCTTCGGAGCCGGGCCCTTAGCTTCCAATGGTACACCGCCTTAGATTACTCCAGACACAAAGATGAAATAAACACCAAGTCTTTTATATTAACGCATCAACAAACGTACAGTAAACCAGGTCTCAATGAGACTCGATGATCAAAGTTTAGTCTGAAACTGAAAGTTACATAAAAGTCCCTTTGCTTAACGGTGCTGTTCCTTTTTATAAAAGTAACGGCGGAGATATCTAGGTAACAAAATAAGTAAAACAACGGTCCCTCGGGATCAAAGATCCTGAGGGATTCACCAAGCTGTTAATCCTTTACTTTTCTTTCCCTTTTCCGCCGAATTGGTATTCCTTCTTCCTTTCCTGGGTCGTTCTGCTTCGATCTGCTCAATCTCGTTTGCATCCAGTTCCCTTCTAGAGGGACAACAGTTATTCCTCCTTTATCTTTCCCTTTTGAACGGCAGCTCTTCGTTTCCACCTTTCCCTGCATAGAAAAATGACAATTATTAGAGATTAAGCTTTCCATGTTAGTTCTCACTCGTTTTATTAGAATTCTTTATTTCTTCGAGTTCATGATGCAGAAAAGGTTACAAATGTTACTGAAAAGTCACTAAATTGTTTGTCAAAAACATACCTTTCAAATGCTCCACAGTACTATTACATGATTCTAAAGGATACACTTCCTTTTCCCCTCCGTGTGTTAGAATACCCATGCATCTCACTTGACTTGCTGCAAGGTCACACACTTGCTTCCTGTAGGTTTTAACCCCGTACAAAAATTACCTACATAAGAATTCTAAAAAAAGAAAATAAACAATGGTGAGAGCATAAAACATAAAATATATATACACAAAGATTTTCCCCTAGATCTCAAAACCCGGACTACCAGATTGATTATTCATTCTATTCCATCTAATGTTACAATACATATATATATACATGCTGAAGCATCCATAAACCCGAATCCATTAACCCTGGATTAGAACATAACCATAGTTCCCTTGACCAGATGTACAAAATACCATGGATAGAAAACCATCATGCCCAAAACCGTTTGTGAAATCCATGCACCAAAACCATAGGTAGGTCCGTGCGTGGGGTAGCCATGGAAAGAATATAACACAACCCAACATTCTCCCGCTTGTTGTTTTCTTTCCACTGGGGACCATAGGAGAGCTTAGTCATTGATCCACCTCTGTAATGCCCATTGTTTCTCTACACCAAGAGAACTTCTTAGTGATCACATACTTTGTCAATGCTTCTACAATATTCTTCAAGGTGTCCACCTTTACCAACAACTCCTTTTTGCTCTCAAACATATCCCTCACAAAGTGATATTGAACATCAATGTGCTTTGTCTTTGAATGATAAGCAAGGTTCTTTGCCAAGAAAATTGCACTTTGGCTTTCATAGTCTATCCTTATAGCTCACTTTACTAACCCCATACTTGAACACAATTTCTGCAACCAAACTACTTCCTTGCTTGCATGAGTGGCTACCATGTATTCTTCCTTTGTAGTTAAAAGTGCCACTATAGACTGTCTCTTACTCATCCAACTGACTGCACCTCCAAATAGGTTAAACACATACCCACTTGTAGATCTTCTCTGATCCAGATCTTCAACCCAGTTTGGATCAACAAAGCCATGGATGTCCAAAACTCTATCCAATCTTGGTATTCCTTGGTAGCACAAACCATAATCACTAGTGCCACGCAAATACCTAAAAACCTGCTTCATTGTTGTCCAATGCTCCTTCCTTGGTTTTGACATAAACCTGCTCAATACTCCCACTGCATGTGCAATGTCTGGTCTAGTACAAACCATTGCATACATTAGGCTATCGACTACACTTGCATATGGAACACGGGACATGTCCTCTTCCTCTTCTTGTGTCTTGGGACATTGTTCATCAGATAACTTTACACCTATAGGAATAGGAACCTTCACCGGTTTACTATCCTTCATATTAAACCTCTGCAGTATTGTCTCGCATATTTCCTCTAGTTTAACCAGAGCTTTCTCTTTGCCCGATCTCGTTTAATTTCCATGCCCAAAATATAGTTTGCAGCACCAAGATCTTTCATGTCAAATTTGGAGGACAATTGGGTCTTCAAATCATGGATAAATTCTTTGTAATTTCCAACTAGCAACATATCATCCACATACAAGATCAGATAAATAACACGGTCACCAATTAATTTAAAATACACACAGTGATCTGCTTTGCTTTTGGTGAATCCAAGTCCCCATATAAATGTATCAAATTTCTGATAACACATCCTTGGTGACTGTTTTAACCCATACATAGACTTTTTTAAACTTACATACCAGTTCTTTCTTACCCTTCACCGCAAAACCTTCAAGTTGCTTCATGTAGATCTCTTCTTCCAGATCCCTGTGAAGAAATGTTATCTTCACATCCATCTGTTCTACCTCAAAATCAAAAGCAACAGTAACAAATAAAAGTAATCTAATAGAAGCTACCTTGGCAAGAAGAGAAAACATATCACCAAAATCAATTCCCAGCACCTGGGAATAACCTTTTTCTACCAACCGAGCTTTGTATTTCTCCACCTTACCCTTTTCATTCATCTTCTTCTTAAAAACCCATTTGCATCCAATGGGTTTCCTTCTAGCCGACAAATCCACCAGATCCCAAGCCTCATTTTTGTCCAAAGATGCCATTTCATCAACCATGGCCTCTTTCCAGGGTTTTCCATCCAATGAATCTACTGATTCCCTCACAGTTTTGGGATCATCATCAGTAATAGATAAAGAATTTTTTTAATAAAAAGCAGATGGACTATACCTTTCTGGTTGCCTTCTTTCTCGAACTAATATTCTCACAGCTGGGGTTTTTGGTTCTTCATCTTCTGATTCCTCTTCTACTGTAGAGTTTGATTCTTCCTCCTTTAGCTCAAACTCTATCTTCTTAGGTTCCTTTGGTAGGACTTCATGTTTAATAGCATCTTTCACCTCTCTAAACACAACATCTCAGCTATACACAACCTTCCTTGTTTTTGGGTTCCAAATCTTATAACCTTTTAAACCATTCTTATACCCAATAAAGATGCACCTTTTAGATTTACTATCCAGCTTTGTTCTTTTCTCCTTTGGAACATTTACATATGCATCACATCCAAATACCCTCAGATGTGAAAGAGAGGGTTTCTTACCAGTCTATACCTCTTGTGGAGTCTTATCCTCCAAAGATGATGAAGGTGATCTGTTGATCAGGTAACATGCAATATCCATCGCGTCTACCCAGAATTCCTATCCTAACCTAGCACCACTGAGCATGCTTCTTTCCTTTTCCATCAATGTCTTGTTCATTCTTCCTACAACTCCATTTTTCTGAGGTGTGTATGGATTATTCTTCTGCCGTGCTATACCACACTTCTTACTGAACACTTCAAATTCCTTCTTGCAAAACTCTCCACCGTTATTGGTCCTGAGCACCTTTATCTTCTTCTCTGTCTAGTTTTCCACCAGAGCCTTAAATTCTTTGAACATGTCAAAGACTTCAGATTTCTTCCTGAGGAAATATATCCATGTATTCCTTGAGAAGTCATCTATAAATGATACATAGTACACAAACTTACCCAGTGATGGAACCGACACAGGTCCAAACACATCACTGTGTAGAAGATCTAATATCCATTTCGCCCTCTTAGCACTAGAGGGTAAACTCACTCGATTATGCTTCCCATATACATAATTTTCACAGAAATCAAAATCCAGAGAGAAATCAGACATACATGTTGTAACATAATTTGGTTTTGATAAGTTAGTATATTAGTCAAAAATATTTTTAAAAGGTTAAGTTAGGATATGGATGCAAAAGAAAAGAAAAATTAAAATGTTAGGACAATTTAATATTTAGTAGGCATCTATATCAATAAAATGATAGGAGTTAGTTGCCCTAAATAAAGAAGGCAAAAAGAAAAATAAAATGTTAGGGAAGCAAAAGTAAAGAAAAGGCTTAATTTTTATACAAAATAAATGAAAAGGATACTAGTCCAAATGCGCCACACCAGGAAAATGTCAAATCATGTTTATATATGATTAATTCTTTAATCGAGATTAATTCTTGGTTATAAATTATGGCATTTCAATTATATTATAACGCGAAAGTTTTCTTTGACCCAAATCAATAAATGACAAAAAGGTCTTGTTGTCTTTCGTAAAAAGGATGCATGATATGACGGTTGATCTACACCACGCCCAGATCAGCGGTGGGGAGAGATTTTGCACCCCCGTCCACTGTTTCATGTTAACGCGGCCGGGGGGGGTGGAGTGGCTCCACAAAGTGGTTTCCATGGCGGACTCCCCAACTTTAAGTGTCTCCCCCACATCACTCCACACCCCTTGCACAAAACCACAAACAACTCCCTAAGCCCCCCGCAAACCACTCGTGGTTTTCTCTGCCAACGACTCTTTCACCCTGCCAAAACTGTTATCTCTCCACTAATCTCGAGCTGACACCTCACCTATCCATTACTTATTCCTCCCATCTATTACCTCTTTACATGCTTATCCCCCCATTTGGCATACCCATTGTATCCATCCGTTGCAGTCCCGCTCCGTTGCATTTAAAGCTGCTACGGTTATTAACAAAACTGTTACCCCTTCTCGCATCTTATAAATAAAATGAAATTGACCTCTTTGTCACTTTCTTCTGATCATTTTCAATTGTTTGTAGGTTTACAGTATTGCAAAACTTTTGGTCTTCTGCTCAGTCTCTCACTTATAACCATTTTCTTCCTATCTGCCACCATGGCCCCAAAAGAAAAATCCAAGAATAAAACCACAGAGGAAAGTACTGTCACCCCGACCCAGATTGACCTTGACCATATCCTGATTTTCGATTCTATATTCAAAGTTGCAGAAGCCAAGTGTGAGTTTTATTTTTATAAAATACACTTGTGGCTTAAACAAAACTATCTCAACCAGCAAGATCCGATTAGGTTTTGGGAATCCCTGTTACATTTTTATAGGCTCCCAAAGACACATGAATTCCCTAACCTTATTTCCTGGTGTCAAGCCAAGTATGATCTTGTGAAAAGGGCAGTCATGGCTCAGAATGGAGACATTCTGATAACCATTTCTGCTCAAACTATAAATGAAATGCTCTTAGTTCCTCAAATTGACTCCTTGACTCAAATATCACCAACAACACTTATGGATCTATACCATAAGTTAAATTTCCCATAGAGAGCCCAAATATTTCTAAATATTTTTGCCCGAGGATGCAAAATTTCCCAAAAGAAATTCACCTTATTCATCTGCCATGTTTCTTGAATCCTCTAGACATTGCATTTCCTTACTTTCTTATCTGTTAGGATACCCTGATGACCAGTCTATTGATGAGGTTATCCTTGGTTTCTTATCTGTCTTTAATAAATACCAACAACCAGCATTCATGTATAATTATAGCCAATTCTTGGCTGATAATATACATGAATAATTCATGAACTTCACTGTGTACGGACTGTTCAATTATAGCTTTGTAATTGTCCACATGCTTCTTTTCCAACAGGGTGATATGTTACCAATCAAACTCAGCAAACAGGATGAACAAGGAGTGAATCAATCAATGATTCACTGGATAGAAATGGTCAGGGCAACTTCTACCACCTCATAATTTGCAGAATTTGTGGATGCATTTATACATCCAATGGTACAACTCCTTAACAATCAGACATAGCCCAGGATTGGGGATGAAATTAAAAGGATCCTACACTTAGGTGAACAAACCAAAACTGGTGACTGGTATTTATACTAGAACTAAACTAAGATAAGAATAAATGGATGTGAGATTGCACCATACAAGCTGCCCAAATATGTTCCTTTTGTTATAAAATTATATATTATGGAGCAATGGAACACATAAAATATTGTAGAAATATAAACACAGAAAACACATAAAACAAGAGAGACACAGATATACGTGGTTCACCCAGTTTGGTCTACGTCCACCCCGAACAGCCAGTCCTTCCTTTCTATTATCCAGCAAAATGAAGAGACACAACCTACAACAGATCTGCTGTAATATCCTCTGTTTTCTCTCAGTCTCACCTCTCTGTTTCTCGCTCACAAAATACACATCTATATCTCAGCCTCAAATACAATGCCCTCATACAAAGAGAGGGGTTGCCTTCTAGGGCAAAAAACCCTAAACTAAACATAAGTTCTACCGTTAGATCATCCGCCTAATGAACGACCCAGATTGACTAGAAATTACTATACTTTTACAAGGCAATTTTACATCTGTTTTTAGCTTTGGGGGAGCTGCCCCCAAGCCCCCGCCGGGAGACTGCTGGCCCCCGGACCCCACAGCCGGGGGGGATCGGCCCTCCCGGGACCCCCGCAGGGGGACAAGTCCCCCCCGCGTGGAGGGGTGTACAAACTTCCTGGGGTATACATCCAGCTGAAACAAAGACCTCTGAACAATCATGCTCCACACAAAACAATCTCCCACTTGGAGAATGATTGTAGCAACTCCACCGCTGCTTCATTTGCTGGGCAATGACTCCTCTTTGGACCTGGCTGTTTCTCATCTTCATCATCATCATCCTTGAAGGCCAATTGAAACTGAGCATATTCTCAGTTTCTCCCTGGTTACAACTTTTGTTAGCATATCTGCAGGATTTTGGCTAGTGTGTATCTTTTCCAGCTTCAACTCTCCATCTTCCAACACTGATCGTATGAAATGGTACTTGAGCTGTATGTGTTTAGTCCTAGAATGAAATGCTGAGTTCTTTGCAAGATGAATGGCACTTTGGCTATCACTGTATAACGTGCCCAGATCATGCTTCTTACCCAATTCACCCATAAACCTTTGTAACCAAATCATTTCTTTACTAGCCTCTATAGCAACAACATATTTTGCTTATGTTGTTGAAAGCGTAACAACACTTTGGATTTTTGAAACCCAACTGACAGCTATTCCGCCAACAGTAAATACATATCCTGTGGTGCTCCTCCTGTTATCTCTGTCACCTGCCATATCTGCATCAACATATCCCTGTAGAGAAATGTTTGAACCACCAAAGCATAATGCTTGATTTGTCGTACCCTTCAAATATCTGAGAATCCATTTCACTGCCATCCAATGTTCCTTTCCTAGATTGTTCATGTACCTGCTTACAACTCCCACTGCATGTGCAATATCAGGCCTTGTGCAGACCATTGCATACATTAAGCTTCCAACTGCTGATGCATATGGAACTTTAGACATATAATCCATGTCTTCTTGGGTATTTGGGCACATCTCCTTACTAAGTTTGAAATGGCTAGCAAAAGGTGTACTAACTGGTTTTTCATTGTGCATATTAAATCTTTTCAACACCTTTTGTATGTACTATTCTGAGACAATGTTAATTTGCAATTTTTCCTGTCTCTAGTGATTCTCATACCAAGGATTTGTTTTGCAGCTCCAAAATCCTTCATTGCAAATGAATTTGCCAATTTTCTTTTGAGCACATTTATTTCCTGCATGTTAGACACTGCAACAAGCATGTCATACCCTGCAACAAGCATGTCATCTACATACAATAACAATATAATATAGCTGCCATCATTTTGCTTTTTCAGATAAACACAGTGATCAGAGTGGCATCTAGTATAACCTTGTTCAGACATAAACTTGTCAAATTTTAGATACCACTGTCTTGGAGCCTGTTTTAAGCCATACAAACTCTTCTTCAACCTGCACACTAGTTTCTCCTTCCCTTTCACCTCATATCCTTGTGGCTGCTGCATATATATCCCTTCCTCCAAATCCCCATGGAGAAAGGCTGTCTTTACATCTAACTGCTCAAGATGCAAATCTTCAGCTGCTACTAGACTTAAAATAGTTCTGATTGAAGTCATTTTAACAACAGGAGAAAATATTTCCTCAAAATCAATACCTTTCTTCTGTGCAAACCCCTTCACCACAAGTCTAGCTTTGTACCTCTGTTTTCCTCCATCTTCTTCCTTCAGCCTGTAAACCCATTTATTCTTCAATGTAGTTTTTCTTGCAGGCAACCTGACTAAGTCCCAAGTCTGGTTATGCATTAAGAAGTCCATCTCTTCTTCGATGGTTGCCTCCCACTTCTTCCTGCTTTCAACTTGCATTGCTTCTTCATAACATTCAGGTTCACCAGAATCAGTCAACAATAAATAATATAATGAAGGAGAGTATTGTTCACGGGGTCTACTTATCCTGGTAGATTTTCTAACACCACTTTCAGGTGTTTGGGGTGCCTGTTGCTGTTGTGGTGGTTGCTGTTTTTATGGTTGTTGATTATTATTATTTTCAGGCACCTTTACTTTTTCAATGATTTCGTCAAGAACTGCATATTCCTTGTTTTCTTTTTCTTGCTTCGTTTCCTGCAACTAATTCTTATACAAGACCTTTTCATTGAATATTACATCTCTGCTCCTAATGATTTTGTGATTTTCGTAATCATATAAGCGATAACCAAAATCATTAACACCATATCCAATAAAGGTACATTTCTTTGACTTTGCCTCAAGCTTTATTCTATTTTCTTTATCAATATGGACAAATGCCTCACAACCAAAAGGCTTTAAAAAGGAGTAGTTTACCTTTTTGCCTGTCCATGCTTCCTCTGGAACACCACCATCCAAGGAACTTGAAGGCCCTCTGTTTATTAGATAAACAACAGTATCTACAACATCTGCCCAAAACTGTAAAGGCAATCTTGCATGCAATCTCATGCACCTTGCACGCTCCATGATTGTTCTGTTCATCCTTTCTAACACACCATTTTCTTGTGGTGTTCTTGGAACTGTCTTTTCTCTACGAATTCCATGCTCTGAACAGTACCTATCAAAATCTTTGCTGCAATATTCACCTCCATTGTCTGATCTAAGACACTTCAATTTTTTTCCTGTCTCAATCTCAACCAAAGCTTTCCATTTCTTAAAAGTATCAAATACATCAGATTTATTCTTAGTACAATAAATCCAAGTTTTTCTAGTTGCATCATCAATAAAAGTAACATAATAACGAGAGCCACCAAGAGATGATACCTGAGCAGGTCCCCATACATCTGTATGCACAAGCTCTAATTTTTCGCTCTTCTTTTCTTTCCCAACTCTGAGAAATCTGACTCTCTTCTACTTTCCATAAATGCAATTCTCACGGAAGTCCAAATCGACATTCTTCAAACCCGCAACAAATTCCTTGAGTGAAGAATCTTCATCCCCTTTTCACTCATGGGTCCACAAAGTGGTTTCCATGGCGGACTCCCCAACTTTAAGTGTCTCCCCCACATCACTCCACACCCCTTGCACAAAACCATAAACAACTCCTTAAGCCCCCCGCAAACCACTCGTGGTTTTCTCTGCCAACGACTCTTTCACCCCGCCAAAACTGTTATCTCTCCACTAATCTCGAGCTGACAACTCACCTATCCATTACTTATTCCTCCCATCTATTACCTCTTTACATGCTTATCCCCCCATTCGGCATACCCATTGTATGCATCCGTTGCAGTCCCGCTCCGTTGCATTTAAAGCTGCTACGGTTACTAACAAAACTGTTACCCCTTCTCGCATCTTATAAATAAAATGAAATAGACCTCTTTGTCACTTTCTTCTGATCATTTTCAATTGTTTGTAGGTTTACAGTATTGCAAAAATTTTGGTCTTCTGCTCAGTCTCTCACTCATAACCATTTTCTTCCTATTTGCCACCATGGCCCCAAAAGAAAAATCCAAGAATAAAACCACAGAGGAAAGTACTGTCACCCCGACCTAGATTGACCTTGACCATATCCTGATTGTCTATTCTATATTCAAAGTTGCAGAAGCCAAGTGTGAGTTTTATTTTTATAAACTACACTTGTGGCTTAAACAGAACTATCTCAACCAACAAGATCCGATGAGGTTTTGGGAATCCCTGTTACATTTTTATAGGCTCCCAAAGACACATGAATTCCCTAACCTTATTTCCTGGTGTCAAGCCAAGTATGATCTTGTGAAAAGGGCAGTCATGGCTCAGAATGGAGACATTCTGATAACCATTTCTGCTCAAACTATAAATGAAATGCTCTTAGTTCCTCAAATTGACTCCTTGACTCAATTATCACCAACAACACTTATGGATCTATATCATAAGTTAACTTTCCCATAGAGAGCCCAAATATTTCTAAATATTTTTGCCCGAGGACGCAAAATTTCCCAAAAGAAATTCACCTTATTAATGTGCCATGTTTCTTGAATCCTCTAGACATTGCATTTCCTTACTTTCTTATCTATTAGGATACCCTGATGACCAGTCTATTGATGAGGTTATCCTTGGTTTCTTATCTGTCTTTAATAAATACCAACAACCAGCATTCATGTATAATTATAGCCAATTCCTGGCTGATAATATACATGAATAATTCATGAAATTCACTGTGTAGGGACTGTTCAATTATAGCTTTGTAATTGTCCACATGCTTCTTTTCCAACAGGGTGATATGTTACCAATCAAACTCAGCAAACAGGATGAACAAGGAGTGAATCAATCAATGATTCACTGGATAGAAATGGTCAGGGCAACTTCTACCACCTCATAATTTGAAGAATTTGTGGATGCATTTATACATCCAATGGTACAACTCCTTAACAGTCAGACAGAGCCCAGGATTGGGGATGAAATTAAAAGGATCCTACACTTAGGTGAACAAACCAAAACTGGTGACTGGTATTTATACTAGAAATAAACTAAGATAAGAATAAATGGATGTGAGATTGCACCATACAAGCTGCCCAAATATGTTCCTTTTGTTATAAAATTATATATTATGGAGCAATGGAACACATAAAATATTGCAGAAATATAAACACAGAAAACACATAAAACAAGAGAGACACAGATATACGTGGTTCACCCAGTTTGGGCTACGTCCACCCCGAACAGCCAGTCCTTCCTTTCTATTATCCAGCAAAATGAAGAGACACAACCTACAACAGATCCGCTGTAATATCCTCTGTTTTCTCTCACAGTCTCACCTCTCTGTTTCTCGCTCACAAAATACACATCTATATCTCAGCCTCAAATAAAATGCCCTCATACAAAGAGAGGGGTTTCCTTCTAGGGCAAAAAACCCTAAACTAAACATAAGTTCTACCGTTAGATCATCCGCCTAATGAACAGCCCAGATTGACTAGAAATTACTATACTTTTACAAGGCAATTTTACATCTATTTTTAGCTTCGGGGGCGCTGCCCCCAAGCCCCCGCCGGGGGACTGCTGGCCCCCGGACCCCCCAGCCGGGGGGATCGGCGCCCCCGGGACCCCCGCAGGGGGACAAGTCCTCCCCGCGTGGAGGGGTGTACAAACTTCCTGGGGTATACATCCAGCTGAAACAAAGAACTTTGAACAATCATGCTCCACACAAAACAATCTCCCACTTGGAGAATGATTGTAGCAACTCCATCGCTGCTTCATTTGCTGGACAATGAATCCTCTTTGGACATGGCTGTTTCTCATCTTCATCATCATCCTTGAAGGCCAATTGAAACTGAGCATATTCTCAGTTTCTCCCTGGTTACAACTTTTGTTAGCATATCTGCAGGATTTTGGCTAGTGTGTCTCTTTTCCAGCTTCAACTCTCCATCTTCCAACACTAATCGTATGAAATGGTACTTGAGCTGTATGTGTTTAGTCCTAGAATGAAATGCTGAGTTCTTTGCAAGATGAATGGCACTTTGGCTATCACTGTATAACGTGCCCATATCATGCTCCTTACCCAATTCACCCATAAACCTTTGTAACCAAATCATTTCTTTACTAGCCTCTATAGCAGCAACATATTCTGCTTATGTTGTTGAAAGCGTAACAACACTTTGGATTTTTGAAACCCAACTGACAGCTATTCCGCCAACAGTAAATACATATCCTGTGGTGCTCCTCCTGTTATCTCTGTCACCTGCCATATCTGCATCAACATATCCCAGTAGAGAAATTTTTTAACCACCAAAGCATAATGCTTGATTTGTGGTACCTTTCAAATATCTGAGAATCCATTTCACTGCCATCCAATGTTCCTTTCCTAGATTGTTCATGTACCTGCTTACAACTCCCACTGCATGTGCAATATCAGGCCTTGTGCAGACCATTGCATACATTAAGCTTCCAACTGCTGATGCATATGGAACTTTAGACATATAATCCATGTCTTCTTGGGTATTTGGGCACATCTCCTTACTAAGTTTGAAATGGCTAGCAAAAGGTGTACTAACTGGTTTTTCATTGTGCATATTAAATCTTTTCAACACCTTTTGTATGTACTATTCTGAGACAATGTTAATTTGCAATTTTTCTTGTCTCTAGTGATTCTCATACCAAGGATTTGTTTTGCAGCTCCAAATTCCTTCATTGCAAATGAATTTGCCAATTTTCTTTTGAGCACATTTATTTCCTGCATGTTAGACACTGCAACAAGCATGTCATAACCTGCAATAAGCATGTCATCTACATACAATAACAATATAATATAGCTGCCATCATTTTGCTTTTTCAGATAAACACAGTGATCAGAGTGGCATCTAGTATAACCTTGTTCAGGCATAAACTTGTCAAATTTTAGATACCACTGTCTTGGAGCCTGTTTTAAGCCATACAAACTCTTCTTCAACCTGCACACTAGTTTCTCCTTCCCTTTCACCTCATATCCTTGTGGCTGTTGCATATATATCCCTTCCTCCAAATCCCCATGGAGAAAGGCTGTCTTTACATCTAACTGCTCAAGATGCAAATCTTCAGCTGCTACTAGACTTAAAATAGTTCTGATTGAAGTCATTTTAACAACAGGAGAAAATATTTCCTCAAAATCAATACCTTTCTTCTGTGCAAACCCCTTCACCACAAGTCTAGCTTTGTACCTCTGTTTTCCTCCATCTTCTTCCTTCAGCCTGTAAACCCATTTATTCTTCAATGTAGTTTTTCTTGCAGGCAACCTGACTAAGTCCCAAGTCTGGTTATGCATTAAGAAGTCCATCTCTTCTTCCATGGCTGCCTCCCACTTCTTCCTACTTTCAACCTGCATTGCTTCTTCATAACATTCGGGTTCACCAGAATCAGTCAACAATAAATAATATAATGAAGGAGAGTATTGTTCACGGGATCTACTTATCCTGGTAGATCTTTTAACACCACTTTTAGGTGTTTAGGGTGCCTGTTGCTGTTGTGGTGGTTGCTGTTTTTGTGGTTGTTGATTATTATTATTTTCAGGCACCTTTACTTTTTCAGTGATTTCATCAAGAACTGCATATTCCTTGTTTTCTTTTTCTTGCTTCTTTTCCTGCAACTAATTCTTATACAAGACCTTTTCATTGAATATTACATCTCTGCTCCTCTTGATTTTGTGATTTTCGTAATCATATAAGCGATAACCAAAATCATTAACACCATATCCAATAAAGCTACATTTCTTTGACTTTTCCTCAAGCTTTGTTCTATTTTCTTTATCAATATGGACAAATGCCTCACAACCAAAAGGCTTTAAAAAGGAGAAGTTTACCTTTTTTCCTGTCCATGCTTCCTCTGGAACACCACCATCCAAGGAACTTGAAGGCCCTCTGTTTATTAGATAAACATCAGTATCTATAACATCTGCCCAAAACTGTAAAGGAAATCCTGCATGCAATCTCATGCACCTTGCATGCTCCATGATTGTTATGTTCATCCTTTCTGACACACCATTTTCTTGTGGTGTTCTTGGAACTGTCTTTTCTCTGCGAATTCCATGCTCTGAACAGTACCTATCAAACTCTTTGCTGCAATATTCACCTCCATTGTCTGATCTAAGACACTTCAATTTTTTTCCTGTCTCAATCTCATCCAAAGCTTTCCATTTCTTAAAAGTATCAAATACATCAGATTTATTCTTAATACAATAAATCCAAGTTTTTCTAGTTGCATCATCAATAAAAGTAACATAATAACATGAGCCATCGAGAGATGATACCTGAGTAGGTCCCCATACATCTGTATGCACAAGCTCTAATTTTTCGCTCTTCTTTTCTTTCCCAACTCTGAGAAATCTGACTCTCTTCTGTTTTCTATAAATGCAATTCTCACGGAAGTCCAAATCGACATTCTTCAAACCCGGCAACAAATTCCTTGAGTGAAGAATCTTCATCCCCTTTTCACTCATGGGTCCACAAAGTGGTTTCCATGGCGGACTCCCCAACTTTAATTGTCTCCCCCAAATCACTCCACACCCCTTGCACAAAACCACAAACAACTACCTAAGCCCCCCGCAAACCACTCGTGGTTTTCTCTGCCAACGACTCTTTCACCCCGACAAAACTGTTATCTCTCCACTAATCTCGAGCTGACACCTCACCTATCCATTACTTATTCCTCCCATCTATTACCTATTTACATGCTTATCCCCCCATTCGGCATACCCATTGTATCCATCCGTTGCAGTCCCGCTCCTTTGCATTTAAAGCTGCTACGGTTATTAACAAAACTGTTACCCCTTCTCGCATCTTATAAATAAAACGAAATTGACCTCTTTGTCACTTTCTTCTGATCATTTTCAATTGTTTGTAGGTTTACAGTATTGCAAAAATTTTGGTCTTCTGCTCAGTCTCTCACTTATAACCATTTTCTTCCTATCTGCCACCATGGCCCCAAAAGAAAAATCCAAGAATAAAACCACAGAGGAAAGTACTGTCACCCCGACCGAGATTGACCTTGACCATATCCTGATTGTCGATTCTATATTCAAAGCTGCAGAAGCCAAGTGTGAGTTTTATTTTTATAAACTACACTTGTGGCTTAAACAGAACTATCTCAAACAACAAGATCCGATTAGGTTTTGGGAATCCCTGTTACATTTTTATAGGCTCCCAAAGACACATGAATTCCCTAACCTTATTTCCTGGTGTCAAGCCAAGTATGATCTTGTGAAAAGGGCAGTCATGGCTCAGAATGGAGACATTCTGATAACCATTTCTGCTCAAACTATAAATGAAATGCTCTTAGTTCCTCAAATTGATTCCTTGACTCAATTATCACCAACAACACTTATGGATCTATACCAAAAGTTAACTTTCCCATAGAGAGCCCAAATATTTCTAAATATTTTTGCCCGAGGACACAAAATTTCCCAAAAGAAATTCACCTTATTCATCTGCCATGTTTCTTGAATCCTCTAGACATTGCATTTCCTTACTTTCTTATCTGTTAGGATACCCTGATGACCAGTCTATTGATGAGGTTATCCTTGGTTTCTTATCCGTCTTTAATAAATACCAACAACCAGCATTCATGTATAATTATAGCCAATTCTTGGCTGATAATATACATGAATAATTCATGAACTTCACTGTGTAGGGACTATTCAATTATAGCTTTGTAATTGTCCACATGCTTCTTTTCCAACAGGGTGATATGTTACCAATCAAACTCAACAAACAGGATGAACAAGGAGTGAATCAATCAACGATTCATTGGATAGAAATGGTCAGGGCAACTTCTACCACCTCATAATTTGCAGAATTTGTGGATGCATTTATACATCCAATGGTACAACTCCTTAACAGTCAGACAAAGCCCAGGATTGGGGATGAAATTAAAAGGATCCTACACTTAGGTGAACAAACCAAAACTGGTGATTGGTATTTATACTAGAACTAAACTAAGATAAGAATAAATGCATGTGAGATTGCACCATACAAGCTGCCCAAATATGTTCCTTTTGCTATAAAATTATATATTATGGAGCAATGGAACACATAAAATATTGTAGAAATATAAACACAGAAAACACATAAAACAAGAGAGACACAGATATACGTGGTTCACCCAGTTTGGGCTACGTCCACCCCGAACAGCCAGTCCTTCCTTTCTATTATCCAGCAAAATGAAGAGACACAACCTACAGCAGATCTGCTGTAATATCCTCTGTTTTCTCTCACAGTCTCACCTCTCTGTTTCTCGCTCACAGAATACACATCTATATCTCAGCCTCAAATACAATGCCCTCATACAAAGAGAGGGATTTCCTTCTAGGGCAAAAAACCCTAAACTAAACATAATTTCTACCGTTAGATCATCTGCCTAATGAACGGCCCAGATTGACTAGAAATTACTATACTTTTACAAGGCAATTTTACATCTGTTTTTAGCTTCGGGGGCACTGCCCCCAAGCCCCCGCCGGGGGACTGCTGGCCCCCGGACCCCCCAGCTGGGGGGATTGGCACCCCCAGGACCCCCGCAGGGGGACAAGTCCCCCCCGCGTGGAGGGGTGTACAAACTTCCTGGGGTATACATCCAGCTGAAACAAAGACCTCTGAACAATCATGCTCCACACAAAACAATCTCCCACTTGGAGAATGATTGTAGCAACTCCACCGCTGCTTCATTTGCTGGACAATGACTCCTCTTTGGACCTGGCTGTTTCTCATCTTCATCATCATCATCCTTGAAGGCCAATTGAAACTGAGCATATTCTCAGTTTCTCCCTGGTTACAACTTTTGTTAGCATATCTGCAGGATTTTGGCTAGTGTGTATCTTTTCCAGCTTCAACTCTCCATCTTCCAACACTGATCGTATGAAATGGTACTTGAGCTGTATGTGTTTAGTCCTAGAATGAAATGCTGAGTTCTTTGCAAGATGAATGGCACTTTGGCTATCACTGTATAACGTGCCCATATCATGCTCCTTACCCAATTCACCCATAAACCTTTGTAACCAAATCATTTCTTTACTAGCCTCTATAGCAACAACATATTCTGCTTATGTTGTTGAAAGCGTAACAACACTTTGGATTTTTGAAACCCAACTGACAGCTATTCCTCCAACAGTAAATACATATCCTGTGGTGCTCCTCCTATTATCTCTGTCACCTGCCATATCTGCATCAACATATCCCTGTAGAGAAATGTTTGAACCACCAAAGCATAATGCTTGATTTGTGGTACCTTTCAAATATCTGAGAATCCATTTCACTGCCATCCAATGTTCCTTTCCTAGATTGTTCATGTACCTGCTTACAACTCCCACTGCATGTGCAATATCAGGCCTTGTGCAGACCATTGCATACATTAAGCTTCCAACTGCTGATGCATATGGAACTTTAGACATATAATCCATGTCTTCTTGGGTATTTGGGCACATCTCCTTACTAAGCTTGAAATGGATAGCAAAAGGTGTACTAACTGGTTTTTCATTGTGCATATTAAATCTTTTCAACACCTTTTGTATGTACTATTCTGAGACAATGTTAATTTGCGATTTTTCCTGTCTCTAGTGATTCTCATACCAAGGATTTGTTTTGCAGCTCCAAAATCCTTCATTGCAAATGAATTTGCCAATTTTATTTTGAGCACATTTATTTCCTGCATGTTAGACACTACAACAAGCATGTCATACCCTGCAACAAGCATGTCATCTACATACAATAACAATATAATATAGCTGCCATCATTTTGCTTTTTCAGATAAACACAGTGATCAGAGTGGCATCTAGTATAACCTTGTTCAGACATAAACTTGTCAAATTTTAGATACCACTGTCTTGGAGCCTGTTTTAAGCCATACAAACTCTTCTTCAACCTGCACACTAGTTTCTCCTTCCCTTTCACCTCATATCCTTGTGGCTGCTGCATATATATCCCTTCCTCCAAATCCCCATGGAGAAAGGCTGTCTTTACATCTAACTGCTCAAGATGCAAATCTTCAGTTGCTACTAGACTTAAAAAAGTTCTGATTGAAGTCATTTTAACAACAGGAGAAAATATTTCCTCAAAATCAATACCTTTCTTCTGTGTAAACCCCTTCACCACAAGTCTAGCTTTGTACCTCTGTTTTCCTCCATCTTCTTCCTTCAGCCTGTAAACCCATTTATTCTTCAATGTAGTTTTTCTTGCAGGCAACCTGACTAAGTCCCAAGTCTGGTTATGCATTAAGAAGTCCATCTCTTCTTCCATGGCTGCCTCCCACTTCTTCTTGTTTTCAACCTGCATTGCTTCTTCATAACATTCGGGTTCACCAGAATCAGTCAACAATAAATAATATAATGAAGGAGAGTATTGTTCAGGGGGTCTACTTATCCTGGTAGATCTTCTAACACCACTTTCAGGTGTTTGGGGTGCCTGTTGCTGTTGTGGTGGTTGCTGTTGTTGATTATTATTATTTTCAGGCACCTTTACTTTTTTAGTGATTTCGTCAAGAACTGCATATTCCTTGTTTTCTTTTTCTTGCTTCTTTTCCTGCAACTAATTCTTATACAAGACCTTTTCATTGAATATTACATCTCTGCTCCTAATGATTTTGTGATTTTCGTAATCATATAAGCGATAACCAAAATCATTAACACCATATCCAATAAAGGTACATTTCTTTGACTTTGCCTCAAGCTTTTTTCTATTTTATTTATCAATATGGACAAATGCCTCACAACCAAAAGGCTTTAAAAAGGAGTAGTTTACCTTTTTTCCTGTCCATGCTTCCTCTGGAACACCACCATCCAAGGAACTTGAAGGCCCTCTGTTTATTAGATAAACATCAGTATCTACAGCATCTGCCCAAAACTGTAAAGGCAATCCTGCATGCAATCTCATGCACCTTGCACGCTCCATGATTGTTCTGTTCATCCTTTCTGACACACCATTTTCTTGTGGTGTTCTTGGAACTGTCTTTTCTCTGTGAATTCCATGCTCTGAACAGTACCTATCAAACGCTTTGCTACAATATTCACCTCCATTGTCTGATCTAAGACACTTCAATTTTTTTCCTGTCTCAATCTCAACCAAAGCTTTCCATTTCTTAAAAGTATCAAATACATAAGATTTATTCTTAATACAATAAATCCAAGTTTTTCTAGTTGCATCATCAATAAAAGTAACATAATAACGAGAGCCACCGAGAGATGATACCTGAGCAGGTCCCCATACATCTGTATGCACAAGCTCTAATTTTTCGCTCTTCTTTTCTTTCCCAACTTTGAGAAATCTGACTCTCTTCTGTTTTCCATAAATGCAATTCTCACGGAAGTCCAAATCGACATTCTTCAAACCCGGCAACAAATTCCTTGAGTGAAGAATCTTCATCCCCTTTTAACTCATGGGTCCACAAAGTGGTTTCCATGGCGGACTCCCCAACTTTAAGTGTCTCCCCCACATCACTCCACACCCCTTGCACAAAACCACAAACAACTCCCTAAGCCCCCCGCAAACCACTCGTGGTTTTCTCTCCCAACAGCTCTTTCACCCCGCCAAAACTGTTATCTCTCCACTAATCTCGAGCTGACACCTCACCTATCCATTACTTATTCCTCCCATCTATTACCTCTTTACATGCTTATCCCCCCATTCGGCATACCCATTGTATCCATCCGTTGCAGTCCCGCTCCGTTGCATTTAAAGCTGCTACGGTTATTAACAAAACTGTTACCCCTTCTCGCATCTTATAAATAAAACGAAATTGACCTCTTTGTCACTTTCTTCTGATCATTTTCAATTGTTTGTAGGTTTACAGTATTGCAAAACTTTTGGTCTTCTGCTCAGTCTCTCAATTATAACCATTTTCTTCCTATCTGCCACCATGTCCCCAAAAGAAAAATCCAAGAATAAAACCACAGAGGAAAGTACTGTCACCCCGACCCAGATTGACCTTGACCATATCCTGATTGTCGATTCTATATTCAAAGTTGCAGAAGCCAAGTGTGAGTTTTATTTATAAACTAGACTTGTGGCTTAAACAGAACTATCTCAACCAGCAAGATCCGATGAGGTTTTGGGAATCCCTGTTACATTTTTATAGGCTCCAAAGACACATGAATTCCCTAACCTTATTTCCTGGTGTCAAGCCAAGTATGATCTTGTGAAAAGGGCAGTCATGGCTCAGAATGGAGACATTCTGATAGCCATTTCTGCTCAAACTATAAATGAAATGCTCTTAGTTCCTCAAATTGACTCCTTGACTCAATTATCACCAACAACACTTATGGATCTATACCATAAGTTAACTTTCCCATAGAGAGCCCAAATATTTCTAAATATTTTTGCCCGAGGACACAAAATTTCCCAAAAGAAATTCACCTTATTCATCTGCCATGTTTCTTGAATCCTCTAGACATTGCATTTCCTTACTTTCTTATCTGTTAGGATACCCTGATGACCAGTCTATTGATGAGGTTATCCTTGGTTTCTTATCTGTCTTTAATAAATACCAACAACCAGCATTCATGTATAATTATAGCCAATTCTTGGCTGATAATATACATGAATAATTCATGAACTTCACTGTGTAGGGACTGTTCAATTATAGCTTTGTAATTGTCCACATGCTTCTTTTCCAACAGGGTGATATGTTACCAATCAAACTCAGCAAACAGGATGAACAAGGAGTGAATCAATCAACGATTCACTGGATAGAAATGGTCAGGGCAACTTCTACCACCTCATAATTTGCAGAATTTGTGGATGCATTTATACATCCAATGGTACAACTCCTTAACAGTCAGACAGAGCCCAGGATTGGGGATGAAATTAAAAGGATCCTACACTTAGGTGAACATACCAAAACTATGACTGTATTTATACTAGAACTAAACTAAGATAAGAATAAATGGATGTGAGATTGCACCATACAAGCTGCCCAAATATGTTCCTTTTGTTATAAAATTATATATTATGGAGCAATGGAACACATAAAATATTGTAGAAATATAAACACAGAAAACGCATAAAACAAGAGAGACACAGATATACGTGGTTCACCCAGTTTGGGCTACGTCCACCCCGAACAGCCAATCCTTCCTTTCTATTATCCAGCAAAATGAAGAGACACAACCTACAGCAGATCCGCTATAATATCCTTTGTTTTCTCTCATAGTCTCACCTCTCTGTTTCTCGCTCACAAAATACACATCTATATCTCAGCCTCAAATACAATGCCCTCATACAAAGAGAGGGGTTACCTTCTAGGGCAAAAAACCCTAAACTAAACATAAGTTCTACCGTTAGATCATCCGCCTAATGAACGACCCAGATTGACTAGAAATTACTATACTTTTACAAGGCAATTTTACATCTATTTTTAGCTTCGGGGGCGCTGCCCCCAAGCCCCCGCCGGGGGACTGCTGGCCCCCCAGACCCCCCAGCCAGGGGGGATCGGCCCCCCCGGGACCCCCGCGGGGGGACAAGTCCCCCCCGCGTGGAGGGGTGTACAAACTTCCTGGGTATACATCCAGCTGAAACAAAGACCTCTGAACAATCATGCTCCACACAAAACGATCTCCCACTTGGAGAATGATTGTAGCAACTCCACCGCTGCTTCATTTGCTGGACAATGACTCGTCTTTGGACCTGGCCATTTCTCATCTTCATCATCATCCTTGAAGGCCAATTCAAACTGAGCATATTCTCAGTTTCTCCCTGGTTACAACTTTTGTTAGCATATCTGCAGGATTTTGGCTAGTGTGTATTTTTTCCAGCTTCAACTCTCCATCTTCCAACACTGATCGTATGAAATTGTACTTGAGCTGTATGTGTTTAGTCCTAGAATGAAATACTGAGTTCTTTGCAAGATGAATGGCACTTTGGCTATTACTGTATAACGTACCCATATCATGCTCCTTACCCAGTTCACCCATAAACCTTTGTAACCAAATTATTTCTTTACTAGCCTCTATAGCAGCAACATATTCTGCTTATGTTGTTGAAAGCGTAACAACACTTTGGATTTTTGAAACCCAACTGACAGCTATTCCGCCAACAGTAAATACATATCCTGTGGTGCTCCTCCTGTTATCTCTGTCACCTGCCATATCTGCATCAACATATCCCTGTAGAGAAATGTTTGAACCACCAAAGCATAATGCTTGATTTGTGGTACCTTTCAAATATATGAGAATCCATTTCACTGCCATCCAATGTTCCTTTCCTAGATTGTTCATGTACTTGCTTACAACTCCCACTGCATGTGCAATATCAGGCCTTGTGCAGACCATTGCATACATTAAGCTTCCAACTACTGATGCATATGGAACTTTAGACATATAATCCATGTCTTCTTGGGTATTTGGGCACATCTCCTTACTAAGTTTGAAATGGCTAGCAAAAGGTGTACTAACTGGTTTTTCATTCTGCATATTAAATCTTTTCAACACCTTTTGTATGTACTATTCTGAGACAATGTTAATTTGCGATTTTTCCTGTCTCTAGTGATTCTCATACCAAGGATTTGTTTTGCAGCTCCAAAATCCTTCATTGCAAATGAATTTACCAATTTTCTTTTGAGCACATTTATTTCCTGCATGTTAGACACTGCAACAAGCATGTCATACCCTGCAACAAGCATGTCATCTACATACAATAACAATATAATATAGCTGCCATCATTTTGCTTTTTCAGATAAACACAGTGATCAGAGTGGCATCTAGTATAACCTTGCTCAGACATAAACTTGTCAAATTTTAGATACCACTGTCTTGGAGCCTATTTTAAGCCATACAAACTCTTCTTCAACCTGCACACTAGTTTCTCCTTCCCTTTCACCTCATATCCTTGTGGCTGCTGCATATATATCCCTTCCTCTAAATCCCCATGGAGAAAGGCTGTCTTTACATCTAACTGCTCAAGATGCAAATCTTCAGCTGCTACTAGACTTAAAATAGTTCTGATTGAAGTCATTTTAACAACAGGAGAAAATATTTCCTCAAAATCAATACCTTTCTTCTGTGCAAACTCCTTCACCAAAAGTCTAGCTTTGTACCTCTGTTTTCCTCCATCTTCTTCCTTCAGCCTATAAACCCATTTATTCTTCAATGTAGTTTTTCTTGCAGGCAACCTGACTAAGTCCCAAGTCTGGTTATGCATTAAGAAGTCCATCTCTTCTTCCATGGCTGCCTCCCACTTCTTCTTGCTTTCATCCTGCATTGCTTCTTCATAACATTCGGGTTCACCAGAATCAGTCAACAATAAATAATATAATGAAGGAGAGTATTGTTCACGGGGTCTACTTATCCTGGTAGATCTTCTAACACCACTTTCAGGTGTTTGGGGTGCCTGTTGTTGTTGTGGTGGTTGTTGTATTTGTGGTTGTTGATTATTATTATTTTCAGGCACCTTTACTTTTTCAGTGATTTCGTCAAGAACTGCATATTCCTTGTTTTCTTTTTCTTGCTTGTTTTCCTGCAACTAATTCTTATACAAGACCTTTTCATTGAATATTACATCTCTGCTCCTAATGATTTTGTGATTTTCGTAATCATATAAACGATAACCAAAATCATTAACACCATATCCAATAAAGGTACATTTCTTTGACCTTGCCTCAAGCTTTGTTCTATTTTCTTTATCAATATGGACAAATTCCTTACAACCAAAAGGCTTTAAAAAGGAGTAGTTTACCTTTTTGCCTGTCCATGTTTCCTCTGGAACACCACCATCCAAGGAACTTGAAGGCCCTCTGTTTATTAGATAAACAACAATATCTACAGCATCTGCCCAAAACTGTAAAGGCAATCCTGCATGCAATCTCATGCACCTTGCACGCTCCATGATTGTTCTGTTCATCCTTTCTGACACACCATTTTCTTGTGGTGTTCTTGGAACTGTCTTTTCTCTGTGAATTCCATGCTCTGAACAGTACCTATCAAACTCTTTGCTGCAATATTCACCTCCATTGTCTGATTTAAGACACTTCAATTTTTTTCCTGTCTCAATCTCAACCAAAGCTTTCCATTTCTTAAAAGTATCAAATACATCAAATTTATTCTTAATACAATAAATCCAAGTTTTTCTAGTTGCATCATCAATAAAAGTAACATAATAATGAGAGCCACCGAGAGATGATACCTGAGCAGGTCCCCATACATCTGTATGCACAAGCTCTAATTTTTCGCTCTTCTTTTCTTTCCCAACTCTGAGAAATCTGACTCTCTTCTGTTTTCCATAAATGCAATTCTCACGGAAGTCCAAATCGACATTCTTCAAACCCGGCATCAAATTCCTTGAGTGAAGAATCTTCATCCCCTTTTCACTCATGTGTCCAAGCCTATGATGCCATAATGTTGCATCTGCTCCTTTGGAAGTTAAAGCATTAACAGAGTTAGAAATACCATTGCATAAATATAATGTACCAACCTTTTCACCTTTTGCTATTACCAGGGCTCCTTTGGTGACCTTCCAAGCTTTATCTGTGAAAGTTGTCACACAACCTTCACCGCCTAATTGCCCTGTTGAAATCAGATTTTTCCTTACCTCCTTTAGTAGCCATTGGTTTCCATTCTGATGTTTTACAAGAACCTTACCCATTCCAACAATTTTACAGGGTTTATCATCACCCAAATGAACTTGTCCAAAATCTCCTTGAACATAGTCATGAAAGTATTTCTTATCAGGTGTGGCATGGAATGAGGCCTCTGAATCTACCACCCAGGAATCAGTGATATTTTCGAAAGAAAGAATCAAAGCATCTTGTAACACCTCACCTGTCACATTTGCTTCATGATTGTTTTCTTGTTGTGCATCTCCTTCTTTTCCCTTCCAATATCTACAGTCTTTCTTTAGGTGTCCTTTCTTTCTGCATTTCCAGCACACTATCCCCGATTTGTACTTGGATCTACCTTTGCTATATTTACTGCAATATCCTGAGCTCTTTCCTCTTTCCATTTTTCTTCCCCTAGACTCTGCACTCAAAGCATTACTCGATGTCTCACCAGAGCTTTTCCGTCGCATTTCCTCGCTAAGGATAGCACCGACAACATCATCAAACTTTAAAGTACTAGATCTAGAGAGAGAGTTACTAATGGCCATTACTAAACCATTCCAACTTTCTGGTAATGAGCACAAGAATAACAGAGCTCTAACTTCATCTTCAAAGTTTACCCCTACAGAACTTAACTGACTTGTAACTGTATTAAAATCATTTAAATGATCTACAACAGATCCACCTTCCGACATCTTCATATTAAATAACCGTTTCATAAGAAATACCTTGTTTGAGGCTGAGGGTTTTTCATATAGTTTTGACAATGCCTGAATCAAACCCTCTATCGTTTTTTCCTTCGAAATGTTGAAGGAAACTGACGCAACGAGGCACAACTGTATTGTTCCGAGTGCCTTTCTATCGAGAAGGTTCCATTCTTCATTTGTCATAGCCGTCGGCTTCTTTGTTTTTCTGCTCAATGGTAGGTAGAGATCTTTCTGATACAGATAATCTTCCATCTGCATCTTCCATAGCGAGAAGTTTTTGCCGTTAAATTTCTTGACCCTCACTTACCATCTTCCGCCATTGCTCCCACTCGAATGAGGAATCCTTCTTTCCTGCGAGTTTATCAGCCAAATAGACCTTCGGCTCTGATACCCGTTGTTATAAAATTATATATTACGGAGCAATGGAACACATAAAATATTGCAGAAATATAAACACAGAAAATGCATAAAACAAGAGAGACACAAACATACGTGTTTCACCCAGTTTGGGCTACGTCCACCCCGAACAGCCAGTCCTTCCTTTCTATTATCTAGTAAAATGAAGAGACACAACCTACAACAGATCCGCTGTAATATCCTCTGTTTTCTCTCACAGTCTCACCTCTCTATTTCTCGCTCACAGAATGCACATCTATATCTCAGCTTCAAATACAATGCCCTCATACAAAGAGAGGGGTTGCCTTCTAGGGAAAAAAAACCCTAAACTAAACATAAGTTCTACCGTCAGATCATCCGCCTAATGAACGACCCAGATTGACTAGAAATTACTATACTTTTACAAGGCAATTTTACATCTGTTTTGAGCTTCGGGGGCACTGCCTCTGAGCCCCCGCCGGGGGACCACTGGCTCCCGGACCCCCCAGCCGGGGGGGATTGGCCCCCCCGGACCCCCGCGGGGGGGGGACAAGTACCCCCCGCGTGGAGGGGTGTACAAACTTCTTAGGGTATACATCCAGCTGAAACAAAGACCTCTGAACAATCATGCTCCACACACAACACCTTTGAGGATATTTTATCTAGAATATATCAGGCAAATGATTCACATGGATGAGCTACATTTTGTGTCAAGTAAAAAAAATTCTCAGTTCAAGCTTAAAGCACAGATTGGGTCATTTATTTGCAACATCGGATCCGCTGGTGTTGAGGTAGATGAATTATTGAAGAAGATGAATTTCCAGCCTAGTTTCACCTGGTCCTATGATCCTTTTGGCATCATTTCTCCCTCAAGGGTTAGTTTCAAGATGACTCTTTATAACCATACTCCAAGGCCAAAAATTGAAAAGTTTATGAATCAAGAAATATGGATTGTTGAGACTCTTCAAGAAGCAGATGAGCAAGTTTTGTCTACTCCTATTGACCAGACTCCAGTTTCTAAGAGCAAGCAACAGAAAAGGATGAGAGAGGAAACTTCATCCACTGAAGATGTGCTGAAAGGGTTCATTTTTCGTCAAAAGGATCCTAAAATCATCTTGGCCACATCAACAAAAGAGACTCCAATAGTAATCATTGATCTTGGAGATCCAAAAGTGTCTACATCAGCATGAGTTAGTACTTCAACAACTCCTGCCATAGTTAGTGCTTCAACTTCTCCTCCTACAAATTCACTTCTAGAGAGCCTCTAGAAATTATTCAGTCAATAGGAACCAGCACCTCGGGTGACCAAAACATATTTTCAAGGTTCCTAGAAATTAAGCAGAAAAATGAGACTTTAAAGTCCAATGTGTACAATTAGTTCTGGAAGAAAACTTCCACCTTCCAACATAGGCTCCTTTATGCTTTCGACCGTGAGAAGGGAAAAATGTAAATAACTTTCTTACAAGCCCAGATTCCATTCCCTAAATCACCATCTGATTACAAGAAGATAATGTTCTCATTTGACACCAGTCAAATCCATCCGATTGACCAGATGGACATGCATAGACAGGCTGGTGATATGTTGTTTTCTACTATGAAACTATAGCCATGTCTCTTTCTAAACTCAAGACTACTCTATCAAATGTCGAGTCCCAACTTAAGTTAGAAAAAATCTCCTCTCTTGCTAAAGACAACATAATAAAATCACTAGAGGATTTTGTGATTAAAGTGGGATATGATGCCTAGGATGTAAAAGCTGTAGAACTACTCCTTAAGTAATGGCAGAAGTGTCCTCAGACACATAATTTTATTAATCAGAAAAACAATTACATAATTGATTTGCAAGAGTTTACACCCGAACAACCAAACACTCTTGCAATGAGCTATTTATAAGCTCCATGTCCTAACTACCTCTAATTATGGATCACTTATTAAATAACTAGTGTCCATTTACATTAAATGCTATTCAAACCAACTAGCTAACTAATCTCCTAAAATAGAGCCTAAGATACGACACATTTGGAGAGTCATATACTGTTACAACAATATACTAATTTCTAATTGTCTCCATTAAATAATTAATCATTCTAGAATAATAATTTTTAATTTAATTTCTTAAATTAATAATTATTTTATTTCAATTTTATAACCTATGATAATAAATTATTTTTGGATCATCTAACATTCCCCCCTATGATCCAAAGATACATTACAACAGATACCAAGTTCATCCTTGAACTTAGTAAATTTTATTCTGCCAAGCGATTTCGTGAAAATGTCGGAGATCTGATCTTCGGAAGGACAATAAACTGGCTTGAGGACATCTTTGGCAATGAGAGATCTGATATGATGATACTTGGTGTCCACATGCTTTGTCTTTGAATGAAAAACTGGGTTCTTGGCAAGTTTGATGGCTGACTGGCTGTCAATGAATAATGATGTAGCTTCTGCCTGAGAAATGCCCAAGTCCTGCAAAATTCTGCGCAACCAAACAATTTCACATGCTGCTTCCCATGCTGAAATGTACTCTGCTTCTACTGAAGAAGTGGCCACTGTAGCTTGTTTCTTACAACTCCAAGATACTGCTGCTGATCCCATGTTCAGTAAATAACTTGATGTTGATGCTCGATCATCAATACTCCCAGCAAAGTCGGCATCAGAATATCCACCAAGTACAAAATTTTTAGTCTTTGTGTAAAGAAGACCAAAATCTTTTGTTCCTTGGATATATCGAAGAACTCTTTTGGCTGCATTCCAGTGGCTGTCTCGTGGTTCCTGCATAAAACGTGAAAGAATACTGACTGCATAAGATAGATCAGGACGAGTATTTGTCAAATAAATCAAGCTGCCAATCAACTGTCTGTAAGTTGTACTGTCCACCTTTCCCCCCCCTTCAAATTTTGAAAGTTTCAAGTTTTGCTCCATGGGGGTAAGAACGGGCTTGCAATCCTACATGCCAAAATGCTGAAGAACCTCTGTTGCATACTTACTTTGAGAAATGAAAATATGATGTGGACGTTGGAAGACTTCAACTCCAAGATAGTAGTGAAGTAATCCCAAATCTGTCATCTTAAAACCTGCATGTAACTCCTTTTTTACCTGTGCAATATGATCATCATGGTTGCCAGTAATGATCAAATCATCTACATACATAACAAGAATTACCAGATATTTTCCCTGTTGTCGCACATACAAAGTATCATCAGATTCACTTCTTTGAAAACCAACTTTCTTAAGGTATTCATCCATCTTTGCATACCAAGCTCGAGGAGCTTGTTTTAATCCATATAAAGCCTTGATCAATTTGCAGACTTTATGTTCTTGTCCTTCAACTTCAAAACCTGGTGGTTGGGTCATATACACTTCCTCCTATAAATCCCTGTTGAGAAAAGCACTTTTCACATCCATTTGATGAACTTTCCATCCTTTTTGAGCGGCCAATGCAAGTGTTAATCGGATGGTGTTCCATTTAGCTGTAGGAGCAAAAGTTTCTTCATAATCAATGCCTTCTTGCTGTGCAAAACATTTTGCGACAAGTCGTGCTTTATACTTTTCAAGTTCACCCTTCTGATTATACTTAATTCGGTAAACCCATTTACAACCTATGGGTTTAACATTTGCTGGACAATCAACAAGTTTCCAAGTGTTGTTATCAATTACTGCTTGATATTCTTCAACCATAGCCTGTTGCCATTTTTTATGTTTTACTGCCTCTTTGTATGTGGAAGGTTCAGTAAAATCATTTGCTATTAAGGCAAAATTGCCTTCACTTCTATGTGTCCTTCTGGTGCTAGTTTTATTCTGTTCATCAGGCTTTACATCTTTCAAAAGTTGAACTGCCCATTTCGGAAGTTGGTGCTCACTTGTTTGCGCTTCTGTAAAGTCCCCATCATTGTAAAGAGGATTAATATAAACTGATGTTCGTCGTTCAGGTGAAGAATGTGGAGAATCACTGTCAGAAGAACTGCTGCTGCTTGGAGATGTGGATGAACTGCTAGAAGACCCAGATGACGTTGTTGATGTAGATGGACTGGAGGACTCATCTTCAGAGGAAGGAAAATCAAGTTCATACTAATTTGGTGAAGTTGGTTGACTTTGCATTTTTCCCATTTCTTTTACTTGCCTTAGTTTCTAAATTGTGAAGAAGATTTTCAATTTCTTCAGCACTCTTACTCTCTGTTTCATCAAAAATGACATCCCTGCTCACAATGAATTTTCCATTGGTCAAAAGACGATACCCTTTCTTCTCATCAGAATAGCCAATCATTGTGCATTTTAAACTTCTTGAGTCAAGCTTAGTTCGTTTTTCTTTCGGAACTAAGGCATAACACACCGACCCAAAAACTCTAAGATGTTTAACTCGAGATTTGAAACCAAACCAAGCTTCATAAGGTGTGATTCCATCTAAAGAAGCAGTTGGAGATCTGTTTCTTAAGTAGACAGCGGTATGTATTGCTTCCGCCCAATATGTTGGACTTAACCTCTTGAATGTTAACATGGATCTCGCCATGCCTAACAAAGTGCGATTCATTCTTTCGACTACTCCATTTTGCTGTGGAGTGTAAACATTAGTAAGATGTCGTTTGATGCCATTTTCACTGCAATAAGTTTTGAATTCATTTGAAGTGAATTCTCCCCCATTATCTGTCCTGAGAGTACCTATCTTTTCTTTGACTTCATTTTCAACAAGTTGGCGAAAAATTTTAAACTTATCAAATGCTTCTGACTTGTTCTTCAAGAATTAAACCCAAGTCATTCTGCTAAAATCATCAATGAATAGTAAGAAATATTTGCAACCGCCAAATGAAGTTTGTAGTGGACCACAAACATCATTGTGAACTAGTTGTAGCCGCCTATTTGCACGCCATGAACTTGTTGGAAAACTTTCTCGATTTTGTTTGCCATAAATGCAAGCTTCACATTTTGCATTTTCCCTTTTGAATGTGGGAAATCCTTTAACCATTACTTGTTTCTGCAATTGAGAAAGACTCTCAAAATTCAAATGTCCATATCTTACATGCCATAGTCTTATAGGTGAAATACCTGTAGTCACTGCCCCTGCAAAATCAGAATGCCTTGGAATAACTGTCCCTTTCATCTGTAACAATTTTCCATCTTCATAACCTGTCATAACTGTTTTCAAGTTCTGTTTCACTGAATTAATCTTCACTAAACCATCTTCCATAATCACCTGATGTCCTGCTTGTCGAATCGTGACTAAAGAGAGAAATTTTTTCTTGAAACTGGGTACATACCATACATTGGAAATCATTTTTTCTCCAATACCAGGGAGAAAAACTTTTACTACTCCTTTTCCATAAGGAGTATGTTTTGTATCATCAGCAAGAAAAATGGAATTAAGTTGGCAATATTGAAAATTCCAGAAAAAATCACGTCGACAAGTCATGTGCTGAGTTGCCCCGGAATCCAAGATCCAGGCATCTTCATAGTCACTTCTAAGATGGGATGAAATTTGTGATGCTGGTGAGGAAGTAAAAACATATTCTGAGTTATCTTCATCTTGATCATTTGCAAATTGTGCTGAATGCTGCTGAAACTTGGGAATTTTATTAAGTGATGTTCGACAATCTTCAGCATAATGGCCAACTTTGTTACATCTTCGACACACAATTTGACTTAAGTCTCTTCCTCTTCCTGAAGATTTTCCTCTGCCTCTGCTTTGACCTCTATTTTGAGATTGTCCTCTACCTTGATTATTATATCCTTGTCCTTGAAAATTACCTCTTCCTTGGTTGTTTCCTCTACCTTGAAAATTATTTCTTCCTCCTTTATTAAAATTGTTGCCTCTGCTTTGGCTTCGACCTCGATTATGTGCTGCTTGATTTTGATTCCATCTGCCTCTTCCTCGAGAACTATCTGCTGATGAATTACTGGTGCTGGCCTCTGTGAGAAAAACATCTTCACCAACTTTCTTCTTCTTCCCAAAAGTTTTATCATGTTGACTCAACATTTCACAAAGCTCATCACACTTTAGTTTCTCTAATTTCCCAGTTACTTGTAGAGTCTCTAAAAAATGCGTATAGGAAGAAGGAAGCCCAACAATTACAATTGTGACCATAAAGCTATCATCAATTGCGGGAAAACCAACATTAATAATTTCTTGCCTGATATTCTTAAGTCTTGAGAGATATTCAAGAACATCACTGCCTTCAGTTAATTTTTGTTGCAACAATTTTAATTGTAGATCGACTTTCTTTGATTCAGGCTGAGTATCAAAGAGGTCTTTAAAAGTTTTCAAAGCAGTCCATGCATCTATAGCATTTTCTATATGGACATACATTTCATCATTCACAGAAGATTTAATAAGAGCTAAGGCTTTAGCATTCTTGATTTCTCATTTTTCTAGTGCAGCTGCAACTGTGGGTTTATTCAGCTTAACATCTCCATCACATATTTCTTGCCATAATTCATTGTAAATGAGTGTGCTTTCGATGAGTCGATGCCATGTTTTATAAGATTTGGTGCCTTATAGTTTGTCGGAATCAAAAAACAAATTAATCAACTTAGACATTTTAGCGTTGAAGCGTCGCACCAAGAATTAGAACAGAAATGAAAAGATAGTCAACACAACACACTACGCAAAAAAAACACGATCTATCGGGGCTTGGCCTTGACCCTCGAATAGTCATCAAAACAGGAGACAATTGACTGAGCTTTGCACTTGGCTCTAGTCAATTTCTCAAATTTTTACAAGGCAACTTTTCAAAATTTGACTTTTTACAATGGTGCTTTTGCACAATATGGTAAAAAAGAAATTACCCCCCCCTCAAAGTAAAATTAATTTGAGTTACCATGTGATGATCCCAAAAAACTTCTTAAAAAAAATTACCCAACACACCTTATCTCCCCAATTTACAAATTACAAATAAAACTCCTTATTACTCCAAAAAATTTCAAAACATCACCCTTATTACTCCATTACAAGGCCTTTTAAAAAAATACTTTAAAAAGCTCACTCATCACTCGATTACAAAGCTCACCTTATTTCTCCCCAAAAAAAATCACTAATTACTTCACACACAATAAATTAAAAAACACCATATCTCTCCAAAATACAAAAAAAACTCCTTATCTGTCTGTGTCTTCACTCTTCAATTTAACTTTCATTTTAACACCATACAAAATCAGCTACTTCCTCACATTGGAAGGCGAAAGCGAAGGTGCTGAAGCGAGCATTAGTGTGAGGCTTTCAAAATCACTCTCAACCTTTTTGTTTATCACTTCTTTGAACCCAACGAAATATAAACGTAGGTAAATATAGTTAAATATTCTTTTAATGATACTTTCGAAAAGCCCCTGCTGAAACTGTAGATCGCTTCCTTATGTACGCTTTGCACAGTGAGATTTTTTTTTTTTTTTTATGTCGATTCTCCAATACCCACCGAGTTAGGATGAACAAAAATTCACGTCACTTTTCCTTTGATCTCTCTAGCATCGAATCACCCGAAAGCAAAATCAAGGTATGTGCTCTTCAACAACACCAAAAATTCTCCAAACTAGTCACTTTTCCACCAATCGAGACTGCAAACCCGAGCACAAACAAGAGAGTTCACAAACAAGAGAAAATCTTGGGAAACTTCAACGCCGACACCAAGTATTACAACAACTTACAGCAAGAAGTATTACAGCAACTTAAAATCCAGAAAATTAAAAGGCTGCTTCAGCCAAACACTAGAGAGGAGACTCTACGTATGAGATTTTTCCATTTCTGTTATATTCTTGATGCAGGTCCACCGATAATCCGCCGCTGACATGGTACAAGGCAGTGATTGATGTGCTTGAGGGCGATGAACCTCTTATCTCAGGCCTGAGCAGTATGGGTAAAGGTCAAGCATGGATAAATGGAGAACATATTGGACATTATTGGACTTCCTTTTTGGCGCCTGTAGGAGAATGTTCAGGGTGTGATTATCGAGGAAATTACAGTTTACACAGATGTGCAACAAAATGTGGACAACCTTCCCAAACGCTGTATCATGTTCCTCGATCGTGGCTACGGCCTACTGGGAATTTCTTGGTGCTGGTCATAATGGGATCCCTCAATCCACAAAATCTAAATTTGATCGCTGACACGGGTAGTGATTTGACTTGGACGCAGTGCCTACCTTGTAAATCTTGTATTACACTGAATTACTCGCTGTACGATCCTTCCTATGCCTCCGATAATTAGAACATTTCTTTTCTTTAAAAAAAATCAAAAGTCAACAAAAAATTTCTTTTCCTTTTAAACAAAACTGGACAAATTCCATACCAATTATTTGCTGAGCAATTGAATGGAGTTTTCCAGGACTTTGTTGAGCTGGAATATCCTCCTCACATCCACTGCATCATTACTGGAGCTCTGATACCACAATAATGGCAGAAGTGTCCTCAGACACATAATTTTATTAATCAGAAAAATAATTACATAATTGATTTGCAAGAGTTTACACCCGAACAGCCAAACACTCTTGCAATGAGCTATTTATAAGCTCCATGTCCTAACTACCTCTAATTATGGATCACTTATTAAATAACAAGTGTCCATTTACATTAAATGCTATTCAAACCAACTAGCTAACTAATCTCCTACAATAGAGCCTAAGATACGACACATTTGGAGAGTCATATCTTGTTACAACAATATACTAATTTCTAATTGTCTCCACTAAATAATTAATCATTCTAGAATAATAATTATTAATTTAATTTCTTAAATTAATAATTATTTTATTTCAATTTTATAACCTATGATAATAAATTATTTTTGGATCATCTAACATTAAGAAGAAAGATGCATACATTTTTGCATTGAAGAAATAGTTGAAGTTGCCTTCAACAGAAGACCCTCTGACCAAAGATATGGCAGAATGTGAACAAAAAAGGGAGGATATTCTCAAGCTTATCATTGAGCAGAATATATAGTTGAAGAAAATGGAAGAGCAGAATATACGGTTGAAGAAAATGGAAGAGCAGATTGAAGGGATATTAAAGGAGAAGGAAACAACACAACTTGCCACGGTTCCCATTACAACAGTCCCAATAGCAGTTGCAGGTACAAATCCTAGTTCGTCATCTACAAACATTGAGTCTACATCAACAACAGCTGACCCAAATAGATTAGCACAGGAACTATCAATACAGAAGTAGGAAAACTAGAAGTTACTTCAGAAATTTCAAAATCTGGAATTGCAGAAAGTGCAAAATGATACAAAGTATCTGGAAGAAATGCAGAAGACCCACAAATTGGAACTTAAAATCCAAAAATTGGAGAGTGAGTCACTAATGGCAGAAACTTTGGCTCATGCCAAGGAAAGTATTTGGACAAAAATTAGTCAATCCATGACAGATGTATGGCCATCCATACAGATTATTTTTGAGCAGCAGGAACTCATTACTAGGTGCAGAGCAGTGATTGAAGAACAAAAAGAAACCTTGAAGACCAAGCCAACAAAAGCCATAGATATGATCAAGGTTTTAAATTCAAAGATAAAAGAGGAATTAGAATAAATAAACATCTCTGACAGAACAACCACCATCTTAGAGATCAAAAAGGTATTACAGAAAAGGAATTTGATCAATCAATTGGAAACTAAGTGTCAAACCCTGGAGATTTCTGTCAAGAGATTTCATTCAAAATTTAATGTTTTAAATCAGAAAGGATTGCTAGGATTAGTAGGTTTGAATGATAAGTTGATTAGATTAGATGATTATTGCAAGGAGTTATATGCTATTGCAGTAGACAGAGCCAAATTTGTAGGAGTGAAAGGACAGATAACAGGGAGGGCTTTTCTAGAAGCCTTGGAATATGATTTAACCATCTTACATGAAATCAAGCACTTGTTTCTCACCAAGCCTAATTTCAAAAGATATACAGAGGTGGATGAAACATTCAGGAAGATGGTAAATGTAGAAATCCCAAGTGAACAAAGATGGGATTTTTTGTGTGAAACAATTGAGTAATTCCTCATTGTGACAACAGGACAACTAATAAATGTTTTCAGGACATCTCATCAGTGTTTTCATGACATCACATTAGTGTTTTCATGCCAGATCATCAATAGATTCCCAAAGGATAGAGCCACCTCTTCAACAGCTTTTCGGTTCCTATTATATTGTTCTATTTTTGTAAGTTTGTACTATTTTGACATTCTATTCCAAATAGATTATAGATGTTTTGTAAAATTTTGTATAAATAACTCCTCCTTTGAGTTATTATGGGTTGAACCCTTGAACAAGTTATTAAGAATATTTGTACTAAGTTGGAGCATTTTTGAAATAATAAAAGATTCTGGATTTGCCTCATTTGGTCTATCTCCCAGTGAGTTATATTTCATCTTGTCTATTCATTATGTTTTTCTTCATATAGATTAAGTCTTTTGCAGTTATCCAATTTAAAATTTAAATGAATTTTAGTTTCATTTTGGATCCTCTGTGAATTTTTAATTTGAATAAGAGAATAATTTACAGAACTATTTGTTATTGTAATTTCCTCTTTGAATATAAATTACACTAGATCTATGTAATAGTTCAATTATATTTTGTTTGATTAAGAAAGCATTGTTTTCTTAATTTCTTCTTGTAAATGGTTAAATACTCAGTTTGAATATTAAATCAATTATACCTCTTCACACTCTACTTCTCCATCCCATTAAAATCAAACTAACCATATGCAGTTAAAGAACAACCTTTCATTTTATCAAAAACCTGTCTAAGTTTAAAGCACTTGTTTATAAAATAGTTCACTGGTCATCTAATCATTTAAAACAAACAAAACATTATAGATGCTTTGACATAACTAATTGACATTAGGTTATCTCAAAGGAAAACATTAGATTGGCACCATTTCTGGGGAGCGAAGGATTGAAAGTTAAATTTTCCATGGGGCAAAGATTTTCCCTTTTCCTTTATGGTGAATAAAGGATAGGATATAGGTCAAAATATTTCACCTGGCGATTCCACTAGTCCAAGCTAGCTCCTTTTAAGCATACTAGATCACATTCTGATTCTGAGATTGTTAACCCTCTACCAGACCTAGAAAGATTTATTAGGGGAGCCTCTTCAAGGAGAAGGCATAAAACCTCTTCTTCTTCTTCAGCTTTACATCTGAAGACATATCATAAATCCTTTTTCATTTGTGCCATCCAATCCTAATTGGATTGAACTACCTCCTAGGGTTTTTGAACTCCATCCAAGAGGAGTAGATCTTCCATTGGCCCTTTTAATACAATCACTTGAGTCATATCAAGTCTCATCCATTCCTATAAAGTCACCTTCATCTGAAGAAGAATTGGGTTTACATTTACCTGAATTCAAACCTACAGACTTCATTTCTCCAACTCCTTATTCTATTCCATCAACTTCTACTAATCTTGAAGAGACATTTTCTGTCTATTCAAATCCTCTATTTGATAATAAGGAAGACTTTCCATTAGGAGTTCCAAAGTTGGTTATCAAAACCCCTTTGAAATATTCAAGGAGGTCTCCTCCCTCTTTTTCTCCTCCACATACTAATACCCCTACCGAATCCTCTTCATCACCTTCATCTTCATCATCTTCCTCTTCCTCATCATCATCCACTCACTCACCCTAGACTCCTCCTGCCAATATGGCTTTTCGACCCATTGTGCAAGCAAGGTATGCTGCTCTAGTTCTCCATGGAAACTTGGAAAATTTTCTTGATGGATATCTAAAGCATTTACCAATATTTAGTGTAGAATCAGGTCCCTCAGCAAAGGATTTTTCTAGATTTTTCTGACAATATGAACATAGAACAAGAAGATGTTTATATTTTCATATTTTCATATTTTCATATTTTCATATGTTCATATTTTCTAGATTTTTCTGACAATATGAACATAGAACAAGAAGATGTTTATATGAGATTATTTGTGCAGTCCTTAGAAGGAAATGTTAGGATCTAGTTTAGGCAACTTAGAGCTGACTCTATTACAACATGGAATGTGCTCATAAATATCTTTAAAAATCAATGGGGGGTAAAGAAGGATCTTGTTTACTTTCTCATTGAATTTGAAGAACTGAAGAGAAACCTTGGTGAACTAGTTGTTCAATTCATCAAGAGATTCAATAAACTCTATCATAAAATGCTTGCTGATTGTAAACCACCAGTAGCAGCTGCAAAAGTCATATTTTTCAAAGCGTTTGAAGATGACTTTTTAATCATGCTAAGAGAAAGGGTATCTAACACATTGGAAGACATGTAAATAAATTCTATAGAGGTAAAAGCTAATAGGTCTTCTTCTGGCAAACTAAATCTAAAGCCGAGAAAGAAGAAAGAAAATTAAAAGCTAGGGTTGATGACTCATCTTCTTCCAAATCTAAACTTGAAGATCAAAAAATTGATGAAATTACATCTTTACTTAGAAATGTTTCTAATAAGATTTCTAAAATTGAATCACAACCTAGAACTACTCAGCAAACTGCTGCCAGAACTCAAGCTCATACTCAATTTCGAAGAACTTCTCAAATGCAGATTCTTTATAGACCAGGATCTGATCAAAACATTCAACCACCCTTGTTGATTGATGATCAACAACCACATGAAATAGGCCCTTTAATCACTGAAGATATCAATAATATTTATTCTTCAATAATACACATGGAAATAGTTCCTTCGTCTTCACCTCAGTCTTTTGAACAAGAACAAGGAGGTGCTCAACTTTCAAAATACCAAGCATTCTCTGAATTTCTGATTGCAGAATTAAATAAGAGGTATGATCTAAGACCTAGATCAGGTCCAGGTAGACCTTCAAAATCTACCACTATAATTGAACCTGCAATAAAATCTATTCAAACACAAACTCCAACAACTCATACTACAGAGCCATCCACCGAAACCTTTTCATCTGACAAGACCATTTTGACAACTTTCAATATTGAAAAGGAATTGGAAAGGGTCAAGATCCCTATTCCTTTAGCTGAACTTTCCAAAAACCCGGGTTATAAAAATCAAGTGTCTAAATGGATACAATCCTCTAGTGTAGATGTTGAGGGAGATGTTATTAGTTTGCAGGATGAAAAGCCCTCAGTAGTGTTTGGTCCTAGTTCTGATATGATTGATGAAATTGTTCCACCATTTTATGTAACTCTAAAAGTCCATGACTTTATTTTGTCTAACTTCATGCTGGACTCTGGAGCTTCTCATAACCTTATTCCAAAGGTAAGTATGGACCAGCTTCAGTCACAAGTTAATCGTTCTTATCATGATCTTTACACCTTTGATTCAAAGAAAGTACCATGCCTAGGATTGATCAAAGACCTAGTTGTGACCTTAGCACAAATACCCGTCAAGAGTATAGTTTTAGACATAGTTCTCACTGATATTCCTGCCAAGTTTGGCATGCTCCTATCTAGATCATGATGTGATAAACTTGGAGGGTCACTTCAGATGGAAATGTCTTTTTCTACTATTCTAGTCTATGGAGGTGAACATTTAAGGTTATATAAGGAAGTTAGATTCCTTCATACTGTTTGTAGGTCTGATCAAGCAAAAAATCACCCTATCTATGTAGTTGATCATGATTTTGGTTTCTTTCAGTTATCTTTACAAAATTCATCAAACACTCAACTTGCCATTGAAAATACAGTTTCCAAACCTAAAATTGTATAATCAGATATATGGAAACTTTATTTTGATGGCTCTTGCTCAAAGGAAGGAGCATGAGCAGGAATTTTTTAATTTTAATAAATAAGGAAAACATAACTCAGTCATGTAAACTTGAATTTGAGGTCACCAATAATGTGGTTGAGTATGAGGCTTTTCTTCTTGGTCTTGAGCTAGCTAAGAGTCTAAAGGTTCAAAACTTGAGTGTCTTTTCTGATTCTAAGCTAATAGTGAAGTAAGTTAGAAATCTGTGTCAAACAAAACACCCAAGACTTAGGTCCTATAGAAATGAAGCTTGGGATACAATTGAAAATTTCTTCCAAGTATTTAACATAATTGTTATTCCCAGAGATGAAAATATGCATGCTGACTCACTAGCTATCTTAGCAAGCTCTTTCAAAATCCCTAAGCCACTATTGTTAGAATACCAGATTCAAGTCAAGAATAGGCCATGAATTCCTGATAACCTTAAACACTAGCAGATTTTTGAGGATGATGAACAATTAAAATCTTTCCTTCAAGTCATTGATGAATTTTCAGATATGCAAATTGAAGAAGATCAAAAATATGTTCAGGAATCAAGTCACCAAAGTCCAGAAATTTCATTCAGTCCAAAAATTCTTGATCATGATATCATCCAATTATCTAATAATTTTATTCCTAAATGATTAGTTCCATTGGAAAAATTATTTGATAATAATGATGTTTCTAAAAATCCCTTGTTTAACTCATGTGAAGAAGAAATCAAAGAATGCAATATTGGGACTTTGAATGATGTGAGAAATGTTAAGTTATCATCAACCTTGCCTTTGGATGTAAACATTGAATACTTGAATCTTCTTAAAAATTACAAAGATGTTTTTGTTTGGTCTTATAATGAGTTAAAAACTTACGATACATCTTTGATTGAACATAGTATTCCTTTGAAACCAGAAGCAAAACCCTTTCAACATAAACTACGAAGAATCTATCCCATACTACTTCCAACTATTGAGAAAGAGCTAAAAAATATGCTTGGTGCTCATATCATAGTACCCTTATGATATTCTGACTGGGTAGCCAACATAGTTCCTATTAGAAAGAAAAATGGTGAGATTAGGCTATGTGTAGACTTCCAAAATCTAAATGAATCATGTTTAAAGGATAACTATCCATTGCCCAAAATGGATCATCTACTTCAGAAAGTTTCAGGTGCAAATAGGATTTCTATAATAGATGGATTTTCTGGTTACAACCAGATCATGGTAAGTTAAGCTGAAAAGACAAAACTGCTTTCACCACTCCTTGGAGTACATTAATGTATGCTAGAATGCCATTTGGGTTGACAAATGCTAGAGCCACTTTCCAGAGAGCCACAGATCTAGCCTTTGTAGGTAAAACATCTGAATTTACCGTCATTTATTTAGATGATTTAACTGTTTTCTTTGATTCTGATGACAATCATTTAAAACACTTGAGCAAGGTTTTTGACAGGTGCAATAAATTTGGCATATCCATCAATCCAAAGAAATATTTATTTGTTGTAAAGGAAGGGAAATTACTAGGGCATATAATCTCCAAGGAGGGAGTTATAATTGACCCAAAGAGAGTTTCAACTATTCAAACCCTATCTCTACCAAGGAATAAGAAAGAGGTACAAACCTTCCTTGGGAAGATAAATTTTCGCAGAAGGTTCATCCCTAATTATGCAGAGATAGTTAAGGATATAACTGATATGCTAAAGAAAAACAATGAAGTGAAATGGATAGTTTCAACTAGATATGATTGTGATAAGATCAAAAAGGCTATATCTGAGGCCCCTACATTAGCCAACCCTGATTATTCTTCACCTTTTAGCATATTTTCTTTTGCATCTGAGAAAAACTTAGCTGCTTTACTTTTACAGAAGAACACAAATGGTGATGACCAACCTATAGCTTTATTTTCCAAGGTTATGAGGGATGCTAAACTTAGGTATGATATTATTGAAAAAAAAGTTTATGCCTTAATCCAAGCCCTCAAAGCCTTTAGAACTTATGTCTTGCATTCACGCATTACAACTTATGTCCCTAATAATGTTGTTAAAACTGTTTTGACCCAGCTTGATTCTGATGGAAGAAGAGGGATATGGATTGCTAAGTCCTTGAATTTGACCTTGAAATTAAGACCACAAAACTAGTAAAAGGCCAAGGCCTGGCCAAATTGTTAGCTGAATCCAATTGTAAAGTATTAGGGATAAATCTGGTTTCTGAAATCTCATCTGGGGAGAATCCACAAGAACCTTCCTCAATCTCATCTGGGGAGAATCCACAAGAACCTCCTCCTCTTACAGAAGGGGAGAACCCACAAGAACCTCTTTCTTTAGATCAAGCCATTCTTGTTCATATAGATCAGAAATATCTACTACTTTATTGGCACTATGATATTGTGCATTTTCTTAGGGATTTTCAATGTCCAGCCGATCTTGACTTGAAGCAGTGCAAAGCCCTGAAGCTTAAAGCAGTAAAATACTGCATTATCAATGCTAATCTATACTGGAAAGAACCTCTTAATATCTTTCTTCTTTGTTTAACTGAAAATGAAACATTGGGAATTATAGATAAGTTCCATGCAAGGTTTTGTGGTGGACACTATACCTAGAGAGCAACAACCTACAAAATTTTAAAAGCAGGTTTCTACTGGCCCACACTTTTTAAAGAAGTTGGAGCAAGAGTAAGAAATTGCATACCATGTCAATTATTTGCAGGAAAACATAAACTGTCAACACTTCCTTTGGTTCCAGTATTGGTTCATGCTCCTTTTCTACAATGGGGGTTGGACTTTATAGGGGGAATTCATCCACAATCAAGTAGTCAACACAGATGGATTTTAACTGCTACAAACTATTTTACCAGGTGGGTAGAATCTATACCTGTTAAAAATGCAATTGATACCATTGTGATTAAATTCCTTGAAGAAAATATCATATCAAGATTTGGATGTCCTCAACAGATTGTTACAAATAATGCAACAACTTTTAGTAATGTTAAAATGATTGAGTTATGTCAAAAGTATTCAATCCTATTACACCATTCTACACCATACTATCCACAGGGTAATGGGCTAGCAGAGTCCTCCAATAAGAGCTTAGTTAAGGTCATTAAGAAGACTCTTGAAGACCATAAAAAGAGTTGGGACAACCACCTAATCCATGCAATTTGGGCAAATAGAGTTTCTCCTAAGAGGTCAACAGACAAGTCTTCTTTCCAATTAGTTTATGGTAAGGAAGCAGTTTTTCCCACTCATTTAGCTTTACCTGTTATGAGATTCCTTCAGGAATCCTAGGAAGAAAAATAAGATTTCTCAAGAAGAATTAATCAAAACATTGAGTTGAATGAAAATAGGGATGAAATTTAGTACAAACTAAGGAAATACCAGAATAAGATGAAGGAACTGTTTGACAGAAAGGTTAGAGAAAGGAATTTCAAGAAAGGTGACCTAGTGCTTAGATGGGATACAAGGAGAGAAGATAAAGGCAAGCATCCAAAATTTGACAACCTTTGGTTTGGTCCATTTAGCGTTGCAGAAGTGAAAGGGAACAATACATTCATCCTACAGAATTTGGAAGGAGATTTTTCCTCATTGCCAGTTAATGGGAAATACTTGAAACATTACATTCAATATTAATTTTTCATCGACTCATTCATCATCTATAAATAACCAGAGAGTTCATTTTATTTTTGAAAAATTTGCAAGTGAGTATTTGTTTCAAGCAAAGACTCCATAGCCCGAGGAGAAGGCACTTGGACCCGCTTGTTCTCTGCATCCCACAGGGGGAAGCAATCCTTAGCTGAAGTCGATGTTGTAACCTAATTTGGTTTTGATAAGTTAGTATATTAGTCAAAAATAATTTTAAAATGTTAAGTTAGGATATGGATGCAAAAGAAAAGAAAAATTAAAATGTTAGGACAATTTAATATTTTATAGGCATCCATATCAATAAAATGATAGGATTTAGCTGTCCTAAATAAAGAAGGAAAAATAAAAATAAAATGTTAGGGAAGCAAAAATAAAGAAAAGGCTTAATTTTCATACAAAATAAATGCAAAGGCTGCTAGTCCAAATGCACCACATGAGAAAAATGTCAAATCGTGTTAATATATGATTAATTCCTTGTTATAAATATGGCATTTCAATTATATTATAATGCGCAAGTTTGATTTGACCCAAATCAATAAATGACAAAAGGGACTTTTCGTCTTTCATAAAAAGGATGCATGATTCGACGGTTGATCTACTACCCGCCCAGATCAACAGCGCGAAGCGATTTCACACCCCCCTCCATTGTTTCATGTTAATGCGACAGAGGGGGGGGGGTGTCCACAAAGCAGTTTCCATGGCGGACTCCCCGACCTTACGTGTCACCCCCACATCACTCTGCACCCCCACCCCCGCGCACAAAACCACAAACAAGTCCCTAACCCCCTCGCAAACCACTCATGGTTTTCTCTGCCAATGGCTCTTTCACCTCGCTAAAGCTATTATCTCTCCACTAATCCCGAGCTGACACCTCACCTATCCATTGCTTATTCCTCCCATCCATTACCTCTTTACACACTTATCCCCCCGTTCAGCATACCCGTTGTATCCATCCGTTGCAATCCTGCTCCCTTGCATTTAAAGCTGCTCCGGTTATTAACAAAACCATTACCCCTTCCTGCATCTTATAAATAAAATGAAACCAGCCTCTTTGTCACTTTATTCTGATCATTTTCAATTTTTTGTAGGTTTACAGTATTGCAGAACTTCTGGTCTTCTGCTCAGTCTGTCACTTATAACCATTTTTCTTCTTGTCTGCCACCATGGCCCCAAAAGCAAAACCCAAGAAGTAAACCACATAGGAAAGTACTATCACCCCGACCCAGCTTTACCTTGACCGTATCCTGATCGTCGATTCACTATTCAAAGCTGCAGAGGCCAAGTGTGAGTTTGATTTTTATGAACTACACTTGTGGCTTAAACAGAACTATCTCGACCAGCAAGATTCGATGAGGTTTTGGGAATCCCTGTTACCTTTTTATAGTTTCCCAAAGACACATGAATTCCTTGACCTTATTCCCTCGTGTCAAGCCAAGTATGATCCTATGAAAAGGGCAGTGATGGATCAGAATGGAGACATTCTGATAACCATTTTTGCTCAAACTATAAATGAAATTCTCTTAGTTCCTCAAATTGACTCCTTGACTCAATTCTCACCAGCAAAACTTATGGATCTATACCATAAGTTAACTTTCCCATAGAGAGCCCAAATATTCGAAATCTTTTTGCCTGAGGATGCAGAATTGCCTAAAAGAAATCCACCTTATTAATTTGCGATGTTTCCTGAAGCCTCTAGACATTGCATTTCCTTACTTTCCTACCTATTAGGATACCTTGATGACTAGTTTGTTGATGAGGCTAACCTTGGTTTCTTATCTATATTTAATAAAGACCAAAAACTAGCATTCATGTATAATTACAACCAATTCTTGGCTGATAATATACATGAACAATTCATGAACTTTATTACGTAGGGAATGTTAAATTATAGCTCTGTAATTGTCCACATGCTTATTTTCTAATAGGGTGATCTGTTACCAATCAAACTCAGCAAGGAGGATGAACAAGGAATGAATTAATCAGTGATTCACTGGAAAAGAATGGTCATGGCAACTTCTACCACCTCATCATTTGCAGAATTTGTGGATGCATTTATACATCCAATGGTACAGCTCCTTAATAGTCAGACAGAGCCCAAGATTGGGCATGAAATTAAAAGGATCCTACACTTAAGTGAACAAACTAAAATGGTGATTGGTATTTATACCATAACTACATTGAGATAAGAATATATGGATGTGAGATTGCACCATACAAGCTACCCAAATATGTTCCTTTGAGGATATTTTCTCTAGAATATATCAGGCAGATGATTCACATGGATGAGCTACATTTTGCGTTAGATAAAAGAAAGTCTTAGTTGAAGCTTAAAGCACAAATTGGGTCATTTATTTGCAACACTAGATCAACTGGTGTTGAGGCAGATGCATTATTGAAGAAGATGAATTTCCAGCCTAGTTTCACCTGGTCCTATGATCCTTTTGGCATCATTTCTGCCTTAAGGGTTAGTTTCAAGATGACTCCTTATAACCATACTCCAAGGCCATAAATTGAAAAGTTTATGAATCAAGAAATATGGATTGATGGGACTCTTCAAGAAGCAGATGAGCAAGTTGTGTCTACTCCCACTGACCAGACTCTAGTTGCTCAGAGCAAGCAACAAAAGAGGCTAAGAGAGGAAACTTCATCCACTGAAGATGTGCTGAAAGGGTTCATTTTTCAGCAAAAGAAGCCTAAAGTCAGCTTGGCCACATCAGTAGAAGAGACTCCACTAGTGATCATTGATCTTGGAGATCCAGAAGTGTCTACATCAGCAGGAGTTAGTACTTCAACCACTCCTCCCACAGTTAGTGCTTCAACTACTCCTCCTACAACTTCACCTTCTAGAGAGCCTCTAGAAATTATTCAGTCAACAGGAACTAGCACCTCGGATGACCAAAACATATTTTCAAGGTTCCTAGAAATTAAGCAGAAAAATGAGACTTTAAAGTCCAATGTGTACAGTCAGTTCTAGAAGAAAACTTCCACCTCCCAACATAGGCTCCTTTCTGCTTTTGATAGTGAGAAGGGAAGAATGAAAATGGATTTATTACAAGCCCAGATTCCATTCCCTAAATCACCATCTGATTACAAGAAGACTGTGTTTTCATTTGACACCAGTCAAATCCATCCAATTGACCAGATGGACATGCACATACAGACTGGTGAGATGTTGTTTTCTACTATGACAACTACAACCATGTCTCTTTCTAAACTCAGGACTACTCTATCAAATATTCAATCCTAACTTAAGTTAGAAAAGATCTCCTCTCTTGCTAAAGACAACAGAATAAAATAACTAGAGGATTTTATGATTAAAGTGGGATATTATGCCCATGATGTAAAAGTTGCAAAACTACTCCTTAAGAAGAAAGATGCAGACATTGCTACATTGAAGAAACAGTTGAAGTTGCCTTCAATAGAAGATCCTCTGACCAAAGATATGGTAGAAAGTGAACAGAAAATGGAGGATATGCTCAAGTTTATCATTGAGCAGAATATACAGTTGAAGAAAATGGAAGAGCAGATTGAAGAGCTATTAAAGGAGAAGGAAACAACACAACTTGCCATAGTGCCCATTACAACAATCCCAATAGCGGTTGCAGGTACAGAGCCTAGTTCAACATCTACAATCATTGATTCTACATCAACAACAGCTGACCCAGCTATATTAGCATAGGAACTGTCAATACAGAAGTAGGAAAACTAGAAGTTACTTCAGAAATTTCAAAATATGGAATTACAAAAAGTGAAAAATGATACAAAGTATCTCGAAGAAATGCAGAAGACTCATAAATTGGAACTTAAAATCTAGAAAATGGAGAGTAAGTTGTACTTTTTAACCCCGTATAAAAATTACCTGCATACAAATTCTAAAACACAAAAAATAAACAATGTGAGAGCATAACACGTAAAACACATATACACAGAGATTTTCCCTTGGATCCCAAAATCAGAACTACCAGCTTGATTTTTCATTATATTCCTTTCAATGTTACAATACATATTTATACATGCCGAAGCATCCAATACCATGGACCAAAAACCATCGCGTTCAAAACCATGTGTGAAAACCATGCACAAAACCATAGGTAGGTCCACCCAACCTAATATAGGGTCCAAAATTTATTATCCTGGGACGTTGCCCCGGACCCCATAGAGGGGGTCTACCCATCCCCCTCAAACCCCCCGAACATGGGGGGCTGTTGCCCCCCTGCTGCACAAACAATGCAACGAAGGGGGGGCTTCGCCCCCCCGCTGAGCAATCAACGCAATGAAGGGGGGCTCTGCCCCCCCTTTAACCCCCAGTTAACTATGTGGGCTAGTCGTGGAAAGAATATAACACAACCCAACATTCTCCCACTTATTGTTTTCTTTTCACACGGGGGCACAAGAGAGCTTAGTCATTTATCTGGCCCTGAAATGTCCATTGTTTTTCTACACCAAGAGAACTTCTTAGAGCTCACAAATTTTGTCAATGCATCTACAATATTCTTCAAAGTATCCACCTTTAACAGCAACACCTTATTGTCTTCTATCATATCCCTCACAAAGTGATACTGAACATCAATGTGCTTTGTCTTTGAATGATAAGCAGGGTTCTTTGCCAAGAAAATTGCACTTTGGCTGTCACAATCTCTCGTTATAGCTCCCTGTACTAACCCCATACTTGAACACAATCTCTGCAACCAAACTGCTTCCTTTATTGCATGAATGGCTGCCATGTATTTTGCCTCTGTAGTTGATAGTTCCACTACAGATTGTTTCTTAATCATCCAACTGACTGCACCTCCAAATAGGTTAAACACATACCCACTTGTAGATCTTCTCTGATCCAGATCTCCAGCCCAGTTTGCATCAACAAAGCCACGAATATCCAACACTCTATCCAATCCTAGTCTTCCTTGGTAGCACAAACCATAATCACTAGTGCCACGCAAATACCTGAAAACCCGCTTCACTGCCGTCTAATGCTTCTTCCCTAATTTTGACATAAACCTGCTCAATACTCCCACTGCATGTGTAATGTCTGGTCTAGTACAAACCATCGCATACATCAGGCTACCGACTGCACTTGCATATGGAACACGGGACATGTCCTCTTCCTCTTCTTGTGCCTTGGGACATTGTTCAACATATAACTTTACACCTATAGGAATAGGCACCTTCACCGGTATACTATCCTGCATATTAAGCCTCTACAATATTGTCTCGACATACTTCCTCTGGTTTAACCAGAGCTTCTTCTCTGTCTGATCTCTTTTAATTTCCATGCCCAAAATATAATTTGCAGCACCAAGATCTTTTGTGTCGAATTTGGAGGACAATTGTGTTTTCAAACCATGGATAATTTCTTTGTCATTTCCAACTAGCAACATATCATCCACACACAAGACCAGATAAATAACACGGTCACCAATTAATTTAAAATACACATAGTGATCTGCTTTGCTTCTAGTGAAGCCAAGTCCCTGTATAAATGTATCAAATTTCTGATACCACATCCTTGGTGACTGTTTTAACCCATACCAAGACTTCTTTAACTTGCATACCAGTTCTTTCTTACCCTTCACTGCAAAACCTTTAGGTTGCTTCATGTAGATCTCCTCTTCCAGATCCCCGTGAAGAAATGCTATCTTCACATCCATTTGTTCTACCTAAAAATCAAAAGCAGCAACAATAGATAAAAGTAATCTAATAGATGTTACCTTGGCAATAGGAGAAAAAATATCACCAAAGTCAATTCCCGGTACCTGGGAATAACCTTTTGCTACCAACCGAGATTTGTATTTCTCCACCTTTCACCCATTTGCTACCAACGGGTTTCCTTTAGCCGACAACTCCACCAGATCCCAAGCCTCATTTTTGTGCAAAGGTGCCATTTCATCAACCATGGCCTCTTTCCAGAGTTTTCCATCCTCTAAATCTACTTCTTCCTTCACAGTTCTAGGATCATCATAAGTAATAGATAAAGCAAAATTTGAACAGAAAGCAGATGGACTATACCTTTCTGGCTACCTTCTTTCTCAAACTAATCTTCTCACACCCGTAGTTTGTGGCTCTTCATCTTATGATTCCTCCTCTGCTGTAGAGTCTGCTTCTTCCTCCTTTAGCTCAAACTCTATCTTCTCAAGTTCCTTTGATGGGAATTCATGTTTAATGAAATCTTTCACCTCTCTGAACACCACATCTCCGCTGTACACAACCTTCCTTGTTACTGGGTTCCAAAGCTTATAACCCTTTAAACCATCCTTATACCCAATAAAGATGCTCTTTTCAGATTTATTATCTAACTTGGTTCTTTCTGCTTTGGAACATGTACATATGCATCACATCCAAATACCCTCAGATGTGAAAGAGAGGGTTTCTTACCAGTCCATATCTCTAGTGGAGTTTTATCCTCCAACGCTGATGAAGGTGATCTGTTGACCAGGTAACATGCTGTCTCCACCACCTCTTCCTAGAATTCCTGTCCTAACCCAACACCACTGAGCATGCTTCTTGCCCTTTCCATCAATGCCTTGTTCATTCTTTCTACAACTCCATTTTGCTCAGGTGTGTATGGAGTAGTCTTCTACTGTGCTATACCACACTTCTTACATAATTCTTCAAATTCATTACTGCAAAACTCTCCACTGTTATCTGACCTCAACACCTTTATCTTCTTCTCTGTCTAGTTTTCCACCAGAGCCTTAAATTCTTTAAACCTGTCAAAGAATTTAGATTTCTTCTTAAGGAAATATATCCATGTATTCCTTGAGAAGTCATCTATAAATGATACATAGTACACAGACTTAGCCAGTGATGGAACCTTCACAGGTCCAAACACATCACTGTGTACAAGCTCTAATATCTATTTCGCCCTCTTACCACCAGAGGGGAAACTCACCCAATTCTACTTCCCATATACACAATTTTCACAGAAATAAAAATCCAGAGAGCTATTACTCATACCTTCTACCATACCTTTACCATGAAGTATTAGAAGGCCCTTCTCTCCAATATGTCCAAGCCTTTGATGCCACAACATGGTCTTCTCTCTAGAGACCACTAGATTTCCTGCTCCACTTTTAGGAACCACAAAACTATTGCACCCATCAACAACAGTGCTACCTTGCAGCTTGTAAAGAGTTCCAATTCGAACTCCCCGCATCAATACCAGTGCTCCCTGAACCATCTTGCAGGTATCCTTCTCGAACACTATTTTTACACCTGCACCATCCAACTTGCTTACAGAAATCAGATTTCTGGCCAATGCAGGAATACGTAGAACACCTGGAAGTGTTCTAACCCTTCCACCTTGCAACTTCAACTTTACTTTTCCATGACCAATGATTCTAGCCTTCCTATCATCCCCTAAGAAGACATCACCACCATCATATTTCTCATACTTGCAGAACCACTCTTTATGGGGAGTGAAGTGAAAGGATGCACCTCAGTCAATCAACCATGCCTCATGATCTACATGTGTACTTGAAGAAGCCAAGTACACATCTGCACCTTCATTTGAGGTGGTTTTCACCTCTGCAGAAGGAGCATCATCAGATCCCTTTCCTTTATCAGGGGCTTTAGATTTACAATCCCTTTTGTAGTGCTCTTCCTTTCCGGATTTCTAGCAAACTACCTTTACAGGTTTTCCTGGAGATCTAGATCTCCCTCTAGATTTAGATCTCCCACTCGATGACTTATTTTTGTTTCTGTTTTGGGACCATCCTTGTACAGACAAGGCATCACCATTCTGGCTCTCCATATTTTTCCATCTTATCTCCTCCATTAGCAATGATGAGACTATTTCATCATACTGCAAGGCAGTTGCATTGCTACCTATTGCAATAACAAGACGATCCCACGAATCTGGTAGAGAACACAACAAACCGATGCACTTATCTTCATCTGAAATTTTAATATCAATAGATAATAACTGACTTACCACAATATTAAATGCATTCAGATGCTCTGTCACCTAGTCTCCATCTTTCATCCTCAGGTTATACAACTTTTTTCGTAGGAACAGTTTATTCACTAGAGACTTAGATTGGTACAAAGTCCCTAACTTGTCCCACAAATCCTTAGCCGTAGCTTCCCCTGATACATTTAGCAATACTAGATCTGAGACACCCAATCATATTGTGCTCTTTTCCTTTCGATCCAACTTCTTCCATTCTTCATCGGACACTCCTGTTGGTTTAGTACCCATATCTACCGCGATCCACTGATCTTTATCCACCAACAAATTCTCCATCTTGAGTTTCCACAACTCAAAACTTTGACCATTAAATTTATCGATCTCTATATTTCCACTGCTCACCATCTTCTTTCACCACTAGAATTGATCTAGCAAATCTCCCACTCAACAGGGTCTACCTTAGGCCCCAACGAAACCCCTCAGCAACATAGGCATCCCCTTGAAGCCAAAACAACTCCGATATCAAATGTAGGCTTTAACCCCGTACAAAAATTACCTGCATACGAATTCTAAAACACAGAAAATAAACAATGCAAGAGCATAACACATAAAACACATATACACAAAGTTTTGCCCCTAGATCCCAAAATTGGTACTACTAGCTTGATTTTTCATTATATTCCTTTCAATGTTACAATACATATTTATACATGCTGAAGCATCCAATACCATGGACCAAAAACCATCGCATCCAAAACCATGGACCGAAAACCATTGCGTCCAAAACCATGTGGAAAAACCATGCACAAAACCATAGGTAGGTCCGCCCAACCTAATATAGGGTGCAATTTTTTTTTCCTAGGGTGCTGCCTCGGACCCCGTAGAGGGGGGCTACCCGCCTCCCTCAAACACCTCGGACAAGGAGGGTTTCCACCCCCCTGCTGCGCAATCAGTGCAACGAAGGGGGGCTCCGCCCCCCTCTAATCCCCCGGTTAACTACGTAGGCTAGTCGTGGAGAGAATATAACACAACCCAACATGAGTCACTAATGGCATACACTTTGACTCATGTGAAGGAAAGTATTTGGACAAAAATAAGTCAGTCCATGATAGATGTATGGCCATCCATACATATTATTTTTGAGCAACAGGAACTCATTACTAGGTGCAGAGCAGTGATTGAAGAACAAAAAGAAACCTTGAAGACCAAGCCAGCAAAAGCCACAGATATGATCAAAGTTTTAAATTCAAAGAGAAAAGAGGAATTAGAAGAAATAATTATCTCTGACAGAAAAACCACCATCCTAGAGATCAAAAAGGTATTACATAAAAAGAATTTGATCAATCAATTGGAAACTAAGTGTCAAACCCTGGAGCTTTATATCAAGATATTTCATTCAAAATTTAATGTTTTAAATTAGAAATGTTTTCCAGGATTAGTAGGTTTGAATGATAAGTTGATTATATTGGATGATTATTGTAAGGATTTATATGCTATTGCAAGGAGTTATATGCTATTGCAGTAGATAGAACTAAATTTGCAAGAGTGAAAGGACATATAACAGGGAGGGATTTTCTAGAAGCCTTGGAATATGATTTAACCATCTTACATGAAATCAAGCACTTGTTTCTCACCAAGCCTAATTTCAAAAGATATACAGAGGTGGATGAAACATTCAGGAAGATGGTAAATGTAGAAATGCCAAGTGAACAAAGCTGGGATCTTTTGTGTGAAACAATTGAGTAATTCCTCATTGTGACAACGTGACAGCTCATCAATGTTTTCAGGACAAATCATCAGTGTTTTCAAGACATCACATTAGTGTTTTCAGGCCAGATCATCAATAAATTCCTAAAGGATAGAGCCACCTCTTCAACAGTTTTTTGGTTCCTATTATATTGTTCTATTTTTGTAATTTTGTACTATTTTGGCATTCTATTCCAAACAGATTGTAGATGTTTTGTAAAATTTTCAATAAATAACTCCTCTGAGTTATTACGGGTTGAGCCCTTGAACAAGTTATCAAGTAGATTTGTACTAAGCTGGAGCATTTTTGAAATAATAAAAGATTTTGGATTTGCCTCATATTGTCTGTCTCCCAGTGAGTTGTATTTCATCTTGTCTATTCATTATGTTTTTCTTCATATAAATTAAGTCTTTTGCAATTATTCGATTTAAAATTTAATTGAATTCCAGTCTCATTTTGGATCCTATGTGAAGTTGTAATTTTAATTACAAACCTATCTGTATTGTAAATTCCTCTTTGAATATAAATTACACAAGATCTCTATAATAGTTTGATTATATTTTGTTGATTAAGAAAGCACTGTTTTCCTAATTTCTTCTTGTAAATGGTTAAATACTCAATTTAAATATTAAATCAATTATACATCTTCAAACTCTAATTCTCCATCCCATTAAATTCAAACTAACCATGTGCAACTAAAGAACGACCTTTCATTTTATCAAAAATCTGTCTAAGTTTAAAGCACATGTTTATAAAATAGTTCATTGGTCATCCAATCATTTAAAACAAACAAAACATTATATGCTTTGGCATAACTAATTGATCTTAGGTTATCTCAAAGGACAACAATACTTTCTATTGTACCATTATCATGAAGTATTCGAAGGCCCTTATGTCCAATATGTCCAAGCCTTTGATGCCATAACATGGTATTTTCTCCAGAGACCTCTAGATTTTTTGCTCCACTTTCAGGAACTACAGAACTATTGCACCCATCAATAAAAATTCTGCCTTGAAGCTTGTACAGAGTTCCAATCTGAACTCCTCGCATCAGTACCAGTGCTCCTCGAACAATCTTGCATGTATCTTTCTCGAACATTAATTTTACACCTACATCATCCAACTTGCTTACAAAAATCAGATTCTGGCCAATGCAGGAATATGCAGAACACCCGAAAGTGTTCTAATCCTTCCACCTTGCAACTTCAAATTGAATTTTCCGCAACCAATGATTCAAACCTTCCTATCATCACCTAAGAAGACATCACCACCATCATGTTTCTCATACTCGCAGAACCACTCTCTATGGGGAGTGAAATGAAAGGATGCACCTGAGTCAATCAACCATGCCTCATGATATACATGTTTACTTGAAGAAGAAGCCAAGTACACATCCCCCCCTTCATTTGAGGTGGTTTTCGCCTCTGTAGAAGGAGCATCATCAGATCCCTTTAATTTCTCAGGAGCTTTAGGTTTACAATCCATTTTGATGTGACCTTCCTTTCTGCATTTCCAACACACCTTTGCAAGTTTTCCTGGAGATTTATATCTCCCTCTAGATTTAGATCTCCCACTCGAGGTATTATTTTTATTTCTATTCTTGGACCGTCCTCGTACAAACAAGACATCACCATTCTGACCCTCCATATTTTTCCGTCTCATCTCCTCTTACAACAAGGATGAGACTGTTTCATCAAACTACAAGGTAGTTGCATTGCTACCTATTGCAACAACCAGACTATCCCACGAATCTGGTAGAGAAAACAACAAACTGATGCACTTATCTTCATCTAAAATTCTAATATCAACAGATAATAACGAGCTTACCATAGTATTCAAGGTGTTCAGATGCTTTGTCACCGAGTCTCCATCTTTCATCCTGAGGTTATACAACTTTTTCTGAATGAACAATTTATTCACCAGAGACTTAGGTTGGTACAAAGTCCCTAACTTGTCCCATAAAGCCTTCATGAAGCTTCCCCTGATACATTCAACAATACACAATCTGAGACACACAATCATATTGTACTCTTTTCCTTCTGATCAAGTTTCTCCAGTATTCAACTAACATTGCTGTTGGTTTAGTACCTGGATCTACAACGATCCACTGATCTTTATCCATCAACAAATCCTCCATCTTGATTTTACACAACTCAAAACTCTGACCATTAAATTTCTTGATCTCTATCTTTCCGCTACTCGCCATATTCTTTCACCACAAGAATCGATCCCGCAGATCTCCCACTGAACAGGGTCTACCACATGCCTGAGTAAAACCCCTCAACAACAAAGGCACCCCCTTGAAGCCAAAACAACTCTAATACCAAATGTTGGTTTTAACCTCATACATAAATTACCTGCATACTAATTCTAAAAATAGAAATTAAACAATGGTGAGAGCATACAACATAAAACAAATATACATAGAGATTTTTCCCTAGATCCCAAAACTGGGACTACTAGATTGATTTTTCATTCTATTCCTTTCAATGTTACAATACATATATATATACATGTCGAAGCATCCATAAACCCCAATACATTAACCCTGGATTAGAACATAATCATAGTTCCCTTGACCAGATCTACAAAATACCATGGACAGAAAACCATGATGTCCAAAACCATGTGTGAAATCCATGCACAAAACCATAGGTAGGTCCACGTGTGGGGTAGTCGTGGAAAGAATATAACACAACCCAACACTTTCGACCAAAGTCATCATACTTACCTCTACATGCTACCGTGGTCAAGGCACTACGTTACCACCCACTGTTGGGACTCCTACTCCAAATGGTCTGAGCTCTAGTTGGGACTTCTCACTGAGGAGACCCCCTTGAAAGTTGGCGGGTACAACATTGTCAACAAGGGGGAATACTACCCCCTTTTATATTTGATCTTGTTTTTTTAATAAGGCTACATCTATGTGTTTCTACTTCCCTAATTCATTATTCTTGTTGGCTTAATTTTCCATCAAATTTTTATTTAATTTCCTTCTGAATTTCTAGGTCCCACAATGATATCCCAAGTCTTGTTGACGATCCTCCTCAAATCATTCATCCCCATATCCAACAAAAGAGAGACCATGATGGACTTGATGACTTTTAGGAAATGAAATTTCTCTCCTCTTTTGATTTAGACTGTTCACTATTTTGGTCCATATAGGTTATGGATTTTAATGGCGATGTCTCCTCATTATGTTCTCCTTGATTATTTAGATTTCTTTCATTTGGGGGCTCCATTTATATATCTTCTTGAATCCGTCCTTCTTCATATACATGTTCTAGGGCCTCAAACTATTTTCCTAAATGATAAATCATCTTATTTTTTCTAGAGGTGGAGTCTTGTGGCCCAATAGGGGAGGCATCTTTCTTAGGTGAGGGATAAAATTGCATACCTTCATTAATTTTCCTATGTCCTTTATTACCTATGCTTTGACAACCTGACTCTCTTCTCCTCTTCTCTTGTTTCCCTTGCTTTCCTTATTCTGTAAGATTTCGTTAGTCCTCTATTTTTTTGCAATCCTTCGAAAAAGGGCCATATTCATGACAACACTTACACTTTAAAGGAAGTTGATCATAATCCACCTCTTGGATGAAAGGCCGGTTATCCAGGGATAAAATGATTACAAAAAGAAACCCTTTATCCATGTCAAATTCAATGCAAATTTAAGCATAGGACGGTATACCTTCATGTGGTTCATCTTGAATGATATATTTTCCTAAGGAATTCCTTATTGATTTGAAGATTTCATCACTCCAACCATGAAAAGGGAGAAATGGGAGTTTGAACTAGAATGAAACTGTAGAAAGAACATCATTTTATGGGTTAAAATATAAGGTTCAATGATATAGATACAAACCCTGAGCACCCATGAAATATGAGCAACTAAAAAATATTAAATCTCAATTAACCTTGTTTCCAAAGAGAAAAATAAAAAACCCTACTCACAAAATGACATAGAAATCTAACATGAGATAACAGGTTTCCATTTTTTATTGATCCAGGTGTTGAGCGATTTGGGGGAGGGCCAAATTCCTATAAATTATCCCATCAAATCTTGGTCTGTTAAACAAATATTCGTAGGTGACATTGAGCATCATGAACTGAGATCTTGAGGATTTATTCTAATTTCTTGAAAAATCTGGCCAATTTGGGCCACGATCCTCTCATCACCAAAGCATTAAAAGCCATAATATGAAGTGTAGGGGGAGGTAGAGGGGCTATTTCTTTCGGAGTCTAAAGCCATATACAAATATGCAACTCGCTAGGTTTTTTCTAGTCCATATAAGGGCCTTAAAGATTGCAAAACTATTAAAATATTATTAGCATTCTTTATAAAAAGAATTAATATATTAATTAAATATATTTACATTTAAAAAACATGTAACAAGATTCTTAAACATGGAAATTCACTCCAACTTTACCATGAAGATTCTTAGCCTATAGATAGACTTTGTTACAACACTGTTGCTTATCAATACCAAATAAATAAAAAACCATTACTAATTTCACTATCAATATATATATCTCTATATATATATATATATATATTTGATTTTATATCATTTTTAAAAATTAAATTGAAAAGCAAAAAATGCATAAATATCTTTGAAATAAATATCAACTCTTTATTGTTGGATATTTTGTAGAGGTTAAATCCCTATCATCCACCTATTAATTACTAATAATTAAATTGAAATTTTGGAAGCCCTATTCCAAGGTAGACACTGTTGTCGATATAATTATAATAGTTAAATCTAGCAAAATAATTATTCCTTCAATTTTATATAGCGATAACTGCCTTGAAAGAAGAGAAAATAAGAAACACAAAGAGAAGGAGGCTCAATGATATCAAAGCCAAATACATAGTGCAAAATTTGAATTCGTTGTTAATCAAGACATTCTACGACCATCCAAGAAAGCCACCAATGTCTATAACATACATAATGGACCACTGCTCCCACTTCATCTAATGTTGTGGACGAGAATAATTTATTTCCTGTAATCTTAGCTGCTACATTCATTTCCTCAATACTATCATCTCTACATCCACTATGATTGGATCACTTATAAAAGCAAGTTTTTTGAAAGGAAGTGTGAAAACAAATTTTGGATTTCGTGCCCATGAACAAGTAGACATGGAAGCACTAGTTCAATATTTATTTATAAAATTTGGAAAGCTAAAAATGACCAGATCAAAGTACCTGAGCCAAATGGGTTGGCACTAGAGCTCATGACTTAACAACAACTCTTCTCAAGATGATCCTTTGAAGTTGGGAATTAGCTTGCGACATCTTACAAATTGATTTTCCTAACTTTGAGTGAAGAGGAAATTACCTTCCCAAACATAATGATCCATGGACAACCCCTCTAGCTTTGGCCAATGCATTAGCAACCCTTACATCCATTGATTTTATCTAAGTGATTATTACTAATTTATTCTAGCTGAGTGATGAGGATGAGACAAAATCACAATCACAATATTTTAGTCAGAGTTGAAATAGGGGAATGCCCAGGGCATAATTTTTCTTGTGAAGAGGGAAAAGGTGAAGGGAATTGATCCCAAGCATATATAGAGGCAACAAGTTGAATCTCTAAGGGGGAAGGCACAATGCCGACAAAATGAAGATTCACTTAATGGATGAAGCTGCCAAAGATATATGCCAGAAGCTCCTAGTTTTTGGTAGTAGTGGCACGATGAGGGGAAAATAATGCATGCATTTGTGTCTGAGCACCCAAAAAAATCATTATAGAATAAGACTTGAACCAATCATATTTTAGATAAATAATTTTATATTAATAAAAAATAATAAATTTCAATTCGCAATGTTAAACTATGGAGAAGCTGTAATATTTTTTGGTAAAAAACAAAGTAATACCGAGTCAAAGGAAAAATGTAATGCATAATACCATGCCTGCAACATGTATAATAAAAGAGAGATGTGTAATTCATTCCATTTTTAATATAAAATTAATATAGTAAAAGGGAGGTGCGTAATTCATTCCATTCTTAATATTAAATTAATAAGGCATTTTATTTTTGTTTGCTAAGTGGTGTGAGTCTTGAGATGACTACATGCTTAACCTTTGGCTTGAGAAACCGCAACCCAGGGGAATCTATGTAATCAAAATCACTTAGGGATCACACCCAGTTTGGGCCACAATAACCCTTTGTTAGGAAAAATACTGGGAGGGGGGGGTGAATCAATATTTTAAAACTTACTTGACCTTATCATTTTCTATTCAGATTTTTGTACGCGAATTTAATGAGGTAAACCTATATATGTACGCTATTGTTAATTAGACAACCAACGTATATCCAGTTAACTATCTTTTCAATTAATAATTCATCATTTTAACTTGAACCCGTGCATTAGTCCTTCATTAGGCATTAATTAAACAGTAATAAAGTGTAGTAAGAACAAAATAAATCATCACACATAGTCAACACATATGAACACCAGAATTTTAGGTGGAAACCCAATGTGGGAAAAAAACTACCGTTGTTGTCTTCTCTGTCTTCTTCTTTAAAAAATATTCTTTACAATCTTATACTAGTGTAGAATCATACTAGTACATAGGCACCCACCCGCAGGAGGATACAACCTTCTCTCATTCTCCAACACCTACTGGAAGGGAGCTACAACCCCCTTATCTTCAATTCCTTGTGGATCACTTTTCAAAATGTTTCAAAATGGATCCAATTGATCAAAAAATTACAACCTGTAGGCCACCTTTCATCAAATTTTCATATTGGACCCACTACCATCATCAAATCACTGAATCAACTAAAACAAATCAATCACTGAATCTCATTGCAACCAATCAAACTAAACTAGAACAAATCATGTGAATGCATTGTCAATCATCAAGCCATACACTATTATCTATCACTGAAACCAACTGCTACCACTGCAAACCTTGATCAACAATATGTCAAAATGTATATGCTACTGTTATGAATAATACCTGTGTATACACGTTTTTCCTTAATTGAACTTGCGTACAAATCTCAAAAACACTGATCCTTCAGACTGAAACACTGCACTACTGAAATCAATCACAGACACATATATCCTTCATCACAGATCTCTAAGATACTTACAGATCATTACATACCAGCATCAATATAGTTCAATATTTCATTCACAAACCATTCAAATTCACCAGAATGATCACATACAGATTATTATGAAGAAGGCCTCATCAACAGACAACAATAATCAAAACAAGACCGATCAGACATCATTAACTGTACATACTTCAAAAACCCTAGCATATGTACACAACCCTTACAAAATACTTCCGCGTGTGTATGTGCCTTTCAAGAAGCATACCCATGTACAGATATGTCCTTACTGTAGAATTGACACGCGGTTACCTAGAGGCAGACCCGCATATTTACGTGCTTTTTCTGAGACAAACTTGCATATAGATATGCAATTATTAACTCATTCCTTTGCTGCACAACATAACTTCAGTCAAACCCAAATCTCAGCAAACCGAGTAACAAACATACGTTAGAACATTATTATCATAGATCAACCCATAAGAAAATCATGTAGTCATTTTAGATCTAAAATATCTGATCCCACATCACATTCCTTGTGCAACCTTATTTCAGATCAAACAATTCATCAATATCCCATTACTTGCACACTAAACACTTTGATCTTCATCTCCTTATATATCTTAGGCCTTATCCAATACCATGGGTCAAATCCTTAGTAATGCTGATGGTATTCCTGGACGAGATCAAATATCCATTGCCACACTCATTACTATGGGCCAATACCATGGTAAAGATTCCTGGTATTTAGGATACCATGGTGCATAAACTATATGCGCTTTCTCTTCTCCATACTCGCATGTGTACGCAACTTTGCTTCATAGAACCCGCATGTATTTATCAAAACAACACCTTCATCATTCTTATGTCTTTGGATTTCTATGCCTTTGTCCAAACTCTCTGTCACATGTGTACTAGCTTGTAAAATCATCATGCTATCATCATGTTGACGATATTCATTAAGCAGGTTGCCATCAAGGGCAACATGTTTGTCATAATGCCAACAATCTCCCCCTTTGGACTTGATGGCAACCAATTTGGTGTTTAGTTACCAACCATCTGTAGATACCTACAAATATACCAAGATGTTCTCCAAGTAGGCTTTCTCCAAACACCAAGCTAGTCTCCCCCTTTGACATCAAGGGCAAAGGGATGATCAATGCTGAATGAAGTCCTGTAGATCTGATCTGCAGAATACTGATCACTGAATGTGAACCATGCTCCCCCTTAGCACATGCTAAATTTTCTAAAGATATACATAGAATTAACTAGACATGACCTTTCCTATCACCAATAACTCATATTGACCAATCTCTCAATGTAGTGGGGTTACATATTTGACTCAACATGACATGAAATCCCCAACATGGGATGACATACATAATTGACTTGATCCCAATAGTCCATTCATGACTAAATATTACAATTATTACATCATAGGTCTTTACATGAACTTTACATCAAATGACAGATATGAAATTTATAGCCAAGACCAAAAACCTCAATAGTGAGGTAGCACGATTAGGATAGTCTTCAGTACTATATGCCATATAGGATCTACACTTCAGCATCGAACAACAACATCATGAAACTCATCAAAAATGGAGTCAACAACTTCAACACCATGTGTTTCTTCAACAACATAATCAAGGAATCATAATGCTAACAATGTATTATAAGAAGCAAGGAAAAATTCTCCCCCTGAACTTGTGCTAACTGATCACTGCCAGATCTAATTATATCAACTTATTCATTAGTTAGGTCATCAAAGCAACTTCATTAATCAAAGCATCAATGTCATATTGGAGAAACTCATAAACCATAAGTATATGAGCATCAACAAACTATATCTAACTGATATCAGAACCAAAAAGCAAAACTGTTAGAAGCATATAATGATTTTTGAATTAATTCTAATGATACTTCATCACAGGGAAACATATGCGATTGTATGGATCAAGATACATGACTGTTCTTCATAAAATCTGCGTACATACAATAAACTACAATAAATTTCACTTTCAGCTCCCCTTGAACTTGAAGAATTGGTTAGAATGATTAACAGAGTGATGAAACAAAGACCACTCCTAATTTATGTCTGAGATATTCAAAGGAATCACATGGAAGCGACATTGTAAATATATACAAATTGTTATTTTGAGGGAAAATATTCCAGTTTGACCTTTTTATCAAGCACCCGTTCTCTCAAAAAGTGATATTTGATTGGAATATGCTTGGTTTTTGAGTGCATGACAAGATTTTTAGAAATACTTATGGCACTGGTATTATCACATATAATGGGAATAGGTGGAGAACAATTGATTTGAATATCCTACAATGTTTGCATCATCCAGAGAAGTTGTGTGCATCAAGATGCAACAACAACATATTCTGCTTTGCAGTAGATAAAGCAATGGAGCTTTGATTTTTGTTGAACCATGATACCAAGTGGGGTCCCATGTAGAACACTCCTTCATTAGTGCTTTTTCGATCATCAACATTTCCTACCCAATATGCATCCGTGTAAGCATGAAGAGTAAGATCTTCAGCTTTGGGATACCATAAACCAACATCTTGAGTTCCTTGTAGATATTTAACTATTCTCTTGACTACATGAATATGATTTTCTTTTGGATTTTCTTGAAACCATCCAACAATTCCATCTGCATTTGGTCTTGTGACTGTAAGATAAAGTAAGCTTCTGATCATATATCTGTATTTTGGTTGCTTGGGTGGAGGAGAATCATCATGTGAACTGAGATTACATCTTGTTACCATTGGTTTGCATACAGGCTTGTAGTCTTCCATTCCATATTTCTTCAAAATTTGCTTGAGGTACTTTGTCTGTGAGAGGAAGATACCATTCTTTTCTTCCTGTACTTGTAGACCAAGAAAGTATGTTAGTTCACCAAGTAGAGACATTTAAAATTCTTGATGCATGAAAACAGAAAATATTTGACTCATCAACTCTTCATCGCTACCAAATATGATGTCATCTATGTAAACAACAACTATTAAAATTTTACCATCATCCATATTTATATATAGGTTTCTATCTGCAGACCCCTTAGTGAAACCTTGTTGTTGAAGATACCTGTCAAGATGATAATACCATGCACGAGGAGCTTGTTTTAGCCCATATAATTCCTTCTCGAGTTTGCAAAGAATTTTTTTATCATTTCCTAGAATGAACCCTTCAGGTTGTTCAATATACTCTTCTTCTTATAGGTCCCCATTTAGAAATGCAGATTTAACATCCATTTGAAAAACTTTGAAATTATGAAAGCTTAAAAAGGCAAGAAATATTCTTATGGCTTCAAGTTTGGCTACAGGTGAAAATGTTTCTTCAAATTCTATTCCTTCTTGTTGAGCATAGACTTTGCATATGAGTCTTGCTTTGTTTCTAGTTACTTCTCCATTTTTGTGCAATTTATTTTTGAATACTCATTTTGTCCCAATAACATTTTTATCATGAGGTCTTGGTTCTAATTCCTATATATGATTTTTTTTCCATTTGGTCAAGTTATTCATCCATAGCCTTAACCCAACATTCATCCTTGCTTGCTTTATTTACAATTCACAGTTCAATTTTGGATAGTAAGGCTAGATAACTAGGGGTTCCAACAAGAGCTCTTCTAGTTTGTACTCCAGTATTTTTTTCTCCTAGAATTTGAGATTCTGAATGATTTTTCTAAACATACCTTGATGGAGTCCTTTCTGATGCTTATGTATTTTCAATTCCTTCTTTTGATGCTTCACTAGTTTCTTCTCTTACATCCTTTTCACTAGTTATAGAAATACATTCATCATCTGTTGGTGCTTCCCTTTTGGTGCCTGTGCATGCTTCATCGGCCACAACATCCATACATTCACCAATCTTTTGAAGTCTTTTATTTTAACATTTATACCCTTTGCTTCTATAGGAGTATCCAAGTATAATTCCTTCATATGCTCTAGATTCAAACTTTCCAAGCTTATCATCATTATTCTTTATGTAACATTTGCTTCCAAAGACTCTAAAATGCTTGACAGTTGGAGGCTTACCGAAACAAAGTTCATGAGGAGTCTTATCACTATTTACACAAACATGGGATTTGTTGAGAATAGTCACATATGTATGCGCTACTTCTCCCCAGAAAGTATGAGGTGTCCTAGACTCATCAAGCATGTCACGTGCCATTTGTTGAATTGTTATGTTCATTCTTTCTGCCACCCCATTTTGTTGAGGAGTTTTAGCTATAGAAAATTTCCTCTTGATGCCATGTTGTTCACAAAAGTCAAAAAAATCATCTGATATGAATTCTCCTCCCCTGTCAGATCTAAGACATTTGATTTTTAAATCTAACTCATTCTCTACTAAAGCTTTGAAGACTTTAAATTTATCAAATGCTTCATCTTTATGTTTTAATAAGCCAATCCAACACATTCTAGTAAAGTCATCAATGAATAAGATGAAATATTGTTCTCCCTGAGGTGAAGTTTTCCTCATAGGCCCACACAAATCAGTATGAATAAGTTCAAGTGGCTTACTTGCGGTACCTTCTTTGGCATTGAACTGAACCCTGGTTTTCTTACCGAATTGACATGATTTTCATATGGTACTTTCTAGTAGAGAGATGTTAGGTAAATCATGAACAACTCCTAGCTTGCTTGACTTATGTATTTGAGTGAAGCTTAGATGTCCCAATATTTTGTGCCATAGCCAAATTTCTTCTACTTTTCTTAAGTAAATTTTTTCTAGACCGCCTTCCAGGACATAGACATTACCAGGAGTTATTGTCCCCTTTATTATGATATTACATGTATTAAGATTTCGAACCACACAATTCTTTGATCTAAAAATTAACCTCATGCCCTTGGTCACACATCTAACTAACACTCAACAAGTTATTTTTAATCCATTAACAAACAAAACATTTCCATCTTTAACCTTTTCTTTCAACAAAACAATTCATTTTCCTTTGATAGCAGCAGGTGAATTATTTCTAGAGGTTACATTCTTTTCTTTCTTTATTTCATTAAAAGACATAAACTTATCTTTATCACCTGTCATATGATTTGAGAATCGACTGTCAATGTACCACATATTTTCTTGATCTCCTTCATATGAAGCTAGACCACAATTTTCATATTCTGTGGTCTGCTTTTTCCATACCTTTGATGTTGTTTCCTTTTTTTCATTCTGAGGTGTTGATCGCATTTTGCTCCTGCATTCAGATTATTTATTCCCAAACATATTGCAAAAGGAACAATCAGTTTCATCTTAAAGAGGTGAGAAAGTATTGTAAGAGCATTTCTTTACCCCAATATCATTATTTTGATTTCTTGCTTCTCTAGTCATGATAGTTTTGTAAGAAACAAATTGAGTAGCCTTAAAACCAAAATTATGACAAGTGAAGCATTGACCATTAAAGTAGAAGTTTCTGGGAGTATAATACCTTCCTGTGTAGTTTTCCCTTTGATTGTAGTAAGGGAGATTTACCTGAGAAGTATTTGATCCTTTATTCTTTTGTTGATGGCTGGAGTTTCATTGACTACTTCCTTTTACTACATTGAGATAACTTCATGTACCTATTTTAGAAGGCTTTACAGTCTTTGATGATTCTCCACTGTATCCAAGACTTGTTTTTATGAGAGGAGAGTGTTTCACTTTGATGATTTCATCTAAGGTTTTAGATCCTTTAGCAAACCTAAGATTTAGACCTTTTGTTTTCTCAAGTTCCTTCCTTAGACTTACTATTTCTAGTTCTAACTTTTCATTATGCTTCTCCTTTTCTAGGATTTGTTTCTTTAGAGTTTCTTCTGCTAATTTAGCTTCTTCCAAACAAATTTTAAGCTGAGTTATTTCTTCAATGAAATTATCCTTTTCTTCTAAGGCATCCATAAAAACATCATCAGACTCATCAATACATTTATCTTCAAATTCCATAAGTAATTGATATTCTTGATCATACTCACCTTCTTCACCATTTTAAAGACCATCACTATCTTCGTGAGTGTAGAAACTTTTGTTTTTGAACTTTCCTCTAAAATTTAATTTTGCTGAAATTTTCCCTTTCTCATGATTTTCTCTATAAGGACATTTAGCATCATAGTGACCAATTCTTCCACAAGTTACCTCTGGATCTGCCAGTACCTACTTGAAGTTTCTTCATGAAGTTTGCCTCTTCTTCATCTGATACATAACCTGGTTCCTTAAGTTCCTCCTTTTCTTTTCCTTTAGAAGTAGCCTTGAATGCAACTTCTCTGATATCTGAGGGACCCCCTTTTCTCATTTCATAGGCTGTTAGAATCCCATGAAGTTGTTCAATAGTAAGGTTCTTCAAATCCTACATTTATTCAATGACATAGACTTTGAATAAAACTTTGGTGTTAGAGATCTTAAGATTTTCTCACCAGATATGATTCTTTTACTTCGTCACCAAGGTTTCTCATTGAATTAATGATCTCGTCTACTTTAAGAGAGAAAATTTCAATGCTTTCATCATTATGCATTCCAAGAGTTTCATATTGACTTCTAAATGTTTGAATTTTGGCACTCTTTACCTTGGTGTCGCCTTCATAAATTTGGATGATCTTGTCCCATATAGCCTTTGCGGTATTCAACTGCATGACTTTGACAAATTCTAATTCTACCAAGCTTCCTAACAGAGCATTGGCAACTTTTACATTGGTCCCATACCGTTTATTTTTTGCTTCATATGTGGGAATGGAAGATGGATACTGATAGCCTCCTTCAACGATTCCCCAAACATCAACTCCAAGTGATTGTAGGTAAGCTCTTGTTTTGACCTTCCAGAAAACTAGATTGGATCCATTAAATAATGGTGGCCAGATGGATGTTTCTCCCTCTTGGTTTCTCATCTTGATGAATCTTCCTTCAAGCGATCAAGCTTCTTTTGAAGGACTTTCTCTGATACCAATTGTTAGGAAAAATACTTGGGGGGGGGGGGGTGAATCAGTATTTTAAAACTTACTTGACCTTCTCATTTTCTATTCAGATTTATGTACATGACTTTAATGAGGTAAACCTGTGTATGTATGCTATTGTTATGCAGACAACCAATATATATCCAGTTAACTATCTTTTCAATTAATACTTCATCATTTTAACTTGAACCAGTGTATTAGTCCTTCATTAGGCATTAATTAAAAAATAATCAAGTGTAGTAAGAATAGAAGAAATCATCATGCATATCCAACACATATGAACACTAGGATTTTAGGAGGAAACCCAATGTGGGAAAAAACCACAGTTGCCGTTGTCTTTGTCTTCTTCTTTAAAAAATGTTCTTTACAATATTGTACTGGCGCAGACTCATATAATATGCATGCACCCAAATATAGAAGGATACAACCTTCTCTTGTTCTCCAACACCTACTGGAAGGGTGCTACAACACCCTTATCTTCAATTCATTGTGGATCACTTTTTAGAATGTTTTACTCGATCCACCTGATCAAAACATTACAACCTGTAGGCCACCTTTCATCAAATTTTCATACTGGACCCAATACGATCATCAAATCACTGAATCAACTAAAACAAATCAATCATTAAATCTCATTGCAACCATTCAAACTAAACCAAAGCAGATCATGTGACTGCACTAACAATCATAAAACCATACACTGTTATCTATCACTAAAACCATCTGCTGCCACTACAAACCCTGATCAAAAATATGTCAAAATGTATATGCTACTGTTATGAATAATACCTGCATATACACGTTTTTCCTTAATCAAACCTGCGTATAGATCTCAAAAACACTAATCCTTCAGACTGAAACACTGCATTGCTAAATCAATCACAGAAACATATATCCTTCATCACATATCTATGAGATACTTACTTATCATTACATACATGCATCAATATAGTTCAATATTTCATTCACAAACCATTCAACCTCACAATAACTATCACATACAGATTATTATGAAGAAGACCTCATCAACAAACAACAACAATCACAACAAGACTGATTAGACATCATTAACTGCACATACTTCAGAAAGCCTAACATATGTACGTGACCCTTACAAAATACTTTCATGTGTGTATGCGCCTTTCAAGAAGCATACCCACGTACAAATTTATCCTTACTGCAGAATCGACACACGACTACCTAGAGGCAGACCCACATATGTATGTACTTTTTTTTGATATGATGTTGCATACAAATTTGTAATTATTGACTCATTCCTTCGCTACAAAAAAAATCTTCAGTCAAACCCAAATCTCAGTAAACCCAGTAACAAAAATATGTTAGAACATTGTTATCACAAATCAACCCATAAGCAAATCATGTAGTCATTTGAGATCTAAAATATCTGATCCCACATCACATTCCTTGTGTAACCTTATTTCAGATCAAACAATTCATCAATAGCCCATTACTTGCACACTAAACACTTTGATCTTCATATCCTTATATAACTTAGGCCTTATCCAATACCATGGGTCAAATCCTTAGTAATACAAATGGTATTCCTGGATGGGATCAAATATCCGTTGCCATGATCATTACTATGGGTCAATACCATGGTAAAGATCCATGGTATTTAGGATACCATGGTACGAAAACTGTACACATTTTCTCTTATCCATACCTGCGTGTGTACGTGGATTTGCTTCACAAAACCCACGTGTATTTATCAAAACAACACCTTCATAATTATTCTATCTCTGGACTGCTATGCCTTTGTCCAAACTCTTTGTCACATGTGTAGTAGCTTGTAAAATATTCTAGTTATCGTCATGTTGACAATCTTCATTAAGTAGGTTGCCATCAAGGACAACACATTTGTCATAATGCCAACAAGCTTAACATGGCTGGACTTTTTCCCACAAAGTTTCGATTATGTGACCTTCACATCACGAAGCGCCTTAACAATACACCCCATCATAGTCTATTTATGCCTTGTGGGAAAAATTAATATAGACATTTAAAAATTAATAATAATAATAATAATAAATGTGGGTTATAAATAAAATATTTCAATATGCAAGGTTAAGTAATATTATTGTGTGTTTAAGAATATATTAATAAAACAAACATTTTAATGTGGACAATATAGTCCATAAATAAAATATTTCAATGACCAATATTAAATAAATATTTTAATGTCAAATATGTATATTTATATATGGTTAAAAAAAACAAACTGTGTGTATATTATTTAAAGTGATTGAAAAAAATTAACATTACAACTTTGATAGGTTTATCTTTTAAGTTTACAACTATTCATAAACATAAATACAATTCATGTAAACTTTGTAGGTTTTATTGGGATTAAGGTATGAAACACTGCTTGTAGGATTTTTGTAAGGGTTGCATGGCTTGTGTTTGTATACCCTGAATACAAGTTCTTCACCCATTCATTTGTCTACTTACACAATTCATCTATCCTTGTTGATTTTGGAACCTGTACTTTGTTAAGAAAAGATAATATTTTTGATAAACAAAAAAAATGAACCATGATTTAAAAACAACAACACCAAAAATTTACATGGAAAACCCAACAATGTACTAGGAAAAACCACGGGGAAAAGATCGACAACTCTTTATTACTAGAAATTACAAGTGCCTTTGCTTATGAGCTCAACTCTCGATTGCTTAGTTCCCAATACTGAATGATCTCAATCTTATTTATAGAAGAATTTTGCATTATATTTGAGGATAATCCTTCGTTACATTCAAGGAGAAGTTTCCATTACATGGTGGGAGTATTTTTTACATTCAAGAAGAATATTTGAGAGAAAAATAAAATTAAAAATATTTACACTCTCACTCAACCATATTTGAACTCACACTTAAATATTTCCACTCACTTAAATATTTGCATTCACTCTTAACTATATTTGTACTCACACTTATATATATGAATTCATTCTTAACTACATTTGGACTCACACTTAACTATCTCCCACTTGAGACCAAATATTAGTGCCACTGATTTTTTCCCAAAAATCTGTCATCACCTTTGTATCAAACCAACCAAGGTTCTACAAAGCTCCTTGCTGATCTCTTGGCAATATTTTTGTTAACATGTCAATTTTATTTTCTTCTGTGTGTATTTTCTCCAACTGTAGTAGCCCATCATCTAGTACTTGACGAATCCAATGATATCTAACATCAATATGCTTTGTTTTAGAATGATATGCTGGGTTTTTTTCTAAGTGAATAATGCTCTGACTATCACATTGCAACACATATTTGTCTTTTATATTTGCATCTCTTCTAGGAAGCATTACATATATAACATATCTTTACAACTATTGCAACTATATATTTTGCCTTTGTTGTGGAGAGAGCTACTACCTTCTACAATTTGGACACCCAAGACATTGTTGCACTTGCAAAAGTATATAAATAACTAGTGGTAGACTTTTTACTGTCCATATATCCAACCATATTTTCATCTAAATAACCTTTCATTTTGGCATTATTGTTACCAAAACATAAAGAATAATTACTAGCACCCTTGAGATACATGAAAATCCACTTTACCGGTTTCTAATGTTGTTTTCCTAGATTTGCAAGAAACCTACTTACAACTCCCACTAAATGTGCAAAAACAAGCGAGGTACATACCATGACATACATTATGCTACCAACTATTGGAGCATATAAAGGAGTCCTTCTACTTTCCTCTTCCTCCTTATCATCATAGGGACATAAGTCAACACTACGTTTGGTGTTAGGTGCAAGGGGTGTACCACCTAGCTTGGCATCCTTCATATTAAACTTGTCTAACACCTTTTTAATACATTTTTCTCATGATAGCTGTTAGCGCTTGAAATTTCACCTCAGGCTGAGAAAGGTAAACCTCAAGGCAACATCAAACCACTTAGCCTCGTAGCTAGCCCTACGGGGCAGGAGAGGGCTCTCTCCGGTCTATCTCGGTAAAATATTCAATGGATGAGATGACTAATAGGGTAACACTGATTTTAGGCTAGTAAACTGATCAAAAAGGTTGATTTGGGGTTTTTAGGGTTTTTGGTGGCAAATTGAGGGGATGGCAATTTTGGGTGCGGGGATTGGACATAGTTTCTGCAGGGGGTTCTTTGGGGCGAGGTAGGAGACAGTATTGATGCCTTTGATTGGGGTGGATGGTCAGGAATGACAGGTGAGGAGCTAAGGAGAGCAAACAATAACTTTGAATTCTCCTTAAACAGTAGAAAACATTGAAATTAAACAAACTTAAAAGCAGAGCATGGCAGGCATGAATTCTTACTTTAACACTTCGTTTGTTTAATGTGCAGAAGGAAAAGAAAGGAAATGATTCACATAACACACTTACAGGTACATAGAGAAACACACCATCAATACATGTAACCACAAGAATCCCAAAAAGGACTGCAAAACCCTAGTCTTCCTTAGCCAAAAATTGCAGAGATACAGTGAATAATACAATGATAACTTATCCCTCAAGAGTCCAACCTTCCAACCTCTGAAAATGACTAAGAAAATACATAATATAGGCAAGCTAACACCTTTCCTTACCTCTAGGGGTCGAGCTCATCCTTCTAGGAGCTGTTTCAACCAATTCTAAATTGAGCACTAAAATCTAGGCAGTCAAAACAACTTGCCTCTATAAGCTAGGAAACCAATTCATTCATTTAATTTTCACCTTTTTCATGAATGAATCTTCTAGAAGAGGTACATAAGAGTAAAAGTGTCATAAAAGTACAATAATTACATCAAAGAGAATCATAATCCACCCCAAAAAGTCAAACAGGGTCAAACTGCGTTTTTCTGAGCTGTACACTGAAATCTGGAGAAATTTGCCTGACGGGTCGCGCGCCTCTTGACGGATCGCGCACCTTTTGGGGCACTTGCAGGTGTCTAAATTGGGCAAGAGTAGGCTTGTTGGAAAGGTCTGTGTGTCTACTTTCCAACCCAACTAGAATTTCTGAATTTGGTGGTCATTTGCCCCTCCAAAATTGCAATCTCCCAAGACTGCTTTCTGCAACTCAAAAATGTGGTAGAAAGTCAATTTTTGCTTGTTTTTTGACTTTCTGGAGGCCCAAAACTTCATAAAATCTCAAGTCCATTGATGAGCATATGTAAATTCTCATGAAAAATCTGGAAATGCTGAGTTTTTGGAAAATGGAGTTGCCATGATGTAGGGTCGCGCGGGGGGTGAGACCCGTTAATGGAGAAAACCTGTAAATTGCCTGAAAAATCAAAATTGACCCAAAATGTTCAAAATTTCTTGGGATTTGTGCAGTGGCTGGGATATTTAGTGCCTTGGTCCTTCAGTGAAGCCTCGGCCAAGATATGGAGGGGATCGGGCCTTTTTCTCCTTTTTTGTGCCTTGGCCAACCGCCTTTGGAACATCTTCATCTTCGCCTTGCATACGTGCATTCGGGCCCAATAGTGGTTTTTCATGTTCCGGAGCAGGCTCAACTTCTGGTGTTGACTCACGATCATCACTTTTCTCATAGTCGGTTTCGGTTTCTGACATGGTTTTAGGGGCAAAGTGACTGAAATGTACTGCTGCTTCTGCTTTGAAATCTGCTGTTTTAACTGTTTTGAAATGCTGTCTCAAGGGGACAAGTAGCACAAGGGAAATGTTAGGGAAGGGAGACTTGGAAGGGAAATTGGGAAAAATATATGAAACAGGGGTTAAAGAGAGGAATCATGACATCAACATCATCATACAACTTCATTTGCAAGGATGTTACAGAAGGTAGGGTTTAGGGTTTGATTTCTTAGGGAGAGGGGTAGGGTTTTAAGGCTCTTAGCAAATTTGGAAGGGAAATTTAAATAAAATGATAAGGAATATGTAATGGGAGGTGGAAAATAGGAAAGAAAAGGGATACCTCAAAACATCATAATAAACCCTAGCAATTTTGACAACTTCAAGCCCAAAATCACAATGGAGACTTTTACAAATACAATCATGACCTTCTTGAACTGTAGCAAGCAATAATTTTTCATAATTGAGGGCCTACCTTGCAAAATTTAGCAACTTGTGGTTCCTTGGCAGCTTGCTGGTAACTTTCTGTGGAGGAAACCCTGATGGGTCGCGTGCACTGCCCAACGGGTCGTGCGCCCTCAACGGGTCGCGCCTGTGTAATTTTTTCACTGCTGGAGGTGCCCTGACGGGTCGCGCGCCCTCAACGGGTCGCGCTTTTGCAGGAGGCTTTTGGAGGCCTTTCCGGTGTCAGAATCAGGTGCAAGATAGCTCGTTGGAAAGGTATTTGAGTATACTTTCCAACTCAACTAGAATTTTTCAGTTTAGGAGTTCATTTGCCCTGTCAAAAATCAAATCTCCCAAGACTGGTCAAAAAGTGCCAAATGAGGCTGCCTCAAGGAAGAGTGCTGTTGCAGTCAACTTTTGAATGCCTTCCTCAACCAAAAATTGAGCTCATGATAGCTCATTGGAAAGATATTTGTGTCTAGTTATCATTTTATTCATCAAGCAAATTATTTGGCCAACCAAGCTAGGATAAAACTTGATTTTCCCAAGGTCACTTCAGAGGTGTCTTTGATTCTCCTGAGGCAATGATATTCTTGACATTTCTCTCAAACCATGACACCTGTACAAAAATTTAAAGAGGTTTTTATTTCTTGGTATTTTTTCGACAGAAACCTCTCTCAGTTTCCCAAAATTCATCTTTTATTTCTCTAAAACATCTTTTGAGTGAAACTTATCCCGATGTGTGGAACAGGGGATTTTGTCGAAATGAAGCGGAATGAAGGGGATAAGAGGCTTCTAAATTCTTGGGGAAATTTTTGGAAGTAGGGTGGGATGTTAGGAAGTAGGGGAAAGTGGAATCTCAGAGATTGAGTGAGGGGAAGGGGTCCAAAAGGGCAAAACACAGGCCAAACCTAGAAAATTGCCAGGTTGTAGCTAGAAACTAGGGTTTGTGCAAAAATGAGGAATTTGGGGGATCTCAGTGATGGAAAGTGTTTGATAAGGTACTTTAAGGATAGGGGAAGGTGTATGAACATCAGGATACAAGTTTCGCTAATGATTTGATTGTCCAAGAGATATTGGCTTCAAAACCCTAGGAGAGGAAAATGACCTTGCCTAGGTGCAACTGAAGCATGAACAAGATGTAAAACGACTCATTAGACATTGACATGATAGTGACAACGCTGTGAATGATGATAGAATCAACTGAATGATGACATGGACTGACATTTGGACAACTTTAGAAGGAGTGAAAGCAAACCCTAGACCTAATGCCTAGTGACCAAATTTTGCTTGAAAACTCTTTGAAATGACAAAATTTGACCTTGACACTCTGAGACCACTTTGTAAGAGCATATTTGATCACTGGAGGAAGGCTGGAAAGGCTGAAACTAACAATTGCCACAACATTTTGTTCTTTCTATCACATATGATTCTCATGCCCAATATTTGTTGTACTGGACCCAAATATTTCATTGCAAATCTGCTACCCAAATCCTTCTTCAACTTGTTGATCATGTTCTTATCATGTCCAACAATTAACATGTCATCCACATATAACAATAATATAATGTACCTTTCTTCATATCTCTTGATGTAAACACAATGATCAACCTCTAATATTTTAAAACCATGTTCCAACATAAATGAATCAAATTTCTTATACCATTGGTGTGGTTCCTATTTTAGCCCATAGAGGCTCTTTTTCAATTTTCAAACTAATTCTCTTTACCTTTTTCTTTGAATCCATTTGGTTGCTCAATATAAATCTCCTCCTTCAAATCTCCATGAAGGAAGGTTGTCTTGACATCTAGCTGTTCACATTCCAAATCTAAAGTAGCAACAAGACCAAGAATAACTCTTATGGATGACATCTTAACAACAAGAGAATTTTTTTTAGTAAAATCAATACCTTCTTTTTGTGCAAACCCTTTTACCACCAGCCTTGCCTTGTACCTTTCTTTCTTCCCTTCACCCTCATGTTTAATCTTGTACACCCATTTGTTCTGTAAGATGTTTCTTCCTTCTAGAGGCTTTACTAATTCCCAAGTTTTGTTTTTCAATAGAGAGTCCATTTCTTCCTCCATTTCTTTCTTCCACTCTTTTCTAGTTTCCACTCTAAAAGTTTCCAAAAATTATTCAGGTTCAACTTCATTAGTTAGAAAAATATAATCTGAGGGTGAACACCTTTTTAAAGCTTTATGAGTTCTCATAGACCTATGAACCAGTGACATTGTTGTGTTTTCTAGTTGGATTTCTTGCAAAGGATTCCACACATTTTCTTGTTGTTGTTATATATCGTTTTCCACTTGTTGTCTGTCACATCCTTGAATTTCCTACCCATATTATTATAATGGTGGGATATTTGTAAGTTTGTTAACAATTTTATTTACCTCTATATCACCTATATACCTTTTAAACATTTCTAACTCATTAAATATAACATCCCTTCTTCTAATAACTTTATTTTTAACTGGATCCCAAATACGGTCCCCAAACTCACCATCCACATATTCAAAGAATGCACCTCATGGATTTATTATCTAACTTAGTTATATTCTCTTTGGAAATATGCATAAATGCTTCACATCCAAAAATTTCAAGTGAGAATAATTTACCTTCTTACCAGTCCAAACTTCTTTAGTAATTCCACCATCCGAGGCCATAGGTGATTGATGTCACTATCCAAGGCTGTAGTATATGAATGCAAAAAAGTACGAGGCTCCTAATAACTTAATATTGATTGACCCACACACATAAGAATATACCAATTCTAGTATACTTGTTTTCCTTTCATGGAAACCTCTCATAAATGAAACTCTTCATTGTCTACCATATATGCAATGCTCACAAAGATTAAGTTCATGGGATTTCAAACCTGGAAGAAGAATTTTTCCAACAAGGATTTTAAGATCTCTTTCACTCGTGTGACTCAATGATTTATACCATAGATCCATTGAGTTTCCTTCTTTTGCAACAACAACCACATTTGATATTTATGTGTTTTCCCTTAATGTATACAAGGTTCTACCTTGAGTCCTTTAGCCATGACCAATGCTCCTTTAATAACTTTCCATGTTCCTTTGCCAAACAATATATGGTATCCTTCATCATCTAACTTCTAGTGGAAATCAAATTCATTTCAAGTTCTGACACACACCTAACCTATTTTAGTAATATGTTGGAACCATCTTTTGTCTTTTTTTTTGGTCAAGTAAGAATGGAGCCTTCTATTAACCAAACTAATACAATACATATGTTACATGTCTATGCAAGTGTAGAGACCAAAACAAGAACTAGCCTATTGTGGGAATGCCAACAACAGGAAACAAACCAAATACCCCGGACTTTGAAAACCTAATAAATAGGAAGGAGTGTTAAACTCCCAAGGGCTCTCTGTCATCCTTAGAAAACTGAAGGGCACCCACTAAGCTCCAGACCATTGCTTCGGACCCGACAGTAACATAAACCTCAGTTAAAAAGTTTGAAGTCCACCCTTCTAAAAAGATGTCTACTCTTCTACGTCATTGATCTATTCGAGATCCAATGGTCCCATCACTTCCTGACTTCGAAACTTTCCCTCTTTTATCAACCGTCGATCTCGGTCCACCAGATCTAACGGCTCACATGTTTTTCGCATGGTTAACTTGTGCATGCCAAATCTGCCCGAAAAGCGGTTTCTATCTCTCACCTCGTTGCTACGTGTTACAGTGTGAGTGGAATCAGAGCCAAAGGGGAATTACCACTTACTGCCTTTCCTCCACCCGAAATCCACTCGTGGGTTTCTCCAACCCGCTACTACCAACCTGTACCTGATGAAAACATAAACCATAGTTCTCAATAAAGTTTGAAATCCGCACCACCGAAGAAACATCAACACTTCTCCACCGTAGATTTATTCAAGATCCAACGGTCACAACACTTCCGACTACGAGACTTACTCCTCGTTTGTTAACTGTCGACCTCACTCCCCCAGATCTAACGACTCACACGCATTTTGCATGGTTAACTTGTGCACTCCAAGTCTGCCCGAAAAATCGGTTTCCCTCTCTCACCTCGCTACCATTTGTCACTGTGTGAGTGGAATCGGAGCCAATAGGGAAATACCATTTACGGCCTTTCCTCCGCCCAAAATCCACTTGTGGTTTTCTCCAACTCGCTCCTGTTCGTTAACTGTCGAGCAAATTCCTTGCCCGAACACCATAGATCTATATCAACCGAGATCTAGTAGTCTAGAATCAATCCTCATGCTACTGCATCCTTGGTCTTCCTCCGCTGATCTCAACCATCCACTCAAATCCAATGGAATACTAATGCCAACACAATCCGCGGACTGCTGCCAAACAAAAAACAAACAGTTTAGGCTTCCCTATCCTCCCGCCTGTCTCTTGAGCCTCTTCAATCCATCCTGTCAATCCATCGATCCCTATCTGTGGCAGCCTAACAGAGACAATCCTCTAATAGTTTTCCTGGGGGTAACAATTCCCAAACGTGCCGAGTGTCCCTTTCCTTATTAATCACTCCTTCATTCGCCAGACAATCAACTAACATGTTAGCTTTTCTTTTCACATGGAAAAAGCTTACAGTTTGTAAGGTTTGCAGGTGGGTATGGATACAGTGAAAGACCTGTGATAGCCTCCAGTGTTTTGACACTTTATCCAGTGATGTACCGTTGCATATTTTCTTGGCCGCTCTAATAATCAATTACGAATCTGCTTCAATGATGAGATTGTGTGAATTTGAATCCACCAATATTTCCAAGCATTGCTCTAAGGCCATGAATTCTGCCATGTTATTAGTGGCCTTCTCCAAGTGGCCATGAAAGATCTCCTTTTTTAACACCCCCCCAAAACCAGCTAACCCTGGGTTGCCCTTAGATGCTCCGTCTATATTGACCTTTAAGAAACCATGTGGAGGAAGCTTCCAAATATTTATATCTGCATTTGTTTGGCTCACACCCTTGATTATGCTCTGTGGGCCTATAGATTGGAGACCCAAATGTAGTAGAATACATGCATCTTGGGGCAGAGGAGGGTCCTTAGGAATTGTCCTCAACAAGCTTTTGACTGTGTCTTTGAGCTGCCTTAAAATTTGGTGAGTGATGTGCTGGGGCTTGCTTGCTTTGTTCTTGAATATTCAACTATTGCGTTCTTTCCAAACATCCCAGATGACAAAGCCTAGAACCAGAGTCCAGGCTTTATTAATGAATTCATTCCATGAGAAGTCTTTCCTCCAATTCTTTAAAGTGTTGGAGATGTTGAGTCTATCCCTATCTGTGTGCCTAAAGATTCAGGCCACCCATTCCCACACGGTAGAGGTGAAAGGGTAGAGGTTGAGAAGGTGATCCATCGTCTCCTCTTGTGACCACAAAGGTAACATTTGGATGGTCTAGTGAAGCATTTTGTCTGAAGATTCTCCCAAGTTAAAATTTTCCTTTGATGAACTAGCCAAATAAATAACTTTATTTTCATCCAGTGGGGGCTCTGCCAAAGATTCTTCCAAACTTGATCAGGGTTTAGGTAGTTAAATCTTGTTACTACCTGTTTAGATTATTTGAGGTTAAAGTTTCCTTCGGTGTTCTTTCCCCATCTTAGTTGGTCAGGCAAGGAGGTTACTAGAATCCTCCTATGCTCTAGATCCTGAGCAAGAGAGGTTGGCTAGGCCTTCAGAGGGCTCTCTTCACTGTGGCTTAGATCCTTCCAAATTATCTATTTTCCATTGTTCCTTACTTGGTCCCAGAAGTCATTTACCATAAGTAGACCTTTGTTGTCTGTGTCATTCTTGAGAGCTGCTAATTCATCCTTATACAAGTTGGGTTCCTGTTGCTAGTTATCCTCCCAAAATCGTGCTAGGTTCCCAGCTCGAATCTCCCAAAAACTATGTTGCTGAACAATACCTTTATTTTCCTAGGCAAGGTTCCAAATGTGGGAGCCCTTAATATGCCCTGACATTCTAATGTGATCCTTCTCCTACCAATTCTTGGCATATTTTTGTTTCCAACGCTTAGCCCAAGGAGTTTCCAATTCCTTGATCCACCTCCACCAGAGTTTAGCTCCTGAAACTCTACTGAGGGTTTCAGGATCATGAAGCCCTAAGCCACCATGGCTCTTGGGTTTGCAGATCTTGTCCCAGGCTACTAAAGCCCATTTTTTTTTCTCTTCTCCTCTGCCCCATAGAAAATCCCTTTTTATGCTCCTGATTTGTTGCTTAATTCCTTTAGGAGCAAGAAGAGATGAGAATATGAACATGGGAATTGCCTGTAGGACAACCTGTGTGAGCACAAGGTGCCCCACCAAATTTAAAGACCTGCATGTCCATTTTCTGATCTTGTCCTGAAGTTTATTTATTATTGGCTTCCACACTTCCTTGCTTAGAAGTTTATCTGTGAGAGGTATGCCCATATACTTGGAAGGTAGCTGGTCCCTTTGAAACCCAAGAATTATGGTTATGTTTCTCTGAATAGCAATGTCAGTGTTAAAGAAAAAAACTTTTGATTTGTTGAGGCTTACCTCTATGCCAGCTGCCATAGCAAAGTCATTTAAGATATGTTTGATCATTCTGGCTTCCCTGATTGTGGGTATGCCCTGCAAATTGTGTCATCCACAAATTGTTGATGAGTGTTTGCCGCTCCATCCAAGGTGAGTTTGATACCCTGGATTCTTCCTTCAGCATTTGCCATTTAAATCGCTCTGCCTAGCCCTTCCATCATGAGAGCAAAGCAGAAGGGTGAGAGTAGATCCCCTTGTATGAGACCTCTGGAGGGTGTGAAGAGTATTGAAGGAGCACCATTAAGCAGGATGGAAAAACTAGTCGTGGTAACTAGTGCCATAACCCATCTTATCCAGTTTTGGCCGAAGCCATAGGCTCTTAGAACTGCCCTTATATAAGACCAACTTAGCTTGCCATAAGCTTTCGCTAGGTCCAGCTCAATGATCATACCAGATTGTTTGTTGCTTTTGAGAGAGTGTACTACCTCATGAGCTTGGATGATGTTATTGAGGATTTGTCATCCTTCCACATTGCCCGTTTCTCCTCTGAGATGTGAGCTGGTAAAAGGGGCTTGAGTCTATTGGAAATCACCTTGGAAATAAATTTATACACCACATTACATAAAGTTATGGGTCTGAAACCATCCGGAGTCATGGATTTTTCTTGTTTTGGGATCAAAGCTATGAAGGAAGCATTATAAACCTTCAGAACCTTTTTGGATATTCTTGAGTCTTCCACCACCTCAAGGATATCCTGTTTGATTGTTTTCCAGCAGGCTTTGAAGAAGTCTACATTGAACACATCCGGGCCTGGATCTTTTCCATTTTGCATTTCATTGATCACTTCACTGACCTCCTCTTCCAACACTGGCTTGTTAAGATTGTGGTTGTCCTCTCTGGTAACCAACTAAGGGATATATTGAGTGAAATGGTTGATGAACCTGGATCTATCCTCTAGAGGCCCCTCTGCTATACTGAGGAAATTTTTTACAAGGACATATTCCATGTCTTTGTGAGAGACGAGTTCTCTCACTTGAGAATCTTTGAGCTTTGTGATTCTGTTGTGTGCCCCGTGATCCATGGTGGATTTATAAAAGAACTTTGTGTTTCTTTCTCCCTCTTTGATCCACTGTATCCTTGATTTCTATCTCCAGAAAATATCCTCTTACAAGCACTAATCTTCCCATTCTTCCTGCAAAGAATCAACTAGCTTTTTCCGCTCCTCGGTAAAGCCCTCTATGATGCTGATCTGATTGATCTCTTGGAGTTTCTGCTCAACTTCTCTTTTGGCTTTGAACATATTGCCAAATTCCTTTTTGTTCCAATCTTTAAGCTTGGATTTGATATGTTTAAGTTTTTGTTGGAGCAGGAACATTCTAATGCCTTGAATGTTCAGATCCTCTCCACCATTTGTTAATATTACTGGTGAATTCAGGGTGAGAGAGCCAAGAATTTTCAAACTTGAAAGGTCTGTTTCTTGGTGTACCCATAAAAGTGGCTTCCAGCTATATAGGCCAATGGTCTGAACCTCCAAAGGGAAGAATAAAAGTTGTCATGGCAAGGCCTGAGAGAAAGAGGTCCTATGAAATAATGAATCTATCTAGTTTAGAGGTGACTTGTGAAGCCCCTCCCCTCTTGTTGTTATAGGTGAAGGTCCCATTTATTGTTTCAGTGTCCACTAACCCCATGTTCATTATGAAGTTCTGGAAGGCCACAGAGTCTCTGCCTAGCTGTCTAATACCGCCTTTTTTCTCTGTAAGAGACTTTATCATATTGAAATCTCCTGCAACTATCCAGGGCATATTAGGGTGTCTTACTCTTAGTTCCTCAAGGGAGGTGAGAAGCTTGAGTTTGTCTTCTTGCTTCTGAGGTCCATAGACATTTGTGATAATGTATATCTCCTTATCACCTAAAGGTTGACATACCAGAGAAAGATAGTTCCTATATGCCTCAGCATCCAGGATTCCAAATTTCTGGGGATCCCACAACGTGAGAATCCCCCCGCTAAGTTTTTTGATTTAACCTCTAGATACTCATTCTTGATTAGCCATTTATTATGAATTTCTCTAATCTTATCCATTGAACATTTTGTCTCCTGAATAAAAACCATATCTGGTTTTTCTTCTTTTATTTTATTACTGAGATTTCTTTGTTTCCTTCTATTTCCTATGCCTCTAATATTCCAGGTTGTGAGCTTCATTAAGAAAGGTTTGTAAAGGAGTAACTGGTGATATCTTTCATCTTACTTGAGTTAATTAATAGTTTCCCACATTCGTTCAACAACTCCTTCTATCTTTTTCTTCCTCTTTTCCTGCCTGGGTTCTTTGGAGATTGTGCCTGTGTCTCCTCCATCATTTTGACCCTTTATGCTCATGGCTTTCGTGATTTCTTTTGACTCCAGATCCCTTCGATTGTGATCTCCATAGGAAGAGATGTTGAACCCTATCATATTCCTCTTTCGTCAAGGAGTCCACTCCTTTGGTTGTCCCTTGTTCCAAAAATTTCTCTAGATCTAGATTTTCCCTATCTAGAATCTCCTGTAGTTCATGGTCCTCCGTTCCCGCCTCACTTGGAGTCATCTCATGGTCCCTATTTATCTCCATAATTCTTGGCAGATCATCCTTTTGCTGGCTGTTTTCTATGATGTCTTCCATGCTGTCATCCCTTTCCTTCTCAGTGATAATGTTCTCCATTTCCTAGTTTGTTTATTTGTTTCCTTCTTCTTCTTCTAGGATCTTAAAGCTATTGTGGCTCGGTTGTCTTTCCTGATTGATCTTCTTTTGCGGTCGCTTTTCGCCTTTCCCTTTTCCCCCAACCTTGGTAAAACCCTTGGGATTTTTATCCATAGTGGTTTTCACATTTCTCTCCATGTTGTTTGTTGGGCAGTCTCTATATAGATGCCCATGCTCATCGAATTTACGACACCTAAATGGATGTGCTCATAGTCCATCACCTGAACCCATTCTTCATCATATACTTATAGAATTATCACATTTGAAAGTGCTCCAGATAAGTCCATTACCACACATATCCGGGCAAAGGAGGTGTATTTTACTTTAAGAGTCGTATCTGAGATCTTTAGAAAATGCCCAGTTTGTTGCCTATTGTTTTCAGAGATTCCGGTAGCCAATAATCTAGAGGAAGGGAGTATAGTCTGATCCATACTGGTACCAATGTGAATGTCTCGTGTTCTGGGACAAAGTTCATCAACCATGGCCGCATGTAGAGGCCTGCAGCAGCATAGAAATATGGTCCTCCTTCGAACACTCTGTCTTTATCCTCTAGGCTTGTGAATAATACTATGAATAAGCCCTTAGATCCTAGATGAAGGTGTATTTCCCCCTTTGGCTTCTAGTGGCTCCTTATCCATACGTGCAGCACCATCTTTGTCGGCCATATCCCCATGAATTTGCATATGACCGCATATTCTGTCATATGATCCCTATGCGCTTGTAGCGCTGGGTCGCTTAAGATAACCGAAGGAATGATGTTCGACTTGGGTTTGTAGACCCCAATTGTCCTTATGGAAGTAGGTTTTTGATTGCTACCCCCTTTCTCCTTCTCCTTACTAGCTTCCTGCTGATCCCATTCCTGTTCATGAGGTCTACTTCTTCCCAGTATTTATGTGTTACTTGCCTCTATTTCCTTCTCCAGAGGTTTCTTGAAACACTGCTTTCCCACGTCCTTGCTCCTATCCGTAACTACTTGACTGTAGGAGGGAGTAGCACTCCCCCCTGTGCGTCCCTCCATGGTGCCCAACATCAAAATCCTAACGCCAACCCTAGATCAAGTTGCAGAGCCTCTCGTTCCCCCTTACCTTCTCGAAATTCATCTTCGAACCATCTTTTGTATTTAATATAACAACTTCTACTCCTTTAATATCACAAAGTCTTTTATTTCCCAACTGAACCTTACCAAGATTATCATATTTATAAGAAATATTTTTTTCTCTACTTGGAGGAGCATGATAGGAAGCTCTAGAATCTAAAATCCAATCATTATCATTATTAGAAGCATAATTACATGCATCTTCATAAGAAACAATGATTAATACCTCACCTTCTGATGCAACAACAATGGTTTCTTCATTGTTATTGTTGGTTTCATTTTTCCCCTTTTACTTTTTCCCCATATCTAACATTTATTTTTGATGAGACCATGTTTTCTGCAATGATGGAAAATTATTCTTCCATTATTAGAATTGGACCTAACTCTACATTTTGAATTCTCTCATCCATCAAATTCAATTTTCCTTCCATGATAAGATAAGGCTAGAGCTTCTCCTTAATGATTTTAAAAAATGAATTTGCATTACTCCTAGTTCATTAAATTGCCGCCAACATTATCAAACTTTAGGATTCCTACAGGTGCTGAAGTGCCAATAGATACTATTAAATTCTCCCAACTTTTTGGCATGGAGCACATGAGGAGGATGGCTCTAATATCATCATATAGAGTGATTTTAACAAATGCAATCTAACTAGTAATTACATGAAATTCATTTAAGTGCTCCACAACTGAAGCACCCTCTTTTATCTTGAGATTATATAATTTCTTCATCAAGAACACCTTTTTTTCTCCCATTTTCTTATCTTATCAGTCATGCAAATTTTTCCATAGACCTTATGTTGTCTTCTCATCAACCACATTGAAGTAGGCATTCTTTGTCAGGTATTGCCGAATTGTAGCAATGGATTTCCTATCTAACATCTTCCAATCTTCATCTTCCATTGTTGAGGGTTTCTTTACTACTCCCTCAATTGACAAACATTAATCATTCAAGATTAATATATAATCGATATGATATTTCCATAGGGTGGAATTAGCCCCATTAAGTTTCTCCATATCACTCATTATAGTCTCCATATGGCTCAACAAACCTAGGAACAAAAACCATCTCTGCTACTAGTTTTCAAGAAAAGATAACGAAAAATATAATAGTTTTGATAAACAAACTAAAATAAACAATCATTGAAAATCCACAACACCAAAAATTTACGAAGAAAACACAACAATGTACTCGGAAAAACCATGAGGAAAATATCAACAACTATTTTATTACTAGAAATAGTAATTACAAGTTCCTTCACTTATGAGCTCAATGCTCAATACTGAATGAACTTAATCTTATTTACAGAAAAATTATCTATTCTATTTAGAGAGAATCCTTCGTTAAAATCAAGGAGAAGTTTCCGTTACATTCTCGAAGTCTTAGTTACATTCGAGACAAATATTTGAGAGAAAATAAAATTAAAAATATTTACACTCTCACTCAACCATTTTTGATTTCACAATTAAATATTTCAACTCACACTTAAATATTTGCATTCACGCTTAACTATATTTGGACTCAAAATTAACAATCTCCCACTCACACTTCAACATATGCATTCATTCTTAACTATATTTGGACTCACATTTAACATACTTTTCACAATTCTATAATCACAACATTTTCTCTTTGTAGGTTTTAACCTTGTACACAAATTACCTACAAACGAATTCTTAAAATAGAAAACTAATGGCGAGAACATGAAACAAACATACACAAATATTTTTTTCCTTGGATCCCAAAATTGAGACCAGCAGATTGATTTTTCATTATGTTCCTTTCAATGTTACAATACATATCTATACATACTGAAGCATTTAGAAACCCCAATCCACTAACCCTAGATTAGAACATAACCATAGTTCCCTTGACCAGATCTACAAAATACCATGGGCATAAAACCATCATGCCCAAAACCATGTGTAAAAACGCCTAGTCGTGGAAAGAATATAACACATACCAAACATTCTACTACTCGCAATGGTTTTATTTCCACACAGGGGGCTGTAGGAGTGCATAGTCATTGAGCCAAGGTTGCAATGCCCAATGATTCTCCACACCAAGAAAAATTCTCAGTTCTCATAGACTTCGTCAATGCATCTGCAACATTCTTCAAAGTGTCCACTTTTACTAGCAACACCTTTTTGTCTTCAACCATATCCCTCACAAAGTGATACTAAACATAAATGTGCTTTGTCTTTGAATGATAAGCAAGGTTCTTTGCCAAGAAAATTTCACTTTGGATGTCACAATCTATCCTTACAACTCGTTGTACCAAGCCCATACTTGAACACAATCTCTACAACTAAACTGCATCCTTGCTTTCATGAGTGACTGTCATGTATTCAATCTCTATAGTTAAAAGTGCCACTAACGACTGTCTCTTGATCATCCAACTGACTACTCCTACAAATAGGTTAAATACATACCCACTTGTATATCTTCTTCGATTCGAATCTCCGACCCAATCAGAATAAAAAAAAAGCCATGAATGTCCAAAAATTTGTCCAATCTTGGTCTTCCTTGGTAGCACAAACCATAATCACTAGTGCCACACAAATACCTGAAAATCTACTTCATTGTTGTCCAATGCTCCTTCCCCAATTTTTACACAAACCTGCTCAATACTCCCACTACATGTGTAATATTTGGTCTAGTGCAAATAATTCAGGTTGCTTCATGTAGATATATTCTTCCAGATCCACATGAATAAATGATGTCTTCACATCCATCTATTCTACTTCAAAATCAAAAGAAGCAACAACAAATAAAAGTAATCTAATAGAAGTTAACTTGGCAACATGGGAAAATATATCACCAAAATCAATTTGCGACACCTGGGAAGAACCTTTTGCTACCAATCGAGCTTTTTTATTTATCCACCTTGCCTTCTGTATTCATCTTCTTCTTAAACACCCATTTTATCCCCATGGGTTTCCTTCCAACCAATAACTCCACCAAATACCAAGCCCCATGTTTATCCAAATATGTCATTTCTTCAACCATGGCCTCTTTTTAGAGTTTTCCATCCTTTGAATCCACTACCTCCCTAACAATTTTGGGATCATCATCAGTAATAGATAAAGCAAAATTTTAATAGAAAGATGATGGAATATACCTCTCTAGATGCCTTCTCTCTCGAACTAATCTTCTAAAAACTGGAGTCTGTGGCTCTTGCTCTTCTGATTCCTATTATGATGTAGAGTTTAATTCTTCTTCCTTCAGTTCAAACTCTATCTTTTCAGGTTCCTTTGGCATGAATTCATGTTTAATAACATCCTTTACTTCATCTATGCTGTACACAACCTTCTTTGTTTTTGGGTTCGAAATATTATACCCTTTTAAATCATCCTTATACCAGTAAATATGCACCTTTCAGATTTACTATCTAGCTTGGTTCTTTTCTCCTTTGGAACATGTACATATGCATCACAACCAAGTACCCTGATATGTGAGAGAGAGGGTGTCTTTCCAGCTGATACCTCATGTGGATCCTTTTCCTCTAGCATTGATGAAGGTGATATGTTAAACAAGTAACATGCAATATCCACTACCTTTGCCCAGAATTCATGTCCCAACCTGACACCACTGCACATGCTTCTTGGCTTTTCCATCAACATCCTGTTCATTATTTCTGCAACTCCATTTTGTTGAGGTGTGTATGGAGTAGTCTTCTGCCGTGCTATACCACACTTCTTACAAAAATCTTCAAATTCCTTCTTGCAGAACTCTCCACCATTATCTGTCCTCAACACCTTAATCTTCTTTTCTATATGATTTTCCACTAGGGCCTTAAATTATTTAAGCCTATCAAAGACTTCAGATTTCTTCCTAAGGAAATACATCCATGCATTCCTCAAGAAGTCATCTATAAATGAGACATAGTACACATACTTTCCCAGTGATGGAATCGACATAGGTCCAAACACATCACTATGCATAAGCTCTAATATCCCTTTCATCCTCTTTGCACCAGAGGGGAAACTCACCTGATTCTGCTTCCCATATACACAATTTTCACATAAATCAAAATCCAATGAGAAATTATACATACCTTCTACCATATCATTACCATGCAGTATTCGCAGGCTCTTCTCTCTAATATGCTCAAGTATTTGATGCCACAACATGGTCTTTTCTCCAGAGACCACTATATTTTCAGCTCCCTTTTTAGGAACCACAGAAATGTTGCATCCATCAATAACAGTGCTACCTAGAAGCTTTTACAAAGTTCCAATTCTAACTCCCCGCATCAATACCAGTGCTCCCCAAACCATCTTGGAGGTATCTTTCTTGAACATTGTTTTTAGACCTGCATCATCCATCTTGCTTACAAAAATCAAATTTCTGGTCAATGCATGAATATGGAGAACACTAGGAAGTGTTCTAATCCTTCCACCTTTCAACTTCAGCTTGAATTTTCCACGTTCGATGATTATGGCCTTCCTGTCATCCCCTAGGAAGACATCAGCACCATCATATTTCTTGTACTCGTAGAACCACTCCCTATGGGGAGTAAAGTGAAAGGATGCACCTGAGTCAATCAATCATGCCTCATTATCTACATGCATACTTGAAGAAGAAGCTAAGTACACATACCCACCTTCATATGAGGTGGTTTTCACCTCTAAAGAAGGAGCATCATCAGATTCATTTCCTTTCTTAGGTATTTTAGATTTACAATCCTTTTTGTAGCACCCTTCTTTTCCACATTTCCAGCATACCTTTACAGGTTTTCTTGGAGATTTAGATCTCCCTCTAGATTTAGTTTTCCCACTTGAGGAATTATTTCTATTTCTATTCTGGGAATGTCCTCTTATAGACAAGGCATCTCCATTTTGGCTCTCCATATTTTTCCGTCCCATCTCTTTCAACAACAAGGATGAGACTATTTCATCAAACTTCAAGGTAGTTGTATTGCTACCTATAACAACAACCAAACTATCCCATGAATCTGGTAGAGAACACAATAAACTGATGCACTTATCTTCGTCTGAAATTTTTATATCAACAGATAACAACTGACTTACCACAATATTAAAGGCATTCAGATATTCTGTCACTGAGTCTCCATCCTTCATCCTCAAGTTATACAACTTTTTCTACAGGAACAATTTGTTCACCAAAGACTTTGATTGGTACAAAGTCCCTAACTTGTCCCACAAATCTTTCACTGTAACATTCCCTAATACATTCAACAACACCAAATCTAAGAGATAATTTTGTATTGTACTTTTCGCCTTTTGATCTATCTTCGCCCAGTCTTCTGTCGACATTCTTGTTGGTGTCATGCCTGGATCTATAACAATCCATTGATCTCGGTCCACTAACAAATACTCCATCTTGAGCTTCCACAACCCAAAACTTTGACTATAAAATTTCTCGATCTCTATCTTTCCACTATTTTCCATCTTCTTTCAACACAAGAATTGATCTTGCAGATCTCCCACTGAACAGGGTCTACCATAGGCTCGAGAAAAACCCCTCAGTAGCAAAGGTGTCCCCTTGAAGCCGAAACTGCTTTGATACCAAATGTAGGTTTCAACCCTATACAAAAAGCACCTACAAATGAATTCTTAAAGCATAAAAATAATTACGAGAACATAAAACTAACATACACAAAGATTTTCCCCTGTATCCAAAAACCGAGACTACCAGATTGATTTTTCATTATGTTCCTTTCAATGTTACAATACATATATATACATTCCAGATCATTCATAAACCCAAATCCACTAACCTTGTATTAGAACATAACCATAGTTCCCTTGACCGAATCTACAAAATAACATGGGCAGAAAAATATTCTACCCAAAACCATGCGCAAAACTACCTAAATTTATTTTTTATTTTATTATTTATTTATTTGATTGATTGATTTATTACTATTATTATTATTATTATTATTGTTTTTTCGGGGCTAGTCATGGAAATAATATAACACTCTTGGGATTCATACCAATGACATTCATTTTGACTCCATATTGTTTTTGAGGTGATGAGTGATTACTATAATACGTACCGATTCCGATCACCTCTATGTCTTTGCCAATAGGAAGAGTTATATATTTTGCACCAAGATTCCTCTTGAACGTCGTCGCATAGGAAGTTGTGGCTTTTCTATCAAAAAATTTATTGGAAACCACCACATCACTAGAGGGATTTAGATTCAAAATCATAAACAAAATTGATCTAGGGGATTCGAAAAATGATCAAAAATCAAAGTGCTCAAAATCTCTCAAAACTAGTGCCAATTCGTAGAGCTCGTTATTTTGATTCCAACGCCACTTGAATTGCCTCAACCTGACACCATATGAGGAAGTTATGATATTATGAAGTTTTGGCCAAACAATGAAAAAGTCAACTTGTAGGGTTGACTATGCATGGTACAGATGTTGATGTGGAAATTTGTATGCTGACATGGCAACGATGACTTAGTGTATAGATGGGTAGGTGGACAAATCACAAGAGGGCATGTGGCAGTTGTTGGTTAGCTATACGATTGGTGAGTTGGTCCAGTCATAGGCCACCACATGGGCTAATAAGATGGCACTACGTGGCCCTATGAGAGGCCACCAAGTGTCTCGGGTTTTGGTGCCAAAAGAATGTTGAATAACCAACAAACCTTCAGTGGGATCGAAATTCCAACCTCCAACTAGATAAACCAATGACCTACCGATGTGCCATGCATATCTCTTATTAAACATTGGTGGTCTGCTTATATTTCACGTTGACATGTCCAAATGTTGGTGAGAGGGCCAGGCTAGCAGGCACGCCCGACCAACCCAACCATTGGTTATATTGAATTATATGTGACCAAGAGTGGAGGGATAGGGCTAGGTGCATGGTACCACTGCCCATGCCCATAGCCCAAGGCCATATGAACTCAAAAAAACCCAAGGCACCAAGGCAGAGGATACGGGTGGGGCTACGACCCATTAAAAAATTATTAATTCCAAAATAATGTGCCAAAAATGCTAACTCTGCTAGATTGGACCTGGGACCTTTGGGTTACCAATACAACATGCCACCGTTGGGCCAAAGGCCCAGTTTTGTTGAACGTTTTGCAATACCAATGATTTTGTAGACCAATTTGCAGACAACATGGTAAAGGGGGCATATTTGGCTCAATTTTTAACATTTTTTAGTGCAATAAGAACCTAGACAGGGGTTTTTGAGCATTCTAGACAACATGGGAGTTTTATTTCTACAATTTGAAGCCTTTATTTTGATGTAATTATCATTTGAGCATCTTAATAAAGCGGTCACCATTGGAAGCTAGATTTGAAGACATAGCCTAAATGGGTGAAATGTGTTATCAGTTTACAAATGTCTTATGCTACATTTTTGTCCTATTTTCACTTTAAAATTTCCATAAATTGACTTAAGTTTGTGTGTTTTCACAATATTGATTCGTTGCACAAAGATACATAAACTAACCAGTAAATTGAACAATAAAACCTTCACTTTTGTTTTTGGATCAGTTTGGTATCAGAGCATGGTTTTTGTGAAGGTATGACATAAGGTTTTTGAATGATTATAAGGTCTAGATTGAGAAGAGGATAAGGTGCACTTGAAGAACCTAACCGTCAAGTTGGCTCAAGAATACCACATACTCCACAAGTCATGGCACATAAATAAGGACAAGGACAAGAATTGATGTCTGAGGATAAGAGAGATTTATTTCATATGACTGAAATGGTGAAAGTGTTATATAATGAAAGAACAACAGGGTTGTAAGGAGAAATTTATAATCAACCGAAAGGTGATGGTGGTGAGGTAAGTAAGCCTCCACCTCCTCCTCCTCATCCTCCTCCTCCTTCACCTCCTTCCTCACCTTCTTCTTCACCTCCTTATGCACATAGTCCAACTCCTCCAACATCTCCAAGAGAACATGCTAAGTCTCCTTTGCTTAAGCTTGATGTCAAGTTTGAATTTCCAATGTATGATGGGGAATTAAATGCTGAAAATTTGGATAATTGGGTTCGTCAAATTGAAGTTTATTATAGGATCCAAAAGATTGATGATGATGCCAAAAATATCCAACTTGCTTCTCTTCGTTTGGGAGGTGAAACTCTTATTTGGTGGGAGTCCAAAAACTAAGAAGATTTGAAGAAAAATGGTAAAATGATCTCTTATTGGAATAATTTTATAGCTACATTAAGGAAGCAATTTTTTCCATTTCCTTACATGCAAAAGAAATAATGGATTGGAAATTTTTTAGACAAGCTAAAGGTCAGAGTGTCCAAAGTTACACTCAAGAATTTAGAAAAAGAGCATTAATCTTGGTTGTTGATTTGACCTCACAAGATAATCAACTTAAATATATAGGTGGATTGCATAGTTATTTGAGACATACTATATTTATGTTTAATCTCACTAATCTAGATGAAGTATGTGTTCAGGAAAATCATTTAGAATAAATATGCAAGAATGTTCCTCAAGGGTCCAACAAGAAATCCTTTAAATCTAGAGACAAAGAAAGCAGAAAGCTAAAGGAAAAGGAAAGAAGAGTGCTACAATCAAGAAAGAGGGAGAGAAAATTACTTGCAAAAATTGTTCAAAATATGGCCATGATGAATACCATTGTTGGAAATTACATCTAGAATTGAGACCAAAAAAGTTCAATAACAAGGGGAAACAAAAGACTACTGCTATAGCTCAACAAGATCTAGGATCTGATTTAGGTGATGAAACTAAAATCACAACCATGGGAATGAAAGGTATAAATTCTAACGCAAGTACTAGTTCTTCTAGCAAGTCTATTGAATCTCAAAATGATAAAGAAAGAAGTGAGATTTTTCATATTAGGGTCATTACAAAGCATACAAAGGTTGATACACTATTTGATAATGGATCTCAAGTCAATCTTATTTCTGAAGCAATTGTCAAGAAACTTAATTTAGAGACTACACCTCATGCAAAACCTTACCCTTTGGGTTGGGTATGTGATGATGCTAAATTGCAAGTGACAAGAAAATGTAAACTCAAATTTTCCATCACTGCTAATTTTATAGATGAGGTTGAGCTTGATGTTGTACCACTTGACATTTGTGGGATTGTCTTAGGGATTCCATATTTATATGACTGAAAAGCCATATTCTATCCTCATGAGAAAAAGTATCATATTTTAAAAGATGGAATATAATATATTGTTAGAGCACATCACAAGAAGATGAATCTCTTGTTAGTGCAAGACAAATGAAAAGGCATGTGAATGATAGTAAGAATTTTGTATTGTTGATCATAAAAGCTAAAGATGCTGCTGAATCTGAAACTCTCTCAGGATGTGATTCTAAAATCAAGCATGAATTGGTTGAAGTTGTTAATACTTATGACAAGATGTTTCATGAACTTGAAGGGTTACCTCCAAAAAGAGGAACCCAACATGAGATAAAATTGTAGCAGGATGCAACACTTCCAAATATTGGCATGTACAAAATGTTAGCCTTGGAGAATGCAGAGATTACAAGACAAATCCAAGAATTGCTTGAAAAAGGGATTATAAGACCTAGTACATCTCCTTGTGAGTCTCCTATTGTTTTGGTTCCAAAAAAGGATGGTACACGGCGCATGTCTATGGATTTATGAGCTTTGAACAAGATCACAGTAAAGACTAATTATCCTCTTCCTTGCATTGATGATTTGCTAGATCATTATGGATGGAAATAATGATGTGGAGAAAGCCAAGCATTTCATTGAACAAATCCAGTTAGTACATCAAAGGTTACAAGAATAGTTGGAGAAAAGCTAAGCCAAGTATAAGGTAAGGCATGATAAGCATAAGGCTGATCATGATTTCCAAGTGGGAGATCAAGTTTGGTTATAAATTAGTAAGGAAATATTACAAGGTGAACGTAAAAATCTCAAAACAATGAGATATGGTCCTTTAATCTTTTTGGAAAAGATTGGTAATAATGATTTCTGATTAGATTTGTCACCTTATATGCGAGTTTACTTTGTTGTGAATGTGGAAAACTTGAGATTATATGAGCCTCCTATGATTTTTGATTAAGAGGAGAATCTTTAGATTCCATCTATAGAATATTTTTCTCCTCAATACTTGAATTAGTTGCAGGGAGACACTATTCTTGATAGAATAATAAGGACTTCATGCAGAGGCAATGTGGAGTATCTTCGTGCGGGGCTCAAAGGTACTAATCCATGTAAATCAAGATGGATAGAGATCAGAAAAGTGAGGGAGTTGTAACCTCACTTACTTCCTGAGTAAAAACAGACTTTTGGTGGTCCAAACTCTTCCAGTGGGGAGGAGTGATCCAGGGGATCCGAAAAATGCTCAAAAATCGAAGTGCTCAAAATTTCTTGAAACCAACGCCAAGTTGTAGATCTTGTTTTTCTGATTCTAATGATGCTTGATTCGCCTTAATCCAACACTGTATGATGAAGTTATGATGTTTTGAAGTTTTGGCCAAATAGTAAAAAAACCCAATTTGCATGATTGACTATGCAGGGTACACATGCTGAAGTGGAAGTTCGTACTCTGATGTGGCAGGGCTAGCTGGGTGTATGGATGGATAGGTGAACAAATCATAAGAGGGTATGTGGTAATCAATGGTTGGATGTACGGTTGGTGAGGTGGTCCAATCATAGGCCACCATGTGGGCCAATTAGAGGGCACCACGTGGCCCTATGAGAGGCCGCCAAGTGTCTCAGATTTTGGTGCCAAAAAATTGTTGAATGAAGGATGAGATTTTGGCGTGATTGAACTTCCAACTTCCAACTAGCGAAACCAACAACATACTGGCCCACCATGCATGCCTCTTATTAAACATTGGTGGCCCATTTATATTTCACATTGACAAGTTTGAGGGTTGGAGAGAGGGCCAGGCCGGAGGGCATGCTCGACTGGCCCAATATTTAGTTGTATTGAATTATATGCGACCAAGAGCAGGGGGCTAGGGCTGGGCACGTGGAACCACTTCCCATGTCCATGGCCCAAGGCCATATGAACTCGACATAACCCAAGATGGAGGATACAGGGGGGGATACAACCCATTAAAAAAATATTGATTCCAAAACTATAATGCACCAACAATGTCAATTCTTCCATATCAAACTCGAGGCCTCTGGGTACCCAATACAATGTGCCAACGTTGGTCCAAAGGCCTAGTTTTGTTGAATTTTTTGCAACACTAGTTCTTTTGAAGACTAGTTTGTAAACACAATGGTAAAGGGGGCATATTTTGCTCAATTTTTAACCTTTTTGAGTGCAACAAGAGCCTAGATAGGGGTTTTTGAGCATTCTTTACAACATGGGAGTGTTATTTTTGCAAATTGAAGCTCTTACTTTTTATGTAATGAGAATTTGAGCATCTTAATAAAGCGGTCACCATTGGAAGATGGACCTGGAGATGTAGCGCAAGATGGGTGAACTCCTTTATCAATTTTGAATTGTCTCATGCTGCATTTTTGTCCTCTTTTCACCGTAATTTTTTTCAAATTAACTTAAGTTTGTGTGTTTTCATAATATTGATCTGTTGCACAAAGATACATAAAATAACCTGTAAATTGATGAATAAAATATCCACTTTTGTTTTTTTGTGAAAACCTTGATAATATTCAGTGAGCCTATTATCAATGACAAAAAAACATATATTGTTGAACTTGAGAACCAACTCCATGGAATATCTGATCATTAATTTGGTTGTATCTTCCAACCCTAGAGCCTTGATGGTCTCTTCCAGGGTGTCATTGCATGCATTTTTAGGTAGAATGTAGATGAGGCAACTACAAATATGTTGAGTTGCCAGTGCTAGGCCTATGGTACACATTAGTGCTACACTCGAAGATGCCTCTACAATGAGATGTGCATTCATTCTTGTTGCGAGAGCTAATATGAATTCGGTGCTCTCTGGGTCTACCTGATTTCTCTCCTCCTCCATTTTATGCTACAATGTCACAACACAAGGTCATCTAGTAAAATATGTCTACAACATTTTTCTTTGTCTACAGTAGGCTAAAACCCTCTGTAATTCATCACCAACAAAATTCAGTGATTCAGTTGGTTTTATATCTTATTGAGTGTATTTATTATAGAAATTTCAACATGCAAGTTGGAACACAATATTATTCCCTATTTAATAAATATATGAGCATATTGTTGGTTATTCAAGACTAGCCTGGTCTCTTATAATCAAAAGCCTAAAAATCCTATTCAACTAAGTAATAATGTATTAATTAAAAAGTGTCAAATTTTACTTCAATATCCAAAATATGTCTAGAATGAATTTATAAATGAATTAAAAAAAGTAAATTTAGTTCGATCTCTTTGATTTCTTTCCAAGATTGGTAAATCAACTTTTTCAATGTTAATAAATCTTAAAAATTAATTTAAAACTTATATATTAGAATCCCTAATTCCACCTAAAGTATAAGAGGAAGTCCAACATTGTGAAGACTTAACTACTACTGACTGATAGGGGTTTACAAAGGGTTTGTATTTCAGTGGATCCTTGTGAGCTCATTTTTTGAGTCAGATCCTTCCTCCAAGTAGAGAATAGGACTACAGTGTGTTTATCATCCCTAAAAGCCACACCTAGTTATAACAAATCAAACCAACTCCACAATTAATCCAATAATAGAAGAAATTTCTTCTCCTTTGGAGATGCAAACAACTCTCATTATAAATCCTTGGGAGGATTAAAGATATTTCACTAGCAAGAAGATCCTACAAATCTAAAATTTCATAATTTCCAGAAACTGCGATCCAAATCACATGCTCAAAAACATTACCAACCTGTCTATATTTATTGAAGAGTAGTTGGACAAGATGTGTTTTCTGAGCGTAGAGTACACCATGCACACTAATTACGTGAACATGGTCACCTTCGTTAATCCACTTCTATATGCTTGAACTTATGTCGATTACAAATTTAAAAAATATCCTGGAATCTGACAGTCACGAGAGGGGTCAAACAATTGACTCCTCTTCTGACCGTTAGATTCCTGGAATTAACACAAGGATGCCCATTCTCTACTTGAACTTCAGAATACATTAAATTCAAACCTCCAAACTCAGAGGTTGATATTTCTTGAGGTAATACCTTGTCTTTGTATAACGGTTTTGATAAAACAAACTCTAGAGAAGTGACCAACATTGAGAAGACATTTTGAAATCTGCGATGGATCTTATCAAAATATGCTCTCAATTGTCTTATTTCTTCAAATATTCTCATGGGTTCGCACATGACACACTGAAGAAATATTTGGTATGGTGCAGAGTGATCAAGTAGGGCTTCTGCCTCTGTATGAGAATTTTGATGTAATTGAAACCGATTCTTCGTGATCTTTAGGACACTTTCTTTTGATGTTGGAAGAGGGTGGTAGTATTCAGTTTATCTCGAAAAAGGGTGGTAATATCTCGTAGAAGGATCTCCATATCAATAGAGAATAAATATATTTACCGATTATCGTTTTCCTTTAACCTTATGCATAGTTACCTTAACTTCTTTATTTACTTCTTCTTAGTTCATATGACCTCATAGGTCTTTGGTGATCTTGGGATATATGTAAGAAAAATGTTATTTGGGTAATGGAAATATACCCAAGTTATAATTAATATATATATATATATATATATATACCATTTCATGATCCTTACGAGTATCAAACCTTAGTCATTTTATTAACAACATTTAAGCATCAATTTGTTGGGTGTGGAGCCTAATTATCTTCTGTATTCAAAGGTATCGCCACATTGGACCCCAGTTCGCGTTGTCGCTCGAAAAATATTCGCTGTGGGGGGGTCCAAGGGGGGGTGGCTACGACCTTTGGGGAGCCCCCCCTGGTGAGGGGTTTTGGGGGCAGCGCCCCCGAAGCTAAGAATAGATGTAAAATTGCCTTGTAAAAGTATAGTAATTTCTAGTCAATCTGGGCCGTTCATTAGGCGGAGATTTGACAGTAGAAGTTATGTTTAATTTAGGGTTTTTTGCCCTAGAAGGCAACCCCTCACTATATATGAGGGAATTGTATTGTGTCTATGTAGATCTGTATCCGGAGTGAGAAAGAGAGAGGAGATTGAGAGTGAAGAGGGTGTTACAGCGGATCTTCTGTAGGTTGTATCTTTTCAGTTTGCTAGATAATATAAAAGGAAGCACTGGTTGTTTCTCCGTGGACGTAGCCCAAATTGGGTGAACCACGTATATCTGTGTCTCTCTTGTTTTATGCGTTTTTTGTGTTTATATTTCTACAATATTTTATGTTTTCCATTTCTCCGTAATATATAATTTTCTAACACAATCAGGCTAAGGCAACCTTGACTTATGTATTATATATGGTTTTCTATGTTAACCTTAGTTATGCCCACCCTTGGTGCCTTTCAACTTAGATGTATTGTGAATATATTAAATATGGGTTCTGGGGTAATACGTGGATAGTCTCCAAGGCACACACCACACCTAACCCATGTATGATGATTTGAAATGAATGATCAAGATTTATTTCTATCAATTCAATGATGACCAAATCCTCTCCTCTGTGGTTAGGGTAACCACCCCGCACCCCCCATCCTCTGACCTAGGTGTCATTTTCACTCTGAGGTTCTCATGTTGTAGATATGAATACCTATTAGAGATTGGGGGGGGGGGGGGGGGGGTTTCCTTTTCTTTATTTCCTTGGTGCTTTAGCCATCAAGTTATATGATGATAACTTACAAGGATACAACCATTACTCATTCTTTGGTGACCATGGCATTTTAAATTTTTTCTATTGGACGACATAACGATTTTGTGATAGGTGTGGTGACATACAGAGGTTCAGTTTTTTTCACTGTAAGTTATGAATTATTGCATGAAGTTTCCTTCTCTGTAGTCTATTAGAATTCTTCATAATCTTGGATTTGTTAGAGATCTATGGTTTTACACAAAGGGTTTAACTCTATTTCCTAGATCCGAGGAAATTTTCTATTTTTATTTTTGAGGGAGATAAAATCCCTACCCTCAAAATGTATTTCCTTAACCTTCAACCAACACGTCGAAGATTTATGGTCATGACTATGGGAATTCCATAAAATTGTGAGGTTTTGGTTAGGTATCCTCACATCCTCCTTCCATTCTTCCTAACACTAAAGAAAAACATTTGGTATTTTAGCTATCATTGACTATGTCTGATGAAATTATCCTTATTATATTTTTTTCATAGGGTTGGGGTTTTTACATTTTCCCTGTTGATATTTCCCCTTGTCAAAGAGCCATATGAATAATAAGTTCTTATATTTTTGAATTTCTTGTAGCGAATACCAATATTTTTCCTTTTATTTGTTTTTTCAAGGTTATTTGAATTGACATATAGGGTTTCTATCATAGGGTCAAGACTTCTCGACTCTGTAACATCTCTCTCTCATATAACATTTGTAGAGAACACCCTTATCCATGTTCTTAACTTAATCCCTTAATTAATTTTCTTTCTGTAGTTCTTTATGGATTAATAATCTTGGCTTTGTTACTCATAAGTCAGTTGTAGACTTGTTAGAAAATTTATGAAGAAAATGCTTTAGGTTTTTTGGTTTCCAAAAGCTCCCAGGTACTCGAGGACTTATTCTTTTTCTTCTTGGTTGTCTATTACATGACTGTATTTTAATACAAGAAATTTAGGCTTGAACCTGGCCAAAACTTCAATTATACAAGTGCATGCATATAATGAATAATTGGGTAGATTGTTTATAGGACCTGGATTTTGGGTTTAGCTTGTTTTTCCCTTATGTTAAAAGATTCCCTTATTTGAATGTTTTACGTCTTTTATGACCGAAAATTGTAACTATTTACAATGGGGTTGAGGTGAAATATAAACCGATGCTGATTTTATTTATGGTATACATTTGTACCTAAACTCTATAGTTCCTTTATGTTTGAAATTGAAATTGTGAAATTCATTTACATGTTTTCTTTGTAAAGAACCAGTTCTGTATAGTTCCATCTTTTTCTTCTCAGATTATATTATTTTTTCTTTCCGATAACAAAATCTGTTCTTTCTAGATTGGTAATTACTTATGAAAGTCTTGTGAAACTTGATGTAATTATGTTTTTGACATTTTTCTTTTAATATTTATACATACTACTTCCAGGATTTTACTAGTCCTAATGCACATAAAATAGAGCTTAAGACTCCTGGTTTCCAAGTTTCTGAACTTCTATTTTTCTAAAGGACTTTGTCACTTAACAAGGACAACATGCTGGTTGAAGGGTAACCTTTGAGCCTTATCTCAGTGTTAACCCATGACCATGGTAACCCTGCCACATCTATTTATTTACTTACATAAACATATTCATAGATTTTTTTATAAAGACATATATGAAACAATCACCTATATAACTGATAGATTTATGTACCATGTTACTTCCACAAAGTTAATTATTGTAGAGTTAAGAGTTTCTTTTACAACAAGAGACTTACAACCAACATAAACTTGCAATTACTCCTACCTCCTATGTAGAAACAAAAGAAACAAATCTTGACATACATAATATCAACACATCATAAAAGATAACCTAGTTACTTATATGAATATTTGAAAATATAATAGGAGCTACCATGCTCCTCCCAATCGATGAAATGTTGTCTCAGTAATTCCCCTAAGATCTAGACTCCTTTTATATTAGGAAACAAATCAATAACTTTCACAGTTTCACCTCCTCACACCCTATCAACATCTTGCTAAATATAGGGAGTATTTTTTTTATTTATGTAGGTCCAGTTTTACTCCCATTGGGACCTCATTTTTCTATAGATTTCAGTTCTCTCCCATAATCTTGTTTTTTTAGATAATATTCCACCCATGAAATTTCTCTCCAATCATGATAATTCTGGTTGTAGGGAAAACCCCTAGAAGATGGAGGAATTTTTTCTTGATTGTGACAACTGTCACTTCAAAATTGTCTTTTCTTGGACTACAACTGATTCATAATTTCTTCCTAATAGTTGGTAGCTTGAATACTCACATGGTGATTCCTATTATATTTCCAAATAAACAAATAATTCAAATAATATATTAACATTTACAATTGTGAGCCAAATTTAGTATTGGCTCCACTACCAATACTTCCACAATATTTACAAGTAAATATAAATAAGAATATTTGTAAACACAATTGCATGAAGGGTATCACATCTCCCCCCCCGGATTAAGTATGATCCTCGATGTTTCTTCCATCTTTATCACTTCTGAAATTGAAGGAAATGCTTCTTGCATTTTTTTTTTCCATTTCCAAAGTAGCCTCCTTAGGGTTGAAAGGCTTCCACATGCGATTTCAGAGTAAAGCTTACTCCTATTTCAAATTCCTATTCAATTCTAGCATGTCTTCACACATGCTAAGCAAATGCTGTCAAATTTTAATTCATGCACCAACAAGGGTTAAAAATATTAATATAAGCACATCATCAATAGTAATTAACAATAGAACATTATCTTGTACAATCGTCTAATGGATATTCCAAGTGACATGGAATCTATTAAATAATCTCACTGCAGAATATCAAAACATGATAATTATCAATTCTATTTTTATACAATGGTCATAGTATTTTCAAGGATTACTTACTTACCTTGCCACTCAAGATGGCTTGTAGCTAATGATATTTCATATTAGACAACATCACCGTACTTTTATCAAGATTTCACGATATTAAATATGCATTAGCTAAACATCATTAAAACTTAGTACAACTTCCTTCCAATGCCATTCTCATGTTTATTTTATCACTGTATTTTTTGTTCAAGTGGACTCAGTCATTTCCATTTTAGTTATTTTTTCATTTTCTTCTGTTTCCTTTCTGCCAATGTTTCACATCTCGGGTTGGGTTTTCTTATTCAACTCTTCTTTCAGAGCTCCTTTTTCCTTCCATACACCCTATAAACCATAAACACCAAACCACCAAAAGGAAAGAACAAAAGAAACCACAATAACAATGCAAAGGAAAAAATAAGAAGCAACATGGCCATGCTCAAAGTCAACAAAAGACAACAAGTAAATTGCAGCAACAAAGTGACTCAAAACATATTTCCCTCGACATACCTTCTCCATGAATTTCTCACAAATCACTTCTTGGAGTTTCCATTCCTCTCTACATTGCATATTATTGGTTAAGGTGTTCAGAGGTTATATGTTATTTGTTCTGTGCAACAACCATGAGGTTCTTCCCCCTTGTATTAATGTGCATATTAGTTATCTCAACACACACCATGTCAGTACAACTGCCTTAAATATAATCATTTCCTCATGCAATATTGTAAGCACATATTCATATCATGCATTTAATCAACCATTCAAAAATACTTCAAATGTGCCTATAATCAAAGAGTCATAATCAACATTTTTAAAATACTTATATGGAGAACCATTGATTGGTAGCACACAACTTCTTAGTGCACTTACCGCGCTAGAACAGCACACATGACAATAGGTATAGGTGTCTCTTATGTTAATCTCCCATTAGAACCTCTTTTTTAGAATCCTGTTATTCTTAAGATTACATACAACAATTTCATTGGCTCCCCAACTGATTGTCCACCTATTCTTGGTCACATATTTCTCATTATCCACTATTAATCATCTATCTCATGTTAAAACAATAGACTCCCTGAAACCCTTATGCATGCATATTCATTAAGCATCTCATTATATATATATATATATATATATATGTAGATATATACATATATATATATATATATATTCATTCTTGTCCATTCATCTCTGCACTACTTCATCTTTTACATTTTTTTATCATGCTTATATTGTCATTCATCATCTTATGACATCTTTTCAAAGCTTTTAAAGAAAATACATCAAACTAGCAAAGACCAGGCTAAGAGTTTCCCCCCTCATAATTATGGACACATCACTTAATCATAAACTTTTGCAATTCCTTTGGGTTTCTCTAGGAACAAAGTTACCTCTCAAACGAGAACTATTACCTCAAAGCGAGAACTCTAGAAGAAAACCCCAAAAAAACATGAAAAATAGCCTGACATTGTGAAAATGAAAAGTATTGATGCTGGAATAACGTATTTTCTTCTTTTTCTTTTTTTCTCAGGTTAAATTTTCAACATTTTTTAATAATGACATTAAAAAAAAATATTATGACTCCGAAAAACCTTAAAATTCCAATGATTTTCAAGCATGACATTAAAGATAAATTATCACATCTTTGAAAATCCTTAAAATTCCAACGATTTTCAGGTATGACATTAAAGATAAAATATCACGTCTCTGAAAAACCTTAAAATTCCAACAATTTTCAGCCATGGTGTTAAAGAAAAAATACTTATAACTGTTTTCAACCATAAGATTAAAGATAAAATATCACGACTTAGAAAAACCTTAAAATTTGACAAATTTTCAACCATGGAATTAAAACAAAAGATTATGACTAAAAAAAACCTTAAGTTTTCAACATATATCAAACATGACATTACAGAAAAAAATTATGACTAAAAAAACTTAAAAAATGAATACCTGAATGAAAGAGTTGTTATACTAAGAGCAATTTCTTTTTTAAATGCTAAAAGTATAGTGATTTTAAAATCTTAGCCTAAGACAACTTGACACATTGCAACAAAAATTTAAATATCAACCATCAAATTGACATGTAGTGTAGGCAAATTCGACCCATTGTAACGAAAACTTAAAGACCAACCATGAAATTGATACATTGTGGGGGTGGACTCGATCCATTATAATGGAAACTTTAAAATCAACTATGAAATTGACATATAATGGGATTGGGTTGCTAGTCTACCCTGCAGAAAAATAATAAATAAATGTACAAATAAAAAAAATACAAAAGAAAACAAAAATTAAACCATTGAAAAAAATAAAAACAAAAACAGAAAATTAAAAAAAATAATAACAAGTAATAAAACACATTATTATTACTATTATTAAAAAAAATTTAAAAAAATCCAAAAATAAATAAAAAAAATTAAAAGATTGAGCTCCGTGGGCCCTGGACAGGCAAGGCCGATTCTCAGAATCAACCTTCACCTCCCAGGTTCTGTTGTGCCTTGGGCGTAGGTGGGAGGGAGTTGCACACAGCCCCCACCAAGGCTCGAGTTCCTACGAGCCCTAGGGAGCAAAAGCCGATTCCGCAAATTGACCTTGCAAGGCCCGTTCGGCTTTAGGCCTGGGTGGGAATGTCCATTCTCGACCTTGCTCGCCCAAGGCCCACGGGTCCTTAGGCTTGGGTGGGCATGGCCATTCCCGACCTTGCCCTCCCACGGCCCGTGGGGCCTTGGGCCTAGGTGGGACGGAGTTGTCCCCGCCTAGGCCCAAGGCCTTGCGGGCCCTTGGCAGGCAAGGTCGATTCGCAGAATCGACCTTGCCCGCCTAGGGCCCGCAGGGCCTCTGTTTTTTATTTTTATTTTTAAATGTTAGTTTTAGTTTTAGTTTTATTTTATTTTTTAATTAATATTATTATTATTTTTTAATGTAATTTTTTTAATGCTTTTTATTTATTTATTTTTTAATGTTTTTCTTTTTTATTAAGATTTTTCTAAAAAGAATTGTTTTAATGTTTTTATGATTTGTTATGTTTTTTATTTTCAAAATTTTTAAATAATTTTATTTTTTTTAAATAATTTTTATTTATTTTTTATTTTTTATTTTTTAATTTAAGTTGTATGTTTTTTTTAAATAATTTTTATTTATTTATTTATTTATTTATTTATTTTTAAATTTAAGTTGTATGTTTTTTTTAAACATTTGTTTTGGTTATTTTTACTTAAAATTTTATCTGAATCATTTTTTTGGGAAATTTTTTTTTTTCAAATGTCATCATCTTTGGATATAAATTCATAAAAGATTCATAAAATTTGATATTTTTTCAACTTTTTTTATTCAATATTTTCATAAAAGTCCTTTATTTAACATGCAATTTTTAGCGAAAAGGCCTTGAAATACCTATTTTTAAAAATTATATCTATATGTAAAATGTGTACTTTTTTGTGGAGTGTTTAATATTATTATTCTTTGTTGGCAATTATTTTATGTGTATTAAAGTATTTTTTTTTCCCGTAGAAAAAGTCGTAATTTATATTCATATTGAAATAAATTACATTTTGTAGATGCTTAGAGCATATGCAGATAGCTGTCCATGAAAAGGACAAAAAACACTAAAAAAAAAATAAAAATATGTTTACAACCACATCAAGCCTATACTTTTCTGCCCTTCTTCTTCTCCACCCTACGCCAACCCTGAGAGTCAGAAGGGGGAACAATGATGGCCTGTTGGTATTCTTGTGTGTTCACTGGAGGTTCTTTGTCAGAATCTGATCCTTCAGTTCCATGAGTTCTTTTGTTGCCACTAACTTCCAGCTGTGGGATTTTCTGCAGCTGTGAATGATCCTCCATTTGTGGGTCTGGTGCTTTGTTTTCCTGTGTGCCGTTCTGTTCCATATTTATATCCGGTTCCTCTTGGTTTACTGTGTGCTCTGTCTGAATGTTCTCTTCTTCCAGCGGTTCTGTATTCTGCCACCCATTTGGCTTTTTTTGCTGTTTCTTGTTTCCTTTTGGATTCTTTCTGGCCAGTGGGCAAGAATTTTGGAGGTGTCCTGTTTGCCGACAGCTGCGGCATCTGAATGCAGTGTTTTCATAGTCGAGGGGTTGTATCCACTCTGTGTTGTTAAAGTTTAATGAAATTTTATCTGGCAGCCCCTGACTCAAGTCCACTTCAACGCAAATTCTGGCAAAGGTGAAAATCCCTCTGCTATATCTGTCTTCGTCAATTTTTAGGAATTTCCCCAAGGAATCCCCAATAGCAGATAGTATAGTATGATGCCAGAAATGTAATGGGAGTTTGTGAAGCCTCACCCAAACAGGTGTTGTTGTGATTTTCATAGTGTTTGCGTCAAAATCAGCAAACCAAGGGGTAACAAAGAGGTCTGCATTACCCCAAAACCAAGGCCCCTCCTTGATGATACTATCCCTTTCTTCCTCTGTGTGGAAATTTACAATGAAAAACCCTTTTGAACATAGGTATATATCGCATTCTGGTGTCCAGTGGGAATATATCCATTGATGTAAAGCATCAGATTTTGGCCAGTAACCATTAAATCTACATATAACAGCATGTTTTGAGAGTTCATAATGTAGTGCATTTACCTCTGGTATAGTAACTTTGAGCATGTAATATTCCAGTTTTTGATCTACTATATGTGGCCCTGGTTGCTCTGGTGGTGGCTTTGGTTTGGTCGGCATTTTTCCCTTCCCCTTGACTGCATCACGAAAAGAGCCTGGAATCTGTGATCCGCTGGCTGCTGCACCTCCCCGAAGCCTCATGTTGACAATAATGTTAGATCCTGGCTTAATGTTGTAGTGGCCTATTGCCCAGTGATCTTGTATCGATCTGCCTTCTGAGAGCAGATGTTGATATCCTTCCGGGAGGCCAATGTGATTGGCAATGATTTTCTTCAGTTTTGAGACTTTGTCTGAAGCTTGAACCCAAATTGGGGTTGATTTCCCAGAGGGGGGCTTTATGAAGATTTGGAAACGTAGATCTGATGAGGATGCCGCTATGGGAGATATGGGAACTATTCTCCTCATTTCTGTATTCAGTCTATCATCCTGCCGTATCGCCCCTTCTGTAAACTCATCCTGGATCGGATAGTATTTCGCAGGCCAGAGTTCCTGGGCGTTTGGATCTTGTCGTTTTCTTTGTTTGTTGGGTAGATCCAGTCCAGATCTAGTCTGTTTGTATCTGATCTCAGTAGGAGGGGGCAGATCCGCCACATGCAGCCAGCCTCTGTTGGTTTTAGCGCTAGATCCAGTGGAGAAACTATCCTCATCTTCAGCCTTCACGGTGTCAAAGACCTGGCGCGTGACCTTGGTGCCACTCCTCACAATGTGCGCATCGCAGAGAGAGTTCTTGGTGCACGGCTCCTCGGCCCGCACGCAGCTTAGATCTCGGTTGCTCACGCAGCGGGCCGCCTTCGATGTCTGCTCTCGTAGACGGCTTCCCAGAAATGAAGATGATCTGGAAGTTGACAAGCGAGAAAGCTGTTTAGGGATATGGGTTCTTGGGAGAACGACGGTGGCGGGTGGGATTCGAGCCGTGGACGGCCCCAAGTAAATGGATCGATTGGGATCGATGAAATGTGCCTGGTGCTGCTGCTGTTGAGGGTTGCAATTCAGCATGGCCGCTTCCATGTTTTTCGTCAGAGCCCATGTGTATTAAAGTATTAATTAATTATATATAAAAATATAAAAATATTCTAACCTCAAAATATTAATGTTATTAGTTTTTTTAATCTTTGGAAAAAAAAAAAAAAAAAAAAAAATCATTATAAAAAAACATGGCAAAGAAAAACAAAAAACACATGTTTGGAAAACCCTTAAAAAATAAACATTTTAGGATGAAAAAAAGAAGAGAATAAGATAGTTTGAAAAATGGTTAAATAGTCAACATTTTAAAAATAATGTGCATATTTAAGACATAAGAAAATTTAAAGTGTATGCCTTAAAAAAAGTGTTGATGCTTTTCAAAATCCGAAGGAAAATCACCAACATTTAAAAATTTTTATCCACACTTAATACATTAGAAAATTTAAAGTGTAAAAAATAAACCCTCTAAAAAAAGGTGGTGATGTTGCATCAACACTTTTCAAAATCAACATGAAAATCACTATCAATTTAAAAAAATGTTCATACTGGATACATAAGAAAATTTAAAGTGTCAAAAATATGCTAAAACAAAAAGGTTTATTCTAAATCAACACTTTTCAAAATCAGATGATTTTTTTGCTAACTCAAAAAAATGGGTAATCGGTAAAGTTCTCATTTGATCGGTAACTATATTTAGAGAGTTTAGTTGATGTCCTCCCAGTTTACCCCGTTGCACCAAATCAAATCAAACTTAAATATAGGATTTACATTTAACAACCATTGCAACCAAATACAAATTTCTTGTTATTTTTGGTTCGAGACTGATTTTTTTCTCTTTTTTTTCGTCATGATAATGTTATAAAATAAGCCAATTATTGAAATCTTCAATGAATCTACAATGCTAGTTTGTAACCCCATAACGATATGATGGCCACTGCATCTTTTAGGTATAAGCTAATCAAGGGTTGTTTGGAGCTTTTTAGGGTTCGTTACACTTCCTTCCTAGGAAATTTAAATATTCTTAAGGTTGAATATGATCTTGATTAATATACTCTTACTAAATTTGGCATAAATCCGATATTTTTTTGAGTATTTGTCGCACCATTCCTAAGTGCTTCATGATTATTGCGTGTCTTGGAGTAACCAAGATGCCATTATTCTATCATTTTCAATTTAAAAGTCTCAAATGATTTACTCAGTTTGTTTGTTATTTTTGAGACTAATTTTCTTTCAATCATGAAATATTATGATATTATATCTTAACTTGCCAACATTCCGATAGTTTTGAACAAGACTTTCAACCAACAATTTCTCTGGAATGTACAATTATCTATATAATATATTCTCGTGTTCCTTTCTCTTTAGAAATCTCATTGGCCATGCTTTGTGCCACAATGCTTAGCTCATTCTGATGTAACTTTTCCCAGGAAACCCCCATCATACAATCACATAATCCAAGATTTAAACCGATGAAGAATTGATCTTTGTGATTCCTTATTCAAGGAGGTCAAACAAATTTCTCTTGAAATCCTAGAAGTTGTAAAATGCCAGAAGAATATTACTATAGAAAAGAAACATTTCGATTTTCAAATGTTTTCATATGACATTAGCCCTTACTAGAATTCTTCATTCGGACAAATCATATTAGGATTCTTAACTATTCTATTGTTGTAACATGTTTTCTATGGCTTCCCTCACGAGGAGACCTTTTAGTTAAGAATCTTTCTTAATTCATTAATTCTTTTATAGGTTTTATTGGCCATGAAACTATTAGGATATTCCGACACATAGAAAATAGTTAAGTATAACTTGGTCTATTGTAGATTTAGGTAAAGTGTGTTTCTTTACTATGTACATTTGTAACTTACAATCCAATGGTTCATTCTCTTCTCGGTATTACTGTTACTTGATCCGTGGCTTAACACCCGTTTGGTCCATTATCTCTATTTAAAGAGCATGGAGGGTCATTTGTAGGGTGACCGTTCATGAGCGAAGCTTATGTAAATTTTATTTCTTTTATTAATAAATTGCCTGAAGTGGCCGCATTGGCTCAAGCCGTGGACTGTTTCCCTCTTTGAGGGTTTTACCTACGTCAAGAACAATAGTGTATTGATCTATGATCTGTTTGTGAGTGGTGTCCTTTGGTGCTCTATCTGAGGAACTTACCTTGTAAATTCCTACATGGTATCAGAGCAAAGTTGAGGGTCGCATCCGTTGGTGATCCAAATCTGAAGCTTGTACAACTGCATCCGACTGTCGTTTCCTAGATCTACTGTTTCTGACTGCTTTCGGGCCGAGAGAACTGCTCTATTGTGTTAGGAGCATTTGTTCTAGTGAGGAACCCCTTTCATTTCACACGAAAAGGTTTTTGGTAGCCCTAGCTACATCATTTTTAAGATATGGAGGTATATAGTCTTTATTTGCAGTTCTAGTTATTCATCTCTCTGTTTATTTTGGTTTATTTAGCTCTCTGTTTTTTATTACTAGATCTATACTTTTCATTTCTGCATATGCTCTTTGCCTCGCGACTCTATACGATTTGGGAAAATCAAAAACAAAAAGGAAGGATTTTTCTCATGCATATGCTCTTTGTTGCCACGCCTTAGTGTGATCTCGGAAAATCAGAAACATTGAGGGAAATATTTAGTTTCCGACGAAAGCTAACTTCAAACCATAATGTTTTTTTTTTGCATGTCCGTGTTGAGTTGTGTGGTTTTTTGTTTTGTAGACAAAAAGAGTTTTTCCAAGTAAGTATGCACCCCAAAGCTTCAGTGACTAAAAAAAATAACCTCCCTTCCCCTTTTCCAAAAATTACTAACCTTTTAAACTAGCTCACTTGGTCCAAAGTTACTTTATGACAATAGAGGTCTTGGGTTCAAGTTTTTCTTTTTGTTGAGTTACTTCAAAAAGCACATGTAACTTATGTTTTAAAGTTACTTTATGTAAAAGTGTTCTCACCCATTATAAAAAGTGAGTCACTTATAATTCTAAAGTCTCTTTATCTTTTATTTAAGTTACAATTTAGTGAGTAGCTCATAAAGTACCATTGTAAAAGTGAATTTCTCTTATTTATAAAAGTGGGTCACATAAAATATTTTTTAAAGTGAGCTAGTTAGATGAAGTTTGGAAAGTGGGGTGATTTTTTTTTTTAATATAACATTATCATTCACTTCCGCACATTCATGCACTTCATTGGCATCTTCAACAACTTTTCTTCAAAAAGCCATAACTTCTTCTTCTGGAAGCCGTTTTAAGAGCTGTTTTTTTTTAATCGGCCTAATTTTTCGAGATCTTTCCATTGGAACAATTAGTTTCAACATCTACAACTTTGGTTTCTGTTAAAATGGAAATTCCATGCCAAGTTATTCTTGATAGCACCAACTACTTCCAATGGTGGTCCTACATTGTGGATTTACTTAGAAGTAAAGGCCTTTACAGAATAGCCTCAGGCCAAAAAACTCAACCTAAAGATGAAGATAAGGTAGCCAAATGGGAAAATAGGCAAGATCAAGCACGTGGGTTAATAAGGATGTCTATTTCTCCAGACCTTAGATTCCATATCACAGAACTTGATACCCCTAATGAAGCAATGAAATAGCTCACTAAAGTTTTTGGAATTAAAAATGAAATTAGAGCCCATCAACTCGAAAATAAATTTCTTACATTGGACGCCAATAATTTTTATTCCATTGAATATTTTTTGTTCAAGTTCAAGACTCTTAGACTTCTCTTGGAAGGTGTTAAGGTTAAGAAAGAAGATGGTAGCCTTATTTATTCCATTCTTACTAAGTTGGGACCAACCTACTCTGTATTTGTTTCCACCTTCCATTCTACTAGAGAAGCCTTTATTTCTCAAGGACAAGACTGCAAGTCCCCCTCTTTTGATGCCTTTTGTGATTCTTTAATAAGAGAACAAGAAAAACTTTTACATATTGGTCTTATTAATCTTGGAAACTCTTCTAAGAAAGCCTTAGCCGCCCAAAAACAACCAAATTCAAAGAATCCTAAGAAGCAGTATCCTAAAAAGAATGGTCCTAAAACAAACAAGGGTCCTAAGAAATTTCATTCTCAAAATAAAAAATCAATTCAACAAAATGATAAGGCAAATAAAAGCAAAGGGAAGAAGACTGATATACATTGCAACTTTTGTAATCGAGATGTCCACTTCGAATCCAAATGCCTTAAGGAGATGGAAGCCTTGGAAGCAACAATGAAGAAGCATAACATTCATTTGGAGCACTCTTCAACTTCAACTTCATCTTCAGGAATAACACATTCTACATGTGGTTGTCAAGCATCTCGGTCTGGTTATGCACTAAATGTATCTTCTTATTCTCATTCTCATTATTGGCTCATTGATTCTGGAGCTTCTTATCACATGGCGAAAAACAAAGCCATGTTTTCTTCTTTAAATGATTGTAACACCAAAAATATATATGTTGGTGATGATAGATCTCTTAGTGTTGTAGGGACTGGAACTAATCATCTAGACAATGGTTAATTTAATGATGTATTATGTATTCTAACCTTATCCTGTAACCTTCTATCTGTATATAAGATAACTCATTCAGGTGAAGGTAAAACCGTTTAATTTTCACCTCACAATGTTGTAATTAAGGACCTAAAATATCCTAGACATATTTTAGCTACTGGCATTGTTGATGATTCTACAAGGTTGTATAAGTTTAACAACTTTGGGTCATCAACTCTTCCCTCGGTATTTTTTTCTCATAATGATGAAGTGAGCAAACTTTGGCATGAGAGATTTGGTCGCTTAAACTATCGCTCCCTTCAAAATCTACGTAAAGAAAATATGGTGATAGGTCTTCCTATGGTATCTTGCAAAGATGGTGTTTGTTCCGGATGTGTACTTGGAAAACATCATCGGGATAGTTTTGAAAAATGTGCCTCTCGGCACGCCTCATCCCCTTTACATCTTGTGCATAGTGATTTATGTGGTCCACTTCCAGTTGTTTCATTCTCTGGCTACAAGTATTTCTTAACTTTCATTGATGATTTCTCCAGACGCACTTGGGTATACTTCTTAAAACTCAAGAGTGAAGTATTTAACATGTTCTCGACCTTTAAGGCCTTTGTTGAAAAACAATATGGACATCAAATTCTTAAGCTAAGATTTGATAATGGTAGAGAATATGTTAACAACAAATTCATCAACTTTTTCACTGAGAATGAAATTCAAATGCAACATACTGTTCCATATATTCCACAACAAAATGGTGTAGCTAAAAGGAAGAATCACACCTGAAAGGAAATGGCTAATTGTATGCTTCAATCTAAAGGACTTAGTCTTAATTTTTGGGCAGAAGAAATTAACTATGAAAATTACATAGTAAATCGCACTCCTACTAAGATTTTAAAGAATATCACTCCAGAAGAAGCATGGAGCTCAATTAAACTAGATGTAAGTCACTTTCATGTTTTTGGAAGTGAAGCATGGGCCCATATTCCATATGAGAAACATAAAGATTTAGAACCTAAGAGTGAAAAATGTATTTTTATTGGATATTATGAAGATGTCAAAGGATATAAAATTATTCCACTTAAGTCCAAAAATGTTATCATTAGAAGAGATGTAAAGTTTTATGAAAATATATCGGCCTATGAGCCTAGTTCGGAAGATGTGCCACCTCTCTCTATCCATTCTACTTCTGAAAATATTTCCTCTTCAGATGATGGCAACGAGGATGACAATCCTCCCCCACCTTCTCAGGATCCTCCTTCAGCTCCCCAGCTTCCAAAATGGGTCCGTGCTACTCGGGATGCAGCAGGTGCTCTTGCAGGTGATCCTACAGATTAGCAACGTACACATTCTCAGTTCGATAGAGCCTCTTCTTTACTGGCTCAAGCTTCAATGAATTATGATCCTGACATCTTTACAGAAGTGTCAAGCCATCTAGTTTGGTATGCATCTATGAATGAATAATATCATTCATTATTGGTAAATTATACATGGGATCTGGTTCCTCTTCCAAAGGGACGAAAACTTGTTAGATGAAAATGGGTTTACAGAACAAAGTATGGACTAGATGGAAAAGTTGATAAAAATAAAGCTCGTCTTGTTGCTAAGGGTTTTTCACAATTTGGAGGCATTGACTATACTGAAACCTTCTCCCTTGTTTCAAAAATGAACTCTATCCACCTTGTTCTTTCCCTTGCTGCCTCTTTCAAATGGGAAGTCCATCAAATGGATGTTAAATCTGCCTTCTTGCATGGGGACTTGCATGAAGAAATCTACATGGAGCAACCTACTAGATTTATAAAAATAGAATCCAACCTTGTATGTCAACTTAAGAAATCCCTTTATGGTCTCAAGCAAGCCCCTCGGGCTTGGTATGCCAAAATGGATAGCTTTCTTTTAGATACTGGCTTTTCTAGGTGTCATTCTAACAATACTGTCTACACTAAGAAAGTGGGTAAGTCTCTTATCATTCTTGTTCTTTATGTTGTTTATCTTATCCTTACTGGTAGTGATCCCAACTTTATAAACCATGTGAAGTCCAACCTTAAAAGGAAGTTTGAAATGACAGACTTAGGACACTTGCATTATTTTCTTGGTCTTCAAATCTTGCAATCCAAGGAAGGTATTTCCATTTCCCAGTCCAAGTATGCCTGTGATCTTCTACGCCACTTTCACATGGAAGATTGTAAGCCAACCCCTTCCCCCTTTCAGTCTGGAGTCAAACTTTCCATCACTTGTACTTCCACTGAAGTTGATGCTACCTTATACCGTCATCTTGTAGGAAAACGTTTGTATCTGCACCCATACCTGTCCTGACCTTTCCTTTGTTGTTGGACTTATTGCTTGGTTTATGAAAAACCCACATGAAAGTCATTGGAAAGCAACTAAAATAATACTTTGTTATGTTCGAGGTACAGTTCAGTTTGGGATTCATTATAGTGCAGAAGCATCTCCTCTATTGGTTGGTTTCACTGATTCCGATTGGGCTGGTGACCCTGATGATCGGAAGTTTATTGCAGGTTATGTCTTCACTCTTGGTTCTGGACCTATTACATGGGCTTGCAAGAAACAAAGTGACGTTTCTATTTATTCAACAGAAGCAGAGTATCGTGGCACTGTAGAAGCTAGTAAGGAAGCCCCGTGGCTTCGTCAGATCCTGTCAGAGTTTGGCTTTCAACAGCAACATCTGACTACACTTTGGTGTGATAATCAAATTTCCATTCAACTATGCAATTATCCAGTCCAACATCAGTGCAACAAACACATTGAACTACACATGCACTTCATCAGAAAGTTCATTCATGACCATGTCCTTGAAGTAAAATATTGTTCAACTGATAATCAAGTTGCAAACATCTCTACAAAGGCTCTCATAGAGGCGAAGTTTACTAAACTTTGATTTATGGTTGGAGTCCAGGAAGTTGTAACTAAGGGGGGATAGGCTCTAATGCCTCCTTCCTTCTCCTATTGTGTCATATTTATACATCTTTCAATCCTATCCCAAGTTGTTTTTAAGGGGGGATGTTAGGATATTCTGACACATAGGAAATAGTTAAGTATAACTTGGTCTAGTGTAGATTTAGGTAAAGTGTGTTTCTTTACTATGTACATTTGTAACTTACAATTCGACGGTCACGATATGTTCTATACATGAAGTGATTCGATGTTTCATTCTCTCCTCGGTATTACCGACACTTAATCTGTGGCTTAACACTAGATTGGTCCATGATCTCTATTTAAAGAGCATGGAGGGTCATTTGTAGGGTGATCGTTTATGAGAGAAGTTTATGTAAATTTTATTTCTTTTATTAATAAATTGCTTGAAGTGGACGCGTTGGCTCAGGTCATGGATTGTTTCCCTCTTTTAGGGTTTTAACCACATCAAGGATACTAGTGTATTGATCTGTGATCTGTTCATGAGCGGTGTCCTTTGGTGTTGTATTTGAGGAACTTAACCTGTAAATTCCTATAGAAACCCTAGGCCTACTTGTGCTAGCCATATGTTACCTCATTTGACATATTCATTCATGATTTATGTTGCTAATATATGTTTTTTTTCACAAGTAAAACGTTGCATATTACATATGACATATATTGTCAATACTATCAACATCCATAATGTCACTTGTTAGAATTGGACTTGAGTGGGGAGGATCCCAACTGTTCTTCCCAACCATTCGAGATAAGCCCAATTGAATCGTATACTTTTTAAATATAAGTGTTATGTATATCTACATAGGTATTAACAAAATTTATCATTTAGTGCGCCTAGATAGACTCTTTGAGTACACCATACATTTTAGTTTGTGTAATACAAGGTTCTCAACCCCATTTAATCACGTTTCCTGTTGGTATATATATAACCTTAATATTATCTTATATACACTTTATTCTATGTATATACTCTCTGTCTTTCTTCAATTCAATCATAAATCTTAGACCAATTTATTTATAGAGAAGGTTTCCAACCTTCTTAATACATATAATGTAATTATTCTCTTGAGTATATAAACATATAATTCCTTGTAAATCATTCTAGCTCCATACTTGTTTTCAACACCTTTCCTTTTAATTGTTATATTATTTATGTTTGATTTTTTTAGTAACTCTTTATGTTTCATAGCATTGTTGTAAGCTCTGTCCTTTTGCTTCTTACTTCCCATGAGCGTACAATATTACTTCTCCACTAGGGTCTACAATTTTTATTTTACCAGTAAATATTTCCATCATCCTTATTATTTCTTTCCACAAAACCATTGGTCAAAATACAACACTAGAGAGTCTTTATAAGCAAGCTATGTGCAAGGAGGTAGTCTTGTACCCATAAAGTGACTACTCTCCAAGAGTATCTAGCGTAATAGTTAGGTATTTCATATTTTAACACTAAGATTACCTTCTTACATTTTTCCTACCTCCCTCCTCGACAATCTATAATAGATATCTAATATAAGACATCTATGCATATCACTCTTGTAAATCATGTATAAAAAGTAGTTTTGTGCAAATTAAAAAGATCTCACAATTATTAACAACACACCAAAGGCTTATCCTTGTACATTAAACTCCACTTACCACCTTCACAACTTCATCAACATATACAACCTTCTATCATGTCTAACAGGTCACTGTTATACACGTATTTTCATACTTTTCAGGGATAATTTCATATGTAACATCTTGACCTATATCCTAAACATATCCATTTTCTGTTGTTGGCTCCCTATCAAAGTAACACAGGTAACTTTGCATTACACATTTATACATGTACGCATTTCCTAACTTGGCTATGTAAGTGTCTATTTTTTTAAATTCCAGAGACTATGAGCTACATTATTTACTCAATATTTCAATAGTCATAGAGTAGAGTCCTCTAGATAGCATGCATTACTACTCATTAAATTTTATCAGAAAGTTTGCTTGCACTCTTGGTTTCCCAACATACCTATTCCTATGGGTAAGGGTATTCTGTCAACAATCGGTTAATATTTTTACAAACTTAAACAACATAATAAAATTATATCAATATACTTATAATACAAAATTCTTTTACTTATCTTTGACTTCGTTGTATAATATAAAATTTTACATGGTTACTCGTCATGTAAGAAACACTTTGCTCGATTTTAGATATGGTTGAGATCATAGGTCGGGATATTTTAAGCTATGGCTCTGATACCATATGTAACATACCGCACACTCATACAACAATTTATTTTATTTATTATTATTTATTTTTAATTATGTAATATGCCATATCAAGGGAAAATAAATATATTTACGAGTTATCATTTTCCTTTAACCTTTCAAAATAGTTACCTTAACTTCTCTATTTACTTCTTTTGCATTCATATGACCTCATAGGTCTTTGGTGATCTTGATAGATATGTAAAAAGAAAGGTTGTTGGGGTAATGGAAACATACCCAACTATATATATATATATATATATATATATATATATATATATGTTGGTTGGAGTGACACTCTACAACCTAGTATGAGAGATGCCCCTTAACATTAAACTTAATAAATGATGATGATGATGATGATGATTAATTTCCATTAAGACCGATGAGGTCTATCAGACCTAAGAAAAGAAATTAGCTGAGACTTTTTAAAATGTTATGTCTATAATCAAATAGAAGGGAGAGGAGCATTTTGAGATCACTATAATTATCCTCGTTGAACAAGTTAAGAAGGATGGAATTTTGGCAGATGTTTTGGAAATGAGAACATATGTGAGTGAGGGAGGAATGGTCCAAGAGAAGGTTCCTTTCATCTTCAATTCTATTAGTGTCACACAACTAGAAAATTCTTTCTTCCAAGGGTGTTTTGGGGATAGACCAACTCCCGGTTTCACTTCGAAGCTCATGGGAGTTAGTTCTTATCTTCACAATGTTGATTTTATTCTTACCACTTGTCAAGACAAAGAGGTCTTTCTAATTAGCAAGAGTGGGGTTGATCACCTCCTTATAGTACCATAGCTTCCTTTTCCCCTTAATCCCCTTATCATCCCACCATTTTTCCTTAAATTTGGAAGTGATAGTATTTTTAACATTATCTCTATTCTCCAAGATGATCTCCTCCTTTATCCCTCAATAGTTGAGCCATGCCTGGGCATCCTTGTGCCAACCTCGCTTGAGCTAGAGGTGGGGGTTTTGGTTAGAGATAGAAGCAATTTTGGGGAACCTCTTGGTTTCCATGTTGCAAAGCTTTTTTTGTACATTAGATAACGAAACATAGATATGCTTTCAATGGGGGAAAAGCTAGCTTTAGTCAAGAGGATAAGATAGGGAGTATTACCTTTAATCTTGAGGTTGTATGTTATAAATTTCTTTTGGATCATCTCGATCTTCCTCCACGATTCTCTAGATATACTGCAACCCCAAACTTCACATCCATATAAAATCACGAGGGTGAAAAAAGTCTTGAAGAGGAACTTTTTTTTTTACTCTAAGCCCACAAATAAATCATTTTATAATTGTTTTCAAGCTCATAATAAGATTTCCAGCCACCAATGATTCTTTTCTCAATGCTATAATTCCAATTGAGTTGATGATTAATGTCAATACCTAAGTATTTGTATGAAGAAAATTTCTCCAAGCAATTGTTATCATAGGTGAAATTATCATGGTTAATCTTTTTGGACTTAATTATCATGACTTTAGTCTTGTTGGTATTAATAGTCATACCCATCTTAGAGTAGTAATCATGGAGGATATTAAGTTGTTTGTCAAAATCCTCATGGCTTCTGGCCAAAAGAATAATGTCGTCAACATAAAGGAGAAGAGTAATGACCATACTAGTGAGCTTGGTGCCAACACATCCCGCAGTTTCTAGACAGGCTTCAATCTTATCAATGTAAATTCCAAAAAGTGTAGGGGATAAGGGACACCCTTGCTTAATGCTGATATTGCATTTAATTTCTTTAGACCATCCTTCAGTGGTCTTAAGCTTGGCGACAACATTCTCATAAAGATGAATCACAACCACCCTCAACTCAAGAGGGACCATTATCTCTTCGAGTCTTTGCCATAGCTTATCTCGAGGCACCATGTCGAAAGCTTTCCTAAAGTCAACAAAACAACATAATAGATCAGACTTACTATTGCGACATTCCTCGACAATGATCCTAAGAGTGACAAGATGGTCAATAGTTGAGTGGTATCTTCTAAAGTGAGCTTGCCCTTTATCCTTTTTGCCTTGTTTTTTAAGCCATACGCTAATATTTTTTTTTCAAAATGAGCCCATAAAGTTTGGCTAAGAAGTGGCTAATCATAATGGTTCGATAGTTAGAGGGACTATTTTTATCCCCACTTTTAGAGATAGGCATAATCAGTATTTCTATCCAAGGCTTAGGGAAGCCATGTTTAACAACTAGATTGAGAAGTTTGTGAATGTGAAGAATGAGGATAGACCTTCCCATTTGGAAATTTCGGATTAGTAGCCCTCAATACCCTTGAATTTCCCATTGGCGAGTTTCTTAATCCAAAACCCCACGTATTCCAAAGAGAAAATATCCTCCTCTATAGGATTATTTATGAAGCTTTTGATGGTGTCTGAAGAGAAAGAGATTCTTAAGATAATTATCCCAATTCTTCAAGGGGATCATATTATTTTCTTTTTTTTTACAAACAAGTATATTCCTCCAAAAATTTATAGGCTCAATTTTAGAAAGGTGGAGAAGACGCTCTTGCCTCTTATTAATATATGATTGTTTCTTCTTTTTGATAAGAAATTTGTACATATTTATTTTCGCAAGCTTTGAAGTTTCGTTAGGAGCATTTCTTATCGCTTTTTGGGCAATTTTGCAGTTGATATCATACCAGGGATTGGAAGTTCTATTGTTCTTTTTATACGATATCTTGGTATAGAATTTATTAATGGTGGTGGAAAGGGTTGTAATGAAATAATGGGAGGTGAGATTAATGTTATGCTATATGTTAGTTAACCAAGGTTCCTGTTTAAATATTGTAAGAAGAGGTCATTTTTACTCTTGTCAAAATGAATGTGCTTTTGACTTTCACCATTCTTTTGCACCTGGTTGGTGTGTATGTCAAGATCAAGCATTAGATATAAGGGTCTATGGTAAAAAGAGTAATAAATTATCACCCAATTACTATGGTCCTTACGAGATGTTGCAAAAATAATACTTACATTCAAAAATACTAATAACAAAACAAATAAATGTCATCCATAAATAAAATCTTCAATTTCCAGCTTAATTTTAAATCAATTTATAGAGGGATAAGGTAATTGAAAGTAAAACACAAATTAATTTTTAGTATGAGGGAAATATGTAATTCCTTTACTACTTAATATGAAGTTGACAAATTACATATAAAAATAATATAATGATATTGCAGGATATGCACTTCATTTTATGTTTGGTTCACATGTAATATTAAAAAAAAAGGAATTTAGTGTCAGCCACAAACAAAATATTTCAATATCCATATTAAATAACATAATATTATATCTACTTTATATAGAAAAAAAAGCAATTTAAATTAAAATTTTCCATATATATCTGTGTGTGTGTGTGAGAGAGAGAGAGAGAGAGTTAATTTTCAATTCAAGGTAGTGGGAATTTATGGTTTCTCTAATGTTGGATATAGAGTTGTGATGGGCCTCTAAATTAGACATAAACTAAGGCCCATGCCTCTAAATTAAACATAAATTAAGACTTGTGACCATCCTTTAGCACATTAAATCTCTCTTTTGACATTAGATAATGTATATTTAACTTTAATATATTCATTAAGAAGGTTTATGAATAATTGCATATTTGTGCCTAATATTATTTATTTTTGTGGAATATTATGAGAATATTGGGCAGATTATAAAGATTTGGAGGAGGAGATAATTTAGGGACTTGCTCCTTACTACACGAGGATAACTATTAAATAATAAATCAACAAGATATTATGGAATCATGGCATAGATTGTGGAACTCCAATGATTGAGAAAATATAGGAATGTATTCCCTACCATTTAATGCAAATTTCTAGTATTGGGGACCAGATCCACTAATCAAGGGATTTTGGTGGGGAAAACTTCCTCCATTCATGAGGAATGATTCATAATCATTTTTTATAAGTACCAAGTCGAATTTGCCTCTAGGGGGAGATTTTCATTAGTGTTATTGTGGAGAGAACTCGTATGTCTGCAGTTCTATTGTATTTTCTTGCAGGGATGTAATTGCATTGATGAAAATAATGAAGATTGGTGTCCTGTTCAGCTTCTAAATCTTGTTCTCCTCCATAGGTCTTTGAGTTTCCTTGGGCTTGGCCTCCCCAGGAGCCTCAGAGCCCTTTTGTATTATTTTCTTTCCTTCTTTTCACTTCTTATTCACATGCATCTCTTGTTTTTGTTTCTTTTTACTTCTACATTTAGTATTAATGGTTTCTTGTTGTAGGATTGGGTTAAATGGTTTATGTAATTTCTTTTGCAGGATCACAAGCATAATTTCATCATTGTAAAAGATTTGGAAGGTCATAATAATCATTGAGCTACTTGGATTAGCTTTCTTATTTCCAAATCTAGATTTCTGGAACTCCTTTGTGGCAAAGAACAATAAATTTTTGCTATTTTTTAGAACATGCTAACAAGCTTCAATCGAGTTTGTTCCACTTGCATTATATCAAAAAAACATTATATTTCATAACAAAAATTATCCCACTGCATTTTCACTTGATTAGATTAGACATTTTATAGATTTACTAGCTTACTAGTTCTCGAATTTCTAGATTTTTTACTAGTAATTTTGTGTTATTTTTTTAGCATGGGTTAACAAAGGTCTTTTTGAGTGATTCCACTTGGAATGGGGACCCAAGACATTCTAGTCAATAAAAAAATTTGTCCCATCCAATTTGAGTTTGATTTTCTTGTTCATTTGATGAATTATAATTTCGTATAGTAAATCTGTAACACCCTGTAGTAAATCAGGGGATCCCGTAGGAGAACTAGAAGATCTTGTAGGAGAACTAGTACATCATGCAGGAAATCTTGTAGTAGCCTATTTTGAGCACAAATTGAGAAAAATCATCATTGAAGCTGAGATTAGGCCCCTAATTGATCTCCAAGCCATCAAAATCATTGTACCCTCTTGCTCCACACCTGTCTCCCCTGCCAAAGATCAAGGAAAGATTAGCATTTGCATTTATAAAGAAAAAAGATTTAAAAAACGAGTTCTTTTATATTTACACATGCACACAACAGTTAGTACTCTCTAGATCAAATTTCATGCTCAATTAGTTTAAATAATCACATGTGATAAATAGGGTTAAGCTAGGTTTCTTTTACATTTAGTTCATGATATTTATGCAATTAGAATAGGTTTATTTCCTTGTACTTTCTTTCTTGCAATAGGTTAAGGTTCCATTTCAAACATTTCGTTTTCTGCAATTAGTTTAAGATTTGACTTTATTACATGCACTCCATTACATCATGACAACAAAGGAAGGACACATTGTATGCTGCACATATAGTGCCGATACCTCTTAAGTTTGCACGAACCCCATGTTGATAATTAAAGTCGGCAGCCTTGGGAGTTGCAACATTCTTGTTGCAATACCAAGGCTCATCACTTTTTGGCACTGTTTCCGGGGAGGTGTCAAAGTATGCATTGTTTTATTCCCTAGTTGATTCATTTCTTTTTACTTTTAGCAAAAACAAAAAAACATTTTCATTAGGCATATTTAATTTCAAAAGTAGAAAATTGCATTGCATTATAGTTTTCATTCAATCATAAAAACAAAAACAAAAAAATTCTCCAATACCAACCCACCCCCCCATTTGATCACATCGTGCAGTAAGAGCCATATCAAAATCCACTTTTGCAGGTAGAAGAATAAGAAGAGATGGAAAATAATGTATAATAAATGGATGGAGAAGATAACAATGAGCAAGATCCTCTCGGATTCCCCATTCAAGATACCGATATCAATGTGCACAAGAAGAACATCCCTCCATATTTTCTTCCAAAATTTCATGGTCTAAGGTCAGAGGATCTGGAAACCTTTCTCTTTGAATTTGAAATTGTTTGTAGATCATATGGTTGCTTATTAAAAACTCAAAAACTGAGATTGTTTCCGGCAACATTGAAGGATAGATATCTTAAATGGTTCATGAGTTTAGGGACTAATTCAATAAGATCATGGAATGGTATGCAAAATATATTTCTAGAAAAATATAAAGATCGTGATATTAAGGAAGAAATCTCTAGAATGAATCAAAGAGAAGACGAGAGCCTTGAGGATCTAATAGAGAAGTTCCTGTATAATGTTAAGAGGGCAAAACTACATATCTGACACACTAAAAACTCTCTTACTTAGAATAATTATGGATGAATGGATTAATCTCCTTGATCTCATGAGTAGAGGTGATGTATACCAATTATCATTTGAAGAAATTTGGTGAAACATGCAAACACATGTTAAGAGGAAGGGCAAGAGTAGGTAAATCAATATCAATATCAGTAAGTCAAGCTACACTTGGAAATTTGTTTGATGACTTTAAAACAAAAATTCTTAGCAATCTAACCGAACAAGTAGAAATGTTAAGAATACAAAATGAGAAAAAAAAAGATGCTGATATTTGTGTTGTCCATGCAGAATCACATGATGTTAAATGTTTCTCCTCATTATTAAGGTTGAAGGAAGTTCACCAAGAGGACAATGGAGCAAGTCAATTGCCAATGCAACTATGTTATGTAGCTCCAAGAGGACCATGACAACCTATTCAACCTAGTATGATGCAAGAGCCTAATTCACAATTTCAAGGTTATGCATATCCACCTCAAAGTAATTGGAACACACCCTTTCCTTGGAAACATTAGCCATCTCAACCCCAAAACCAATTTTGGAACAAGGTTGGCAAGGAACTTATGGGAGCCATCCACAATATCCTCAATATTTTCCTCAATATCCTCCATACCCAACTCCATGTTGTCCCTATAATTCATCTCCGCCACAACCACAATCCCAACCACATCCATCTCAAATATCCACTCCCACTCAACAACATGTACCACCATTTCCAAAACCACACATTGAAGTAGCTCAACCCACTTACAATGTTGAGGTACAACACTTCCAAACATATCCTCTTGAGATCAATGGTATTCACCATAGCTCAGGAGGAGTATTGCAAAAAATATATTATCTTGATATCACTGAAGGAACACATCCATAAGAAGAAGATTCAAATGAGAATACCGCAGAGTCATGGGCTACACTTGATGAAGAGCAAACATCTCAATCAGAGATTGAGAAATTTCCCTCATGGTTACCATCAAATCCTCCATGTATTCAAGAGAACAATCAGCAAAAAGAGGAAGATTTGAAGGTCATGGTAGATGAAGACATGAAGAATGATCCAGATAAGCAATCAAACCAAGGGCATGAAAGTTATATTGAGGTTTGGTTCCAGACAATCACTAAGTTGCAACAACACTCTCTTCTTCAATTGCACTTAATACCATCAAAGTCAAAGCATTTGATCACTCAAATCCAGATATATGTCAAAGCATACATTTCAAGCTTACACATGATTTTTTCTGTCATCTTGATGTGAACATGGTTCCATTGGAAGTATTCTTATACTTGAAAGCGATTTTGTTTTTCAAATAGGGTAGGGTAGAAAAAAAATGAAAAATAGGAGAAAAAAATAAAAATATTAGGTGAAAACCTCCTTGGAGGCGCCTCAGATTGGCTCATTGATTGAAAATCTCCATGAGGTGGTCAATGGGTTGGAAAAAAGAAAAAAAAGAAAAAGAAAAGATCCTAGGTGAAAACCTCCTTTGAGGCGCATAAGCAAACCTACTAGTTGAAAACCTCCTTGAGGCTGCTAGTAGGCCTAAAAAAAGGAAAGAAAAAAAAAATAAAAAAATCCTTTCTCCATGCATCTCTTTGATGAATGGAGGTGCTCTCCAACATCTACAAGGAACAAAAACAAGTTGCCACTGAAGAAAGAAAAAACAGGTCAAACCTAGTCAAAAGAAGTCAAATTTTGGACTTTCTCCTCCTTTTCTCAAATGTTCCAACAAGGCCAAGGCCATGCCAATCCATCACCCTCATCTATTTCCACCATCCACCCATCATTCTCAAGATTTTCCCATTCAGTTTGCTTGCTATCCTAAAAAACTACAGGAAGGCTCTGTTTTACTACAGGAAACAAAAATACATAGAGCATAATTTTTTTTTTGCCATAACTTGAAAACCATGCATCCATTTGCCAAGTTGTTTCAGGGGGAGATGCATATGGATGATGATAACATGCTCAAGCAATTTCAGCAAATTCCAGTGCACAGTTTTCGAGAAATCAACCTCCATCACCTACAACCATTTTTGCATTTTCTCGATATCCGTGCATCCATTTAAAAATCTGTTTCATGGGGATATGCATATGGATGATGGTAACACGCCCAAGTAATTTCAGTAAATGCTAGTGCACGGTTTCTAAGAAATCAACCTCCATCACCTTCAATCATTTTTAGTTTTTCTCGAGATTCGTGCATCCATTGACCAAATTGTTTTATAGGGGGGTGCATAATGATGATGGCACCATGCTCATAAAGTTTCAGGCCAATGCATTCTACCATTTGGGAGATATGTACAAAACAAGTCTTCTACAAGAGGTTGTCCTAAATTACTACAGGAGTTTCCTGTAGTACTACAAGAAGTTCTGAAAACATATAGGAAGGCCAAGAAGAAGCTACAAGAGGAAATATGATGGAGAAATGGGTCAGATATTCTTTAGGATGGTTGATATAGGCCCCCCAACACCTGCACATCAATATCAACTCAGCAGCATCATGCATGTCTCTCCAACAATAATTAGGTAGGTACAGGTATGTAATATTCTTGACATCTTCTCTTGAGCATATTATAATTAGAAATTTGTTGTCAATACATGAAAGATGAGGTTTCATAAGCTAAGGATGGGTCAACAGTCTCAACTGCCTTCAACTAGTTAATTGCAGCTCACTCCTTCACTCATGCAATGTTGAAAAGTCAAATTATGAAGGGTGATGATTTCAAGGAATGAGGACAACAGTTAAAAGAAGAAATTTTTACAAAGGCCAAGTCACCATAGCACTCCAAGCCCTCCATCTACTTCATATTACATATCTATTCATCATTCATCCATCCCATTTCATTCTTGAAAAAAAAAATAGAGCATCCTCTCCATTTTCACAAACCTACACTACTCCTTCTGAGCCCTAGCATCATCATCCAATCCCCCTACATCATTTCTCATCACTCCCATATAGTTAGTAGACTCTGAAGGAAGAGGGAACGACTACTACAGGAAGGAATAATGCTGCTACAAGAAGGAAGAAAGAAAAAAATGTGCTAAAACCCAAAATGACAGTGCCTAAGAGAGACCTAATCAAAACAGAAAACTCCAAGGCCATTAGGCAACCATCTAGGCTACAAGAGAGAAGAAGAAGACAAACTAATGGTCTCAAGAAACAAGGGTTTTTCTTTACACAAATATGTTTTTGGGCTTGTCCTTGCATAACTTACAGCCAAGATTCTTAATGCACAAGATTGAGGCCACCAGGGCCATGAATGAGGCACAATGACGTCACTAATTTGCTCAGAGTACGAGCAAAACTTTCAGGAGGGGGGTATGATGGGCCTCTAAATTAAACCTAAATTAAGGCCCATGCCTCTAAATTAAACATAAATTAAGGCATATGACCATCCTTTAGCACATTAAATCTCTCTTTTTTGCATTAGATAATGTATTTTTAACTTTAATATATTCATTAGGAAGGTTTATGAATAATTGCATATTTGTGCCTAATATTATTTATTTTTGTGGAATATTATGAGAATATTGGGAAAATTATGAAGATTTGGAGGAGGAGATAAGTTAGGGACTTGCTCCCTACTACAGGATTATCACTATTAAATAATAAATCAACAAGATATTATGGAATTATGACACAGACTGTGGAACTCCAATGATTGAGAAAATTTAGAAATGTGTTCCCTGCCATTTAATGTAGATTCCTAGTATTGGGGACCAGATCCTCTATTCAAGGGATTTTTGTGGGGAAAACCTCCTCCATTCATGGGGAATGATTCCTAATAATTGTGGATAAGTAACAAGTCAAATTTACCTCTAGGGGGAGATTTTCATTAGTGTTCTTGTGGAGAGAACTCATATTTCTCTAGTTCCATTGTATTTTCTTACAGGGATGTAATTGTATTGATGAAAATAATGAAGATTGGTGTCATGTTCAGCTTCTAAATCTTATTCTCCTCCATAGGTCTCTGAATTTCTTTGAGCTTGGCCATCCCAGGAGCCTTAGAGCCCGTTTTATCATTTTCTTTCCTTCTTTTCACTTCTTATTCATATGCATATCTTGTTTTTGTTTCTTTCTTCTTCTGCATTTAGTATTATTGGTTTCTTATTTTAGGATTGGGTTAAATGGTTTATGTAAGTTCTTTTGCAGGATCAAAAGCATCATTTCATCATTTTAGAAGCTTTTGAAGGTCATAGTAATCATTGAGCTACTTGGATTAGCTTTCTTATTCCCAAATCTAGATTTCTAGAACTCATTTGTGACAAAGAACAATAAATTTCTGCTATTTTTTAGAGCACGCTAACGAACTTCAATCAAGTTGGTTCCACTTGAATTAGATAAAAAAAAAAAAATTCTAGTTCATAACAAAACTTACCCCATTACATTTTCACTTTATTAGGTTAGGCATTTTATAGATTTACTAGCTCACTAGTTCTCAAATTTCTAGATTTTCAACTAGTAATTTTGTTCTATTTTTTAGCATGGGTTAACAGAAGTATTTTTGAGTGATTCCACTTAGAATGGGGACATGAGACATCATAGTCAATAAAAAACTTTTCCCATCCAATTTGGATTTGATTTTCTTGGTCATTTGATGAATTATAATTTTATATAGTAAATCTATAACATCCTGTAGTAAATCAGGGGATCCTGTAGGAGAACTAAGAGATCCAGTAGGAGAAATAGTACATCCTGTAACGGCCTTTTTTGAGCTTGAATTGAGAAAAATCATCATTGAAGCTGGGATTAGGTCCCTAATTGACCTCCAAGCCATCAAAATCATTGTACCCCTCTTGCTCCACACCTGTCTCCCCTGCCAAAGGTCAACGAAAGTTTAGCATTTGCATTTATAAAGAAAAAAGATTTAAAAAATGAGTTCTTTTATATTTACACATTCACACAACAGTTAGTACTCTCTAGATCTGTTTCATGCTCAGTTAGTTTAAATCATCAAATGTGATAAATAGGGTTAAGCTAGGTTTCTTTTCCATTTAGTTCATGATCTTTATGCAATTAGAATAGGTTTCTTTCCTTGTACTTTCTTTCTAGCAATAGGTTAAGGTTCCATTTCGAACATTTCATTTTCTACAATTAGTTTAGGATTTGACTTCAGTACATGCACTCCATCACATCATGACAACAAAGGAATGACACATTGTATGCTGCACATATAGTGTCGATACCTCTTAAGTTTGTACGAACCCCGGGTTGATAGTTAAAGTCGGTAGCCTTGGGAGTTGCAACATTCTTGTTGCAATACTGAGGCTCATCAAATTGATATGTAGGGGTGGTAGGAGGGGGGGTACCTTATGACCCTGAAGAAACTAAAGTTCATGAGTATTCATGGGGTTTATGACATTTAATGAACAACTAGGTGAAACCCTATGGTCTCTTCCAAGGCATATAATTGACTAAACAAAATCAAGTTCATTCACTTGGTGTTGGGATATTCTCTTCTCATACTTTAACATCTGGTCAAGAGGCCTACTTTGAAGGAGAAATATTTAGATATCCTTATGAAAAGAATAATAAAAGTGGCAAAAATAATACATTCGATAACATATTTTCATGTTCTTCGTGACTTGAATAGAGAAGTTGAATTTTTTTCTAATGAAGGTTGTAAAATGGAGATGGGAAAGTTGAGAGTTAATGCCCTTTTCAAGCCTTCTATAATCCCCTAATTAAACTTGAAATCAATATCTCTTAATAAATCAATAATGGAAAATAAAACATTTTTTACCTAGAAAAATAGTGGGGCCTATGTGCAATGTGTCAACCCAAATGATTAGTAATCATGCACACAAGCCAAGAACTTATATCCCACTCACTATACAATTTGTGCAGTAAAGAATGATAATCCTTCTCTGGAATTGAAGTACAAAGTTACTTTCATTTCAGGACTAGCACAAGTGGGATGATATCATTCTCCAACAAGATTTAATTATAAAGAGTAATGTGGCTCAGTGGTCTATCAAATGTGTGATTTATGCGAATGATTGGCCTAAGATTACCCCCTGCCACCCTTCATTGGATATCGAGAAACAAAGGTAATAAATTTGCAACTAATGTGATAATATTGGACATTCCTTTAGCCTTGGAAAGTTTCCTTGAGTATTAGTGATTTTGGTTGACAAGGGGACAATTTCCCTTCCACCTGGTCTCATGCAACCACAACAATAGGGAGATGCAAATATTTATTTATCTATAGAGTCATCCTCTTTGTGGCATAGGTAATGCATAAGTTAGTTATAAAATTGATGATTTGAGTGTTCCATTGCATGCATATAGTGTGGAGATAGTAATTTGGAATGAGAAAAACCTTAAAAGTAGGGTGGAAAGGGTCTCTTGTGTCTGTTTGGAATTATGTAATAGTGCTCGTAATTAATTGGGGATATTCCTGAGTAAAATTAAGGAGATTTTGGTGGGTATATTTTTCTTCATGGAAAATTATTCGTTGAGGGAGTCGACTGCTAGCCTACTAATTGGTTGGTGGAAAGGTGTTATGAAACCAGCTCAAGAAAAGATAGAAAAGATAGATCAACACCTTAGAATTCAGCCTCTTCGAGGGGGCAACCTCCTTTACATTACATAAATGAACAATTCTTGGATGATTCAAATGACAAAACCTCCTTTCTATATATAGGAGTCTAAGGAGTCACAATATAATCCAGCCGACCTAACAATAATAATATAAAGCCACAAAAATAACAATAGAGGGATTCTATGGGGCACAGTAATAACAATATGGGGGCAATAGGGGCACAACAATATTAATAAGGGGTATAACTACAATAGTAATGGGGTAATCACTAGTATTATAGGGACCCAACATGCCCCTCTCCTTCAAAAAAGTGTTGTCCTCAACGCTTGAGTAGTTCTGGATACTTCTGCATGAAATTCTCATCCTCCCATGTGGAATCTTCAGCGGATAAGTTCTTCCACTTGATAAGATACTATGAAATTGAACGATTTCGTAGCTGTCGAGTTCTTGTTTCTGTGACTGCTTCCAGTTCCAATATAATTTTTCCTTCCTCGTCAAGTTCTGGCAATATTGTTTGAACTGGGAGCTTGTCGCCTATAACCTTCTTTAAACATGAAACATGGAAAATTGGGTGCAATTGAGAAGCTGCAGGAAGCTCCAATTTGTATGCCATAGTACCAATCTTTTGCAACACATTGTACGGAGCATAATACTTTGGTGATAATTTATTATCCTTCTTAGCTTGCTTGAGGGACATTTGCTTATATGGTTGTAGCCATAGGAATACCCAATCACCTACATCAAAACTTCTTTCACTGCGATGTTGATCTGCCTGTTGTTTCATTCTATTCTGTGCCAACACGAGGTTATCCTTTAAGAGTTGGAGGACTTGTTGTTGATGTTCGATGTGATGTTCCACTGCCTGAACCTTAGAATTTTCTCTTAAATATGATGTGATGGATGGTGGTTGATACCCATAAAGTGCCATAAATGGGGTCATTTTTGTTGCTGTATGGAAGGAAGTGTTATACCACCATTCCGCCAGAGGCAACCATTTGACCCATTGTGTCTGTTTATCAGATACAAAGCAACGAAGATATCCTTCCAAACATTTGTTTACTATCTCAGTTTGCCCATCAAATTGAGGATGATAAGATGAGCTATGAGCTAACTGAGTACCAAGACAAGAAAATAATTCTATCCAAAAATTTCCAGTGAAAATGGGATCTCTGTCACTTACAATAGTCTCTGGGTTTCCATGTAGCTTTTGAATTATTTCCATAAATGCAATAGAAACTGTACTGGCTTTAAATGGATGTGATAATGCACAAAAGTGTGCATACTTGGTAAGTCTGTCAACTACCACAATGATGACACTCTTTCCCTCAGAATTGGGTAAACCTGTGATAAAATCCATTGAAACCTCCTCCCAATGTTGGCTTGGAATGGATAAAGGTTGTAATAGACCCGGTGTCTTAATTGTTTCAACTTTATTTTGTTGGCAAACCAAACATTCAGCCACAAACTTTTGAATATCTTATTTAAGGCCATCCCAAAAAAATTCCTTCTTAACCCTGTGGTAAGTTTTTAAAAATCCTGAGTGCCCTCCTAAGGGACAAGTGTGCAATTCCATAAGAATCTTTTGTTTTAGCTGGGAATTCTTACAGAGGTATAAGCGATCTTTGTACCATAATGAATCATTTTGCCAGCTAAATGTACCAGACGTACTGGAATCTTGTTGTAACTTTCGAATAAGTGCCCACACTTCTTCGTCATTCTTCCATTCCTCCCTTGCTTCGTTTATCCAATCTGGTTGGATAATAGAAATGGAACACAACAATGCTTCCACATCCTCATCCTTTCTTGAGAGTGCATCTGCCACCACATTTTGCTTCCCTTTTTTGTAGATGATTTCAAAGTCATAACCCAACATCTTTGTGACCCACTTTTGTTGCTCTTCAGAGGATAATCTTTGTTGTAAAAAGTATTTAAGGCTATCATGATCCTTTTTTACCTTGAAGTGTCTACCCATTAGGTAGGATCGCCATTTCTTAAGTGCATGGAGTATTGCCAATATTTCCTTCTCATAAATAGCTTTGCTTAAAAACTTTCCCTTGATTGGACGACTTTCAAAAGCAATGGGTCTTTCATCTTGCATTAGAACAACACCAATTCCATTTCCTGAAGCATCACATTCCACAATAAAGGTTTTTGTGAAGTCCGGTGTAGCTAAGACTAGTGCTTGGCACATTGCCTCTTTAAGATGTTCAAAGGCCTTTGTTGCTTCCGGAGTCCATGAAAATGCATCTTTCTTCAATAATGTTGTTAGAGGTGCTGCTATTCTCCCATAATTCTTAACAAACTTGCGATAATACCCTGTCAACCCGAGAAATCCTTGCAGATGCTTTATGGATGTGGGGATTTTCCATTCCTTAATGGCTTTAATTTTGCTAGGGTCTACCTTAACTCCTTCATGAGATACAATATGACCCAAATATTCCACCTCCTGGACTCCAAAGAAACATTTGGATCTTTTTGCATATAATTGTTTCTCCTTCAATAGTTGTAGCACCTTGTCAACATGTTCAACATGATCCTTCCAAGACTTGCTGTAGATTAGTATATCATCAAAAAATACTAACACAAATTTTCTAAGGAATGGTTTGAAAATTGAATTCATAAAACCTTGAAATGTTGAAGGTGCATTGGTAAGGCCAAAAGGCATGACCAAAAATTCATAATGACCCTCATGAGTTCTAAATGCTGTTTTCGGAATGTCTTCAGTCTTCATTCTGATTTGATGATATCCTGAACGAAGATCCAACTTGGTGAAGTAAATTGATCCATGCAATTCATCCAGTAATTCATCAATGACAGGAATGGGGAACTTATCTTTAATAGTGAGCTTGTTGAGCTCCCTATAATCCGGACACATGCGCCATGATCCATCCTTCTTGTGCACCAATACTACTGGAGCAAAGAAAGAACTTTGACTCGGTTGAATTATACCAGCCTCTAGCATTTCTGCAACCATACGTTCAATTTCACTCTTTTGGACATAGGGATATCTGTACGGCCTGATGTTTGGAGGAACACTTCCTGGAATCAGATGAATAGCATGATCATGATCACGCATAGGTGGGAGACCTTTGGGAGTCTCAAATACCTTGGAATGATTGTACAGGACTTTTTGGAGATCTGGAGAAATAGATGATTCCGATGTGGACACATCTAGCGAGAATAATTGTGCAATTACACCTCTTTGCTCCTTTTTTAGAAGCTTTGTCATACTATTAGAGCTGATTATCTTTCCTGGTTTCCCTGCAATACCCCTTAATTCAAATTCCTTTCCTTCCGTAGAAAATTTGATGAAAAGTTCTTGAAAATTAAAAGCTATTGTACCCAGGGATTGTAGCCATTGGACTCCTAGTACAACATCAGCACCTCCCATTGGAATGGAAAGCATTGGGCTAGTCAATACATATTCTCCCATAGATAGCTTGATATTATGGCACTTTCCAAAGCAATTTATTGTCCCTCCATTTTCAATCATCACTTGACACTCTGGTGCTGGATATAGGAAGCAATTCAATTCTTTTTCTACCTTACAATGAATAAAATTGTGGGTGCTTCCTGAATCAATCAACACTATTACCTTTTTCTTCTTGATTTGTCCTTCTATCTTGATGGTTTGAGGAGTGGTAATTCCCACCAATGCATTACAAGATATGGTCGGATTTATTTGTTCTTCATCTAGGCTTTGTTCCTGGAGTATATCCTCTTCTTTTGACCTTTCTTTCTCCTTTTCTTCTCCCTCTTCACAATCTATGTAGAATAATTTCTTCTTAGCACACTTATGACCTTTAGTGTATTTGCTATCACAACTGTAACAAAACCCTTTTGCTCTTTTTTCTTCCAATTGTTGTGGTGTCAACCTTATAGGTTTTGGAAGACTAGGGGCAACAACACTTCCGTCTTTATAGTTGTGAGTGGTATGCTTCTGGTTTCCATAATTTTGCTTTCCATTTTTCTTGCTAACCTGAATGCCTTCTCTAATGAATCAGGTTCCCAAAGGCGAACATCATGTTGGATATTATCCTTTAAAGACCCTATGAACACATCAATCCTATGCTCCTCTGGAATATCTTTTACCCTTATGTTCAATTTTTGGAACTCCTCAATGTGCTCCATTATTGAACCCTTTTGTTTGAGACTTATCAATTAGTTAAAAAAAGTGTTGCTTTTTGTATCCTCATAATGTGCTATCAATTCTTCCGTAAAAATTGCCCAAGTGATAAATGGTTTACGAGAGCAAAGCCATTAATACCATACAAACTGATTTGGTTTCAAATATAAAGTTGCCATACGTACCTTTTGTGTGTTTTGCACATTATTGAGATCGAAGAATTGCTCCATCTGTAATATCCATGTGGCAGGATCCTTGCCATCAAACTTCCTCATATCGATTTTTGGAATATGGTGAGTCTTCGATCCAACATTAGCGTCTATGGAATCATGATTAACATTTCTTTTGTTCTCATCATGAGTTTCCTTTAGTACCCTTTCACCCTTAGGGACCATTTCTTGTAGCAACTTATTCATATTTATCTTCAATTCGTCCATGTCTGTCTTCAAATCTATCTTCAAATCATGCATCTTAGCTTCCACGTCAATCATCTTAGCTTCTACGCCTTTCTTTAAACAGTCCATCTTAGCTTCTACACCTTTCTTTAAACCATCCATCTTAGCTTCTACATCTTTCCTTAAACCATCCATCTTAGATTCTGTTCCTTTTTGTGCAAGAGACAGTTGTTGCACTTGGTCTTGTAATTTTGATATATCATGTTGCATTTCTTCCTCTTCTTCATGAGTCATGCTAGAGCTTTCAGGTTCCTTGCTAGGTGTTTGCATTTTCTTTCCTCGGGGCATCAGTTACCGATAATAATGCTCTACTATGCCCTTTGAGTTCCTTCAAAATAAATTTTCAAACCAAGCTTAAGCAAAAATTTAAGAAAATCTACACACCTTTTTTCACTTTGTAGGAGCTTGATATTGCCTCTAATGTATCTCTGTACTTTCAAATCATCTAGTTCTGAATCTGTGAGCTGTAGTAGCCCTCAGTGTCCTATTTCCAATGCCACAAGTCGGACCCAAATTGGATTCTCCAAGGAAGAGTTATGTGAAATATCCCACAGTGATTTTCTTATAGACTAGTTCAGTAGAGCGAACTTGTACGGCGTGCCACGAGTCACTGTTTCGACCTTTGGATTTGAAACATGCATACAAGAAACTACAGTCCGTCCTCTTTCTGTACCTTCTTACGAAATTTCAATCCGATCCCCAGAGAGAAAGTTATGACGATTTTCCCCAGGTCACCTGTTTTGAATATAATTCAGGAGTCTGCAAAAATACCAACTTCCTCATATCATATCTCCGCAAATATTGTGCGAAAAGCTCTGAATTCGGACCCAAGGTTCAGCATGATTTCTTCTCAAATGGGTTTTTTTGCGACTTTTGAAACGTCACAGAAAAAATTTATAGCGAAAATGCCACGATGACCTGTTTGGAGCAGCGAAACCCTAGAATCCAAAGCTCTGATACCAAATGTTATGAAACCAGCTCAGGAAAAGATAGAAAAGATAGATCAACGCCTTAGAATTCAGCCTCTTCAAGGGGGCAACCTCCTTTACATTACATAAATGAACAATTCTTGGATGATTCAAATGACAAAACCTCCTTTCTATATATAGGAGTCTAAGGAGTCACAATATAATCTAGCCGACCTAACAATAATAATATAAAGCCACAAAAATAACAATAGAGGGATTCTATGGGGCACAATAATAACAATATGGGGGCAACAGGGGCACAACAATATTAATAAGGGGTATAACTACAATAGTAATGGGGTAATCACTAGTATTATAGGGACCCAACAAAAGGTTGTGAAGAATTCAGTGAAGTTCCACTTGACTTCACATTGGTTTTTGTGAGAGTATTTAGGGAATCTTCGATTTGGAATGTTCCTTGGTTGATTTGGGGATATTCAGGTAGCAAAATTACGTTCCTAGAAATTTTTCATTCGAGGGAAATGACAGTCAACTTGGTAATTTGGTGGTTGAGGGATTGTGGCAACACGGGGTGTTTTCATCATATTTTCATTGGGTTCGAAGAGAAACACATGGTGTAATATCCAAAATTATTAATACAAGTAAAATTTCATGGTTATTTCCTAAAAATTTAGGGCATGAAGTTTTGTCTCGAAAACAACACAAAATTACTAAAAAATTCACACAATAAAAGTCCCCAACAATTTAAATTAATTTGCAATCCAGAAATAAGAATGCCACAACTTTGTAATTATTTATTAAGGGAATTATTTAGAGGATTTTTTTACATCAAAATTATGAGATGAACCTGGAAATTACACTTAAGAAAAAATGGCGGTCACAATATTGTGTCAACTCGATCCTTTTAGCTGAAGTGTTTGACTATGCAATGCGACCCTCTCTCTTGATTGTGACTCAACCTAGAAAAATCATCCTTGCTTCTGATGTAGTGCGAACTTGAAGGAAAAACAAATTGGCCCTCGGTAAATCAATAACTTGACCCTAAAATGAGCTTCTTGGGACTATTAATTCACACTAGATAACTAAGTCTCCACGTACTGATAAATGTCGGTCTCTAAGCACTAGGAAATTTCAGCCCTTTATCCCTAAATATTTTTTTCCTTATCATGTATAGATCATTTTTAATGGTTGCATCGTGATGAATTCACTGCAGGAAACTAATAATTTCCTCTATAGGGAAACCCTCGAATCTAACCCTTAGAACTATGGAATTTGACCTTAGTTTTTTGATTAATTTTCGACCCCTTATACTGATTCGTCCTAGATAATGGCGCGATTCAACCCTACCCAAGATAGAAATTTGGCCTTCACAATCCACAAAATTCTCAACCCAACAACCAATAAATTTATCCTGGGCCTAAGAAATAAAGTTAGCTAAATCCTTTGTCATGAAAAACAATTTAGACTAGAGAATATGACAAATTTTTCCCGATCTGCTACTAGAATGGCCTCTTGACCTCAAAAGACATTCCAAAAATGGCCTCCAGATAAATGACAATCTTAGCCCCCAACAAAGTAATGAAATCGACCATTGTAGTTCTAAAAACTTGACCTCATGCAAATTTAGTGAGCTCAACCTTGCAAATTGATAATCTGGACCTCTACATGAATACAATCGACCCTTGCAAGATAGATAACTTGGTCCCTATCAATATAGAATAATTCAACCTATCTCCTTCTTAACAAATCGACCTCCTCCATTAATGATTTGGCACTGGCAATGTTAGATCAACTAGGGTGTGTCTTTTAACACCGAAACCAACAATCTTCAACTAGGGTGTGTCTTCAACATGAAATTGGAAAATATTAGGGTTTCCCCTTTTCTTAGTAGCTCATAGAGCTCCTTGTTGATTTCTTCAATAATTTATTCTCTCCTCTCCTCCTTCAAAGTTCTTCTCCCTTTTAATAATAGTTTTCCTCCTCCAAAAACCATGGGTGATACCATGGGTCACGATATTTTTTAAAAGTGACTTTTTACCCCTGTTATTCAATTATTATTTATTTATTTAATTGACCCATCTTTCCCTTATCAATAGCCCATGGAGTCACTTAGGCTATGACTCTGAGCTCCTCCTGCTATTATGGGTTGTAAACGGGACATTACAGAGGGGTTATGGTCTAATATAGTTTCAAGCCAAGTTTTGTGGGATCTGTGTCACTCTTAGAAAGTTATTTAGAAATTTGAATCATTGTATTTTATATTTTGTGAAAGTCATTGTTTCTTTACATAGTGTCAGTGTAATCATGGTGTGCAACCATAAGAAGACGATAATCGAACTTGTGGAGAAGATAAAATCTCTACAATTCGACATCCTGACTCTTAATTAAAACACAATGAACACATTTCATCAAATTCCTAGGTGATGGAGGATCTGCAAGGCATGAAAAAAGTAGCTAAGAATGAAGAGGAAGTGGATGCTTTGCATAGGAAAATTGAGGAGCTTCAAGCATAGGTCAATAGTTTAACTCTTAGCTTGAATGATACTACTATTTCAAGAAATCCAAAATCTATCAATTTCCCAAACTTAAATGAACCTGTTCAGGAATGTAGTAGTTTTATAATGCTAAATGATGATATAATTAATAAGTAGTAGAATGGTTTGTAAATTTTGTTTTTTGTTGGGGAAATTTCGTAAGGTGTACAACTACAACCCCCCCTCCTCCCCCACTTTTGATGTTCAAAATAATGACCCTGTTAGAGTAAAGATTTAAGAAAAGTGTACCAAAAATACTTCACTTAAGTCACTTGTGGAAAATGACCCTGACAACAGAAAATGGTTGCTTCTATGATTCAAATTTGCAATAAAACATGATAAAACCATGCAAGAAAATATTTGACGCAAGACAAAAACATATAGCAACAGTAAGGAAAAGTGCAATAACCCAATAGAAGGACTTTAAATGAATAATATTTTATTTCAAAACACATGGTGAGGACGATTTACAACATGGGTCTATAGACCCCACTTCATGGGATGGGTCCTTTTGATGTCCTTATCCTTCAACGATCCTGTTCTTCTCTCTCAAATGTGCAGAAAACCCAAAAGCAAGATGGAACTCAAGTGGGAGGTCAAATGTTGTGAGACGATAATGGTGACGTTGATAATGATCATGGTGAAGAATGAATGGAAAACCCTCTTATTTATAACAAATTATTGAACTAAATTAAGAATTGGAAAATAATAAAATATTATTGACCAAATCAAAATCTAACCGTTAGGAATACTTTATTATATTTTTTGGAGAGGGAAAAGATATTCAAAATGGTCAAATATCTTTATTTAGAAAATGGTTGAAGTAATTAACAAATAAAATGATTTATTAATTACTTTGTGAGAATTAAGAAAAGTGAATTTGAAATAATTATTAAATAATGGTTTAACAATTATTCCAAAAATAAGAATAAGGAATAATAAATAAATAGTGATTTATTTAATTATTCCAAGGTGATTAAGTCAAAGGTGTTAAGAAATAATTATCAAATAATTATTTAATAATTATTTCTAGAGAAAATTAAATAAATAATGATTTATTCAATTATTCTCATGGGTTTTTTTAATTTTAAACAAAAATAATTTAATAAAAATGGTTTACTAAATTATTTCCTATGGTGAAAGTGATTTTATTATGGTAAAATTAATCCTACATGGTGTATTTCGATCCACCTAGTTAGAAATGACTAGGTGATCATTTTTTAAGTTATAACAAACTCCCCTCCCCTAATGTACGAGCGCCAGGAGCAAATCGTATGACCGAAATACATTGTAGGTTACACTTCCATGAGACACCAAAGGGAGTTAGAGAGAGAGAGAGAGATAACTAAAGCAATGCAAGGATGGAAAAAGAAATGGAAGGGGTGAGACCTACTAATTTGATATAAGTCAACTTTTATTTTGGAATACATGATCTCAAATGGGTCAGGGGAGGCATACCCATACCTACCGAGATAACTTAGTACAAAGAATCATGGTGTGCCTAACAATGTGGGATTGAGATACAGAGTACATGATACATGATACCTAATATTCTGGCATCAATGGGCCAGAAAGTGATGCAATGAGCTCCATATACATAATGTGCTTGGAAAAACAGAGGCCTAGATTGAATAAAATCTGTTGATGTGAGTACATGAGACATAATGCTCCTCAAGCTAACATGGTGAGGGGGAATCACAAACAAAGAAGCCATGCTAAACAGGAAAGGGCTGTAAATATCTGAATGGATCATCTGACTGAGGTATGCACGGTGTGGGCACTACAAGCGGCGGGAACTGAGCCAGTAAAATCTACAGAAATGCATCTGAGGCTGGATCATGAGTTGCAAACATCCGGGCATGTGGGGGGATACCTGCAGGGACACCCCCTCATGAGGTCCAGAACAACTCACATACACCCAGGAAATATTGGTATAATATGCCGAATCACCAAACTATCAAGTGTATGATTCTCGATCGTGCGATAATGAGTTGGAGTCGAGCATGTGAGAGACAACGAAGGCAAAGGGAAATGTTGATTCCCTTTGCTTGATCTGAGGCACCGAACAATTATGAAAGATGGAACTAAGGTACATCGACATCTAGACCACTCTATTGGAATAAATGTGTTGTAGTCGACAGAAGAGGGCCTACCAGAGGTGAGGCAATGAGGATTCCTCAACAAAGGCATGAGGGTCATAGTAATGTGACTGATGGGATGACACCAGGGATGATGATGGAAGGATACACAATGAGAGGTGGAATGATGACTTCCCTTGTTAGTGCATGATATGCGTGGTTGACCTAGCAACGATTGACTTGATTCTGGAGGGGATGGGAAAAAAGGCTTTTCAAAGACGAAGCAGTATAGATGGAGGCCAAATATGAGCAAAATGGGATGAATGCGACACAAAACTGGATGATAAATTGTAATAGGTCTTGGTGGGACTCGGAATAGACTCCACTGATGCAAGGGTGACTCATCTCTGATGCTCTGAACAAGGGTGACTTGATGATGCTGCCACATGGGTAAAACATAAAAACATGAGTAAATAATGGTCACTCATGATGAAAATCGACACATAAGTCAACAAGTGAAAATGAAAACTGGTACCATAGTACAGGTGACTCACATGAAGAAATTCAGTTTTGATGGGTGGTAAAGGAAGACCTCTATTATCTGGGGAAATTTTGTAAGGTGTACAATTGCAAGCCCTCCTCCTCCTCCCCATTTTGATATTCAGATTAATGATCATGTTAGCATAAAGATTTCATAAAAGTGTACGAAAAATGCTTCACTTCAGTCACTGGTGACAAGTGACCCTAACAACAAAAAATGGATACTTCTATGATTCAAATATGCAATAAAACATGATAAAACCCTGCAATCAAATATTTGACGCAAGCCCAAAACATATAGCAATAGTAAAGAAAAGTACAATAACCCAATATGAGGGCTTTAAATGAATAATAGTTTATTAAAAAAAACATGGTGAGGAAGATTTACAACATGGGTCTGTAGATCCCCTTCCATGGGATGGGTCCTTTTGATGTCGTTGTGCTTCAACGATCTTGTTCTTCTCTCTCAAATATGTAGAAAACCCAAAAGCAATATGGAACTCAAGTGGGAGCTCAAATGTTGTGAGATGATAATGGTGACGATGATAATGATCATGGTGAAGAATGAATGGAAAACCCTTTTATTTATAACAAAGTATTGAGCTAAATTAAGAATTGGAAAATAATAAAATATTATTGACCAAATCAAAATCTAACCGTTAGAAATACTTTATTATATTTTTTGGAGAGGGAAAAGATATTCAAAATGGTCAAATATATTTAGAAAATGGTTGAAGTAATTAACAAATAAAATGGTTTATTAATTACTTTGTGAAAATTAAGAAAAGTGTGAATTTGAAATAATTATTAAATTATGGTTTAACAATTATTCCAAAAATAAGAATAAGGAATAATAAATAAATAGTGATTTATTTAATTATTCAAAGGTGTTAAGAAATAATTATCAAATAATGATTTAATAATTATTTCTAGAGAAAATTAAATAAATAATGATTTATTCAATTATTATCATGGGTTTTTTTAATTTTAAACATAAATAATTTAATAAAAATGGTTTACTAAATTATTTCCTATGGTGAAGTGATTTTACTATGGTAAATTAATCTTACATGGTGTATTTCAATCCACTTAGTTAGAAATGGCTAGGTGATCATTTTTTAGGTGATAATAGATTCCCCCCCAACGTACGAGCATAAGGAGAAAATCGTATGACCGAAATACGTTGTAGGTTACACTTCCATGAGACACCAAAGGGGAGTCAGAGAGAGGGAGAGAGAACTGAAGCAATTCAAGGAAGGATGGAGAAATGGAAGGGGTGAGACCTACTAATATGATAAGTCTCCTTTTATTTTGGGGTACATGATCTCAAATGAGGTGGGGAGGCATACACACACCTTCTGAGATAATTGAGTACACAAAATAATGGTGTTCCCAACAATGTGGGACTGAGCTACAAAGTACATGATACATGATACATGATATTATGGCATCAATGGGCTAGAAAGTGATGCAATGAGTCCCATATACATCATGTGCTTAGAAAAATAGAGGCCAAGATTGAATAATATCTGCTGATCTGAGTACATAAGACATAATTCCCCTCAAGCTGACATGGTGAGGGGGAATCGAAACCAAACAAGCCATGCTGAATAGGAAAGGGCTCAAAAGTTCGAAAGGATCATTTGACTGAGGCATGCATGCTGTGGGTGCTGGAAATAGTGGGAACTAGACAGTCAAATCTACGGAACTGCATATGAGGCTGGATCATGAGTTGTGGACATCCGGGCATGTGGGGCGCTACCTAAAGGGCCACCCCCTCATGAGGTCTAGAACATCTCATAGACACCTAAGAAATATTGGTACAATCTCTTGGATAACCAAACCATCAAGTGTACAATTATTGATCGTGCGATAATGAGCTGGAGTTGAACACACGAGAAACAACCAAGTCAAAGGGAAATGATGATTCCCTTTGCTTGATCCGAGGCACCGAACAATGATGAAAGATGGAACCAAGGTACACCACCCTCTAGACCACTCTCCTGGAATAAATTTGCTGAAGTCGACAGAAGAGGTCCTGCCAGAGGTGAGGCAATGAGTATTCCTTAACAAAGGCACGTGGGTCATATTGATGTGACTAATGGACTGACACTAGGGATGATGATGGAAGGATAAACAATGAGGGGTGGAATGGTTACTTCCCTTGTCAGTACATGCTATGCCTGGTTGACTTAACAAAGACTGACTTGATTCCGGAAGGGGTGGTCAATTACTCAGATAAAGGCTTTTCAAAGATGAAGCAGTTTAACTCAAGGCCAAATATGAGAAAAAGGGGATGAATGTGACATAAAACTAGATGATAAATTGTAATAGGACTTAGTGGGACTCAAAACAAACTCCATGGATGCAAGGGTGACTCATCTCTGATGCTCTGAACAAGGGTGACTTGATGATGCTGCCACATGGGGGTTGCCCAAAGGGGACCATAAAATCATGTGTAAATAATGGTCACTCATGATGAAAATTGACACATAAGTCAACAAGTGCAAAGGAAAAGTGGTACTAGAGTACAAGTGACTCACATGAAGAAATTTAGTTTTGATGGGTGCCAAAGGGAGACCTCTATTATCCAGGATTGTGATTTATTGGGACCTAGATCAGGAGGCCTTTTTGGTACAGGGGCATAGGATCGATATCACTATCTAGGACATATAATTTTTTACGGGATTTCCACCCTTATGGGTGGTGGAGGAGATACATCCAATGCTTCCATGTGGGAGGCATATATGGGAGTTTGTGGAGTGTCACTTTGTACCAAGTGCTTGTGTGAAGGGTACAAGCATCCAGATTCAAGACTTGGAGAGACTCGAGACATGGCTACAATTGCAAAAGTGGTGTGGATTTTGGGTAGTCATGCCTTTCATCACATCAATGGGGGAGGATGATGCTTGTAGAGAGTGTACCAGTAGGGACCTACTATGGGTGGGCCCATATGATGCTGTTGTCATTGAAATGATAGTTGAGTCTATGCAAGCAACAAATCAATGATATAAGTCTCCTTTTATTTTGGAGTACATGATCTCAAAAGGTGAGGGAGGCATACCCATACCCACCAAGATAACTGAAAATGGCTACTTCTATGCTCCAGATATGTAATAAAACATGATAACATGATAAAACTGTATAAGAAAATATATGACACAAGCCCAAAACATATAGCAACAGTAAAGAAAAGTGCAATAACCCAATAAAAGGACTTTAAAATGAATAATATTTTATTAAAAAACACTTAGTGAGGAAGATTTACAACATGGGTTTATAGATCCCGCTCTGTGGGATGGGTCCTTTTGATGTCCTTGTGCTTCAATGATCTTGTTCTTCTCTCTCAAATATGAAGAAAACTTAAAAGAAATATGGAACACAAGTGGGAGATCAAATGTTGTGAGATGATAATGGTGACGATGATAATGATCATGGTGAATAATGAATGGAAAAATCTCTTATTTATAACAAAGTATTGAGCTAAATTAGGAATTGAAAAATGATAAAATATTATTGACTAAATCAAAATCTAACCATTAAGAATACTTTATTATTTATTTTGGAGAGGGAAAAAATATTCCAAATGGTCAAATACCTTTATTTAGAAAATTGTTGAAATAATTAACAAATAAAATGATCTATTAATTACTTTGTGAGAATTAAGAAAAGTGTGAATTTGAAATAATTATTAAATAATGGTTTAACAACTATTCCGAAAATAAGAATAAGGAATAATAAATAAATAGTGATTTATTTAATTATTCAAAGGTGATTAAGTAAAAAATGTTAAGAAATAATGATCAAATAATGATTTAATAATTACTTCTAGGGAAAATTAAATAAATAATGGTTTATGCAATTATTCTCATGAGATTTTTTAATTTTAAACATAAATAATTTAATAAAAATGGTTTACTAAATTATTTCCTATGGTGAAAGTGATTTTATAATGGTAAAATTAATCCTACACGGTGTATTTTGATCCACCTAGTTAGAAATGGTTAGGTGATCAATTTTTAGGTGATAACATATCCTCTAAATTAGGTTTTAATACTCTTGGATTAGAGGGATTTATATGGAATTTTGTGTATGTACTTCCTAATGTATTTGTTGCGATCCAAGCACATAATTGATTATATTACAAAATCTTCATTCTGGTTTTTATATATATACATGCCCCTCATATTGGAGAATATATATATATATATATATATATATATATATATATATATATATATATATATATATATATATATATATATATATGTATTTTCAAGTTGTTTGAGTTTTCCAAATATTACATTAGGCTAGACCTGTGGTTTGAGAAGCCGCGACCTAGGGGCATCTAACCCATCAAAATCACCCGAAGATCACACTTGGCCTCTGCCACACCAACCCTTAACATGGTTGGATCAGTGCCCACAGAGTTTCGAACTGGTGACCTTCACATCATAGAGTGACTTAATAGTACACCCCACCACCGTCTATTCTACTGTTGGTGGGCCACCACATAAAAACTTTATTATTACTTTATTATTATATTTATTTCAAATATACTATACAATAGTACAACTATATTCTCTTCATACATCATTACATTAATAGTGTCAAATATATGATTATGTCTTTTTTAATGAAACAATAGAGATTTGCATTATTAAAAAATATGGATTACAAGGGCAAAACCTTTACGTATTCCAATCTTCCTTGCGGATTTGAGATTGAGCGCAAAGTCTCAATCCAAAACCTCAAACGATTTCCCCATGACACACAAACTTTAGTCCCTTTCCAACTATTTTTTTCTAAAAAACCCCCAAAATACAAACAGATTTTCATTCCATTTTTCACTATAATTTTATTTTGATCTAGATTCACATCTTATTTTTCTTGGAGAAAAACCTTTTCCTTTCTCCCCAACTTGAATCCAACCTATATTTTCAACACATTCCGATGGAATGTTCTTCGACAACTACACAATATTATTCTTGATATCTTCCTCATCTGCCTAATCTTCCCAAGAAGTTTCCGTTTAAACAATATTCCTTATGGTTTCTGGAGGGAATATGTTTTCAATAGGGGTTTGCTGCTTTTCCACTAACGTTGCATCTGGTCAATCCTTAATGGTGGCAAGAGGATCCACACTGGAAAGCGATTTTTTCTGCTTCGATTCTGATGTCACGACTACAATTTCTTTGACCATATCTACTTCCTTCTTGTCTTCTAGTTCTTTCTTGTCCTGAAGCTATTATTCTTTGAGTATCGTATAGTGATCACCTTATGAACCTTCCCACCGTTTGGGCCTTTTATATTCTTTTTTTGGTCTTTACTATTTTGAGAATGCTTTGGGCAGTTTTTAATTACATGCCCCGTTTCATAGTGTCACATACCCCGGTAACCTCGCAGGTAAAAGTAGGAAATTAGAATTTTTTTTTATACAAATTACCCACTAGTAATTTATCAATTCATATCTCCACCAAACATCATTAACATTTAGACATAGAGTTCATTAATGCATCAAGTAAATTGCAATAACAGACGGTAAGTTACATAACCATTAACCACCACTGTGGTAGTGTAATAATATAAACCATCTCATGAATCCTTGCATCCATTTCTTGATATCCTTAATCATGTTAGATAATCATGTACTAAGACATTATGGTTGTCACATCAAATAAAGAACCATCATCATCAAGGACCCATCATTATCAACAGACACATAAGGCAATCACATCAATCACACCATAGAACACGGATATACCCTGGAAACCCCGTAGGGTGAAAACCAGCAAACGTTTAATCTTATTATTAAACGCTCGTGAGGGTTTTCACCCCTCACTCAATGGCTTATAAGGGATTCCATCCCTTAACCATTGTTATTAAAATCATTACAATGAATTATCATTAAGCTATCACATAACTAGCTATAAGCTAATACAGTCTTCATGTAATCTTTTATTTACATACCGCCACATGCAATAATCCTTGTGGCATAATTGTTCTAGCAATGGACAATACTGCAGCTTGACTTCATCTGCATGGACGAATAATCCTTTTCGTGCCATAATGTTAAACATCACTTTCCTTGGCACCATCTGCCATCGTTTCCTAATTATTAGTAGTCAAGAAAGACAACAAAAATAAATTGAGCTTTACCAAGAACCTAACCGTGGAATTTAAATATGTGTTTCCGCCTCTATAGATCAACCTTATAACTAAGATCCCATCTTCGATCACAACCATTTATTCCTCGATGCAAGATCTCTTTATCTATCAAAGAAAGAATGATAACCGCTACAGCCGCGCACTAGGCTCTCTTAAAAGCAGTAAACAATATCTTCTGCAACTGATCTCTTCTGGATATCTTCTGCAACTGATCTCTTCTGGATATCTTCTGCAACTGATCTCTTCTGGAGCTGATGCCTCAGAAGAGAATACATATGTCTCTCTTCTGGAACGGAGGAGAATACATACGTCTGTCTTCCTCCCATCTCCCCGGCGGCATTGATCCCCGCCCCATCACACGCAACAGAAGTTCACTTCTATTGGACATCATAGACGCTAAAACGAACAATAGGTATTCATACACCACCATCAAGAACAGATTCCCCACCGCAGATGCAGTGAAAGGCATAAATCCATCGGTCTCCTCGCAAGAACTACTCATCTCAACCTCATATCCAAAATAGGTAGTGCCCATGCACATTCAAAGACAACCCCAAAAATTCAAACAGACGGACTGTTTGAAAATATTTCCTCCCACGATTACACAAGCCCCCTCGACAAAGAAAGGAGACTTCATTAATCAGGAAAAGGTATCGGTTTCTCCATCCAAGAATCAGTTCCGATCCTAACTGCTAACTGTCCCCAGCCATTTCTCTCCCGAAATTTGTAACGACACTCCTCTCTTTGTTGCCGTGGAGACTCCAGCGGGTTACACATAGCCCACCATCTCCAAAAAAAACGGATCCTAGGATCCTAGGCAGGAGTCGCCATTAAAACACCATTAAGTTAACGCTTGGCTAACTAAACGAGTGGCACTGTTTTTACCAAGAAACAATAGCGTACAACCGCCAAATTTATTTGTGGTCAATTTGGCGTTCTCTCCTTTTCTCATTTCAACAGGTATACTCGTCCTATCGCCAAGTTCTTTCCGGAAACGATATCTTTAACCACCGCTAAAGGCTCTCCCGTCCGTCCAAACGAAGGTTGTGTTTAATGCCTATGAGAAATGCGTAGATAATAATCAGGAATAAGAAGGGATCTCATAAAACTGGTTGGCTCTTCAATATTATCTTCGCTGTAAATATCACACACATTACTATATCCCAATGAGTTCTAATTTCATTTTGACAGGAGCCCTGGCCCCTTACTATACAAGTAAACCCCAGAAACTTTCTCATGAGCCGCCAATCAAAGATGAAAATCAGAAGTAAATTGTACTCAGAGAAAAAATTAGAGCACAAAGAGATAGTCACCGCCCTCCCTCGGCTGCTTCTTCAACTCCTCTCCACATCACGAACCAACTACGAAAACTATTTCAATATTCTCACAAAAACCCGGAAAATTATGATTGCCTGTCTATCAGTGTTCACCAAGAATTGTTTTCATATCCTCTGTCGTTCAGTTAATAACATAATCAACGATACAAGACTTCATAATAAAATCATTGATGTGATTGATTGGCGTCATTTGGAAATCAAGCGACGACGGTCTTCCGATTCAAACGCAGGGCTGCGCCTGATAGCTATTCCTCTATAGTTTTAGGCGGATGCTCCGATGTAATTTTATTTAAATATTTAAGAAAATAACATATCAGATTTTCAGCGGGTCACTTCATGTTCCATGGATACATTTCGGTTTACAAACAACCCGTAAATAGTTATTACGTTAGGGATGTTACATACTCCCCCCCTTAACAGGAACACCGTCCTCGGTGTTTACCTTTCATTGAGAACTTGAGATTTTACTCATTGTATACCATACAAACCACACAAAATGTGATCCTTCCTCTTTAAAATCAAAGTTGTCATTCCAGGAAATGACAACAAACAAAATAGTAATGATATAGTCATAAGAAATATCATTAGTTATAAGCATCAATAAACATAAGCATTCGTATTTGCAAAAATATGCAACTTCTAATCGCCACCACTTGGCCCTTATTCATTCATGATAACAATTCTCTGTGTCAACTTACCATTACTTACCATCTATTTTGAAAACCATGAATACTTTCATGTAAGCATTTTAATAGTGGTTGGAAAACTCTTCATTCCTCCATGGTAAGTAATTCCTGTAATATATGACTAACAAATTCAATCGCATTAGTCACTATATTTTGAGTCAAATGAAATACGTTTGACTATCAATCAATTGTGCAATGTTAGATGCTTTCTAAATCACAGTACTTTTACAAGTACTTAAAGAGCACTAACACTAATCATCAAATGATGAATCACTGCACACTGAACGAATTCTCACTAAAGATATCCGCAAAGTGCTTCTAGATGTACCAAAAGAGCACCTAGCTCTCTAATCATCAAAACAGTCTATCACTGCATCAAGAAAAAACTGTCTTAGCTCCCACTAAGATGTTCACAAAATTAATAATACAATAAAGAAATTAAATTTTCCAATTACTCCTTATTGAGCACTAAGCTCATTTCTTGTTAAATGTGCATAACACATTTCACACAACTATATATAGAATTTATTTTTAACATCACATATAGCTGATTAGCTAATTCCTTTAGCCATGAGACCACAATGGACTAAAGAATTCCCAACCCATGGGAACTGGTTTCCACAACCAAATCGAGTCATTTTCACATCCAGACAGTTTCTTTGATAGAGACCTTACCAGGTCTAACATGGAATTCCACTGGCCCACCAGCTCAAGGATTCCAGGGAGAGTAAATCTGGGCAGACAAGTACCATCAACCCCTCCGGGCAGGTAACTGCCATCAACCCAAGGCATTCCAGCCTTTCACAATCCGGGCAGACAAGTACCATCAACCCCTCCGGGCAGGTAACTGTCATCAACCCAAAGCATTCCAGCCTTTCACAATCCAGGCAGACAAGTACCATCAACCCCTCTGGGCAGGTAACTGTCATCAACCCAACTATCCGCAACTGTCTGGCATGTTAAATTTCTCTTTTATTACTCTTTCTCAAAGTAATTTACACAATGAACCATATGAACATTATCATTAGCACAACAAACATGCATGTATACCATGCATTTACACTTAACCCCCAACATGGGTCCACAACATCAAGATTGATGGGAAACATATCCATCATACACGTTGTATGCATGCAAATTTTCCAAATAACATAATTCATGCATATCATATAACATCATTCTTTCTCATTTATAATTGCATTTCACATTGCAGCAATTTATGTGATGAGTTTTCTTGTTGCCATTAAGCTACCACTACTTAATCCCATCAGCAACGTTAGTTATAAATATGCATCAGTTAACACATATTCAATTTCCAAGCATTTTCATGCATACAATATTGTCATGCATAAAAGCATATGCAAATATTCATTAATGTATAAATGTCAACAACAGTTGAGTTAATAATCTCAGCATTTCCAATTTTGCCATAGTCTCTTGTTCCAATTCAAATCATCATTAATGGAGTATTATCTTACGTTTACTATGGCTAGCTTGGGTCATGCATTGTTAAAAACATAATCTCTCCAATATACAAAGATCATAACTCTATATCATAATGACTAATCTTTGTGCATACCATTGCTTATCATATAAGCCTTTCACTAGAATACTCCATCATCTCATACGACAAACTACATACCTCTTTCTTAAGGAAGTCATTTTAACCTCATTCTTCTATCTTCCTTTTCAGGGAATTATTAAAGATATCCATCTTTAGGCATAAAAACAAGGTTTACTTATCCTTTATGCATCAAAATCAAGCAATCAACACAGCTCATCCAGCAAGACAATCTCTCCAAGAGATTATTATTTTCAAGGAAGCTAACATGACCACTTTCTCTAAGTACACACAGACTCATAATTCCAAAGTCACAATAGCTACCAATATGCAACATGTGTTCTCCTAACACAATTACTTTACTTCAATGCACATAGTTCTTTTCATGAGACAAGTAAGGATTTTGGTTCTTGTATGAACACTATTCTAATGTGTCTTTAAGGAAAGAACCTCTATTCTTATTTTCATTCTTATTTTCAAGAAAATTCTCATAAAATCCTTCATCTTCATACATGAAGTATGCACACTCTTCTAGAATGAAACTATATTTAAGTATATATATAATACACTCTTTCTTCAAGAAAGTTCGAAATGCATATCTATGTGCCTAGAAGCACATCCTTAGTTATCTTTTATCATGCATGTAATGCATAATCATTTCACTAGAACTTAGAAACTAACTAGAATCATAATGCAATTAGCATATATATATATATATATATATATATATATATATATATATATATATATATATATATAATATATATATATATATATATCTCTATATAAGCTTTTATCAAATCAAATAAAGATACATATTTTAATTCAAGCAAACTTGGCCACCTTCCATGCTATGTCCTCAGGACATTTATATACCTCATCCTCTTTTCTCAAGAAGATACTTTGGCTATATTTAGCAAGGATTTTATAGACAAGAGACAAGCATTCACACACAAGACTCACGTGGAGTCTTCCTAATAGGAACTACCCATTTGCTTTATTAAGAAAGTATATAAAATAATCAATCTTTAACTACATGCCTTAACACATTTCCTTTGCCAAGAAAATCTATAAAAGAACCATTCTTTTACTGCATGCATTCAAATACTTTCTCATATAAAACATTCATACATGTTCTTCAAGAAAGTGAGCAAGATACTTATCTTATCCTTGGATCAACATGCATAACTAACAAATTAAACCACCCTTACCGGAAGCAATTGCTCTACTTATGCAATTAGAGGCATAATCTCCTAAGTGTCACACACGCACCAGAGTTACCACTTGATGCTAGATGCAACAACTATCATGACAGTACTATGTGTCCCTTTCAGACTAATGACTTCAAGGAGACATTACGAAAATCATTAACATCAACACACTATAGTTATCATTTTCCAACTCCTTTAAGCATGGTCAAGGGAATACTCACATGCACATCAAGCGCTATCTAGTCATTCCCAGACTTAGAGTCTTCTGCAAGATTCTAACACTCAAAGCTTGTTTTATCTGGTCATCACCAGACTTAGCGATGTCTTTTTCCCATCTCCGTCTGTCCCTACAGCACGGTCTTCTTCCTTCTCCTTGCTTCCTTTTCCTTTGGAAGCATCTATGTTTGGGGAAGATAATTAGAGTTTACTGACAACTGTATTAACACAGGTAGTCTATTTATGAATAATTATCACATGTAATTATACCATGAATGGGTCCTAGAAATGTTACCCACTGAACATGCCTCTCCAATTAAGTTCACACTGGAATGCAACATGCATAAGAAATCCATCATTCCCATAGTAGAGATAAATTCAACCATCATTAAATCGAGGTTCCAATGGTTTTTATCTCTCAACAAGTAATGATTAACATAAACACATACCATGCTAATGGATTTCACTTAATTAGAGGGTAATCATCATTAAATCTATTAGGACATAATCATATACTATTCATCATGCATTCTCATGGTGAATAAAATTAAGAACTCTTCTCATGAACAACTGGACTATAGCACAGAGAGAGTAAAAATCTTCATACACACATTCCATACATGTGACATCAATCAACCTTCACTTATTTTTGAATTGTAATAATCTTAAGTCCAATTGAATTAATGCATATAAGTTCTATGGGTTAGTCATACAACACTAACCAATCTCAACTACCAATCGTCTTCATGCATTCATGACAAGACTGAATCAAAAGTTAGTTATGACAACCAAGTCTCGCTGCTTGACTCAATGCATGTTTTCATTATCTAAGGGTTCTTCTATTGTCCTTTTAAAACAATTTGTCATCCCATTCAAGGATGTTCCCCATAATTTATATTCATGCATTGACTCATTAAGTTTTGTTCATTGTAACTTCAGTTTTGTTTAATGAATGTATCATTGTTATTACCATATTTGCAAATCAAAAGCTGGTAGTTCGTTGTCACTATTCTCAATGACTGTTCAATATTGTTCTTACGTGTAATGAGTGTTCAATACTATTCGTAAGTGCGACAAAAGTTTCATTGTCTTTTATCCTCATCAGGAATCCAATGTTGTGAACGTAGTTATGCAACAACTTTATTACTTACTACTCAAAGCAGTTATAAACATGAATCACACCTATCATGCCAAAAGTAGTGGACTACATAAATGAATATGTGAATGATTAAACTCATACCTGAGTTAATGCCTACTAATGGCGTACCCCAATATCCTTTCCGCTTACCAATTCCCAAAGGCGCCAGTGCTGCAACCTTTAGCTTTGATACCACTTGTCACATACCCCGGTAACCTCGCAGGTAAAAGTAGGAAATTAGAATTTTTTTTTATACAAATTACCCACTAGTAATTTATCAATTCATATCTCCACCAAACATCATTAACATTTAGACATAGAGTTCATTAATGCATCAAGTAAATTGCAATAACAGACGGTAAGTTACATAACCATTAACCACCACTGTGGTAGTGTAATAATATAAACCATCTCATGAATCCTTGCATCCATTTCTTGATATCCTTAATCATGTTAGATAATCATGTACTAAGACATTATGGTTGTCACATCAAATAAAGAACCATCATCATCAAGGACCCATCATTATCAACAGACACATAAGGCAATCTCATCAATCACACCATAAAACACGGATATACCCTGGAAACCCCGTAGGGTGAAAACCAGCAAACGTTTAATCTTATTATTAAACGCTCGTGAGGGTTTTCACACCTCACTCAATGGCTTACAAGGGATTCCATCCCTTAACCATTATTATTAAAATCATTACAATGAATTATCATTAAGCTATCACACATCTAGCTATAAGCTAATACAGTCTTCATGTAATCTTTTATTTACATACCGCCACATGCAATAATCCTTGTGGCATAATTGTTCTAGCAATGGACAATACTGCAGCTTGACTTCATCTGCATGGACGAATAATCCTTTTCGTGCCATAATGTTAAACATCACTTTCCTTGGCACCATCTGCCATCGTTTCCTAATTATTAGTAGTCAAGAAAGACAACCAAAATAAATTGAGCTTTACCAAGAACCTAACCGTGGAATTTAAATATGTGTTTCCGCCTCTATAGATCAACCTTATAACTAAGATCCCATCTTCGATCACAACCATTTATTCCTCGATGCAAGATCTCTTTATCTATCAAAGAAAGAATGATAACCGCTACAACCGCGCACTAGGCTCTCTTAAAAGCAGTAAACAATATCTTCTACAACTGATCTCTTCTGGATATCTTCTGCAACTGATCTCTTCTGGATATCTTCTGCAACTGATCTCTTCTGGAGCTGATGCCCTCAGAAGAGAATACATACGTCTCTCTTCTGGAACGGAGGAGAATACATACGTCTGTCTTCCTCCCATCTCCCCGGCGGCATTGATCCCCGCCCCATCACACGCAACAGAAGTTCACTTCTATTGGACATCATAGACGCTAAAACGAACAATAGGTATTCATACACCACCATCAAGAATAGATTCCCCACCGCAGATGCAGTGAAAGGCATAAATCCATCGGTCTCCTCGCAAGAACTACTCATCTCAACTTTATATCCAAATAGGTAGTGCCCATGCACATTCAAAGACAACCCCAAAAATTCAAATAGACGGACTGTTTGAAAATATTTCCTCCCACGATTACACAAGCCCCCTAGACAAAGAAAAGAGACTTCATTAATCAGGAAAAGGTATCGGTTTCTCCATCCAAGAATCAGTTCCGATCCTAACTGCTAACTGTCCCCAGCCATTTCTCTCCCGAACTTTGTAACGACACTCCTCTCTTTGTTGCCGTGGAGACTCCAGCGGGTTACACATAGCCCACCATCTCCAAAAAAAACGGATCCTAGGATCCTAGGCAGGAGTCGCCATTAAAACACCATTAAGTTAACGCTTGGCTAACTAAACGAGTGGCACTGTTTTTACCAAGAAACAATAGCGTACAACCGCCAAATTTATTTGTGGTCAATTTGGCGTTCTCTCCTTTTCTCATTTCAACAGGTATACTCGTCCTATCGCCAAGTTCTTTCCGGAAACGATATCTTTAACCACCGCTAAAGGCTCTCCCGTCCGTCCAAACGAAGGTTGTGTTTAATGCCTATGAGAAATGCGTAGATAATAATCAGGAATAAGAAGGGATCTCATAAAACTGGTTGGCTCTTCAATATTATCTTCGCTGTAAATATCACACACATTACTATATCCCAATGAGTTCTAATTTCATTTTGACAGGAGCCCTGGCCCCTTACTATACAAGTAAACCCCAGAAACTTTCTCATGAGCCGCCAATCAAAGATGAAAATCAGAAGTAAATTGTACTCAGAGAAAAAATTAGAGCACAAAGAGATAGTCACCGCCCTCCCTCGGCTGCTTCTTCAACTCCTCTCCACATCACGAACCAACTACAAAAACTATTTCAATATTCTCACAAAAACCCGAAAAATTATGATTGCCTGTCTATCAGTGTTCACCAAGAATTGTTTTCATATCCTCCGTCGTTCAGTTAATAACATAATCAACGATACAGGACTTCATAATAAAATCATTGATGTGATTGATTGGCGTCATTTGGAAATCAAGCGACGACGGTCTTCCGATTCAAACGCAGGGCTGCGCCTGATAGCTATTCCTCTATAGTTTTCGGCGGATGCTCCGATGCAATTTTATTTAAATATTTAAGAAAATAACATATCAGATTTTCAGCGGGTCACTTCATGTTCCATGGATACATTTCGGTTTACAAACAACCCGTAAATAGTTATTACGTTAGGGATGTTACATATAGCATGCTCTACATCGAAATGAGATATTCTCATAGTCGAGCTTTTGGACCCAAACATAGTTTGGAGCCATCAAATTAATCTCTGCGGGAAAACCCTTATTGAAGTCCATCTCCACACAAATGCGGGCATAAGTAGTCTTGAATTTTTTTTTCTATTTTAGGACAACTATGATAGAATTTTCCCAATGCATTCCCAATGGAGGAAAGCGATATGTGATTCTAGAAATACAAGGGAAGGTTTGGAAGCATTATTAAAACTAGGGCTATAGATCAAATTTATTCCATTACCAGGTCAAAAATGGGGAGTCTAGGGTTGCATGAAGAGGCCAATGCTCCCCCAAAACCACGACCCAACTTCACAGATAGCCTTCTTGGCTTCAATTTTATAAAAAGCCATAACAAAGAAATCCTGAACCATAGGGTAAATATTCAACTTGTCCATCAAAAGAGGCTTCCATGTCTCAAAGATCCATTTATGCAGATCGACCAACCGTGAAGAGTACCCATTAAACCTGCAAACCAAACCATTGTCCAAAAACGATTTTTCATGACAAAAATCTTCCTCATCCACAGGAACATTAAGGGATAAAAATTCTTGTACCACATGAAGACTAGAACCAAACTTCAACATAGAGTTGTAGGGAACTGAAGAAGAGCTAGCTTGATTGACAACCATACCTGCAAAATAAACAAATTTATTTGCAAAATCACAAGGATTCACCATTAGATGATCTGCGAACGATATTTGTAGAAAATCCATGCAAATGATGAAAAGATTGAGTAACTATGGTGAAACCTTAACTGCCACAAGGGTTACTAGAGCTACTTCGATTTCATGTAATTATATTTTTCACCTCACAACACAATCCTTATACATTAATAAATGTATGCTTCATTTATTATAAAAACCTATTAGAAATTTACTTAGACCTAAGTAACAATGTTAAAGGTGTAGTTCATAATTAAATATTAATAAGTTAAGAGATACCACCTAAACATATAGGGTTGTTTGATTGATTATGAATATATGCCAACGATAGAAAATTTTAGTAAATTAAAAATGAAAAAATAAAATTGTATAAAGTTTTTCCAAAAAAAAAATGAAGTTTTTTTTGTTTATATATATATATATATATTCAAAATTTTAAGTATTTAGATTTTTTAAATTAATTTAAATAATTTGAAGAAAATAGTTATCAATTAAACTAAATTATAATTAACAATTTTTTTTTATTAAATTGATAAAAAAATTATATAAAAAAGAATTGATTTTATTATTTTTTAATAAAATTAAAACTAAACAATATAAGTAATAATTAAAATAAAATTACATTTTAATAATTGTATAATTTTTAAAGGATATTTACTTGAGTGGTTTGGTGAATAATTTGTTTCTTCAAATGAGTGGGTTTAAGTCTTCAAAGACATATTGTAACCAACCCTTTAATGACATTTATGAAAAGTTATATCTAATACAATAATGACAACCTATTTCAAGAGATTATTATTAAAAAATAAATAATTATATACAAAATGACAACCTATTTCAAGAGATTATTGTTAAAAAATAAATAATTATATACAAAATGTAAATTTTACAATGCATTTAAGATGTTTTAGAGTTCAAATGCAGCGTAATGTACTATTAAAGAAATTAAATAGAAATAATATAAACAATATTTTAATTAAAATAAATAAATAAATTATAATAGAAATAATAGAAACAATATTTTAATTAAAATAAATAAATAAATTATATTTTAATGTTTATAATCTTTGTTTATAAATACACGATGTAAACTCATTTGCAATGAATTTAAGATGTTCAAATATAATATGATGTATTATTTTTTAAGGGGATTTATTTTATTATTAGTCTATATCTATATTAAATCTCTATTTATCAAGTGTTTAGAGAGATCAAATTTGTGAAAGTGCAAACCTATTTTTTAATTGCAAAACTTGAAAAAAAAATTGCACCTCTAGAAATTTGATATCCTTGGGAGTTTGATAAATCCAGTTTGATAAATCCATATATATATATATATATATATATATATATATATATATATATATATATACACTTTTTATTTTATGTAATTTGATCGATTCAAAATGTTTAGATAACATAACAGAGCATTACAACATCTCTCATATTGGGTTGGAAAGTATTAAATTGAAAAAAAAAATTATAAAATATTTTTATTGTGAAATGAGAGATAATTTTTTAGCTTGTGATATTGATGAGGCATTGTATTGGTTCATGGTATTGTAACAAAGCTTATTTACAAGTTAATAATATCCATGGTAAAATGGAGGTGAATATCGATAGTTAAAATTCTTGTTATTTTTGGACATATGGTATTGATGAGTCATGGTACCATGGTATTGTAACAAAGCCTATTTACAAGTTAATAATATCTATGGTAAAATGGGCATAAATATCCATGGTTTAAAATATTTTTATATTGTAAGTACTAAAGTTTTTATATTCTTATTAATTAAATTTAAATATGGTTACAAAATCATTATTTTAATTTATAAGGTAAAATGGATCTTAACTTAAAGCTACTACTTATATATTGTATATATTAAAGTGATATGTATAGTATGATTTTGTTTCAATTATTTGTAATTTTTTAATAAAAACAAAATTATAGTATAACCAATTGAATTTTATTATTTTAACTTTTATAGACACTAGGATCTCTTTATTTGTTTTAATTGACCCAACATGTAAATGTTTACAAATCCTTTATGTCTTATAAATTGAAAACATTAATATAAATTTAGCATATTAAGCCTCTATATAAAAAGTTCACTTTCATACATTACACATACACATCTCCCTTGTAAAAAAATAATTAAATAATTGATTCTATCTATTTTTAATGAAATTAAATCTAAACTACATAGATAATAATTTAATAATAATTAAAATAAAATTATGAATAATAATTTAACAATAATTAAAATAAAATAACATTTTAATAATGGTATATTTGTTAAAAGAATTTAGCTTTAATGATTTCGTGAATAATTTGTTTCTTCAATTAAGTAGGTTCAAGTTCTGGAAAAAAATATTGTAACCAACCATTACATTTATGAAAAGTTATATCTAATACAATAATGACAACCGATTTCAAGAGATGTCTCTTAAAAAAAACTAATAATTATATACGTTAATTTATATACAAAATGTAAATTCCATTACAATGCATTTAAGATGTATATACAAAGTGTAAATTCCATTACAATGCATTTAAGATGTTTTTAAATTCCATTACAATGCATTTAAGATGTTTTAGAGTTCAAATGCACCAATTATATAAAAATATAATTAATATTTTAATTAAAAAATAAAATATAATTACATTTTAATGTTTGTTTACAAATACACAATGTAAATTTATTTATAATGAATTTAAGATGTTAAAAAATAACAAGCTCCAAGGGATAGTTTAGTTGGTTGAGCTTTTGTTGTTAAGTACCTCACATATGATTATAGGATCAAATATCTTTGATGCCAGTGGGGTTGGGCTTTGCTAGTTTGGTGGATGGGTAGATTCCTTCAGGTTGATCTACCTAGATGTAATAGACTCAGAGTCCATGGACCACCCTAAAAAATAAAATATGTTCAAATATGATAGGATGTATTATTATTTAGGGGGATTTATCTAATCACCAATCTACATCCATCAAGTGCCTGATCTACCTGGATGTAATAGACACTCAAAGTCCATGAACCACCCTAAAAAATAAAAGATGTTCAAATATGATATGATGTATTATTATTTAGGGGGATTTATCTTATCACCCATCTACATCCATTAAGTGCCTATCTATAAGTGCCTATAGGGATTAAATTCAAAGTCCATGAAGTGCCTAGAGGGATCAAATTCAGAGTCCATGAACCACCCTAGAGGGATCAAATTCAAAGTCCATGAAGTGCCTAGAGGGATCAAATTCAGAGTCCATGAACCACCCTAAAAATAAAAGATGTTCAAATATGATAAGATTAAAAAATAAAAGATGTTCAAATATGATAAGACATATATATATATATATATATATATATATATATATATATATATAAACTTTTTATTTTATGTAATTTGACCGATTCAAAATATTTAGATAGCATAACATAACAGGACATTGCAACATTGCTTTCATACTAGATTGGAAAGTGTCTCTTGGCCAAAAAATGTATAAAATTAAATTGGAAACAAATAATTATAAAATGTTTTGATTGTGAAATGAGAGATGATTTTTTGGCATGTGGTATTGATGAGCCATGGTATTGGCCATGGTATTGTAACAAAGCCTATTTACAAGTTAATAATATCCATGGTAAAATGTAGGTGAATATGTATGGTTAAAATTCTTGTTATTTTTGGGCATGTGGTATTGATGAGTCATTATACCATGGTATTGTAACAAAGCCTATTTACAAGTTAATAATATCTATGGTAAAGTGGACATGAACATCCATGGTTAAAAATATTGTTATATTGTAAGTATTAAAATTTTTATGTGCTTATTAATTAAATTTAAATATGGTTACAAAATCATTATTTTAATTTATAAGGTAAAATGGATCTTAACTTATAGCTACTGCTTATATATTGTATATTTTAAAGTGATATGTATATTACAATTTTCTTTCATCTAAAAAGTTATTTGTAATTTTATTAGTAAAAACAAAATTACAATATAACAAATTGAATTTTATTATTTTAACTTTTTAGGGACACTACAATATCTCCCTCATACTAGGATCTATATTATTCAATTGACCCAACATGTAAATGTTTATAAATCTTTTATGTCTTATAAATTGAACACATTAATATAAATTCAACATATTGAGATGATGTAAAAATGTTTGATGTTTACTTTCTTACATTACATCTCCCCTATACTTGGTAAAATAATACTACCTTATATAATAATAATAATAATAATATATAGTATAATATAACAGTAATTATGTCTATCTTGGAATTGGGCTTTCAAAATTTTACTTTCATTATCAATAATTATTAGGTGGATGGTTACTAACCTCCATGGAATATTTTAGAATATTCATAGTGGTATACAAAAATCAAATGTTGAGATTTGTCCCCCAAAGTATTATACTCTTTTTTTCTCTTTTTTAATTCAATAGATCAATTATAAAAAATGTCAAGTAAACAAGTGTCATATGAAATAAGTTATGATTTTTTGGCATGTGGTATTGATAAGCCATGGTATTGGCACACAGTATTATAAAAAATTGTTTAAGAATTTCCATGGTAAAGTGAGGGTAAATATTGATGGATAAGAATATTCTTCCATGATTTTTCAAATGTATAAATGTTTAACTTATATATTCATTCTTTAATAATAATAATAAAATTAATAATTTGAAATAAAGTTATAATTTAGTTAGTTCTATGATTTTTCTTTTGGAATAAAGTATTATTTTCCATTTTACTTAAATTGATCAATTAAAATTAAATATTATATGAATATCTGTTATATGAACATAAGTTATGTTTTTTTGGACATGTGGTATTAGTAAACTATGTTATTGGCCCATTATTTTGTAACAAAACCTATTTATAAGGGCCTAGTCTAACTTATAGACAAAATAATTTTTCTCACCGGAATCTAGTAAAACAATTTACAGAAAGAATGTGATTTTCTACTGGATTTTGGTTACAATTAACTAGAAAAAATATCATGAAGAAAGCTATTTACTCTATAAGTTTAACTAGGCCATTTATAAGTTAAGAATCTCTATGCTATGAATCTCCATGGCTAAGAATATTGTTACATGTCTCTCTTAATACTAATACTAATAAATTTTAGTTAATTTTTATGATTTTTGTATTGAGAGGCACATTCTACAACCCAATATGAGGGAAATATTTGATTTCGTTTGTGCTCAACATGGACTTGACATGTGCCCTTTTAAAATATAAAAAAGATAAAAAACATTTAAACTATATTGTACACATTCACATAATAATATAGATAGTATACATTAATAATTTATAAAAAACTAACTAACATACATTAAAATTGTTCAGATTTACAAATAATGCCATAACCATCATCATTTAATATTTAATTCAATATGTCCCTTGATCAAGGTGACCGACGATGTGGAATTAGAAGTTGGGGGGGCATCCGCCACCCTGCTGCCTCCCATAACATTTAGGAGGGGGGGGTGGTGTGGCTGCCCTACCCCATGCATAACACATGAAAACTTTATTCTCATTCTATATGATGGACAATCTCCCTCCGATAGTTGGCCATATGAATCAAAGCTCATTTTTTTGGAATTTATGTAGGGTCTGGCCTCCCCCGTCATTGTTGGTGGGATTATTGTTTTGGTAGTCTAACAGTGTAGGTTCAACACTTCGAAGAAATTCTATAGTTCAATGGCATGACACTTGTCTTTTTTTTGAGTCTAGGCCATCTTCCTCTGTGTTTAAAGAAATAGGAAAGTGGACTTGCATGCAAATTCTCTAGACCTTCTACTTGCGTGGGAAGTGGGAGGCATGACCAGAGCCAAAACTATGACGTTTAAAGATTTTTTGCCATGAGACACAATGGAATTCTCTGGGGCTGAAGGAAATAGTTGATGGTGGCACCACCTTGCACTTAGATTCTGCGTTCTTGTTGACTATAGAGAAGCTGGATAATGGAAGAAGGTTTAGTTTTATCTCTATCCCCCTGTTATCTTTCGTTATGGATTTGAGTTCTTTGGGTTTTTGCCTGGTGGTTTCTTTTTAAATTTGTCTATGGTACACTAGGTCCAACAATTTGATGTTTTCTAGCTTGAGGGGCCTCTGTTTGGAGGTGGTAGGACGTTCTGTTCTTGTTGTCTTGGTCACCTTATTTTCTCTGTACCTCTGCTCTTGTCTTTTGTTTAGGGTTGTTAAATTTTCTTCTCAACCCAGGCTTATTATGGGACAATTGTCTAGCTTGGTTTTTCTTTTTTGGGTTAATATGAAATGGAAATTCATGTGTAGCCATAGGGGTGATGGGGATAGAGTCCAACAAAGAAGGTTGTGTTCCTAATGTTAGGCTCAGGAAACCACTACCATTTTTCACTCTGTTACTCCTCCTAATATGTGCAAGGAAATTCACCATCTTGAAATCCTCATCACTAGTGACCGCTAGGCATGCTCATATTATGAGATCATGGAGGAGGTAGCCAATTAGGTTCTTGACCCTTTTCATACTAGGGGAAGAGAGAACCAATATATGAACTCTTTCACCCTCCATTGGTAGTTGAAAACTCTTTTGGGTAGAGTTTTGAAAGAGAAACATGAAGACCATAACAATATCATTTCTTCCTTGAACAAGATTAAGGTGTAGTGACATCAACATTCTTCTTTGGAAATCCTGGATGTTCAACTGGCTCATGTGGAAAGCCATAATCAATGTGAGCTCAAGCCTTCTTCCCCCACTAGAACTAGTGCTCAGGACCTTGCTCTAGTGACTTCCTCCAACTCTTGATCACTTGACATGATCTACTTTAGTTTTTTACTTCTCTGTGTTACTCAATTTTTTTTTGTTCTAGTTTTTTTATACAAAAAACACTTTATTTTGACACTTGTTACCAAATTATTGATTAACATACCTAGTTTCCCATCGTGGTAGGTTAAGTCCGACAATAACATGAACTGTGATGATAGGGATAATGTAATGTGATTTTTTCATGCAATATAAATTAACTTCAAAATTTAGAAAATATTTAAATTCTACTAATTAAATATGTTCAAACCCTTGAAACAAAAAATATACGTGAAATGTTCTGGATATCTATTCTGTTTATGGGCTTCTCTTTTTGCACTTAGATTATTAATGTAAAATTTCAATCCTAATTTGGTAGTCACATAAGAAATACATGGTTGAATTTTGATTGTTGAATTAGTCAACATCTTAGTCTTTTATTTTAAAATAGATAATTCTTTCACAAAGTGCAAAGGTACATGATATTCATATGCTTAAGTTTTCAATACTTTTTAAATATTGTGAGCATATCTCGAGTTAACGCTTTCCAATTACATAAACCTTCATTTTGGAGTGTAGAACTTGAGGAAAAGTTTGGACATCAAGGGATTTGATCCCTCTCCACTCATGATAGATCCTGAGTTAGATGGATCTAGGTTGATTTTAATATATATATATATATATATCTATATATATATATATATATATATTCAAAATATTGATAACTAATATATCTTTGGAATAGGCTTTTAGAATTTATTATCAATAATTATTCGGAGGATGGTCATAATTAACCTCCACATAATATTTTAGAATATACTTAATAGTATTCACAAATCAAAGGTTGGGATTTATCTCCAAAGTAGTTATACTCTTTTTTCCCTTCTAATTAAATTGATTAATTAAAAAAATATCCTATGAACAAGTGCTATATGACATAAGTTATGGTTTTTTGGGCATGTGGTATGGATAAGCCGTAGTATCTATCCATAGTATTGTAACAAAGCTTATTTGTAGATTATGTATCTCCATGATGAAGTGGGGTGAATCTGCATGGTTAAAAATCTTGTCCATGTTTATATATATGTTTAACTTATATATATTTTTAATTATCATTAATAACAATAATAAAGTTACAATTAAATTAATTTTTATGATTTTTAAATTTTTAGTCATGTGAGATGCATCATAAATCAAGTGGTGTAGGACACTTTAGTTCCTACCACTCAAGAAAAAAAATTATGTTATGGGGTTTTTAGCGAGATGCTTTCCCCGGAAAACACTATGTTGATATGTGTGATTGATGCTTCTATGTGCGCCTGTGAATGTTTCTGCTTCTGTAAATTGATGATCAACGTAAAGGAGGTTATGTATTATGCATGTTCCACTTATAAGTGTATAATCAGGATAATCTCTGGGAATATGTGTCATATTATTCAAAATTACTACAAGATGACAAGGAACAGGATGTTCCCCCTCAGAATAAAGGCATATTTGAAAAATAAGAAGTAATTGCAGCAGTTACCCAAGAGGCTTTCCAAAGCGTACTAAAGGATGAAAATTGGTTGTGGCACTTGAGATTTGAACATCTCAATTTTGGAGGTCTTAATTTGTTGAGTAGAAAAGGAATGGTAAGAGGATTACCATTGATAGAGAAACCAGACAACCTTTGTGAAGATTGTATCTTAGGGAAACAACACAGAGAAAGTTTTCCATCAGCGAAAAGCATAAGGGCAAAGGCACCCTTAGAGATTGTTCACTCAGACTTATGTGGACCGATGCAGACTCCATCACTAGCAGGCAGCCAATATTTTCTAAAATTCATTGATGATTTTACTAGAAAAACTTGGGTTTATTTCCTGAAGAACAAAAGTGAAGTGTTTGAAAAATTTCGAAATTTCAAAGCACTTGTAGAAAACCAAAGCGGACTGCATATCAAAGTTTTAAGAACTGATAGAGGAGGTGAGTATATCTCCAAAGAATTTCTACGTTTTTGTAGAGAAAACGGAATTCATAAACAGTTTACCACAAGGTACACTCCGCAACAAAATGGAGTTGTTGAAAGGAAGAACATGATAATCATGGATATGGCGAGGAGCATGTTGAAGGGAAAGCATTTGCCAAATGATTATTGGGCTGAAGCTGTACACTGTGCAGTATATATTCTGAATAGGTGTCCTACAAAAGCAGTCATGAACAAAGTGCCGGAAGAAGCATGGAGTTGGAGAAAGCAAGGAGTCACCCACATGAAAGTTTTTGGATGTGTGGCTTATGCACACATTCCAGATCAGCTAAGGAAGAAGTTGGACAGCAAAGAGGAGAAATGTATTTTCATTGGATACAGTGAGGAATCCAAAGCTTACAGGTTGTATATCCCATCTACCAAGAAGTTTTTTGTGAGTAGAGATGTTTAGTTCATTGAGGAAGAAGCTTGGGATGGAAGCATAGAGAAAACAGTGAATGTTAAGAGCTCTTTGTTACATGATGAAGATGATGAGGAGATGGCTGAAATACATCCCCAAACAGCAACGCCAACACAAGGACAACAAGAGATACCCTTGAGGAGAAATGAAAGTGCTTCTCCAAACACACCACAAGGAGGAAATTCAAGTGCTTCTTCAAGCACTTGTACACCAAATGAAAGAGGTAAGAAATTCATAAATTTAAGTGACTTTTATGATGAAAGTATGAATTCTTTGTTTGCATTATATTGTCATGTTGATGACCCTATTCATTTCGAAGATGCAATTAAGGATAAGAAATGGATAGAAGCTATGGATGAGGAGATCAATGCCATAGAAAGAAACAAAACATGGGATTTGGTTGAAATACCAAAAGGAAAAGAAGTCATTGGAGTCAAATGGGTCTACAAGACCAAAAGTAATGCTGAAGGCAAGATAGAAAGACACAAGGCAAGGCTGGTTGTCAAAGGATACAAGCAGCAGTATGGGAGAGACTAAGAGGAAACTTTTGCACTGGTTGCAAGAATGGAAACCGTGAGAGCAGTGTTGTCCATAGCAGCAAAAAACAAGTGGAAAGTTTACCAAATGGACGTGAAGTCAGCATTCTTGAATGGAGTGTTAAAGAAAGAGGTATACATTGAACAACCTCTAGGCTATGAAAAGAAAGGCCAAGAGCACAAAGTGTGCAGATTGAAGAAAACTCTTTATGGGCTGAAGCAAGCACCAAGAGCATGGTACAGTAGGATAGACTCCTATCCACTGGAAAATGAATTTTCAAAGTGTGAGGGAGAATCCACCCTCTACATCAAAGAAAAGGATAGTAAAATTCTAATTGTTGTGTTGTATGTTGATGATGTTATTTTTACAAGTAATGATGGCTACCTCATTGAAAATTTCAAATCAGTCATGAAAGAAGAATTTGAGATGACTGACATGGGTTTGCTGAGATACTTCTTAGGAATAGAAGTAGATCAAAATGAAAATGAGATTTTTATCTCACAAGCAAGATATGTTAATGAAATATTGGAAAGATTTAACATGCAGGACAGCAAGGCAGCAATCACTCCCACAGTGATGGGATTAAAACTCAGCAAAGAGGACAACAACAAGGATTTTGATCCTAGTTTGTACAAGAGCATAGTTGGTAGCCTAATGTATTTGACTGCAACTAGGGCAGACATAATGTATGTTGTTAGTTTAATTTCCAGATTCATGGAGAGGCCAAAAGAAGCACATTGGCAGGCAGCAAAAAGAATTCTAAGGTATGTTAAAGGTACTAAAAGTTTTGGCATTTTATATACTGTCTCAGAATGTTCAGATTTAGTTGGATACACTAATAGTGATTGGGTTGGAAGTGTAGATGATCGGAAAAGCACATCCGGTTATGTTTTTCACATGGGTTCAGGAGCCATTTTATGGGCTTCTAAGAAACAACCTATTGTAGCATTGTCTACAACAGGGGCTGAATATGTGGCAGCTAAAACAACAACATGTCAAGCAGTTTGGATGAGAAGAATGTTAAGGAGCTTAGGCCAAGAGAAGGCAAAAGGAACGATGATTTTTTGTGACAATAGCTCAGCTATTGCATTATCCAAGAATTCGGTGTTTCATAAGAGAACGAAACACATTGACACAAGGTTTCATTACATCAGGGAATTAGTAAGCAATAGAGAAATTGTTTTAAAACATTGCAGGACTCAGGGACAGGTTGCAGACATTCTGACAAAGCCATTGAACCAGAAAAGCTTTGAATTCTTGAGGAAATGTCTGGGTATGACTGATAAGCCAGCAGTTGAAATTAAAGGGGAGTGTTGAAAATATAATTCTAACTGCCACCCAGTCAAACAACATTTAATTCAGGAAAACCGCCATGAGTTTATTGCACCGCTTTTCATAAGTTGGTGGTATTCACTCAAACGCCCCTGATACAATCACCATTTGACGTGTGTCCCCTGTACGTTTTGCAAAACAACTTTTTATCGGGACGTATTGTTCGTTTAGTTTGGGAAAGCGATATCCGTTGGATTGAGATGAAGGGTATCCACCGTTGATTAAAGTCAAAGCTGCGTACAGGCCTGCAGCAAACACATTGCGTGAAGTTTTTGTTTGACCGCTGTTTACTGCAGTAAAGTAATTAATGGTATTTACGTTGGTTCGTAGATTGTAGGTGAAATGTTTCAATTTTAATGTTTTTTTTTATGCAGAGAAGTATGGCAAATTAAAAGATAGGTATGGTCATTTTTGTTAAAAAACATACGCAATGTAATATGTAAAAAAATAGAAAAGCTCGCGTTTTTATGTTGTTCATTGACTTTGTATTAAAAACACATTGTGAAACGCACAGCAGTGCGAAAAAAAAAGAACAGGGCAGCGTGGAATTTTTTTTGGAGCATATGCATTGAAACGCATAGCAATGAAATGTATTGTGTAAACGCAGCAATCTGAGGAAAATATATGCAGCAGCGCATATGTATTTTTGTTGATTGAAATGTAATGTGAAGAATAGGTATTTAAGAATTTTTATTTATTTACAGCAGTAAATGTAAATAAAAAATTTACACACAGCAGTGTAAATCTTTTCAAAAGGAAACAAAATAATTTTGTTGAAATGTTCTTGGTGTAATCTCTGGAAGAATATTTTTGTAACAACAGTTGTCCTTGATTAATGAATACAAAGTTTTTTTTGTGGGTGTGTTTATAATACTCTGTTCTCAGAAATCAATTATAGCTTCCCTATGTTAATATCCTGTGGAAAAAACAGAACATTGTTCTGTGTTTAGTTTATTTGTTTTGAAATTTATCAAAAAAATTCCTAGCAGATGTGTGTTTAGTTTATTTGTTTTGGAATTTATAAAAAAATTCCTAGCAGATGTACTCTTTGTAACGCAAAAAAAATCATAGAAATCTCCAAAAAATTCATAGAAATTCAAACCAGAACAATAATCTAACCCTGATCAAGTCAAGGATCATATTTGCCCCAGGATTAACCAAATATTGCAAACGCAAAACAATTTCATACAAACCCTAAAATAATTCATAGAAACTCAAAAAAGAGCAATAATCTAACCCTAATCAAGTCAAGGATCATATTTACCCCAAGAATTGACCAAATTTTGCAAAATTAATGATCATTAATTTGCACAATCCCGACAAATCTGATTACAGAAACAAATGAAAACTAGAATCAGGTTCTGATATAGGAAACCTAATTTAATTCTAGCATTATCAAGATTTTAAAGAAAACCAGATAAAATATATTCAGAGTAAACAGAGAGTAATTTATAGGGTAAGTTCCTCAGAAAGAATACCAAAAGGACACCGCTCACAACCAGATCACAGATCAATACACCAGTGTTTTTGACGTGGTTAAAACCCTCAAAGAGGGAAACAGTCCACGGCCTGTCCCAACGTGGGTACTACAGGCAATTTATTAATCAAAGAATGAAAATTTACATAAGCTTCTCTCATGCACGGATTACCCGAACAATGACCCTCCATGCGCTTTAAATAGAACTCATGGACCAATCGGGTGTCAAGCCACGGATCAAGTGTCGGTAATACCGAGGAGAGAATGAACCGTCGGATCACTACATATCGTGACCGTCGGATTGTAAGTTACAAAATGTACAACGGTAAAGAAACACACTTTACCTAACTCTATACTAGACCAAGTTGAACTTAACTATTTCCTATGTGTCAGAATATCCTAACATCCCCCCTTAAGAACAACTTGGGATAGGATTGAAGGATTTAGAAATATGACACAATAGGAGAAGGAAGGAGGCACTAGAGCATATCCCCCTTTAGTGACAACTTCCTGAACTCCAAGCATATATCGAAGTTTAGTGAACTTCACCTCTGTGAGAGCCTTTGTGAAGATGTCTGCAACCTGATCATCTGTTGAACAATATTGCACTTCAAGAACATGGTCATGAATGAGCTTTCTGATGAAGTGCATGTGTAGTTCAATGTGTTTGCTGCGCTGATGCTGGACTGGATCTTTGCATAGCTGAATGGCACTTTGATTATCACACCAAAGTGTGGTTGGATGCTGCTGCTCAAAGCCAAACTCTGATAGGATCTGACGAAGCCACAAGGCTTCCTTACTAGCTTCCACGGCACCACGATACTTTGCTTCTGCTAACGAAAGAGAATGGCAGCCTGTTTCTTACAAGCCCATGTAATAGGTCCTGAACCAAGAGTGAAGACATAACCGGCAGTAGACTTCCGATCATCAGGGTCACCAGCCCAATCAGATCACAGATCAATACACCAGTATTTTTGACGTGGTTAAAACCCTCAAAGAGGGAAACAGTCCACAGCCTGTCCCAACGTGGGTACTACAGGCAATTTATTAATCAAAGAATGAAAATTTACATAAGCTTCTCTCATGCACGGATTACCCGAACAATGACCCTCCATGCGCTTTAAATAGAACTCATGGACCAATCGGGTGTCAAGCCACGGATCAAGTGTCAGTAATACCGAGGAGAGAATGAACCGTCGGATCACTACATATCGTGACCGTCGGATTGTAAGTTACAAAATGTACAACGGTAAAGAAACACACTTTACCTAACTCTATACCTAACTCTATACTAGACCAAGTTGAACTTAACTATTTCCTATGTGTCGGAATATCCTAACACTGCTAGGATTAATAAAGGAATTTTTTCTCACATTCAGGCAGAGAAATGCAAGAACTTACCAGATTTACAGTGTCCAAAAATGTGTTCACTGCACTCGCCGGAGACCATCCCATGGTGATGACTTCTATGCCGTTTTCCTACCCCAAAACTAAACGATATTTTAAAATCAAGAGGGGTTTATAAGAAGATATTGAAATCTGAACCGAAATGGCAAACTAAGAGTGGTCAACAAACAAATCTATTGTTAAAGTCCTACCATGGTAGGGACTAATAAGTATTTTGAGGTTTATTATGAATTGATTCCTTTGAACATTTACCAACCATTTAATTTATATAACTAGACTAATATATATGAAATAGTATGAGAAATTCTTATGATTATATTAATATAAATATGATTCATATATATTCATATATATATTTGTTTTTAATAAGAATTAAATCTCATTTTATATTTTATTTTAGTAATGAATAAATAAATATTTTTTTTATAAAATATACATAATCATATTCTAAACTCTAAATAAAACTTATTAAACCACATTTATTATTATTATATTATTATGTATAATTTTCAACATCATTTATTATAATAATAATTTATATTACTAATTTTATAGTATTTTATATCTCATTTTAAATCTTACTTTTATCATATTGCATGCGATTATAGAATGCTATTAAAACATTTATAAAATCATAATACAATTCAATTTCTGATTACTGATTATAAAAAGTTTCAAACGGTAAAATATTATTTATCAAATTATTTAAAAATATATTTAATAATGTGACCATTTATTTTTTATTTTGTAAAATATTATTTATAAAATTATTAAAAAAATATATTTAATAATTTATTTTTTATTTTGTAAAATATTATTTATAAAATTATTAAAAAAATATATTTAGTAATTTATTTTTTAGTTTTTAGTCTAAAGACATGAGACTGTTTATGACTTTTGTTAGTTGTAATTGTAAATTGACTGCGACTTTTGTTTGTGATTGAGCTTTAATAAGACTTTTCCGGTAAGAGAAAATATCCAGAGTCAACAATTTTGGAACATAGTTACCAAGTTAGGTCAAATTGGCCTTTAAAACAATAAAAAAAAATTAGTAATACTATTCAGTTGGCAGATTGCCAATTAATAAGGTAATATTGGTAAAACAAATATTTTTGATTTAAAAAAATAGAAAGATGTATAACTTCTTTACTAAAACTCATTTAGCTTTTTCGCGAAACGTTCTTTTGAGCGATAGCAATAACAGGTGCCTTTCCACTGAAATCGTAAATACTATAGATTGTTACTAGGTCCCTGTTCACTGAAATCGTGAGCGTTGGCGCAACTTATAGGAATTCAATTTTAAGGGACCACAACTAAAGACACCACAGTTGGTTGAGATTATTGTTCATAAATTTATATTATATAGTTAAATGGTTTCAAAGTCTTCAAGTTGTTTTAATGATGAATTACATTAGTTGGTTTGAAACGCTTTGACAAAAGTTTTCTACATGTGATTTACGTCTAAAATTTTCTTTATAAATATTATAGATTAGAGAAGCCTCAATTCAACAAATAGTTTCAATGCAACTTATAGTTTCAAATAGTTTCGACTATATAAATTTATTTAATACGTTTGAGAGATATATTTTAAGATATATTTTAAACTTTACACTTGGACTATTTTAAACTATACGTTTGAGAGATATATTTTTAAACTTTAAACTTGGACTATACGTTTGAGGAATCAATCTTGGACTATTTTAAACTAAAAATGTCTATGACATTTGAAATACTATGGATCATGACATTTAAAATACTATGGATCAATTTTTGAAATACTATGGGTCAATTTTAGAGAATTCATAAGTTTTATTTTCTTTTTCAATATATTTTTTTTAAGTATTGTAAAATATATATTCATTTGAAATACTATGGATCATGACCTTTGAAATACTATGGATCAATATTAAAAAATTCTAGGTTTTCTTTTCCTCTCAAAATTTGAAATACTATGGATCAATTTTAGAGAATTCTAAGTTTTCTTTTCCTCCCAAAAAAACATTGGAATATTTATAAAATATATGCTCCCAAATTTTTATCAAGAGTCCAATTTCTCTGTATTAATATTTAATTTTTAAAAAGTTTGATTTATTTCATCAAATTGAATCTAATCCAAATTCGACCAAATTCAAACTTAATAACTATACTTAATAGTACTTACTGTTAATCATAATCCTCCATCAAATCTGCAAATTCACGGTTCACTACAAAATTATTTGTATGAACAACTCGACAACTTCATTACATTATGATTCACAACTTTACAAGTATTCACAAACACAAATACAAGTCATGTCAACTTTGGAGGCTTAGTTCGGATTAACATTTGAAAGGTTCGTTGCAGGTTTCTTGTAAGGGTTACAGGGTCTGTGTTTGCATAACCCTGAATACATATTCTTCGCCCGTTCGTTCGTCTACCTGCGCAATCCATCTGCCCTTGTTGCCTCTGCAACTTGTACTTTTCACATTTCTATTAGCAGTACAGCATTTCCTCTTGGGAATCATACCCATGACCTCCATGTCCATGTCCACTTCCTGTTGTGTATGAGGGGAGGAGTGATTGTTATAATCCGTACCGATTCTGATCACCTCTATGCCTTTGCCAACCGGGAGAGTAACAGTTCTGGCACCAGCCTTCTTCTTCAACGTCTTGGCATACGCATTTGATGGGGCTTCCTATCAAACACATTGTTGGCAACCACCACCGCTCGAGAGGGATTTAGATTCAAAACCCTAAACAAAGCCTGGTAATCTTGAGTGAGCCTGCTATCAATGCAAGCGAAATCTACATTTTTCTTTTTCTGCACTAAGCTAAAATCCTCTGTAACTCATCACCACCAGAATTCAGTCATTCAGTTGGTTGTCTTGCTTATTGAGTGTATTTAGGATAAAACTTTCGATATGTAAATTGCAATAAAATCTTGTAGCGTACTTCATAAATATATGAGCAAATTGCTGTTTCTGCCAAACTAGCGTGGTCTATTCTAATCATGAGCCTAAAAATCCTATTCAACTCAATAAAGATCTATCAATTAAAAAGTATCAAATTCTACTTCAATATCCATAAGATGTCTGTACCAAATGAATTTATAAAAATTCAATTAGTTCGATCTCTTTTCTTTTCCATGCTTTATAAATCAATTTTTTCGATGTTAATAAATCTGAAATTAACTTACTAAAATTTATTAATACCGATAAAAAAATAATTCAAAAATCATATCTTAAAATCTCTGATTCCAATTTATAATACCGTCAAGAAATAATTAAAAATATATATCTTAAAATCTCTGATTCCAATTATTTACCCTACTACTTAAAAATTAAAGAGTTTCCACTCTTGTAATATTTATCACAATTTAAAAGTAATTCTGGACTACCAAAATTAGAACCAGACCAGACTTGCATCACGACTTCCTCGTGTGGACTTGTGTCAACTGCGATCAACCCGTAAAAATTAAAGCATATGGTCCTAAAGATGCAGCTGAAGAAGGAATGAAGAAAGCCCTACTAATAAGACGGGCCTGACTTGTGAGATACAGCGAGAGAATTATCAAAAGCTTTATGATCTTTAATACCTTCATTTTAACTGACCAGGCCTAATTTATCCACTGCTCTCGACTCATTTCGATGTGCTCTTTGTAACGCAAAAAAAAAATCATAGAAATCCCAAAAGAATTCATAGAAATCCAAACCAGAACAATAATCTAACCCTAATCAAGTCAAGGATCATATTTGCCCCCAGGATTAACCAAATATTGCAGAATTACTGTAACATAAAAGAATTTCATAGAAACCCTAAAAGAATTCATAGAAACTCAAAAAAGAGCAATAATCTAACCCTAATCAAGTCAAGGATCATATTTACCCCGAGAACCGACCAAATATTGTAGAATTAATCATCATTAATTTGCATAATCCCGACAAATGTGATTACAGAAACAAATGAAAACCAGAATCAAGTTCTGATATAGGAAACCTAATTTAAATCTAGCATTATCAAGATTTTAAAGCAAACCAGATAAAATATGTTCAGAGTAAACCGATAGTATTGCTAGGATTAATAAAGGAATTTTTCTCATATTCAGCCAGAGAAATGCAAGAACTTACCAGATTTACAGTGTCCAAAAATGCGTTCACTGCACTCGCCCGAGACCATCCCATGGTGATGACTTCTAAGCCGTTTTCCTACCCCAAAACTAAACGATATTTTGAAATCAAGAGGGGTTTATAAGAAGATATTGAAATCTGAACCGAAATGGCAAACTCTGAAGATATTTGATTTTCTCTTTATGGAAGTTTAGAACCCTTGGCACCAACGGAAACCTTAAAAGCCTAGTAAACAGCTCAGAATCCTGTAACCTTAATATAAAGAACTTCCCAGAGTATTAGTTGTGATAAGCCAAAAGACTTATCTTATAGGTTGCCAGGGACGTCAATATGTTTATCTAGAATCCAGAGAAAGGACAAAACAAAAGGTACAAAGAGGAGAATTTAGCCTGTACTTCAAATCAGGGCGATAAAGTAATCTTTCGCACAGGATAATTTAAAAAACGCTGCACTGCACTGCTAAAAAAAGACACCGAACAGATGGACCGAATCCCTACCAGTTTTGGGAGATTTCACTAAAATACAGCTAAAACTACCTAATTAAATGCATCGTCATTAACTGGTATCAAAATTAGATATCGTGACTGACAGACATAATAAAACTTCGAGTTTAAATCGATTGCTGATTTCTTGAATATTTGGGAATGGAAAAATCCGATCCCTGAATATAATTGAAATAAAAATAGCGTAATAAAACACAAAAAATAATAATAAAACACAAAAAAAAATGGAAATAGATTTAGAAGTACCAAAAATCTCAAAATTTAACAAGATAATCCAGATTTTCAAAAAAATTTACCCCATTTTATTACAATCTTACAATAATTTTCATTATTTTAATTTTCGACACCACTCTTAAACAAATATCAAAATATCAGCAGCAGACTGGTCACGTCGAAAACACGGGAGCAATATTTTTCTGTTAACACGTGGCGATTAGAAGGGGTTTGCCGTATTGAGAAAGCAAATACGTGGTCCTGTAGCTCCTTTCTGGTCGGTTCTTAGTTACGAGGAAGTTAATTTCAGCGCGTGACGCGGCAATTTTTTTGGGTTTTTCTTTGCCAGTGAGGCGTGGCGCGTCCGATTGTTCTACCCGTCCATCGGAAAATATGGGTAACGGGAGGATAAACATGATAGCTGGTTACGGACCTCTTAATACCACTGAGCGTTAATTGTGGATGTGTCTGACGTGGACTCTCACCATTCCTTCAAAGTGAAGGAACTTGAAATGCTGACCATAAATTTACATTTCAAAACTGTTGGATTTTATTTTACCAAATTCTTAGTATAGTTGTATAAATAAAATAAAATAATAAGGTTAAGAATTCAATTTTGAAGTCACCGCCCAGCCAATTCTGGGTAGTTCTTTGATTATCAAAGTTTATGTAACGCATATTTTACTCTCTTTTAGATTTTCATTAATTCTGAAGAGAAAATATGTCTTTAATAAATTTTATATAGTTTTTTTATTATTAAAATTTAAGTAAGTATATTTTTTATTTTATTTTTTTAAGAGAAAATATATTTTTAATTATTAAGTCCATTTAAATGGTAAATAAGTCAATCGAGCTCCGCCCAATCCGCTTATCATAAAGTGGAACATAATCTCAGTTAGAAACAGCATTTTCTCTAGGTGCAGGATCATAACTATCAATCACTTTTTTTTCCCTTGGAAAAATCCGTAATTTTCATTAAGAGCAAAAATTACATATAGTAGATGCTAAAAGCATATGCTCTATCGGCCTTTAAATCAGATTCGCCACGCAGGGTGATCTGTTTTTGTACCAGAGGTATTGAATAGTCAGTTATACACCTAGCTGATATTACCTCACAGGGTCAGAAATAATCATTCTATGTATCATAAATCAATAAATAGCTCTAAAAACATCAGTTCTTTATTTTCATTTCTGCAGTTCATAGACTGTTATTCCTTTGGTAACGCTGGTCTATGTAAGGCCTGTGGTAATATCTGTATTCTTCAGATCCTTGCTGTTCCATTATTATCCATTCGCCTCTGGGAAGTGATAACTATCAATCACTATTGGAACGTCTTAAACATTTGCGTGCGTTCTATGATAACTTCAAGCTCCTCAAGGAATTTTTATTTATAAAAATTTATATATTCTCACTCTTATAAATAGTCTTTTGTTATAATATTATAGTTCATCACTGCGTCATATCCAAATTTTATTTTTTATTTCACAATTAAAATATTTCATAGATATGCTAATTCAATAACTTTTTAATTTTTTAATTGAAAAGCATAGAAAGACATAACTATCTTTAAAATAAAATCAAACCTTTTATCCTTTAACTACTATTAAGAATATTCTTTAAATATTTTGTTGAGGTTAAGTCCCTGCTATCCACATATTAATTATTGATAATTAAATTAAAATTCTTAAAACTTATTCCAAAATAAACATATTTGTAAATAAAATTATTTAACAATCTTAAATATAAATCGTTTTTTATATTTTTCTTAAAAAACAAACTTTTAATTATTTTTACTATCATTATTATTAATTGACTCAATAAAAATACGATATTTATATTACAGAGTTGTTTTTTGAGTTATTAAATTTTACGTAATATTTTTTTGAATTATTAAATTTTATATAATTATTTGGTAATCTTAAAAATGAATGACTTTTTATACTTGACAATGTGGATTATAATTACTCTTTTAAAATATTTTACTTTCTATTATTTTTGTTATTATTATTGATGGTCTCAATCCGAATACAATATTTATATTTCAGAGTTGTTTTTGCTAAATTATTAGATCTTACCATGTTTTCATATATGTTTGTGGATAGATTATCTTTATGTATATAATTTTTTAAGGATATTTTGATAAATTCAAATAGATATTTTATTTAAATAAAAAATGTGAATAATGCTAATTTAATATATTTATTTAATTTATAATAAAGTTTATAAAAAATATTAATCTTATCATATATCATATATAAGTTTAAGTTTATTTATTTAATTTTAAAAGGGTAATTATGAAAAAGTAATCACAGTGTAAGAAAATCTTTCATGTCGCACTTTCAAAATCTAGGAAATCCTCAGCATTTTAAGAATTATGGGATGGTTGCCTAGAATATATTTTAAACAAGGGAGGCTGCGAGGTAGCAAGTCCCTGCAATAAGTAGGTTTAACCTGAGAATGCAGATAATACAAGTCACCAAAAAAATATATTCTGTCAAATTGAATTGGAAACACTTTTGCAGAGAACGCCTTTATGGTTATCCCCAATCAATTGAAGGTTGACTGAACTAGATGCTGAGAAAGTGCCACTCCTACATGCTAGGTTATATTAATGAATGGTTCCAGCTTTAATCTACCTACAAATGCTCCAATAGTGACATACATTATAGCGTTGATATTGCATTGACATTGCATGGTTTTGATAGTGCAAACAAAGTTGGTTGCAACTTTTTGGTATGAGTATTACAAGCAGCGTTGAGTTGATTTTGCAAGGAGCATTGAGTTGGTATTACGAGCAAAATTGGTAGGTTATATCAATGAATGGTTCCAGCTTTAATCTAGCTACAAATGCTCCAACAGTGATATACATTGCAACATTGATATTGCATTGACATTGCATCGTTTTGATAGTGCAAACAAAGTTGGTTGCAACTTTTTGGTAGAAGTATTACAAGCGGCGTTGAGTTGATTTTGCAAGGAGCATTGAGTTGGTATTACGAGCAAAATTGGTATGACAGAGGGCTCAATATAAAACCAAAGCATAATGAACATCTAAGCCCAAAGTATTATTCAAAGGGAAATTATGGTTGCATCTAAGTTTATAAGCTATGAATGCGTTGGGATTGCAGAATTTATTTTTTATTGTAAACACTTTTGTAGAGAACGCCTTTATGGTTATCCCTCTTTTGAAAGAGCGGCCTGAACATAACATGAAATAAGTATGAGACATCCAAAACTCTATACAGCTAATAATCACTTATAACGATGTTTCCAAAAAAGAACTACAACAAAATGTAACATATTTTTGAGCTAGAATATGAACCTCAAGGTGATACACAGTTCAATGAACTATCCACACATCAATGAAATTAGCTAATATACACAATTGACTCCATTAGAATTATTTGTTATCCAAGCAAAGTATAAATCAGTCACTGTATGAGAGGATTGGAAAGAGCACAATGGTTCAAAAGTCAGTTCATATCCACCAGCAGCATCTCCAGTAGCATAAGAACTAGTTGGATAGCCACTAGCATCTTTCCTAGCATCCCAACTTGTTCCAGCTTACTTTCCACTAGCATCAACTTACTTTCTACTAGCATCTCCTCATAGTTAGAATGTGATCATATATAAATTAGATATTGAAACAGAGCATGTCATTTGAAACAGAGACTTATCGTTTGTAATCATCTGAAGATTTAGAGTTGCAGAACAAATTACTTGTGAAATAGAGAATGTGCTTGACTTTGTAGACTTTGTAAAATTAGTTCAATATGTGCATTAATCTACAATGTTTCATTACCATTTTCACTTATAACGATGTTTCGAAAAAAGAACTACAACAATATGTAACATACTTTTGAGCTAGAATACGAACCTCAAGGTGTTGCCTCAACTCACTGCTGAGAAAGTGCGACTCCTGCATGCTAGGTTATATCAATGAATGGTTCCAACTTTAATCTACCTACAAATGCTCCAACATTGATATACATTGCAGCATTGATATGGCATTAAAGTATTGAATATGCACAGTTCATTGCATTGCAGCGTTGATATGACATTAAAGTATTGAATATACACAGTTCATTGCAGAGAATTATCCACACATCAATGAAATTAGCTAATATACACAATTCACTCCATTAGAATTAACTCTATACAGCTAATAATCACTTATAACAATGTTTCCAAAAAAGAACTACAACAAAATGTAACATATTTTTGAGCTAGAATATGAACCTCAAGGTGTTGCCTCAACTCACGAGTCTCATTATAGCAATAAATGTGAACTAGATGCTGAGAAAGTGCCACTCCTGCATGCTAGGTTATATCAATGAGATCAGAAGGTGTTGCCTCAACTCACGAGTCTCATTATAGCAATAAATGTGAACTAGATGCTGAGAAAGTGCCACTCCTGCATGCTGCTTTCACCAGACCTTAGAGAATTGAATATACACAGTTCATTGCGAGAGAACTACCCACACATCAATGAAATTAGCTAATACACACAATTCACTCCACATAAACAAAACATCTTCATGCTTTATGACAAGATTGTAGATGAAATCTTGTAATGCGATATGTAGATCAATTGTACATAATCCATTACTACTGAATTTTGAAAGGACTTTTAGAAACCCATCATGGAAGGGATGAAGTATCTTAGGCAAGACTAGGGACCACTATCTTGTTGTCGGCCATGGACTGATGAAACTAGGTTTTTTGCTTTAATATGATGTAACGTAACCTTTTGACTGTACATAAGCCTCCTGGAGATTTTCCCACTGCCTTTTTTTTTAATATAATCCAAATAAAGCCTTAATGACTAAGAAACCCACCTCTTCTGATGAAAAGGAAAAAGGAAGATAGTAGAGTATAAATCTTTGTATTTGAATTTTGGATACATTAGAGACAATTTCCTTCAGTTCTCCCAAAGAACAGAAGGTCAGAATAATGCTCTAGGGAGTAACTAACAAATTGAAAAGAATAATAAATGAAATAAAAGAGAGAATATGAATCAGTTCCTCTACATATGAAGGCCATTAAAAAGGAGAGAAATATAATTATAGTTGTGCAAGATGCTAAAAGCAGTAAGAAGAAAAAATATCCAGAACTATATCATATCCTGCTGGTGCTGGTAATTTGGTTGTCAAAATTGTCCTAGAACTCCACTAGAGACCACTATAACTTCCCTTCTCATGCTTGTCCAATAACTGACCTTGATTGCAGAAGTCACCAAGAAATCAAGAAAATGTTGAATGCATGGGAAGGCTGGGTAAAGAGCCAAAACTCAACAAGCTTCATCTCATGATAGATTATCAATACAAGAGGAAATTCTGAGATTCACTAAGGAATTTGTTGTCCGTGGTCCACCTAACCAATGGGTGGTTTAAGTTAGGAGATTTGAGTAGATTATTTATACTAACCAATTCACATCCTCTTAGGGGTTTCATCATGCAGTTAGCAGTGAATTCTACAGTACAGAAAATGATAATAAATCACATGCTCTGAACATGTTTCTTATTCGGTCATTATGCAACTTGCAATTCAAAGACACATATGCATAATGCAAAATTTGTTGTATGAAATTCAAGATCCCTCTGACTCAATGTATATTAGATATCTTAGATCTTGGCCCTACCATATTCTGGATCTCATGTATTGGGGTTTCGTCTTACCAGATTAAAATAGAATGCCGCCGAAATAAGTTCTGAAGCACTGCAGCCTCGAGCTGAAACTCCACGAAAACTACAGAGACAACAGATGCAAGTCTAAGATCCAAGAAGCCAAGAATTGGCGCTACCAGTAAGCCCAAGAAGCCATTCCAGACTGCCTTGCCAACACTTTATGTGGGGAGGCCATTGAAGGTTTGAGTTACCTTCATCGTTGGACTTTGCGGGATTTTACACTACCCAGGCCAAAAAGCCAAATGGTCACTTAGAGTTTCGCTGATTACTCTTTTCTTACCATTCTGAAGGAGAAGGTACCAATGGACAACACTGTGGAATGTATTCATATTTTTAATGAGGTTTCAGGTCTACGATCCAACCAGCCTATAGTCACTGCTATCAGTGAGCCCAAGAAGTAAGAAACAGATCCAAACTCAGCCAGAAGAACCGATCAAACCCCATCACAACATAACATAACCTCACTTACCATTAAAAATAAAATGAAAACCATTTCTCAGAAACCCAATAAATTCATCGAAGCAAAACCCTTATTCCCAAAAGGAATACAAAATGTAACCCTAAGTCTACCGACAAAACTCAAAAATCAACAGAATCATCTCAGAACAAATACATACCGAAGCCATCTTCAACAAGGTAGTTGAAGGTATGATTATCGCAATTGTATGTGAACTTGTTGTTGCTGGCGGGAAGCTTTTGCAGGCACTGAGCAACAATACTTGTAAAATTGCCTTTGAATTCTGTGTACTCCGCAAGCACCATGGTGCCCCTCACGACAAAACTGTATATCAGAGATTGCTGCCCCATAATACCTTCGGATCTAAAGGCCCTTCGCTGATATTAACCGTAGATAACACTATAAAAACCCAACCCTCGAAAAAATTAAGAGAACTTCAGGGATTTTGTGGAGAAAACTGATGAAACCACACCTAATTTAGTAAAGGAGGAAGAGGCCTTTTAGAAGGGAAGAAATCGCGCGTAAACCTGTTATGAGAAAGGAGGCAAGGAGTAGCATTAGAACGCTCAAACAATGAAAATATATGAAAAAGGGGAAAACAAAATTTTATAAACAATTTAGTATATAATATAAATGTAAGTTTCAATTATTTATAATAACAACTTCGCTTACATGCATTTTGACAGATGTTGTCTTGCTCCTGACGTTCAGCTTGTACTTCAGCGAACGACCTCCTACTTCCTGAACTTCAAAAATGAGAAGCGAAGACGTGTGGAAGGTGACCCTAAACACGTTGATAGACGCTTGTCTAAAGCCACACCCTTGTCGTCTACTGCACCAGCCAACCCCATGGAGGCTTAGTACGCGCCACGAAGGTGTCATCAGCTACAACAATGTCAAAATAAAACCAGATGGGAGCGGCATATGCTTCTGAAACCTCCTTTACCATTGGAAGAAACGTTCTTGGTCTTTTTTTTTGTATGCTTCCATAATGCAGGTTAGTAGACGTGGGAATGAATTCATAGTGAACCTTGAGAAGGCATTTGTTTATGGAAATGAATTCATAGTGAACCCTGAGAAGGCATTTGTTTATGGATATTGGAAGGGAATGAAGGTTTATGTATATGGGAAAGCATTAGTTTTTGAATTTGCTGCAGGACATTATAGTTTGGCCTTCTTGTTTGGATTTTTGAGGGTATTGAAAGAGTTCATGGAGCCTCAGAAACTGATGAAAATGCCGAGAACAAGAAACAAAAGGTCAACCATGGCCCTTCTGACACTAATTATGAACATTCAGCATATTAAAAAATGAATGCAGTTGAATTTACCGAGAATGGTCAAAATAATAGGGTTTATCTAGAACCCTCTGAGTTTCTTTCAATCATCAAGAATCTTGCTCTGATGAAGCCATAGCCCAAATATGGTAAGCCTGTATGTCAGGGCTTTTTAGTTTTTATGATACGAATTCATGCCAGAATTCAATGTAATGCAGTGCGAACATTGAATGATTTCCCCCCCTACTCTGAACCCTTTAAGCAACTCAATCTATTCGTGCCATAGCCAAATCTTTTTGAGGCTCCGCCTCTCTTCAGGTCGCAAGGTCGAAGTAGCAAGCAGGCCCAGGTCAATTTCATTTCATCTCCCAGCCTGGGTTTATTCGAGTCATCCTAGCCAAGTTCTAAAGCCGGAAATCTAGCCAGCGGCGGCAGCAGCCGTGCGTTCATTATCTAGCCTACAAGCGATGCTGCTTTAGTCACATGCCTTCAGTTACTGGCTGCTATGGACTTCAAACATATATATGTGCTATAGCTGGTGGGACTATATTTAGACTTACTTTCCATTCACAGTTCAGGCCCCCCTTCTAGCGCCAAATATGTTGAAGCCCCGAAAATTGGGTCTACAATAAGGGGGATACCCACCCGGTCCAAACCTTGGTTAGCAACTCCTTTTCCGTTTGGTATAGTGGGTCCGACTGGGGATATGGGACCAGTTTTCAATTTATGTGTGTGTGTGTTGAGATTTGATATTTCCTTTCTAAAAGTTCCTAAGTGAAATGCTTTTACTTTAACTCTAATCTAATAACATGCAATTGTATTCTAATAAACAGAAATATCTAATTCTACACTAACCCGGGGTGTAATCTTTCCGTTATGCGATCTAAAATGATTTCAAATAACAATTGGTAATAAAGATCATTCAACTGTTATAAGAAGAGAATTCAATAGAGATAAACCACTTCGTATAAAAAGTTAGACGAAACAGTTGTGAAAAACATATTGCATAATAAGCTACTCATACATTAAGCATAAATAAATAGCTATCACCGTACAGAAGTGCCAAATGATAACTCAAGCATTCACGCATCAATATATAAACAACTGAACATAAATATCACTTTAACACAAAGGCAGAAAGAGTTAAGAGATAGAAGTACCATTTATAACTAGTTCTACTCATGAGCTTCAAGCGATAATGATTTATCTCTTCTTAATCCAACATCCACTAAGAGTACAGAAGTGCAACATCAGTAGTAGATATTAAATGCAGATATCAATAAATCTTGTTCCATTCATTCATCAAAACCTCCTCGGAGGGTGCAAAAGTGCATGTTTTGAGGACAAGTTTTTGACAAATTTCAGGACCCTTCTCTAAATGCATGAGAAGGGTTTAAATACTACTAACTAAATCTAAAAATAACTTATTACAAAAATGTAGGATACGGTTTAAATGACCGTCCTCATTTTAGGCAAAAATAAAGCAAAATTAATACTAACATCTAACTATTTCTGTATCTGTTCCTTGAAATTGCAAGCATTCAGCATTTGTTTGAGAAGAGTCGGCTGGCCGACTTCCGAGTTTAACTGTCCTGCGAAAATGACATCGGCAAGAGTTGGCGCCATCTTCTCGGCAGAATTGATGATACATTTGAGCAAGGATAATTTTAGGGGCGAATGTTCGCCCTTTGGCGAAATTAAGGGGTTTTAAATTTTTAGTGGGCGAATATTTTGTATCATAGTACATTTTTACAAATCACCTCAAATAGCCCACCTTATTTTAAGGGAGAGGATAAAAAAGGTAAATTTAGCCCTTGAAATTAGGACTTACAACCTTCCATTCGCCCATTTTCAAGAATAGGTTTTATTTAAGTGAATCCATTCGCCCATTTTCAAGAATAAGTTTTATTTAAGTGAATCCTATGGGCCAAATACCATATTTATAAAAGAGGTATGGTAAATAAATAATTTTTTTTTTATATTTACTCCATAAGTCACCTTATATACATGTAAGGGTGTAAACAAATAAAAATATAAGTAAAGTGGAGGTATGGTAAATAAATAAAACGTCTTTTTATACTTACTCAAAAGGTATGGTAAATAAATAAAAATATAAATAAACTAGACATATCGTAAATAAATAAAACCTCTTTTTATATTTAGTCCATAACCCTCGTTCTAAAGGTATGGTAAATAAATAAAAATATAAATAAACTAGACGTATCGTAAATAAATAAAACCTCTTTTTATATCTAGTCCATAACCCTCGTTCTATTTATGAAGGCTCAAGAAAGAGGTTTTATTTAAGTGAATCCTATGGGCCAAATACCATATTTGTAAAAGAGGTATGGTAAATTAATAAAAATATAAATAAACGAGAGGTATGGTAAACAAATAAAACATTTTTTTATATTTACTCATAAGTCACCTTATATTTACGAACACTCAAAAAATGGGTTATATTTAGGTGAAACCTATGGCCAAAATACTATGGGACAAATACCATGGACTAGATTGTTATTAATACCATGCAAAAAACCATTATTAACCCTAATATTAGAATTAATAAAAATAAAAATGGCACATGGTATTGACCCATGGTATTCACCAAAATGGCACATGGTATTGACCCATGGTATTCACCTGGAATGTAGCCTATTTAAATGGGGGAATTAAACCAGCATATAGCCTATGCTAAGATTCACTAGGACTTTACAAAGTTTTATTATTTAGTGAAAGACTCGCCAAGATCTTACAAGATTTTATAATTGAGTAAAATATTCGCCATGCCTGGTGAGAGATTCGCCAAAAAATTATATATACATATTATATTATTGATAAAATCGCCTTCCATTTTTCCTATATACCATGGAGATTCGCCCATTTATTATATTTATAAATTTAGGTGGGGTTCTTAAAATTTTCCCTGCATTTGAGAGTCATGCACTCGCTATGTGGTTTTACCAAATCTACCCAGTAAGAATCCCAATTCAACTTAGTCAATCTTTTGATTGATTCTACCTTTTCTTGAGCCTTCTATCTCTAGTCTGTCTGCAGTTACTGAGCATATATACATACCATTTTGAAGATATTTCTGACAAATAACACTGGTTTTAGGATTCGAGTTTTACCTTTTTACCTCTAGCGTTGCTTTCTTACAAATTTCTGGGCTTACAGGTGACTGAGCAATTAGAGGCTTTCCCTTTCAAGAGGTTTCGCACATCGGAAACTGCCTCCATTTCTTGATCTGGGTTTCCCTGGTGTGATTTTTTTCCTCTTGCGCGCTTTTTGTTAGCGGATATAAAGCTTAAATTTTGTGAAAATAATGATTCCGTAAGTTGCTGACATTGAGTCTTGAATTGTTTGTTTGTGATGTCAGCGCTATCCAGTACCCATTTAACCATGTCCGTGTATGGAAGAATTTTGGGCCTCGCCGCTATTCGGTGTAAGAATGAGCAAGCTAGCTCTGTAATAGACACCTCAGAAGACCCGTGTGAGCCTGCAGTAGCTGTAACCTCCATTATTTTGGGATTCTCTTCCTCAAGTAGACTATACATGCCTTCCCAAGTAGTAATACCAGCGTCTCTGTTATAGGCGGTGTCTGTATACAAGGGTGTCATTTCTTGATCTTCAGAACTCGGAGCTTTGCCTTTCTTTCCCATAGTATCCTGAATACTGTTTTGTATAGTTCTTTGTTCTTTGTTCCTATAGTTTACAAATGAGGTGAGAATCATGATAAGGAAAAGGTGATGGGAAAGCTTTAAATGCCAAAGACATATAAAATATACCACCTTACGTGAAATGGCTCTTTGATAAGCACGAAACCCTATTTCATTAATGATTGGCAACTAACTCATTAATTAGCATTAAAGCGCATAACCAGGTCTCGGTTTATGGAAAATACTTTTTTGAACAACGAGCCCGAAAGATTTGTGATGAAGCGATTTTGCGATTTGCTTCGCAATATCGTAGATTGCAACATTGCAATATCGCTCTATCGCTTTATCGCTTTTTCGCTTGATCGCAATATCTCAACATCACAATATCGCAATATCGCAACATCGCAATATCGCTGGAGTGTAGCATATGACAATCATCTGTTAATGTGTTTTCCGTGAAATGCGATTTGCAATATGCGCCATCGCATATCGACAGTTTGAGGTTTTTCAGCGTAAGTGATATTTGAAGCATGCGATGCGATGGAGTTTCGCATCGCAATCTCGCAACCTTAGAATTGTGTTTGTAAGGAGGTATCCATTATCCTTTTTGCAATGTGATATTTCTTAAGGAGTGATTTTATCCTAGCTTATCATAAAATTTAAGCTTTTTTAGATTTTTCAAGGGTATTCTCCTAAGTTTATGATGGTCAGTTTTATTGAAAAAGGAAATTCAAGCACTAATTGATTTTTTAAATTTTTGACTAGGGGTCCCCACTTATTTAGTATTAGTAATAACACTAAATAAGAAGGGGATTGTTGTTGGCCACAACATATTACTACAAACAACATGGAATCAGAAGACAGTTTACAACCAGGTACACACCGCAATAGAATGGTATAGTAGAGAGAAAGAACAAGACAATTATGAACATGGTAAGAAGCATGTTGAAAGGAAGAAACTTGTCTAATGAGTATTGGGTAGAAGTAGTTGCATGTGCTATTTATGTGATCAACAGATCTCCTACAAAGAGTGTGATGAACAAAGTACTAGAACAAGCATGGTCAGGTATGTCTTGCAGCGTATCTCATCTCAGAGTATTTGGATGTGTAGCTTATGCACATGTGCCTAAAGAGCGAAGAGGAAAATTGGATGATAAAAGTGAAAAATTCATATTTACTGGTTATAGTGAGAAATCAAAAGCTTACAAATTGTATAACCCTATCACCAAGAAGACCATAATTAGTAGAGATGTTGTGTTCAAAGAACAAGAGTCGTGGAATGGTAGTATAGACAAAACAGTTGATGCACAAGTGCCACTGATGGAAGAAGATGATGTAGCAGAAAAGGAGCAGCAAAGAATGGTAGTATAGACAAAACAGTTGATGCACAAGTGGCACTGATGGAAGAAGATGATGTAGCAGAAAAGGAGCAGCAAGAATCACCAGTGAAGACACAAAACAAAGACACACCAATAAGGACTCTAAGATTTTTTTAGCAACATGGATCCTCAAGTAGATCAACAGATCAAGGTTCTCCTAATAATCAATCAGGCGATGAATCAAGCAAGGGTAAGTGAAAGGTGAGAAGTCTGAAAGATATTTATGATGATTTGGATGTTATTTCAAATTTTGCATTGTTGTCATTCCAACCTTCTTCGTTTGAAGAAGAAATCAAAGATTAAAATTGGGTGCAATCCATGGATGAAGAAATTGAAGCTATTTAAAATAATGATACATGGGATTTGATTGAATTACCAAAGGACAAAAATTTCATTGGTGTGAAGTGAGTGTACAAGACAAAGTTGAATGAGAAAGGTGAAATTTACATATTTAAAGCGAGACTTGTAGCAAAAGGATTCTCGCAGGAATAGACTTTGGAGAAACATTTGCTCTAGTAGCTAGATTAGATACTATAAGAGCAATTCTAGCCACAACAACTCAGAACAAGTGGAAAATATATCATATGGATGTGGAATCAACCTTCTTGAATCGAATTCTAGAAGAAGAAATTTATGTGCAACAACCTCCAGGTTATGAAGTTGAAGGTAACGAAGATAAAGTTTACAAGTTGAAGAAGGCACTATATGGACTCAAGCAAGCACCTAGATCTTGGTATAGTAGAATCAACATCTACATGATTAAGAATGGATTTTGTAGAAGGAACATTGAGCCTACCTTGTACATAAAGGTAAATGAGCATGAACAGATTTAGATTGTTTGCTTATATGTTGATGACATGATTTTTACAGGTGAAAGAATTTGAGATGACATATCTTGGTCTCATAAAATATTTTATTGGCATAAAAGTTGAGCAATTTGAGAAAGGAATCGTTATTTGTCAAAATAAATATGCCAATATTTGCTGAAAATATTCAGGATGGAAAATTGCAAACTTGTCCCTACACCAATTTCAATAGGTACAAAGTTAAGCAAGGATGATGAAGGATCAGATGTCAATCCAACTCTATTCAAAAGATTGGTTGGCAGCCTCATGTATCTCACAGCTACAAGACCGGATATCATGTAAGGAGTGAGTTTGATTTGCAGATTTATGGAGACTTTAAAAAACACACATTGGAGTGCATGAAAAAGAATTCCGAGATACATAACAGGAACTAGAGATTGTGGCATAATGTATGAAAACACAGAAACAAAGGATTTGATTGGATACATAGATAGTGATTTTTCAGGAAGTTTGGATGATAGGAAGAATAGTTCTGGTTTTTTGTTCCATCTTGGTTCAGGTGTGATTTCAAGGGAATCTAAGAAGCAGCCCATTGTGACACTTTCATCAGCAGAAGCAGAATATGTAGCGGCAACATAAGCAACATGTCAAGTAGTTTGGTTAAGAAGAGTATTTTATGGACTCAAGAAAAAAAAAGAATGATCAACAACAATTTACTGTGACAACACCTCAACGATTGCACTATCCAAGAATAGTGTGTTTCATAAAAAGAGCAAGCATATTGATACTAGATATCACTTTATTAGAGAACTCATGAGCAATGGAGAAGTTCACTTGAAGCCTTATAAATCTAGTGATCAATCGGTCGATATATTTAGTAAGTCATTAGCAAAAGATGGGTTTGAGCTTCATAGAATAAACTTGGGTGTTGTAAGCCTCGCTGAGACATAGACCAACAAGCATTTTCAGTTGTTATGTGTTAGTCTTAGTTTAGTGGTCGTAATTAAGGGCGAGTGTTAAAATAAGCTAATTACTCTCACATGAGGAGTTGGCTAAAATTAGAGAGTCAATTAACTGAGTGTTGAGTGTTGAAGTGTTGAGTGTTGAGTAAAGTCGAGTTAAGTGATAAACAACTTTTAGTGTGTGGTTGCATGTCAAGATATTTTAGGTGAGTCGCTAGTCAAAAAGGTTAAATACCCTTCATCGGGTTCATTGTAAGAATCAAGTTTTGTGTGATCAATAGAAGAGCCACAACTCATGTGTTTTGGGTGAATTTTATGTTTTAGCTTGTCTGCATTTCCAACATCCGTTACTGCCACGGGTTCTAAGCTTTCATAAACAGAAAATGAAATATCTTCAGAGTTTTCCATTTGGGTTCAGATTTCAATATCTTATTATAAACCCCTCTTAATTTCAAAATGTCCTTTAGTTTTGAGGTAGGAAAACAACATCAAAGTCATCACCATGGGATAGTCTTGGGCGAGTATAGTGAACGCATTTTTGGACACTGTAAATCTCGTAAGTTCTTGCATTTCTCTAGCTGAATATTTGACAATTTCCTTTATTAACCCTCGCAATACTATCTGTTTACTTTGAACATTTTTTTTTTCCATTGATTAGGCTTAAAATCTTGTTAATGTTAGAATTAAATCAAGTTTCCTATACCAGAACTTGATTCCAGTTTTCTTTTCTTTATGTAATTACATTTGTCGGGATTGTGCAAGTTAATGATGATTAATTCTGCACTATTTGGTAATCCTCAGGGTAAATATGATCCTTAACTTGATTAGGGTTAGATTATTTCTCTTTTTTGTGTTTCTATGAATTATTTAGGGATTTTTATGAGATTCTTTTGTGTTACAATAATTCTGCAATATTTGGTTAATCCTCTGGGTAAATATGATTCTTGACTTCATTAGAGTTAGATTATTACTTTTTTTAAGGTTCTATAAATTCTTTTGGAGTTTCTATGAATTATTTTTGGGTTTCCATGAAATTCTTTTGCGTTACCATAATTCTACAATATCTCGTTAATCCTCAAGGCAAATATGATCCTTGACTTAGTTAGGGTTAGATCATTGCTTTTTTTTTAGGGTTAGAGTTTTTATGGATTCTTTTGGAGCTTTTATTAATCTTTTTTACTTTACAAAGAGCACATCGAAATGAGTTGAGAGCACTGGATGGAAAGGGCCACAGTTAAAATGAAGCTATTAAAGATATAAATATTTTGATAATTTTCTCATTGTATCTCGAGAGTCAGGCTGGTTTTATTAGTAAGGTTTTCTTCATTCTTCTTCAGCTTCATCTTTAGGGTTGTATATTTTAGTTTTATGGGTTTATTGCATTTTACATGAGGAATTCATGATGCAAGGCTTGTATGGGTCTAATTTTGGTAGTCCGGAATTCCTTTTAAATTGTGATAAATATTACAGGAGTGTAAAGTATTTAATTTCGAGTTATTATGGTAAATAACTGGAATTAGGGATTTTAGGATAAAAATTTTAAAATGATTTTTTTCATATTTATAAATTATAATAAGTTAATTTTATATTTATCAACCTTGATAGAGATGATTTATAAAACATGGTAAGAAAAGAGATTGAACTAAATTGAATTTTTATAAATTCATTTTTTCCCGACATCTTGTGGATATGGAAGTATAATTTGACACTTCAATTGATACATCTTTATTGAGGTGAATAGGATTTTTATGATCTTGATTGGAAGGGACCAAGCTAGTCTGGCAGAAACAACGATTTGCTCATATATTTATTAAATACAGAACAAGATTTTATTGCAAGTTGCATATTGAAAGTGTTATCCTAAATACACTCTGTAAGCAAGTCAACTGATTGACTAAATTCTGATGTTGATGAGTTACAGGGGATTTTAGCCTACTGCAGAAAAAGAAAAATGTTTTTAGACATATTTTGCTAAATGAACTTTTGTTATGACATTGCAGTGTAAATTGCAGTAGGAGAGAAAGTAGACAGAACCAGAGAGCACCGAATTCATATAAGCTCTGGTAGCAGGCATGAATACATAGCTTATTGTAGAGGCATCTTTCATCACAACACCAAGGTCTACCATAGCCCTAGCAGCAGAAGCTCGACAGACTCGTGGCCGCCTCGTCTGCATTCTGCCCGCAAAGGAAGGCATTGACACCTTGGTGGAGACAATCAGGATGTAGGGTTGGAAGATACAATCGACTTCGTCATCGACAACACCATGGAGTTGCTCCCTGAGTACAAGAATGCAAATTTCACTATCATTGATAGCAAAAGCACTGAAGATTACCAGGGTTTGTTTACGCTTTTGAATCTAAATCCCTCTTGAGGGGTGGTGGTTGCCAACAATATGTTTGATCGGAAGCCCACAAATGTTAATGACAAGATGTTCAAGAGGAAGTCCGGTGCCAAAACTGTTACTCTCCTGATTGGCAAAGGCATAGAGGTGACCAGAATTGGTACTCATTATAACAATCACTCCTCACCTCATACACAATAGGGAGTGGACATGGACACCATGGGTATGATTTCCAAGAGGAGATGATGTGATTATTATAAAAATGTAAAAAGTACAACTTCCAGAGGCCACAAGAGCGGATGGATTGTGCATGTAGACGAACATACTGGTGAAGAACATGTATTTAGGGTATGCAAATACATACCCTACAACTCTTACAAGAAACTTGCAATTAGCTAAACTGCAATTAGCCTTTCAGATGTTAATCCGAACTAAGCCTCCTCAGTTGACATGACCTGTATTTGTGTTTGTGAATAGTTGTAAAGTTATGAATGATAATGTAATAATGTTCAAAAGCTGGAGTTGTTAATACAAATAGTTTTGTACTGAACCATGACTTTGTACAACTGGATGGATGTATATCATTACTAGAAAGTACTCCGAAGTTGTTGACCTGCGCTATTTTATTGTTTTGTGGATTTTAAAGTAGTGGTTTTATTAAATCTCAGTCCAATACAAAAGCCGCTAGTCAATTCACATTACAAGCTGAAAATTTATTGAAACTTGTTTTTTTTATGACAAGCAAATTTATACAAATATTTATCAATTGTATTCACATCATTTTAATAATTGGGTTTATTCATATTAATAGTTATATAAATTAAAATTCTAGTAAATGTTTATAGGAATCAATCCATAAACCTCAAAACACTTATTTTATGATGCATTTTATATGGCTAAAAATTCAAAAATCATAAAACTTAATTAAATTATAGCTTTATTATTATTATTATTAAAAATAATTAATCTATAATTTAAACATATATAAACATGCAACAAGATTTTTAACCATGGAGATTCTTAATTTGTAAATAAGTTTTGTGACAATATCATGACTTATCCATACCACATGCCCAAAAAACTTATTCCATATGACACTTGTTCATATGATATTTTTTTTAATTAATCAATTTAATTAAAAAGGAAAAAAAAACATAACTACTTTGGAGATAAGTCTCAACCTTTGATTTGTGCATTCTACTAAAAATATTATATTCGTGTAGGTTAAACTACTACCATCCACCTAATAGTTATTGATAATTAAATTAAAATTCCAAAATCCCTATTCCAAAATACACATATACCCATAATTAGTTTTTAATATTGTACATATTAATGTGTTAATGTTGTCTAAAAATATTCACAAGACCATTAGATTCAAGGAAAAAACAATTTAATTTTTTTTCTTAGTTATACTTTTTTTTTCTTTTTACATTTTAATTATCAATTTCTATTTATTTACCATTTTTTTTTTCCTATTGCCAATTTAGTAACGAACATTAATCTGCATCAAAACATGTACATCATGCTACATCTCACATTGCTAAGATTTAAAAACCAACCTAGATCTAGGATCTATCATAGGCCAAGAGAGGTCAAATCCCTAGAGGTACAAGCCTTTTCTCAAGTTCTACACTCCAAAATGAAGGTTTTTGTAATTGCAAGGCATTAAATTGGGATATGCATATATATGAATATCATGTTCCTTTACACTTTCTAAAAGTATTATCTATTTTAATATAAGAGAATGAGATGTTGCTCAATTCAATAATCAAAATTCAACCATCTATTTTTTATGCGACTACCAAATTACAATTAAAATTTTACATTAAAAGTTTAAGGATGAAAAGAGAAGTCCATAAACAACATAGATATTTAGAACATTTCATGTATATTTTTTGTTTCAAGGATTTGAACATATTTAATTAGTAGGATTTGAACATATTTAATTAGTAGAATTTGAAAATCACATTACATCATCCTTGTCATCACAATTTATGCTATTGTCGATCTCAATCTGTCACGAGGGGAAGTCACTAGAGCATGGTCCTGAGCACTAGTCCCAGTAGGGGCAGAAGGATTGAGATCAAACTTAAGATGGCTTTTCACATAATCCACTTGAGCATCCAAGCTTTCCAGATTGATGTCACTACACCCTCCTTGTCTTGTTCAAGGAAGAGATGATATGATTTTGGTCTTCATGTTTCTCTTTCAAAACTCTGCCCAAAAGTGTTTTCAACTAACAATGGAGGGTGATAGAGTTCACATACTAGTTCTTTCTTCCCTTGGTATGAACACGATCAAGAACCCAATTAGCTAATTCCTCCATGACCATAGAATCTGAGCATTCTTGGTAGTCACTAGTGGTGAGGGTTTCGAGTTGGAAAATTTCCTTGCACATATTAGATGTAAAAAGAGAAAAATGGTCATGAATTCCTAAGCCTAGGCCTAGGCACGCAAACTGCCTCGCTAGCCTCTGCCCCCAACACTTTTATGGCTACGCATGCATTGCCATGGCATATTATCTCAGAAAAGAAAAAGCTGAGCTAGAAAATTGTTCCATAGTAGGCCTAGGTTGAGAAGAAAAATTAAAATACCTAAATAAAAGACAAGCCCAGAGGTACAAAGAACATGGGGTGACCTAAGCCAACAAGAACAAAATGTCTTGTACACTATAAACACAGAAAACCACCTTAAAACATAGACCCCTCAAGCTAGAAACAATAGAGAGCCATACCTAATGCATCATAGGTAGATTTAAAAAGAAACCATCAAGAAAAAACTTATAGAACTCAAATCCATAATGAAATACAACAAGGGGAGAGAGATAAAACCGTAACCTGCTTCCACTATCCCGTTTCACTAGAATCATCAAGAACATTGAGTGCAAGGTGGTGCCGCTAGCAACTATTACCTTTAGCCCCGAAGAATTTTATTGTGTCTCATGGAAAAAACCCTCTACACTTCCTGGTTCTAGCTCTGGTCATGCCTCCCACTTCCCACACGAGCACTAGATTAAGAGAATTTGCTTGTAAGTCCAAGTCCCTGTTGCTTTAAACCCATAGGTAGGGAACCTAGACTAAGAAAAATGTTGAGGGTCATGCCATTTAACTACAAAATTTCCTCCAACCACCAAACCTACATTGTCAAACTGCCACAACAATAATCCCGCTAGCAATGGTGGGCGAGGTCAAACCCAACATAAATATCAAACAAATGAGCCTTGATTCACAAGACCAACTAAAATGAGAATAAAATGAGAATAAAGTTTGCATGTGTTATGCATGGGGCGAGGCAGTCACACCACCCACCCTCTTAAATGTTGTGGGAGGTGGGTTCCCCCAACCTCTAATGCCACATCACTCGTCACCCTGATTATTGAATTAAATATTAAATGATGATGATTATCACATTCTTTATAAATACAAACAATTTTAATGCATATTAGTTAACTTTTTATTATTATAAATTATTAATGTATATTATCTATATTATTATGTGAATATATACAATATGTTGTTGTTATTATTATTATAGATGGACACATGTTGACTCGACGTGAACACAAACAGAATAACACATCTACTTTGGAATGCACCTCCCGACACAAAAATCATAAAAATTAACTCATATATATATATATATTAGGTTGTGAGACATGTTTGGGGGATTGAACTTCTAATCACTTGGATACAAAAGGGTTATCAACATGATTTTTGCTAATTGTCCTACCATTGGCAAAAATTAATATAAAATTATATTAATATATGATATAATATTTATTTAATAATCATTATTATGGTCGTTATTATTTGGATTTTTAATATTAGAATTTATAATATTAGGGTTTATAATATTGAGTTTATATATGTTTATATGTTTTTTATTAACATTAAGGTTTTTAATATTTGGATTTTAATATTCCAATTTAATGGTGGGGTTTATAATATTGGGTTTATAAAACTAGATTTAATATTAAAATTTATAATAATAACCTTATGATATTATTATATTATATTATATTAATAATAATTGTATTTTAATTATATATATATATATATATATATATATATATTAAATTATATTAATAAATGTGGTCTGATCATGTGTAAAGATAGTTAAATTCTTATCATATATTTGATAATTATTAATATGGTTGATATCAATCATATATTTACTAATTAAATAATGTGATTGTGCATATGTCTATCAACTTATATCAACCATATTAATAAATATGATTTTGTTAATATATTATCTTATTATTAAGAAAAACTTTAATAAAACAATATATATTATAATTTTCTTCGGCCAAAATAATATACAATATAAAATATCTTCTAAAAAACAAACCAAAAATTTCTCAAATGATAAACATTTCCTAAATTTTGAAAGTGCAAACATCTAGAAAGAAATATATCTAAACACAAAAAAAAATTCACCAATCAAAACTCCCAACAAAAAAGAAAAAGACCTAATGCCACTGTATAAAATGTCATACTATAATCCCACATATAGTGTTTCAAAACTCCCCAAAAAAAAACCTAATGCCACTAAATAAAATGTCATACAATAATTCCACATATAGTGTTTCGCGTGCATCTAAGACCAGTATGCTACATGAGATATTTTTACATTTTAATGATTACCCATTTTAAAATTAAATAAATTGATATATCGTGTTATATATTCTCTATTAAGAAAATAGAGATTAATGTATTTTTATAAATTTCATTATAAATTAAATAATTATATTAATTTGGCATGATCCATATTTTTATATTTTTTTTATTTAAATATAATATATATTTGAATTTATCAGAACATCTTTAATTAATTATTAATTAATTAATTTATTATTGGATAATCATCCACAAACATATAATGCATATATGAAAACATAATAAGATCCAATAATTTAACAAAAAACAACTCTTAAATATAAATATTCTATAATTTTTTTTTATAGAGACCATCCATAACAATAACAAAAATAATAGAAAGTAGAAAGTTAAGTTTTTAAAAGAGTAATTACTAGCAATTGTCCCAAAAGGTACAAAGAGAGGCCGATAGGATTATTAAATTAGAGTTGTTGAATTTCTCTAAAAGAGCTCTAAAAGAGATATTGGTTGAAGCCTACAAGGAGCAAAGAGATTTGATGTTTGGAGTTCTATGCTATCTGGACATCATATTTCTTTAAATACAATGTAATTTTTTATAAAAGTTCAAGCCCAATGCAGTTCTGCCATGCAGACATACACTTAAATCGCTACTAGACTTATGATATAGACAAAGTTAAAGTAAAGTGGTATAAAAGAGAATGTATCAAGTTAAACCACAAGTTACACATCTTCAGACCTAAAAAAGTACATAACAATGGTCTGGCAAATCAGTAGCGATATCATACTTACTTTTCCTTCCACATACATACAATTTCTCCAAAGGCAAGGACAAGAAAATTTTCAGCTCTAGTGAGCACCAGTGGGTCACTAAAACGAGTGACCACAAGAAGAGACACAATTGGATTAATTGAAAGAAAATACAAAGTTGCTAATTAGAAATTTATTGTCAAACACTATTGTTCTCATAAGTAGTGTTTGTTATCACATGCGTTTACAGTGGCCATTCAAGTTTCAATTTTATTAGATCAATTAGAACTTGTTTTGGTTCACAATCAATATTTTCTATTCAACTATATGTGTTTTATGTTTTGCAGATAACATAAAGAACAAAACAGTAAATCTCATCCTCTCATCAATAATCACTATTAAGTTGTTTACATATTTTACTCTTTAGTGAGCCAATGAAGTGTAATTAAGATGGCCATCATTCCAATGTCAGCCAATGGAGTGTAACCATAAACTCATCCAATAGAGATCAACCACAAGAATAATGTCAAGCTGTATCATCCAGCAATAAGTTTTTCTTTTCAATTAACAAGCTACCAGTTCTTTCGCTGTCGCATAAAATATAAATTGAGGAGTTAAAAGACACTAGGGCCATTATAGCTAAATATGCATCAAGCTTTAGTGCTTCACCTGACCAGAATGCAAAAAGAAATGCTACAACGCAGTAGCAATGGATTCATCAGTGAAAATTGGCCAGACTTTAATTAATTCACAAAAACGTTGAATGATATCAATTGTTCAAATTTTTTAAACAAGTAAAGAAACACAAGAGAAAAGACAAGAAATGCTCACCAAAAGACAAGAGATGTGCAAATGATTAAATTAGTTACTGAGGTGTGTTGAAATGCCTTAAAAAGTGCTTATAGACTTTAACTATATTTATTAAGGTCCCCAACTGGAATTTGCAGAGCAGAAGGTTTTGCCCCTAGGTTTGTTATTATCATGTTCTTGTTCTCTAAAAGTTTGCTCCAAGTAGATCAAGTGGGCAAGGGACTTTACATGGAATCCACTCAACTTCAGACACAGCTTCAGCCATTATGTAGAGTGATTGAAATTGAACACAACTAAGTAGTGACATTGGCTCACAGTAATACACCAAATATAAAATATTGAAGCTTTTACAGAAGCAAGCAGTAAGAAAAATTATGAAGCTCAGAGAAGTAGATTTAAAATCTTGACTGCTATTTGATACCAAATCATCATCAACTCCAAGCATTGCAAGTGATAGATGAGTTTGGATGTCACAACTCCCAGAGTTTGCTCCAGATACATCCTCAATCAATTCATCTAATTCCATGGACATTGTCAATTACCTCTTGGTCCAATAAGGTAGATCATCTCCTTCTCCTCGTAGTAATTTCAACAATTTTCCTTCAACCGATCATTTTGGGTGCCTGTTTGAGGGACTGGAGAATAACGAAGATGAGCCTAAGAAGGACAATGACGATCAAGAAAGGTAGAGACCATCATCCATTGTCTGCAGTTCTATAAAATAAAGAACATGACAAATATTTTAAGTGATAAGATAATGTCTGCTACTCAGGCACTGCATCAATGTATACTTTATTGTTCTCATCAATCTCCCCACTGATGAGCATCCAAGATAGCAGAGTGAGAACTTTACTTTTCAACCATCGTCACAAGGGGCGAGCACCATAAACCTACAAGTACCACGTTACCACATTATCCATTTAGAGGTTTTAGATGAGAATCCCCAACTAGTCTTGCATTTTACTCACAAATTTTGACCTAAATTACCCGTAAACCACAAAGGCTAATAATGATCCTGCCTGCTTCACTAGTATTAACAAGTAAACAATGCATTAATTTATATTAATCAGCAAACACACCAAAAACATCCCTTTACTATATACTTTGAACTAAGTTCGCCGAGTACGCAGAGACAGGCAGCACCCCATTTTTAAAGTTCAAGTGCCAGAGGAAAATGTTAAAATTCAAAGAACAGAACTGAAATTTATATCGATGGGATCCATACAGAAGAAAGAAGATCATGTGAAAATTAGAAAATCCGAAACTGAATGTGAAAATTGAGAAAATTGAAAATCTCAGAAAGCAACTCTGTAAACTGAAGAGTTCACAGCTCTTAAAGATCAACCGTTGGCCACCACAACCAACTGCCAGCAAAAATATCAGACTAAAATTACTCCCTAGACAGGTTCATGCAAAATATATGATAGACCATTGAAAATCTGAGAAAATGAAATTGTAAACTGAAAAGTCCTGCGCTTTTAATATTCACTGTTGGCCACCACAACCAAAACTCTGCAAAACATCAAACTCCTAGAATAACTTTCCACACAGGTTTATATGACAGGGCATGGAAAATAGAAATAAGACCTTGAATAAAATCATTGTACATGAATAACACCGAGCAAACATTATGAATGAAAAATACCAGGCATCAGAATAGAACATATAAATCGCAATTCTAGATTGTTTCAAAGGGAGGTAAGTCCAATTTAGTGAGGGAACCCTAACTCAACATCTCTTACGATGTGGAGACATGTGTCCAAGGAGTGGGTCATGTCCCCTGCAATAGGGAAAGGGAGGACTGGTGAAGGAGATGCAGTGTCAAGTTTATTAGGGTAGGGGACACATCCCCTGGCAAGTTAGACTGAATAAAACAAGAAACAAAGTGATTACTTACAGGATCATAGGCTTCGTGAACAACAAGATCCAGAGCGGCATCTGTAAACCCTAAAGCAACACCTCTCTCTGCAAGACGAATTGCTACATCTTTCATCTGTAGTCTAGCAACTTTCTTGAGCTCATCATGAGAAAGAGGATCAAATACAACTATCTCATCAAGTCTATTCAATAACTCTGGCCTGAAATGTCTTCTAACCTGCAACAATATTCAAAGGCATGTCAAAGCACCGCAGCCAACTTCGTGATAAAATTATATGAAAAAGATGCATACACAGAGTCCTGGAATGCGTGTGCATACTTCTTGCATGACATTCTCTCTTGCGGTTTTTATTGTTGTGTGGCCAGACAATGCAGCAAGCAAGTGCTCTGCTCTAAGGTTGGATGTCATGATAATGACTCTGTTTGAGAAACTAACAGTGCGACCTGGGCAGAAAATATGTAAGTAAACAAAACAACGGAAGCAAGGAACACAACTGACTGGCAGTATTTACAGAATAGACTGTTTACATGACTAAAACTGGGAGGACTATAACACAAGGCAGAGTCTCCCTTGCTCTTTTCAACATTCCTATAGTCTTCTCACAACACTAAATTTTTAGAAACAGTGCAGTGCTTTCTTTCCCTTGCCACAATTCAATTTTGATGAAAAAAAAACCATCTGCATGAAAAACTGCCTATTAAACAGTTACCCCTCCTTCCTTTTAGCTGCAATATGGGCAGATTCTCTCATGATTTTTTCGGTTACATGCTCAATAGAAATTTGGAAGCAAGTCATATGTTTCTTTTAACCAGTGTGGGTCGGCCACGTCCACTACAAGCCTAGATTTGCAATAATGACAACTTAAATATTTAACATAAGGATATCCTGATAATAATTTCCAACCACATGGCAAAGTGACAAAACATGTGTTTAACACAAGGCAATCCTTAGTCTCATGGAAAAGCATTGGAGAGGTTACCTCACTTTCTATCAAAAATAGATATAAATGACAGTACCAATCCACAGAAGTGATGTTTGAAAGCATTTCTTCAACGAGTACAGCTGCAGAGTCTGAAAGACTGGCCTGCGTAGTTTAGCACTCCCACACATATTCCATGTTCCCACTAGCTTTCATAGTGCATGTGTTTACAAGGCGCTTGCAATTCTTGCGTGGATCATTGACAGATCTATGTTACTTTTGACACTGAGCCCAAGTAAAAAATTTAAAACGAGTTATACATAACACAAGAATAATACCTTTCACATTTTAGTTGATTCCATTTATCTCAATCAACTCATGCATAGCATACCTGTATAGAAAGTCACCAGTGGAAGCTATCCTTCCAGAAATCCATTCAGGAGCTATTTGTCCAAGGAGGTGCAACTGCTCCTCAACTTCACCTGCGAGTACAAAATATTAAGCATGAGATCAAATCACATAGCATGGCATTGAAATTGTTTCCTGCAAGACAATAGAAGAGAGATGTTCAAAGAGAGTTATTTACTTCTATCAGTAACATCCGTGTGATTTGATATTATTTTGTGAACAAGCTCCTGTCTTGTAAGAAATGAGCGTTTGCTTAAACGAAATATATCACGTATCATATTGAAGAGTCTAGGCAAGCATCCAATCATCTGCTGACACATATTAGCAGCAGATACACCCGACTTGCACTCCTCTATCGTCTTCAACTCTTTTTCATAGACCTACAAAGTTACAAACAGTCTTTAGTACTCAAAGGGGAAAATTTTACTCAGAAGCTCAAAAAACTTTACAATTTCAAAGTGACCTGCAGTATGATCTCTGCTACAATATATTTTGACGTATAACATGCATTCAGTTTACAACACAGCATGCAACCAACCCAGAATCAACCAGAGCAGATAAAGTATTAACAACTACAAAGAACATCACAAAGAAAAGTCATTGCAATTTGACATGATATGCCAATGCAATTTCCAAGGCACTAACGAACATGGGGTAAAGCTTGGTCTGAAAAGCAATTTAATGTCATTGACTTGAATCAACTAATTATGAACAAAGTAAAACCACGAAAGATAATGACAAGAACTTACCTCTTGCAACACTGGCATTGGAATGGAGTCAATGATTTCCTGATCTGATTGAGACATTCCATCGATATGTATCTTGCAAGCCTCCTGAATATTGTTACTTGTCTTTTCAGCTGGCTCTGAAACGTTCGATTCTCTACCAATGTCCAGCTTGCAACTTTCTTGAGCTCATCATGAGAAAGAGGATCAAATACAACTATCTCATCAAGTCTATTCAATAACTCTGGCCTGAAATGTCTTCTAACCTGCAACAATATTCAAAGGCATGTCAAAGCACCGCAGCCAACTTCGTGATAAAATTATATGAAAAAGATGCATACACAGAGTCCAGGAATGCGTGTGCATACTTCTTGCATGACATTCTCTCTTGCGGTTTTTATTGTTGTGTGGCCAGACAATGCAGCAAGCAAGTGCTCTGCTCTAAGGTTGGATGTCATGATAATGACTCTGTTTGAGAAACTAACAGTGCGACCTTGGCAGAAAATATGTAAGGAAACAAAACAACGGAAGCAAGGAACACAACTGACTGGCAGTATTTACAGAATAGACTGTTTACATGACTAAAACTGGGAGGACTATAACACAAGGCAAAGTCTCCCTTGCTCTTTTCAACATTCCTATAGTCTTCTCACAACACTAAATTTTTAGAAACAGTGCAGTGCTTTCTTTCCCTTGCCACAATTCAATTTTGATGAAAAAAAAAACCATCTGCATGAAAAACTGCCTATTAAATAGTTACCCCTCCTTTCTTTTAGCTGCAATATGGGCAGATTCTCTCATGATTTTTTCGGTTACATGCTCAATAGAAATTTGGAAGCAAGTCATATGTTTCTTTTAACCAGTGTGGGTCGGCCACGTCCACTACAAGCCTAGATTTGCAATAATGACAACTTAAATATTTAACATAAGGATATCCTGATAATAATTTCCAACCACATGGCAAAGTGACAAAACATGTGTTTAACACAAGGCAATCCTTAGTCTCATGGAAAAGCATTGGAGAGGTTACCTCACTTTCTATCAAAAATAGATATAAATGATAGTACCAATCCACAGAAGTGATGTTTGAAAGCATTTCTTCAACGAGTACAGCTGCAGAGTCTGAAAGACTGGCCTGCGTAGTTTAGCACTCCCACACATATTCCATGTTCCCACCAGCTTTCATAGTGCATGTGTTTACAAGGCGCTTGCAATTCTTGCGTGGATCATTGACAGATATATGTTACTTTTGACACTGAGCCCAAGTAAAAAATTTAAAACGAGTTATACATAACACAAGAATAATACCTTTCACATTTTAGTTGATTCCATTTATCTCAATCAACTCATGCATAGCATACCTGTATAGAAAGTCACCAGTGGAAGCTATCCTTCCAGAAATCCATTCAGGAGCTATTTGTCCAAGGAGGTGCAACTGCTCCTCAACTTCCCCTGCGAGTACAAAATATTAAGCATGAGATCAGATCACATAGCATGGCATTGAAATTGTTTCCTGCAAGACAATAGAAGAGAGATGTTCAAAGAGAGTTATTTACTTCTATCAGTAACATCCGTGTGATTTGATATTATTTTGTGAACAAGCTCCTGTCTTGTAAGAACTGAGCGTTTGCTTAAACGAAATATATCACGTATCATATTGAAGAGTCTAGGCAAGCATCCAATCATCTGCTGACGCATATTAGCAGCAGATACACCCGACTTGCACTCCTCTATCGTCTTCAACTCTTTTTCATAGACCTACAAAGTTACAAACAGTCTTTAGTACTCAAAGGGGAAAATTTTACTCAGAAGCTCAAAAAACTTTACAATTTCAAAGTGACCTGCAGTATGATCTCTGCTACAATATATTTTGACGTATAACATGCATTCAGTTTACAACACAGCATGCAACCAACCCAGAATCAGCCAGAGCAGATAAAGTATTAGCAACTACAAAGAACATCACAAAGAAAAGTCATTGCAATTTGACATGATATGCCAATGCAATTTCCAAGGCACTAACGAACATGGCGTAAAGCTTGGTCTGAAAAGCAATTTAATGTCATTGACTTGAATCAACTAATTATGAACAAAGTAAAACCACGAAAGATAATGACAAGAACTTACCTCTTGCAACACTGGCATTGGAATGGAGTCAATGATTTCCTGATCTGATTGAGACATTCCATCGATATTTATCTTGCAAGCCTCCTGAATATTGTTACTTGTCTTTTCAGCTGGCTCTGAAACATTCGATTCTCTACCAATGTCCAGCTTGCAAGGTTCAGCATTGCTTTTCTTAGGAGATCGTAAGCACAGTAGGCTTGTTTCAGAGCAATTCTTAGTTGTGTCAACTTGCAGTGTCTGGGATTCATCTACACCGAATCTGAATCGCTTTGAAGCATGCAAGGGTGGAGTATTAGGGAACCCTTTCACTGGAGTGTTCTCCAAGCTGAATGTTTTTCTATCATGCTGAGGATATGTAGAGTTTTGCATCACCTTCTCATTCTTCTTCGATATGGCAAATGGATTTGCAACCCTCCTCAAAGGTGATGACTTAAATGAATCCACAGAGTTACCCCATTCACCGGATTTGGCAGGTGTAGAGAGTACAAGGGACTGTGGAGATTGAAAACCTTGAGTGAGGTCATCATCCAAATTGGCTTCCTCTGCCTTCCTTTTCAGAGGTGTTGAACGGGTTCCAGGCTGCTCACAAGCAAGAGGAGCGGAGGAATCTTTTTCTGATCTGTTAAAAGCTATTTCTCTTTTGACATTGGTATTGTTAGATCTCTTCATAGTGGGCTGAGAAAGACGAGAGGCCTCTGGAGAAGCAAAGCCTGGCATTCCGGGAGACAAAACAGGAGGGGATGTAATAGGTGCAGCAGAAACTCCCGCAAATCGCAGAGATTTCTTACTGATAGGGCTCTTTATATTAGTTTTCAGTATGGATTTAACAATTGGTGTTTTGACAGCAGAGGACACATCAGAAACTGTTTTCAAAGCAACAGAACGACGAGTAACCCTTGGTGTTACAGGGGAGAAATAACCCTTTGATATAGGCGTGTTTGGATTCTCGGACTCTGACGCTGTTTTGCAAGGTGTGCGGGACACATCAGAAGTTGTTTTCAAGGCAACAGAACGACGAGTAACCTTTCAAATCTGGGACTTGCTCCGGCACAGGGAATGGTGGGTTCGCAGATGGTTCAGCTGTGAAGTTCCTCTGAGAAAACCGCCTCTGGAAATTTTTGGGTAAAAGTGAGGACATCATAGAGGGTTGAGGGTCTTCTTGATGAGGGGCAGGCGGATCAGAAGAAACACCTCTTGCTGGGGAAGGACTTTTACATATCACTGGAGGAAGTAGAGAGCAGCCTGGGGAGGTTAGCTGACATTTTCTATTGAAGGGCTCTGGCAGGATTGCCTCCGGAACATCATCTCCCTGAAATGCAATCGATGAAGCCCACCATGTACATACCCAGTTAAAACTCATAATATTGAAGGATTTTAAGGAATAATAATAATAATAATAATACAGGATAGCTGGAGCAGACTCACATTGGGATGAGCCTTGACGAATTCCATTAGACGGGTACGAAATGCTTTTCGCAAACCCAATGTATTGTTGGCTTTGGAGACCTTGCTCTTGCCACTTAGCACTGCATCATGCAAGACAGTGATTTTCAATTCTGGTTTCATGCACAGCGTCTCCTCATCATGTGTCATGATCTTCTCCAGCAAAAGCCCTTCGGGCAAAATGTGCTTCATTTGTGCCACATGGTTATACATAAATCTCCTGCAACCAGAATTAGGGTTTACTATTAATTCCCAAACGGTGATGAAAATATCTTTTACTATGCCTGTGAAAATTTACCTTAAAAGTCTGAGCATTCATTCTATGACTACAATCGGCCAATCTTTAGATCCTGGATAGAGAAGAAGTTCTATGTCTACTAATGTTATCAAGCTCTATGCATTGTAGGTCTGAGAGGAGAACGGAAACCAGTCTCTGGTTTATACATACTTGTGGGTCATCGATTCAACTTGGGGGCAGATATTGCAGAAGCTACTGTTTCCCTTACGAAGCCGAAGCAATTTGATGGCAGACTCCATGGAATTGAAAAGCTCTGCCAGCATTTCATATCTATAACACCCACACATAAATGCGTGAGTTTATCAAACACCCAGAAAATCAGATTGTAGAAATATAGTGACAGATATATGCTTACTTGTCTGGAAGACTGAAATCTGTAGTCTTCGGAGCTTTGGGCGGGGCAAAAATGGATTTTTGACGCAGATTTCTTTTGGGACGAGCTGTGGAATCGTTTGAGCTCTGTAATAGTTTTCTGGTTTGATTTGCGACCTCCTTGACAGACATAGCAACTCCCCTGTTTTTAACTCTTGAAGAAGAGTTTTCACTGCATTTTTTCTCGGGCGTGGGAGCACCCAACAACAACGATGGAGTTCTGCCCGTGGCCTTCTCTGATCTTCCATCGATTTGTTTTTTGAGAGATTTGCTGATACGGACCGGCTTCTTGCAAGGGAACCCTAAAACCGCTTGATCCTTTTTCTGGTTAAGAGATCTTTGGGAGGAAGAGGAAGATGTGGATCTGCCCCTGCCCGTGCCTGTGCATGTGCCTTTCCCTCTGCCTGTGCCTTCCCCTTGCTGTCTCCTGCCTCCTGTACCGTCCATCGTTATCGCTGTTTCTTTGTTTCGCCGAGAAATCCACAGCGTCCTCAGTCAGGGAATGCCATGGCCTAAACATCGCTTGGAAATCGAAACAGGAAACGGAAACCCGGAAGTTCTAGGCACTGAGAATAAACAGAAGCCCGCAGAATATGGATGCCAGGTGTCAACCTGAGATTGAAAAGGACGACGAAAGTCTGTTTCAATAGGAAGGCCTATCGGCCTAATAATTGACATTGTCTCGTATAAAAAGTTATTTAGGTTTAAGATTACTAAATAATTACATGAAGCTATTTAGGTTTAAGATTACTAAAAAATCACATTAGATTTAATAACTCATAAAACAATTTTGCAATACTTTTATTTAGCACATTAATAACTACACAAAAATGATTAAAAAATTATTTATATTTAAAGTTGTCAAATAATTTTATTTATAAATATGTTTATTTTAAAATAAATTTTGAAATTTTTAATTTAATTATTAATAATTAATAAATGATAAGACTTAATTTCTATATAAAATATATTTTTAATAATAATCAATGATAAAAAATTCAGATTTATTTAAAAAATAATTATGATTTTTTTTTAAACTTTTCAATACAGTTTTAAAAAAATTATTAAATTAATACACATCCACAATTAACCGTCAGTGGTATTAGGAGGTCAGTAACCAGCTATCCTGTTTATCCTCCCCTTACCGCTATTTGCCGATGGACGCTTGGAAAAATCGGACGAGGCACGCGTGACTAGCAAATAAAAAATCCAGAAAAATTGCCACATCACGCACTCAAGTTAACCGACCAGAATGGAGCTACAGGACCACGTATTTGCTTGCTCAATATGGCAAACCCCTTCCAGTCGCCACGTGTTAAAAGAAAATATTACTCCCGTGTTTTCGACGTGACCTGTCTACCACTGATATTTATTTATTTTTATGTATTTAACGGTGTAGGGCGGCTCGCTAAGATAAGTCGTTGGGCTGATCACAACTAATGCTCTGGGAAGTTTTTATATATTAAGGTTACACGGATTCTGAGCTCTGTACCAGTTCTTTTGTTTTTGTTTTTTAAGGTTTCCGTTGCTGGGAGGGGTTCTAAGATTCCACGAAGAGAAAATCAAATATCCTCAGAGTTTGCCATTTCGGTTCAGATTTCAATATCTTCTTATAAACCCCTCTTAATTTCAAAATATCCCTTAGTTTAACGGCATCGAAGTCATCACCATGGGATGGTCTAGGGCGAGTGCAGTGAACGCATTTTTGGACACTGTAAATCTGGTAAGTTCTTGCATTTCTCTGGCTGAATATGAGAAAAATTCCTTTATTAAATCTTGCAATACTATTTGTTTACTCTGAACATATTTTATCTGTCATTGGTTTGCTTTAAAGTCTTGATAATGCTAGAATTAAATTAGGTTTCCTATATCAGAACTCGATTCTGGTTTTCATTTGTTTCTGTAATCGCATTTGTCGGGATTGTGCAAATTAGTGATCATTAATTCTACAATATTTGGTCAATTCTCGGGGTAAATATGATCCTTGACTTGATTAGGGTTAGATTATTGCTCTTTTTCGAGTTTTTATGAATCCTTTTGGGGTTTCTATGAAATTCTTTTGCGTTACTGTAATTCTGCAATATTTGGTTAATCCTGCGGGCAAATATTATCCTTGACTTGATTAGGGTTAGATTATTGTTCTTGTTTGAGTTTCTATTAATTCTTTTGGGACTTCTATGAATTTTTTTCGCGTTACAAAGAGCACATCGAAATGAGTCGAGAGCGCTTGATGAGCTTTTGATAAAGGTCTTCAGGATCATAAAGCTTTTGATAATTCTCTCGCTGTATCTCACCAGTTAGTAGGGCTTTCTTCGTTCTTCTTCAGCTTCATCTTTAGGGCTATATGTCGTGATGCAAGACTGGTCTGGGTCTAATTTTGGTAGTCCAGAATTACTTTTAAATCCTGATAAATATTACAGGAGTGTAAAGTATTTAATTTTTAAGTACTATGGTAAACAATTGGAATCAGAGATTTTAAGATATAATTTCTAAATTATATTTTATCGGCATTATAAATTTTAGTAAGTTAATTTCAGATTTATTAACATTGAAAGAGATTGATTTATAAAACATGGAAGGAAAAGAGATCGAACAAAATTGATTTTTTTATATCTTATGGATATTGAAGTAGAATTTGACACTTTTTAATTGATAGATGGATCTTTATTGAAGTTGAATAGGATTTTTAGGCTCACGATTAGTATTTTTCGGCTCATGATTAGAAGAGAGAAGAGACCAGGCTAGTCTGGCAGAAACAACAAATTGCTCATATATTTATTAAGTACGGAACAAGATTTTGTTGCAATTTGCATATTGAAAGTTTTATCCTAAATACGATCATTAAGCATGACAACCAACTGAATGACTGAATTCTGGTGGTGATGAGTTACAGGGGATTTTAGCCTAGTACAGAAAAGGGAAAATGTTTTAGACATATTTTGCTAAATTACTTCGTGTTGTGACATTGCAGTGTAAATTGGAGGAGGAGAGAAAGCAGGCAGAACCAGAGAGCACCGAATTCATATCAGCTCTCGCAGCGGGCATGACTGCACAGCTTATTGTAGAGGCATCTTCAAGCGCAGCACCAAGGTCTACGATAGGCCTAGCAGCAGCAGCTCGGCAGACTGGTGGCCGCCTCGTCTGCATTCTGCCTGCAAAGGCGGGCGTTGACACGGTGGCGGAGACCATGAAGGATCTGGGGTTGGAACATACAACTGACTTCGTCATCGGCAACGCCATGGAGTTGCTTCCTGAGTACAAGAATGTAGATTTCGCTTGCATTGATAGCAGGCTCACTGAAGATTACCAGGATTTGTTTAGGGTTTTGAATCTAAATCCCTCTCGAGCGGTGGTGGTTGCCAACAATGTGTTTGATAGGAAGCCCACAAATGCGTATGCCAAGACGTTGAAGAAGAAGGCCGGTGCCAAAACTGTTACTCTCCCAATTGGCAAAGGCATAGAGGTGACCAGAATCGGTACGGATTATAACAATCACTCCTCCCCTCATACACAACAGGAAGTGGACATGGATATAGACGTCATGGGTATGATTCCCAAGAGGAAATGCTGTACTGCTAATAGAAATGTGAAAAGTACAAGTTGCAGAGGCAAGAAGGGCAGATGGATTGTGCAGGTAGACGAACGAACGGGCGAAGAACATGTATTCAGGGTTATGCAAACACAGACCCTATAACCCTTACAATAAACCTGCAATGAACCTTTCAAATGTTAATCCGAACTAAGCCTCCAAAATTGACATGACTTGTATTTGTGTTTGTGAATAGTTGTAAAGTTGTGAATCATAATGTAATAAAGTTGTTGATTTGTTAATACAAATAATTTTGAGTGAATCGTGAATTTGCAGAATTGATGGACAATTATGATTACCAGTAAGTACTATTCAGCGTAGTTATACCACGTTCGAATTTGGATTTAATTTGGTAAAAAAAATTAGACTCTTTAAAAACCAATAACCAATGTCGGAAAATTCAGGAGTACACATTTTACATATTTTATTTTTCCTTTCTTGGGGAAGTGGAAAAGAAAAATCCTGAATTTTCCGGATTGATCCTTAGTGTCTAAAATGTTAACGTTTTCAGTTTAAAATAGTCCGAAAATGCTGAAAATTTTCAGATGTATCAAATTTGTTAATATATCAAATGTGTTAATATTAAGTAATGGATAAAAATATAAAATGCTGAAAATTTTCAGATGTATAAATTTGTTAATATATCAAATGTGTTAATATTAAGTAATGGATAAAAATATAAAATAAAGTTTATTTTTAATATATATTACATAAGGGATAAAAATATAAAATAAAATCTCAAAGAATCGCATATGAAAATTAAATGTGAAGTGATCCCTACATATTTTTGAAATATTAAATAAATTCATATAAAACTAAAATTATGTAGCTATTTGGAAACCATTTAACTATATAATATACATTTATTCAACAATAATATCAACCAATTAATTTTTTTGAGATGTGGTCGATTAAAAATGAATTCCTATAATCAGCACCAACCCTCACGATTTCAGTGAGCAGGGACTTAGTAGTCGCAATATATGGTGGTGTAGTAATCGCATTTTTTTTTATGGTTAACCTGTCTGCAATTTAAATAGACATAATGCTTAAAAACATATATTTCCCCCAATTTTTTATTTATTTATTTTTTTAATAATGTTTAAATATATATATATATATATATATATATAATTGACCAATCTAGACTTTTAAAGAACATATTTTCATTTACGAAGAAAAAAGGTTAAAATTTTATGTTTTCTCCCTTAAAGAAATTAAAAGTTAAAATTAAAAATAAAATAAAATAAAATATATATGTGTTTAAGAGCATATTTTTTCTTCTAAAATTAAAAGTTGAAATGTAAAAGAGAATAAAATATGTATTACATAAACCTTGACCATTAAAGAACTTTCATAATGAATTAAACAATTTTTTTAAAGTAGAAATCACAATAAAAAAAACTACATAAAATTGGCTGAGCTGCCACTTCTAAATTGAATTCTTATCTTTATTATTTTATTTTATTTAAACAACTGTCGGCCACTTCTAAATTGAATTCTTATCATTATTATTTTATTTTATTTAAACAACTGTCCGCCACTTCTAAATTGAATTCTTATCTTTATTATTTTATTTTATTTAAACAACTATATTAATATATTATATTGATAAAATAAAATCCAACAGTTTTGAGATGGAGATTTACCATAAATTTCCATTTATGGTCAGCATTTCAAGTTCCTTCACTCTGAAGGAATGGTGAGAGTCCACGTCAGACACATCCACAATTAACACTCACTGGTATTAGGAGGTCAGTAACCAACTATCCTGTTTATCCTCCCGTTACCGGTATTTACCGATGGGTGAGTAGAACAATCGGACGCGGCAGGCCTCACTGGCAAAAAGAAAAACCAAAAAAATTGCCACATCACACAGGCAAGATAACTTCCTCGTAACTAAGAACCGACCAGAAAGATATTTGCGAAACTTCAAGGATAAAAGGAAACTAGCTAAACTTCAAGATAACTTCCATGTAGAAAAGGAGCCGCAGGACCACGTATTTGCTTTCTCATTACGGCAGGCCCTTACTAATAGCCACGTGTTAAAAGAAACCATGATATTTTTATTCTAATTTTATTTTAAGTGTCGTTTAAAGAGCTTACAACTTAGCTTAAAAAATAATGGAAATTTTGATAAATTTATGAGAAAATTTTGCAAGAATTTTTGAAAATTTAGGTTGTTTAATTTGAGGATTTTGGTTGATCGAAGGGTTTTTATAGTGATAAATCCATTTCCACCATAAAAAAAATAAACACCTCAGTATTTTGATTTTTTGAAATTTATTTTATCAGATTCTCAGCCAAAAGTCGGAGTCATCTATGAAGGCAGAGGAATCTCAGTCAAAAATCGGAGTCATCTATAGAAGCAGAGGAATTGCCCGGACGGCCAAAAGTGGTCGGAATCCAAGCAAAAAAAAAAATTCTTGCAGTAGCAGTGTTTGAATGATGTTTTTGATAGTAGAAATAGATTCAACACTATCAAAAAACCTTAAAAAACCCAAAATATTAAAATTTGACAGGTATAATCTGTATTTAAAAAAATTTCTCGCCAAATTTTATCAAAATATAACGGGAATTTCTATGATTTTTACGGCAAAGAAACAGTGTCGTTACACTACCGCCCAAAAATCTAACCCAGGGATTGGTAGACAACTCCCTTTTTATATGTTTAACGGTATAGGGCGGCTCCTCTGCTTTGGCATGCTTATTTTATTTCTCCTCTTTATGTTTCATTTCTACTCTATATTTTATTATGTCTGTCTGTCACGATGCATTTAATTTGGTATTTTTAGTTGTATTTTAGTGAAATCTCCCAAAAATGGTAGGGATTCGGTCCATGATCATTTATCTGTTCGGTGTCTTTTTAAAGCAGTGCAATGCCACGTTTTTTAAATTATCGTGTGCGTAACATTACTTCATCGCCCTGATTTGAAGGACATGCTAAATTCTCCTCTTTGTATCTTTTGTTTTGTTCTTTCTCTGGATTCTAGATAAACGTATTGACGTGCCTCACAACTTATAAGATAAGTCCTTGGGCTTATCGCAACTAATACTCTAGCAAGTTTTTTATATTAAGGTTACAGGGATTTTATACTCTTTACTAGATTTTTAAAGTTTCAATTGTTAAAATAAGCTAATCACTCCCGCATGAGGAATTGGCTAAAATTAGAGAGCTAGTTAACTGAGTGTTGAGTGTTGATTCAAGTCCAGTTAAGTGATATAAGACTTTTAGTGTGTGGTTGCATGTCAAGATATTTTAGCCGAGTCGCTAGTAGAATAGGTTAAATACTCTTCACTGGGTTCATTGTAAGAATCAAGTTTTGTGTGATCAGTAGAAGAGCCACAACTCGTGTGTTTTGGGTGAATTTTATGTTTTAGCTTTTCTGCCTTTCCAACAAATTGGTATCAGAGTTAAGGAAGGATCACAAGATTCGAGGTGCTTGCAGAGCTAGTGAGAAAAAGGCTGACGATTCTTTAAAAAATATTTACGTTGCAAATTTGTCGAACTGTTAAAAAGGGCCCAAATTTCGCACTCCATTAATACAAAAAAGGCGCAATTTTCATGATGTCTTATGGGATACTTTGGCGACAAACTATAAAGGTATGGCCAAAGTCAATAATGTTAAGTTGCACAATACTAGGAGAGATTTTGAAAGTCTACTGATGAAGGAGATAGATGACATCGATTCTTTCATGAATCGGGTCATAACTATCGTAAATCAGTGAAAGATTTATGGTAAAGAAATTAAAGATCAAACAATGGTTGAGAAGGTCCTCAAATATTTTTCTACCAAATTTGATGTTGCGGTAGCTGCCATAGAAGAAGCCAAATATTTGGCATCATTCACAGTTGATCAGTTGATGGGATCATTTCTATCACATGAGGCAAGGATAGACATAAATAAGTATTCCACTTTAGAGACCGCTTTCAAAAGTCAGGTTTCTATTTCAAAAGATAGAGGTCGAGTCAGAAGTAAATCGAGAGGGAGAAGACAAGGCAAAAGATATGGTGGTCAGAGAGATGGCCAAGAAGAGCATGAACATGAAAGTGGAAGCAACTATAGAAGCTTCAACAATATTCAAAGAGTTGAAAAATCAAAGGTGAGATGTTATTGTTGCATTAAATTTGGTCACTATGCTCGTGATTGCAGGAAAAAGATAGTTGATCAAGGGAACAATAGAACTAATGTCACTACAGAGAGTAATAACTCCCTGTTGCTAGCTTTCCATACCATGCTTGAACCTTCTGCTAGTGTGTGGTTGTTAGACAGTGGTTGAAGTAACCACATGATAGGCAACAATAATTTTGTGCAAATTTCGATCAATCTATGAAAATAGAGGTAAAGTTGGGCACTGACAAGACTATGGATGTAGATGGCAAAGGAGTGGTCAACATTATGACCAAACAGGGGGAGTCAAAGACAATCTCAGAGGTATATTATGTTCCTAGTCTCAAATATAATTTGATAAGTGTTGGTCAATTGACAAAGAAATGATACATAGTTATCTTTCAAGGTCAATAATGTGTTATATATGAAAAGCCCCCATGTAAGCAACTGATAGTTGATGCAGGAGCATCTAACCCCCTCTTAATCAAAGAGGAATCTGAAGCGGAGAAAAGAGAGGACAACGTGGACCATGGACCAAAACAGGGGAAAAATATGTTTTAAAACATATTTAAAAAACAGATTTAAAGGATGGATTGGATAAGTCTCTCGAAAACTTGTTACTATTGTTATTCACCATGTGTTGTATGCATGCATGTAATGAGAGATTTAAGGGCTTTTTGTAGAGGGTTGATCAGATCCTTCATAGTGATCCGATCCAACACTTCTTATATATATATATATATATATATATATATATATATATATATATATATATATATATATATATATATATGAACCCGCGTGTTCAGGGAGATAGAGGTAATAGATAGAGGAGAGAGCAGTAGATAGAAAAAATGTAGCCAGAGGAGAACCCGTCCTAAGGCTGCAATGCCTTAGTTTTGTAACCGTTCTGTATATAATGATAAAATGCACATTAGTGTTGAATTGTGCTTGTGTTTATGCCTTTGTTCAGTTATATTATATATATTTGTGCGAGTTAAAATCCCAATTGTGAATGCATGCTGATCGACCATCGACCACTATAGGGTCGATGGCGATCCATTGAATAGTGAGATATTGTTATATGAGATTGTGGCAGAACTGCGTTTAACGCAAAAATTCTTCAAATGGCAAATAAACTTAAGTAAAGGAGGAAGCGATGGAAATGCACAACGACTATTGGATCTTATGGATCAACGGTCCAGATTCCTTATCGCATCGGCAACAAAGTATTATCGCATCGGGGAATTGGCAGAACTCTTTATGAGTTATCGGAACCGGCCGAAGTGTGATTGCGAGTGTGATGTTGCGATTACACCACAGTCGTCGGATCTGGAGTCAGATCGACGACCTAGAAGAAATCGGTGATCGCAATCGGGGAGGTTAATGGAACAGTGCGATATCACAAATGTGGAAACGCCGATGGCCGATGAGTGACATGGCAATATCGCCAATAGACTGATCGGGCAATCAACGATCGAGAGTTGTGGTAATCAGCGATCGGGGGTTATGGTGATTGGTGATTGGAGCGATTGCTATCGGAGATCGGAGGATGGAGTGGCGCGGCTAATTTGTAACACTGCGGACCCATCGATAATTATTAAAGCAGTTATATAATGTTTGAAGTCTGATAGGTGTTCCAGAACGGGGTTTTTATGTTTCCCCGTGTATTATGAAATCTGTGCAGCCGAAGGGTTAAGGCTTAATGCCTATATGCTAGTGTCCCGATATATGTATTGATCAGGGTTTTAAGGCTTAAAAGCTTAATTTAATCTCCCGATATGGTGGGAAAGACTCGATAGTGTAATAAGGCTCCGATATATGTTAATGGTCCGATATATGAAAGCTCCAATAAAGTAGTAAGTCCATGGTTTCAAAGGCTTATAGCCTCAATACGCTTCCGATAGGCTTTGTGGGCCCATAACCCATAAGCCTCAAGATTGATTTATTTGGAAAATGGGATTTTGATTAACCCCCAATTTCTCATTCCCATCATTAGTGAAGGTGAAGATGACGATGAACACACTCTTTCCTCTAATTATGAATTCCAGTGATCAAGCCAGTTCTTTTATAGTTGCATGTTCTGATGATTATTGGTTATGGCACTTTCAGTTTGGACACTTGCACTTTTCTGGTTTAAGGTTGTTGCAGCAGAAACAGATGGTCAAAGGATTACCTCTCATCAAATAACCTACTAGTACTTGTGAGTGTTGCATCTTGGAAAAGCAACACCGTGAAATTTTTCCAAAGGGAGTTGCATACAGAGCAAAGCAACCTCTTGAGCTAGTGCATATAGACTTGTGTGGACCTATGAGGACACGGTCGATTGGTGGAAGTTGTTACTTCCTCACTTTTATTGATGATTATAGCAAAAAGACTTGGATTTACTTCTTGAAGTAGAACTCTGAAACTTTTGCAAAGTTCAAAAAATTCAAAGCCTTAGCAGAGAACCAAAGTGATTGACAAATCAAGGTATTGAGGTCAGATCATGGTGGAGAATATGATTCAAAGGCATTCCATGATTACTGCAAACAACATGGAATCAAAAGAAAGTTTACAACCAGGTACACGCTGCAGCAAAATGGTGTAGCAGAGAGAAAGAACATGACAATTATGAACATGGTAAGAAGCATGTTAAAAGAAACTTGTCTAGTGAGTATTGGGCAGAAGTAGTTGCATGTGCTATTTATGTGATCAACAGATCTCCTACAAAGAGTGTGATGAACAGAGTAATAGAACAAACATGGTCAGGTATGTCTTGCAGCGTATCTCATCTCAGAGTATTTGGATGTGTATCTTATGCACATGTGCCTAAATAACGAAGAGGCAAATTGGATGATAAAAGTGAAAAATGCATATTTACTAGTTATAGTGAGCAATCAAAAGCTTATAAATTGTATAACCCTGTCACCAAGAAGACCATAATTAGCAGAGATGTTGTGTTTAAAGAACAAGAGTCATGGAATGGTAGTATAGACAAAACAGTTGATGCACAAGTGTCACTGATGGAAGAAGATGATGTAGCAGAAAAGGAGCAACAAGAATCATAGGTGAAGACACCAAACAAAGACACACCAACAAGGACTCCAAGATTTTTTGAGCAGCATGGATCTTCAATCAGATCAACAAATCAATGTTCTCCTAAGAATCAATCAGGTGATGAATCAAGCAATGGTAAGAGAAATATGAGAAGTCTGAAAGATATTTATGATGATTTGGATGTTATTTCAAATTTTGCATTGTTGTCATTCCAACCTTCTTCGTTTGAAGAAAAAATCAAAGATGAAAATTGGGTGCAAGCCATGGATGAAGAAATTGAAGCTATTGAAAAGAATGATACATGGGATTTGATTGATTTACCAAAGGACAAAAATCTCACTGGTGTGAAGTGGGTGTACAAGACAAAGTTGAATATGAAAGGTGAAATTGACAAATTTAAATCGAGACTTGGAGCAAAAGGATTCTCGCATCAACTAGGAATAGACTTTGGAGAAATGTTTGCTCTGATAGCCAAATTAGATACTGTAAGAGCAGTTCTAGCCACAACAACTCAGAACAAGTGGAAAGTATATTAGATGGATGTGAAATCAGCCTTCTTGAATGGAATTCTACAAGAAGAAATTTATGTGCAACAACCTCTAGGTTATGAAGTTGAAGGTAACGAAGATAAAGTTTACAAGTTGAAGAAGGCGCTATATGGACTCAAGCAAGCACCTAGATCTTGGTATAGTAGAATTGAAAACTACATGATTAAGAATGGATTTTGCAGAAGCAACATTGAGCCTACCTTGTACACAAAGGTAAATGAGCATGGACAAATTTAGTTAGTTTGTTTATATGTTGATGACATGATTTTTATAGGTGATATAAATTGAGATGACAAATCTTGGTCTCATAAAATATTTTCTTGGCATAGAAGTTGAGCAATCTGAAAAATGAATTTTTATTTGTCAAAACAAATATGCCAAAGATTTGTTGAAAAGATTCAGGATGTAAAATTACAAACCTATCCCTACACCAGCTGCAACAGGTAGAAAGTTAAGCAAGGATGATGAAGGATCAAATGTCAATCCAGCTCTATTCAAAAGATTGGTTGGCAGCCTCATGTATCTCACAACTACAAGACTAGATATCATGCAAGGAGTGAGTTTGATTTCCAGATTTAGGGAGACTCCAAATGACACACATTGGAGTGCAGGAAAAATAATTCTGATATACATAACAGGAACTAGAGATTGTGGTGTATGCAAACACGGAAAAGAAGGATTTGATTGGATACATAGATAGTGATTTTGCAGGAAGTTTGGATGATAGGAAGAGAAATTCTGGTTTTTTGTTCCATATTGGTTTAGGTGTGATTTCATGGGCATCTAAGAAGCAACCCATTGTGACACTTTCGTCAGTAGAAGTAGAATATGTAGCAGCAACATAAGCAACATGTCAAGCAGTGTAGTTAAGATGAGTATTTAATGGACTCAAGAAGAAACAACAAGGATCAACAACAATTTACTATGACAACACCTCAGTGATTGCACTATCCAAGAATAGGGTGTTTCATCAAAAGAGAAAGATTATTGATACTAGATATCACTTTATTAGAGAACTTGTGAGCAATGGAGAAGTTCACTTGAAGCCTTGTAAATGCAGAAATCAATTGGTTGATATATTTAGTAAGTCATTAGAAAAAGATATGTTTGAGTTTCATAGAAGAAACTTGGGTGTTGTAAGCCTCGTTGAGACATAGACCAATACACGTTTTGAGTTGTTATGAGTTAGTCTTAGTTTAGCGGTCGTAATTAAGGGGGAGTGTTAAAATAAGCTAATTACTCCCGCATGAAGAGTTGGCTAAAATTGGAGAGTCAGTTAACTAAGTGTTGAGTGTTGAAGTGCTGAGTGTTGATTCAAGTCGAGTTAAGTGATAGATGAATTTTAGTGTGTGGTTGCATGTCAAGATATTTTAGGCGAGTCGCTAGTAGAAAAGGTTAAATACCCTTCACCAGGTTCATTGTAAGAATCAAGTTTTGTGTGATCAATAAAAGATCCGTAGCTCGTGTGTTTTGGGTGAATTTTATGTTTTAGCTTGTCTTCCTTTCCAACATCTGTTGCTACCAGGGGTTCTATGTTTTCATAAAATGAAAATGAAATATCTTCAGAGTTTTCCATTTGGGTTCAGATTTCAATATCTTCTTATAAATTCCTCTTAATTTCAAAATATCCTTTAGTTTTGAGGTAGGAAAATGGCATCGAAGTCATCACCATGGGATAATATCAGGCGAGTGCAGTGAACACATTTTTGGACACTATAAATCTGATAAGTTCTTGCATTTCTCTCGATGAATATGAAACAATTTCCTTTATTAACTCTCGCAATACTATCTGTTTACTTTGAACATATTTTATTTTCCATTGGTTAGGTTTAAAATATTGTTAATGCTAGAATTAAATCAAGTTTCATATACCAGAACTTGATTCCAGTTTTATTTTGTTTATGTAATTACATTTGTCGGGATTGTGCAAATTAATGAGGATTAATTTTGCACTATTTGGTAATCCTCGAGGCAAATATGATCCTTAACTTGATTAGGGTTAGATTATTGCCCTTTTTTGAGCTTCTATGAATTCTCTAGGGATTTCTATGAAATTATTTTGCGTTACAATAATTCTACAATATTTGGTTAATCCTCTGGGTAAATATGATTCTTGACTTGATTAGAGTTAGATTATTGCTTTTTTTTTTAAGTTTCTATAAATTATTTTGGAGTTTCTATGAATTCTTTTTGGGTTTCCATGAAATTCTTTTGCACTACCATAATTCCGCAATATCTGGTTAATCCTCGGGGCAAATATGATCATTGGCTTAATTAGGGTTAGATTATTGCTTTTTCTAAAGGTTAGAGTTTCTATGAATTCTTTTGGAGTTTTTCTGATTTCTTTTTGCTTTACAAAGAGAACATCGAAATGAGTTGAGAGCAATGGATGGAAATGGCCACAGTTAAAATGAAGCTATTAAAGATATAAAGCTTTTGATAATTTTCTCGTCGTATCTCAAGAGCCAGGTTGGTTTTATCGGTAAGGTTTTCTTGATTCTTCTTTAGCTTCATCTTTAGGGCTGTATGTTTTAGTTTTCATGGGTTTATTGCATTTGACATGAGGAGGTCATGATGAAAGGCTTATATGGGTATAATTTTGATAGTCCGTAATTACTTTTAAATTGTGATAAATATTAGAGGAGTGTAAAGTATTTAATTTCCAGATATTTTATGGTAAATAACCGGAATTAGGGATTTTAGGATATAATTTTTAAATTGATTTTTATTCGTATTTATAAATTATAATAAGTTAAGTTAAGATTTATGGAGACTCCAAAAGACACACATTGGAGTGTAGGAAAAAGAATTATGGGATACATAATAGGAACTAGAGATTGTGGCATAATGTCTGCAAACACAGAAAATAAGGATTTGATTGGATACATAGATAGTGATTTTGTAGGAAGTTTGGATGATAGGAAGAACCCTTCTAGTTTTTTGTTCCATCTTGGTTAAGGTGTGATTTCATGGGCATATAAGAAGAAACCCATTGTGACACTTTCATCAGCAGAAGCAGAATATGTAGCAGCAACATAAGCAGCATGTCAATCAGTCTGGTTAAGAAGAGTATTTGATGGACTCAAGCATAAACAACAAGGATCAACAACAATTTACTGTGACAACACCTCAGCAATTGCACTATCTATGGATAGTGTGTTTCATCAAAAGAGCAAGAATATTGATACTAGATATCACTTTATTAGAGAACTTGTGAGCAATGGAGAAGTTCACTTCAAGCCTTATAAATCTAGTGATCAATTGGTTGATATATTTAGTAACTCATTAACAAAATGTGTGTTTGAGTTTCATAGAAGAAACTTGGGTGTTGTAAACCTCGCTGAGACATAGACCAATAGGCATTTTGAGTTGTTATGAGTTAGTCTTAGTTTAGCGGTCATAATTAAGGAGGACTATTAAAATAAGCTAATTACTCTCGCATGAGGAGTTCGCTAAAATTAGAGAGTCAGTTAACTGAGTGTTGAGTGTTGAAGTTCTGAGTGTTGAGTCAAGTTGAGTTAAGTGATAGATGACTTTTAGTGTGTGGTTGCATGTCAAGATATTTTAGGCGAGTCGCTAGTCGAAAAGGTCAAATACCCTTCATCGGGTTCATTGTAAGAATCAAGTTTTGTGTGATCAATAGAAGATCCACAACTCATGTGTTTTGGGTGAATTTTAGGTTTTAGCTTATCTTCCTTTCCAACATCCATTGCTGCCAGGGGTTCTAAGCTTTCATAAACAGAAAATGAAATATCTTCAGAGTTTTCCATTTGGGTTCAAATTTCAATATTTTCTTATAAACCCCTCATAATTTCAAAATATGCTTTAGTTTTGAGGTAGGAAAACAACATCAAAGTCATCACCATGGGATAATCTCGGGCGAGTGCAGTGAACACATTTTTGGACAATGTAAATCTAGTAATTTCTTGCATTTCTCTCGCTGAATATGAGACAATTTCCTTTATTAACCCTACTATCGGTTTACTCTGAAGATATTTTATTTTCCATTGGTTAGGTTTAAAATCTTGTTAATGCTAGAATTAAATCAAGTTTACTATGCTAGAACTTGATTCCAGTATTCTTTTGTTTATGTAATTACATTTGTTAGGATTGTGCAAATTAATAATGATTAATTCTGCACTATTTGGTAATCCTCGAGGTAAATATTATCCTTGACTTAATTAGAGTTAGATTATTGCTCTTTTTTGAGTTTCTATGAATTCTTTAGGGATTTCTATGAAATTCTTTTGCATTACAATAATTATGCAATATTTGGCTAATCCTCTAGGTAAATATGATTCTCGACTTGATTAGAGTTAGATTATTGCTTTTTTTAAGTTTCTATAAATTCTTTTGGAGTTTCTATGAATTCTTTTTGGGTTTCCATGAAATTCTTTTGCATTACCATAATTTTGCAATATCTGGTCGATCCTCAGGGAAAATATGATCCTTGACTTAATTAGGGTAAGATTATTGCTTTTTTCGAGGGTTAGAGTTTCTATGAATTCTTTTGTAGTTTTTATGTTTTTTTTGCTTTACAAAGAGCACATAAAAATGAGTTGAGAGCAATGGATGGAAAGGGCCACAGTTAAAATGAAGCTATTAAAGATATAAATATTTTGATAATTTTCTCGTTGTATCTTGGGAATCGGGATGGTTTTATTAGTAAGGTTTTCTTCATTCTTCTTCAGCTTCATCTTTAGGGCTGTATGTTTTATTTTTTATGGGTTTATTGCATTTAAAATGAGGATGTCATGATGAAAGGCTTATATGGGTCTAATTTTGGTAGTCCGGAATTACTTTTAAATTGTCATAAATATTACAGGTGTGCAAAGTATTTAATTTCTAGTTATTATGGTAAATAACTGGAATTAGGGATTTTAGGATATAATTTTTAAATTGATTTTTATTTGTATTTATAAATTATAATAAGTGAATTTTAGATTTATTAACCTTATAGAGATGATTTATAAAACATGAAAAGAAAAGAGATCGAACTAAATTGAATTTTTATAAATTCATTTGTTCTAGACATCTTATGGATATTGATGTATAATTTGACACTTTAATTGAAACATCTTTATTGAGGTGAATAGGATTTTTAGGCTCTTGATTGGAAGGGACCAAGATAGTTTGGCAGAAACAATGATTTTCTTAGATATTTATTAAATACGGAACAAGATTTTATTGCAATTTGCATATTGAATGTGTTATCCTAAATACACTCTGTAAGCAAGTTAACTGATTGACTGAATTCTGATGTTGATGAGTTATAGGGGATTTTAGCCTACTACAGAAAAAGAAAAATGTTTTTAGACATATTTTGCTAAATGACCTTTTGTTATGACATTGCAGTGTAAATTGCAGCAGGAGAGAAAGAAGGTAGAACCGGAGAGCACCGAATTCATATCAGCTCTGGCAGTGGGCATGAATACACAAGTTATTGTAGAGACATCTTCCAGCACAACACCAAGGTCTACTATAGTCCTAGTAGTGGAAGCTCGTCAGACTCATGGCCGCCTCGTCTGCATTTTGCCCATAGAGGCAAACTTTGACACTCTGGCGGAGACAATAAAGGATGTAAGGTTGGAAGATACAACCGACTTCATCATCGACAACACCATGGAGTTGCTCCTTGAGCAGAAGAATGTAGATTTCGCTGTCATTGATAAAAAGCTCACTGAAGATTACCAGGGTTTGTTTACGCTTTTGAATCTAAATCCCTCTCGAGCGGTGGTGGTTTCCAACAATCTATCTGATTGGAAGCCCAGCCAAGATGGTCAAGAGGAAGTCTGGTGCCAGAACTGTTACTCTCTTGATTGGCAAAAGCATAGAGGTGACTCGAATCGATAGTCATTATAACAATCACTCCTCGCCTCATACACAACTAGGAGTGGACATGGATGCCATGGGTATGATTTCCAAGAGGAGATGCTGTGATTATTATAAAAATGTGAAAAATACAACTTCCAGAGGCCACAAGAATGGATAGATTGTGCATGTAGACAAACAGACTGGTGAAGAACATGTATTCAAGGTATGCAAATACAGACCCTAGAACTCTTACAAGAAACCTACAATTAGCCTTTTAGATGTTAATCCGAACTAAGCCTCCAAAGTTGACATGACTTGTATTTTTGTCTGTGAATAGTTGTAAAGTTATGAATGATAATGTAATAATGTTTGAAGGCTAGAGTTGTTAATACAAATAATTTTGTAGTGAACCATGATTTGAACCATGACTTTGTACAACTGGATGGATGAATATGATTACTGGTAAGTACTCCGAAGTTGTTGAGCTAGGCTATTTTATCATTTTGTGGATTTTAAAGCAGTAAGGTTTTATTGAATCTCAGTCCAATACAAAAGCCACTAGTTAATTCGCAATTACTAGCTGAAAATTAATTGAAACTTGTTTTTTTTATGACAAACAAATTTATACAAATATTTATCAATTGTATTCACATCATTTTAATAATTGGGTTTATTAATATTAATAGTTATATAAATTAAAAGGCTAGTAAATGTTTATAGGAATCAATCCATAAACCTCAAAACACTTATTTTATGATGCATTTTATATGGCAAAAATTCAAAAATCATAAAATTTAATTAAATTATAACTTTATTATTATTATTATTATTAAAAATAGTTAATATATATAACCAGAAACAAATTCAAAATGTTGCAGTGAGTTGAGCTCTACAACCCTAGCAGACCTAAAACTCCGCCATGCCCTAAACTAAGCCGTGAACCTAATTTCTTGACTGTTCCAATAGCTCAGCCAGCCTGTGGGTAGTTAGACAAGCCGGGATGACCGAAGAAGTCGGGGGGGGGGGGGGGGGGATATCCCCTCCTATTGAGATGTTTATGCTGGTGATTCCCACCACAAATAAAAAACCCAGCCGTAAGCGCAAGAAACAAACCAGACAAATTGCCTGTCCTCGGGGCGCATTGGTAGGCGCGTAGTAGGGAAAAATGCCTGCCATGTGCAGTAGAGAAACCAAGATTCGTTATCTCGATGAACAAATTGGAAAGATATAGAAGCTTCATGAAGGACCACACGATGATCTGCAAGTTCATAGGAGTGTGGCCGATGGAGAAAGACCTCATCAAGTGGATACAACAAAAATGGCAACCCAAGGGCCATATCGAACTCAAGCTGGGAGCTAGAGGCTTCTTTACGGTAATCTTCTCAAACCTGCAAGATAAAGAAAGAGTATTTGAAAATGGCCCCTATTTCCATTATAATGCTGGTCTGTTCATGCGATATTGGGAGGAATGTTATGACCCTGATAAAGAGAAATTCCTGGCAGCCCTGGTATGGGTAAGACTGTTTGGCCTCCCAATGGACTTCTGGGATCCAGAAATATTAGAGGGCATTGGGAACACGATAGGAAAATTTGTCAAAATAGTAGAAACCACAAAAAGAGGCCGATATACATCCTATGCGAGAATATGTGTATACATGAATATAGCAGAACCCATACCCGAATCAGTAGAGCTAGAATACCATGAGGATGTATGGCAGCAGACCCTAGACTATGAGCATATTCCATTCAGATGCCGAAGGTGCCATGAGTATGGCCATTTATTCAAGGAATGACCATTGAACCAAGAAAAGATGGAGACCAAGGATAAACAACCGAAGACCCAACAGGATGGAAATGAGGGGTTCCAAGAAGTTAAAACTAAGAGGAGGCAACCAAAGAGACTCCATAACCCAGAAAAAGAAAACTAAGCCTAGTCGAGTAGTAAAAAAAATATGAAGCATTACAGGTGGAAGAAGAAGCAGAAAATGAGACCCAACCCATGGATTGGCAGGAAAAAGGAAAAGAGAGCAGTTCCAGTCAAGAAAAACAATACCTAAGCAAAAAGCTCAAATAGACCTCATAAACAAAGATGAATAGGTAGGATTGGAAACCACTATAATGGAAATCAACCCAAGCAAGGGGGAGGAGATTAGTATGGAAGAAGAAGTCCTTAAGAAATTGTTAAATGAATTGAGAAACTTAGATGAAAGATTCATTCCAGAAGACCAAAAGAAACTGTACAAAGATACTTTTCAACAATATCAAGCTAAAAAAGGACAAGGACAGGTCGAGATCGCAGAACAACTGGGAATGCACTAAGGAAACCCCCAGGAGTATCAAAACAAAGAAAAATGTGGGAAGAAAAGAGGCCAAAGAAACCTATAGGAATCAATACAAATAATGGGAGAAATGTTGGTGAACATAGGCAGGGTGGTACCTCTATCAGCAGTATACCAACAACTAAATAAAGTTTCCCAATGATAGTAATATCCTGGAACATAAGAGGCCTAAACAACCAAGGAAAGCAAAGATACTTAGTGGAGCGATTGAAAAAAGAAAAACCACAAATCATGCTTCTCTAAGAAACCAAGATCACATGAGAAAAACTAAAAGAGGTCCTGAGTAAGATGAAACCACGGTATGAGGGAATGACAATATATGCAAAAGGAAGTGCAGGAGGGATAGCAATTTTGTGGAATCTAGCAGAAATAACAACAGACTATTGGATAGGCATGCAACACATCCTCACAGGTTGGTTCCACCTCACAGGAACTAAAGATTGGTTCTTGCTCTCAACAGTTTATGGCCCACACATCCCAATTGAAAAGGAAACCTTCCTACAAAATATAAAGACCCTAAACCAAATGCATGAAGAAAGGTTATGGTTGATAGCAGGTGACTTCAACATGATAACATCGTTAGAAGAGAGAAAAGGAGGAATTAGAAGGGAGGAGCCAGAAATGGAACAATTCAGGGATATCCAAGAACAGCTTCACTTGGTGGATATCCCAACAATTAATGGAAGATATACGTGGAACAATAGATGAGGAGGAAATAGGAAAATTGTGTCTCGCCTTGACAGATTTTTGGCAACAGAAAATCTCATCAGCAAAGATGTTTACTATGAGGCATCCATCCTACCATGCTTGGGCTCAAATCACTAGCTGATTAGATTAGAAGTGGATATGAAACAAGGGAAAACAAAGAGACCTTTCAGGTTTGAAGCCTTTTGGTTAAGGGATCTGACCTTCACTGGAAAATTGAAGGAATGGTGGAAAGAAAGTGAGAAAGAAGGTAGAAACCTAATGCATACTTTCCAACTTCGACTTAAATATCTCAAAGTTAAAATTAAAAAATGGAACAAGGAAGAGTTTGGAACATACAACAGGAACATGAATTGATTTAGGCTCAGATCAGGAAAGTGCAACAACAACTAATTTATGAGGGAAGATCTAGAACCCTAGTAGAGGCAGAAGGACAGCTGATAAATAAATTAGAGGAAAGGAGGCAACAAGAAGAGATCATGTGGAAACAGAAATCAAGAATCCAGTGGTTGAAGGATGGTGAAATGAACTCTAAATTTTTTCACAAAGTGATGATTCAATACAAGCAGCATAACAGGATCTTCTCCCTAGTGGATCAGGAAGGAAATCACTTAATTCAAAAGGAAGATATGCAGAACTTTCTAGTTCACCATTTTCAAAAATTCCTGACTGAACCCAACATAGATAGGTTAGAGAATATATCCAGACTAACTCGACATATTCCCAAATTAGTGAGATGGGAGAAGAACCTGGCCCTCCTAAGGGAAATCTCCAAGTCCAAGGTGGAAGAAGTAATCAAAGGCCTTGCGAAAAAAAGCACCAGGCCTCGACAGGTTCACAGCCGAGTTCTTTCAAGTGACGTGGCCATTCATGGGAGATGATATTGTGGAAATCGTGGAGGAGTCCTGATGCAATAAAAGAATGCATCTGGCCCTGAATTCCACCTTCCTTTCCCTCATTCCCAAAACCGACCACTCAGAAGAACCACAAGGTTTCATACCAATAACACTCTGCAATGTAATATACAAAATCATGGCCACAATCATGGTGAATCGCCTCAAACCTATCCTACTTGGCTTAATCTCTCAAGAATAGACAAGATTTGTCAAAGGGAGACAAATAGTGGATGGAATTGTTACGGCTCAAGAGGCAATACACTCCCTGAAGAGCCAAAAAACTAAAGGGATGTTGGTAAAACTAGATTTATCGAAAGCCTATGACCGCCTGAGCTGGAAGTACTTACAGGGTATACTAAAGGCGTTTGGCTTCGATTCAAGATGGATAAGCTGGATAACGTCGATTATCTCGACCCCGATATTATCAATCCTACTTAATGGGGCTCCCACTGAGGCGTTCAATGAAACTAGGGGGATTAGGCAAGAAGATCTAATGTCCCATTCATGTTCATATTGGCTGTTGAAGGATTAGGAAGGTATGTAAAAGAAACAATACAAAGTGATCGATTTACAAGTCTTAGAATGTGGGGCAATGATTTTCCGTTAACACATCAACAGTTCGTTGATGACATAATGATGTTTGGGCAAGCAACCCTCAAGGAAGCCAAAGGCCTAATGGAAATCCTTAACGACTTCACGAGCGCCTCTGGGATGGAGATCAATAAGGATAAGTCAAACATATTTTTCTTTAATACTACAGCCCCATCTCAAGCCTTCCTAGCAAGAATTATGGGATTCTGAATTGGCAATCTCCCATCGAAGTATTTAGGAATTCCGCTAAGTGTCCACCAAACCAGAGTGGCGAACTGGAAGACTCTGCTGGCGAAAATCCAAGGGAGAATGTAGAACTGGACCTTCAGATCACTGAATATGCCAAGCTGAGTTATACTACTGAAAGCTGTGCTTCAGTCAATTCCGATCTACCAATTATCTAGTCAAGTGGTCCCCAAAACCGTGTGTCAAGGGATGATTGACCTTTAAAAAAAATCTGTGGCAAGGGCCCAAAACAAAAAAAATGGGCCCTGCTATCATGGAACTGGCTCAACAAGCCACTAAAAGAAGGAGGGTTGGGTCTCAGAGACCCGTACATTCTCAACCAGGTCATGGGGGAAAAGCTATGGTGGCAATGGGTTCAAGGAGGAGCAGACCTATGGAAGGAAATATGGGGGAGGAAATATGGAATGCCAAGTTTGATTGAAGGAAGGCTAAGAGTCCAGGAAAACATCAAGGGATCAGCCATATGGAATTTAACATCAGAAAATAGAGAACTGATAAGAACTCATAGCTTCTGGGAAATAAGGGAAGGAGACAAAGAAAATTTTTGGAATGAGGCGTGGCAGTAGAGAGAAAAACTTCACAATAGACCTGATCTAGGGGAATATGTCAATTCACAAATAGCCCTGCAAATCAGATAGTGGAAAACCTCTGGAACTCGAACATAGGAGAATACTGGAGAAAATGGAAGCAGAAACAAGACTGGTCGGGGGCTCCCGAATCCACCCAATGGGAAACTTATGAGAAAGAGATGGAAACTTGAAAAATTGCAATCTCGGAAGGGCCGAATATAATAAGGTGGGGGTACAAAATCAAAGGGATGTTCACAATTCAAGAAGGCTACCATATACAAGCAGCGCACCACCTGCAACAAGGGCCACCTATATGGGACAAAATCTGGCAAGATAAATCATGGCCGAAAATTGCTTTCTTCCTGTGGATAATTCGGCATGGGAGAGCACTCACTTGGGATCAACTCCAGATAAAAGGTCTACAGGGACCATCGGCCTGTAGTACCTATGAAGGACACTTAGAATCAATGGAACATCTAACAAATGCTTGCAACTACAGCGAAACCCTCTGGAAAAACCATGAACAACTCTTCGGTGTTAGTGACAGGGATCAAATAAGCATGAAAGAAACAATGGACAAATGGAGAAGAAAGCCTTACCAGAACCCCATCCTAAATCGTGCTTGGCAGATATCATTAGGATTCTTACTTTGGGTAGTCTGGAAGGAAAGAAACAAAAGAATATTCAAAGGGGAAAAGAGAACAACAACAGAATTATGGAGAATGATAGTCCAGAATATAAGAGAAACGATCTTAGCCAAGAACTGGTACACAAAGGACTGGGAAACCAATCCCCAAGAAGGACGAATAATGGCAAGACTAAACCTAAAACCCAACATGTTGAATCCTAACTCATGGAAACCGAATTCCCTCACTGTGAGTCTTCTACCCTTTTCATGGGGCCTGAAAAAGACTTCATGAAACTTAACTTTGATGGAGTTGTGAAAGGGAACCCGGGGGCAGTTGGTTCTAAAGGAGTGTCCAGAGATGACAAAGGCAATATTATCCATCTGTTTGCTATGGATTGTGGCACTACGAGCAATAACGAAGTTGAGCTCTATGCACTGATGCGAGGGTTGGAAATCGCAAAGAGGGAAAGCTTCCAGAGACTCGAGGTGGAAGGAGACTCGAAGCTAGCAATAGAAATGGTGAAAAAACTTCAGCAAGGAACCATATGGGAGAAGATAAGCGAAAGAGGGAGGACGACACAACTATTCCAAGAAATAGAAAATCTAATTCGAAGGATAAACTACATTGTTCTGACGCATGTCCACAGATCGGGTAATGTGGCAGCAGATAACCTTGCCAACTGGGGGTGTGGGCAGGCAGGCAACAACCTTGATATAAAGGGAGAGGAGTTAAGCCAAATGGAAGGTATGAGAAGTTTAGAGGAAATCCTAAGAACCGACAAGGAGAAGGGAGAAAACCCTTGATCGGGGTGCGGAAGGTACGAAGCGGTGAAGGAAGGTGAGGTGGGCCGTAGGACATGGGGGGCCGAGGTGGGAGTAGCCACCTAGCTGGCTCGAAGGGCAGAGGAAGAAGTGGATGACGTGATGCCATGAGAGCAGGTGGGGCAACAAGCAATACAGGGCAATGGGGTAGCAGGAAGTATAGGGCAGTGGGGTAATAGGTAGTACATGACAAAGGCATATGTGGATGAGGGCAGAGGTGAGAGAAGGCAACTAAGTGTCAAGTGTGTTAGAGGGAAGGCAAGAGAAGCTGACAATTGGCAATGCAGATGGAGTAAGCCCACTATAGGAGCAGCGGACGGTAGGAGCGGAGTTATGAAGGGAAATTATGGCAGTGTGAGGGAAACCCCATCCCGAGTAAATCAAACGAGGGAATGGGCGGTGGAAGGAGGATGAAGGCACATGGAGGGTCCTTCAGACGATAAGCGGGGCAACTGGACAGGGAACACAAATGGGTAAGACAGTTAGGAGAGGAGGCATTTGCATGCAGACTGAGAAGGCAGGACATGCTATGGAAGATGGTGGAAGTGTGATGGAGGAAATCGAGCTGCAATCAGGTTTCGTTAGCCAGAATTGGTATGTTCTATCGGCTCCCATTCTAGACTACCTGGAAAATATGATTTTATGAGAGGAATTTTGGTTAATGGAAAGGGTAACCCTAGACGCGACCAGAGTAGAGACCTTCTGTCTCTTTTGGGGCTCTAGCATGTTACCCTAGAGTGATTTTGTTTGGAATGCCATTGAGGGAAGGGGGTTCGGAAACACTATTAAGGGTGTCAGGGTAGATAGGTCCCGAGGTCCTGTGGCCCACTGGGACGTCTTTTGGGGTTTTTACAATGGAGGTAGAATCAAACCTGTCGAATTGTTATGGTGGAGTCTGTGGCCTAGGAAGGAAGGAGTTATAGTCAAGTGTGGGGGTTCAGTTGCCTTCTTGGATCTTGCGGCAAGGCTGCTTATTTTCCAACCTGAGCCGAGCCCAAACATGGTCGAAGGCTATGGGATCAAAGGCAATATCAGGGTAGCAACTGGGGTAGGGACACAACTATTAGAAAATCCTGGTCCTGCCCCTCTAACGGGACCTAGGGTAGGAATGCATTCACAATTGTTCATTTTGAGAAGTATTATCTTGCCCGTTGGGGTGGTGATAATCAGGGGGGGAAGAAATTTCAGTTGGGAGGAGAAACAGAGAGACCCCATGGGCACTAGGAAACCGGGTTCTTCAAAATTCAATAGAGAACCACTGTAATGAAGTGGAGGTTAGAAGCCTCAATTTCCCTGAGGAGAGAGGGGGGAACCCGGGTGTTAATGAGGGAAATTACAATTCTCTAGGCTGGGAGTGATTGGAAAAGCTCGGGCCAGAGAAGTCTGTGTTTACTCTGTTCAAAATGATTCTGACTTATAAGGATTTTTCACTGGTTTATGTTTTAGGTAATATAACAACCAGAGTGCAGAGAATTCCGGAGTCTCAGAACTCACACCGTGCTCCAGCCCAAGAACAGGTGCGCCGTCCAGAAAAGGTGGAATTAAGCTGGAAGGAGAACGGGATGGCAAAGGAAGGTAACGAAGCGGGAAAGAGAGGAAATAGAGGAATGGGCAAGGTAGGAAAAAAGACAAAAGGGTTGGAAGCAACCTCCAGCAGAGGACCAAGTAAAAGAGGAAGGAAGACTGGGAAAGAGAGTATGCAGAACCTGATAAATGCATACGTGGTAGGAACACCGCCAGAGGTGAAAGCAATAATATCCGAATGGGAGAGGGAGCTAAACGACAATATAGAAAATCAAGAGATCGAGGCAGAGGAATGGGAAACTATGGTTAAAGACCCCAGGAATACCAGAGGACATCAACGATGTTCTGGCAAACAATTCAACAGTACTGGGTCATGAAGAATATCCTGGCTCGAGCAATGACAACATATAAGGAATGAGAGGAACCAGAGGATGCCAGACCAGTTGAGCCTAGTATGAAGGATCTGCACATGGAGATCCAATCTATCCATATGCAACTATACTGAAACAACCTCATGGTAAACAGGATTGAATAGAGCATCCAGGACATGAAGAGAAGCGAAATATCGGGCTCTAATGCGAAAGCCCCAGCCTCGGTGGATTCATCAAATGAATGAAGCATGTCTTCAAGTAGAATTTGTTTAAATGTCGGCCAACATTTACTGTTTTAATATGAATCTTATAGTAGATAAAAATTCCAATGTAGCATGGGTGATCATGAAATCTCTCTTTAAATTTTGGACAACATTCGATGCAGATAGGTGGCCAATGGACCTGGTTTCCTGCGGGCAGGTTGAGGCTACCTGCCATTTTTGTTAAAAATATACTTATTTTCAGAAAATATTAATAGAAAAAGGAACTACCAAGCTTACACAAAAGCATTAATAATTAATATATAAGTTAAACATATATAAACATGTAACAAGATTTTTAACCATGGAGATTCTTAATCTGTAAATAGGTTTTATGACAATATCATGAATTACCCATACCACATGCCCAAAAAAATTATTCCATATGACACTTGTTCATATGATATTTTTTTAATTAATCAATTTATTTAGAAAGGAAAAAAAAAACATAACTATTTTTAAGATAAATCTCAACCTTTGATTTGTGCATTCTACTAAAAATATTATATTGGTGTAGGTTAAACTACTACCATCTACATAATAGTTATTGATAATTAAATTAAAATTCCAAAAGCCCTATTCCAAAATACACATATACCCATAATTAGTTATTAATATTGTACATATTAATGTATGTAATGTTGTCAAAAAAATATTCACAAGATCAGATTCAAAGGGAAAAACAATTTAATTTTTTTCTTAGTTATAATTTTTTCTTTTACATTTTAATTATGATTTTCTATTTATTTACCATTTTTTTTCCTATTACTAGTTCAGTAACAAACATTAATCTGCATCAAAACAGGTACATCATGCTACATCTCACATTGCCAAGATTTAAAAACCAACCTAGATCTAGGATCTATCATAGGCTGAGAGAGATCAAATCCCTAGAGGTGCAAGCCTTTTCTCAAGTTCTACACTCCAAAATGAAGGTTTTTGTAATTGGAAGGCATTAACTTGGGATATGCATATATATGAATATCATGTGCCTTTACACTTTCTAAAAGTATTGTCTATTTTAATATAAGAGAATGAGATGGTGACCAATTCAATAATCAAAATTCAACCATGTATTATTTATTTGACTACCAAATTACAATTAAAAGTTTAAGGATGAAAAGAGAAGCCCATAAACAAAATAGATATTTAGAACATTTCATGTATATTTTTTGTTTCAAGGATTTGAACGTATTTAATTAGTAGAATTTGAATATTTTGTAAATAATTAAATCTTTTTTTTTTGGTTGTAAAAATCACATTACATCATCCTTGTCATCACAATTTATGTTATTGTCGGTCTCAATCTGCCACGAGGGGAAGTCACTAGAGCACGTCCCGAGCACTAGTCCGAGTAGGGGCATAAGGCTTGCGCTGAAACTTAAGATGGCTTTCCACATAATCCATTTGAGCATCCAAGCTTTCCAAATTGATGTCGCTACACCCTCCTTGTCTTGTTCAACGAAGAGATGATATGATTTTGGTATTCATGTTTCTCTTTCAAAAATCTACACAAAAGATTTTTCCATTACTAATGGAGGGTGATAGAGTTCACATACTAGTTCTTTCTTCCCCTGGTATGAACACGATCAAGAACCCAATTAGCTAATTCCTCCACGATCATAGAATCTTAGCATTCTTGGTAGTCACTAGTGGTGAGGATTTTGAGTTGGAAAATTTCCTTGTACATATTAGGAGTAACGGAGTGAAAAATGGTCGTGAATTCCTAAGCCTAGTCCTAGGCATGCAACCTGCCTTGCTAGCCTCTGCCCCCCCCCCCCCCTCACATTTATGGCTACGCATGCATTTCCATGGCATATTATCTCAGAAATGAAAAAATCGAGCTAGAAAATTGTCCCATAGTAGGCCTAGGTTGAGAAGAAAAACTAAAATACCTAAATAAAAGACAAGCCCAAAGGTACATCGCTCATCACCCTGACTATTAAATTAAATATTAAATGATGATAGTTATCGCATTCTTTGTAAATACGAACAATTTTAATGTATATTAGTTAGCTTTTTTTATAAATTATATACAATATGTTTTTTTAGATGGACACATGTTGACTCGACATTGAACACAAATAAAATCACACTTCTACTCTGGAATGCACCTCCCGACACAAAAATCATAAAAATTAACTCATTAAAATACTTATGGTTGTTATTATTTAGATTTTTAATATTGAGGTTTATGACGTGTTAATATTTGGATTTTTAATATTAGAATTTATAATATTAGGGTTTATAATATTGATTGTTTAATATGTAAGGCATTTAATACATAGGGTTTATAATATGTGTTTTTGTTGAAATTAGACTTCTGTGATCCATATGAAGTTTATTGAGAAGTGTTTTCCACCAAAATCAAGTTTATAGACAAATGAATTTTGATGTGATTTTCGCCTAAAACACTTCTCAATAAAATATAGGTTTTATTAATACTAAGTTTATAACATTGGGTTTATAAAACTACATTTAATATTCAAATTTATAATAATAACCTTATGCTATTATTATGTTATATTATATTGATAATAATAATCGTATTTTAATTAGATTATATTACAGGTTAATTATATTATATGTTAGTTTATTAATATAATATTATATAATAACTATATATAGTCACAAGTAGTCAATTATATTAATAAATGTGGTTTGATAATGTGTAAAAATAGATAAGTTCTTATCATACATCTAATAATTAGTAATGTGATTGATATCAATTATACATTTACTAATGTGGTTGTGCATATGTCTATCAACTTATATCAATCATATTAATAAATGTGATTACATTAATATATTATCTTATATTAAAAAAACTTTAATAAAACAATATATATTATAATTTTTTTTAGCGAAACAATATATAATGTAAAATATCTTCTAAACAACCAACCAAAAATTCCTCAAATACTAAAAGACTTCCTAAATTTTGAAATTGCAAATAACGGTCACGCCATCTAGAAAGAAATATATCTAAACACTAAAAAGAACTTATCCAATTTTTTCAAAAAAAACAAAGGCTTATCCAATTTTTTTTGGCCATCAAAATTAAAAAAAAAAAAAAAACAAACGAAACAAAAACAAACCCAAAACCTAATGCCACTATATAAAATGTAATTCCACAAATAATGTTTCGCGTGCATCTAAGACTAATATGCTACATGAGATCTTTTCTTATATTGTGATTACTTTTTCGTGATGACCCTTTTTAAAATTAAATAAATTTATTTAAATTTATATATCATGTTATATATTCTCTATTAAGAAAATAGAGATTAATGTATTTTTATAAATTTTACTATAAATTAAATAATTATATTAATTTGATATCATTCATATTTTCATATTTTCTATTTATATATAATATGTATTTGAATTTATCAAAATATCCTAAAAAAAATTATATACACATGGATGATCATCCACAAACATATATGAAAACATGATAAGATCTAATAATCCAACAATAACCACTTTTAAATATAAATATTCTATTTTTATAGACGATCCATAACCAGAACAAAAATAATAGAAAGTAGAAAGTTAAGTTTTTAAATATCAATAACAAAAATAATAGAAAGTAGAAAGTTAAGTTTTTAAATATAAATATTCTATTTTTATGCATTTAACGGTATAGGGCGGCTCGTTCATTTAATTTCTCCTCTTTATATTTTATTATGTCTGTCTGTCACGAGATCTAATTGTGAGACCAGTGGATGACGATCCATTTAATTTATATTAAGACGAGTGCAGTGAACGCATTTTTGGACACTGTAAATTTGGTAAGTTCTTGCATTTCTCTGGCTGAATATGAGAAGAATTCCTTTATTAAATCTTGCAATACTATTTGTTGACTCTGAACATATTTTATCTGTCATTGGTTTGCTTTAAAGTCTTGATAATGCTAGAATTAAATTAGGTTTCCTATATCAAAACTTAATCCTGGTTTTCATTTGTTTCTGTAATCACATTTGTCGGGATTGTGCAAATTAATGATGATTAATTCTACAATATTTGGCCAATTCTCGGGGTAAATATGATCCTTGCTTTGATTAGGGTTAGATTATTGTTCTTGTTTGAGTTTCTGTGAATTCTTTTGGGATTTCTATGAATTTTTTTTTGCGTTACAAAGAGCACATCGAAATGAGTCGAGAGCACTGGATGAATAAGGCCTTATCAGTGAAAATGAAGGTATTAAAGATCATAAAGCTTTTGATAATTCTCTCGCTTGTATCTCACCAGTCAGGCCCGTCTTATTAGTAGGGCTTTTTTCATTCTTCTTCAGCTTCATCCTTAAGGCTATATATCGTGATGCAAGGCTGGTCTGGTTCTAATTGTGGTAGTCTAGAATTACTTTTAAATTGTGATCAGTATTTAATTTTTAAGTGTTCTGGTAAATAATTAGAATAAGATATTTTAAGATATAATTTTTAAATTATTTTTTTTTATCGGTATTTATAAATTTTAGTAAGTTAATTTCAGAGATTTTTTTTATAAAACAGGGAAAGAAAAGGGATCGAACTAAATTGATTTTTTTTATATCTTATGGATATTGAATTAGAATTTGACACTTTTTAATTGATAGATCTTTATTGAGTTGAATAGGCTTTTTAGGCGAGGGAAATGAAGGGTTGACGAGGATGGTCGAGAGAGTTGCGGAAGGCGATTTCTGGTTTCGCAGAGGGTTCCAGGGTTTAACTAAGAGAGTGATAGAGGGCAATAGGTACCCATGGAGGCACAGGGGGGAGGAGCTCCACTCTCTCCTACAGTAGTATGGTTACAAACAGAGGAAGAGGAGGGAATAAGAACAAGCCTCCACAACCCTTGGATGTCAAGACAAAAAACACTTAAACTCAGAAGGCGGAAGGCAGCAAAATCCATGCAGATTAAGGGGCCCACGAAGAAGGCTATCAGGAGGAGACAACAGAAGACAGAGGTCAAGGAATAGAGAATAGAGCCAAGATGGGGCCCTGTAAACCCAAGACCATATCTAAACCTCGGGTTATTTTGAATGATCTAGCGCTGCAAGCGCATAGGGATCACATGGCAAACTATGCCATCATATGCAAATTTATGGGACTCTGGTCGTTAGAGAAAGCAATTGTACACTTGGATAAAATACAACTGGAAACCAAAGGGGGAGTTAAATATACATCTTGGATCCAAAGGTTTTTTCACAGTGGTGTTCACGAACATGGAAGACAGAGACAGGATTTTTGAAGGAGGACCATACTTCTTTGCAGCTGCTGGTCTCTATATGTGGCCATGGACGATGAACTTCGTGCTAGAACGAGAAACCTTCACTTCGGTACCGGTATGGATTAGACTATACTCCTTACCCTTAGATTATTGGATGCCAGAGTCTTTATGAGCTATAGGCAATAAATTGAGTCATTTCTTAAAAATTTCAGAGGCAACTCTACGGGGAAAATATTCCTTCTATGCTCGTATATGTGTGGAGATGGACCTATCAAGAGCCCTTCCAGATGAGGTCATTCTAGAAGTCTATGACGAGGAATGGGTTCAAACAGTTGACTATGAACACATCCCGTTCAGATGTAACAAATGTCATGAGCATGGGCACCTATCTAGACATTGTCCTCTTAATAGAAGGGAGGAAAATATAAACACCAGACAAGATTCACCAAAGTAAGAGGAAAAGGAAAAGGAGGGGGAAGGAAGACACAAAAGAACCCTATTGCGAATGATAACAAAGCAAGAAGTTACAACAATTTTGAGATCTTAGAAGAAAAAGAAGTAGATGGAGGTGATAAAGAGTCAGACAGGAAGGGGAAAAGGAAAAGAGACCAACATGCAATTCACTCAGGAACAGAATGAACACACGATGGACCCTTTGAGTACCATGGAAATAGAAAATACCAGGAAATGACTCAAAGTGAAAGTGGTACAGAGGACCAAGACTTACAGGAGATCGTGGAAAGGGAGAACCTAGAGTTAGAAAAATTTCTAGAACAAGGAGGAAACCTGGGAATAAACTCCATCTCTCAAGAGGATGTGGACAAGGTCCAACAGATATTCCTTAACAAGTCACAGTAAATAGCTGTAGGAGTCAAAAGAGGACATGATAACCAGGAAAATAAAGGGACTTCCTCAATAGGATTAATAACAGGAAAACTAACCAAAAATCCAAGCAAGAGGAGGGGAAGAAAAAGACAGAAAGAACTACTGTTGGAGTGTGGAAAACTCATGATTGACTCAGGAAGGATGAAATACCTTTCCAGTTACTCCTTTAAAACCCCACCTTAATGAAAATCACAACCTGTAACATTAGAGGACTAGGGAGCAAAAGAAAACATAGGAATCTAGGTAACAGGATCAGAGAGGAAAAATCTGACATAGTATTCATACAGGAAACAAAATGCTCAGTGGAGAGGATCCGTGAAAAACATAGCAAATGGTTAAATAGATATGAATACCTCGAAGTTAAGGAAAATAAATCTGTTGGTGGCATTCTCACTCTATGGGATCCATAGAAATTTGGTGTGATCGATGTAGAGGCATCCAAACATCACATTTCTCTGATTTTCCAACCGGTGGGTGACATACAATGTTACATGATCACTAATGTCTATGGTCCACAACCAATGGAGAACAAACTTCGACTCCTCACAACATTGGAGGATATGAAGAAGAGATACCCAGCTCTACCCTGGATTCTTGGAGGTGATTTTAACATGACAAAATCACTCATGGAGAAGAAAGGAGGAACTAGAACACTTGGTAGAGATTCAGTCGCCTTCCAGAACTTCATCACCAATATGAAATTGGTTGATATGGAAAGAAGCAATGGAATCTTCACTTGGAATAACAAAAGAGGGGGCCCTACCCAAGTAGCCTCAAAATTGGACAAATTTATTGTTTCAGAGGAACTTCTTCTCAGGGGAAGCAACATTACTGCGCTCATACTACCTTTTGGAGGTTCAGATCACTGGCCTATCCAATTGGAGGCTTCTCTTTTTGGTAAACCAAGGAACACCCCCTTCAGGTTTGAGAATGCTTGGCTCACACATTCAGACTTCCTCACAAACATTGAAAAATGGTGGAAGGAAGAACTACACCTTCAAGGTACAAAGATGTTCCTTCTACACTGCAGGCTCAAACACATCAAAGGCAGACTCAAAGAGTGGAATAAAAAGGAATTTGGTAACATCTTCAAAGCTAAAGGAGATGTGGAAAAGAAACTAAAGGAAATAAACCAGATTCTCATCACAAAAGGCTACACAGATGAAAGGAAAGAGATGGCAGAGTCACTCTAGAAGGAGTGGGACAACATATGTCTTCAAGATGAAACATTCTGGAGATAGAAATCCAGAGTACAATGGATTAAAGAAGGGGAGAGAAACACCAAATTCTTTCACAGATCCACCATAGCTCACAAAAACAACAATAGAATTGTGAAACTTACAGATCAACATGGAATAGAAAGAAACACTCATGAAGAGATGGAGAAGGTTCTAGTCCAACATTTTCAGAAAATTGCTGAGGAAACCTCGGAAGACAGAAACCAGTTTACGAAAAGATTTACTCAGTACATTCCTAAATTGGTTACTAGAGAAGATAATTACAATCTCAACAGACCAATAACAGAGGAAGAAATTGAGGAAGTCGTTAAAGAGATGCACAATGGGAAAGCACCAGGCCCGGATGGCTTCAATGTGGACTTTTTCAAAGCTTGTTGGAGGATAGTGAAACAGGACATCCTGGAGGTAGTGGAAGACTCTCGATGATTTAAGATAGTCTTAAAGGCACTCAACGAATCTTTCATAGCCTTAATCCCCAAACAGGAAAAGGCCACCTCTCCAGACAGATTTAGACCTATAGCATTATGCAATGTGGTATACAAAATTATATCCAAAGTAATTGCCAACCGTCTCAAACCACTCCTTCCAACTCTAGTGTCAGAGGAGCAAACAGGCTATGTGGAGGGAAGACAAATTCTAGATAACATAATTCAAGCACATGAAATGGTTCATTCACTCATTACCAATAAACATGCAGGAATGATAATTCAGCTGGACATAGCAAAGGCCTATGACAAACATACCTAGTCATACATAAGAGCAATATTAAAAGCCTATAGCTTTGATTACAATTGGATTAAATGGGTTATGGCACTAGTTACCACCGCCAGCTGTTCTATTCTTCTCAATGGCTCTCCCTCAAAAACCTTCAAGCCTTCAAGAGGTCTCAGGCAAGGCGATCCTCTTTCTCCTTTCCTTTTCATTCTAATGATGGAAGGGTTAGGGAGAGAAATCAGAGCTGCTAAGGAGGAAGGGAGAATTCAGGGTCTGAGACTTACTCAAGGTGGGGACACGGTGACACATCAACAATTTGTGGATGATACTATGCTTTAAGGCACACCCACTGTCAAGGAAGTCAAAGCATTCAAACAGATTCTGAGTGAGTTTGCAAGGGTAGCAAGCAGAGAGGTAAGTCTTACTAAATCAAAGATTTTCTTTTTCAATACTGATATTTCAATACAAAGAAATATTTCCAGAATTTTGGGCTTTCAAAGGGAGTCACTGCCAGCGAAGTACTTGGGAGTTCCCCTCACCAACAAACCGCTTCACAAGGATATCTGGGAGCCTGTTCTTAATAAGCTAAAAGATAAGATTAGAAAATGGACAAATAGAGCACTAAATCTAGCAGGGAGACTGATTCTAACTAAGGCTATCCTTTGAAGTATCCCTATCTATATGCTATCTTCCATTCCGGCACCAACTGGTGTAATTACTAATATAAGGAACATTCAGAGAGACTTTCTCTGGGGGAAAGGTGAAGAAAAGAAGAAATGGGCCCTTGTGGCATGGGACAGGGTTTGCAAACCTAAGTCCCATGGTGGCTTGGGTCTTCATGACCCAGGAATTCTTAACAGAGTTCTTGGTGCGAAAATCTAGTGGAGATGGCTAAAAGAAATACAAGCCCCCTGGACAAAACTATGTAAGCAAAAATATGCAAGAGAATGGCAGGAGAAGAACCTAATCAGAATGATAGGACAAGTAAAAGGTTCTGTAATTTGGAATAGGGCATGGGCGAACATGGCCCTAGTCCAAAATCACAGTTTTTGGCAGATCAGAAATGGAAATCTGGCCTGGTTTTGGGAGGATAATTGGCATCGGGAGGAGAATCTCCAAAGTGATGAATTAGTAGACATTCACACCGATACCACCAACAAAGGATTAAGGTGGGTAAGTGACTATTGAGACCAATCAAGGAACAATGGGAAATGGAGAGCATGGAAACTTCCAGATTACAGTGGCATGGGTATGTTGCATACTCAAGATATAGCCCTTAAAGGTCTTTTAGACTAGAGGCAAATCTTAAACTCAAACTTGGACGAGCAACTAAGATGGGGAAAGAACAAGGCAGGTCTCTTCAACCTTAAGGAGGCCAAAAGGATAGATTCAGGGCTTAACCTTCCAAACACTAATAAGACATGGAAAGAACTCTAAGATAATCCTCATTGGATGAAAGTCAAACTGTTCAAGTGGCTGGTTCAACAGGGCAAGATTCTGACATGGGATAACCTAAGAAAAAGAGGCTTTGTTGGCCCCTCAAGATGTCACTTATGTAGACAACAGGAAGAAACTACAAATCATCTCCTGAATAGATGCACTTTCACTACAATACTTTGGAATTGGGTTGGAGAAGTCTTCGAGCAGACAGACAGAAATGTAAATGACATCATTACTACTTTGAAGAACTGGCGGAAAAACTTTTCGGATAATGAGATCATTAACTCCGCCTGGATGCTAACCCTAGGATTCATAATTTGGAATGTTTGGAAGGAGCACAACAACAGGATTTTCAAGGATAAAGCGAGTCCGGTGAGCAGCATCCTTAAGCTAATCCTTAAACAACTCAAAGAGACTGTTCATATCCTGGGAGGTGTAGCTACTGGCAAACCCATTGGACAAAGAGAGGCCAGAATACTGGAGAAGTTAGAGCTCAAGGTTCATCCCCCTCAGGGTTCTATGCAAATCAACAAGATTACCTCAGTTGTAAAGTCTTCTTGGCAACCCCCTTCACATGGATTTTTAAAATTTAACATAGATGGGGCCTCAAAAGGGAATCCGGGAGAAGTAGGATATGGAGGGGTCATGAGGGATGAGGAAGGAAGCATACAAGTCATCTTCCACAGTTCTCTAGGAAAAGAAACCAACAATATGGCTAAGCTCATGGCGATGGAATTATGCCTGGAAATATTGCTCAAGTACAACATTCACAATGTCATCATTGAGGTTGACTCAGAATTAGTCATTAACTCAGTGAAGAGGATAAATGCTGACGCTGCACCAGAGAAAATCTCATAACACTGGCGGCTTCTGCAAATTTACCAAAGAATCCAAGCACACCAAAGAATGCTGAAAACTCTTAGGTTGGTGCATGTCCGCAGGGAAGCCAACAAAGTTGTGGATTGGTTTGCCAATGAGGGGGTACAAAACAAGCATATCGACTTGTGCTGCTAATGGGAGGAGTTAACGGATGATAGGTTGAAGGAGGGATGTTCACCCTGGGCCCTCAGCGACAGACAATAGTATCAAGAAAATTCAAGAGACAGAAGTTTACTTCATGAAAACAATGGATAAGTTCACTGCAGACGGCCTTTCAACAGAGTTGCACAGTCAGTTATCGAGACAGAAGATATCTGTTCATAGGAGGAATGATTCCATGGAAGAAAAAGGCATCAAAGGAAGAAATTACTAGAGACAAAACTGCCTGAGACATACCACCTACTTCGAGTGACCTCTGACCTGGGAGAAGTTTTCCCGGAAGACAAGCGATGCCATTCAGCAGGGGACGTGTGGAGGTGGATGGTTAGTGATTACCGTCTTCAATGCTAGGTATTTTGTGAGCAGTTATGTGGTCTGTTTTGGTCCGTGGTCGTCTGATCTGGAGAGGGCAGATCAATGGCCACCTTTTGGTGTGCATGTTGGTGGGGCTGACACGATAAAACCACTAATGGTTTACCACCTTCATCGGGCGCCTTCCAAACCAAAGATGGTTTTAAAGAAAAGCCAGTGATTCCACTTAGGAAGCAACACGTGGCGGAGGACCGAAAAAGCAAACCACCTTCATCGCGTGATATTCAACAAGCTTTTTAAGTCGCGCGATATGGACTCCAACCGTTGGATCAGAAGGAAAAGATCAACGGTCAACGTTGATCGTGCAACTTTAAGGTTTTTCGTGTGCAGGTGTGGGGTCCGATTTGGTCTGTGGCCGTCAGATCTAGAGAGGGGAGATCAACGACTACCTTTTGGTGTGCATGTTGGTGGGGCCGAAAAGATAAAACCACTAATGGTTTACCAACTTCATTGGGGGCCTTCCAAACCAAAGAAAGTTTTAAGGAAAAACCAGCGATTCCACTCAGGAATCAACACGTGGCAGAGGACCGATAAAGTAGACCGCCTTCATCGCCAAGTATTCAGTGGGATTTTTAAGCCGCACAATATGGACTCCAGCCATTGGATCAGGAAAAGAAGATCAACGGTCAGCATTGATCAGGAAAATTTAGGGTTTTTTGGTGGCTTCACCCCTGCGTGGGTTGTTTCTTGGCCGTCGGATTGTTTGAAGATAGATCTTTGGTCAGTTTTAGGGAGCGGATCTCGGATCCACTAGCCCGCTCTTTGTTCCAGGGCAGTGTAGGCCTTGTCTCTGTCCAGTTTTTTGGAGGTTTTTTTTGGGTACTTTGGGTTTTTTCCACTCCCCTTTGAGGGAGTTTGTGCCTCTAGGCATATGTTGTAACCATGTGCAAAATATTTTTTTACCTGTTAATAGAAGGACCGTCTCTTGCATAAGAAAAAAAAGAATAGGCTTGTTAGGCTCATGATTAGAAGAGAGAAGAGACCAGCCTAGTCTGGCAGAAACAACAATTTGCTCATATATTTATTAATTATGGAACAAGATTTTGTTGCAATTTTCATATTGAAAGTTTTAACCTAAACACAATCATTAAGCATGACAACCAACTGAATGACTGAATTCTGATGGTGATGAGTTACAAGGGATTTTAGCCCACTGAATTCTGGTGGTGATGAGTTATAGGGGATTTTAGCCTAGTACAGAAAAAGAAAAATGTTTGTAGACATATTTTGCTAAATTACTTTGTGTTGTGACATTGCAGTGTAAATTGGAGGAGGAGAGAAAGCAGGCAGAACTAGAGAGCACCAAATTTATATTAGCTCTCGCAGTGGGCATGACTGCACAGTGTATTGTAGAGGCATCTTCAAGCGCAGCACCAAGGTGTAGGATAGGCCTAGCAGCGACAACACGACAGACTGGTGGCCGCCTCGTCTACATTCTGCCTGCAAAGGCGGGCGTTGACACCATGGCAGAGACGATCAAGGATCTGGGGTTGGAAGATACAACTGACTTCGTCATTGACAACGCCATGGAGTTGCTTCCCGAGTAAAAGAATTTAGATTTCGTTTGCATTGATAGCAGGCTCACTCAAGATTACCAAGGTTTGTTTAGGGTTTTGAATCTAAATCCCTCTCGAGCGGTGGTGGTTGCCAACAATGTGTTTGATAGGAAGCCCACAAATGCGTATGCCAAGACGTTCAAGAAGAATCCCAGTGCCAAAACTGTTACTCTCTCGATTGGGAAAGGCATAGAGGTGACCAAAATCAGTATGGGTTATAACAATCACTCCTCGCCTCATACACAACAGGGAGTCGACATGGACGCCATGGGTATGATTTCCAAGAGGAGATGCTGTGATTATTATAAAAATGTGAAAAGTACAACTTCCAGAGGCCACAAGAGCGGTTGGATTGTGCATGTAGACGAACAAACTGGTGAAGAACATGTATTCAGGGTATGCAAACACAGACCGTGTAACCCTTACAAGGAACCTGCAATGAACCCTTCAAATGTTAATCTGAACTAAGCCTCCAAAGTTGACATGACTTGTATTTGTGTTTGTGAATACTTGTAAAGTTGTGAATCATGATGTAATAATGTAATGAAGTTGTTGATCTGTTAATACAAATAATTTTGTAGTAAACTGTGAATTTGCAGAATTAATGGAGAATTATGATTACCAATAAGTACTATTCAACATAGTTATACCAAGTTCGAATTTGGATTTAATTTGATGAAAAAAATTAGTCTCTTTAAAAACCAATAACCAATCTTGGAAAATTCAGGAGTATACATTATATATATATATATATATATATATATATATATATATATATCTATATATATATATATATATATATATATATATATAATTTTTTTTTTTTTCAAATGTATCAAATTTGTTAATATATAAAATTTGTTACCAAGATTGATCTATAGTGTCTAAAATGTTTACATTTTTAGTTTAAAATAGTCCAAAAATATTGAAAATTTTCAAATATATCAAATTTGTTAATATTACATAATGGATAAAAATATAAAATAAAGTTTATTTTTAATATATCAAATTTGTTAATATTACATGGGGGATAAAAATATAAAATAAAATTTATTAATAATAAAATCTCAAAAAACCAGATATGAAAAATAAATTTGAAGTGATCCCTACATATTTTTGAAATATTAAATAATTCATATAAAACTAAAATTATGTACTTATTTGGAAACCATTTAACTATATAATATATATTTATTCAACCATAATATCAACAATTTTTTTTTGGTGGTGTGGTCGATTAAAAGTGAATTCCTATAATCAGCACCAACCCTCACGATTTCAGTGAACAGTGACTTAGTAATCACAATATATTGTGGTGTTGAGGTGTAACAGTTGCTGTTATCCTTTGGGAAAACTGCAAAGTTTGGAGCCATGGTCTGAGTGGAGGAGCGCCGCAACACCGCCAATCATCCAGGGTTATGGTGGACCTATAATCTTATAGCAGATGTGTGGGTAAGTTACATAACACACATTTCTGCGCTGCATTCTCGTATTAAACTCCTCTCCAGCCATCTACAAGGGTCGCCTCCTGGGCCTTACATCTGTAAGTATACATACTCCACTTTTAACACATATGGCTACTTTTTGATATTATACCTCCACCAGCTTTCTCTGTGCACTCTTTCACAAGCATACATATCATGCAATACTGCGTTGCATTCTCATTTTCGACACCTCTCCACCCGTCTACAAGGGCCGCCTCCTGGACCTTACATCTGTAAGTATCCATTTTCTAGAAGTTTCATCGGTCATCCCACTTTACTCATCTGGACACCTTTTGTTACAATACCCCCTCGGCTCGTTTTCCTTTTGCCACTGTACACTCTTTCACAGGGACTTTGCTTTATTTCCATCTAGTTTACTCCTTATAACTCCCTCAGACCATAGTTCCAGTTTTCTTTCTGGGAAATTTTCGGGGAATGCATTAGTCCTTTACTGTCTCTGGCGGGTGATGTTCGACTGTGGCGCTTCTCCCTCGGCTCTGGCTTCTAAAAAAGGTTAGTTTCCTCCCACCTCTTTCTGTTAGTTTCTTTTTCAGCTTTCATAAATGTACTGGGGATTATAGAGTCCTAGATTTGGTAGATACTGGAATTCTAAAGAATATCTTTATATTTATATTTTTATTATACGCCTGTCTACCTCTCCGGCTCCCTCTCAGTGAATCTAATTATAGAATTTTGGGAGAATATGAGATAATATAGATGAACATGTCCTATTTTTATCCTTTAGAGAGGTTATGGTCGTTTGTGGAATATATCAAAAAGTTCTTTTTTGTTTATAGGCCTTGCTCTGATATTAGATTCAAGGTGTGCCAATGGTGGTGCATTCTTGAACTTTTCTGCTGCTGTATCGTCTGTCTCGACTCTTCCTTGTAGAGCTCGTTGGTCATTATCCCTCTGCTTAGCTCACGTTGCCGAGTACTCCCTGTGTACTTAATTCTTAGTATTACATTCGACTGAATGTATGGGATATGATTGATACACAGACCAGGATCATATTTATGAGAGTTTTTGGTCGTCTGAGGATTATATCATTGATCTCTCATTGAATATAAGGCCTTTCCTGGTGATTAGATGCATGGTATTCCATTGTATGGAGCATTTATTTTCTGCTCAGCACCCTTCTTCGCAGCTTGAATTTTCCGGTCGGTCCGAACTCTGCTTTTTTTTTCCATTGTCGGGAATTTCAGCTCTTGCCCATTCTTCGACGTATTGACGTGGACTCTATTATTATCCCCTTCCTACTTTCTAACCACCGTACGCCACCATTCATATTTCCCATCCTCATTTTGGGCTTAAGACCTCCCTCGTCTTCCGCATATTGACTTTTTTAGTCATTTCACAATAATCCTTTCTACTTTCTATAAATTCCTGGAGGACATGAACCTTATCTGTTTTAGCTCCTCATTTTTTTACGGTACTTTCGATCTTTCCGCATAGATTTTCCTTAAATAGAACTGCCTGCCGATATCCCGAGGTGGCTATTTGAATTCCTGTCATTTACTATCCCTGGTCTAGCATTTACTCCCATGATCATTCTGAAAATATTTTCCATTTTTCGATCATCTTGCCTATTTCCCGAGGTTACTATTTATCTGGCTGTCATTTGTTCCTACCGGCTCTGGCATTAACTCTTCCTGCTTTTGGCATTGACACGTCTGCTTGCTGACATTAGCCATTCTCTGTCTCTGAATGGACATTCTCAATGGTGAGTCCGACACGTCGGACCTGGTAAAAGCCGCGATGGAGGCTGAAGCAAATTACCATGGTTCAGCCAAATTATCAGACTGGAAATCTAATTTGGTTGAGCACCTTCTTCCGACCAATCTCGTGGCTGATTTAAATGAATCCTCTCCCTCGGCTCAATGTCGCGATAAGGATTTCCGTCCTGCTAAAATTACTCCTCCCCCTTCAGCCATATGTTTGGATGGAGTCAAATTGACGGACCAAATCGCTAGCCTGCAATCAAGGGCTCTCATAGGGAAGTGGCATTTTCCAGACATGACGGATGAACAGATAAGGAAATGGCTTTCTGCCAGATGGAGCCCTCTCATTGGTTATACTCCCACCATAGTCCGCCTTATGCGTGACTGGTACAACTTCCATTTTTTGGAAGTTAAAGACCTTAATATCATATGGGGTCTACCGTGGGTGCATGGGCGGAGTTTCTTAGCACTCCACAGGTGGTTTATTGGCTTCGACCCTCTCAGAAATACTCCTCAGAACAATTTCATATGGGTAAAATTACCAGCACTGCCCTTAGAATTGTGGACGAAGGAATCTCTTTCCTTCATTGGAAATGCTATCGGTAAATTTGTATTTGTCGACCCCAGATGTCTAGGTGCAAAAGACAAACGCGTTGCGTGGATTTTGATTGAGAGAGATTATAGAGGTGGTTTTCCCGACCACATCGTTTTGAAATGGGGTAATTTATCTGCCAGCCAAAGGTTAGATTACTTGGGAGTACCTTTTAGGTGCTCCATGTGTCATAGGATGGGACATTTAAAAGACGGTTGTCCCCGGAAGCAGCATGGAAAGGTTTGGAAAAGAGTTAACAAGATGGAACATCTCTCCCGAGCCGCAGCTTTCTCTCCTAAAAAGGATGAGGGAGATACCTGCAATTTCAATGATGCGACTCCCTCTGAACATAACATCTCTCCACCTATTTGTATTAATGTTCATAATTCCCCGCATTTATCGGAGAGTCTGACTCATCGTCCGTTCCTTTCACCCAGGATCATAAAATCTCCTTCCATCCCCTTCCCTAGATCATTTTCTATGGGCAATCTTAATGCTGTAAGTGACTCGACTTTTTCGCCCCAGCCTCCTCCTCCGGAACCCCCGCTCGATATTCCTGTTAAATCCCCATCTCCGGTTCCTAATGACAATGGTCTGTCCCGAATGAATGACCCCATCCTTATTATCCCCTCTTCTTCATCGTCGCCTGACAGACTCGAACGTTTATCGCCGAAACGCTATGATCCTAAGGGGAAAGCGCCCATGTCCTTGATTTCCCCCTCCGCCACTCCATACAATTCCCCTACCAACTCCATTGGGAGTGATATTGAAATGCTCCTCCGGAAAGATTCTCTTCATCTGCTCCCCTTGACTATCCATAAACCCTGCCGTGAATCTTCTCTGGTCATAAGTCCCAATTCGGCAAAAAACATCACTGTACGCCGGAAAAACAACAAGGGCAGTAGACACTTTAGGGGCAGATGTGGCTCTCGTAGTCTCAATTTCCAGGAGTCTTCCCTCATTGAAGTCCCCATCTCGAATTATACTGAATCCAGGCCTCTTAGAGCAGAATTGCCCGAGAAGACTTCCAGATGATGAATATTCTTTCTGTTAACATAAGGGGTCTTGGAGCTGGCCCCAAATTTTTAGCTCTAAAAGATCTTTTTTTCTCTGCCCCATACAGGTTGATACTTGTCCAGGAAACAATGCATGACAGACTGGATTCTATCGCTTTCTTCAGGCGTATGCTACCATCATGGTATATGGCGGCAACGGAGGCGAATGGCCTTTCAGGTGGACTTGCTGTATTATGGGATCCGAGATGGATTAATGCAGTTACTTTCCGTTGTCTTGGGGGAATTTTGGTGGTCGCCAAATACAGAGGATATGCTGACTGCTTCCACATTCTCAATGTATATGCTCCATACAAGAACAGAGAATCCTTTTGGAACTTGTTTTTTGCCTCTGGTATTTTGGAGATAGAAACTCTCCTCATCGCTGGAGATTTAAATTGCACCTTGGGACCAGACGAAGTGTGGGGAAAGGGGAAAAAATCTGATCCTATTGGGGAAAAAATCAGGGAAGCTATGCTACAAAATAATTTGATAGACATATGTCCTGACCCTTTGGCTCCCACCTGGGACAATGGTAGAGCGGGGGAAGCCTACATTGCTAAAAGGTTGGATAGATTCATATTGCATGGAAAGTTGCTAGAAAATCATGGTATTCCGAGCTCTCTCACCCTCCCTGTGTTCATTTCGGACCATAGACCGATTTCATTACAGTGGATGGAACATAATCCTCAAAAAAGCTATCCTTTTAAATTTAATAGGTATTGGCTGGAGGATGAATCTTTCAACTGCATGGTCCATGATGTTTGGAGAGCCAAATATCCTACATCGAAGGCTTCTTCGTCTGAAAACCTGATCAATAAAATGAGGATCCTCAGATACAGAGTTAAAGATTGGCAGATACAGAAAAAGAAAAAAAACAGTCTTGAACTGATGAAGATTGAAGAAGATCTAAAAGAATTAGCCGAGGGTATGGCGTCCCATAAGTTTCCATGGAATAGTAGAGCGCAGATTTGGGAGCTCCGGAAAAGAAAACAGAAAATATTGCAAATGGAAGAAATATCATGGAGGCTAAAGAGCAGGGTCACTTGGCTGAGAGAAGGTGATAAAAACACAAAATTCTTCCATCGTTTTGCAAGCAAAAGGCGGGCTACAAATTCTATATGGAAAATAAAAAATGAAGAAGAGGCTTACTTTCACTCCCAAGAAGATATATCAAATGAAGCAAACAAATACTTTAAAAAGGCATATTCCCGGGATGCTAACAGAAGTATAGAAGATATAATGTGGGGCATTGAACCTTTCCAAAAGATGTTTGATGATGAAGATAATTCAAGGCTATATGCTGCTGTTTCAGAGGAAGAATTACTTTCTGTAATGAAATCATTTAAAAAAGACAAATGCCTTGGCCCTGATGGTTGGACCATAGACATTTTTATACATTTCTTTGAAATGATGAAATATGACATATTGGGGATGGTTGAAGAGACCAGGATCAAAGGGAAGATTCATCATATCATTTCTTCCACCTATATAGCTTTGATTCTGAAAAAAAAGAATCCTCTACCTTTGCAGATTTCAGGCCGATTTCTTTATGCAATTCCATCTATAAAATTATATCAAAATTAATAGCTGAAAGAATCTGTGGCATCTTAGCAACTCATATCTCTAAAGAACAACATGGATTTATGAGTGGAAGGAACATCTTGGATGCAGTGGCTATTGCTCAGGAAGCCTTACATTCTATGAAGACGAAAAGAATTTTAGTTTCCATCCTTAAAATTGATCTAAAAAAAGCATACGAATGTTTAGATTGGGGCTATCTGAGATGCTTACTAATAAGAAGCGGGCTAGATGACAGATGTACCAAATGGGTCATGGCATGTGTGGAAGGGGTAAACTTTGCCATTCTCTTAAACAGATATCCCACATCCTTCTTCTCAGCGGAAAGAGGCCTGCGCCAAGGATGCTCCCTATCACCCCTCTTATTCATCTTGGTCATGGATACACTCAGTCTTCATATTAAAAAAGCGGTTGCTGAAGGAAATATTGAGCCGCTTTCAATATCCAGAGGTAACTCTTTTACACACAATCTCTTTGTGGATTATGTCTTACTCTTTGCTATGCTTTGTGGGCATTCATGGATTATTATGCATGGGTTACTATTATCATTTCAAAAAAACACGGGACTAATTATAAATGAAGTGAAATCCTCATTTCATTTCGGTAATGTTAAAATGGAGGAGATGGAATATATATCACAACTATATAACATTCAAGCGGTTTCCATTAAAGAGGGTATCAAATATCTCGGTTATCACCTTAAGCCCACGGGATACAACATATCTGATTGGACATGGATCACCTACAGATTCTACAAGAGAATTTCAGGGTGGGAATATAAATGCCTATCCTTAGCTGGCAGAATGATGCGCTCTCAATTGGTTCTAGCTCATATTTATGTTTATTGGGCGCATCTGTATTTCATACCCTCTACTATTATTGAAAAGTTAAATAGTCTAATGGCTACTTTTATTTGGAGTGGAGGTAAGGAGAAGAAGAAATATCATCTCACTAATCTTGATAACATAACTCTTCCCAAAAAAATGGGGCCCTGGAGCTTAATGAATCTTCGTATTTTCGGCTTGGCGCTTCTTTGCAAATCATTATGGAGAACAGTCTTTGGTGAAAGTTTATGGTGTAAAGCTATCAGAATGAAATATATGGGGAATAAAGATATTCATTTTTGGTACAGGAACAATTTTATGTGGCCATCCAATGGATCGACGATATGGAGAAGTTTCCAAAAGATCCTCCCATTCTTCAAAAGGTACATAATCTGGAAATTGCATACTGGAAACAATATCCTTATTGGATCTGATGCAATCATGGGGGTTGAGATGGAATCCCCGTTTTCTCCTCCACTTCTCGCGCTCCTCCACCAAAAGGGTCTCTTTTACTGGGCACAAGTAATCGAAGAATGGAAGGATGCTATTCCGATATGGAAATCGGATAGAGTGCTGGGATTGCAAGGAACAATGGCTGCCCAATGGGAGAAGATTATCTGGACAATGAAAAATGCAGGGATATACAAAACTGAGGACAGAGATAGAATTGTTTGGCAGGTTAAGAAAGGTCAGCCAAATGTGTTAGTCAGTGATATATATTTTTCCTTGATAGAACAGAATAGAGTATGCACTCAGAAAATCTTTCCATACTCCTTTTGGAAAACTGGTTGCCCTATAAAAATAATTTTGTTTTCATGGCTTGTTTATAATAACAAAAATCTCACCTGGACTAATCTACAGAAAAGGAAATGGCAAGGTCCTGCCATATGCATAATCTGCCTCTCCAATACAGAAGATAACATGCATATTTTCTTAAGCTGTCCACTATCTCAGATTTTATGGAAGAAGATGGCATTATACTTTGGTTTTCCTGTAGTTACTCATCCCTCCATAACAGAAGCATTCGAATGGTGGGCCTCTCAGAAATCAGTTTGGCGTCCCATTCCTTTAATTGTTAACTGGTTTATATGGAAATGGAGAAATAAGAAGATATTCCAGAACAACAAGGAGGACTTTGGGCATATATTTGATAAGATAATCCCATACTACTATTCGATTCTTCCAATCATCCCTCAACAGAGGATGCAACAAAAAACTGTCACTGATTCCCGTCAGCTTCTTATGCCAAGGGCGCACTTCGATGGAGCAGCAAAAGATGGAAAGTGCGCATGCGGAGTATACATCTGCCTTACAAGAGAACTTCATTACTACATGTTTTGGAATGGTGGCAAAGGGTCAAATAATAAAGCGGAGGCCATGGCCCTTCATGGACTGCTTACCTTCTGCGCTTTTATGGACATCGGCCCCATTAACATCTATGGGGATTCCAAAATAATCATTGATCTTGTGAAGGGGAACCATAATATCAAAAATGACAACCTCTCCGGATGGATTGGCAGGATTAAATCACTATGGAGGCCTTCACAGTTCCCTATCACTCATATAAAGCGGGGTCAAAATGAACAAGCGGACAAGTTATCAAAACAAGGCATACAGTCTTCAGATGAAAAGTGGCAACTATGCATCTCTATAGAACATTTTACATTCGCCATTCCAACGTTTTTCTATGCCGGACATTTAAAAGGGCAATATCTGGTATGCCCCTGGTTTCATTATTTTGGAATAAGTTTTTAAAAAGGGTCAGGCTGAACAATCATCTTATACAGGTATACTCTCCAAATTTTGTATAGGGTCATAGAGAGATCTCATTTCGTCTTATATATTATGGATGTAATGCTGCAAACATGATGTTTTTTTGGATACCAATCCGAGGATATAGACGTCACATATATATATAGAATATTTTTGAAATATAATAGAAATACTATACAACGTTTTCTTCCGAAAAAAAACCTATATTTTTATTAGGTCACATATCACTTTGTTCGGATCGAAGTAGGGAATTGGTACGGAGAATTGAACTTATTTCACATCAAAGAGCACCCACTCACCTATTTCTTTTTAATTTTTTTAAACCAAAATTATTTGGTTTCCCATTATTACTGGACCGTATTCTAAAATTGCGTATTAATCAGCTAATCGAATTGTATTTGCAAATTATTATATATATTTAAAACCAATCCAACCAAACTTACAAAATTGTTGACTCAAAATATTTTTTTTGCGAAATTTAAAACATAAAAATCTTATTGAATCTCAATCACAAACCAATGCCGCTAGTCAATTCGCAATTATAAGCTTACAGTGTCACATACGGTCTAACGGCTTCATATTAAAAAATAATCACGTACACTCTGATGGATTCATGTTAAAAAATAAAAAATAAGCGGTCACGTTATTAAATATAGTTTTTAATAGCTTTATAAATAATATTTTACATAATAAAAAATAAGTGGTCACATTATTAAACATAGTTTTTAATAGTTTTAAAAATAAAATTTTACACAATGAAATTTCTTATAATCAGTCATAAGAAATTGAATTGTATTATGATTTTTTAAAAATGTTTTAACCTTCTAAATGGCATTATAATCGCATGAATATTATAAAAGTAAGATTTAAACTAAGAAATAAAATATTATAAAATTGGTAATATAAATTATTATAATAGCATGAAATATTATAAAAGTAAGATTTAAAATAAGAAATAAAATACTATAAAATTGGTAATATAAATTATTATTATATTAAATAAGGGTAAAAGTTATATTAAATAATATTATTAGAATAATAGTAATAAATGTTATTTAGGAAGTTTTTATTTACTGTTTAGAATATTTAAATCTAATATGATTATGGATATTTTATAAAAAGATATTTATTTATTAATTACTAAAATAAAATGAGGCTTGAATCTGGTTAAAAGTAAATTTATATAAAGATATATGAATTGTATTTCAATAATCAGATGCGTGATACTATCCTATATATATTAGTTAGGTTATATAAATAAAATGATCGGTAAATGTTTGTAGAAATTAATTTATAATAAATCTCAAAACACTTATTAGTTTTATCTTGGTAGAACTATAACAATGGATTTGCTTGTTCACCACTCTTAATTTAGCATTGACCAATGTAATTTGTAACATTTAACTTTGAAAAATAAATATTTCCTTTTCAATTTTACTTAAAAAACCTAATTTTCAAACATTTGATTGGACCATAATTTGAAGTTCTTATTGTTGTTTTGCACAAGATCATGTCATGTAAATAGCTACCTCATACATTTTAAGTCATAATTTATGGATATGGTTGCAATATTCATGCATTATTTTTAGATATTTGTATAGTGATTTTTTATTCTTAACTTTCGAAGGAAGAAAATAACATATTATAACATATTTAAGATCAGTTTCTTTTCATCATAATGTAAGCAAGTTTTTGCATAAAAAATGGATCTGAATAAGATTTAAATAAATATATTTACTGGGATTTACTTTTCACCATTATTTACGTTTATATGAATAAGATTTAAATAAATATATTTACTACCGTTATTTATGTTTTCGACTTATATAAGAGTGAAAATATAAATGCCTAGATTTACTAGTGGTTACTACCCACCAAAATTTATGTGAGTCCATGTCCACTTCACATTTCAATTTATCAGCACTACCTCCCAAAGCAAGACTATAGGATTCCATTTCCCTATTTACCACTATTTATTAATTAACATTGACCAATGTAAGTTATAATTTGTTATGCATTTTTTCCCATAACATAATTTGTTTCTTGACTGGTAGCAACTAAGTTGTCCTGCAACACTTGTTTTTATAACTTTATTATTGTTATTAATGATTAAACAAATAATATATAAGTTAAACATATATATAAATATGGAACAAGATTTTTAACCATGCAGATTCACCCCCATTTCATCATGGAGATTCTTAATCTACAATTAAGCTTTGTTACAATACTATGGGTCAATAGCATGGCTTATCCATACCACATGCCCAAATATCTAAACCTTTGATTTGTGAATACTATTAAGAATATTCTAAAATATTTTGTGAAGGTTAAATTCTGACCATCCTCGAATAATTATTGATAATTAAATTAAAATTCTAAAAGCCTATTCCAAAATAGACATATTGACATAACTAGTTGTTAATATCATGGAACTAGAAAGAAGTTATATATATATATATATATATACACACACCCACATTAATGTATGTAATGTTGTCAAAAACATCTTCACAACATCATTAGCTTCAAAGAAAAGAAGTTGAAAAAGGCTTTTTCATAAGTTAGATTTTATTTTACTTTTATTTTTTTTTATTTTAATTATGAATTTCTATTTGTTTACCTTTTTTTTGTTATTGTCAATTGAGTAATGAACATTAATACCCATGAGAACAAGTACCCCATACTACAAAATAGAAGGAGAGAGGGAAGGTGGAAAGCATCATATGCCATTCAAAGCAGATGTAGTGAGGCCGAGTTATGGGATTGGAAAATGGTTAAAAAGATTTTTGGACTCCTAGTTTGTCCAGTGATATTATGTGGGTGTGAAATTTGGGCTAGCAACATCCATGTTTCAAAAGGGAAATAAATTAAGAAAATCCAAAAATGCTTGATCATGAACAAGTTCAAAATAACAAGTTTGGTTCCTTATGAGATAATGTTTGAGAAACTCTCATCAAAGCAATTTCTAACAAAGTTACTGATCAAATGAGAACTATTACATCAAAATGAGAACTCTAGCAAAAAATACCCAAAAAAACATGAAAAAACAAGTTGAAAACGAAAAGAGTTGATGGTAGCATTTATTTATTTATTTATTTATTTTCGGGTAAATTTTCAACATTTTTTTATAATGATGTTAAAGATAAAATATGATGACTCTGAATTTTTTTAAAGTTCCAATGATTTTCAAGCATAACATTAAAGATAAAATATCATGTCTTTGAAAAGCCTTACAATTCCAACGATTTTTAGGCATGACATTAAATATAAAATACCACGTTTTTGAAAAACATTAAAATTCCAACAATTTTTAGTCATGGTGCTAAAGAGAAAAAAAAACTTATAATTATTTTCAACCATAACATTAAAGATAAAATATCATGACTAAGAAAAACATTAAAATCTTGACAATTTTTTAACGATGGAATTAAAACCAATGATTATGACTACAAAAAAACCATAAATTTTCAAAATATTTATATTATCAAAAAAATTATGACTAAAAAAAACTTTAAAAATGAACATCTAAATAAAAGAGTTATTATACAAAGAGTAATTTATTTTTTAAATGTTAAATGTATAGTGATTTTAAAATCTTAGACTAAGACAACTTGAACTTGACCCATTGTAATGAAAATTTAAAGACCAACCATGAACTTGACACATTGTGGGGGAAAACTTGTTTCATTATAATGAAAATTTTAAAATCAACTATCAAATTGCACATAATGGGATCAGGTTGCTAGTCGAGCATCGACACAGACCCTGCAGAAAAGAAATAATAATAATAATAATAATAATAATAATAATAACAACTATATATATATATATATATATATATATATATATATATGCAAAAATGAAAAATATAAAACAAAAAACAAATTCAAATATTGGAAAAAAATAAAAATAAGAAACACAATTTTAAAAAATAATAGCAAGTAATAAAACATAAAAAAAATTAAAAATCATGACAAAAAAATCATATATAAAAATATATATAAAAAGACAAAAAAATACCCATAGAATGTAAAAAGAAAACTAAATTAACTTGTAAAAATTAAAATTTAAACAAAAGTAAAAAATAAAATATAAAAAAAATTTAAAAATTAACAAAAATAAATTAAAATAAAACATCAAAAATATTATTATTATTATTGTTGTTGTTGTTAAAAAAAACCACTTAATTAAAAAAATTATAAATAAAAATATAAAAAAAATTATAAAGTAAATTATAAGTAAATAAATCAAATTTTTTTTATCCAAGGCGGCCATGGGGCCTGCCTTCAAAGCTCGCTTGAAGGAACATATGGCTGATACTAACCATCTTCGTTTATATAAGTCAACCATTGTTGAACATTCCTTCAATTCCAAACATCTTATTTGCTTTGATCAATCCAAATTCCTAGCTTGTGTTCCTTTTCACAACACTCACATTATCATGGAAACTCTTGAAATAGAGAAACACCCTGATAATTTCAATAGGGAAGATGAATTCAAGTTAAGCCAATCATGGAAGGCTGTTGTCCATCATCTTTCTCGATCCTCATTTGTTTATCTGAACTGTTTATTCTCCCTGGATATTTTTTCTTTTCTTTTCCAACATGGGAAGGGTAGAGTTTTTAAGGTAAAATATTTTATTTCTTCCTATGATCCTCTTAAACCAAGTTTTATTCTTGATTTAATTACCTTGGTTTCTAACATCATTTACCCTTGATGTGAATTTATGTGGTTTTTCATATCTTGATTATATTTATTAATTTATTTATTTTAATGATTCCAAGGGTGCTAAGTTTGGTTGTGCCCTTTGAGAACTTCCCTTGAAGTTACAAGGGTGTCACGCCTAAAAATTTATTTGTGATGCCAAGGGTGCCCAATTGGTCGTGCCCTTCAAGAATTTCCCTTGAATTTCCAAGGGTGTCATGCCTAACAGTTTATTTGTGAAGCCAAGGGTGCCAAGTTGGTCGTGCCTTTCAAGAAATTCCCTTGAAATTCCAAGGGTGACATGCCACTTGCCCTTCAAGCATTTAGTGGCTACGAGGGGAAAGTATAGGTGCAACGATAAAGACCACTATCATCTCTTATGCTGCCTGTTATAGCGAGACTAATGGTGTCGGGGATCAAGGAATCTGCCTTGATGCGCGCCCCTCGGTAAAATCCTCATGAGCGACCCAAATTTGGGACCTGCCCTCATGACATTGTGATCTTCAAGGCGAAGGTGGTTCAACCTTTCCAACCCAAGTCACGACGAGAGTGCTAGTGGGTGAGATCAGGGACATTGTCCCACCCCTCCCATGCAGTTCCATCCAATTGTACAACCCCATTGCAGCTCAGGGGTCCACGGGGAAGGAGAGTAGCTAAGGAGTAGGCTGGGAGGTCAACCCCTGAGTAATTGCATTCGGATTAAGCACATCGACATTCACACTTGGAGGCGACCAACAACAAAGGAGGGCAACAGCAAAAAGTCAAGTTTGAATCTCGTCTCTTGATGAACGGTACCTATATTGTTATAATATTCTTTTGTATGACTTCATTTTGGTTTTTGTTAGTAATATGTAAATTTGATGATATGCTCAATGAAGTGAAATTCAGAAATGTTTTATATAATGCTCCATAATTTTTGAGTTTCCAATGTTATTTTCTTATGGTTGTATTTTTAATTTGTAAAAAATAAAATAAAAAAAATAGGGTTAGTCCCTACACTTGGTATTTATTATTTTATTAATATATATTACTACTTAATGATTATCATTTAAAATCTTTCTCTTCCCCTTCTATTTCTTTATTAAGTTTAATTATTGATTATTTTTAATTCCTTGTTTATTTATTTAAATCATTGATTTTAATTTCATTACCATTTTAATTTTAAATTACTTTTCATCATAAAAGGTTTCATTATTTTTTGATTCTCTTCTCTTTTCATTACCACTTTGGCTTGGTCCTTATCAACTTTTTTGAATTTCATTATTTAAATATACTTTTTATTTTAATTATTTTAGTCAAAATCTGTGTTAATTATTTATTGTTGTTAATTTATTTTTAATAGTTAATTATTTCCTTCTTTGACTTCTCCCTCTTCATTTTACTTTATTTATTCAAATATTTGACTTTTTTTTTTTTTTTTTTTTTTTTTTTTTTTTTTTTTTTTTTAACTAAAACGGGTATTTTTATTTATGGGTGGTCGAAGCCAGATCAAGCAATACAATTCACTGTTTCAAACATTACATTTCTCTGCCTTTACACGAACTCCTTGCCCTTTTAGGGAATAGTTGCCATACTCGGTGCTCCTGCATTTATGCTGATCATGCTCTTTCCGAGAGTACATCCTGTGTTTGCCAGTCTGTCTGCTTCTGTGTTTAATTCTCTGAGGATGTGGAAGAGTTGTACTGAGGAAAATTCCTTCAGGAGTCTGTTCACTCTTGTAAGCTGTTTGTCTAGTGCTGGATCCTTGAGCTCTTTCTTGTTTATTAGAGATTTTATCAGCAATTCTGAGTCTCCAAAGACTATGATTTCCTTTGGGTTTCCTTTTCTGGCCAGTTGACAAGCTTTTAAAAGACTGAGGACTTCTGCCTGATTGTTGGTTTTTAGCCCAAGTCCCTAGCTGAAATCCTCTTTTCTCCCATTCGGGAGGTAGATAACCCCCCCTGCTCCTGATCTGCCTGGATTGCCTTTCGAGGCTCCGTCAAAGAAGATAGTGCATTTTCCTTGTGATTTCCACCACTTCCGAAAATTATCCAAGGTTTCTCTAATCTGCCAATTTTCCTTGTGAGTTGGGCGAATGATTGCTGAAGGTCTCGGCGTTGGGGAGAAGCCATCCAGCCATGCCCTTTCTTCATTTCGAAGGGAGTTGTCTTTGATATTGGATTGTCTCAGAGTTTCTATTAGGAGTTTCTTGGCCTGCTCCGCTGCTGTTTCTGCGGTGATTTCTTTTTGGTTGAAGACAATTTCATTCCGGGAAAGCCACAGCTTCCAGCAGACATATTTTGGAGCTGCAATCCACACCTTGTGCCAAAGAGATTTATCAATGATGTTGTAGGGGTATCGAGCTTTCCAAGATGAGAACATGTCTGTGATCGTACAGTGTGTTGGGGGTCTCACATTCAGCCCTGTCAAGAAGCTAGTCCAGGCCTTCTGTGCATACTCACATTCGATGAACATGTGAACTGAGGTTTCCAATGCATTTTTGCAGAACGCACATCGATGAGGACCAGCAATGTTTCTTCTGCACAGATTATCTCCAGTCAGGATTTTGTTGTGGAATAAAGTCCAGCAGAAGAAGTTGATCTTGGGAATGCTGAAGTTTTCCCAGATCTGATTCCACACTGTTTCCGGATGCGGAGAATCCTTTTTACCTTGCATCTGTAGGTATCCTTGTTTGGCTGTGTACTCCCCTGTTTTTCCCCATCCCCATGAATCTTCTTCATCCTTATGCACTGGAGTAAAGTCTGTAATTGCATCTGTGAAAGTATTTAACTGATCTTTTAAATGCGCTGGAATGTTAGGCAATGACCAGCACTGCCAATTGCCTTTGTTATCCCACTCTGCTATATCTTCGATTTTCCGGATTCCTTTTGAACTTAACCAAGCTCTTAAATCTGCAATTTCATTAATGGCTGAAAGTGGGGGGTGACCCATTATTCGATCTCTCCACAACAATATGTTTTTGCCATTCCCTGGGATTTTATACAGATGAGTTCTAAAGAATTCGATCCCTTTACAGCAGAGCCTCCAAGCCTGCGTTCCTCTAGGAGAAAGCGCTGGATTGAAGGAGATGATCGACTGATTTTGGAGGTACTTGAGATTTAAGAGCTGGCTGATAGGGTGCGTAGGCTCGGTTATTAACTGCCACAGGAGTTTACAACCCAAAGCTAGATTTGCTTGCTGGGGGTCACAAATTTGGAGTCCGCCTTCGGCAATGGGACGCTTCACTGTTTCCCAATTAATAAGATGAAATCGGTTGCTGTTTCCCTTCCCACCGTTCCACAGAAAATTCCGCATTAGACAGGAGATTTGATCTGCGATTTGTCTTGGAGCCATCAGCAGAGAGGCTTGGTATGTGGGCAAGGCTGAAAGCACAGAACGGATTAGAGTGAGCTTGCCGCCTGTGGTGAGCCAAACGCCGCCCCACGCTGCAATCTTTTTTTTAAACTTAGAAATCACCTCCTCCCACAGGTGATTGCGGTTGGATCCCATCGTCAGAGGTAGACCAAGATACTTTATTTTATCCCATGCTGCATAGCCTTTAAACCCCAGTTCGCTGGAAATCCTATCAATTGTTTGCTGATCAGTATTCCATCCATAAACAACACTTTTCCTCTCGCTGACTAGCGCTCCGGAGATGCTGCAATACTTTTGGAGAATGGTTTTGAATGAGTTAGCGATTCTCATGGAAGCACCCCCGAGAAGGAGTGAATCATCAGCAAAGAGCGCGTGATTCACGGGGGCTATGCCTTGCACAATTCTTATCCCAGGTATGGAACCGATTTGTTTCTCCTGAGTCAGCTTTCTGCTTAGTGAATCAACCATCAGAATGTAGAGAAAGGGAGAAAGAGGGCAGCCCTGCCTCAATCCCCTGGTGGCTAAAAAGAACTCTGCTGGTCTACCATTCACCATTGGGGCGATCCAGATGTTTTCAATGCAAGCTTTGATGAGCTTTATGAAATCCTGGTTGAATCCAAAGGCTGCAAGAACCCTGAACAGGAAAGAACGATTAACTTGATCAAAAGCATTACACATATCTAATTTGATAATCATACCTTGTTCTTTCCGAGTTTGACTGGAGTGGAGGGCTTCTTGGATCTGAATGACATTGTCCTGGATTTGTCTGCCTTTCACAAATCCACCTTGGGCTGGAGAAATGAGATTTTGAAGAAGGGGCTTAATTCTGTTAGCCAGAAGTTTGGCCACAATCTTGTAGGATGAATTGCAGAGCGAGATCGGCCTGTATTTGTCGAAGGAGCCTGGGTTTGTTTCCTTGGGGATTAAAGCGAGGAAGGTGGAGTTTATTCCTCCACCCATTTTTTCCTTCCTCGGGATTCCTCTTATCATTCTGAAGAGATCAGTTTTGATTATCTCCCAAAAAATTCTATAAAAATGAACTGAGAATCCGTCAGGTCCTGGAGCTTTGTCTGGTTCCATGGACCAGACTATATTAGTTATCTCTTCTTCCGTGACTGGGCTCAACAGAGAATCATTGTCTTCCACACTAACTAGGTTTTGAATGTTTGTGAGAAACTCTTCTGCATCCTCCTCATTCCCATTTCTTTCCGCACTTAGAAGGTTTTGAAAATGGTTTACAGCTGCTTCTTTGATTTGAGAAAATCCTTTATACACCTGACCGCTAGTGCTGGTAATTTCTGCTATTTGATTGCGTGAGAGGCGAGCCCTGCACTGTCTATGGAAGTATGTTGTATTTCTGTCCCCATATTTGAGCCACAGGCTTCGAGACTTTAAGCGCCAATGTTCTTCTTCAATTCTAAAAGCGCAGTATGCATTCCTTTGGGCAGATTTTTCATTGGCTAAGTTCGTGAGAGAGGGATCTTTCTCCTCCATTTCGAATTGTATTCTTTCCAACTGAAGAATAGCCTCCTTCCTCTGCCTAGTGGGGGTTTGCATAGATTTCTTTATCCAATCTTTAAGAGCTTTTTTTGTGTTTTTCATTTTTTGTTCCCACACATAGCTTGGGGATCCGAGTACATCTATCCTCCATGCTATTTGGACTGTTTCAAAGAACCCTTCTTTACCTGCCCAGAGAGGGCTGAAACGAAATGGGAGGGGGCCAAGATCTTCTTCTTCTTTTAGGCATAAAAGGATTGGCTTATGATCCGATGTGAGCTTTGGGAGGATCTTGGAAAAAACTATTATGTTATCCATCATTAATGAGCTCCTGATGAGAAATTTGTCCAACCTAGCAGAGATTTGATTTTCACCTGTTCTATTTTTAGTCCAGGTGTATTTGCCTTTCACGGGTTTGAAGTCAACTAAGTCCCACTGCAGTATCAGATTTCCCACTGTATTGATGAAGGGATCCCTAGAGTAAATCCCTCCTCTTTTTTCTTTGGGATCTAGAATTATATTCAGATCACCGCCTATGACTATATTTGTGGGGTTGATCTGCTCTATGTAATCCAAGAGTGTCCTCCAGCACTCTCTCTTTTCTTCATAATGAACAAGGACATACAAGTTAAACAGAGCAAGGGGGAGATTGCTTACAATGTGGCGCAGTTCTGTGAAGATCCAATGTTGGGTCTCAGAGAATCGTTCTAATGAGAAGGAGTTTTTTGACCAAAATGTGCCTATTCCTCCGGCCGAGCCCCTTGCACTGACAGCCTTTCCTGAATCATATTTCCATTTCATAATGCTAGTGTTTAGAAGGGTTTCCCCTTCTATTTTAGTCTCTTGGAGCATAAGGATGTCCGCGGTTTCCATCTTCAATAAGTCTTTGATAGCTTCTGCCTTATTGGGGTTACCCAGTCCCCTACAGTTCCAAGAGACCAACTGCATCATTTACCACTTGATGGGGTGGGGCCTCCTCCCTTGGACGCCCTTGGTCTTGTATTTCTCCCGATGGTCATTTCAATGGTAGTTTGACTGCCTAGGGTTTTCTGTCATTCTGATTCTTCTTCCCTAGTTTCCTTGTTTGTTCTTCTTCCCACTTTTTTTGATGGCCTTTCAAAGGTTTCCTCATCAGATGAGCCCGTGTTTTCTAGGTTCTTCTTCTTTTGTTTTATGATGTCAGCATAAGAAGGAGAAGGGGTATTGCTAGAATTCGGATTTGGGATGTTACCTGGCTCTTGGTTGTCTGCATTATTCATCTGTGGTGGATCTTCCTGCTCGGCCTCTGGAGGATCTGCTGGTGGTGTAAGAGATTCGAAGGGGTTTTTATCTCCTGCACTGCTGTTAGCTTCCCTGCTTCCACTATTTTGATTACTTGCGTCTTCTTGCCCTGATTTGTTCCCTGTCTCTTTTGCTTTGTTTTTGTTATTCTGCCTGCTGCTTGCTGTTCTCTTTGCTTGCTTCCACTGCTCGCCTTTTTCTTTTTCTGTTATTTCCTCGTTTTCTTTTTTGCAATATCTTGCAAAATGCCCATATTCATGGCAATGCCGACATTTAAAGGGCAGTTGTTCGTAATCTAGCTCTTGAATATGCGACCAGTCTGCCACTGAAAGTTTGATGGCTTCAGGAAGCCCGACCTCCAGATCAACTTCTACACAGATGCGTGCGCAGGAGAACTGATCCTTCCTCGGGGCCTGATCAATATACCTGCCTAGGGCATTGCCAATGGATTTCAGCGAGCTCTGACTCCAGCAATGGAGAGGGAGGTGCGGGAGGCGCACCCAAACAGGGACAGTTGTGGGCACATCTTGAGCAGGGTCAAAATCTGGAGACCATTTGTTCAAATATAACCCTTGAGGGCCCATGAAATAAGGTCCATTTCTGAAGATCAAGCTTCGGTCTTCCCCACTGTCAAACACGAAGACGAAGAACCCTTTGCCTACAAAGTGGCTTTTTATTCCTTCCTTAACTAGCGGGATCCAGTTTCGTTTGACCCATTCATCTACTGCCTTCGGGGATGGCCATAGCCCTGTGAACTGGCCGATGAGGCCCCTTTCGGCAAGGTTTAGCGCTGATCTACAAGCATCGTCTACCGGTAGAGACACCGTAGGGATGTTGTCCAACTTCTTAACGAACTTTTGTTGCGAGACCGAGATCGACCGCTTATCAACTGCAGCAACAAGGGAACATAATGCATCTAGATCTGAAGGCGGAAAGGGATCGCCTCCATTCGCCATGATCGCGGATTGAGGGGTGGGGATCAAAGCAGGGACCCTATGCACCAACTCCGATCGACCCCCAGAGCTATCGAAACGCGATTGCAACTTGAATCCTGAACCTCTTCAATCCTAAACGCCCCGAACACCGAAGATCTCACCGAAAAGCAGAGCTCCACGCCCGGATCGGGCAGGGCAGAGCCGAGCCCAAGGGTTGCAGAGCAGCGCAGAAGTTTTCCGTTGCAGAGCCGCGCGCAGTTTTTTTTTAGTATCAGAAGGTCAAATATTTGAAATTTTAATTAGTTTATTATTTTTAATTTTTAATTTGTTAATTATAATTATTAATCATTTAATTAATTATTTTAATTTGATTTTCCTTAGATTTCAAATTCATCTTATTTTTTACCTTTCTACCCTAACCCTTAACAACTGTTTTATTTTCTATATTTTTTCCCTTTGACTTGACCCAATTATCTTCAATTTTGTTTTTTTTTTTCCAAGAACTAAATAAGTGGACTATCTTCTATTTAAAGCTTCCAACACTCTCTTGTTTATCATTAAATATTTTTCTAGTTCTTGATGATGGGTGGGGGGTCCACCCGAAACGTTGGACATGATATCTTATACACAGTTCTATTCAAAAAATTTCTTCAAAAAGTAACCTTTATTATTTATTAATTTGCTTCGGGGACATGTAAGCACTTATGATGCAACAAAAGTGGTGATTGTTTTTTCTCAGAACCCATGAATCTGATTCAAATAAAATATCCATACAAAACTCCTCAGAATCCACGCTGATATCCCTATTTCCCCTTCTTGGTTGCAGATCTTCTTCCTTTTGAAAATTATGACATATAGTCCTCTCTCTCTCTCTCTCTCTCTCTCTCTCTCTCTCTCTCTCTCTCTCTATATATATATATATATATAAGAGTCATGGGTCCCATTGAAGTAGGTCGGGGGTCGACCCTGAAGCATTTCTCATTTATTGTGTAGCAGGGTCCATCAAAAGTATGCAACATGGGTACTCTTTAGATGAGGAATTAAATTTTGTATCCAATGAGTACTCTCTCTTGAAATTTGAGTAAAACATTAGGGAGATAATTTGAAAATATGAGTTGAAAAAGTAGTTTTATTATTTTAATAATTTTTAATATTTTTACTTGTTTACTCCAAAAATGGTGAATCATCCCCCATGGTTGACACCATCTTCTTGAATCCTATTGGTTCTTATAAAGCTTATTTTTGTTGTACATTTTTCTTAGGAGGCCCATTTTAGACCTCAAAATTCCTCTAATGACTTTGGATGACAATCCCCACCCTGGGTCGAGGTCATGGATCTCGTCCAAAGCTTCACTCACATGACGTCGCTGACTGTTAGCTCGTTCCAACCAAGACTTGTTACGACCTTAATTTGAGCCTACTGAGACTAAGCCCGATTGTCATCGACTGTGTTCTAGGCTTGATAAACTTTTTCCCTTGACATGCTTTTGTGGGTTCAAGAAGTAAAAATATTAAAATTTTGGGGTTTTATGTATTAAAATTGCAATTTTCACATGGTGACATTGTGGTTTTAGAATGCTCTACTCTTTGCTCCTTTATTTCGAGCCAATTTCTGTTGAGAAAAACACAAGAAAGGCACATTTTAGGTGCTAGTGATGGCATGAACCTTGCCAGATTTAGTCTTGGATGGACTTTTTAATTTATAGATAGAATAAAAAAGGTGCGATTATTTGAAAAGTTATGAAGCACCACATTTCAACTAATCTGATGAAAGTGTTTGGTGAAATAAATTAAGCTCACCCTTTTAAAGATTCATTCCCTCTATGTACACATAAATATTCATACTAGACGAAGACTAGAACCAATTGTAGAAGATGAGTGTATTTTCATATATTGATTGATTGTACTAGGGAACAATTAATGAGAAACTATTTGCATGGTCCGAGTAATTTCAATTAACCAAATATATATTCACATATTGATTGTTTGTACTAGGGAACAATTAATGGGCAACCATTTGCATGGTCCTAGTAATTTCAATCAACCAAATATATATATATGAGAAAGACCTATGTTCAGTAATGGAATCTTTAATAAGATTTTCCTTCATTATTCTTTGGGAAACTAAAGCTTCGGGCCTTTCTAAAAGTTTTCAATGGAGACCGCCAATATTAGTATAGTGTTTTCAACTAGTAAGCTCCACTAGTAAGAAACCGTGAATGTAGAATAAGCAACTATATAACTAGCAATTGCACCAATAGGTGCAAAGGAATACTGATAGGAGTGGAGAGAACGTGGAAGGAAATATTAAGAGCAGGGAGAATGCGAAAGGAAACAGTAATAGCCTAGTTCTGTTGTCGGAGGTGATGTTGATAAAGTTGATGTTGTGAACATTGTTTTCGTGTTTGTAGATACCTCAATTGATGGTGGAATTGTAGTAATGGAGCATGACATTCTATTGAATGTTATTTTTTAGAATGTGGCATTTTAGAATTATAAGAAAATTTAAATACTTTACACTCCATGGTATGTTCCAACCCCAGATCCTTGATCGTCTCTGCCACAGCTTCATTGTGTGCCTTCTTAAGAAAAATACACACGAGGCAACCACTATTCTTCCGAGTTGCCACTGCTAGGCCTATCGTACACGTTGGTGCTTCGCTTGAACATACCTCTACAATGGGTTGTGTGTTCATGCCCGCTGCGAGAGCTTATATGAATTTGGTGCTCTCTGGTTCTGCTTGCTTTCTCTCCTCCTCCCTTTTACACTACAATGTAAAAGGAAAGAACTAGAAAGAGCAAAAATAAGAATTTTTTCTTCTTCATGATGAATCTAGAGGGGAAGAACAAGAAATGTGAATCTTTTCTTCTTCATGATGTGATGTACATTTTGGGATTAAAGAAGAAATTGGTATCTATTTCTTATTTGGAATACAAGCATATGCAAGTAGTTTTCTTATGAGGAAAAGCCCTCACTTGGCCTATGGAATCTCGCATGAGGGATGCTTTTACCTTGGAATCTAGAGTTGAAAGACTCTATAGAGTTAATGGAAGACCTTACTAGCAATGGTCCTTGAAGCTAATCATCAAAGTGAGTTATGAGATCGAAGGTTAGCACCACTACATTATGAGGCCCTATCGAAATTGAAGAAGTTAGTCTCTGGGATGCCTAATGTTCAAGCTAGTCATGATGGAGTATGTATGAGGTGTGTCAGAGGAAAGAAGACAAGGGGACCATTACCCTTTAGAAAAAACAAGACCAATGATATTATTCAACTCATTCACTCTGACCCATGCTCACCCATGCTTGGGAGCAATTGTCCTGTAACTGTCTGGTAAATGAAACTTTCACTTAGTGACTTTTCCTCATAATTTCCTTATTTGCCATAACCAACTTACTAATGAAATGTAAAATAAAGTTTAAACATTTTAAATTTACCACTAGGCCTTCCATTCATCCCATAGTCTTGTCAAGTCATGGTAGTAGAAGTAAATAACAAAATATTTACAAACTAGTGAGGGGTATTACAATATAAGCATCGAGGGTATAAGATTTTTAATTTTCATTTGACTTACCAACATTTTACTATGGACATTGGATATGTTAATATATAAATAGGCTTTCTTACAATACCACAGGGAAATACCATGGCTTATGAATATTGCATGCCTAAGAAACCATAACTCACTTTTTATGACGCTTGTTCATATGATTTTTTCTAATTAATCAATTTAATTAAAAGAGAAAAAAAGGACATAACTGTTGTGAAAATAAATCTTAAACTTTGATTTGTGTATAATACTATCAATATTTTATAAGATTCTATAAGCCTTATTTCAAAGGTTTATTGGAGTACTTAATAAATATATAAAAACTTAATAAATTTAATTTATAAACATATAATTTGAAGTCAATTTATTTTTATAGAGATGTGAAGTATATAAAAAATATAGGTATAAATTAAAATTCATTTTACTTATATAAATTAAAATAATGTTTCATATTCATAATATTATATTTCAGAACTTCAAATTTAAATTTAATTAATAAGCATGCAAAAATTTAATATTTATAATTATTTTTATAATGAATGATATACTTATTATATTTAAAAATTAAATTTAAATAGTTATAAAACATGAAAGGGAAAATGCCCACACACACACACACACACACACACACACATATATATATATATATCCATTTTAATCTAGATTTGCCAAGAACCTAGAGGAATCTCTAAAGGTGCAATTTTCCTTTCAAGTTTGTACTTAGAAATAGTTTTTCTACCTGAGAAATTTGATCCCTCTAGGGGTTTGGTAAATCTTGAGGTATGAGGTATTTATGGTATAAATTTGATCAATTTGATCCCTCTTGGCTCTTGGTAGATCTTGACTTAAAATAGATCTATGTTGTATATTTGATTGATACTGGGTAAATCACATATTATATAAATATTACAATGTCAAGCATGTATATTTATATATGTTTTTTTTAAACTATCAATTTTGCTTCAAATTTAATAATTTTTTTTTAATAAATACTTATATTTATATATGGATAAAAAACAAAAACTATGTATATATTACATAAATCAATTGAAAAATAAATAAATTATGCTTTCTACATTTTGGTGTTTTTCATATATATTTTTAACCTAGTTTTGCTTGAAATTTAACAAAAAATTGTTAAAATTACAAATTTAAATTCTTGTAGGTATCCATGACAAATATCCAAGAAAATTTGCAAGGTTTTTAATTCATTTATACATTACAAATGCAATTTAAACTATAAAAGATTACATATTAAGTAAAAGAAATTTTCATCTCAAAAGATGCACATGCCATGCTAAATTCATGGTTAAGTGCAATTTTTTTTTGTATTAAGGACCCTTGACTTGGAACATTACAACTTCGACAAGTTTGACATGTTTATAATAAACTTTAAAACTATTCACAAACACAAATACAAGCCATGTAAACTTTGGAGGTTTAGTTGAGATTAACATCCGAAATGCTCATTACAGGGTTTACATCTGTAAACCCTTGTAACATCCCCCAATGCAAAAATAAATAAATTTACAGTGTATAACTTGGTTTTACTTGACCATGGTATTATAATTGTAACAATTTCCTTATAAAATTTCAGTTGTACTTAGCCTTGGTTCCAACAACTCCGATATAGGAAATACGCTATGGTGTAGTTGTGGTCCCTTAAATACATTTATGGTTTACATGCTTGATTTTGTTTATATTTAAATTAATAACCATACCATATTGCGTTCTAATGACCTTGTAATCAATGGACTCTTTCGGAAGTCTATCAAAGTCAAAATGGAACACACTAATGAGGACTTGGGGTTGAAGAGATCCTTGCCAAATGTCTCGATCATCACCGTTATTTTTTTTAGGGTTAGATCGGGTGATCCAGGTGAAGGCAGGGAAGTTAAGGGGTAACTACCCCCTTCGCTGCATCATCAAATCATTTGCAATGCTTCCTCGGCTTGGTCTAGCTCTGTCGCTTGCAACATCAAACCTTAGTTTAAGTCGACTACTGACTTACGTCTACCAGATAAGTATGGTAGTGTATTTATGGTAATTATTACCACCTCTTCTTTTGACTTCAATGTTGTTTATACAACGTGAAAGTGATTTTCCTTTTTTTCTTGACCCAATACGCCTGATCCGAATGAGTCTCCTCCGAGGATGGCACCTAAGTGGGCTTCTACAAGATCTAGTTACCATGGTAATGATTATGTTGGTTCCTATTTCCCCTTTTTCTCTTTTTTTTTAGAAACCTTAGCTCTCTAGAGGATGGAGCTCTGCAAATATTCACCACAAAGCTTAGGTAACATACGTACTGAGAGAGTTTATTCCTTTACTATTGAATTTCTCTGCCCTCCTCATTAGTCGTAAAGAATCGACCCTTAGTTTTTTCAGGCACAAGAACCATTCTGTTGAATTTTGGAGAGGAATATGGACAATCAACATTTCCTCTCGGCAAGAGACTTGAAAATTTGAACCAAGTTTAGTTGCAATCTACATGGTACTTTGATGATGGATTTTCTAATGTTTTTGCCTCCTTAATTTATCTTGCAGGTTTTAGAAAGGTTTTGACCTCCATCGAATATTTAACAAGTACAGTTCTTGTCGTTTCTTGATAATGCACTATTAGTTAAATGGTTCTTACCTTTTAAATCGATTATTTGGCTAACCATATTTCCCCTACAGAATATAGGTTTGTTGCGAATGAATTCCACCCAATGCGAATATTTCGACTTTCTTCTGCAAAGTTCTTAGGTTCCCTGCTAACTTATTCCTTATGTCACAAGTCTCATTGACCATCAAACCTTGTTAGGGTTTCTACCCAAGCATGTTGTGTAACACCATTTTCTTTTCTTTTGAATGAAAACATTGGGGTTAGAGGCTAAAAACATTTTAGTTTATTTGTTCATGGAATTCTTAGTTCTTGGGGTTTGACAGTTAAACTGTGTCCCTTATGTAATTATTGTCATTCGGCCTTGCGACCTCATAAACATTTTTTGTTTTGTTTGATATATAGTATGATCATCGTTGATCAGTATAGAATAATGGAGAAATTGTTTATTGGGTCAAACCCCTTTTTAACTGCTTAAAATAGAAATGATATTTCAGCTCTTTAATTTGAAATTGTATATGTACCATCATGACTTGTTACATTGTTTGTCTATGCTTATGGTTGTATGCAACCACCAAGTTATTTAGTGTATATTTTCTTTTTTTATTCTTGTTTTTTTGCCTGTTATAAAAAGGTTGCTCACAGTATTCTGTGACTGTATATATAATCACTTATATATATATATATATATATATATATATATATATATATATATATATATATATATATATATATATATATATATATATATAATCACTTAATTATACTAGGTTCATTTTAACAATTCCTTTATATACATCTAGCTAGTCGATGTTCATCCAATCATATGTTTTACTACTGGGTTTACTATTAGGTCATAATAGTTATTGATATAATTTTATGTTATGGGTTCTCGTAAAAAGCTATTTTGGTTTTTATTTTATTTTAAAAGGTTCTAGATGAAATTTAATGGAATTCCATTTCAGGTTGTTTAACTCTTGCATCCAGTTTCCTACCGCGATCCATTTATTTTGTTTTGATAATAATAATTCCTTCGTTGCTATAGAAACTAGCCCTTGTGTGAAGGTTATAAAGCACACTGATACTATATCTTGAAATATTCATACTGTGTTTCTATTCTTAAATTACTTATAGATAATAGTTATTTATTATTCATATTAGAACTAGGGATTGTTCCAGGCTAACTAGTCCCAAATGGTTATGACCTAGAACCAACCCTGTTGTACTGATACATACAATATGGCAGAAAGAAAATGAAATTCCATCTGGCACCTGTACCACAAGATTCATTTAGAGAATATGTTCCAAAATACAAACAAGAACATTCACATATTTTACAAGAAAATAATAAATCACAAATAGTATAATTAACATTTATCTTTAATTAACTACTAGAACCAGCCACAAAGTCATTAGGGAAGAGAGTGTTCCACCTAACTAATGAGTACGCTATCCATTACTGAAACTCCCCCTGAGCCAGTTTCTCTTCCAGATATTTATTTGATTAATGATCGTAACAAGTCCAACCCTTGACATGCTCTGACCCCATCAAGTCTAGTCTCAGGGCTAAACTTAGCACACGGGCCTCAGTTTGGATTCCACTGGCCAACTAGATCAAGAATCCTTTTCTTAGCAGTGCGTTGCCTACCTTCAATAACATATTTTTGTATGTTCACAAGCTTACAACTTCATTCTCCTCACTTGGACCTCCTCCAACCAGGTACCAAGTATTCAAGGTTGCCTCAGGTTTTCTCCCCTCTCACCCTCTTGGCTTCCTTGTCCCAACTGAGATTATTTATCTCTAGGGAGAGGATAATTGTCTTCTAATTGTTTGGTAAGTGAAACTATCATTTAGCACTATTTCTCGTAGTTTCTAGATGAAAATATTTAATATTATTTATAAAAATAAAACAAAAATTTATCATCAATGTCTGGCCTTTCACACAAACCACATTTTTACCAAATATTTGCGGTAAAATAAATTATTTACAACTTTTTACCAAGGGGTGTTAAATCCTCCCCCCCTCAAGCGAAACATTGTCCTCGGTGTTTTCCTTCATCCTAAAAGTATGATGGAATATGCCTCGTGCATATAATCTTCATCTTCCCAGGTAGCTCCTTCCTCCTAAAGTGTTTCCATCGCACTTAACCTAGGCACTACTTGCTTCTATAGAAAAATTTTCTCTCTGATTAAGAATGCACATAGGTTTGGCCAAGATTACTCCTTTTGGTTTTCCCTACATCCATCATAATTATGGTCATTAGTTCCATCAATCATTATTTAAGAAACATGTATATCTATATATAATATTTTTGAATTTTATTTAGGCACCATTAGTTACTATTAACGTACCCGGCAAGGGTCACCAGTATGCATCACAACCCTACAAGGGTTAATTTCCTACATTCAATAAGAGTTAGAAATATCATTCTAGCTAATCAACAATAGTAGTTAATATTTTTTCTTACCTAATGGCTATGCCAATTGCTAAGGACTCCATCATGTGGTTCCATTGTAATTTAAAATCATGAAAGTAACAATATTCTTTGGACTTTTCATAAACTATTTTCTATTCTATGTTTTTTATGATAGGTTGTGTAACACTCACCTCCCACATTTACCTAATTTAACTAGTCCATCAGGGTAAACACATGACGAAGAGTTACTATGATATGATTTAACTCCATAAGTACTCTTGTCACCCCAAGAAACTCTCCTAATTCTATATCAGAGATGGTCGGGAACATTACAAACCCAACAAAAAGTTGGAAGAATGGTGGATGAATGAAAGTAATGCTGCATATTCAAGCCAGATGACCACTTCTACTATGTTTAAACCCAGACATGGGTGAACACCCCCAAACTACAAGGCTTTAGTCCACCAATTACTCACAATTTAAAAGAAAATGTGATGATGGAGAATACTAATCGCACCAGCAGATGCACAGGACCCTGTGATGGCCAGCTGCAACCAGTTAAAAGGTTTGTAAATCTATTTCCTAATGCACAGACAGGATGACAGCTCTCTGGCATTAAAACAATAGAAGCCTGCACACAAATTCAATGATACATGCTAGATTCAAACACAGAGGTGGGATGACAGCCCCTCTAATGCTAAACATCAACAACACATGAATAAATACATGACAGGAACAACCTGGAACAAGAAGAAGAAGTGGAAAGTGAGAAATCAACATCAAAAGAAGCTTGTATTAGCTAGAAATGAAGACCAGAAGCTGCAGGTATCATAGTAGTTACAATCTTCAGAAGTTGAAGCTTACAACAAAGCAACACTCATCAACCTCATTACATTCTTATTTATGGGTATATATGGAGGTTGAATACAAAAATCTCTGCTAACCTATGCGTGGAGGGGTCATAACTAACCACCAACCACATTTACAAACTATTATGGGCCTCTGATACATTCTGATTGTTTTAATTAACAAATTTGACATTCTCTGGTACTTTGTTGTACTCCTCGAACAGGTGGAATGTTTCATGAATAAATGTCCATAACTACTGAAGGTGTTGAACTGCTCGAGGATCGTCCTTTCTTCCACGGCCGTGATGCTCTTTGAGTGTGGTAGCTAAGGATTTAATATGCAGATTGTTGGATCATATCTTCTTTCTTCGCGTGCATGATTCAAGCCAAAAACACTAAAAAACGCCTTGAAAATGGACGAAGAGTCGAGAATGAACGCTGGCCATTGGATGACCAAATGGACGGCGGAGATGGAGGCTGGAGGAGTTGGGAGGTAGATAATGGAATAAACGAGGGACGTCAAATCATGTAATCGAACGGTGGAGATCATTTGACAGAGGATATCGAAAGATAGGCGGATGAAGAAATGAGGGTCGTCGGATTAGGACGTGGCAAATCTGACGGTGATCGGGAGCGAGAGGAGCACGGGCGTTAACGGTTAGGACTCGTACAGGAAGGTGGAAAGCAATTTTATCGCACCACTTATGGTGCTATGGTGGTAATCGTACCGTGGGGAGCGATGCAATGGAACGGTGACGCGTGGCGGATACGATGGTGGGGAAACCACTTTCCCCGCGGGCTAATGGGTGTGCAGGTCTGCAGAGCGGGGGAAGTGTCTATCGTTGGATCCTGGCGAGGTAAGATCGGACAACGCAGAATGAATGCACAGGTTTATTGTTTGATGTGACAAGGGAGGGCCCCGCCGATAGCAGTTTTTATATGACAGTGCGGTCATATAATCACGGACTTATGGATTGAACAATGAGCCCGGGACCCAAGTGAAATAGAATTATAACGGGGTTTCTAATGATAATAGAGGAAAATGGAGATAACGGGGTTAAGGGGAAGTAGGGAAAATGATAGGGAAGGAGGAAAGATCAAGTAAACTGCCACGAGCTTCTCAAGCATGAAACAACACTGCCACAGTAGTAATTTGGTTCTCCAAATGCATAAGTTCATAGCAGAGCTAACACTGGCTCCTTCTGGGGATGAGATCCTCCCTGTGAGGTCTCAAGAACCTGCAGACCAATGCCTTTCCGGCTGAAAACCAATTAATCAAAATTCCTAGTGTTCCATTGGGCATGGAGTCTACTGCATCTATACTAAAACTGATACAAACAAAATATTTACAAGCTTTAAGGCCAAAGACCTTAAACAACATATACTTTCAAAAACCACCCATTAACTGCGTCATCAAAAACTGCCTCTCCTCCCATACTTTTCAGTATGAAGGTGTTGTTCCCTTGAATCTGTGAAATGATGAAAGGGCCTGTCCAGAAAGCATCAAATTTCCCATGATTACCTTTCTTTTCTTTCAATGCATCCCATTTCAAAACCAAGTCACCAATCTGAAAACTAACTGTTTTTGCCTTCTTTTCAAAGGCTTCCTTGATCCTTTTCTAATGTGCTACAACCTTTTCAACCAGCTATTCTATAATCTGATGTATTTCTGCCAAATCAGTGATCATCTTTGCCATTTCATCTTCCTCATCCTGCTCTTCTTGAAGGAATTTTGCCACAGGGAGGGTTCGCTGAATTGGAAATACAGCTTCAGTGCCATATACCAGCTTGAAAGGAGAATTCCTTGTGGATTTTTTAATGGTCACTCTGTCAGCCCACAGTGCATACTTGAGCTTTGAATCCCAATTCTTTTTATTGTCCTCTAACAGCTTCTTAATTATCATGATTAGAATTTTATTAGAGGATTGTGCCAGACCACTTCCTTGTGGATAATATGAGGTGGAATGAACAAGTTTAATACCCATAGAATCACACATTTCCACAAGTTCTTTTGCCCTGAAAGCTGCTACATTATCTGTTATTAATTTATGTGGACAACCAAATCTGCTGAGATATTTTCAATTAAAAACTTCATGACCACATTATGATCAGCCTTCCTTGTAGGGATTGCTTCAATCCACTTAGTGAAATAATCAATAGCTACTAATATCCATTTATGCTGTCCACTGGAACGTGGATTGATTTCTCCAATAAAATTCAAGTCCTACTGCTGAAAAGGTCCTTTTGCCTGAATTGGTTTTAGGGGCAGGGATTTCAACTGCTGTTTTCCTTCAAATCTTTGGCACCTGTCACAAGATTTAACAAACAAAAACACATCAGAAAATAAAGTGGGCTAATATTACCCAGCTTTGATAATTTTATGGGCTGTAGTCTTCCAATAATGGTGCCCTCCACACATGCTGTTATGAAACTACTGCATAACTTCTTTTGACTGTTCTTTGTCCAGACACCTTAAAAATATTCCAGATGGATCCCTCCAGTACAACAGATTTTCCATAATGCAATACTTTGCTGCTCTAAGTTTTAAAGTTTTGGCCTGACTTTGAGTAAATCCTGAAGGGATCTCTAGCTTCAGCAAGAAATTAATTATTTCAGCATACCAATTACAAGAAGCTAGATTCTCGGCCACTGACTGCTTTCCCTTTGTTTCAGTTATTTCCTCTTCTTCTGCCTGACCATTTTCTGCAATTGTGCATAGGAGATCAATATCTAAAGACCTGCAATTTTCTTCATCCAATAACTTGGCAAGCCCCTGACCTCTGACCAATTTAGTGGGCTTCAACTCTATGTTAAATTCTATGATTTTTGCAATCCACTTTGCCCTTCTCCCATCAACATCAGGCTGTGTTAAGACATCTTTAATTGCAGCAGAGGGTACATATGCAACTATCTTTGAATGCAAGATATAAACTCTGAAGGCTTTCAAGGATTTAATAAGAGCATATGCCTGTTTTTCAATAATATCATACCTTGGTTCAGCATCCCTCAAGTTTTTGCTGAAAAATGCTATTGGATGCTCTGAACCTTCTTCATCTTGCTGCAATAGTATCTTCAGAGGCAAATGAGAAAATATGGAACTCCTTGCTGTAATATAGAATGATTAATGTGGGAGCCTTCATAATAGCCTTTTTAATAGACTCAAATGATTGTCTTGTTGCATCAGTCCATCTTACCTCTGCTCCTTTCTTCAACATGGAGGTAACATGCTTCACTAGTTCTGCAAAATTTGGAATAAACCTCCTGACAAAATTAATTTTGCCCAGAAAGGATTGGATATCTTTCTTTGATCTAGGGACAGACAAAGTCTGAATTGCTTTGACTCTTTCTCGGTCAATTTGAACACTTGCAGCAGACACAATATGTCCTAACAGCTTGCCTTCATTTAAAGAAAATTGAGATTTTTTGGGATTGACTTCCAAACCTTCTGCACTTCAAGAACACTTTTTCCAAATGCTGCAAATGATTTTGATGGCTGCTAGAGTAAACTATTATATCATCAAGGTAGATAAGCACAAATTTGTCCTTCTCTCCCACAAATGCTATATCCATAGCTCTCTGAAAGATGGCTCCAGCATTCGTCAATCCAAAAGGCATTTTGGCATACATAAAAGTGCCCCAAGGAGTGGTAAATGCAGTCTTCTTTTGATCATCTGGATGCATAGAAATCTAATTGAAGCCTAAAAAACCATCCAAGAAAGACATTACTTTGGCTCCTGAGACCTTTTGCAGCAAATGCTCCATCTTTGGCAAAGGATAGTTATCTTTCTTGGAGCATTTATTCAAATTTCTGAAATCAACACATAGTCTGATTTCTCCACTCTTCTTCCTCACCACCACTAGATTGGCCACCCATTTTGAGTATCTAAGAGGGAGTATAATCTTCGCAGCTAGCAATTTTTTAATTTCTTTTTCAATCAAAGGAAGAAGTATAGGATTTATTGGTCTCAACTTCTATTTGAATGGAATAGTATCTTTCTCCAGAGGGATTTTATGCTAAATTATGCTTTTATCATATGTTTTCAGATCACTATACTCCTAGGCAAACACATCAGAAAATTGCCTCATTAAATTGCAATATTTAGCACTTTGATCAGCTGTGGTGGGCTCCAGTATTGCAGCAATACTATTGCAACTCCTGGGACTCCCTTCTTTACTTTTAACAACCCGGTAGTTCGTAACAAACTTGGAAGCGACGGTGCTGTATGCACAAGTACTAGCTCTTGCCACAGCTGTCACTTGGTCAGCTGGCACAAGTCTGCTAGGAGCTTAAGCCAACTTCTATGAGCTCTGAGAAGAATATTTTTAACTGATGGACGAAAGCTAACTCAAAGAAGGCTGATCTACTTGCAGAAAGAAACTGGAAAGCTGAAAGGAAACGTAAACCCTAACAAGCCCTAATTTTACCAGCTAGCCCTACCGATGCAAGAAAGAGGATGCAAGCTATTGAAAGAGATGCCATTGACATCTAGGAAGGTAAAATACATGTGACTAAGCTACTTCTACAGTAACATCTAAAAAAAACATGTTTTTGCATTTTTGAATAAGTTGCCAGAATTATCATGCATGCGATTTAACTGTTTTTTACTGTGCAGAGGTGGATTGGCGAGAGGAAATTCTTGGAAGAGGTCGGGAAGGTTCAGAGAGGGCCTAAGGGGTCCCTAACAACCTTCCAGAGAGTTTCACAGAGTTTGGCTATCAAGAAACCTCATTCGTGATCTTCTATAGGAAGTCTACAGGGGTTCTACAAGATGTTCTGGAATTTCTATAGGATGTCTGTAATTTTCTACAGGATGCTCAGAAATGGGATTTTGGAGGATGGATGGAGAGATAAAGATGAAGGAGTGAGTATGGAGATAGGACAGGGGTGTGAGGAGGTCCAGGACTTGGTGGATGGAGCTGAAGAGAGATGAAGATGGTTGGATTTGTTCAAAGAGGAGTGAAGCAATGTTGCACAAAAATTAGGGTTATGTGAGCAAATGTGGCAAATGTGAGGCAAGAATCCGAGTTAGGGGATGGAACAGATGGGATTGATGGAGTATGGGAAGATAGAGAAGTGGTACAGGTGCTCTGCAAGTTGTTTTTCCAACTGAACCACCAAAGACTTGTAAAATCAGAGACCTAGTTACATTGACCTAATATGATCTAGCTAACAGTAAAGAGAATGAACAGAAGTTTATTTTCACTGAAACCATGTATACTAACTATGCAATGAAGCAATCAAGAATCTAAACATGTAACCAACTTCTGCAAATAAAAATCGAACACTAATGGTTGCATGGCGAAGCAAAGATAGTGTTTTTTGGTGGCAGTAAGGTCACCTTGATCCTAGCTCCTGATCCCACTGAGGGAGAGGTGAAATCAGAGGTGCTTGATGGCCTTTTTCTGAAGCTTGTCCCTGTTAATAACCTATCAACTCAATCTGAACATCAAAAATATTTCTCATCATCAACAGTGACCTAGATAAACAACAAGATTTTAATCTACTTAACAGAAATTATGTTGCAAAGACATAAAAAGAAAATAACAGTACATAAGGAAGCCTTGGCACTTGGGTTGGGCCCAACCCCAAGAGTTACAGGCTCCTATAAAGAACTCAGAGCTGATGCCAAATAGAGCTGCTTTTCATTATCCAAAATAATCATGTCACAAGAAAGTTATACAACAGTAGCTACAAAAACGAGCTGAGACAATGAGAGCACTATAGTGCAAAACCCAACAGTTCCAAAAGTAAACTATGAAGGCTGAGGCCTTCCTATTTATACACTACGAGGGGCCTAGCAGCCCTCCTTAATTCAAGGGACTCGGCTGTTCAAACTGCCAGTAAACAATCACTCTTCCCAAAGCTGCTCGACTGCCTTTAGGATTCGTTTTGGTGGCCTGTTGAGCTCCGAGTTGAGGGTGGAGATTTCGAGGAAGGGCCATTTAATGCAAGAGACAACCTCCCTACGAATCCTCACCCTTGCTTCCTCAAGCTTGGCTGTCACCTGGCTCATAATTGCTTGGCTTTGCTCCAAAATTTGTCCAAAAAACCTGAAATAACCACGTATTAGCCTCCTTGGTAAAGTGACCACCCTTATTCGTTCAAATAACATAAACATACTAAAAAAACATGCATAATCTATGAAAAATGGTGGATTGATCAAGGACAATTAGGCAAAATGAGCCCAATAAGTTACCCAATTCGGGGCTCATCATCACCCCCTTGCTAAATGGGTTGCTCATCCTCTGAGCAACTAGTCCAGCTCATCATCCTTTATAGCTTTGACCACCTCCCTCATGTCCCAGGCCTCCACGGTGATATCTTCTTCCTGGTCATGGAATCCTGCTTTCCTTTCCACTTCCTCCCACTGTCTATCTTCCTCCTCTTCCTTAACTCCTTCTAGCAATCCCAAAAGCAAAGGAGGACTGAATTTCAGGCCAATCCAATTGGCCTGCAAATTTTGCATCAACTGTTTGTAGAGAGGTACCCTTGCCAAGGCCTCCCTCATCCTGGTGGGAGAGTGGTATTCCCTTATCTTCAAGCTGTGAAGCAGTGTGTTCCATCACCTTGTGCATGCATGCAGGCAGTTTTCTCCCAACAGTGTCTCCATGTCCTCAAAGTGGGCAATAGCTTGAGCCTGTTGCTTAATGTATTCTGGTAAATCTTGAGGGTTGTTGGCCAAGTGCTGGTGGGCACTTATCACTGCTGAGGGGTCATCCGGCTCTGCTCTGATCATTAGTGGCTCACTGAGTTCTCTGCCTATGATACTGCGGACCTCTGCTGCTCTCTTTTCCTCATGATTCATCCAAGAGGCCATGGCCATAAGTTGGACATCTCCTATCATAGTGTTGGGATCCCATGCATTCATGTTTGGAAGGGCTAAGTTGTGCAAGTAAAACTCTGATAATTTGGCCCTGTCCTCTGATGAACTACTGCCACATAGAGCTGCAAATTGATGATAATTTTGGAATGGAGTGATGCCCCTTTGGGCCAAGGTGTTGATCTGAAACTGTAACCACTGATCCTTAAGGTATAGGGCGTATGATTTGGCAGGCTTCCTACACTGCAGAGCTTCTATCGCCCAGCTGGCCATGCAGGCCAGTTGGGCCTCCGTTTCTTGTACTTGCTGTTTCAGAGACTGTATCTCTTGGACTGTTTGCAATTCCTTCTCCTGTAGCTGTCTATTCAATGCCTCAATTTCAGCCTGCAACCCATCTCTCTTCTGCTGTTCATCAGGGGTTTTTTTGTCTGTTGTGGGTTCCTCCTGTTGCTGTTGTTATCCCAAGATGTGAGGCATGTCTTCTTTCTTATGTCCTTGTAACTGTAGCTACTGTTTAAGTAGCTCATTTTCTTCCTGTAGCTTTGCCCGCTGGCTGCTCTCCACATGTCGTACCATAGCCAATTCCCTTCTTGCCTCTTTGAGTTGTTCCTCTAGAGGACCTATATCTGCCACACCCTTGGATTTAGCGATCTTCATCCAAGTGTGGGTCCTCACTCTCTCTTCTTCTAGTGCAAGGAAAAGTGGCACTGTGAATTTTTGGGGAATGATCTTTCCGGCCTCTAAGAAGTTATAGTAGGAGCCCAAGCTGGGCTGGGGGCTAGGTTCCACAATTTCTCCACCTTTTCTTCCTCTTGTGGTGATTTAGCTACCTCTCCTTCCATTTCTTCGGTCTCCTTTAGCCAAGGCAGTGTTTCCTGTAGAACAGTCTCAGCATCCTGTAGAGAGGCTTTTGTGTCCAACATTTTCATTCTTTCTCTCCAGGCGGATGTCTTCGGGCTTCCCCGTTCATAAGTGATGGATGCCCTGGAGGGAGACCTCCCCTTTTGTGTAGCTGGGGTTTCTACAATCGTGATTGGCTATTTTGACGGTGGCTGGGGTCTGCCAGTCTTTATCCTCATGCTCCTTATTGCCTTAAAATACATGGAAGGCTCCCTCTTTCACTTCCCTTTTTGCTTTGGAGATGTGCTCAGGGTAGCCAGCACAGCTGTTGCCTCCCTGGCTAGAATCTCTGGCGATTTTTCCTTCTGTTGCCTTGTTTCCAGACTTTCTGTAGAAAGTCCTCTGTTGACTGTTTTCTGGCTTCCTGTAGACACTGTTTTCTGGCTTTCTGTAGAATCTTTTTTCACTATTTTGGTTTGCTTAGCTGGGGGTGTCTTCCCTTTTAATTTTGTTGTGGTTGTCTTGGTTGTGTCCTCACTTGCTTGGACTTTTTCAGTCCTCTCTGCCCTGCTCTGCAATCGTTTCTCCCTTGGTGTTTGTGCCTTTGTTCCACCCACAGTTTTGGGCTCAGTAGCTTGGCCTTTCCCTTGTTTCTCTTCTTGTTCTTTCTTTGGTGGTCTGTCCTGTGTTTCCTTACCCCTGGCTTTCTCTTCTACCTCAATGTGCTCCCTTTCTTCACTGCTGGATGAAGTGAGTTCCTTGGCCAGAATTCGAATATCATCATCCTTAGACATGTTGTGGAAAATCTCCCAGGAGAGAGGGACAGTGTAGGTATGGAGGGCATCTTCCACGAGAAGCTTGATAAGCCCATGATGGGCTAGCTGATCCAGTGTCCCTTCCTTCAATTTTGTGCCACACTCAATTAATGATTGTAAGAGGAAATCAGGGACGCTTAACTTTTGTTCTGGGGGTAAATCCATCCTATGTTTGAGTTCACTTAGCAACCGGAAGTGATAACCGTAGACAATACTGAACTGCCCCTCACAGGTAATGTATTTCATGATTTGAAGGCTGACCTCGCTCCAAAAAGGATGTAGGCTGGCTCTCTGGACCCCAATCTTATCTTCTGAAAACTGTTCCTCTGGTAGGAAGAACTATTTCTTGGCTTTTTGGCCCAATGCCCTCTCCTCTTTGCTCCAGGGTATCCCTAATGGCAAATCAATAACCCGACTAATGAGTTGTGGGGTAATCTTTAGGGTCAACCCTCTGAAATTCACAGTGGCCAGTGTCTTTGATTTAGGCTGCAGGGACATTAAGAACTCTTCTGTTACCTCATCGTCATGACTTTGAATTCTGTCACAAAAGGTCATCCAATTGGCATGGGTGAATAGGTCCACCACCTCAGGAGTTTCACGCAATTTTCTGGAATCCGAGGGTTCCTTCCTGATAAACCCTCTTGGCATTGTGAGAGTGCCCTGTTTCAATGCTCCGAGCAGAAAGGGACTGCTATTTTATGGTTTCTTCTTTTGATCCTCAGGATAGGATTTCTCAGGTGTTTGTATTTCAACTTTGCACCAATTCCCTGGTTCCAATGCTTTTGCTGCCCAAAACTCGACTGTCAAAAGGGAATTAGGCTCCCACAGACAGAGTGCAGAGCTTAATTTTCATCCCCAACATGCATACAATCACATAAAATTCACATTCTTCATGCACAGGTTAACCCTCACAGTGGTTTATCATTTCTAGCGGAGGAATTTCTTAACAGGAACTGTGGAGGAGAATTTGACGCAGAACCAACTGAAACATTCCATGTAACACACAGGAAAACTACTATTCTGGACCCACAGGCAGACTTGCCTCTAATTCTCCTACTCCAGACAGTTCAATTCACCACCTTTCAATATATACCATGCAGGGAAGAGTGGTTTTTGAGCCTACCTCTTTCGGGACTCCGAATTTGTTGAAGAAAAATCCAGTTGCTCTGCTCCGGAAGGTTATGCTGTGTTTCCTGTAGAGCCTCTTCCTGTAGAAAGCTTTTCCGGCTTCGGGCTAACAGACTGCGGAGGAGGAGGACACGTACTTCACTGAGAATGGTTGCAAGTGTAAATGACAGCGGTTAACGTGAGTCCTTCGGCCGAGCATTTTTGAATTACGGTGCAATTCATGGCGAGGGGGTGAGGTGTCCAGGCCGATTCATTAGCCAACATCACGGCCATCATTCCTCTACGTGTCTCTGACCGCCATTACCTTTCCTCTGCCATTAACTGCCGCCACCCTGCCAATCACGCCGATTCTCCCTGACTGGAAACTTCCCACGTGTCGGTTGCACGTTTCTTTGGCGAATTCGAACGTAATCGAGCTCGTTCGAATCCCACGAGGCCATTCGACTGACTGTGGGTGGCTAGTTGACTGGCCATCAAATTTGTTCAATCCTAACCATTTCACAGATATGAAGTTTTCGGAATATGGTCTATGCAATTTGACGAATAAGGTTAGACACTTACCTGTGTGGCCGTGGACGTGTTCTGCAGGCTTCGGGACTTGGAACGATGGCTTTTCTCGCTGCTGCTTCATGCACAGGTGCTGGAATCCTTCTTTCATTGGTTGATGTTGTGTGCACGGCTTTGGGACCCGATCCTCTGGTTGTAAACGTTGCATGCATGGGCTTTGTCTGATTTCAGCTATCGAGGAGGTGTTCACGTCCAAGCAGAGTTTTTTTCATGTCCCCTGTGTCGATTTCAGCTGCTACTGACTCCAGAGTATGTGCTCTAGACGGATCAGCTGCTACAGGATTCCTGTAGGACATCCTGTAGTTGCTTCTCCTCCTGGGATACATGCTGAAACGAGTAAGGTTGTATTTGCGGATGAAGGGTCCTGATGGAGCTTTGACAGGTAGAGTGTGCGAGCCTTTGTGTGCTTGATTTGTCACTTGGAAAAAAAATTTCAATCTAAGGAAAACATGACTCTTTGTATGACTGTGCAGGAATACATAACCAGATTGTTGCAATGGCGGTGGAAAGAGATGAAACCGGTGATGGATGGAAGAGAGGGGTGGCTGCAGGCCTAATTAATAGACTTCAAGCTTTAAATCCCTTCCCAAAATCGAATTTGGCCTACCCGAAGGCTCTACAGGATGTTTCCTATAGAAATGCAGAACTTCCTGTAGAAAGCCCCAAAACTTCCTGTATAAAGCTTAGAACTTCCTGTAGGAGGTTGAATCTTGACCCGAGTGTTCAAATCCTGGAAAAAGTGAGTGGCTATGGAGGGAGTGTCTGTAAGGATGTCTTGTAGCCTAGTATAGACCCCTGTCCTCGTTTTGCGCAACCTTCTTTATCTGCATGTATTCCCTGCAACCTACAATAATTCCAGAGATTAGACCTGTTTCTTTTTCTTTTTCTCTTTTTTCTTTTTTCCTTTTTCCCTTTTTTTTTTTTGAGAGAGAGACAGCAGGGGTGCCTCCATGAGGTTTTCACCCCCACTATTTTCCCTGGGTGCCTCAGAGAGGTTTTCACCCAAGGATCTTTTTTATTCCATTTCTTTATTTTCTGATAGACAGTTGGGGCGCCTCCATGAGGTTTTCACCCTCACTGTCTGCCCTGGGTGCCTCAGAGAGGTTTTCACCCAGGGATCTTTTTTATTCCTTTTTTTTTTTTTTGATGATCAAGGTGTGGGCGGAATAGAGGCAGAACCCTGCTCCACTACCAGCACTAGATTTTTCCAAAGTTTCAATGAACTCCTGCCTCGAAAGGGGTTTCCTGTAGATTTTCAATCGATGCCCGTTGACAAGCATGAGGATGGCTTCTTCATCAATGGTCCTGATAAGGACTGAACCATTGTCATTGCATTTCTCCACTATATATGGTCCTAACCATCTTGTCCTCAGCTTCCCTTTGAAATCCTTGTATCTTGAGTCATACAGCAGCGCCCAATCTCTCGGCTGGAATTGCTTTTCATTAAGGTGCCGGTCATGCCATATCTTCCTCTGGAGTTGAACTACTTTTGAGTGGAGGAGGGCCTGCATTTACTGTTCATCTAATCCATTCAGCTGCAGTAATCTTTCACGTTAAGCATGGTTGAGGTCTAAGTCCAGCTGAGCTGCCACCCTAAATGTATTGTACTCGAACTCTATGGACAACAAAGCTTTCTTCCCATAGACCAGCTCATAAGGTGTGAAACCTGTTGTAGTCTTCCAAGTGGTGTTGTAGGCCCAGGTGGCCTCAACCAGGCGATCTGCCCAATCCTTTCTGCTGCTGCTCACCACCTTAGTCAAAATCCCTTCCAATGCTCTATTAGTGACTTCCACCTACCCATTTGCTTGAGGATGATATGGGGTGGAAGTCTTGTGCTTGATCTTGTGATGAGCGAGCAAGTCTTCAATCAGATTGGAGGTGAACTGGCTTCCTTGATCGGTGACTAACTCTCTTGGGTAGCCAAACTTGTAGAAGATATTTTCCCTTAAAAACTCAGCCACCTTTTCTTCTGTCGCTGCTTTGATTGCCTTTGTTTCTGCCCACTTTGTCAGATAGTCGGTGCACACAATGATGTAAGACCTTTGCTTTGAAGGAGGGTTGATAGGACCCACAAAATCCATGCCCCACTTCTCAAATGGCTCGAAGGTCACTTGAGGTTGGAGAGGCATTTCATCCCTTGGAGTCGGTTTCCCCATCCTCTGACATCGGTCACACTGGCTGATGTATCTTTTGACATCTTGGTGAAGAGTAGGCCAATAGTAGCCTGCCTGTAGAATTTTGAAGGCAGTCCTTTTTGCTGCAAAGTGGCCTCCACAAGGTCCGTCATGACAGGTTAGGAGGATGTCAAAGACTTCCTCCTCCCTAACACAACGCCTCAATATTTGATCTGGGCCAAGTTTGAACAGGTTGCCCCCGATCCAAGTGAATGGGGCACTCTTCCTTACAATTTTGCTCTTCTCCTTTGAGGATAGATGCGGAGGGAACTGTGCTGAGACCAAGTAATTTGCTATATCAGCAAACCATGGAGAGAGTACTGAGATAGCAAATAGGTGTTCATCTAGCATTTGTTCATCCACTGTCCCTTCTTCACCTGCAGGCAAATCCAATCTAGATAAGAAGTCAGCAACAACATTTTCCTTACCTGGCTTGTCGACAATAGTCAAATCAAATTACTACAACAAAAGTAACCATCTAATGATATGAGCATTTACATCAGGCTTATTCATTAAATATCTAATTGCAGCATGATCAGTGTGTACAAATGTTTGATAACCAGTGATGTAGTGTCTGAACTTGTTTAGGGAATGGACTACAGCCAGGAACTCTTTCTCGGTTACAGTAGAGTTCATTTCTGCTTTGGACAGGTTTTTGCTGACGAAGTATATGGCATATGGCATTTTCTCCTCAACTTGTCCTAAGGCTGCCCCTATGGCTTTGCTCGATGCATTAGTGTGGATGTGGAAAGGTAGGTCCCAGTTTGGACCTCTTAAGATCGGGGTGGACACCAGCTTATCTTTCAACTCATCTAGAGCCCCTTGACAATCGTCAGTCCATTTAAACTCAACATCTTTCTCTAAGAGGCAAAACAATGGCGAGGCTAGCTTACTGAAATCTTTAATGAATCTTCTATAATATCCTGCTAAGCCTAGGAAACTCCGAACATCTCTCACCTTTTGAGGAGGTGGGACCTTCTAGATGATAGCAATCTTGTTAGGATCCACCTGTAATCCTTGCCGAGAAATGGTATGACCTAGCACGGTCCCTTTAGTCATCAGGAATTCACACTTTTCGGGACTGAGGGATAGGTTCATCTCAATGTACTTAGTTAGAACTTTTCCTAGATTAGTCAGTGCTTCTTGAAAGTTGGACCCATAAGGAGTAAAGTCATCCATATAGATTTCTACCGAATCATGGACCAACTCAGAAAATATGCTCAATACTGCTCTCTGGAAAGTGGCAGGAGTGTTGCATAGCCCAAAGGGAAGGAATCGGTAGGCAAAGGTACCCCATGGACAAGTGAAGGTGGTTTTATCTTGGTCCTTCGGGCTTATTTGGATCTGGTTATACCCACTGAACCCATCTAGGAAAGAGAAGAACTTCTTCCCTGCCAGTCCATCCAACACTTGATCTATGAAAGGCAAAGGGAAATGGTCTTTCTTGGTGGCTTTGTTAAGTTCTCGGTAATCTACACATATTCTCCACTTCCCATTCTTCTTGGGCACAAGCACTAGAGGTGAGACCCACTCACTATCGGAGATAGGGTAGATGAATCCTGCATCCAACAATTTTTGCAATTCTTCTTTGACAATGTCTTTAAGGGCTGGATTCATTCTCCTCTGAGGCTGCCTGACTGGTTTACAATCTTCTTTAATGTAAATGTGATGGGTACAGATTGAAGGGTGGACTCCTTTCATCTCCTTATAGCTCCAAGCAAAAGCATCCAGGTGATTGTTCAGTAAGCTACACAGCTCCTTCTCCTGGGAGGGAGATAGGGAGGAGCTGATCTTTAAAGTCCTTTCGGGGCCAAACTCCACATTCTTAACTCTAGGAGAGGTCGGATCAGTCACACAGAGGTCCACTAAAGTGCTGACTTGGGTATCTTCCACCAATTCCTCTAAGGACAGTGCACTGGGAGGTGGATTTTGAATCAAAGTCTTAATCAAATCATCCTCAGTTTGAGGGCCTCCCTTAGTGGTTTCTATTGTGCACAATGGTGCAGAGTAGACCTCATCCTCATATCCCTCTTCCAACAAGAACGATAAGTCATGTTCTAGCAGAGGTTGGGCAGGAGGGTATAGGACTAGCTGCTTGGACATAGGCCCATTATTTATGGTCATGCTTCCAGCTCGACAACTGATGTAAGCATCCGCAGTGGCTAACCACGGCCTTACCAAAATGAGGGGGTATCTAGTGAGATTTTCCTTTGGCTGAAGGACCAAGAAGTCTGCAGGGTACTCCCAAGAATCAACAGAGACCAAGACATCTTCCACAATCCCTTCGGGAGTCACGGTGGAGCGATCTGCTAACTGCGGGACTGTCGAGGTCTTCCTTAAGGAACTCTGAAGATTGAGTTTAAGCATGGGTCCCTGGTCATCACATTAATGGCAGCCCCTAGATCAATCAAGGTATGGGGGATTATAGTGCCATCGATGTGGACATCGACTACAGGACTCCCAGGGTCCAAATACTTTGGACAGATTACTTGCCCCAACATTAGATCGGACAGTTGTCCTATGACATTGATAGTCGGGGCATCTCTCTTTCGCCTGCCTGGGTGCCTGAAACACTTCTCCTTAATCAATTTGTTGTATATTGGTACATCTTTTATGGCCTGGAGAAGTGGTATTTTCACACACAACTGTTTAAGTTCTCCTAGAAGTTTAGTCTCCTCTGGTTTGGTTGCGTGGTTACTGTTAGTCGCTTAGGAAAGGGTGGAATGGCCTTGGGTTCACTTTCCTGTTTCTCTTCCTCGTCCTCTGGGGGAGGAGGTTGGTGATCTGGAAGGGTCTTCCCAGATCGCAGGTTGATCTCCTGGATCTCCACAGCATAGGTAGGGCATGTTGTCTCCCCAGTATAGACCTGCTGGGCCTATCAGTTGTTGGGGTTCGGGTTCGGTTGGGCAGGCAAATGGGGTTGTCTTGGGGGAGCAGGAGGTAATGGTTGTGGCTGAGCCGGTGGTTGAGGCAGAATGGTGGGAGGAGAGTTGTATTAGGGCCTCCACCCCAGTTGAGGTGCATTCCACTAAGGTTGTGGCTGGACATGTGAGTGAAACGAATGAGCAGTGGGTTGAGTATGGTATTGAGGTGGATAAGACCACGGAGGAGGTGCGGACCAGGAAGGATGAGTAGGGGGACCCCAAGAAGGTATGTGAGCAGATTGGTTGGGGCTATAATAAGCTTGGGATGTCCCTTGCATCCCCTGCTGGTAAGGTCTAGGCCCATGCGGCCTCCTTTGGTTGAGGAAGTAGAGAGGTTCAGTGGTTGCCTCAGTCCCTTGGTACATGGCTTTAAATCTGGGTAAGGTTGGGCATTGGTTTGTGGGGTGGTTTTCCTCACAAACGAAACATACCTCTACTGAGTGCAATGGACACTCGTTCTTAGGGTGCTTCCTCGTACATCTAGGACAAAAAATGGCCAAAGCCCTCTCAGCTTCCTCTTTCTTTTGTTGGATTCGGAAAGTATCAAGTTGCATGGCAATGGTCTGTCTCATCTCACTTTTGAGGTCTTCCATCTGATTGGCAAACTCATGCTTGGAGAAGGTGGTACTAGCTGAAAGTGGATTCCCCCTACCTCTTTTCTGGGCTGCCCTAGAGTGGTTTCTAAACACAGTCTTTATGTCCTCATAAGGTAGTTGGTAGATGTCTCCTCCAGCTAGCATGTGAAGGGTATCTAGAAGGTCTTCAGGGACTCCTCGGAGCATAACCAACTTTAGAGATTCAGGGTCAAGTGTGCACCTGGCCTGTTTATAACTGAGTTGGAACCTTTCCTCGTAGTCTTCTAAAGATTCGTCATTTCCCATGGTCATCCGGAAGATCTCTCCCTTTGTTTCCTTGGACCTATAGTAGTCCCGGTATTTGTTTTTAAAGGCTTGCTGCATCTGATCCCAAGTGGTGATACTGTTTCTAGGTAACCCCATGAACCAGCGTAATGCTGCATCCTTGAGGGTAGAGGGAAAGAGTTTCAACTTTTGCTCGTCTTCTGCATAGTCATAAGTTCGACAAAGGACAGAAAACTCAAATAGGAAGGTATCAAGGTCTTCAGTGGTCAATCCATGGAAATGAGGTAAGGTTGAGGGACTTATGTTCTTCATCTTCATGTCCCCGTTGGTCTCTCGGATGGGGAAGGTACCTTCAATTCTCTCATCATCCTCTCTACTGTTTCTGTTTTCAGCCATGGTCTCAAAAGGAATGTTTTCTTGCTCTTCTTCTATTATAGGATCTTCGTACATCTTAGGAGGTTCACCTATAGGTTCTTTTGGGTCACTTCCACCAAAGAAGAGAGAAGGGTGACTCGATGAAGTGGTAGGGGTGTTGGGTAGGAATTTTCCGGTATTATCTCTGTTCCTATGAGGCATGAAAAGATTTTTGGTTGCTTTTGCTTTTTTTTTTACTTGTACCTGCAAAACTGAAACAGATGGAATTGCAACTAACTGAAATCTATCTTGTGGAAATGAAAATGTGGAATTGAAATGAAAGCAGGAAAGGACTAATCTATTTTGCTGAAATCAAATTGCGAGAATGAAATGCTAGACTACACTTGCAGAATTGAAATTCTATTCTACGCTTGCAGAATTGAAATTGTGGAATTGAAAGGCTAATCTATGAAAGCAGGAAATGTCTAATTTACTTTTGCAGAAATGAAATTGCAGAATGGAATCTGAAATAAACTACTTAGCAGAAGGTTAGAGTAGGAAAATAGAAGAAAAGCAGCAATCACAAATACTCTGACGCTTCCCCGGCAACGGCGCCAAAAAGAATGGTGGGCTCCAGTATTGCAGCAATACTGCTGCAACTCCTGGGACTCCCTTCTTTACTTTTATCAACCCGGTAGTTCGTAACAAACTTGGAAGCGACGGTGTTGTATGCACAAGTACTAGCTCTTGCCGCAGCTGTCACTTGGTCAACTCGCACAAGTCCGCTATGAGCTTAAGCCAACTTCTATGAGCTCTGAGAAGAAGCTTTTTAACTTATGGATGAAAGCTAACTCAAAGAAGGCTGATCTACTTGTAGAAAGAAACTGGAAAGCTGAAAGGAAACGTAAACCCTAGCAAACCCTAATTTTACCAGCTAGCACTACTGATGCAAGAAAGAGGATGCAAGCTACTGAAAGAGATGCCATTGACTTCTAGGAAGGTAAGATATATGTGTCTAAGCTACTTCTACAGTAACATCTGAAAAAACATCTTTTTGCATTTTTGAATAAGTTGCCAGAATTATCATGCATGCGATTTAACTGTTTTTTACTGTGCAGAGGTGGATTGGTGAGAGGAAATGCTTGGAGGAGGTTGGGAAGGTTCAAAAGGGCCTAAGGGGTTCCTAACACCCTTCCAGAGAGTTTCATTGAGTTTGGCTATCAAGAAACCTCATTCTTGATCTTCTACAGGAAGTCTGCAGGGGTTCTACAAGATGTTCTGGAATTTCTACAGGAATTCTGTAATTTTCTATAGGATGCTCAGAAATGGGATTTTGGAGGATGGATGGAGAGAGAAAGATGAAGGAGTGAGTATGGAGGTAGGACAGGGGTGTGAGGAGGTCCAGGACTTGGTGGATGGAGCTGAGGAGAGATGAAGATGGCTGGATTTGTTCAAAGAGGAGTGAAGCAATGTTGCACAAAAATTAGGGTTATGTGAGCAAATGTGGCAAACGTGAGGCAAGAATCCGAGTTAGGGGATGGAGCAGATGGGATTGATGGAGTATGGGCAGATAGAGAAGTGGTATGGGTGCTCTGCAAGTTGTTTTTCCAACTGAACCAACGAAGACTTGTAAAATCAGAGACCTAGTTACATTGACCTAATTTGATCTAGCTAACAGTAAAGAGAATGAACAGAAGTTTATTTGCACTGAAACCATGTATACTAACTATGCAATGAAGCAATCAAGAATCTGAACATGTAACCAACTTCTGCAAATAAAAATCGAACACTAATGGTTGCATGGCGAAGCAAAGATAGTGTTTTTGGTGGCAGCAAGGTCACCTTGATCCCAACTCCTGATCCCACTGAGGGAGAGGTGAAATCAGAGGTGCTTGATGGCCTTTTTCTGAAGATTGTCCCTGTTAATAACCTATCAACTCAATTTGAACATCAAAAATCTTTCTGATCATCAACAGTGACCTAGATAAATAGCAAGATTTTAATCTACTTAACAGAAATTATTTTGCAAAGACATAAAAAGAAAATAATAGTACATAAGGAAGCCTTGGCACTTGGGTTGGGCCCAACCCCAAGAGCTACAGGCTCCTATAAAGAACTCAGAGCTGATGCCAAATAGAGCTGCTTTTCATTATCCAAAAATAATCATGTCATAAGAAACTTATACAACAGTAGCTACAAAAACGAGCTGAGACAATGAGAGCACTATAGTGCAAAACCCAACAGTTCCAAAAGTGAACTACGAAGGCTAAGGCCTTCCTATTTATACACTACGAGGGGCCTAGCAGCCCTCCTTAATTCAAGGGACTCGGCTGTTCAAACTGCTAGTAAACAGTCACTCTTCCCAAAGCTGCTCGACTGCCTTTAGGATTTGTTTTGGTGGCCTGTTGAGCTCCGAGTTGAGGGTGGAGGTTTTGAGGAAGGGCCATTTAATGCAAGAGACAACCTCCCTACGAATCCTCACCCTTGCTTCCTCAAGCTTGGCTATCACCCGGGTCATAATTGCTTGGATTTGCTCCAAAATTTGTCCAAAAAACCTAAAATAACCATGTATTAGCCTCCTTGGTAAAGTGACCACCCTTATTCATTCAAATAACATAAACATACTCAAAAAATATGCATAATCTATGAAAAATGGTGGATTGATCAAGGACAATTAGGAAAAATGAGCCCAATAAGTTACCTAATTCGGGGCTCATCAAGCTGACAAATGAGTGGACAAATTTACATGTTTAGGCTGACCTAGACTTCCTATATCATGCTTACAGATTGCAGATTGGTCTTCTTTTTGGGCAGCTTTGTAAGGCACATCATTCTGGTCAAACAGTCTTTCTAAAGGAATTAAACCCTTAGGAATATGATTAGTGGGAAGTTGGACAATGCTTTCTTTACCAATTTTATTTCTAAGCTGGGATTTGGGGTTTTCTAATAAGGCTTCATTATCTTGGTCAATTTGCATTTCGGAAAATTCATCAATGACTTTAAGGAACCTATTTATCTCATCATCATCATCAAAAACCTTCCAATTGTGGACATTGTCAGGCAAGGATGGCCTATACTTCACTTGGACTTCATACACTAGTCTGGGAGGCATTGGAGGTATAAATAGACTAGCAGACACAACAAGGGAATCAACAAGCTGATTTTGGGCTCTAGGAATATATGAAATACAAAAATAATCAAAAGAGTCTCTAATTCTCCATACCTCATCTTTGTATGCTTTCAACCTTGAGTGCTTTGCTTGAAATGTTTTATTTACTTGCTGAATAATCAAATTAGCATCTCCAAACACCTTTATGCTTCTAATTCCTCTATATTTTGCTGCATTAAGGCCCAACAGCAGAGCCTCATATTCTTCTATGTTATTTGTGACTTGAAAAACTAGCTTAAAAGACAGCTGAATGCTTTCTTTCTCTGGAGATACTAGCACCACTCCTGTTCCTGCAGTCTCCCTGGAACATGCTCCATCAAAGAACATCTCCCAAACCTGAATTCCTTGCTCTTCTTCGGCCTGAACTATTGGTTTCCTGAGCTGCATTGAGGCCTTCTAAGATTCTTATATTTGGAGAATACATGCTCCAAAATCAGTGTCCACTACATATATGGGATGATTTGTAGGATTCTTCTCATCACTGATGATGTATGCCAGTTGTGCTTCTATATACAATCTCCTGCTTTCTCCTCCAAACACTGGGACAGTGGCATAAGAAAGATCATTCTATAATGTCCCACCTAGTCTCTTAATCCACCCTCTAGACAGCAGCATACCAAACTTAGGAGGGACATCTGCTACCACAATATCCATCACCATACTCTTCATAGGCAGCTGAGTTAAGGTAATGGCCAGATCTTTGATTAATCCTAGGCATTTCACTTTCCTTGAATCAAAAGAAAATAGATCATGATAGGGTCTAGTGATATCAAGGCCTAACTCTTCCATGTCAGCTTCAGGCATTAGATTGTGGCTGGCCCCTGTGTCTAGCAGGCAGTTATGGAGGATTTTGTCATGAATGGTCAATGAGACATAAAAATATGGAGAATTATTATCAGCAGGCTCAATCATAGGGCTGAGCATAATGGCAGGCTTGTCATCTTGCAAATTGACAGAGTCAGTGGAGGTTTGTTTGGTTTCTAGCTCAAGGGCTTTAAGGATAGGCTTCCTAAATATTTCACTCTTCACCAACTCAACTAGAGGCATAGATATTTCCAATTTCTGAACTTCTGACTCAAAGCTGAAAGAAGAAGATGACTTATCATAACTTTTTACCTCTTGAACTGGAGCTTTGAGGATGACTGAATCAGCTGTTTGTCTTCTTTGCTTGATATTTTGTGATTCTGCTTGGACAACGGCTCTTTGGGCAGGATTCTCCGTGGCGTTTTTTTCATTGGATCTCAGATTATATCTCTGCTGGTCACCATTTTGTAAAACAGATCCTCTGTCCCATTCTTGATTGTCTTGTTCCCGCTACAATGATTGTTCATAAGCAGTCAAAGTAAAAAACGCAGCACTGCCTTTATCTTCCATGCAGTGAATTTCATCCTCATCTCCTTCAAATTGTTCCTCCTCCATGACTACATTTTGAAAAGGAGCTTTAACTTTCTGTTCTTCTTTTGATTCTTCACCCCTCTGCATAATCTGTAACTACTCATTTGCTCTTCTAAATGGAATAAGATTTCTTGGAGCAAATGTGTTCTGCTGCCTTGTTTTCCCTGAATTCTGTTCAACTTTCAACTTAGAAATTTTAGCAGCCAATGACTCTATCATCTTAGTCATTTTGTCCAATTTAGGCTCTGAAGATGAACTAGAAGAGGTAGAAGCCTAACCTCTCTGCCTCCTTCTGTCAGCTTGATTTTTAAACTTTTATCCTGCCATAATATTAGATTCCACTTCTAGTGTTGCATCCTGCATATAAGCTAGAGTGGCACATCTTCTTTCTCTCAATAATAGGCAGAAATCTGAGTCAAAAGCATTGGCATAAGTGAGTTTGGTAGAGGTGGGGTTAGGCTTTACCTCAGCTGGTATCTTACTATACATTCGATTAAATCTTTTATTAAAATCAAGCAAAGATTCACCATTTTCCCTCTTCAGATTACGAAACTCAGTATGGTAATATAGCAGATCCTTTTTATCTCCCCATTGCTTCAAAAATGAATCATCTAATGCATCAATATCTGTTATAGATCTCTGGGGAAATTCTCTAAACCACTTCCTAGCCTCTCCATCAAGGCTGTGGACAAAAACTCTCATCCACACATCATTTTCACTTATATCTAAATTATCAGCATAACTGTAAAAAGCTTCTAGGTGCTCTTCTGCTATTATTCCCTCTATTCCAGTGAATTTAGGCATATATTTTTTATATTCTCCCACAGGCATAGGATTTAAAGGAACAGGCAAGATTAAAGGTCCATATCTAACAGCGACAATTCTTTTTATCCATGTAGGTGCTTGTTGTCCTGCCATGATTGGAATATGTGGAAGAATACTGGCAGCTTGAATGGTAGGAAGTAATGTGATTGATGGCAGAGATAAAGGGATGTTTTGGACTGAATTGGAAGCTTTCTTTGGACTGAGATTCAAAAGGGAACTAACTGTACAAGGTGCTGAATTAAACTCTGAAGGAATTTCCTTATTAACAGTGCTGATTTCTAAATCCTCAATCTGTACATCTTCAGCAATAACTTTATCTTTCAGAGATGAATAAGATTTCTTAGGCTTACCTAATCCTAATGCCCCTTTCTGTGATGCTTTCTCCGATTTAACAGTCCTCTTAGGGTCAGGCACTGATTTAGCTGGTGATTTCTGAGGGTTTCTTCGAGTATGTCTCACAAACTGAGCCAGAACTTCGATGTGGAGTCACCAGATTATGGTTTTCCTCCAATGGAGTCGTCAGATAGATGATTACAACCAGAAACTGTGTTCAAACCTTGTCTATCATCAAAGCTTGAAGCTGTGTCGTTCTCCCAAGGATGCTGAGCTTCAATTCTCCTCTCCCCGGCAATGGCGCCAATTAATGGTATCACCCCAAGAAACTCTCCTAGGTTGTATATCAGAGATGCTCGGGAACATTACAAACTCAACAAAAAGTTTGAAGAATGGTGGATGAATGAAAGTAATGCAGCATATTCAAGCCAAATAACCATGTCTACTATGCTTAACCCCAGACATGGGTGAACACCCCCAAACTACAAGGCTTTAGACCACCAATTACTCACAGTTTTAAAGAAAATGTGATGATGGAGAATATTGATCACACCAGCAGATGCATAGGACCCTGTGATGGCCAGCTGCAACCAGTTAAAAGGTCTGTAAATCTATTTCCTAATGCACAGACAGGATGACAGCTCTCTGTCATTAAAACAATAGAAACCTGCATACAAATTCAATGATACATGCTAGATTCAAACACAGAGGTGGGATGGTAGCCCCTCTAATGCTAAACATCAACAGCACATGGATAAATACATGACAGGCACAGCCTGGAACAAGAAGAAGAAGTGGAAGGTGAGAAATCAACAACAAAAGAAGCTTGTATTAGCTAGAAATGAAGACCAGAAGCTGCAGGTCTCATAGTAGTTACAATCTCCAGAAGTTGAAGCTTACAACAAAACAACACTCATCAACCTCATTACATTCTTCTTTTTGGGTATATATGGAGGTTGAATACAAAAATATCTGCTAACCTATGCGTGGAGGGGTCATAACTGACCACCAACCACATTTACAAACTATTATGGGCCTCTGATACATTTTGATTGTTTTAATTAACAAATTTGACATTCTCCGGTACTTTGTTGTACTCCTCGAACAGGTGGAATGTTTCATGAATAAATGTCCATAATTGCTAAAAGTGTTGAACTGCTTGAGGATTGTTCTTTCTTCCTTGGTCGTGCTGCTCTTTGAGTGTGGTAGCTAAGGATTTAATATGCAGATTGTTGGATCATCTCTTCTTTCTTCGCGTGCATGAGTCAAGCCAAAAACACTGAAAAATGCCTTGAATATGGATGAAGAGTCGAGAATGAACGTTGGCCGTTGGATGACCAAATGGACGGTGGAGATGGAGGCGGGAGGAATCAGGAGGCAGATGATGGAATAAACGAGGGCCGTCAGATCATGTAATCGAATGGTGGAGATCATTTGACAGAGGATATCGGAAGATAGGCGGATGAAGAAATGAGGGTCGTCGGATCTGGACGCGGCAGATCCGACGGTGATCGGGAGCGAAAGGAGCACGCGCGTTAACTGCCAGGAGTCGTACAGGAAGGCGGAAAGCAGTTTTATCGCACCGCTTATGGTGTTGTGGTGGTAATCGTACCGTGGGGAGCGATGCAATGTAACGGTGACGCGTGGCGGATACGATGGCGGGGAAACCACTTTCCCCACGGGCTAACGGGTGTGCAGGTTTGCGAAGCAGGGGGAGCGTCTATCATTGGATCCTGTCGAGGTAAGATCGGACGGCGCAGAATGAATGCATGGGTTTATTGTTTGATGTGACAGGGGAGGGCCCCGCCGATAAAAGTTTTTATATGACCGCGCGGTCATATAACCACGGACTTATGGATTGAACAATGAGCCTCAAACCCAAGGGAAATAGAATTATGATGGGGTTTATAAGAATAATAGAGGAAAATGGAGATAACAGGGTTAAGGGGAAGTAGGGAAAATGATATGGAAGGAGGAAAGATCAAGTAAACTACCATGAGCTTCTCAAGCATGAAACAACACTGCCACAGTAGTAATTTGGTTCTCCAAATGCATAATTTCATAACAGAGCTAACAAGTACATTTAATGAGTTGGAATCGACAAAACAAAACCAAATTGACCTTCCTCATGAGCTACAGAACCTTCAGGAGCCAACCAACCCTTCCAGGTGTCCAACCATTGAGATAACTTTATGTTTTTCCGACATAGGCCCCCTATTGCTCCCATGACAAGCCTTCCATGCAACTCGGACCCTCTAGTTTCTCCCAGATAAATGCCTCCATGTGACTGTGGCATTTTTCAAGCAGTTCTTTGCTAGCAACCCTGGATTCTGAGCCGCTTTTTCACAGCCAGGACTCAGGCCTCTACCCAAAACTTCATTAAACTTATAAAAATGATAAATAACATTATGAAAAGGCCCCTAAAGAAAAAAATGAACAACTTGAACAAGGATCTAACCTGACAAAGCCCCTAAAGCAAAACTTGAACAAGGACCTAATGTGACAAGGCCTAGCCATGACAAACATTTCGTCAAACACATCATGAACATGTAATCTATAGGTCATATAAACACAACTGAGCATAGGGACTTCATATTTATCTAAGATTTGTATAGAAGGTCTAATGCCCTCTCATAACATCTGCATTATCACATATTAGGTCATACATTCATTATTCCTTAATTTACTAATTAAAACATGATGAGAGCCATAACTGAAGTTTGTCATAAACCATGCTTATAACCAACATATAAACAACAGAACAACAATGATAGAACAACCATTATCATCACATAATAACAAACACATTTACACATAATACACAAGAGGAAAAGAGCTCTTATAAACATATGCAAAATGCAACTAGGTTAGGTACATCCACGTACCACTCAACTATTGATTTTTCTAAACCAAATATTTCTTTCAGCCAATCAACATCATGCCATATTCCAAGCATGAATGTGGGTCTCACAACAAAACCAATCAAGGATTCCTCAGGATTTACCATGTATCCTGCCAGGGGATGCCTAGGCCCAAACAATAAACATACAATATAGGCTTTACCACAATCCCGCCATGTACCAGTCAAGGGATCACTAGGCCCTAAACAAGCATGGATGCCTCCAGATTTCTCCACCTAAACCATGAGGAATTTTCTCGTCTCCACCCTCTAGGATTTATCATGTATTCCGCTATTACTAGTCAAGGGATTCCTACACCCAATGAGGGTATACACGTCTAGGATTTACCAAGTATCCCACCATCACTAGTCAAGGAATTCCTAGGCCCAACAAGGGTAGTCACAACCAATCTTTACCGTGTATCTTGCCATTACTGATCAAAGTATTCCTGGGCCTTGTGATTTTTTTCTTGAGACTACCCCACTCAATTTCGAAACCATCCAGAAATCCAACTCAACCAAGTAAAAGAACCCCATCACACCATGGCTATCCGGGAATGGCAAGGCAAGGATGAAATCCACTATCACACCTTGAAAAACCCATGCTAATGACAACAGGAGAACCAAATACACGCATTCTAGAACTAGCAAGGAAATCATACATGCAACTCGATACCTACAAGTAATCTCATTGTAGCCGCTTAATCCGACTCTTCCTTGCTTGATCTTTTCTTCCCTTTACTTTCTTGTTCTTCCTTTTCATTTATTCCTCCAATTCTAGAGTGATCCAAGAATACTTTAAGTGTGAAAGGGTATGAGAGAGAGAGAGAGATAATAGAGAGAGAGAGATCCAAAACTGAACTGACAAAAAGGGTGTGCACTGATCCTCAAAATCATTTTCATCAATGAGGCCTCTATTTTCTTCAATTTCCATTATTTTCCTTCATTTTCCTCCTTGCATGCAACCTATGACTTTTCACCTTCCTTTTCTCCTAATTTCCTTTATTTTCATAAATAAAATGACAATTAATGCCACTTTTCCTTTCCAAATCCTTTTCCATTTCCTTTGCCAATTTCCTTCACCATAACAAACCAAATGAACACCCACACTAGGATGTTTTTACCAACATTCAACTTGGAATAAATGTCCCATGACCTTGATCTTATTTTTCCTTTATTGACTTTATTACATGGATTTTTAACTTGAGGTTGTTACAGACCCCTCCCCCTTAGGGGAACACCATCCCCAGTGTTCAATGACACCTACAACTAGCAAGACCACTAAAAAGAAAACCATACTTCCCATGGAGCTTTATAACTTAGCTCAATTTAGTATTTACAATGATCGACCTACTAAAAAGCAAACCAACATGACAAGCATAAAAACATGAAAATCATAACGATATGACACCCATACTACTTATTGGAGCTTTATAACACAAGTGATGGTGGTATTTACATCCATATACATATACCAAAAGGCATTCGTTCAACCATAAAATAGAGAAGGAAACATAGCCCACATCTAATCAACCATCTCCCATGTAGCTTCAATGGGTCTAAAGTGCTTCCATTGCACTTTAACCTACTCGATTGCTCGATTACGGAGCATGAGAATCTTTCTCTGAAAAATATACTGAGGTTATAGTTGGAATCCTCCTTCTAGATCCACCTGGAATATAGACCAATCAATAACATGATTAACATCCTTTAGATATCTTTTAAGCAATGAAACATGGAAAACCTCATGGGCTTTCACTGTCACAGGAAGTGCAATTCTGTAGGCCACTGGTCCAATCCTCTCAAGGATCTTGAAAGGCCCACAATATCGATGTGCTAAATTCACATATGACACGATCCTCAAGGAGCTCTTCTTGGGCTTGATGCTCAAGTACACATGTTCCCCAACCTGAAACTCCTTAAACAACCTATGTTGATATGCATAACTTTTCTGTCTGTCTTTTGTTTCCTTCAAATTCTTCTTGATAACCTACATTTCTTATTCCATATTTTCCAACATGTCCAGTCCTATTAACACCATGTTCACTAAATCACTCCAACTGATGGGAGTATTACAACTCTGCCCATAGAGTGCCTCAAACAGACTCATCCCCAGTGACTCCTGATACCCATTGTTGTAAGCAAACTCTACCAGTGGAAGATATGCTTCCCACTTCCACTGCTGATGAATGGAATACATTCTCAACATGTCCTCCAGAATCCTATTGACCCTCTCTGTTTTTCCATCGTTCTGCGGATGATAAGTTGTGCTGAAGGCCAACTCTGTACCCAAACCTGCAAACAACTCTTTCCATAATTTGGAAGTGAACTTAGCATCCTTTTCTGACACAATCTTCTTTAGAACACCATGAAACCTCACTACATCTTTGATGAAGACCTATGATACATCATTAGATGAATAAGTAGACTTAACTGGAATTAAGTGTGTTACCTTTGTCAACCGTCCACCAAAACCTTGATAAAATCATGTTGTCTAGATGTCCTTGGAAAACCTGTAATGAAATACATGGAAATGACCTCCCATTTCCTCTTTGGAATCAAAATTGGTTGTAGTAATCTGCATGTATTCTTACAGTTTTCTTTTACACGTTGATAATCCAAGCATCTCGCCACAAAATTTGCCACTTCCTTCTTCATATTCGGTCAATAATAGAACTTTTTCATTGTTGCCAATGTCTTCTGATATCTAGGGTCCCCTAAATACAATTTAACATGAAATTCCCTCAAGGTAAGATTCTTAAGATCACTGTTGTTTGGCACATAGATCATGTCCCTACATCTAATTAAATCATATGTTATAATACAATAGTCCACATCCTATTCGCCTCTACCCTATTGCAACCTATGCCTAAACTCCATGTACTTGTCATCTTGTTGTCCTTCTTGTAAGATCTAATCCTGTAAATCTGTCCCATAAGAACACACAACTTCTATATGATTTATCTGTATCCACCTGCTAAGAGCATCTGCAACCTTTTTCTTCTCTCCCTTATTGTACTTGATCTTGAAATCAAACTCACTGATCATGGCCAACCATCTAGCTTGTCTAGAATTCAGATTCGGTTGGTCAAATAAGTATCTCAATCCACTATGATCACTTATTAGTACAAACCTCTTTCCAAGAAGCTATTGCCTCCACATATTCAAAGCATGGATGTTCGTTGCCAACTCAAGATCATATGTAACATAATTCTGATAGTTCTCATTCAATTTCCTTGATTCATAACATACCACATGTTCCTCCTATATCAAGACTCCACCAAGTCCTCTCTTGCAGGAATATGTACACACAACAAAATCTTTATCCAAATTTGAAATTTTAAGAACTAGAGCATTTGTCAACAACTACTTCAACTTCTCAATAATAACCACACATTCCTCTATCCATTCAAACTTCTTACCTTTTCTTTGCAATGATGTAATAGGATATGCAATGTGTGAGAAGTTCCTGATGAACCTCCTATAGTAACCTGCTAACCCCATGAATGACCTTACCTCATCCACATTCCTAGGAGCTTCCCATTCCATGATAGCTCTTATCTTTTCTGGATCCACTGCTATGCCTTCCTTGGAAACAACATGTCCCAAGTAATGTACCTATATCTGAAAGAAACTACATTTACTAAGCTTGGCATACAATTAATGCTCCCTTAGCAATCTCAATATTGTTGCTAAGTGTTTGGTATGATCTTCCTCATTCTTAGAATATATCAATATATCATCAATGAACACAATAACAAAATTTTCCAGATAAGGACACAAAACATTATTCGCCAAGAAAATAAAAGTAGTTGGAGCATTAGTAAAACCAAATGCAACTACAAAAAACTCATAATGCCCATACCTGGTCTGGAAAGCAGTCTTATAAATTTCCTCTTATTTAATGCGTACTTGATGTTATCCCGATCTCATATCAATATTTGAGAACATTGTTTCTCCTTTCAACTGGTCAAACAAATCATCAATCCTCAACAACAAATACATGTTCTTGATGGTTACCTTGTTCAAATTCCTGTAGTCAATGCATAACTTGAGAGTACCATCCTTCTTCTTTAAGAACAACACTGGGGCACCCCAAGGTGATACAATTGGCCTGATGTATCCCTTGTTAAGCATTTAGTTCAAATACAACTTCAATTATACCAACTTCAATGTGTTCATCATGTATGGTGCCTTTGATGTTGATGTTGCCCCTGGTACCAACTCAATGGAAAATTCCACTTCTCTATGAGGCGGAAACTCTGAAATCTCTACAGGAAATAAATCCTAAAACTATTGTAAAATCGGATGCCTGCTCAATACCTCGACATTGTCAACATCCTTACCTTTATCACTAGAAATATGCACTGCAAATAACACACACCCTTTCCTATGACTGTCCTTTTCTTGCATATTTGTAACCATTCTTACAGATGTAGCTTTCTTTTTAACTGAAAAGATTCTGCGTTCTCCATTGTCATCCAAGCATTCAATAGTATTTTCATAACAATCCACCTTGGTTCTATGAAGATATAACCAATCCATACCAAAAATCATAGTATACAATCCCTACAGAAGCACATTCAAATGCGCTGATGTAGGCATACCATTCAAATCAAATGCACAAGCTCTTACCCAATGATGAACTCTTTTCTTTGTACTTGTATCCAGCTACACTAACCAATATTATGCATGCACTTCTTTATTCAAACCACAATTATCCACTAGGTCAAGATTAACATAACTATAATTAGAACTAGCGTTAATAAAAATTGAATCAACTTGATCTCAAAGCTTACAATCAATCTCGATAATAGATTCCTGATGATCCACCTTCTTGTTATCCAATGTGTCATAGATCTATGGAATAATATGCCAACATCCCCAACTGTTTGTGCTTCTTGTGCACTATAAATTTGAGGCCTACCACCCTGATACTGTAAGAAATCTCTCTTGAGATGCTCCTTGCCACATATCCAACACTACAATTGTCCCGTACCATCACCTTTATTTTTCTTCCCTCCAAGTTGTGACCCATGTCCCCGTCCAACTACATTAAACTTCTTGTAAGGAACAACATTCTCTTTCTCACCTGCATCCTGGGGTCTTGTCCTTTTCGGCTACCATTTACCTTTAGCCTTGTCTTTCCCTTTCCAACCTTGTTGAGATTTTGTCTTACACTTTGATTTCTCATAACAATGCTTCAACTTACCAATGACTTCTTCAAGTGATCGAGGCTCATCATATTCAATCTGATATCTAAATGCTAATGGTAATCCACTGACAAATCTCTGAACTTTGGCCTTTTCATCCTTGAGATACAGTACATACCTCAACAAATCTAGGAACTTGGTTATATACTCCTTATCTATCATCGATCCCATATTTAGCTCATATATCTCCTTGGCTTTACTGCCATAATACCTCTCTGGAAAATATTTCTTCTTGAAAATTCTCCTGAATTCATGCCAACTCAACTCTTCTGTACTAATGTCTCTTGTAACAACCCTGGTAAAAAATCCATGTAATAAAGTTAATAAAGGAAAAATAATAACGAAAGTCATGGGACACATATTCTAAGCTGAATGTTGGGAAAAAACATAGTGATGGGGATCACTTGTGATTAATTAATGGATATGGGAATTGGAAAAGGAAATGGAAAAGGCTTTGAAAAGGAAGGCAATGGAAAAGGACAGCAGTGGCAAAGGCTTTGAAAAGGAAAGGAAAGGCAAAGGCTTTGAAAAGGACGGCAATGGCAAAGGCTTTGAAAAGGAAAAGTGGCATAATTGGCATTTTATTTATGAAAAGATGGAATTAGGAGAAAAGGAAGGTGAAAGGTCACAGGTTGCATGTGAGTAGACAAATGAAGGAAAATAATGGAAAATTGAAGAAATTAGAGGCCTCATTAATAAAAAGGCTTCTGAGGAGCAGTGTGTGGCTTTGGTCAGTTTTATCTTGGAGCTCTCTATTCTACACACTCTCTCTCATACTCTTAGAAGTTTTCTTGGAGGAGTGTGGCATACTTGGAGTTTTGGAGAAAGAATACAAAGGAAGAGTAGGAAATCACAAGAGGAAATCAAGATCAACAACTAGAATGGTCTTTTCTTGCATGTAAGGAGTCGCATGTATGATTTCCTTGCTAGTTTTGGCATGCATGTGGTTTCTTGGTTATAATATGTCATTGGCATGAAGGATTGGTTGGATTGATGGTGGATTTTCCTAGACTTTCCATTTCCTGGATAGCCATGGTGTTGTGGGTTTCTTTCCTTTTGTTTTTTGGTTGGTTCTCATGTTCCTTTGGTTGTGGGTTGAGTTACTATTTCTTAGAGCCTTGGTTGGACAAATGCTCTAGAAGCCCTGTAACAACTTGGGTTGAGTTACTAGTTCTGGAAGCCTTTGTTGGATAAACACTCTGGATGCCCTTGGTGGGTTTAGTTACTAGTCCTTGAATCCCTGGCTGGAAAAATGCTATGGAAGCCCGATAATAGTTGTGTGTTGAGTTAGCAATCTTGGAAGCCCTGGTCATAACCAATGCTCTAGAGCCTTGGACAACTTGGGTAGAGACCAATCTAGTTATGGTTAGTGATGTCTGACCATGAGGTGGAATCACTATTTGAGGGTTGAGGTGGTTTGGCCTCTGGAATCCCCGACTTGGTTTTGTTTGATGTGTCCCATGAGATCCCACATTCATGCTTGGAATATGGCACGGGGGTTATTGGCTGAAAGAAATATTTGGTTTAGCCAATCAATGGTTGGGTGGTACATGGAAGTCCTAGAACTGGTTGCATTTTGTACATGTTAATAAGAGATTATTTCCTCTTGCATTTGATGAGTAAATATAATTATGCATACGTGGTGTTTATGGTTGTTATATCCTTGTTTCTTTTGTTGGTTATATGTTGGTTGTGAGTATGTTTTATGATAGACTTGATGTAAGGCTCTCATCATGTTTTGATTAGCAAACAAATGAAAAATGAATATATGACCTAATGGATGATAATTCATTTATTGAGATAAGGCATCAATGCTTCTTCATGATTCTCAGATAATTATGAGACCCCTATGCTTAGATATGTTGTTATGACTTGTAGAATGCATATTTGTGACATGTTTGATGAAATTCCTGTCATGGATAGTAGGGTTCCAGTCAATTCATTCATCAAATTTTGTATTAGTACTCTTGTTTTAATGTTATTAATCATTTCTAAAGTGTTCATGAAGTCTTGGGTAGTGGTCTAAGTCCCGGCCCTAAAAAGGTGGCACAGAATCCAGGGTCACTAGCTTAGAACTAGCTGAAAATGTCCATAGTTGTTGGCAAGCCCTTGTCATGGGAGTGTTTGGAAGGCCTCAGTTGCATGCATGCCTTGTCATTGGAGTGCTTGGGGGTCCGGATTTGTGAAATGTCAAGTTGCCTCAGGGGTTGGTCACCTGGAAGGGTTGGTTGGCTCATGAAGGTTCTATAGCATGTGTGGAAGGTCATAATGGTTTTGTTTTGAGGGTTCCACTTCCTTAACTATACATGGGGAGTTGAATCACATCATAGTAGCATTTTGTCACGTGTTTAACCCAACAGACCGTTTAACTTGGGTAAATGTGGGAGGAGGGTATTACAGAGTGGTATCAGAGCATGGCTCAACCCTTGGACTGGATGGGTGGTGTGTGTTAGTCGTGCATACATGTCAATTACATATGTGTTCCTTATTCTTGTGGTCTATGTGCTTGTTTCATATGCATGGTGTTGATCATAGTTGCAGTGGTGTCACCATGTGAAAATTGAGGGTGAGTCGTTGGATGTGGTCATCATGAGTCTATGTCAGTTATGCATTGGTTATGCATGTCAATTATTATATATTGTTGTGCATACATTGACATGGTTGTAGTTGTCATGCATGAGGTCATGGTATGTGGTTGGTATGGTCATGCATTGATGACTGAATAATGGTTGAAATGATGATTAAATGCTTATATGATTATGTTTATATGTATTGTTCTCATCTGGTTGGTCTTGTAGATGAGATATCCTCCCCTGAAATACACTGAGGTACGTTGGTTTGTTTATGACTTGGTTTAGCTAACATGATATACCTTGCTAGAAGAGAAGATCAAATATGACTAGAAATATGGTAGACTACAACTCACGAGATTCTCCCTATAGATAAGACGAGCAACATGGTGAGGGATACTCTCCTCACAGAGCAGACACTTTGAGAAGTTTGAAGGCATAAATAAGGATTTGCAAAGAATATAATGTCTGAATCATTCAATCACAAGAGAGACTTGCTAGGGCATAAGAGAAACAAGGATAAGTCCATGTATTTATTCTTTAGAACTTGTCAGGCTTATATAGGTAGGGACCTCTTAGAATCAGTCATGGACATGAGGATAGGACTAATGAAGCATATGGTAACAAGTCACATGATGGGAATAGGTTGGATAGAGATGACACAGTCAGAGATGGAAGATTCATGGATACACTTGATGGACGAGGTAGTGGACATGGGCATTACTCTAGTTCTGGTTTAGGCAGGTATCATGGTCATCATCACTATCATCCTTATAGGAGGAGTGACATGGGATATTTTCCGGATGAGTTCAAGAAAGCAAAGCCACCTACATTTTATGGGGAAAAGAAGAAGTTGTAGGATGTCAAAGCATGGTTTCTTGGGTCTTCAAATTGCATGATTACTTAACGAACATGAATGACAGATTAGATACATTCAGTCTTAAAGGTAAATAAAATATCTAGTGGGAATGTGTAAAGAATTTCATAGGTATTTATGAAGAGGAGTTGACTTGGAATGAGTTCGAGAGACTATTCAGGAAGAAGTATCTATTAGAGAGATACTATGATGACAGGGAAAAATAATTCTATGAGTTGAAGATGGGATCTATGACTGATGAGGAGTACACTAGAAAATTCTTGGAGTTATTGAGGTATGTGCCTTAACTCAAGGAGGAGAAGGCCAACATCAAACAATTCATCAATGGGTTGTTGGCAGCATTCAAGGACATGATTGAGTTTGATGAGCCTAGATCATTGGAGGAGGCCATCTGGAAGCTAAAGCATTGTTATGAGCAATCAAAGCATAGATATAAGACTAATCCAGACTAGAAAGGTAATGCAAATAATAAAGGAAAATGGGACAAGAAGTAAAAAAGACCTCAAGATACAAGTAAAAAAGAGAAGTCAACCCCGCGTAAGATGTTCAATGCATCTGATAGAGGACAGGGATTTCGGTTTGATGAGTAGAACAAGGGTGATGGTTGGAATCCCTTGCAGTTTTGGACTTGTGGAGGAGAGCATCACAGGAGAGATTGTCCACAACATCAAGGTGGTAGACCATAGATCTACAATTCTCAGGAGACGTAGATAATGGTGGATGTTGGATAGAGTATTCCATGGATCTATGCAACCTTAAAAAACATGCAAAAAGATCACCATGCATCTATTGTCAATATGGACGATAAGCTTTGTTATCAAGTTGTTTCTATTTTGATTGACCCTGTATCTAATTATAGTTATGTTAATCTTGACTTGGTGGATAAGTGTGGTTTAAATAGAGAAGTGCATGCAAATTCTTGGTTAGTGCAATTGGCTATAGGTACAAAGAAGAGAGTTAATCATTGGGTAAAAGCTTATGCATTTGAGTTGAATGGTATGCCTACATCAACACATTTGAATGTATTATTGTTGGGATCATATAGTATGTTGTTGGGCATGTACTAGTTGTATATTCATAGGACCAAGGTGGAATTTTATGACAAGGCTATGAGTGTCCAGATGACAATGGGGAACCAAGAGTCTTGCAGGGTAAGAAGAAGGAAACATCAGTTAGAATGGTGATAGCTATGTAGGTGAAGCATAGTCACAGGAAAGGGTGTGTGTTATTCACAGTGCATACTTCCAGTGACAAATGTAAGGAAGTTGAGGATGTGGATGTCTTGAACAGGTACATGATTTTATAGCAATTTTAGGATGTATTTCTCGTAGATAATTTAGATTTTGCACCTCATAGGGAAGTGGATTTTTCTATTGAGTTGGTACCAGGGGTATCACCAACATCAAAGGCACCTTGAGCACACTGGATTTGGTGGAGTTGAAGTTGTAATTGAAGGAGATGCTTGACGAGGGATACATTAGGCAAAGTGTATCACCTTGGGCTGCACCAGTGTTGTTTGTGAATAAGAAGGATGGTACTCTCAGGTTATGCATTGATTATAAGCACTTGAATAAAGTGACCATCAAGAATAGGTATCTGTTGCCGAGAATTGATGTTATGAAACCAGCTCAAGAAAAGATAGAAAAGATAGATCAACGCCTTAGAATTCAGCCTCTTCGAGGGGGCAACCTCCTTTACATTACATAAAATAAACAATTCTTTGATGATACAAATGAAAAGACCTCCTTTCTATATATAGGAGTCTAAGGGGTCATAACATAATCAGAGCCAACATAACAATAATAATGTAAGGGCATAATAATAACAATAGTGGGCTTCTATGTGGCACAATAGTAACAATATGGGCACTAGATGGGTACATCAATATAATAAGTGGGTTGTACTAATAATAATAAGGGGTTACACTAGTAATATAGGGGCCTAACATGCTCCTCTCCTTCAAAAAGCGTTGTCCTCAACGCTTGAGTAGTTCTTGATGCTTCTGTATAAAATTCTTGTCCTCCCATGTGGAATCTTCAACAGGTAAGTTCTTCCACTTGATGAGATACTCTGAAATTGATCGATTTCGTAGCTGTCGAGTTCTTGTTTCTGTGACTGCTCCAGGTTCCAATATGATTTTTCCTTCCTCTTCAATTTCTGGCAATATTGTTTGAATTGGGATTTTTTGCAACTTTTGAATAAGTGGCCATACTTCTTCGTCCTTCTTCCATTCATACCTTGCTTCATTTATCCAATCTGGTTGGATAATAGAATAGCACAAAACAATGGTTCCACATCCTCATCCTTGAAGAGTCTTCCCATTCGGTAAGGTCGCCATTTTCTAAGTGCATGTAGTATTGCCAACATTTCCTTCTCACAAATAGCTTGCTTGAGATGTAGCAGTAAAAATACCCAATCACCTACATCAAAACATTTTTTACTATGATGTTGATCTACCTGTTGTTTTGTTTGATTTTGCACCAAAGTGGCGTTATCCTTTAAAAGTTGGAGAACTTGTTGTTGATGCTTGATGTGATCTTTCTCTGCTTGAAACTTTTTCTTCTTGATATGTCCTTCTATCTCTAGAGTTTGAGGAGTGGTAATTTCTTCCAATCCTTTACAAGATATGGTCGAATTCATTTCTTGATGCTCGATGTGATCTTTCACTTGTTGAACATTTTTCTTCTTGATATGTCCTTCTATCTTGATAGTTTGAGGAGTGGTAATTTCAACCAATGAATTACGAGATATGGTTGGATTCATTTCTTCTTTCTCGATGTGATCTTTCACTTCTTGCACCTTTTTCTTCTTGATATGTCCTTCTATCTTGAGAGTTTGAGGAGTGGTAATTCTTGCCAATGCTTTACAAGATATGGGCTGATTCATTTCTTCTTTCTCTGAGGTGGGGTCGTGGCGTATATCCTCTTCTTTTGATGTTTCTTGATCCTTTTCTTCCTCCTCTTCATATTCTATGTAAAATAATTTCTTCTCAGCACACTTATGACCTTTAGTGCATTTGCTATCACAATTGTAACAAAGCCCTTTTTCTCTTTTTTCTTCCAATTGTTGTGGTGTAACCCTTATAGGTTGTGGAAGGCTAGGAGAAACAACACTTCCATCTTTATAGTTGTGAGGGGTATGCTTCATGGTTTCCATAATTTTTCTTTCCAATATGTCACAAAGCCCTCTTACTCTTTCCAATTGTTGTGGTGTTGCTCTAAAGAAGGTGTCGCTCTTTGTATCCTCATAATGTGCTATCATTTCCTCCGTGAAAATTGACCACGTAACAAGTTGTTTACGAGAACAAAGCCCTTTATACCATAAAAATTGATCTGGTTCTAAATATGATGATGCAATACATACCTTTTGTAACAGTGGTACACCATGTAGATCAAAATATTGCTCCATCTGAAGTATCCAATTTACCGGATCCTTGCCATCAAACTTCTTCATCTTGCTTTTTCTTGATTTTAGGAGCTCGATCTTGAAATGACTGTAACTCTGTACTTTCAAATCTTTAAAATCTGAGCTTGTGACCTGCAGTAGCCCTCTGTGTCCTCTTTCCAATGCCACAAGTCTGACCCAAATTGGATTCTCCAAGGAAGAGTTATGCGAAATCTCCCACAATGACTTGATTATAGACTAGTTCAGTAGAGCGAACTTGTACGATGTGCCACGAGTCACTGTTTCAACTTTTGGATCTGAAAAATGCACAAAAGAATCTATAGTCCATCCTCTTTCTGTACCTTCTTAAAAAATTTCAATCCAATCCCTAGACAGAAAGTTATGGCGATTTTCCCCAGGTCACCTGTTTTGAATGTAATTCAGGAGTCTGCAAAAAGACCAACTTCCTCAAATCATATCTCTGCAAATATCACGCAAAAAGCTCTGAAATTTGGATCCAAGGTTCAGCGCAATTTCTTCTCAAATGGGTTTTTTTTGCGACTTTTGAAACATCACAGAAAAAACGTTATATTGAAAATTCCACGATGACCTGTTTGGAGCAGCGAAACCCTAGAATCCAAAGCTTTGATACCAAATGTTATGAAACCAGCTCAAGAAAAGATAGAAAAGATAGATCAACGCCTTAGAATTCAGCCTCTTCGAGGGGGAAACCTCCTTTACATTACATAAATGAACAATTCTTTGATGATACAAATGAAAAGACCTCCTTTCTATATATAGGAGTCTAAGGGGTCATAACATAATCAGAGCCGACATAACAATAATAATGTAAGGGCACAATAATAACAATATTGGGCTTCTATGTGGCACAATAGTAACAATATGGTCACTAGATGGGTACATCAATATAATAAGTGGGTTGTACTAATAACAATAAGGTGTTACACTAGTAGTATAGGGGCCTAACAATTGATGACTTGTTTGATCAGTTGAAGGGAGCAATACTGTTTTCTGGACCAGGTGTGGGCATTGAGTTTGTTGTAGTTCCATTTGGTTTGACTAATGCTCTAGCTACTTTTATGTATTGATGAATAGTGTATTGTGTCCTTATTTGGACAAGTTTGTTATTGTATTCATTGATGATATATTTATATTTTATAAAAATGAGGAAGAGCACGCCAAACACTTAGCAATAGTATTGAGATTGCTAAGAGAGAATCAATTGTATGCCAAGTTATAAAATGCAGTTTCTTTCAAGCAGAGGTACACTACTTGGGGCATGTGGTTTCCAAGGAAGGCATAGAAGTGGACCTGTAAAAGATAAGGTTTATCATGGAGTGGGCAACTCCTAGGAATTTGGATGAGGTAAGGTCCTTTATGGGGTTAACAGGTTATTATAGGAGGTTCATCAAGAACTTCTCTTGGATTTCTTATTCCATTACATTGCTGCAAAGGAAAGGTAAGAAATTTGAATGGACGAAGGAATGCACAACCAATTTTGAGAAGTTGAAGCAGTTGTTGACAAATGTTCTAGTTCTAAAGATTGTAGATACAGAAAAATAATTTGTGGTACATACAAATGCTTGCAAGAGAGGGCTTGGTGGAGTCCTTATCCAGTAAGGACAAGTAGTATGATATGAATCAAGGAAATTAAATGAGCACAAGAAAAATTATCCAACACATGATCTTGAGTTGACAATGATCATCCATGCTTTGAATATGTGGAGGCACTATCCTCTTGGAAGGTGGTTAATATTGATGAGTGATCTCACTGGATTGAGGTATCTATTTGACCAACCGAATTTGAATGCTAGGAAATCTAGATGGTCGACCACAATCTGTGAGTTCGAATTTGACATCAAGTACATTAAAGGTAAAGAGAAAAAGGTTGCAGATTATCTTAGGAGAAAAATATAGGTAAATCACATAGAAACTATGAGTTCTTATGGGACATATTCATAGGATTAGATCTTGTAGGTAGGACAACAGGATGACAGGTATAGGGAGATTATGCATAGGTTACAATAAGGTACAGGTGATTAGGATGTGGACTATCGTATTACAACAAATGGCTTGGTCAGATTTAGGGACAGGATATATGTGCCAGAAAATAGTGAGCTCAAGAAGCTTATATTGAGGGAATTTCATACTAAGCCATATTCAGGTCACCCTGGATATCAGAAGACATTGATAGTGGTGAAGGATTTTTATTATTGGTTGAATCTGAGGAAGGAACTGGTAGAGTTTGTGGCTAGGTGCTTGGATTGTCAACAAGTAAAAGCAGAATGTAAGCATCTAGGTGGATTACAATAGGCGATTCTAATTCCAGAGTGGAAATGGGAGGTCATTTCCATGGAATTCACTATAGGTTTGTTGAGGACATCTAGACAACATGATTCCATCATGGTTGTGGTGGACAGGTTGACAAAGGTTATGCACTTCATTCTAGTGAAGTCTACTTATTCAGCTAATGATGTAGCACAAGTCTTCATCAGGGACATAGTGAGGTTGCATGGTGCTTCGAAGAAGATTCTGTGAGAAAGGGATGCCAAGTTCACTTATAGATTCTGGACAAAGTTATTTGCAGGTTTGGGTATAGAATTTTCCTTCAGCATAGCTTATCTATAACATCCTGGTAAAAATTCCATGTAATAAAAGTTAATAAAGGAAAAATAAGACCATGGTTAAGGGACACTTATTCCAAGCTAAACATTGGGAAAAGATATCCTAGTGGACATCATTTGATGTTTTTATGCCTAAAGGAAATTGGAAAAGGCAAAGGCATTAAAAAGGCAAAAAGCATTTTTGGCACATTTTATTTATGAAAATAAAGGAAAATAGGAGAAAAGGGAGGTGAAACGACACAGGTTGCATGTGGGGAGGAAAATGAAGGAAAATAATGGAAATTGAATAAAATAGAGGCCTCATTGATAAAAAGGCTTATGAGGATCAGTTTGTAGGCTTGGTCAGTGTAAGATTTTTGTTATTTTTGTATTGGAGATCTCTCATTTATTCTCTTTCTCTCTCACTCTTGGTCACTTAGAGTTTTCTTGAAGCACTCTAGCTTTGGAGCAAGGCAGGAAAAACAAGCAAAGGGAAAGGAAGGAAAGTAAAGATCAAGGAAGGAAGAGTAGGATTAGCAGCTTCAGCAAGAATACTTGTACGTAACATAATGCATGTGTGATTTCCTAGTTGGTTTTGACATGCATGACTTTGCATGTTGGTGTATGGTTCTCATGTTGTTGATGGCATGGTTTTTTCGGGTTATGACAGTGGTTTTAAGCCTAGCCTTTCCTTTTTTTGGATGCCATGGTGTGTTAGGATGTTGATATCAGTTTTAAGCTTTGGAATTGCAGGATGGATTTCGGAATCTGGGGTAGAGGTGGTCTCAAGGTTCATTCCCAAAGGCCTAGGAATCCCTTGACCAGTTTTGGTGGGATACACGATAAACACTAAGGGAGGTGTCTCGGTTTAGGTCCTAGTGATACGAGATTGGATTACAGTAATGCCTGAGAGACAAGGAGATGGAAATTTCCTCAAGGATAGTAATGGATTCCAGATGACATTCCAAGTTTGGTTTGGTTTTGTGATCGGAGCACCGATTTTAGTGTGATCATGGTTTGGTGAGGGTGGAAGTGGTTTAACCTTTGGATCCCCTTAGTTGTTTTTGGATTGGTTTATCCATGAGACCCCACATTCATGCTTGGAATATGGCATGGGGGTGATTGGTTGAAAGAAATATTTGTTTCAGCCATGTCTATAGTTGGGGGTATCTGGAAGTCCCGAACCTGGTCGGATTTTCCTATTGTTGATAAAATATAAGTTCTCTTTCTATTGTGCTTATTAATATGTGGATTTAATGGCTGGTATTTCACTTTTATTTCCATGGTTTTATGTTGGTTATAAGAATGGTTATATGACTGGTTATTGTCATGGTTATTTCATGTATTTACTTGTAATTGTTAAAATGATGGATGAAAGACCTAATTGATGTCATAACAGTTCAAGGGATAAGGTGGTGATCCTTCTTGTCATGTTTCATAAGAGTTTTCAATCGTTCATGCTCTATCTTGTATCCTAGACTTGTAGATTACATCGATGCCAAGTGTTTGACAAAATGTCAATCCCGGTTGGGGATGGTCAGGCCTAGTCCTGAAGTTTATTTTGGTTTATTAGTCTTGTCATTATTTGTTTTATATATTCTATAAGTTACAACAAGTTCCGGGTAGTGGCCGGAATTCTGGGCTTGAAAAGTGCCTTAAATCCCGTGGAATATAGCGCATGTATGCTAGAAATAGTCCCTGGACGCATGCATGTAGGTTTGTGGGAGCATCCAGAGCTCTCTGGATGTTGGCATGACCATAGCATGGGAGTGTCCAAAGGTTTAATAACTTAAAAACTCAATGGGACCTAGGGGCATGATACCTATGTGGTTGGGATGGCTCTTGGGAGTGTTGTTGTTGATGTGGAAGGTATGTTTGATGTGTTTTCATTGATTCCACTTCCTCAAGGACACCTAGGAGGCTGAATCATGTCATAGTAGCCTATCGTCACATGTTTACCCCAATTCGCCGGTTACTTGGGTAGATATGGGAGGAGGGTGGTTATAGAGTTGTATCACATCAGGTTGCGCTCTCTTTGGGTCATATCTGATACCACAAAGTGGTATCAGAGCATGGTTCATCCCTCAGATTGGATGGGCGGTGTGTTGGTCATGCATTCATGTCAGTTGTATATGAGTTTCTTATGCTTGTAGTCTGTGTGCATGTTTCATTTACATGGTGTTGATCATGGTTGTAGTGATGTCATCATGTGAAGGTTGAGGGTGTTGTTGTGGGATGTGTCGTCGTGAGTGTATGATTGTATATGCATTGTTATGCATGTATGATAGGTCAGACATGCATTGTGATATCATTGTACGCAATTAGGTCATCATGATGCTATTGGTATGTTATGATGCTAAGTGTTGAATGAGATAGAGCAGGAGATGCAAATCATTAAAGTGAAGTTGCAACATTGGACCTTGAGGCAAGAACATGTTGTTATAGAGGTTTGGATGTTGGGCATGCAGGTATGTTAGTTAATGTATTGTTATATGGTTTATGGTTATATACATTAGGTTTATGTACATGTCTATTAATGTAGTCATATTCACATGTGTGAGATAGTCATGAGTGGTAGTAACCTGTGGTTGTGTGCATTGCTCTTGTTGTTTTATGTTAGATAACTTGATGATTATGTTATATGTTGTTGATGAGTATGTTATAGGTTAACTTCTTGTTATTATATGATAGTTAGTTTGATGATTAGGTTATATGTTGTTGATGAGCATGATATATAACTTGTTGTTGTTATATGCTAGTAACTTGATGATTAGGGTTATTACACTAAGATCTTGATGTTATATGTATCATGCTAAATTGGATTGGTCTATGCAAATGGTTAGGGTTATGACATTCAGGTATGAGTTAATATGTTGTGATATTATGTCATACTAATCTAGACTGATTGTGCAGATGTGATTATTATGTATGAATGATAATTGTTTATGAGTTTATGATGTGAACATGTTAGCTAGTGACTATTATGGATATCATGACCTTATTTATTTTTGAGTTGATATGTTGTGAAGTTATATCATGCTAATATGGATTGATTATGCAGACAAGATAGCATCCCCTAATATACATTAAGGTATGAGCTTTCTTATGTCATACACTTTGTGTTTGAATGTTTGATTATGTCGTTTACTTGGTGTTTGAGTGTTGGTGTCTATTATGTCACCTATATGTTGTCTAAATGTTTGATTACTTGCATGATATAATTATGTGTTTGTAAGATTTCCTGAATGAAAAATCTTGTTTCAAGATGATTGTACTAACACATATGTGTTGAGATCGCTGACATGTACTTGAGTGTAATATGTGACAATTGTAGTATTATGTTTAATGACTATGAGTTGCCTATGAATTATGACATGATTTCTAGCCTTGGTGAAGGTTGATTTCAAATTGATAGATATGATTATCTTGATATTTGGAACATGTGTTTGACATGTGTAAACAATGCAAGAAACATGCTTGGTATTAGCATGACAAGGTAATAGTTGATGTGTTTATATAACTAATAGTTGGGTGATGTGACAATGCATAGTAACACTCAATTGCAACAAGGAAAATGTCAAAGAAAGGAATTGGGCAAGAATTCTTTTGGCTATGTTTGGAAACCCTAATTCCAAACAAATGAGTGCTTTGCATACAAGAAGTCTTCTTAACCTTAATATTGTCTGACATTATGTGGATATGTGTTAGATTCATGAACTTGTATTTGACAAGTATATTAGCTAGTCTCTAGTTACAGGTGGATTTGTCAAGGGAATTGGAGTCCCTTGAGAGATGGCGTGGATGTGTTTAGTTGCAAGCAACGTGCTTGGCACAATAAGGTAAGGTAACTAATGTATTGTTATGTTTATTCATGCACTGATAGTTATGTGCTAATGGAAATATGATGCAAGGGATTGCATGGAAAAGAGGTTGCCATGAAATCTTGAAGAAGGCTCACGTTGAGCTTTCCCTTGGAAGCATTGGGAACCATAGGGATTGAGTCATGGTGTCTATTTTTAGTCTCGTGCTTTTGGTATTTTGGTGATTTGTTGTGCTTAATTGCGGTTTTGTTTGTGTATTGCACATGGCCATGCCACTTTGGTTGTGGTGCCATATTGTTGTTGGTTTTCCATGGTTTTCTTCTTGTTTATTTCTTGTCTTGCCTTTTATGTTTGGGGTCTGGGGAATTGGTTGGGAAAGAGGAAAGTTAGTGGAGCTCGGGGAGAGCTGAATGAAACCCAACAGGTGATGTAAGGCCTGGATGAAGCTCAGTTCATGTATAAGGGAAGTTAAAGGCAAGCGTATAACAACTAGTTGGATTGGTTGGGTCCATTGGTGTAAATGGACGATGGCAGAACAATCATGAGAAAAGTAATCAGGAAAGGTAAAGTAAATATATTTGAGGTGTCAGATGCCTTAGCTACATTGGGAATTGTTGTTCTTGATGTTGTACATGCGTTGCATGGATAAAGGAAGTTCTCTTAACCTTGACCTTATGATATCTAGTAATTATGTTGTGATCATGATTGTGTTGATGTATATATATGTATACATGTATGTATGTAGGTATGTCATTTTCTGATGAGATCATGATTGTTTTGTGCTAATGTTATATATATGTATGTATGTATCTATGTCACTATCTGACGGAGTCATCAAGAATATTTCTTGTGGAGGAATGATTTCTTATGTAGGTGAAAGGCATGAAGAGGTTCCTAGTTTATGAGAAATCAAGTGGGAAGAGTAGTCATGACAAATATATGAGGTCAATATCATGTGGATATGAATTGATATTATATGTTTGTACTATGCATACGCTTATGTTATGGCAGGTAACTCTGAGGGATACATCAACTAAATGAAAACAATGTGATCCACAACATGCTAGGATAAGCATGGATGACAGAGAGACACTGGAAGCAAGATTGCTTAGTAGAGACAGCGTGGTTTTGGATGTGTGGTACTACTATTGTGCATATGTTGTACATGTTACATCTGTGATGTTGTGCACATGTGGTGTTGTGTATATATAGTGTGTGTACATGTTGTTTATGCAATGTTATGTACAGGGTGGTACATATAATGTTGTGTGAATATTGCATATGCAGTGTTGGGTATAGATGGTGCTATGTACATGTTGTATATGCAGTGTTGTGTACATATAGTACTATGTGCATGATGGATATGTAGGGTTGTGTGCATAAGTTGGATATGCAGTGTCGTGTACATATGATGCTACGTACATGTTGGATATGCAGTTATGTACTTATGGTGTTGTGTGCATGTTGTACATATGGTACTATGTAAATATGGTGTTGTGTGCATGACTGCACATGTGTTGATGTGTGCACATGGTGTTCTATGCAGGTGGTGTTGTGTGCACATGGTGTTCTATGCAGGTGGTGTTGTGTTCATGTTGTGCATGTGGCATTGTGCAAGTGTGGTGTCGTGTACATGTTGTGCAAGTGATGTTGTGTACATGTCGTATTCTATACACATTGTATAGGTGGTGCAGTGTACATATGGCACTATCTACATGTTATGTAGGTTGTGTTGTGTATAGGTGGTACTGTGTACATGTTGTACATGTGGTACTAGTTTACATGCAACATGATGTTCATGTCGTACATGTTGTGTTCTGTACATGTGGTATTATGTATGTGCATGGTGCATTCGTGGTATCATGACATGTATTTGTTGTGTTGTACTCTGTGTACGTATATGTATTATGTTGTACATTGGGTGTAGGCATATGTATTGCATTGTGGTGTACACTGGATGTAGGTGTATGTATTGTGTTGTGTTGTACACTGGGTGTAAGTGTATGCATTATATGTCAGGTATAGGTTCATGTATTGCATGGTGTTGTATGTCGTGTGTGGTTGTATGTGTGTGATTCACATGGTTTAGGAGAAGGCATTGGGTGTTTGTCGGGTATGGAAATCGATTCAGAGTTCCTACAGAATAAAAATAAAGATAGAAGCTAAGGATTAATTAAAGGATAAGTATCAATATTTTATTTTAGTTTTATTATGCATGTGAATTATGATTCTGGTTTATGATGGTTACATGTGATTTATGATTTTGATCTATGATGGTTGTGTTTTGAGCTAACCTGATGTGATATATTTATACATGATGATTTGGTCAAAGATGCTAGTTTGACTTCTTGTGACAGGAAGTAAACATGATTGCAAGTGTACCTTATTGACGAGCTACCAATGAGGTATGATTTGAAGTTATTTAAATTTTAATCTAATGGAAGTTATGTTCTTGGTACAGGAAGCACAGAAATGCCCATTTGGGTGGTTGAAATCGACTGCAAGCATTAGCATCAATGACAAAAGGAATTGGAACATGTGTATGTTGGTAAAGCTCTTTAAGAGCATGGTCATTTTGGGACACTGGTACACAATAGTGTCCATTTTCATGAGAATTCTATGATCATTTGAGGCAGGTATATTCCTTGGTTGTTTGACCTTCCGATGCGAGGAATCCTTTCCAAGGGATGGATTGCCCGCGATAGGGTATGTCAGGGAACTTGGAAGGTGAGTGACTGCACATAATGGGGTGACTGGATTTCTCGAGGGATTGTGTAGTAGAGAAAGGAAGGCCAAGGATACATTTGTTTTGGTCCTGAGAATTTCCAAATGGAATGAGATGCTCATTAGGAGTGCACCTTGAAACAATGAGTCGGTAAATGTTCACTGAGAGGAAAAGTGGCACAGGATTATAGCATTGGACATTGGATATAGTTTTGACTGTGGCAGTGGATTCTAGACTTCCTGGGAAGGAGGTGAATCCTGGTACTACTTTTGAGGGTGGAGGTGTGAGCCTATAAATTCCCTTGGTGATTGATACGGGCATCATATCCTTATATTTTCAGGTTTAGAAAATGTGCATATGTGTATATGTGGTTATTGTAAATACCGTAATGAGCCATGTTATAAAGCTCCAGTAAGTAGTATGGTTGTTATCTGGTCATGTTGTCATGATTTTTTCTTTTGAGCAGGTTTTTCATTGTAAATACTGCAATGAGCTAAGTTATAAAGCTCGATGGGCAGTATTTTTGATTTTCAACGGTATTACTAAGGTCTTGGTGTGGTTTGACACCAAGGATGGTGTTCCCTAAGGGGGAGGGTTTTGTAAAAACCCTGGTGAAAATTCCATGTAATAAAAGTTAATAAAGGCAAAATAAGACCACAGTTAAGGGATACATATTTCAAGCTGAATGTTGGGAAAATATATCCTAGTGGGCATCATTGGATGTGTTTATGGCTAAAGGAAATTGGAAAAGGCACAGGCATTAAAAAGGAAAAAGGAATTTTTGGCACGTTTTATTTATGAAAATAAAGGAAAATAAGAGAAAATGGAGGTGAAAGGTCACGGGTTTCATGTGAGGAGGAAAAAGAAGGAAATAATGGAAATTGAAGAAAATAGAGGCCTCATTCATACAAAGGCTTCTGAGGGTCAGTTGGCAGGCTTGGTCAGTGTAATATTTTTGTCAGTTCAGTTTTGGAGCTCTCTCATTTATTCTCTCTCTCTCTCCCACTCTTGGTCACTTAGACTTTTCTTGGAGCACTCTAGCTTTGGGGCAAGGAAGGAAAAAAAGGCAAAGGGAAAGGAAGGAAAAAAAGGCAAGGGGAAAGGAAGGAAAGCAAGGATCAAGGAAGGAAAGCAAGGATCAAGCAACTTCAGCAGGAATACTTGCATGTAACATATTGCATGTGTGATTTCCTAGCTTGTTTTGACATGCATGACTTTGCATGTTGGTTTATGGTTCTCTTGTTGTCGGTGGCATGGTTTTATGTAGTTATGACAATGGTTTTCAGCCCAGCTTTCCTTTTTCTAGATTCCATTGTGTGTTGGGATGTTGATCTCAATTTTGAGCTTTGGAGTTATAGGATGGATTTTAGAATTCGGGGTGAAGATGGTCTCAAGGTTCATTCCCAAAGGCCTAGGAATCCCTTGACCAATATTGGCGGAATACACTGTAAAGCCTGAGGGAAGTGTCTTGGTTTAGGGCCTAATGATCCACAATTGGATTTTGGTAAAGCCTGAGAGACAAGGAGACAGAAAATTAATCAAGGATAGTGATGGATTTCGAATGGAATTCCAAGTTCGGTTCTGTTTTGTGATCATATCACCGATTTTGGTGTGATCACGATTTGGTGAGGGTGGAGGTGGTTTAACCTCTGGATCCCCTTAGTTGTTTTTGGATTGGTTTATCCATCATATCCCACATTCATGCTTGGAATATGACACAATGGTGACCAGCTAAAAGAAAGATTTGTTTCAGCCATGTCTACGATTGAGTGATACATGGAAGTCCTGAACCTAGTCAGATTTGTTTATGTTTAATAATAGCTAAGTTCTCTTTCTTTTGTAATTATTAATATGTGGATTTAATAGCTGATATCTCATTGTTATTTCCATGGTTTTATACTAGTTATAAGAATGGTTATATGACTGGTTATTGTCATGGTTATTTCATGTATTTACTTGTAATTGTTAAAATGATGGATACGATACCTAATTGATGTCATAATAGTTTAAGGGAGAAGATGGTGATCCTTCTTGTCATGTTTCATAATATTTTTCATCCATTCATGATGTTGGCTTATGGGGGCCTGGCCCAGGTTTGGAGTTATTGAGCCAAACAAATCGTACACTACTGGCCCTTTCGGCATTAGCCCGCAGAGTGCGGATTGAAGTCTCACCCGAAGTAGTATGGGGGGGATGCTGGAACCAAGTTTCCGCACCCTTGAGATGTATGTGATGTTGGTTTAGTCTAACTATGTTTGACTTCACGCAGGTCGTTTCGCGCACTATTCTAACATCCAATACCTTCGCGATCTGTTATAATCATCTTTCGTGCAACCCTAACCAGGGGTTGAGATGCTTTCGCGCTGCTATGGCAGCGACCTGCGCTATTTCCCCAAACTACACCACGTATCTTACTTATCTTCTTAACAAATCTTAGTTAACTTCGTGTAAATAGATATTCTATCTTGCATTCACTTAATCAATACAATTATACACATTCGTGCATCATATAAGCATTAAAAGTGCAATTTATATCCAATGTAACAGATGCATAAAACAGATAATAAATACGCAGAAATGATAGGAAACTTCTCTTTATTAATACTTCCAACTATTACAGACTTGACTCATCCTGCGCACTCAGCTCCAAGGGTCTGCGCACTCAGCTGTGGAGTACTAGGCCTCTACGCACTCAGCTGCAGAGCCTTCTCCTACTCTATGACCCAAAACTAGACTTTGCTCCACATATCTATCTCCCATACATCATATGTTCATATTTTCTTATCAGTTAATTTATTGCTTAACTACTTTGAGCCTTGCTCTATTTATACAATCCCATGGTCCCTGGACCATGGGTAGATCTCTACAGCCGCTATTACATTAACAAAATTAAGGGTAGACAACCCTATGACTCTTTTACAAACTACGTGCTCCGCGCCCACAAAATGCGGAGTCTTTACATCGGAATTACAATATTTAACCAAAATATGGGCTACAAGCCCCGAAACTTCCCTTGGGGGTTCCCGCTCCCAATAGGCCCCCAACACAAACATCATGACTCGCCCTCGATTCACTCTGTCAGTGCGGAGATATTTGCGTGGAGACCTCCCAACTCTGATTGGATCACTGCAATTTTGGTAGTGCACTAAGCGGCTGCCTACTGTACTTCCTCGACGCATTGTTCAGTGACTGTTGTGGCTGAACTGCTACCCTAAATCCTCTCCTATGTTGCTTGTAGCTACATGAGCTTTGCTTCAATGAAGGCTGTAATGGTATAAGCCTCATCGATCCATGGCTGTAGGCGTGGCTTCAAAACTGCTTCCTTATGCCGAGCAACATCCATCTGCTCCTTAAGCGCTTTAGCCCACTGCATCCTGGCAAGCCTCTGTGTGAGGGAAACCATCTGCGCGGTCCCTTTTACTTCATCGTATCTCTACTGTAGCTCACGCGCCTCTATCTCTAGGCATTGTATGTTCGGTTCCTCCTATAGGGTGGTGAGGACCTTGAACGATTGCTCGAACATCTTTGTGCAGTCTCTCACTACACTGACTGCCGCCATTTCTATGGTGATCGCGGTGGCGCATTGTTCCTTAACCTTTGGCGGAGTTGAAGGCTGCACCTTCAACCGCAGTTCTGCTATCTAAAGGTTCAGCTCCAGCTGAACCTTGGCCATTTCTTCCTTTTCCTCGCGTACCCCTGCTGCTAATTTTCAGACGCGTGCCTCCACTGGTTCTTCTGCTTGGATGGCCAACTCCGAGACCATCTTGCAAGATTCCACTACCTCCTGCATTATTTGTCTATTTTGCACCACTACCTCGTTGCGCTGTAGGCTCAACTATTCAATGTTGATGCGCTGCTCACTCATTACCTGGAGTGCGTGACTCTCCTTGGCCCATAGTTCTACAGTGACTCCATCCTGCAAAATACAGAGTGTCTCTCGAGGGATCGCAACCACATTTAATCTGATTCCCTTCAACCCACTAACCATAGGCCTATCGGCCTCATTTTCTGTAATGAGTGCACCATCTGGTAGCACTATTGTGTTAGTCATCCGAGCGTGCAAAATTTCCTCGACCTCAGATGTGCCTACTACGAGGCTGGTTGACACAGTGCCAACCTGTGGAGTGTGCACCTGAAACTCCTGTATTTGCATCCAGAGAGCCCCCAACACCATCTGGTGTTGCTCCTCAAACTGTTGGAGGGCCTCTGTGGTGACGTCCCTCACCGTCTCGCCAATATCATGGAGATCCCCCTTAGTGAGGGTGATCGGGTTGAACAAAGTCTTTGAAGCCTTCAACTTCTCACAACCCTACCTGCTCTCTTGGGCACGGATGTTTTAGTTGGGTGGACATTGTCTGCGGGTCTGCACCACCTTGCTTTGTATTGGTCTCTGGCTCAGGCGAAGGTGAATTTTGTCCTTCACGCTCTTCTTCTACTATCTTCTGCTGCTCTTTTTCCAACTTCGCAGCGTCATGCTCTGCCTGGGCCTTAGCCGCTGCTTCTTCTTTCCTACGTTTCTATGCCAACTATGCCATCCACAGTTTTTCCTCTTCCTTCTTCAGCTGCACGACGAACTTCTCTGCTTCCACCATGAAGCCAGTTGGAGCACACCACTCTAGCGGCTATAACTCAAGGACCGCGAAGCCAGTTGGAGCACACCACTCTGGCGGCTATGACTCAAGGACCGCGAAGATGACATCGTCTGTCACCAGATAAGGTAGCTCGTGCCACGTCTTCGCGGGGTCCTTCCGCGCCCTGATGTAGACATGGTGGAAATATGCCTTGAACTCCGTGAAGCTCTGTAGACTGTTGTAGACCATGGGCAATAACCATGGCTTGCGATTAATCCCCATTATGATGTTCATCTCCATGAGCACCCAGAATATTTTGCTGTCCCTTATCCTTTATGCATCCCTGGTTGCCCACAGTGAAGCGTACGTCACTGGCTCCGGAAGGTCCTACGTGATTGTCGGGAATTGGCTATCTTTGGGCAATTCCCAAGCCACTAGTACTATTGACAACAAAAGCCACGCATAGTGAAAAGTTTTTCCTTGCTCCTATGCCTCGTGATAGTTCTCAAGGAACTCTCCACATAAATAGTTTGCCTAGTTGAACTGGACCCCTTCTGCGCATTGCGTTGCTAGTGCAACCACCGACGTGGGCACCTCATCCATGTGGCACTTCCGCATAACCTTCCCTGCCAATATTTGCATTATGACTTTAACCACAGGGTTTTTGATGTTGGAAATGGCGTACCCTCTCTTCTTCTTCTCTAGCTTAAACTTCTTCTTCATGGCCTCCGCGATGGCCAAATCATCACTCTTTCCCTCCGAGATGTTTGTTGGGTCCTCCCCTTTGCAAGGGAGCCGGGTAATTCTATGAATCAAATGGTCTGTGATGGGGATGGGCTCCTCCAGCCACAAGCACCCATCATGTACCAGGCAGAGCAGTTGCCTGATGACAAAAATGGTCACTGGGGTGCAATGGTAATGCGGCACCCAGAGCAGGTTTAGCAACCCTGCTTTCTCAACTCCTCTCAGCCATTTGTGCGACTCTAACTATATTATCCCAGCCGACACATCTTTCTTCTGGCACATTAGCTGTGTGGTTGCCAAATGTGGGAACTTCTCGTGGTCCACGAGATCCCAGTCTTCAAATTTCAGTACGGGCACTCATCCCAAGTGCGCTCCTTCAAAAATAATGTTGTCAAGGAGCAGCGGAGTCTACAGAGAGCTCTTGCTCTCATCTATATCTTTGGGTACCTTTGCTTTACCCTTCTATAGGGGAACATATACAAGCAGCCTGGTAACAAGGATTTCTTCAAATTCTTCCTCCTCATCGGCCTCCAAATTGATAGCCTTCCCCTTTTCTTCCATGGTGAGCCCAGTCCTCAGCGGATTTCTAGGTGATCGCGCACTGGTACCATGGCCTACTTGTCTTTCTTGGGCCTCGGTGTGCGTGGCGATTTAGGAATTTCTGTGACTATCCCGACACTTTTTGGGGTTTCCACTTCCGTAATGGCCTGTGCAGCTTCCTCGGCAGTCATCACTCCGGTATCCATGGCTTCTTCAAGTGCTTCCTTAGTGAGATTCCACAATTCTCTCAACGTCTCGGGTAATTTCTCAAGCAACGAATTCGCCTTAAGAAGATCAAACAAGTCTGGGTTCATGAGTGTCTGACCGCGCAACAACTCAGTTCTCAAATTGCCAAGTGTTGTTTGTTGGACAATCCTTTGTAATTTATAGCACCTTTTGAATTTGAATTCGACTGTTACCCCGACATTTATTCCATTAATGCTCGATTGGCGGCAGATTTTCAAGAATCTAGCCCATAAAGTTCGCCTTAAATTCCTGCCGCCCGCTCCATTTGGTCTTAAACATGGAAAATTTTAGGGGCTAATGTTCGCCCAGTGGGCTAATTTTCCATGATTTTTCCACAAAAAAGATTCGCCAATTTCCAATTTTATAAAAGACGATTCGCCCAAATTTTAGAATATAAAATTATTTTACCTTAAAAATCGCCAACATTATAGAGAGACTATATATAAAATAATTATAAATTTGATTAATTTTACAAATATATCAATAAACATTTATAATTTGCATATTAGGGATTAGTGAGATTCGCCAATGTTTTAAACTTCAAGAAAATTTTCCATCCTTAAAATTTTCCTTGGTCTTAAACCAAGCATCACATCATGAATAGTGACTGTAATGGTCACTTTCCAGCTAACCTGCGTGGCAACGCAGCTACCCTCGCGTTGTCGCGGACTCTGTGACACTTCACTACTGCGCACAGTCCTGACATTGCGCAGCTCCTCGACAAAGTAGTTTATAGTCCTGCGCCTCCTTTCAGCTACCTGGAGTGCTAAGACTGTGCTTCTATCAGCTAGTCAGATGGTCGAGCCCCCTATGTATGGATTCAAATGACTGCCATTGAATTTTCCTGGGAATAGTTCTCCATTTAACTTTACCAACTGCGCTGTGCCACCATCTGTGATCTCCTTAATAACATATGGCCCTAGCCAATGCATTTTGAGCTTCCTAGGGAATTTATCAAACTTACTATCATACAACAATACCAAATCATTCACCTTGAAGGTGCGCAACTTAATATGTCGATCGTTCCATGCCTTTTCACACTGCTTTTGTACTTGCTAGTGAAATCCAACCAAAAATCGTTCTTCCTCAAGCTCCTCCAACTGCACAAACCTCTCCTCCAGGGCTCCGCGATTCGTCATACCTGTGAGCGCTGCTATGTGCAGACTAGGCACGATGTATTCCATGAGCATTATGGCTTCCACTCCATAGACAAGCCTAAAAGGTGTCTGTCCCGTTAGTTTCTTGCATGTCGTCCTATAAGCCCATAATATTGTAGGTACACGCAGGTCCCAATCACTTTGCTGCGCATTACATACCTTGTTCAGCACATTGCATACCTTGTTGAATGCTTCTGCATGTAGAACTTTTTGTGTGATTGTTCTTCTTTCATAATGTCTTTCCAACGTTAGGAGCCATCTGCGAGCTCCCCCCCCCCCCCCCCCCCCCCCACCCCCCCCCCCCCCCCCCAACACATGCTTATTGACCATGTTCATATGCCTGTGCCCACTTGGCCAAGTGCACGAGCGGATCATTGTGCCCATTTTACTTGTTTGTCAGTCGTACCCTAGGCTTCCCAAATCATGTGAACATCATTTTCTTACATTTGTGTTATTCGTCAAAGATCTCTTTGTGCGTACCCCACCATCTCACAGGCATACTGCGCAGTACCCAGTCCAAGGCCTGGAATCGTTGCTTTTCTGGCACTTCTCTTTCAAATTTATCCAAGAAGGTATCTACCTCACTTAAACCATCATAAGTAGGTAGGTCTCTTACTTCTGTCGATACGCAGTGCAGTGACCTTGTCATCATATTACAATTCAGTGTAGTTACCTTATGTAGTTGATTCTTTCATCACTCTATTTCCTCATCCGAATCCGAAGTACATGAGCTTTTTCGCTCCCATGCAAACCGCCCATCCATGGTGGGATTCACCCAGTCCTAGTCACGTGCTGTTATCTTATAGATGCAATCCAAATGATCATCACTTTCATAGTCGCGCACCAGCTCCGTATAGTGCGATCCTTCAGCAGCGTCCAGAGGTACAATTACGCGTAGTGACTTCTTTTGAAAAATCATTTTGCACTTCTTAAGATTAATCACCCTGTTCATGTCAGTGGCCCAATCAATTCCTAAGAGCGCAGGGTAGGGATTGTTGTCATCAACAATCTCTATCACTTCAAAGTCTGCCAATGCACTTACTCCCTCAATATCCACAGTTATTCCCTACAGTCGCCCCATGATTATTATTTTCTGTTGGTTTGCCATCCTCAGCTGAATTGGAGACCACTGCAGTATAGGTCGCCCCATTCACTCCCATGTCTGCTTCGGCAGAAAATTTGCATCTGATCCCAAATCCAGAATTACTTGTTCCATCTCATATTCTCCGATCTGCGTGGTTACTCTCATTTCTCTTCCCGTTCTTGTCTTATGCTTTCCGATCTTCCGAACTACGCGTGGTTCTCCTGTCGTGGTCCTAACGCATCTGTTGATGAGTTCCTGTAACGATTTCACCACCTTACTGTCACGCAGTAACTTCATACATGTTTCCAGGAACGTTGCGTGCATAGATAGGTCCATCTATGGCTACATTTTATCTTTGCTTCCTGAAGTGGAGGCATCAGTGAAGCTCTTCTTAGCTTCCATGAAGGTTTCTTGAGTGCACTCTAAATCAAACTCCACTTCTTTCACCAGAGCTTTGCGAATCCAAGTACTATATTCTGGATGTTTTCCTTTGTCATCTCCCATTGTGATTCCACTTCGGAGCACAATGTTCACATTTGGATCTTTCTCACGCGGGTCAGACCTCATTATATGCAGGTTTTGATTCAGAGGAGGCGATAGCGCTCCTTTGTCGCATATCCTATCTATCAGTGTAGGACAATCTTCTATCTCATGATCAAACAAGGTGCAATACAAACAAGACGGGTGTGTTGGATTCATGCAATCACGGCATAATGTCCTGGCCCTCCGTAATTGTAGCATATCAACTATCTGTGACCTCTTCCAGGTCCTCCTCCACCTCAGCTTCGTTTGCACCCCTGAAATCTTGTTCACTCCATTTTTGCATTTTGTTCAAGGGACCACGTTGCAGCCTGAACTCTGTAGGTGGGAGTTCTATCCATCATCAACTCATAGCTTCTACAAGCGTGCTCATCATGACCTACTGACCTACAAAATTTGCAAAAAAATTGTTGCGAATTTTGCATATACTTCTGTAACAAGTGATAATTGTTCGTGGCATGTTTTCCTGCTATTTGACAAATCGCGCACCACAAAGTCGACATCGTGCTAGGTCTTGCTTGCACTTCCAAACTTAAGGGCATCGGTCCTCCTCCTGTGAGGTAATTTGTGAAAACTGAGCAGTGGTCCTTGTCATGACCCTGACCCTTGCATTTTACGCACCATACCTTTTCGCGCACTTCTGGTTGAGTTATCCTATCCTGTTTCAGACTTTGCATCTCAAGGCATAAATTCTTTAGTTGTGCATGGATCTGCTGAACTCCTAAGTTAGGATCCTACATCGGGGTCTCATGCAACCTCATGGAAATATCCAGGGCTTTTGCATGAGTTTTTATCTTCTACTGCGATAGCGCACTCCTTAAATGTGGTAGTATCGAAGCTACAAACCATTCACGATTATATCCATCTGTTAGATTCATATTAGCTTCACGAATTGTACATTTCAGCCTCTAATCTAGCTCCCAAGGAGTCTTGCCTGGTAGCATCGTGATCTCTTTGAATCTAATGATCGAACGTGCTTCAGACTTTGGCCTGCTAAATTCTCTATTTAGTGCTGCTTGGATATCTGCGATTCCTGCATTTGGGTTATCATTGAAGTTCTTAATATACCAGGTCAACATGTAGTCCTGTAGGGAACTGACCAGTGTCGCTTTCTTTATATTGTCATCTGTAACTCCTTGCGCTTCCCATATAGCCCTTACCACGAACCAGAATTGTTCTGGATCCTCATTTCCCAAACCTTTGAACACAGGCAACTTCATTGTGCTTGCCATATTGAATGGCGGTGGTCGTGGAGGTGGTATGGGTGAAGATGGTGGTGGTGTGGGTGGAGGTGGTATTCGCGGAATTCTTAGTCTTATCAGGTGGATTGCACTTCGCCGTGAGACCTTCACGAGCTCTTCTTTGTCCCCTTGCAGAGGTGAAATCAAGGGGCTAGTTTATGGTACCTTATTTCCTTAATATTAAGGTAACTGCATAACTCTCTTTTCACACAATAGCATTTCAATCCAAGTATTCAAAGACTTTTTGTACTTACCTTGCGGTCCTTTGAGAAAGCGTCGCTCTGCCTTGCTATAGCTGACTAAGGTGTCGACCTCAAACTCAATAATGAATCCTCCTATAATCCGATCAAGCCAATGATCAACAGCGCGCGCGATCTTATCCTTTGATGCTTCCAACCTTCGCACTAGTTCTAGGGTCCACACAATAGGACCATCAATTTTCTACCTTCCTTGGCTATTTGCTATCTTCACGATCAACTCGTATAGCTCAGTAGGGAAAGATGCAAAGAAGATTTCGTGGATCTCCATATACAGATAGCAGTCTAACCACTCTTCTTTTGACAGTTGCAGGTTCCTGTTCTCTTGCGCCGCAAACTCATGAATTCTTCTGTTTAATCAACCTTCAATTTATTTCTTAGTTGGATTCCAATGATATGACATCACACATCTCTATGTAGATTCTGGTCCTGGCAGTGGAACCATTTGTTGGCTTATGGGGGCCTGACCTAGGTTTGGAGTTATTTAGCCAAACAAATCCCTACACTACTGGCCCTTTCGGCATCAACGCATAGAGCGCAGACTGAAGTCTCACATGAAGCAATATGGGGGGACGCTGGAACCAAGTTTCTGCACCCTTGAGATGTATATGATGTCAGTTTAGTCCAACTATGTCTGCCTTTGCGTAGGTCGTTTCGCACACTGTTCTAACCTCCAATACCTTCGTGATATATTATAATCATCTTTCGTGCAGCCCTAACCAAGAGCTGAGATGCTTTCGCGCTGCTATGGCAGCGACTTGCACTATTTCCCCAAAGTACACCACATATCTTACTTATCTTCTTAATAGATCTTACTTAACTTTGCGTAAATAGATATTTTATCTTGCATTCACTTAATCAATACAATTATACACATTCATGCATCATATAAGCATTAAAAGTGCAATTTATATCCAATGTAACAGATGCATAAAACAGGTAATAAATATGCAGAAATGATAGGAAACTTCTCTTTATTAATACTTCCAACTGTTACAGACTTGACTCACCCTGCGCACTCAGCTGCAGGGTCCGCGCACTCAGCTACGGACTACTAGGCCTCTGCGCACTCAGCTGTAGAGCCTTCTCCTACTCTATGACCAAAAACTAGACTTTGCTCCATAGATCTATCTTGCATACATCATATGTTCATCTTTTCTTATCAATTGATTGATTTCTTAACTACTTAGAGCCTCGCTCTATTTATAAAATCCCATGGTCTGCGGACCATGGGTAGATCTCTACAACTGACTTTACATTAAAAAAATTAAGGGTGGAAAACCCTATGACTCTTCTACAAACTATACGCTCCGCGCCCACAAAATGTGGTGTCTTTACATCAGAATTACAATATTTGACCAAAATCTGGGCTCTAAGCCCCAAAACTTCCCTTGGGGGATCCCGCGCCCAACACATGCTTTGTCTTGTATCCTAGACTTGTAGATTCCATTGATGCCAATTGTTGGATAGAATGTCAGTCTCAGTTGGGGATGGTCAGGCCTAGTCCTAAAGTTGATTTTGGTTAATTAGTATTTTCATCATGTGTTTGATGGATTCTGGAAGTTACAACAAGTTCTGGTAAGTGGACAAAATTATGGGCTTGAAAAGTGCCTTAAATCCCGTGGACTCTAGCACATGTCTGATGGAAATAGTCCCTGGACGCAGGCATGCAGGCTTGTGGGAGCATCCAGAGCTCTCTGAACGCTGTCATGCCCATAGCATGGGAGTGTCTAGAGGTTTAATAACTAAAAAACTAAGTGGGACCCAGGGGCATGATACCTGTGTGGTTGGGATGGCTTCTGGAGTGGTGTTGTTGATGTGGAAGGTGTGTTTGATGTCTTTTCTTCGATTCCACTTCCTTCAGGACACCAAGGAGGCTGAATCATATCATAATAGCCTCTCATCACATGTTTACCCTGGTTGGCTGGTTACTTGGGTAGATATGGGAGGAGGGTGTTACATTATCATCCACATAGAGATCGATAGATAGAGAGGGTCAAGAGGATATTATAGGATTGAGGATGTATTTGATTCATCAACAATGGAAGTGGAAAGAGTATCTTCCACAGGTTGAGTTTTCTTACAATTATGGGTATTAGGAATCTTTGAGGATGATTCGATTTGAGGCACTGTATGGGCGAAGTTGTAATACTCACATCAGTTGGAGTGATCCAGTGAACAGGGTGTTGATTGGACCAGACATGTTGGCAGAGATGGAATAGGAAATGTAGGTAATCAAGAAGAATATGAAGGCAACACAAGATAGACATAAGATTTATGTGGATATGAATAGGATTTTTAAGGAGTTTTAGGTTGTGGAACAAGTGTACTTATGCATCAAGCGTAAGAAGAACTCCTTGAGGATTGGATCATGTGCCAAGTTTGCACCTTGGTTTTGTGGACCTTTCAAGATTCTTAAGAGGATTGGACCAGTAGCTTATCGACTTGCACTGCCTTTGACAGTGAAATTCCATGATGTTTTCCATGTTTCATTGCTTAAGAAGTATGTTAGAGATGTTGATCATGTGATTGATTGGTTTGTATTATAGGTGGAACTAGAAGGAGAATTCTAGCTGAAACCTCAGTGCATCTTGCAGAGAAAGATACTCATGCCCTGGAACTGAGAAATCAAGCAGGTTAAAGTGCAATTGAAGCACTTTGGGCCCAATGAAGCTACATGGGAGATGGTGGATTAGATGGGGGCTATGTATCCTTCTTTATTCGCTAGTTGAACGAATGTTTATGGTATATGTTTTGGGTGTGATGTTTTGGTTTATGTATATGGATGTAAATACCGCCATGAGTTGTGTTATAAAGCTCCAATAAGCAGTATGGGTGTCATGTCATTATGGTTGTCATGTTTCTATGTTTCTCATGTTGGTTTGCTACTCAGTAGGATGATTATTGTAAATATTGCAACGAGATAAGTTATAAAGCTCCATGGGAAGTATGTTTTCCTTTTGAGTAGTCTTGTTGGTTGTAGGTGTCAATGAACACCAAGGGCGGTGTTTCCCCAAGGGGGAGGGTTCTGTAACAACCTTGGTCAAAACTCCATGTAATAAAGTTAATAAAGGAAAAATAATAACCAAGGTCATAGGACACATATTCCAAGCTGAATTTTGGGCAAAAACATAGTGATCGGGATCACTTATGATTAATTAATGGCAAAGGAAATAACAAAGACTTTGGAAAGACAAATTCATATTAATTGGCATTTTATTTATGAAAAAATGTAAATGAGGAGAAAAGGAAGGTGGAAAGTCAGATGTTTCATGTGAGGAGGAAAATGAAGGAAAATAATGAAAAACTGAAGAAATTAGAGGCCTCATTAATAAAAAGGCTTATGAGGATCAGTGTGTGGATTTTGTTAGTTTTAGCTTGGAGATCTCTATTCTACTCTCTCTCTCTCATACTCTTAGACACTTAGAGTTTTCTTGGTGAAATCTTGGAGGAGTGTGGCATACTTGGAGTTTTGGAGCAAAAAGGAAAATGAAGAGAAGAACAATGCAAGAGGACATCATGATTAGTAGCTACAATGAGTTTTCCTTGCAAGTACCGAGTTGCATGTATGTTTTCTTGCTAGTTTTGGCATGCATGTGGTTTCCTGGTTCTGATTTTTCATTGGCATGAAGGATTGCCTAGATTGATGGTGGATTTTCGTATCCTTCCCATTTCCTAAATAGCCATGGTGTGTTGGGTTTCTTTCCTTTTGTTTTCTGTTTGGTTCTCATGTTCCTTTGGCTGTGGGTTGAGTTACTAGTTCCTAGAGCCTTGGTTGGATAAGCGCTCTAGAAACACTGTAGCAACTTGGGTTGAGTTACTAGTCTTGGAAGCCTTGGTTGGACAAACACTCTAGAATCCCTTGGTGGGTTGAGTTACTAGTCCAAGAAGCCCTGGTTGGACAAACGTTCTAGAAGCCAGATAACAACTGTGGGTTGATTTACTAGTCTTGGAAGCCCTAGTTGGAACAAATAGTCTAGAGCCCCTGATATCTTGGGTAGAGACCAATTTGGTGATGGTTAGTTTTGTCCAACCGTGAGGTGGAATCACTGGTTGAGGGTGTAGGTGGTTTGGTCTCTGGAAGCCCTGTTTTGGTTTTGTTGGATTTTTTCCATGAGATCCCACATTCATGCTTAGAATATGGCATGGGGGTGATTAGTTGAAAGAAAAATTTGGTTCATCCAATACATGGTCAGGTGGTACATGGAAGTTCCAGACCTGGTTGCACTTTTCACATGTTAATAAGAGCTTATTTCCTCTTGTATTCAATGGGTAAATATAATTGTTCATGTGTGGTGTTTATGACTGTTATATCCTTGTTATTTTTATTGGTTATATGATGGTTGTGAGTACGTTTTATGACATGATTTATGTATGGCTCTCATCATGTTTTGATTAGCATAAAAATGAACACTAAATATATGACCTAATAGATGATAATGTAGCTATTGAGATAAGGAATCAATGCTTCTTCATGATTTTCAGATAAGTATGAGACCCCTATGCTTAGATATGTTGTTATGACCCATAGAATGCATATTTGTGACATGTTTGACGAAATGCCTATCATGGCTAGTATGCGTCCAGTTAATTCATTGATCAAATGTTTGCATTAGTACTCTTTTTTCAATGTTATTAATCATTTCTGAAGTGTTCATCAATTTCTAGGAAGTGGCCTGAGTCCTGGCCTTGAAAACATGGCATAGAATCCGAGGTTGCTGGATCATAACTAGCTAAAAAAATCCATAGTCACATGCATGCCTTGGCATGGGAGCGGCTAGGGGTCCAAGTCACTAAAATGTCAAGTTTCCTTAGGGGTTGGTCACCTAGAAGTGTTGGTTGGATCCTAAAGGTCCTATAGCATGTGTGGAGGGTCATAATGGTTTTGTTTTGAGGGTTCCACTTCCTTAACTATACATGGGGAATTGAATCACATCATAGTAGCCTCTCGTCACATGTTTAACCCCGACGGACCAGTTAACTTAGGTAAATGTGGGAGGAGGGTGTTACATCTTTAACACGCTTCACATCTTTGCACCAGATGTCTGATTTCCATTTGAGGCTAAAGATAGTTATTATGGCCTTCATATTCTTTGTGTAATCATGCAACTCAAAGAACTTCTTCATCACAAGTAACCATGCCTTTGGATCTTCTGGTTTCTTCAAATCTCCATAAAAGGTAGGCGGATTGGATTTTTTGAACTCATCTGGAAAATATCCCATGTCACCCCTCTTGTGAGGATTATAATGATCATGACCATGGTACCTATTAGAAATAGAACTAGAATAGAACACATTTCCATCATCTCTCTCATTTGGTGTGTCCAAGAACCTTCCATCTTTGATTGTGTCATCCCTATCCGACTGGTGCCCACCATGGGACCTACTTCCATATGCCCCATTAGTCATATCCTCCTACCCATGACTGATCCTAAGCGACCCTTATCTCTGCAAATATGAAAAAATATGAAGGATAATTGCATTAACCTCTACTTGTTTCTCCTGTGCCTGAATGATTCTGTCACTATCTACCTTGCGAATCCTTATTTTTGACTTCAAACTTCTCAATGTATATGCTATGTTAGGAGAGTTCCCATCACGATGTTGCTCATATGATCTATAGGGAGAGTCTCGTGAATTGTATTCTACCATCTTTCTAGTCATCTTTAATCTTCTTCCTACAAGTATACTATGTCAGCTAAACCAAAATATAAACATAATCAACATACCTCAATATAGTTCATGGGAGGATATCTCATTTGCAAGATCAACCAAATTTGCACCATACACGTATAAACATAATCATATCAAGATATATAGATATCATTTCAACCATTATCCAATTATCATGCATGGATATACCATAACCATGAAAATGCATTCATAATGACATATACACACTTAAATGCATAATAGATGCATAATCGACATGCACCCATGATGACCACATCCAATAACGATCATCGCCATGCATACACAACAAGTACATAAAACACAAGAATTAAGAACACATATGCAACTTTCATGAAAACAACATGTATGGATGACAAACACATTTCGCCCATCCAGTCCAAGGGGTGAATCGTGCTCTGATACCACTTTGTAACACCCTCGTCAAACATTTACCCAAGCTAAGAAATCCACCGTGGTAAACATGTGATGAAGAGTTACTATGATATGATTCAACTCCCCAAGTACATTTAAGGAAGTGGAATCGACAAAAAAAATCCAAGCTGACCTTCCTTAGGAGCTACAAAACCTTCAAGATCCAACCAACCCTTCCAGTTGTCCAACCCCTAAGAGAAATTGTTGTTTTTCTGAACTAGACCCCCAGTCGCTCCCATGAAAAACATTCCATGTGACTTGGACCCTACAATATCTCCCACAAAAAGGCCTCCATGGTACTAGGACCCTCCAGTCTCTCCCACAACAAGGCCTCCATGCGACTATGGCCTTTCTCAGGCAATATTGTGCCAATGACCCTAGATTCTGAGCCACTTTTTCAGGGCTAGGACTCAAGCCTCTGCCCATAACATTATGAAACTTCCAAAAATGATAAATAACTTGATGAAAATACCTCTAAAGAAAATATTTAACAAGGACCTGGATTGATATGGCTCAGCCATGATAGACATTTTGCCAAGCACATCATGAACATGTAATCTACAGGTCATATAAACACATCTCAGCATAGGGACTTCATACTTATCTGAGATTTTTCAAGAAGGTATGATGCCCATTATCCAAGATATATAGATATCATTTCAACCATTATCCAATTATCATGCATGGATATACCATAACCATGACAATGCATTCATAATGACATATACACACTTATATGCATAACAGATGCATAATCAACATGCACCCATGACGACCGCATCCAATAACAACCACCAACATGCATACACAACAAGTACATAAAACACAAGCATAATGAACACATATGAAACTGTCATGAAAATGACATGTATGGATGACAAACACATTTTTCCCATCAAGTCCAAGGGGTGAATTGTGCTCTGATACCACTTTGTAACACCCTCCTCAAACATTTACCCAAGCTAAGCAATCCACTGGGGTAAACATGTGACGAAGAGTTACTATGATATGATTCAACTCCACAAGTACATTTAAGGAAGTGGAATCGACAAAAAAAATCCAAACTGACCTTCCTTAAAGCTACAAAACCTTCAAGATCCAACCAACCCTTCCAGGTGTCCAACCCCTGAGAGAAATTGATGTTTTTTCTGAACTAGACCCCCAGTCGCTCCCATGAAAAACATTCCATGTGACTTGGACCATATAGTATCTCCCACAACAAGACCTCCATGGGACTAGGACCCTCCAGTCTCTCCCACAACAAGGCCTCCATGTGACTATGGCCTTTCTCAGGCAGTTTTGTGCTAGCAACTCTAGATTCTAAGCCACTTTTTTAGGGCCAGGACTTAGGCCTTTGCCCATAACATTATGAAACTTCCAGAAATGATAAATAACATGATGAAAATACCTCTAAAGAAAAAATTGAACAAGGACCTGGCTTGATAAGGCCTAGCCATGATAGACATTTTGCCAAGCACATCATGAACATGTAATCTACATGTCATATAAACACATCTAAGCATATGGACTTCATACTTATCTGAGATTTGTCAAGAAGGTATGATGCCCTTTCATAATAGTTAAATTATCATCTATTAGGTCATACATTCATTATTCCTTCATTTACTAATCAAAGGATGATGAGATCCATAACTCAAGTATGTCATAAACCATGCTTATAACTAGCATATAACCAACATAGCAACAATGATAGAACAACCTCTATCATCACATAATAGAAAACACATTTACACATAATACACAAGAGGAAAAGAGATCTTATCAACATATGCAAAATGAAACTAGGTCAGGGACTTCCACGTACCACTCGACCATAAATTGGGTTGAAACAAATCTTTCTTTCAGTCAATCACCCCCATTCCATATTCCAAGCATGATTGGGGGACTCATTGCAGAACCAATAAAGGCTTCCTCAGGATTTACCATGTATTCCGCCAAGATTTTCCTAGGCCCAAACAATAAACACACAATACAGGTTTTACCACAATCCTGCCATGTACTCGTCAAGGCATCATTAGGCCCTAAACAAGGATGGATGTCTCTAGATTTTTCCACCTAAACCATGACGAATTTTTCTGTCTCCACCCTCTAGGATTTATTGTGCATCCTGCCATTATTGGTCAAGGTATCCCTAAACCCAACGAGGGTATACACCTCTAGGATTTATTTTGTATCCCCCTTTATCGGTCAAGGGATTCCTAGGCCCAACGAGGGTATTCACAACTAGGCTTTACTATGTATCTCGCCATTACCGATCAAGGGATTCCTAGGCCTTGTGATTTTTTTCTTGAGACTGCCCCACTCAATTTCGAAACCATCTGGCAATCCAACTCAATGAAGTAAAAGAACCCCATCACACCATGGCTATCTGGGAATGGAAAGGCAAGGATGAAATGCACTATCACACTTGGAAAAACCCATGCCAATAATAACAAGAGAACCAAATACACACATGCATGTACCATGCATGACAAAAATAGCAATGCAATCATACATGCAACTCGATACCTGCAAGTAATATCGATGTAATTGCTTGATCCTGCTCTTCCTTGCTTGATATTTGCTTCCCTTTGTTTTCTTGTCCTTCCTTTTCCTATCTTCCTCCATTGCTAGAGTGTTCCAAGAATACTCTAAGTGTGCCAAAGTATGAGAGAGAGAGAGAGAGAGCTCCAAAACCGCACTAACAAAAAGGGCGTGAAATGATCCTTAGAAACCTTTATATCAATGAGGCCTCTATTTTCTTCAATTTCCATTATTTTTCTTCATTTTCCTCCTCGCATGAAACCTATAACCTTTCACCTTCCTTTTCTCCTAATTTCCTTTATTTTCATAAATAAAATGTCAATTAATGCCACTTTTCCTTTCCAAATCCTTTTCCATTGCCTTTTCCAATTTCCTTAGCCATAATAAACCAAATGAACACCCACACTAGGAATTTTTTCCCAACATTCAACTTGGAATACATGTCACATGACCTTGGTCTTATTTTGCCTTTATTAACTTTATTACATGGATTTTTAACCCAGGGGTGTTACATGTTGCAACTAGTGTATTGTCATACTGTGTAACATTACTATGCTTTTAGTTTAATTCCAAACTTTACATATAAATAGGGGTCTAGAGTAACCTTATCTTCCTATTATGTTCAAGGAAACTATATTGTTGTCTACTTTTCCAAGTAAACTTAGTTATGCCCATCATGAACTACTTTTCTATTTTCCTTGAGGGCAAACCAAGAGTCCACTTTGCAACATTTCTTCAATCTCCTTCTCTCCCCACCCCCCATTTTATACCACCATAATGCATTGCAGGTGGTTGATGAAAGTTGTACACAGTTTTACTTGTATGTATAGTCATGGAATTTATCTCTTTGGTGTTAACTATTTCACACTCATTGTGTTACTCTAATATAGTTCTTTTCTTATAGGGAGTATCACAACATGTTATTCACTTCATTCAACAACAAATTATTTAATATAATTGGCATGTAAATTCTGTTCATGTGCTAATAATAAGTGGTTTTTCCATAATAGGGGAATTAACTAATTATCTTATTGGGCCATCCCACAAAAATCATACTTATTATCATCATTATTATACTTTTTTTAAATATTAAGGATGTTTTCATTACCCTGTCCCCATAATGTCTTGCAACCAAGCTCCCAAGATGTTAATGTGCATCAATATTTCCACCATCTCAGGTCATTATAAAGCCTAAGTATTCCACTTTGACAATAAAATAAATGTTGATCCTCAAGTGCTACATTGCCTTTCCAGGAATTTTCATGCTACTACTGCAATCAACTTAACTATCTCCTATTATAAAACTTCTATAAAAGAAACTTATCCATTCACATCGGTTCTAGCCTTTCATAATGCATTTCCACAAGATTCTTATACATGTGCAACCATACAATTAGATGTTGACATTGATCAACATTATTCCCCCACAGAAAAATGTCAAATATTATATAGCTCCATTGCATCTTTTCAATCATTCATGGAGCCTTCAACACTATCCCCAAAAGTCACACTAGACATTATTGCAGTCGTGATGACATCCTGTAAGAGAGTAATAGGCAAATCCAAACTTCTAGGTATGACCAAAAAGAAAAAGAAAAATTATTCACAAGTGATTGAGTTAAACAAGGTATGATTTGTAACATAAACAAAATTTCATATATTGTTGAGGCATAGTTAAGGTCCTACTCAGCATTAGTATCCCAGCCATTGTGTATCTGCACATTAATAAATGCATGGGAAATATACATGCTAGGAAAGTCACACCACCATATATAGGCATTTGATATTCTGATATATTAAACTTATCAAAACCGATAAGATTCGGTTTAAGTGTCCCCTCATATGTTCTGTTCTCCTGCAATTCATATTAGGGAAATAGACTCCTCAGAGTATTTAATATACTCATTCATTGTCATGTGATTGTTATCAAGTATATTTCCTATGTTGTCCTTTTCCATCCTATGCTATCTTCCAAAACTTCAAAGAGAAAGTATTAATCCAACAAGAACCAGGTTCAAAGTTTTTATTTGTAGCTTACAGTCGCTTTATTCGGCCTTAACTTATATATATGTTTTTTCACAATTCTGCTAGATTTCTCATGGAATCGAGCTTGCATCTATTCCCATTTATCTTGTTGTACCAACTCAAGTCAAATTTATAATTATCGGTAGCATAATTAACATTGATTTTGATTTAAATTAGAGTTAACCTTTATCATCATGAGGCGGTTATAAATTAACCATTTAGAAAATCATTCTATGATTCAATATCACAAGTCTATAACTCACAACAATATTAAGCCCTTGATGTTCAATAGATCCAGAGAATCCAAAAGCTATCTAAATTTCTTTACATATATCTATATCTATATATATATATATATATATATATATATATATATATATATATATATGGCCTTTGCATTTCCTTCCTAATGGATTTCCATATTCTTGGAAATGACTCTAATTTTTCTTACTTTATACTCCCTAAGTTTGGTGTAAAGTTGAGATCTTCTTGAGTAATAACAACATTATTTTTGAGGTACTTTTATGTTTATTTATTATCTTAAGGTAGCTCAGATACTATTATCATATCACTTCCAACTTAAAATCTCGAAGATGTTTCTCATTTCACTATTCTGAGACTAATCTTCTTTCCATCACAAGTTACTATGATAGCTTATCATAACTTAATTTTATTTAACTGTTTTTTAAAATTGTTCTAAATTATTTAACTTTAGCAAACCTCCATGTTGATGGTTTGCACCAATTATTCTACTATTGTATCTACTTTCTGGCATCTCCCTTGAAAAAAAAAGGACTTTCAAGGAGGTAGGTTCATTATTCCCAACTTCTTCAACAACCTTGAAATCCATGCTTACTTGTACTGACTCGATATTACTAAATTAGACTTGTTTATATCTAGATTACGTTGTTTTCATATAGATTTTCTTTTATAATTATAATCTTTTATTCTTACCTTACGGCTACCATATTTTATACTCCACAATGTATATCGCTAACACTGTCAATATCCATCATTTCACTTACCAATGCTTAATTGGTAAAAAGGAGTTTAATAATTTTTCCAATCACTCAATATAGCCCCAATTGATTCCTATTTATACATTATCTTGTAATTGTAACATTTTGTATCTCCTTTTAACATGTACGAAAGTTACCTTTAAGTATGCGTAACTAGCCTCCTTGGGTGTACCAATACACCATATATTTACTTTATGTAATACAGGGTCCTTGGCCCCCTTTTTTTCTAATTATTTAATTTACGTTGGGTTTCAATATCTTCTTTTAACGTGAAATGCACTAATTATTGTGAGTGTTTCACAATGTTGCTATTGTCTCCTTTCGTTTCCAACTTTCTTCCCATATCCAAGTAAAATTACTCCCTTGTTAGGATTCAAAAATTGATTTACTTCTACCATTTTCCTCCTTCACTAGATTTTGGGTCGACATCCAACATGCACAAGGAGGTAGTTAATACAATTCCAATAATTATTTCCGACTGTATCTAGTGTTGTAATAAAGTATTATTGACCGTGGCACCAATAGTATTCTTTACCCATTTTTTTTATGCATGTCTCCATCCTCAACAATCCATATTAGATTTTTATTTTTAAACATCTTTATGATTATTAATCTTATAAATTATGTGTCAGAACATAAGTTTTTCAACTTAACAAAAATACCTTGCAACTGGAAACAGGAAATTATCTCGCACATAACCCTAAACTTTTTAAGGTGATTTTATATGCTAAACCTCATTTTTTAAATTTTTTTTTTTACAAAATGGAAATGTTACTTCACTTTATTCATACATGTATATGTCTCTTGATTTTCTTACACATATACTTCCTCATTGTTACATATCATAAAATTATTTCTTACTTACTATCAACAATGGAAAATTATGATTCACTAGTTAGTATGTATTATTAAACAAATATTCCAAACAATTGTTTATTCCCTTAGGTTTCTAACATACGAGTTTTGTAGGTAATAATTACATCAATATTTTATAACTTAAGTTACACATAGATATTTATTTCAATTTTATCATTGTTAATTTTGACTTAATGATTGCTACCTTTAATTCTATATTGTTCCAAAATAGTATAGTGAATATGGACCAAAGTTTCTTACCTAACTGTACCCATACCTCAAAATTTAGTTTAAGTAAGGGTGCAAAATTTGGTCCTATAGGCGAAGTTGCCAAATTTCCAATTCTTCTTATTATGGGACACAACACAATCATGTTATTATTTTCCCTTAAACAAACCACAGTGCTGAAACCACCAGCTCTACTACCACTTGTAACATATCCCAACACAAAAAATAAAAAATTATGATGTATAACTCGGTTTTACTTGACCATGAAATTATAATTCTAATAATTTCCTTTTAATCTTATGTTAAAAATCAAGAATCTTGCATGGATGATGTTATGGTTCTATGGTTATTTCTATTGGACTTTGCCTTGGTTCCAAGAACTCTGATATAGAAAATCCACTATGGTGTAGTTGTGGTCCCTTAAATACATTTATGGTTTAGATGCTTGATTTTGTTAATATTTAAATTAAGAACCCTACCATATTGCCTTCTAATGACCTTGTAATTGATGGAATCCTCCGGAAGTCTCTCAAAGTCCAATTGGCACACACTTATGAGGACTTCGGGTTGATGTGATGCTTTACAAATGTCTCGATCATCACTGTCAATTTTTTTTAGGGTTAGATTGGGCGATCCAGGTGAAGGTAAGGTAGTTAAGGGGTAACTTCCCCCTTCCCCCTTCATCACATCGTTAAATCATTTGCAATGCTTCCTCAGTTGTGTCTATCTCTACCACCTGCAACATCAAACCCTAGTCTAAGTCGACTGCTGACATACACCTGCTGGATAAGTATGGCAGTGTATTTATGGTAATTCTTACCGCCTCTCCTTTTGACTTAACTGTTGTTTATACAACGTGATAGTGACGGTCATTTTTTTTTTAACCAACACACTAGGTCTGAACGAGTCTCCTCTAAGGATGACACTGAAGTGGGCTTCTTCAAGCTCAATTTACCATGGTAATGATTATGTTGTTTCCTATTTCCCCTTTTTCTATTTTTTCTTTAAAGAAACCTTAGCTCTCCAGAGGATGGAGATCTGTAAATATTCACCATAGAGCTCAGGTAACATATGTCATGAGATAATTTATTCCTTTACTATTGAATTTACATATGTCATGAGATAATTTATTCCTTTACTATTGAATTTATTCACCCTCCTCATTAATGGTCACAATTCAACCCTTAGTTTTGTCAAGTGTAGGAATCATTCTGTCGAATTTTGGAGAGGAAGATGGATAGTCAACATCGCCTCCTGGTAAAATCACTGAAAACTTGAACCAATTTTAGTTGCAATATACATGGTACTTTGCTGTCAATTTTTCTAATTTTTTTTTCCTCCTTAATTTGTCTCGCATGGTTTAAAAAAATTTCAGCCTCCATCAAATATGTAGAAGGTACAATTCTTGTCATTTGTTTATAATGCATTGTTATTTAAATGGTTCTTACCTTTTAAATCGATTATTTGAATAAGCATATTTCCCCTACAAATTGCAAGTTTTTTGCGAATGAATTCCACCCAATGCAAATATTTCAACTTTCTTCTTTGAAGTTCCCAAGTTCCCTACTAACTTATTCCTTATTCACAGGTCTCATTGGTCATTAAACCATGTCAGCATTATGTAGGAACTTTTTTCTTTTCTCTATAATGAAAACATTAGGGCTAATGGCTAAAATAATTTTAGCTTATTTGTTCATGGAATTCCCAGTTCTCAAGGTTCGATAGTTAAACTATGTCCCTTATGTAATTATTGTCATTCTCGGTTCATGGCCTTATAGCCTTATAAACAATTTTTTATTTATTTGATAAATAGTACAATCATTGTTGAGCAATATCAAATAATGGAGAAACTGTTTATTGGGTCAAACCCCTTTTTGGCTGCTTAAAAAGAAATGATATTCCAATTCTTTAATTTCAAATGTTGTTTCTGTACCATCATGACTTGTCATGTTATTTATCTATACTTCTAGTTGTATGCAACAACCAAGTTATTTAGTGTCTGTCTTTTTTTTATTCTTGTTTCATTGCCTGTTACAAAAAGGTTTCTCACAATATTATGTAGTTGTATATATATAATCACTTAATTATACTAGGTTCGTTTTAATGATTCCTTTATATACACCTAGCCAGTTGGCATTCATCCAATCATATGTTTTACTACCGGATTTATGTTATACAACAAACTCACAAAATAGAAGAAATGATAGATCAAGGAGTTGAGAAATAACCTCTTCGAGGGGGAAACCTCCTTTAAATCACATAAATGAACAATTCTTGGATGATACAAATGACAAGACCTCCATGGTTGATATAGGAGTCTAAGGGGTCATAATGTAATCAGAGCCTAAATAACAATAATAATGTAACGACACAACAATAACAATATTGGGCTTCTATGGGGCACAACAATAGCAATATGGGGGCTACATGGGTACAACAATAAAAATAGGAGGCTACACTAACAATAACAATAAGGGGGTTGCACTAGTATTATAGGGACCTAATATGCCCCTCTCCTTCAAAAAATTGTTGCCCTCAACGCTTGAGTAGTTTTGAATGCTTCTACATAAAATTCTCATCCTCCCATATGGAATGTTTAGTGGGTAAGTTCTTCCACTTAATGAGATACTCTAAAATTGATTGATTTCGTAGTTGTCAGGTTCTTTTTTCCGTGACTTCTTTAGGCTCCATTATGATTTTTACTTCTTTATCAAGTTTTGGAAATATTGCTTGAACTCGGAGCTTGTCACTGATAACCTTCTTTAAGCATGAAACATGGAAAACTATGTGTAATCATGAAGATGCAAGCAACTCCAATTTGTTTTCCAGAGTATTAATCTTTTGCAACACCTTGTACGGACCATAGTAATTGGGTGATAATTTATTATCCTTCTTAGCTTGCTCGAGGTACATTTGTTTGTATGGTTGTAGCCATAAAAATACCCAGTCACCTACATCAAAACTTCTTTCATTGCAATGTTAATTTACCTGTTGTTTCATTCGATTATGTGCTAGAGTGATTTTATCCTTTAAGAATTGGAGAACTTGTTGTTGATGCTCGATATGATCTTCCAATGCACCTTAGAATTTTATTTTAGATATGATGTGATGGACAGTGGATGATATCCATAAAGTTCCATAATTGGTGTCATTTTTGTTGTAGTATGGAAGGAAGTGTTATACAACATTCAGATAGAGGTAACTTCTTAACCTATTGTGTTTTTTCATCAGATACAAAGCAATGAAGATATCCTTCCAATTTATTTTTTCACTGCCTCAGTTTTCTCGTCTGATTGAGGATGATAAGATGAGCTATGAGCTAATTTAGTACCAAGAAAAGAAAATAATTTTGTCCAAAAATTTCCAGTGAAAATGGGATCTCTATCACTTATAATAATCTTTTGGTTTCCATACAACTTTTGAATTGTATCTATAAATGCAATAACAATTGTATTGGCTTTAAAAGGATGATGTAATGCACAAAAGTGTGCATACTTGGTAAGTTTATCAACTACCACCATGACTGCAATATTTCCTTCAAACTTGGGTAAATCTATGATAAAATTCAATGAGACCTCCTCCCAATGCTGACTTGGAATGGATAAAGGTTGTAATAGACCCAAGGTCTTAATTGTCTAAACTTTGTTTTGTTGGAAAACCAAACACTCTGCCATAAACTTTTGAATATCAGATTTAAGGCCATCCAAAAAAAATCCTTCTTGACCCTATGGAAAGTTTTTAAAAATCCTAGGTGCCTTCCTAAGGGGTGGGTGTGCAGTTCCAAAAAAATATTTTATTTAAGTTGGTAATTATTACAAATATATAAGTGATCTTTGTACCATAATGAATCATTTTTCCAAATAAATATATCTAATGTACTAGGATCTTGATGCAACTTTTGAATGAGTGTCCACACCTCTTCATCATTATTCCATTCATCCCTTGCTTCAGCTATCCAATTAGGTTAGACAATAGCAATGGCACAGAATAATGCTTCCACATCCTCATCCTTTCTTGAGTGTGCATCTGCGACAACATTTTCCTTTCCTTTTTTGTAGATGATTTTGAAGTCATAACCCAACATCTTTTTGACCCGTTTTTACTGCTTTTCTGAATATAATATTTGTTCCAAAAAGCATTTAAGACTATCGTGATTTGTTTTTAGCTTGAAGTGTCTTCCCATTAGGTATGGTCTGCGTTGATTTAATGCATGTAGTATTGCTAACATTTCCTTCTCATAAATAGGTTTTTGTAAATACTTTCCCTTGATTGGACGACTTTCAAAATAAATGTGTCTTCCTTCTTGCATTAAAACAACAACAATTCCATTTCTTGAGGTATCACATTCCATGATAAAGGTTTTTGTGAAGTCTAGTGTAGCTAAGATCGATGCTTGGCACATTTCCTCTTTAAGATGTTGGAAGGCCTTATCTGCTTTTGGAGTCCAATAAAATGCATCTTTATTCAATATTGTTGTTATATGCGCTTCTATTCTCACATAATTCTTAACGAACTTGCAATAATACCTTGTCAACCTAACAAATCCTCGAATATGCTTTAGGGTTGTGGGGATTTTCCATTCTTTAATGGATTTAATTTGGTTAGGGTTTACCTTAACACTCTCATGAGATACAATATGACCCAAATATTCCACCTCTTGTACTTCAGAGAAGCATTTGGAGGATTTTGCATAGAACTATTTCTCCCCCAATAGTTTGAGAACCCTGCCAACATGTTGAACATGATCCTTCCAAGACTTGTTGTAGATTAGTATATTATCAAAAAACACTAACACAAATTTTCTAAGAGTTTGAAAATTAAATTCATCAAACCTTGAAATGTGGAAGGTGCATTAGTAAGGAAAAAAGGCATGACTGAAAATTCATAATGACCTTCATGAGTTTTGAATGTTGTTCTAAGAATATCTTCAGTATTCATTCTAATTTGATGATATCTTGAATGAAGATCCAACTTGGTGAAGTAAATTTCTCCATGTAATTAATCCAACAATTCATCAATGACATGAATGGGAAATTTATCTTTAATAGTGAGTTTATTCACCCCCCTATAATTCGGACACATATGCCATGATCCAGCCTTCTTATGCACCAATACCACTCGAGCAGAGAAAGAACTTTGACTAGGTTGAATTATATCAACCTCTAGCATTTCTGCAACCATACATTCAATTTATCTTTTGGGCATATGGATATCTGTAAGGCCTAATGTTTGGAGGAAAACTTCTTGTGATCAAGTGAATAGCATGATTATAATCACAACTTGGTGGGAGGCTTTGGGAGTCTCAAACACCTTGGAATGATTGTCCAAGGATTTTTGGAGATCAAGAGAAATGGATGAATTAGATGTTTGAACATCTAGTGAACATAATTGTGCAATTACCCCTCATTGTTCCTTCTTCAAAAGCTTTGTCATTCCATTAGAACTGATTATCTTCCCAGGTTTCCCTATGATACCTATTAACTCAATTTCTTTTCCTTCCCAAAAAAATTTCAAGAAAAGTTCTTGAAAATTAAAAGCTATCATCCCCAAAGATTGTAACCATTAGACTCCTAGTACAATATCAACACCATCCATTGGAATGGGAAGAATTGGACTATTTAATACATATTCTCCCATGGTTAACTTAATATTATGGCACTTTCCAGAGAAATTTATGGTTCCTCCATTTGCAACCATAACTTGACACCATGATGTTGGATATACAAATAAATTCAATCCATTGGCTATCTTACAGTGAATAAAATTATGGGTACTACCTGAATCAGTTAGCACTATTACCTTTTTCTTCTTGATATATCCTTTTATCTTGAGAGTTTGATGTCTGGTAGTTTCTGCCAATGCATTACAAGATATGGTCGAATTAATTTCTTCTTTTTATAGGGTTAGTTCCTGGTGTATATCCTCTTCTTTTGATGTCTCTTGTTCCTTTTCTTTCTCCTCTTCGCAATCTATGTAAAATAGTTTCTTCTCAAGATACTTGTGACCTTTAGTGTATTTTCTATCACAACTGTAACAAAGCCCTTTTTATTTCTTTTCCTCTAATTTTTGTGGGGTCAATATTGTAGTTTGTGGAAGGCTAGTAACAAGAACAATTCTATCTTTATAATCGTGAGCGGTAGACTTCTTTTTTTCCATAAATTTTCTTTCAACTTTTCTTGCCACCTTGATTGCCTTCTCCAATGAATTAGGTTCTTAAAGATGAACTCATGTTGTATGTTATCCTTTAAAGTACCTAAGAAAACATCAATCATATGCTCATCTGGAATATCATTTACCTTGATATGCAATCTTTGGAAATCCTCAATGTGCTCCACCATTGAACCCTTTTGTTTGAGATTTATCAATTGGATAAACAAGGTATTTCTCTTTATATCCTCATAATGTGCCACCAATTCTTCTGAAAAAATGTCTAGGTGACAATTGATCTACGAGAACAAAGCCATCGATACCACACAAACTAATTTTGTTCTAAATATAAATATGCAATGCATATCTTTTGTGTGTTTAATACATCATGTAAATCAAAGAATTACTCCATACGTAGTATCCATGTTACCAGATCCTTGCCATCAAACTTTTTCATATCAATATTTGGAATGTGGTTACTATTCAATTCAAAGTTAGAGTCTCTAAAATCATCATTAACATGTCTTTTATTTTCATCATGAGTTTCATGGAGTACATTATCACCACTAAGAAGCATTTCTTGTAGCAACTTTGTCAAACCTTCCATTTCTGACTTTGAACCATTCTTCAAACCTTCCATTTCTCTTTTTATTTTTTGTTCTAAACCATTCATGTTCCATTTTAAACCATCAATATTAACATTCATTGTCTCTTCCAATTCATTTTTGGTTACTCTTTGTAAGAGCAAAATTTGTTGCAATTTGTCTCGTAATTTTGATATATCATGTTGCATTTCTTCCTCTTCTTCATGCGTCATATTAGAGCTTTCTGGTTGCTTACTGGGTGTGTCCATTTTTTTGTTTTGAGGCATATTGGAATTAAATAATGATATCTATGCTTCTCTATGCCCTTTGAATCACTTCAAACTGAGTTTTCAAACAAAAGAGTTACAAATTGAAAAAAATTATACACACCTTTTTTCTTGTTTTTTGGAGCTAGATATTGAAACTGTTGTATCTCTGTAATTTTGGATCTCCAATGTTTGAAATTTCATCTTTTGGTATCCCTATGGGTCTTCTTTCTAGCACCATAAGTCCGACCAAGGTTGAATTCTTCAATAAAAGTTTATGCCCAATATCCCGCAATGACCTGATTATAGACTAGTTCAGTAGAGCAAACTTGTACGAAGTGCCATGTGTCATTGTTTGTACCTTCAGCCCTGAAAATGATCCACGAAAAACTAAATTTTGTGCACTATCAACCACTTTCTATGAAAAATTCTATGCTCAGAGCGAGAGTTATGACGATTTTCCCTAGGTCACCTATTTGAGATTGAATTCTGGAGCCTGCAAAACCCTAGCTTCTTTGGACCATATCTCATAAAATATAGTGAACAAAGATTTGAAGTTTTTACACAAATTTCACGTAGATTTAGAATCCACACGGTCAAAATTTCAACTTCTAAAGCCTCATAGAAAAACATTTATAGTGAAAATACCAAGATGTCTTGTTTGAAGTAGCGAAACCCTAGAATCCAAATCTTTGATACCAAATGTTATGCAACCAACTCAAAAAATAGAAGAAAAGATACATCAACAACTTGAGAAATAAACTCTTCAAGGGGGAAACCTCCTTTACATCACATAAATGAACAATTCTTGGATGATATAAATGACAAGACCTCCTTGGTATATATAGGAGTCTAAGGGGTCACAATATAATTAGAGCCTACATAAGAATAATAATGTAAAGGCACAAAAATAATAGTAGTGGGCTTCTACGGGGCAGAGAAATAACAATATGGGGGATACACTAGTATTATAGGGACCTAACAGTTTACTTCTGGGTCATAATAGTTATTAATATATTTTTCTAGTATGAGTTCTCGTAAAGAACTATTTCAGTTGTAACACCCTCCCCCCACATCTACCCAAGTAACCATCCAACTGGGCTAAGCATGTGACAAGAGGCTACTATGATTGGATTCGACCTCCTATTTGACCTTAAGGAAGCGAAATCAACGGAAACATAACACACGTACATTCAACATTAGCTTCAGGATCCTCAGGAATCAATTCAACACTTAAAACAACTTGCCCTTGGGTCCTATTGGAGTTTGACCATGTTACGTCTTAGTCGCTCTCATGTTGTAGGCATCACAACTTCCATAAACCTAGAGTCACTCTCACAGGCTTTCCTGCCAGCGTCTAGAGCTCATTTTTCCAGTTTTGTGCCAGTGTCCTCGTGATTTGAGCCACTTTTTCAGGCCCAGAGCCCAGGTCACTACCCAAAATGGAATGATAACTTAGGAGCAGTAAGCGAATATGGAAACAATGATGCAAAAGAAATAAGTTAAACAATACCTTCATCAAACCCCTACTATCCATGACAAGAATTTTGTCAAAGATATCGCAAACATGTAATCTAAAAGTGTAACCAACAAAAATTAAACATAGGTATCTCGTACTTATCTGAGAATCGCTAAGAACCATAGTTCTCTCATGTCATTTTTTGCATTATCATCTATTAGGTCGTAGATGCATTATCCATTCACTTACAAGTAAAAACATGTTGATATCCATACATAGTTGTTGTCATAGAACATACATATAACCATCATAATAGGGACAAAAATATCATAAACATATCAGCCATAAATCCACATATACATCAATACATTTACACATGAAGACCAAGGGAATGAATGTATCATTAGTGAAGGCAATAAGCCAATTGGAGATCGGACTACCACATCCCACCTGACCATAGAATGGTTGAGGCAAATATCTCTACAGTCATTCACCCCCATGCCATATTCCAAGCATGAATGCGGGACTCATAGAACACACCAAAAACACAAACAAGCATGGACACCGCCAAAGTTCTCCACCTACACCATGAGGAATTTGAGCGTCTCCTAGTCTCTCAGGATTTACCGTAATCCACAGTCTGATCCAAGGATCAGTAGGCCCTACACCGAGACACACTCTCCATGCCTTACCGTACATCCCATCCTGGGACTACTAGGCCCAACTGAGAGAAATCCACCTCTTGGCTTCATCGTATATCCTGCCATTCACCAGAAAGGATTCCTAGGCCCACTGAGGCACACAATTATGGCTTTACCACAACCCACAGTCTGGCTCAGGCATTACTAGGCCAGTGGCTTTATCGTGATCCACATTCCGATTCAAGGACCACTAGGCCATGTGTTTTTCATTTTGGAGATCCACCCCATTCAGCTTCGAATCCATCCGAGCATCCCACATTAACCGAAGTCTGAGAATCCATCTCATCAAAGCTATCAGGAAATGGCAAGGCTAGGCTAAAGAATACTGTCACACCTGTAAAAACCCATGTCGTGATAGAAAAGGACCACATGCAATACCATGCATGCCAAATCTAGTAAGGAAAATACACATGCAAGATGATACCTACAATGAAGCCTCTTGTAGCTGCTTGATCCTGCCTTTCCTTGCTTGATCTTTTCTTCCTCTTGCCTTCTTTGCATTTCTTTATTCAATGCCAAAGTGTTCCAAGAAACTCTAATTGTCCATGAGTGAGAGAGAGACAGGGATAGACAAGGAATAATGAGCGAGCTCCAAAACCAAACTGACCAAGCTTGAGCCAAGAGCTTGCACTGACTAAGAGCTTGCCAACTGATCCTTAGAAGCCTTTTTATTATTGAGGCCTCTATTTTCTTCATATTCCATTATTTTCGTTCATTTTCCTCCTCACATGCAACCTATGACCTTTCGCCTTCCTTTTCTCCTAATTTCCTTATTTTCATAAATAAATGTGCCAAAAATTCCATTTTTCCTTTCCAAAGCCTTAGCCATTGCCTTTGCCAATTTCCTTAGCCATATTAACTGAATCAAAACCCACTAGAATGTTTCCCCCATTCAGCTTGGAATATATGTCCCATCATCGTGGCCTTATATATTTTTACATGGATTTTTAACTAGGGTTGTTACAGAACCGTCCCCCTTGGGGGAACATCGTCCTAGGTGTTCAATGACACCTATAACCAACAAGACCACTGAAAACAAAACATACTGCCCATGGAGCTTTATAACACAAATCGAGCTTTATAACACAAATCGTTGCAGTATTTACAATGAATACGTGCTAAAACATGACAAACATATCGTTTACTAGAGATTTATAACATAGCTCATTAAACTATTTACAATAATAACCGCATATACACCGACACATTTGCTTCAACCAACAAATAACCATACTATCTATGGAGCTTTATAAACCACCTCAATACAATATTTACAATAATACGCACATATACACATACGCACATTTTCTCAACAAACAAATAAAAGAATACAATGCCTACATCTGTAACAAGGGAATCTAGAGGCTCACATCTCCACCATCAAAGCAATACCAGGATTCACCTCCTTCCCAAGAAGTCCAGAATCCACTACAAAGTCAAATTTTCATCCAATGTACAGCGCTAAAATCCCGCGCCACTTGTCCTCTTAGTTAACAATTACTGGATCATTGTTCCAGGGCACACTCCCAATGTTTATCTGATTCCATCTAAAAATGCTAATGACAAAAGCAAGCATATCTGCAACCTTCCCTTCTCTGCTACACAATCTATTGGGAAATCCAATCACCTACTTTGTGCAGTCACTCACCTCCCAAGTTCCACTGACACCCCCATTCCGGGTAGTCCATTCCTTGGCAAGGCTTCCTCACATCAAAAGATACAAAAACCAAGGCACTTCGCTACCTTAAAACCATCATACTGGTCATATCATGCTCATGGAAATCAGTGGACATTATTGGGTACTAGTGTCCCATAATGGCCCTACTCCTGAAGTGCTTTACCAACATACTGGTGCATGTTCTAATTTCTTTCACTGCTGCTGCTAATTCTTGCAATCAATTCCGGCCACTCAACCGAGCATGTTCATGTGTTCCTGTTCCAAGCACATAATTTCCATTAGATTCAAAATAAATTTAAATAAATTCAAATCATACCTCATTGGTGGTTCGTCAATAAGGTACACTTACAATCCCGTTTCCTTCCTGTCACAATAAGTCAAACTAGCATCTTTGACCAAAACATCATGTATAAACATATCGCATCAGGTTAGCTCGAAACACAACCATCATAGATCAAAATCATAAATCACATGTACTGTAAAACTAAATAAAATACTGATACTTATCCTTTAAGAAATTCTTAGCTTCTACCTTTGTCCTTATTTCGTATGCACACTGGATCGGTTCCCACACTCGACAAACACCTAGTGCCTTCTCTTGAACCATGTGCGCGTACACATAGTGTGCATCACACCCATACCACCACACACAACATACAACGCCATGCAATACATGCATCTATACCCAGTGTACAACACACCACAATACATACTCCTACGTCCGGTGTACGACACAACACAACATGTATACGTACACAATGTACATCACAAGACATACATATACACACAATGTGTGACACCACAAAATGCATACACATACACTCGATATACAATACAACACATATATCTAAACCCGATGTGCAATGCCACACAATACATGTACCTACACCTGACGTAAAACACAACAAAATACATGTCCTGCACAAAGTAAAACACAAGGAATACACATGTCATGATACCACGACTACAAAATGCACATACATAGTACTGCATGCCCGCAACACATCATGTATGACATGCACATAATACTACATGTACACTAGTACCACATGCACAATGTGTGAATAGCATCACATGTACATGGCACCATCTGCACAATGTGTACACAATGCCACATGTACACCGCACCACCTATACAATGTGTACATAATACCACATGTACACAGTACCACATGCACGACATGTACACAACACTACATGTACACAACGCCACATGCACGACATGTACACAACACTACCTGCACACAACACCACTTGTACAACATGTACACAACACTACATGCACACATCACCACTTGTACAATCATGCACACAACACCATATGTACCTAGCACCACTTGTACAACATGCATGAAACACCATAGGTACATATCACTGCATATCCAACATGTACATAACACCATATTCACACATGTCACATGTACATCATGCACACAGTACAATATGTATACAACACTTCATGTGCAATATTCACACAACACTATCTGTACCATCTTGTACATAACATTGCATAAACAAAATGTACACACACTATATATACACAACACTACATGTGCACGCACCATATATGTAACATCTACAACATATAAAACATATGCACAACAATAGTACCACACATCCAAAACCACACTGTCTCCACCAAGCAACCTTGCTTCCAGTGTCTTAACCATGCTTGTCCTAGCATGTTGCGGACCATAATGCTTTCATTTCGCTGATGTATCCCTTGGTATAACCTTTCCATAACATAAGCATAAGAAAGCATACAATATAAATTCATATTCAAATGATATTGACCTTATATATTTTTCATGACTACTCTTCCCACTTGATTGCTCATAGCCAAGAACCTCTTCCTATCATTCGCTTGCGTAAGCAATTATTCCTCCACAAGGACAATTTCTGACGACCCTGTCAAATAGTGACATAGATAAATGGATACATACATACATACATATACATAAACTTTAGCATAAAACAATCATGGTCCTATCAGACAATGATATGCATACATACACATACATACATATAAACATCAACATAAAATAATAATGATCTAGTCATTCAACGACATACATACATACATATGTACATATATAGATATCAGCACAATCATGATCACAACATAATTACTAGATATCATAAGGTCTAGGTTAAGAGAACTTCCTCATTCGTGCCTAGCATGCACAACATTGAGAACCACAGTTCCCAACTTAGCCAAGGCATCCTACACCTCAGATCCATTTTCTTTACCTTTTTTGGTTACCTTTCTCATGTTTGTATTGCCACCGTCCATTTACCACAACAAACCCAACGAGTCCAACCGACTATCATAGTCTTACCTTCCGCTACGCTTACTCATGCACTGAGCTTCGTCTATGTCTTCCACACAACTCTCCTTGAGATCCATTAACTTTCCTCTTTCCCAAATAATTCCCAAGACTCAAAGCATAAAAGAAAAGACAAGAAACACACAAGAAGAATACCATGAAAATAAATAACAATGCGACACCGCAAAAAAGTGCCATGATCATGCACTGGACATAACAAAACTGCAAATCAAGCGTAATAAAATCACAATATACCAAAAGCACAAGACTAACAATAGACACCATGACTCAATCCCCATGGTTCCTAGTGCTCCTAAAGGAAAGCTCAACTAGAGCATTCTTCAATATTTCATGGCAACCTCTCTTGCCATGCAACTCCTTGCATCATACTGCCATAAACACATAACTTCCAGTGCATAATTAAACATAACAATACACTAGTTACCTTACCTTGTTGTGCCAAGCACTTTTCTTGCAACTGAACACATCCACACCATCTCTCAAGGGACTCCAATTCCCTTGAAAAATCCACCTGTAACTAGAGACTGGCTAATATACGTGTCAAGTACATGTTCATGACGATGGCACATATCCACATATTGTCAGAAAAAATCAAGGTTAAGAAGACTTCTTATATGTAAGGCACTCATTCATTTGGAATTAGGGTTTCCAAACATAGCCAAAGGAATTCTTGTCCAATTCCTTTCTTTTACCCTTTTTCCTATTTACCTTGTTGCAAATGAGGTTTACTATGTACTATCACATCACCCAACTGTTAGTTCTAAAACACATCAAGTGTTACCTTGTCATGCTAGTACCTATCATGTTACCCTGCAACTGCTCACACATGTTAACCACATGTTCCAAATATCAGGACAATCATATTTGAAATCAACTTTTACAAACAATCATGTCATATTCCACAGTCAAATCATCGTCATTAAATGTAATGCTACAATTGTCAACTACATTCAAGTACATATCAACTGTCTCAACACATGTGTGTTATTACAATCATCTTAAAACAAGATCATTTCTTCATGCGACCTTACATACACATACTCATATCATGCAATAAATCAAACATTCAACAAACTATAAATGTACCATGTCAGATAAATTAACTAGACGACATAATAGGCACCAAACACTCAAACACCAGATAGACATCATACTCAGATAGTCAAGCACAAGGTAGACGACATAATCAAGTTCATACCTTAATGTATCTCAGGGGAGGCTATCTTGTCTAACTCCACAACATATCAGTCAACCCCAAATAAGATCATGATATCCATAATATTCACTATCTAACATGTTCACATCATACACTCATAAACATTTTTCGTTCATGCATACAAATCACATATGTATGATCAGTCTAGACTAGTACAACACCATGTCATAGTAAGTCAACTCATACCTGAATATGGTAACCATAACCATCTGCATAGGCCAATCCAGGTTAACACAGTACATATAACATCAAGATATTAATTCTATAACCCTAATCATCAAGCTAACTATCATTTAACAACAAGTTAACCTATAAGATACTTCATCAATAACATATAACATAATCATCAGGTTATCTAATGTAAAATAACAATACCATTGCATACAACAACATGTTACTATCATTCTTGACTATCCGGCACATGTGCATATAACTACACTATTAAGCTAAAATCCATCATAAATGTAACCATAACATCAAAAGACATGTACATAAACCTAATGTATATAAACCTAATGCATATAACAATCCTTGAATTACATACCTGCATGCCAAACAATAAAATACCTGTATGACAATTTGCTCTTTACCCCAAAGTCTAATGTTGCAACCTCATTATGATTATCTGCATCTCCTTCTCTATCTAAGCCAACACATTAGCATGATAACAAACAATAGCACCATGATGACCTAAATTGCATACCATAATTTCACAAGGCATGTTTGACCTACTATACATGCATAACTATAACCAAGACCATACATGAATAATGACTGCATATAGAAATATAGCACATGAGTACAAAACCATATACACATCATTTTATCTAGAGTCCAGTCATCAATGCATGACCATATCAACTACATAAACCATGACCTCATGCATGCCAAAAACAACCATATCACGCTCACTTGATAACATGTGAATGATGGCATGCATAACAATGCATAATCAACCATACAGACATAGAGACATACTCCACGACAAAATCTTAAACCTTCACATGGCAAAGTCACTACAACCATGATCAGCACCATGCAATGCAACAAGCACATGGACTACATGCACAAGGGACACATATGCAACCAAAATGAAAGCATGATCAACGCACAGCCCAAGGAGAGCGCAACCACGCTCCAATACCACTCAGTAACACCCTCCTCCCACATCTACCCAGGTAACCAACCAACTGGGGTAAACATGTGACAAGAGGCTACTATGATTGGATTTGACCTCCTATGTGACCTTAAGGAAGTGGAATCGATGAAAATATAACACACAAAATTTCAACATCAGTGTGAGGACCCTCAAGAATCAATTCAACACTTCAAACAACTTGCACTTGGGTACTACTAAAGTTTTTACCATCTTAGCCTCAGTCGATCTCATGCTGTAGGCATGACAACGTCCATAAACCTATAGTCACTCTCACAGGCTTGCTTGTCAGCATCCAGAGACTCATTTTTCCAGTTTTGTGCCAACGTCCCTGGGATTTGAGCCACTTTTTTAGGCCCAGAGCCCAGGTCACTGCCCAGAATGGAATGATAACTTAGGAGCAGTAAAAGAATAGGGAAACAATGATGCAAAAGAAATAAGTTAAACAAGACCTTAATCAGACCCCTACTAGCCATGACAAGAATTTCGTCAAACATGTCGCAAACATGTAATCTATAGGTGTAACCAACATAATTAAACATAGGGATCTCGTACTTATCTAAGAATCACTAAGAACCATTGTTCCCTCATGTCATTTGCTGCATTTTCATCTATTAGGATGTAGATACATTATCCATTCACTTACAAGTAATAACACGCTGAGAGCCATACATAATTGTTGTCATAGAACATACATATAACCAGTATAATAGGAACATAAATATCATAAACATATCAGCCATAAAATCGACATATACATCAATACAGTTACACATGAAAACCAAGGGAATGAATGTCTCATTAGTGAAGGCAATAAACCAACCGAAGATGGGGCTACCACGTTCCACCCGGTCGTAGAATGGCTGAGCCAAATCTCTCTTCATCCATTCACCCACGTGCCATATTCGAAGCATGAATATGGGACTCATAGAACACACCAAAAACACCAAAAATCATGGAGGCCACTGGAGTTCGCCACCTACACCATGAGGAATTTGAGTGCATCCTAGTCTCTCAGGATTTACCGTAATCCACAGTTTGATCGAGGGATCACTAGGCCCTACACTGAGACACACTCTCCAAGATTTATTGTACATCCTATCTTGGGACTACTAGGCCCAATAGAGAGAAATCCACCTCTTGGCTTTAATGTATATCCTGCCATTCACCAGCAAGGATTCCTAGGCCCACCGAGGCACACAGTGCTGGCTTTATTGCATCCCACATTCTAGCTTAGGGGTTACTAGGCTAGTAGATTTACCATGATCTGTAGTCTGGTTCAAGGACCACTGGGCCATGTGTTTTTGATTTCGGAGATCCACCCCACTCAACTTCGAATCCATCCGACCATCCCACATTAACCGAAGTCTGAGAACCCATCTCATCAAAGCTATTAGGAAATGGCAAGGCTAGGCTGAAGAATACTGTCACATCTGGCAAAACCCATGCCATGGCAAAAACGGAACCACATGTGATACCAAGCATGCCAAATATAACAAGGAAAATACACTTGCAAGTCAATACCTGCAATGAAGCCTGTTGTAGCTGCTTGATCCTACCTTTCCCTGCTCGATCTTTGCTTCCTCTTGCCTTCTTTGCATTTCTTTCTTCAATGTCAAAGTGCTCCAAGAAACTCTAAGTGTCCAAGAGTGAGAGGGAGAGAGGGAATAATGAGAGAGCTCCAAAACCAAATTGACCAAGCTTGAGCCAAGAGCTTGAACTCATTAAGAGTTTGTCAACTAATCCTCAAAAGCCTTTTTATTAATGAGGCCTATATTTTCCTTCATTTTCCTCCTCACATGCAACCTGTGACCGTTCAACTTCCTTTTCTCCCAATTTCTTTATTTTCGTAAATAAATGTGCCAAACATGTAATTTTGCCTTTCCAAAGCCTTAGTCATTGCTTTTGCCAATTTCCTTAGCCATATTAACCGAATCAACACCCACTAGGATGTTTCCCCCACAATTTAGCTTGGAATACATGTTCCATCACCGTGGCTTTATATATTTTTACATCGATTTTTAACTAGGGTTCTTACATCAATTTTTTTGTATTTTAAGAGGTTCCAGATGAAATTTAATTTAATTCCATTTCAGGTTATTTAACTCTTACATCCAGTTTCTTACTGGTCTCCATTTATTTTGTTATGATAATAACATTTCCTTTTGTGATATAGAAACTATCCCTCATGTGAAGGTTATAAAGTTATTGAGGCAATGATATCATACCTTGAACTATTCATACTTTGTTTGTATTCTTCAATTACTTATCAATAACAATTCTTTATTGATTCATATTAGAACCAGGGAATGTTCTAGGCTAACTAGTCCCAACTAGTTATGGCTTAGAACCAACCCTATTCTACTGATACACATAATATGGAAGAAGTTAAATACAATTCCAATTGGCACCCATACCATAGAATTCATTCAGGGAATACATTCTAGAATACCAACAAGAACATTCACATATTTTACAAGAATATAATAAATCGCAAACGATAGAATTAACACTTATCTTTTATTCATTTTTGGAACCATCCACAAATTCACCATGGAAGAGAGTGCTCCACCCGACCAATAATTATAGTATCCATTACTAGAACTCCCCTCGAGCTAGTTTCTCTTCTAAACAGTTATCTGATTAGTGACTGTAACATGTCAAACCCTTGACATGCTATGACCCCACTAGCTCCAATCTTAGGGCTAAACTGAGCATGCAAGCGTCAGTTTGGATTCCACTAGCCAACCACATCAAGAATCCTTTTTTTGCAAGCGTCCTATCTACCTTCAACAACGTCTTGTTGTAGGTTCACAAGCTTACAACTTCATTCTCCTCACTTGGACCTCCTCCAACTAGGTACCAAGTCTTCAAGGTTGCCTCAGGTTTCCTCCCCTCTCACCCTCTTGGATTCCTTGTCCCGAATGAGGTGTAACACCCCATGTTTATGGACATTTAACTTGTGTTACTCTTTTAAATTATTAATTTTATTTACTGTTGTGATTTTGTCATCAAATGCTCGATAAAGAACATTAAAGAATTATGGTTGGGTGGCTAGAAAATTTTAACAAGTAATGCATAATAAGAGTGAATTTTTTTTTTTTGCAAGAAATGAAAGAAACAGTTGTTAACCTCCTGAGACAGTTAAGGTGGTTACTCACCTATCTCCTCAAAAGGATAATTCAAGGAAGGCCTAGGGGGCTAGAGAATTGAGGAGAGGAAAAGATCAGATTGGTCAAAAAGGGTAGGGTGCTACCATCAAAAGTTCCTAGAGTTGGGTGGAATAAACAAGTGGGAGATCTGGAATACATTCGTAAGGGTATGTGACTCGATGCTAGAAAGTCAGTGTTGATTCTTCAAGATACCCAGACTGAGACAGACCTCACAAATACTGTTGGGAGGAGGAAGGTCTCGAGGGAGATTCTGGATGTAATTTCCAGACTCATGGCTAGGTGGTGAGATCTTCCCGAAAATGAACTATTGGCTTCAAGACAGTGAACAGATAAGTACCTAAAATTTTATGTCTCAATGATTAATAAGAATTGGTACTTTTAGTGTTTTTAGATTACTATAAATAGATGAAATGAGTACTACAAAGATCACTATTAATTTGTTCTGTGTTAGGCAACAGAGAGTTATTTCTTTTGTGTCTTAGATTAAAACTCATAAGAATGTGTACTTAAATAAATATTAACTACTACACAGTGTGTGCAACGGTTATAGTCCAGATGAGATACAACTTAAATAATGAATGGAAAGAACGAATCAAAAACTCAGAAATATCTTGAATAGTCGCACAAGAACAAAGCAACTACATAATTGAAAACAAAGTAAAAAACCGGTGAGCCTTGAACATTAAAGTCAAGAGAGAACCTAGTTATTCTCCATAATTATTAGCACAGACATCACTGTAAAATCAATGGACTGGATATGAATATATAAACAATGGTGGAAATACAGTTGTAGCATCAAAAGTATTTATAACCTAATTAAAATAAACAATACACAGACCTTACAGAGAAAAGGCCCATTTTGAGATAGTCGAACATATAGAATATAGCAGTTCGAATAGGGTAATCGAAAAAAAGAAACAATATTACTAGTGAACAAAACCAACACCATAAAATGTTACATTCAAAACCCTTGCCATTGATGCAAAGAACATTTCTGGAAGGAAATTATGTTGAAATGGCAATTTCAACTGTGCAACAGTTGAGGCGTGCAACAGCACTAAGCTAATGACCGAGCGCTTGCATTCCTACCAAAAAAGCATCGGAAAGTTACCAAGGATCGGGAGGCATAAACCAATATTATGAGAAAAACCAAATCGCAGGCATGCAGTGGCAGCGATAAGAAATATCGCCGATGAGCGATCGCTGATATCGCATCGGCGAAGTCGCAGTGGAGGACTTACAAAGATGCATTTAAAGGTTGTGATGAGCGATCGCCGATATCGCATCGGCGTATCGCTATCAGCATTTTCAATATGGCAGGCTTTACCATGGGTTATGTTGCGACCCGATAACCCGGACCCGACGGGTATTCAAAATTTTGTTTAATATTATTTCAGTTCCGTAAGCGGCTCTTTTTCGTGTTTTAATGTATTTCAGGCATATATATATATATGATCGGAGGTATCGGCCCATAGCGCGATCGGCATATCGCAATCGGGGAAACCATGGGTACACAATCTTTTATATGAGTGCTATGCGATGAAGCCCGGACCCGATGGGTTTCCGAAGCATAATGGTTTAACTTTTGAAGTCCGTCAAAAGGAAACTTTATGTGTTCTGCAGTGCTTTTCATATATTTTCAAATATGAGGAGAAACAGAGAATTGGCGCGGAGCTAGTTAAGAGCGGACGTGAAGCAGTACAGCAGTAGGCGACTGCATTCAATTCTTGGTATGGCCGAAGAAGGAAACAGGTTGCAATCCAGCTCTTTCACATTGAATTTCTCAGCCACCACAGTAAATATGAAACTCAATTGAGGACAAGAAGGACAGCCTCGAGCAGCTCACAGCATGGGTCTCCATCCTCATTCATTAATTCGCTCAAATTTTGTATGTAATCAGTTTTTATGTAGTTGTGTAAAAAAAATGCAGTAGAGTTTAGAAGTCCACAGAGAGAGTGAGTGTGTGCAGAAGCGCAGCAGCGCAAGTGAATGTTTGTAATACGCAGCAGCATAGCACACTGAATGTAATGGGAAATGAATGAATAGAATAGCACTGTATTTCTTTCTGGTGAATCCCTCTGAGTGAAAGAGGATGAATTTTGTACCAAGTTTTTTTTAATACAAATCCCTTTTATGCATGTTATACTCTGTTCTCAGAAACAATCTTTTAAACTTCCGTTGTGTTAAAGATCCTGTGGCAGCATCAGAGTATTGTCTCTGTGTGCAGTTTATATTGTTTTTGGGATTTTGACAGAAAAATCCCCAACAGTGGTATCAGAGCTAGTACTGGCTCTTTGAAGGGTTCAAAGAAGCTGAAGGAAGGATTCTTACTACAGCAACTTCTCTAGCAGTGTGAAGACTCAGGAAAAATAATCCAAGGTATTCCTCAAGTTTTTTTTGTGTTGCTGTTGAAGACAGTCTGTTATTTTAAATACACAGTGACGTATTTGAAGCATAGTTAAGAGTGCAAGAATGGTTGGCACCAGCACCAGCAATAGCATGGGTATGCAGCTCCCATTATTTGATGGCAAAAACTATGACTATTGGGCAATAACAATGAAAGCCTTGTTTGCTTCCCAAGACTTATGGGAAATAGTTGAGGATGGTTTTGAACAACCAGCAGATGAAAATGAGTTTAATAATCTAACTCAGGGAGAGAAGGATCTGTTAAAGAGCTACAAGAAGAAGGACTCAAAAGCCCTTTTCTTCTTGTATCAAGCAGTGCATGGAAGCGTGTTTCCAAGGTTAGCAGCAGCTAAGACATCCAAAGAAGCATGGCAAACTCTTAAAACAGCCTATCAAGGCATGGAGAAAGTGAAGACAGCAAAGCTACAGTTGCTGAGGAAAGATTTTGAGAATCTGAACATGAAGGAGTCAGACAATATTGACTCATTCTTCACTCAAGTAATTGGCCTAGTCACACAAATAAGATCTCATGGAGAGATACTTGAAGAAAGGAGGATTGTGGAGAAACTATTGAGGTGCCTACCCTCAAGGTTCCATGTGATTGTCACCACCATAGAAGAGACAAAGGATCTCTCAAACTTTTCAGTTGATGAACTTCATGCATCACTGATCACACATGAGCAGAGGTTGAGTAGAAATGAAAACTCATCTCTAGAGCAAGCCTTCAAGACCCAGATGTCCTTTGGAAGAGGAAGAGGTCAAGGCAGAGGAAATAAGAGAGGAAGAGGCAGAAGCCAGAACAGAGGTGGAAGGAACAGTCCAGCGAATGCTCAAGGAAGAGGCAGCAATCCAAATCAGAACCAAGGTCAAGGCAGCAGCCAACAAGGAGGACAACATCATGCTCAAGGACAAAGGTATGAAAAACCCAATGTCCAATGTTATTATTGTAAAAAATATGGGCATTATGCCAGTGAATGTAGGAAGAAGCAGCATGATGTGAATAATAGATCTAATGTAAATATTACTAGAGAAAATGTCAGCCAAGATAATGTACTGTTATCTTGTAATATGGCTGAAACAAACAGTGAAGATATATGGTTTCTAGACTCCGGTTGCAGCAACCATATGACAGGAAACATAGCTTTGTTTTCTGCTTTAGATCAAAGTGTAAAGTCACAAGTCACACTTGGGACTGATAGCAAAATTTTTGTTATGGGTAAAGGTGAAGTTAAAATATTTACAAAGCAAGGTGAAAACAAAACCATAGCAGATGTCTATTATGTTCCTGGAATGAGATGTAATCTTTTGAGTATTGGACAACTTGTCCAAAAAGATTACAATGTTTTCTTTGAGAATGATGTACGCACCATCATGGATATAGCACCCAGCAAAAGATGCATTGCTGAAGTGAAGATGACGAGGAACAGGATGTTCCCTCTCAGAATAAGAGCAGATTTGAAAAACAAAGAAGTAATTGCAGCAGTTTCCCAAGAGGCTTTCCAAAGCCAACCAAAAGATGAAAATTGGTTGTGGCACTTGAGATTTGGACATCTCAACTTTGGAGGTCTTAACCTGTTGAGCAGAAAAGGAATGGTAAGAGGATTACCAATGATAGAGAAACCGAACAGTCTTTGTGAAGGCTGCATATGGGGAAAACAACACAGAGAAAGTTTTCCTTCAGGGAAAAGCATAAGGGCAAAAGCACCCTCAGAAATTGTCCACTCAGATTTATGTGGACCAATGCAAACCCCATCTTTAGCAAGCAGCCAATATTTTCTAACATTTATTGATGATTTTACAAGAAAAACTTGGGTTTATTTCTTGAAGAATAAAGTGAAGTGTTTGAAAAATTCCGAATTTTCAAAGCACTCGTGGAAAACCAAAGCGGGCTGCGCATTAAAGTCTTGAGAACAGACAGAGGAGGTGAGTATATCTCCAAAGAATTTTTATGTTTTTGCAGGGAAAATGGAATACACAAGCATTTTACAGCAAGGTACACCCCACAGCAAAATGGAGTTGCTGAAAGGAAGAACAAGACCATTATGGATATGGCAAGGAGCATGTTGAAGGCAAAGCATTTGCCAAATGATTATTGGGCTGAAGCTGTAAACTGTGCAGTATATATTTTGAACAGGTGTCCTACAAAAGCTATGATGAACAAAGTGCCAGAAGAAGCATGGAGTGGGAGAAAGCAAGGAGTTACCCACATGAAAGTTTTTGGATGTGTGGCCTATGCACACATTCCAGATCAGCTAAGGAGGAAGTTGGACAGCAAAGGAGAGAAATGTATCTTCATCGGATACAATGAGGAATCCAAGGCTTACACGCTGTATATCCCATCCACCAAGAAATTCTTTATGAGCAGAGATGTTCAGTTTATTGAGGAGGAAGCTTGGGATGGAAGCACAGAGAAAATAGTGAATGTTAAAAACTGTTTGTCTCATGATGAAGATGATGAAGAGATGGTATAAATACATCCCCAAACAACAGCACCAACACAAGGACAGCAAGGAACACCTTTGAGGAGAAATGAGAGTGCTTCTCCAAGCACACCACAAGGAGGAAATTCAAGTGCATCTTCAAGCACTTGCACACCGAATGAACGAGGTAAGAAGTTCAGAAATCTAAGTGACATTTATAATGAAGGAATGAATTCCTTATTTGCCTTGTATTGTCATGTTGAGGATCCTATTCATTTCAAAGAGGCAATTAAAGATAAGAAGTGGATAGAAGCTATGGATGAGGAGATGAAAGCCATAGAAAGAAACACGACATGGGATTTGGTTGAGCTACCAAAAGGTAAAGAAGTTATTGGAGTCAAATGGGTCTATAAGACCAAGTGCAATGCTAAAGGCAAAATTGAAAGACACAAGGCAAGGCTGGTTGTCAAAGGGTACAAGCAGCAGTATGGGAGAGATTATGAGGAGACTTTCGCACCGGTTGCAAGAATGGAAACCGTGAGAGCAGTGTTGTCCATAGCAGCACAAAACAAATGGAAAGTCTACCAAATGGATGTGAAGTCGGCATTCCTAAATGGAGTGTTAAAGGAGGAGGTTTACATTGAACAACCTCTAGGCTATGAGAAGAAAGGCCAAGAGCACAAAGTGTGCAGATTGAAGAAAGCTCTTTATGGGCTGAAGCAAGTGCCAAGAGCGTGGTACAGTAGGATAGATTCCTATCTACTAGAAAATGAATTTGACAAATGTGAGGGAGAACCCACAGTCTACATCAAAGAAAAGGATGGTAAGATTCTGATTGTTGTGTTGTATGTTGATGATGTAATTTTTACAGGTAATGATGACTACCTCATTGAAAACTTCAAATCAATCATGAAAGAGGAATTTGAGATGACTGACATGGGTTTGCTGAGATACTTCTTAGGAATAGAAGTAGATCAAAATGAAAATGGAATTTTTATCTCTCAAGCAAAATATGTAAATGAAGTGTTGAGCAGGTTTAATATGCAAGAGTGCAAAGCAGCAATCACTCCCACGGTAATGGGATTAAAACTCAGCAAAGAGGACAGCAGCAAGGATTTTGATCCTAGCTTATATAAGAGCATAGTTGGTAGCCTTATGTATTTAACTGCAACTAGGCCTGACATAATGTTTGTTGTTAGTTTGATTTCCAGATTCATGGAGAAGCCAAAAGAAGCACATTGGCAGGCAGCAAAAAGAATTCTGAGGTATGTCAAAGGTACAAAAAGATTTGGCATTTTATATACTTTTTCAGAAAATTCAGATTTAGTTGGCTACACCGATAGCGATTGGGCTGGAAGTGTGGATGATCGGAAAAGCACATCCGGTTACGTTTTTCACATGGGTTCAGGAGCAATTTCATGGGCGTCCAAGAAACAGCCAATCGTGGCGTTGTCTACAGCAGAAGCAGAGTACGTGGCAGCTACAGCAGCAGCATGTCAAGCAGTGTGGATGAGAAGAATGTTGAGGAGCTTAGGCCAAGAGCAGGCAAAAGCAACAGTGATTTATTGTGACAATAGCTCTGCTATTGCCCTATCCAAGAATTATGTGTTTCACAAACGAACGAAACACATTGATACAAGGTTTCATTATATCAGAGAATTGGTAAGCAATGGAGAAATCAGTTTACAACATTGCAGGACTCAGGAACAGGTAGCAGACATTTTGACAAAGCCATTGGATCAGAAAAGCTTTGAATTTTTGAGGAAGTGTTTGGGTATGATTGAATGCCCAACAGTTGAAATTAAAGGGGAGTGTTGAAAATGTAATTTCAACTGTGCAGCAGCACTAAGCTAATGACCGAGCGCTTGCATTCCTACCAAAACAGCGCTGGAAAGTTACCAAGGATCGGGAGGAATAAACACTCCAATATTATGAGAAAAACCAAATCGCAGGCAGGCAGTGGCAGCGATAAGAAATATCGCCGATGAGCGATCGCCGATATCGCATCGGCGAAGTCGCAGTGGAGGACTTACAAAGATGCATTTAAAGGTTGCGATGAGCGATCGCCGATATCGCATCAACATATCGCTATCAGCATTTTCAATATGGCATGCTTTACCATGGGTTATGTTACGACCCGATAACCCGGACCCGACGGGTATTCAAAATTTTGTTTAATATTATTTCAGTTCCGTAAGCGGCTCTTTTTCGTGTTTTAATGTATTTCAGGCATATATATATATATATATATATATATATATATATATATGATCGGAGGTATCGGCCCATAGCGCGATCGGCATATCGCAATCGGGGAAACCATGGGTACACAATCTTTTATATGAGTGCTATGCGATGAAGCCCGGACCCGATGGGTTTCCGAAGCATAATGGTTTAACTTTTGAAGTCCGTCAAAAGGAAACTTTATGTGTTCTGCAGTGCTTTTCATATATTTTCAAATATGAGGAGAAACAGAGAATTGGCGCGGAGCTAGTTAAGAGCGGACGTGAAGCAGTACAGCAGTAGGCGACTGCATTCAATTCTTAGTATGGCCGAAGAAGGAAACAGGTTGCAATCCAACTCTTTCACATTGAATTTCTCAGCCACCACAGTAAATATGAAACTCAGTCGAGGACAAGAAGGACAGCCTCGAGCAGCTCACAGCATGGGTCTCCATCCTCATTCATTAATTCGCTCAAATTTTGTATGTAATCAGTTTTTATGTAGTTGTGTAAAAAAAATGTAGTAGTGCTTAGAAGTCCACAGAGAGAGTGAGTGTGTGCAGAAGCGCAGCAGCGCAAGTGAATGTTTGTAATACGCAGCAGCGTAGCATACTGAATGTAATGGGAAATGAATGAATAGAATAGCACTGTATTTCTTTCTAGTGAATCCCTCTGAGTGAAAGAGGATGAATTTTGTACCAAGTTTTTTTTAATACAAATTCCTTTTATGCATGTTATACTCTGTTCTCAGAAACAATCTTTTAAACTTCTGCTGTGTTAAAGATCCTGTGGCAGCATCAGAGTATTGTCTCTGTGTGCAGTTTATATTGTTTTTGGGATTTTGACAGAAAAATCCCCAACAAATTACACAACAAGTTTGTATATGCAGGAAATCTTTAGAATTTGAAAGAACAAACAAAACCCTCAGTTGGGCTATCTGAACAACCGAGTAATGCCCTGTTCCCATAGGGAATGATAGAAGACTTTTGTTTACACCAATATTGAAGAGTATTATGACAATATTTATAACAGGAGGAATCAATAAATTATAAGCACAGTTGGTGTTCAAAGCTTAACATTAAAATCAGAGATTGGGTCACCCATCTAGGTCCTAGGCGAGAAGGCCACTAAAACTCTACAACTGAGGAAACCAGGGCAACACTACATCCAGATATCCTCATGCTAAGTAGTTAGGCAACTAGAGGGCTTGTTGAATGATAAAATCCTTCGAGGGTTTAGTGTTAAACCAACCTAGATGGCAGCAGAGGGAAAAGAGATATGAGAACACTGCGTCAGAGGCCGAATCGCTAAGAAGGAAGGTTTGAAGAGAATATGTACGTACAACCAGAATCAAAACCAAGTTAGTAGAAACCTCATCGAGCAGTAACACTGAATGGTGAAAGAGAACCAGAGCAAATAACTCACCCATGAGATAGTTCTAGAGCTGTGATACTCACCTACATTGTTAACCATGAACCTAAGGTTATATTCATAGCCCTTTTCTCTCTGACGAAAGAGATAGAACCTGAAACCCTGTTAGTATCACAATGTTTACCTGGGTGAGGATATTTGTTTCCAGAATCATCTCCATCTGAGGGTAAGGAGCTGGCTTTAGCAGGAACCATCTGTACGGTTCAAATAAAATCTACTTGGAACTCTTACTTGTGCCTTTGGGAAAAGAAAAACATTATCAATATTAACCAGAATCTCAGGGAAACCAGTGCATGGTTTACCGAAGGGATAGTGCATGTTGTAGCTTTTCGGTGAGCAGGGTTCTGGTACGCAGAAACCCTCATCGCCATGAAGAAACACATACTATGTTGCAGAGCAATCAAACGGGAACACAGAAAAGCCAAATGACCTTGATCGCGGCAATCAAACGGGAACACAGAAAAGCCAAATGACCTTGATCGCGGCACAGAGTAGAGAAATTGGTTACCACAACAAACCCTTGCTGCCGAGGACCGTTGGATCCCCAAGCCCTGATCGCACAACGCCGGAGATGCCAAGTGTCCCGGGTCCTCGGACCTTTCTGGAATCGTGTACCAAAAATATTAAATCATTGTGACTACAGGGAATGCATATCTCGAAATTTGCCTAAAGCATGCCATAAAACCAATGTAATGTCATATCAACCATAAATTCCGCAGATGACGCAAATTGGGTGGTGGTAAAAATCTAATGATGTTTATTTTTTTATTTTTTATTTTTATGACTGGGTAAATGATTAGACTTAAAATGCCTGTTACAAGGTTAGTAATGTCTAAGGAAAAGATAACTATGTTCTAACTGTCTATTCGGTAAAACTCTCATTTAGTACTCTTTCCCATCATTTCTGGCTTACCATAATTAATATTATTTATTTTTAATATTATTTATAAAAATAAAACAGATTGTTGGCAACCACCAACGCTCGAGAGGGATCTAGATTCTAAAGCGGAAACAAAGGATTGTAAACTTGAGCGAGCTAATAAGTTAAAAGACGGTGCACTGCTTAATAATGACACACAAGAAATAAAATCATGGACCGAATCCCTACAAATTTTTGGAGGTTTCACCAAAAGACAGTTGAAATATACAAAAATAAAAAATAAAAATATCTGCAGTAAGACAAGTCACGTCGAAAACACGGGAGCAATTTCTTCTTTTAATACGTGGTCCTGTAGTTAACTTGAGTGAGTGACGTGGCAGTTTGTCCCCTTTTGTTGGAGCGAGGCGTTGTTCTACGCGTCCATCGTCGAATACGGGTGGATAAACCTGATAGCTGGTTACCGACCTCCTAATTCCACTGAGGGTGAATTATGGATGTGTCCGACTACGTGGACTCTTATCACGAGTTCAAAATGTGGAAAATTGCAAGGATAACCCTAAATCTCGTCGCTCTTCAAGACACATTCCCAAAATCCTATAATTCATTGGACGATATAGATATATATATATATATATATTAGATTTTAGGTTTTTTTATCTTTAATTAAGTATATTTTTCGGATTAATTACATTAATATGATTTAGTTAAGGTTTTGAATATAAATATTTAATTATTTACTTATAATATTAAAATTATTATATATATCTATATATTAATTATTATAACATCAAATAAAACTTTATTTATCAATAGTATAAAATTATTATATATGTACTATTAATTATATTAACCAATTTTTATTTATAACATGTCGAATCAAAAACATATAATACAAAGTAACTGAATTTCTATTTCATAAAAATATATAATACAAAGTAACTTGTCCTGACGATGAACCACACTTGTTGGTTCGAAACACATCGACAAATGGTATTCCATGTGATTTTCGCCAAAAAATCTCTCTAAATTGATATGGATCACAGAAGCCTAAACTCTATTATTGAATTAAATAGATTAATAAAATAGGATAATTTTTAATAATATATATATATATATGATATTAAATTACTTATTAATAATATTAAATAATTATATAAGAATTATTGATTTTAATAACTATTTTTATTTATAAAATGACCAAAAACAACTCCAAAACAAATTAAAAATATAGAGTAAACTTATTTATATTCCATAAATAAGTAAATCAATAAATAGAATATTAAAAATATAATATAATATTTACTCATTATTTCCAAAAAGAAATAGGAGAATAATCAAGATAAAAGAGCTGGAATCTAACTCTTACTTAATTTCCACCCATCATCCCTATTGAAATCGATAGCATGTTTCTCAATCTTAATAGTCTCTCTCAGCTTCTTATGGTGGAAATGGTCAACTCTTGCAATGACCTTCACATCCTCAATGCAAACATGGTGTTTATACGTCTCTGCATGTTCTGCAAGTGATGGGTGGAAATTAAATAAACAATGGATTCCAGCACTTCTATCTTGATTATTCCCTTTTTTTGAAATAATGAGTAAATATTATATTATATTTTTATTATTCTATATTTACTTATTTATGGAATAGATATAGGGTTAGTCTACATTATTAATTCGTTTTTGAGTTGTCTCTAGTCATTTTATAAATAAAAATGGCTATTAAAATCAATAATTCTTATATAATTATTTAATATTATTAATAAATAATTTAATATCATTTCTTATCTGCTAATTATAATAAATAATAAATAATAAATTGGTTAATATAATCAATAGTACATATATAATAATTTAATACTATTAATAAATAAGTTCTTATTTGATATTATATTAATTAATATATCGATAATAGTTTTAATATTATAAATAAATAAATAAATATTTATATAAACAATTAACAACTAGTTTATAATGGCGAGTTTATAACAACTAATTTTTATTTGGAATAGAAATACATTAATTTATTAATTATTGCTATTTATTCATTGGGATCTATAGAATTTTTCCACCTTTATCGTGAGGATGAACCATATTAGTTGGTTCAAAACCTCGACCAAATAATATTGATGTGATTAATCCGAAAGACATGCTTACTTCATTTTATAATATTTTTTTCATAATTACACCATTTTATATATTTTAATTTAGTTTAATTTTATAACCTTTAACTAATATATATATATATAGAGCTTAATTTAATTTTATAATATTTTTTTCATAATTACAATATTTTATATATGTTAATTTAGTTTAACTTTATAACATTTTTTAAAAACAAAATTGGAAAGTAAAAAAAATACAATCATCTTTAAAATAAACGTTGTTAATTTATTTGTGACAATTATTAAAATTAATGTATTATATAAATTAAATTGTTGATAAATGTTTATAGACATTAATTTATAATAAGTATCAAAACATTTATTTTATTATACATCTCAAGTTGCTAAAATTTAAAAAATTATAAATTTTAATTTTATTTAAAACTGGGGCAACAATATAAATTAAATGGCTATAGATATTTATAAGCAATAATCCATAAGAAGTAACAAACACATATTTCATAATTATAAAAACTAGCTAAATTATAACTTTATTATTATTAGTGCTAGTAGTAGTTAATCTATAAGTTAAACATATATAAATTTGAAAAAACATAGAGCCACATTCTTATTCATGGCGATTTATCTCTACTTTACCATGGAGATTTTAATTTGTAAATAGACTTTATTGCAAGACATGGGCTAATACCATGGATTATCAATCACACATCCCAAAAAACAAGTCATTTCATGTGACACTTATTCATATAGCATTTTTTAATTAATTAATTGAATCAAAAGAGCAAAAAACACTTAACTTCTTTGGAGATAAATCTCAAGTGATGCAGGAGCATCTAGGGGTATACGAAATTTCAGAAAGTCCTCCAGAAAAGTCTAGAACTTATAAAAGCTGGAAAAATCTCTAAGATTTCTAAATTATATAAAAGCTCTAGTAAAACATGGTAGTTAGGATAGGATTAGTTTTGGAAATATGGAATATATCATAAAAATATAGCTTTTTCAATTTTTCCCTCATACAAGTCCAATAGATCTTAACTTAGTGGATCTGTGTTCATTGAATGTAATCTTTCTATATATTAATCATGAAATGCATAATGAAAAAAAATGTGTAATAGACGAAATGGTCCTTTTTGGAACAATTTTCTGAGTTGTTTTGTCTAAAATTCCATAGAGATTTTTTCAAATCATAATTTTAAGTTGTTTAATCGGCAAAGATTGAGTGTCTCGAAATTGTTTAGGGTATTGAATCCATTTATGCAGTGAAAGTGCATTTTAACAATAAGAAATCATAATGTTACTAAAAGCTGTATTGTGAGATTTTGGCAAAAAGTCATTTTGTCTATTAATTAGACTATATCGACATTAAGTCTATACCATGTCCTTGTAGTTGTGTTTTTTTATTTATTAAATTTTACCAATTTTTTATATATGTTTGTAATATCGTGTGTGTATCTATATATATATATTATATATATATATATATAATTTTTATTTTTATTTTATAAATTTAAGAAGATATTACATTTAAATATAAAAATATGAATAATGTTGATTTGACTTAAATAATGAAGTTTACACAAAATATATTAATGAGTAATGTACACATTTAATATGATATAAAAGTTTAAGTTTGTTTAATTAATTTTAGAGGGGGTAATTATAGAAGGTAGCCACCATATGTTTAGAAGATACTAGCCAAACACCATATGCGGAATTATTGTATGAAACTTTATATATTGGGACTAGGGTGTTTTCGGGTTTTTATGTGAAATTATTGTATTATTGTATCATACTTTATATATTGGTACTAGGTTGTTTTGAGGTTTTAATTTGCAAAAATACTTTTTTTTTCTTCTTTTTTTATGTGAAGCTAAGAGGTAACTCCTCAAATGAGAATATGTTTATTTATTTGAGTTTTTCATAGTTATATATATGAGGGAGTGACTTTTGAGTTTCATTTCCCGATGATTCTTTATTTTCCTTATTTATTATTTACAGTATTTACAATTGTTCACCCAAACCCTATGATTAGGCGTCAACATTACCCCCCTTAATCTGAAGGGACGTTGGTGAGTCCAAGCATTGTTCTGAATCTTTCAAACTTTTCTCTTCCAAGCGCTTTGGTGAAGATGTTTGCAATCTGCTCATTAGTGGAACAATGGCGGAGATGGATTGTTTTGGCCTCAACATGATGTCGAATCAGATAATATTTTGCATTGATGTGCTTCGTTCGATCATGGAACTTTGGGTTCTTGGCCGACTTTATTGCAGAGGTGTTGTCAATCATGAGTGGAGTCAAATGTACTTGTTTTGCCCGCTAATCTTCCAAAATTTTCCTAAGCCACACAATTTATTTTTTTGCCTCAGCTGCTGCCACATATTCTGCCTCTGTTGTGGAATTTGTGGGAACTTATTGTTTGCATGATCTCCAAATCAAAGACTCATAGCATAACCATAAGTAGATACCCCAGTTTCTTTGTCTCCATATAATTCTGAATCAGAGTATCCAATCAAGCTGAAGTCGCCCACATGTGTATACTTGAGTCCAAAGTCTTGTGTTTCCTTCAATTACTTTAGAACTCTTTTTGCAACAGACCAATGCCCCTCACAAGGATTTTGCATAAACCTGGAGAGGATTCCAAAAACAAACGAATTGTTTGGTCTGGTAGTAGTCAAGTAATTGAGACTTCCTACAAGTTGTCTATACTTTGTTGCATCCTCAAATTCTTTTCCTTCAATGGATGTGAGCTTTAAGTTTTGTTCCATTGGAGTAGTTAGAGGATTTCATTCAACCATGCCAAACCTGTTCAATAGATCTCCAATGTACTTCTTTTGAGAAAGGAATATGGACTTCGGATGTTGAGTTACTTCAATACCAAGATAGTAATGAACATAGCCCAAATCTGTCATTTCAAAACCTTTCCTCAATTCCTTCTTTATGGATGCAATGTAGCTCTCATTGTTCCCCGTCATCAAAATAACATATACATATACCACAAGATATACAGTTGTTTTTCCAACTTTCTTGACAAACAAAGTTGCATCATCAAGATCATAATGTTTGAAATTGAGTTTCAGAAGATGCTCAGTTAATTTTTCAGACGAGGCTCACAGTGCTTGCTTGAGGCCATATAAGGATTTCACAAGTTTGCATACTTTATGTTCATGTCCTTTCACAGCAAATCCTTCAGCCTAGGACATAAAAACATTTTCTTTTAGATCTCCATTCAAGAAAGCATTTTTTACATCCATTTGATGGAATTTCCAACTGTTTTTAGCTGCTAGAGCAAAAAGTGTCTGGATGGTAGCCCATTTTTCTATGGGGGCAAATGTCTCCTCATAATCGACCCCTTCCTTCTGTGCAAAACCTTTTGCCGCAAGCCTGGCTTTATGCTTGTCAAGTGAGCCATCAACTTTATACTTGTTCTTGTAGACCCACTTGCAGCCAATTGGTTTGGTTCCCGATGGAGGATCAACCAGCTTCCAAGTGACATTTTTTATCAAGGCATCATACTCCTTTTGCATCACTTCTTTCAAAGGAAGTTGGTTCAAAATTTGTAAAAGCGGCTTCTTTGAAGGAAGTTGGTTCAAAATTTGTAGACAAATTCAATTCACAATCATAAGAAACATCCACATCAACAAGTGAATCAGAGTCATCTACATCACCTCCATTTTTCTGGGTTTAATTTCTTGTTCCTGTCTTTCCAACCTCATCGAGATGAACACTTTCAAGTGTCTTTGTCAGCCACTTTGGGGGACCTTTCTCAGATGGTCTAGGTTGCTCAGTTGATTGAGTTGGGACTGAATTAAGGTTGAGTCTCCCAATTTTGTCAATCACATCACTAAAGTATCATCAATGGTTGAAGTTTCATGCAGGGGAGAGAGTGCTTCAGAAGAAGATTCCACGGGTTGATCCAGTATAGTAATCCCCCCTTCAAGATGTGGAATTTGATTATCAAATTCTTGAAATGATTTTTCACTTGCGAATCTATCCAAGCAATCAAGTTTCCGCTCAACAACATTGTTAGCTTTGGTTGATTCAAGAAAGATTACATCTCTAGATACAACAAAATTTTTATTAACTTCATCATAGAGACAATATGTTTTGGTGGTGTTGGAATACCCTATGAAGATACACTTACGACTCCTTGCACCTGTTAGACCAAACAATGCGCAGCGGAAATAAAAATAAACATACATACACAGCACATACAAAATCACAAAACCATAACACAGATTTAACGTGGTTCACCCAACCAATCTGGGCTACATCCACCAGAACAGAGGCATTGGCAATCTTATTATTTAACAAGAGATTACAACAATATTAATTCTTCACACATACTCTCAGCTCACCCTATTTTCTCTACACTCTCTCACAATCCTCTACGGGATTACATTTCTTATAGCTGGAGTATAAAACTGAATCATAAATTCCCTCACAACAAATATAGGATGCATTAACTCCTCCTCAAAAAATACTAGAGCTAATATAGCAACTAATCCTATTGTTGTCACATACATGAGATTTTTTCCAAAATTAATTAAAACATAAAATCTCAACAATCTCCACCTTGACAATAATTAGCCTGATACCCTATTCATTTATTATTTTTATCTTTTTTGCAAGCCAAGAGAAGCCAGACACCAACGTAGCTTCTCTAACAAAACTGGTTTCGTGAACATGTCTGCACAATTTTCCTTCGTATGCATTTTTTCAAGAGAAACACCCCTTTCAGTGATAACCTGTCTTAAAAAATGGTACTTGATAGGTATATCCTTAGATTTACTATGATAGGCCGGATTCTTAGCCAAATGAATTGCACTTTGACTATCACAAAATAACTTGATGTTGTCCTATAACCTACCAAACTCACCAATCAAACCTTTCAACCAAACCGCTTCTTTGCAAGCATGCGAAGCAGCTATGTATTCTGCTTCAGTAGTGGATAAAGCAACAATATTCTGTAGCTTTGACATCCAGCTAATAGCTCCACCTGCAAGAGTAAAGACATACCCTGAAGTTGACCTTCTCTTATCCAAATCACCTGTAAAATCGGAATCAACATATCCGCAACAAATTCACTACTTCTGTTATAAGTGATACAATAATCACTTGTGCCTCTCAAATACCGAAGCACCCATTTCACTGCTGACCAGTGTTTTTTTCCTGGATTTGCCATATACCTGCTGACAACCCCAACTGCATGTGAAATATCTGGTCGAATACAAACCATCGCATACATTAAACAACCTACTACATTGGCATATGGAATTCGAGACATATATTCCTTTTCTTCATTTGTATGAGGACATAAACTTGAAGAAAGCTTAAAATGGAAAGCTAAAGGGACTGAAACAGGCTTCACATTGTTCATACCAAACCTTAAGAGTATTTTCTCAATATACTTCTGTTGTGATAGCCACAGCTTACCATTGCTTCTGTCTTTGAAAATCTCCATGCCCAAAATTTGTCTTGCTGCTCCTAGATCTTTCATATCAAATGTCCTAGCCATCTGAGCCTTTAACCTGTTGATCCTTGTTATGCTTTTTCTTGCTAAAAGCATATCGTCAATATATAATACTATGATAATGAACATGCCATTACTTAATTTCTTAAAGTAAACACAATGATCATATTCACTTCTTATATAATTTTGACTCAACATGAAAGAATCAAATTTCTTGTACCATTGTCGAGGCGATTGCTTCAGACCATACAATGATTTCTTGAGCCTGCAGACAAATTTCTTGTTGCAATCTTGAACAAACCCTTCCGGTTGTTCCATGTAAATATCCTCATCTAAATCTCCATGTAAAAAAGCAGTTTTAACATCTAGTTGTTGTAATTCTAAATCAAGTAAGGCAACTAATGCTAATACAATTCAAATTGAAACAATTTTTACAACTGGTGAAAATATCTCATGAAAATCAATGCCTGCTTTTTGAGAAAAACCTTTCGCGACCAGCCTTGCTTTGTACCTATCCTTTGAACCATCAACACCCCTTTTCAATTTGTACACCCATTTACATCCCACAGTTTTTCTGTCTTTAGGAAGTTCTACCAGATCCCATGTTTCATTCTTGTCTAATGCCATCATCTCGTCCTTCATAGCTTCTTTCCACTTTTCACTTTTAGAACCTTCTACAGCTTCCCGATGGCACAAAGTTTCATCATCGTTAGCAGTTAAAGCAACTGAAGTAACATAATCATCATACCTTCTAGGAGGACGTTTAATTCTCGTGGACCTCCTTAAAGATGTTTCTGGTACTTCCACAATTTGCTGATTATTATCTGTAGGAACTTCTTCATGATCTGCATCTAAAACATGTTCATGATCTACATTTGAAACTTGTTCATGATCTACATCTGAAACTTGTTCATGACTAGCATCTGGACCATGTTCATCTTGATCATCATCAGTATTTGAACTGGTTTCAAACTGAATGTGTTGAAGCTTAGATACATTATCATGTTTCAATTTATCATCTACATCTGATCTTTCAAGTGAGGATTCATTAAATTTAACATCTCTGTTAATGATGATTTTGTGAGTAGTAGGATCCCACAATCTGTATCCCTTAGTCCCATCACCATATCCAACAATGATATATCTTTTTGATTTAGGATCTAATTTAGAACGATGATGTTTTGAAACTAGAGCATATGCATCACAAACAAAAACTTTCAGTTTAGAATAATCACAAGGATGACCTTTCCATACCTCTTGAGGAATTTTGCATCCTATTGCAATTGATGGTGATCGATTTATCAAATAGCAAGTTGTAGCAACCACTTCTGTCCACAATTCCTTCTGCAAATTGGCATTACTCAGGATACTTCTTACTCTCTCTAAAAGAGTCCTGTTCATGCGTTCAACAACTCCATTTCGCTGAGGAGTATACACAGTGGTTTTATGTCTTTCGATCCCAGCTTCCTTGCAATAATTATCAAATTACTTTGAAGTAAACTCACCACCATTGTCAGTTCTTAGACATTTAATAGTTCTTCCAGTGATGTTTTCAACTAATGCTCTAAACTGTTTGAAAACTGTAAACACATCAGACTTCTTCTTTAACATGTAAACTGCTGCTTGCTTTGTTTCCCAAACAGACAATGTTTGCAGAAATCTAACTTAACAGACTTTATATTAGGAAGTAACTTACGATCAGATAAAATATTTAATCCTCTTTCGCTCATATGGCCCAACCTTTGATGCCATAAACTAATAGAATTACTGTCATTTTCAGACATTGTAGAAACATGATCTGACTCTGTTCTTCCTTCTAACTGAAAAAGATTTCCAACCTTCTTTGCTTTCATTACTAGTAAAATTCCTTTATAAACTTTCATTACTCCACCTTGAATAAAGGTTTTATATCCATTAGTGTCTAGTACACCTAATGAAATGAGGTTTTTTCTTAGTTCAGGAACATGTCTTACATCAGTTAAAATTTTATTTGTCCCATCAAACATTTTAAGCTGAATGCTTCCAATTCCCACAATGTTACTTGTGACATCATTTCCCATGTAAACTACTCCATCATCGATTGGTTTATAAGTTTTAAACCATTCCCTATGAATACACATGTGATTTGATGCACCAGAATCTAATAGCCAATGTTGAGCATGACTAGACAAATCAACTGATAACACTTCATCACTCATACCTGTCTTGGATGCCGAACCTATATTTGTCGTGTTTTCTTCTTTCTTCTCTGTTGAAGAGACTTCTTTGGATGCTTGTTGTCTCTTCCAACAGTCCTTCTTCAAATGTCTCGATTTGCCACAAAACCAGCACTTTACCTTACTCTTCTTCTCTTTCGATTTTGAACGTGAGTCGTTGTGCTTACCGGAGCGTCTTTCTCTAGAACGACCTCTAGCCATCATTGCTTCTGATGTAGAGATTTCGGAATTTGACCTCTTCCTTGTCTCTTCGGACAACAAAGCTCTAACAACATCATCAAATTCAAGGGTTTCTGATATACTTAGACTTATAGTAGTAACAAAATGATCCCATGACTCAGGCAACGAGCATAATAAAGTTATAGCTTTATCTTCTGATTCAAATTTTACTTCTATACTTTCTAATTGCACCAGGAGAGTATTAAAGACATTCAAATGATCAGTAATAGTTGTGCCTTCCTTCATGCGCAGACTATACAATTGTCGCTTCAGAAGAATCCTATTGGTTAAGGATTTTGTCATGTACAGCTTCTCAAGCTTTGTCCACAAACCAGCAGCAGTTTTCTCTGACATGATGTTAAAGAAAACATCATCCGCCAAACACAGTCGAATACTGCTCAGAGCTCTTCCATCCAATTCATTCCATTCATCACCTATCATGGTGTAAGGCTGTTTGGATTTTCCCAACAGCGCCTTCGCCACGCCTTGTTGCAAAAGTAGATCATGCATCTGCACTTTCCAGATTTCGAAGTTATTTTTGCCATTGAACTTCTCGATCTCAAAACGAGCACTTTGAGTTTTTTCCATGTTGTAACAAACAAAATCTACAATTCCAAATTAAAATTGCCTTTTCTTTATACTATAAAATGCCTCTGTCATATCGTGTAATTACAATTTGAAAAGAAAAACAAAAAATTGCAGGTTTACCAGAAGGAAAAACTGCCTGGCGCTCCTCGATGGCAGAAAACCTGCGCCTGAAACAAAATAAACTGCCTGGCGCTCCTCAACAAGACCTGCGCCTGAAACGAAAACCACGCAAGGTAGGAAATTGGCACGATTAACCCTTTCGTTTCCGTGCCAATAGCCCTTTTTGGCGTGTTGGCGCACTGGCGCGTGTTATGAAACCAGCTCAAGAAAAGACAGAAAAGATAGATCAACGCCTTAGAATTAAGCCTCTTCGAGGGGGAAACCTCCTTTACATTACATAAATGAACAATTATTCGATGATTCAAATGACAAAACCTCCTTTCTATATATAGGAGTCTAAGGAGTCACAATATAATCCAGCCGACCTAACAATAATAATATAAAGCCACAAAAATAACAATAGAGGGATTCTATGGGGCACAGAAATAACAATATGGGGGTAATAGGGGCACAACAATATAAATAAGGGGTACAACTACAATAGTAATGGGGTAATCACTAGTATTATAGGGACCCAACATGCCTCTCTCCTTCAAAAAAGTGTTGTCCTCAATGCTTGAGTAGTTCTGGATACTTCTGCATAAAATTCTCATCCTCCCATGTGGAATCTTCAGCGGATAAGTTCTTCCACTTGATAAGATACTCTTAAATTGATCGATTTCGTAGCTGTCGAGTTCTTGTTTCTGTGACTGCTTCCGGTTCCAATATAATTTTTCCTTCCTCGTCAAGTTCTGGCAATATTGTTTGAATTGGGAGCTTGTCGCCTATAACCTTCTTTAAACATGAAACATGGAAAACTGGGTGCAATCGAGAAGCTGCAGGAAGCTCCAATTTGTATGCCATAGTACCAATCTTTTGCAACACCTTGTACGGACCATAATACTTTGGTGATAATTTATTATCCTTCTTAGCTTGCTTTAGGGACATTTGCTTATATGGTTGTAGCCGTAGGAATACCCAATCACCTACATCAAAACTTCTTTCACTGCGATGTTGATCTGCCTGTTGTTTCATTCTATTTTGTGCCAACACGAGGTTATCCTTTAAGAGTTGGAGGACTTGTTGTTGATGTTCGATGTGATGTTCCACTGCCTGAACCTTAGAATTTTCTCTTAAATATGATGTGATGGATGGTGGTTGATACCCATAAAGTGCCATAAATGGGGTCATTTTTGTTGCTGTATGGAAGGAAGTGTTATACCACCATTCAGCCAGAGGCAACCATTTGACCCATTGTGTCTGTTTATCAGATACAAAGCAACGAAGATATCCTTCCAAACATTTGTTTACTATCTCAGTTTGCCCATCAGATTGAGGATGATAAGATGAGCTATGAGCTAACTGAGTACCAAGACAAGAAAATAATTCTGTCCAAAAATTTCCAGTGAAAATGGGATCTCTGTCACTTACAATAATCTTTGGGTTTCCATGTAGCTTTTGAATTGTTTCCATAAATGCAGTAGAAATTGTACTGGCTTTAAATGGATGTGATAATGCACAAAAGTGTGCATACTTGGTAAGTCTGTCAACTACCACCATGATGACACTCTTTCCCTCAGACTTGGGTAAACCTGTGATAAAATCCATTGAAACCTCCTCCCAACGTTGGCTTGGAATGGATAAAGGTTGTAATAGACCCGGTGTCTTAATTGTTTCAACTTTATTTTGTTGGCAAACCAAACATTCCGCCACAAACTTTTGAATATCTGATTTAAGGCCATCCCAAAAAAATTCCTTCTTAACCTTGTGGTAAGTTTTTAAAAATCCTGAGTGCCCTCCTAAGGGAGAAGTGTGCAATTCCATAAGAATCTTTTGTTTTAGCTGGGAATTCTTACAGAGGTATAAGCGATCTTTGTACCATAACGAATCATTTTGCCAGCTAAATGTATCAGAAGTACTGGAATCTTGTTGTAGCTTTTGAATAAGTGCCCACACTTCTTCGTCATTCTTCCATTCCTCCCTTGCTTCGTTTATCCAATCTGGTTGGATAATATAAATGGCACACAACAATGCTTCCACATCCTCATCCTTTCTTGAGAGTGCATCTGCCACCACATTTTGCTTCCCTTTTTTGTAGATGATTTCAAAGTCATAACCCAACATCTTTGTGACCCACTTTTGTTGCTCTTCAGAGGATAATCTTTGTTCTAAAAAGTATTTAAGGCTATCATGATCCGTTTTTACCTTGAAGTGTCTTCCCATTAGGTAGGGTCGCCATTTCTTAAGTGCATGGAGTATTGCCAACATTTCCTTCTCATAAATAGCTTTGCTTAAAAACTTTCCCTTGATTGGACGACTTTCAAAAGCAATGGGTCTTTCATCTTGCATTAGAACAACACCAATTCCATTTCCTGAAGCATCACATTCCACAATAAAGGTTTTTGTGAAGTTCGGTGTAGCTAAGACCAGTGCTTGGCACATTGCCTCTTTAAGATGTTCAAAGGCCTTTGTTGCTTCCGGAGTCCATGAAAATGAATCTTTCTTCAATAATGTTGTTAGAGGTGCTGCTATTCTCCCATAATTCTTAACAAACTTGCGATAATACCCTGTCAACCCAAGAAATCCTCGCAGATGCTTTATGGATGTGGGGATTTTCCATTCCTTAATGGCTTTAATTTTGCTAGGGTCTACCTTAACTCCTTCATGAGATACAATATGACCCAAATATTCCACCTCCTGGACTCCAAAGAAACATTTGGATCTTTTTGCATATAATTGTTTCTCCTCCAATAGTTGTAGCACCCTGTCAACATGTTCAACATGATCCTTCCAAGACTTGTTGTAGATTAGTATATCATCAAAAAATACTAACACAAATTTTCTAAGGAATGGTTTGAAAATTGAATTCATCAAACCTTGAAATGTTGAAGGTGCATTGGTAAGGCCAAAAGGCATGACCAAAAATTCATAATGACCCTCATGAGTTCTAAATGCCGTTTTTGGAATGTCTTCAATCTTCATTCTGATTTGATGATATCCCGAACGAAGATCCAACTTGGTGAAGTAAATTGATCCATGCAATTCATCCAGTAATTCATCAATGACAGGAATGGGGAACTTATCTTTAATAGTGAGCTTGTTGAGCTCCCTATAATCCGGACACATGCGCCATGATCCATCCTTCTTGTGCACCAATACTACTGGAGCTGAGAAAGAACTTTGACTCGGTTGAATTATACCAGCCTCTAGCATTTCTGCAACCATACGTTCAATTTCACTTTTTTGGACATAGGGATATATGTACGGCCTGATGTTTGGAGGAACACTTCCTGGAATCAAATGAATAGCATGATCATGATCACGCATAGGTGGGAGACCTTTGGGAGTCTCAAATACCTTGGAATGATTGTCCAGGACTTTTTGGAGATCTGGAGAAATAGATGATTCCAATGTGGAAACATCTAGCGAACATAATTGTGCAATTACACCTCTTTGCTCTTTTTTAGAAGCTTTGTCATGCCATTAGAGCTGATTATCTTTCCTGGTTTCCCTGCAATACCCCTTAATTCAACTTCCTTTCCTTCCGTAGAAAATTTGATGAAAATTTCTTGAAAATTAAAAGCTATTGTACCCAAGGATTGTAGCCATTGGACTCCTAGTACAACATCAGCACCTCCCATTGGAATGGAAAGCATTGGGCTAGTCAATACATATTCTCCCATGGATAGCTTGATATTATGGCACTTTCCAGAGCAATTTATTGTTCCTCCATTTGCAATCATCACTTGACACTCTGGTGCTGGATATAGGAAGCAATTCAATTCTTTTGCTACCCTACAATGAATAAAATTGTGGGTGCTTCCTGAATCAATCAACACTATTACCTTTTTCTTCTTGATTTGTTCTTCTATCTTGATGGTTTGAGGAGTGGTAATTCCTGCCAATGCATTACAAGATATGGTCGGATTTATTTGTTCTTCATCTAGGCTTTGTTCCTGGAGTATATCCTCTTCTTTTGACCTTTCTTGCTCCTTTTCTTCTTCCTCTTCACAATCTATGTAGAATAATTTCTTCTCAGCACACTTATGACCTTTTGTGTATTTGCTATCACAACTGTAACAAAGCCCTTTTGCTCTTTTTTCTTCCAATTGTTGTGGTGTCAACCTTGTAGGTTGTGGAAGACTAGGGCAACAACACTTCCGTCTTTATAGTTGTGAGTGGTATGCTTCCTAGTTGCCATAATTTTGCTTTCCATTTTTCTTGCTAACCTGAATGCCTTCTCTAATGAATCAGGTTCCCAAAGGCGAACATCATGTTGGATATTATCCTTTAAAGACCCTATGAACACATCAATCCTATGCTCCTCTGGAATATCTTTTACCCTTATGTTCAATTTTTGGAACTCCTCAATGTGCTCCATTACTGAACCCTTTTGTTTGAGACTTATCAATTGGCTAAAAAAAGTGTTGTTTTTTGTATCCTCATAATGTGCTATCAATTCTTCCATAAAAATTGCCCAAGTGATAAATTGTTTACGAGAAAAAAGCCATTGATACCATACAAACTGATTTGGTTCCAAATATACAGTTTCCATACGTACCTTTTGTGCGTTTTGCACATTATTGAGATCGAAGAATTGCTCCATCTGTAATATCCATGTGGCGGGATCCTTGCCATCAAACTTCCTCATATCGATTTTTGGAATATGGTGATTCTTCGATCCAACATTAGCATCTATGGAATCATGATTAACATTTCTTTTGTTCTCATCATGAGTTTCCTTTACTACCTTTTCACCATTAGTAAGTATTTCTTGTAGAAAATTTGTCAAATCTGTCTTCAAATTTGCCATGCCTGTCTTCAAATTTGTGTTCAAATCTATCTTCAAATTGTCCATCTTAGCTTCCATGCCATTCATCTTAGCTTCCATGCCATTTATCTTAGCTTTTGTTAACTTTTGTGAGCATGACATTTGTTGCACTTGTTCTTGTAATTTTGATATATCATGTAGCATTTTTTCCTCTTCTTCATGAGTCATGCTAGAGCTTTCAGGTTCCTTACTAGGTGTTTGCATTTTCTTTCCTCGGGGCATCAGTTACCGATAATAATGCTCTACTATGCCCTTTGAATTCCTTCAAAATAAATTTTCAAACCAAGCTTAAGCGAAAATTTTAAAAATTCTACACACCTTTTTTCACTTTATAGGAGCTCGATATTGCCTCTAATGTATCTCTATACTTTCCAATCATCTAGTTCTAAATTTGTGACCTATAGTAGCTCTCTGTGTCCTCTTTCCAATGCCAACAGTCTGATCCAAATTGGATTCTCCAAGAAAGCGTTATGCACAATCTCCCAAGATGACCTGATTATAGACCTTTCCAGAAGAGCGAACTTGTATGAAGTGCCACGTGTACAATTTTCGATCTTTGGTTTTGAAAAAGATATACAAGAAACAACAGTCTGTCCTCTTTCTGTACCTTCTTACGAAATTTCAATCTGATTCCCAGAGAGAAAGTTATGACGATTTTCCCCAGGTCACCTGTTTTGAATGTAATTCAGGAGTTTGAAAAAAGACCGACTTCCTCAGATCATATCTCCACAAATATTGCGCGAAAAGCTCTGAAATTCGGACCCAAGGTTCAACGCGATTTCTTCTAAATGGTTTTTTTTTATGACTTCTGAAACGCCACAGAAAAAAGTTATAGCGAAAATGCCACGATGACCTTTTTGGAGCAGCGAAACCCTAGAATCCAAAGCTCTGATACCAAATGTTATGAAACCAGCTCAAGAAAAGATAGAAAAGATAGATCAATGCCTTAGAATTCAGCCTCTTCGAGGGGGAAACCTCCTTTACATTACATAAATGAACAATTCTTCGATGATTCAAATGACAAAACCTCCTTTCTATATATAGGAGTCTAAGGAGTCACAATATAATCCAACTGACCTAACAATAATAATATAAAGCCACAAAAATAACAATAGAGGGATTCTATGGGGCACAGAAATAACAATATGGGGGTAATAGGGGCACAACAATATAAATAAGGGGTATAACTACAATAGTAATGGGGTAATCACTAGTATTATAGGGACCCAAGTAGATCATGCATCTTCACTTTCCAGATTTCGAAGTTATTTTTGCCATTGAACTTCTCGATCTCAAAACGAGCACTTTGAGTTTTTGCCATGTTGTAACAAACAGAATCTCCAATTCCAAATTAAAAATGCCTTTTATTTATACTATAAAAATCCTCTATCATATCGTGTAATTACAATTTGAAAAGAAAAACAAAAAATTGCAGGTTTACCAGAAGGAAAAACTGCCTGGCGCTTCTCGACGGCGGAAAACTTGCACCTGAAACAAAATAAACTGCCTGGCGCTCCTCGACGGCGGAAGACCCACGCCTGAAACGAAATCCATGCAAGGTAGGAAATTGGCGCGATTAACCCTTTCGTTTCCGCGCCAATAGCCCTTTCTAGCGCGTTGGCACACTGGCGCGACTGTTCCTGGAACTTCCGCGCCAATTGGCGCGACTGTTACTGAATAAACTGTGCCAACCCCTTCTTTAGCTCAAAATTGGCACTGTTGTTCCAGCCAAAACCGCGCCAACCAAAAAAGCTTCACTTTCCGCGTCTCTATCACACGTACCAACTCCACAACCAGAGACCTGTAGGTTATGGGCCCTCCACGCTTCCACTGTGCCGCTCTGATACCAATTGTTAGACCAAACAATGCGCAACGGAAATAAAAATAAACATACATACACAGCACATACAAAATCACAAAACCATAACACAAAGATTTAATGTGGTTCACCCAACCAATCTGGGCTACATCCACCAGAACAGAGGCATTGGCAATCTTATTATTCAACAGGAGATTACAACAATTTTAATTCTTCACACATACTCTCAGCTCACCCTATTTTCTCTACACTCTCTCACAATCCTCTACGGGATTACATTTCTTATAGCTGGAGTATAAAACTGAATCATAAATTCCCTCACAACAAATATAGGATGCATTAACTCCTCCTCAAAAAATACTGGAGCTAATATAGCAACTAATCCTATTGTTGTCACATACATGAGATTTTTTCCAAAATTAATTAAAACAGAAAATCTCAACAGCACCAAGTTTGTTTCTATGTACCTTTGGTATTAAGGCATAACAGGTGGAACCAAAGACCCTAAGATGCTTTACCGAAGGAATGTGGCCATACCACATTTCATAAGAAGTCTTGTTTCTAATAGCATTAGATGGACATCTATTCTTTACATATACATCACATAGAATTGCATCAACCCAAAACATCAATTTTACATTCTTGAAAAACATCATGGAGCGCACCATATTTAAGATTGTTCTTTTCATTCTTTCAGCTACTCCATCCTGTTGGGGATTATAAGGCACAGTTGTTTGACGTTTGATCCCATGTTGGCGAAGATAGTTTTCAAATTCATTTGAAGTGTATTCTTTTCCATTATCAGTGCGAATAGAGCCAATATGAGATTGTGCATCATTTTCAATCCATGTATGAAAGTCCTTGAATGTTTGAAAAGCGTCAGATTTGTTATTCAATAAATAAACCCAACACATTCTGGTGTAGTCATCAATAAATATCATCATATATTTATTTCCATTTGCAGAAGGAACATGCATTGGACCACATAAATATTAATGAATGAGTTTAAGTTTTCTATGTGCTCTGGAATGTGAATCATGAAAACATGGTTTTCTATGCTTTCCTAGAATGCAAGCATCACATTGCTTAAGTTTCCTAGGAATTGTAGGAAAACCATTAACACCATTTTTCTTCAACAAGCAAAGGTTGTCATAGTTCAAGTGTCCAAATATAGCATGTCATAATAAACTTGATGGGAATGTACCTTCATCATAATGAGAATTGTATGAGAAATTTTGTGCAAGAGAAGTGTTACCTTGCAGCTTGAGAAGCCTTTCTTCTTCTATCCCCGTCATGACAAGTGAGTGATCTGATGCTTTTCTAACCTCAACCTTGCCATCAAACATATGAATGAAGTGTCCTTGCTAGCATATGTGGACCAAGGACAACAAGTTTCTCCTCAGTTGTGGGAGATATAAAACATCATGCAGAAGAAAGTATGGAAGACCAGGCAATTTAAGCCTGATTGTGCCAAGCCCTAATGGCTTGAGTTTTGGTTTGTCTAAAAAGTATATTGCTCCATCAACATTGTCAGTAAATTCTTCAAAAAAGTCTCTTCTAACAGTCATGTGGCAAGTTGCTCTTGAATCAAGCAACCAATCATTTTTCCAAGAAGCAAGTGAACCATTAAATAAGTCTTCATTTACTCCAATATTACAGTGTGCCACAACATAGTGAGTGGATTTAGGTGCTTTACCTTTCTCGATGTCATTAGTTTTACCTTTAGGTTGATTTCTTTCTTTCTCAATTCTGTCCGAAGGCAACTTACATGTGGATGCATCATGTGACCCATCTCTATTGCAACGTATGCAATGCAAATCTGACTTTTCTGCTTGAGAGTGTCTACTCCCCCTGCCTCTAAAATTTCTTCTTCCTCTTCCTCTTCTACCACCTCTTCCTCTAGAAGAATCTTGAGCAAGATTCTTCTCTCTATGTGCAAGACACACATCCTTTTTATAAGACTTAGGAGATGTCTTCTTCCCAAAATCTTTCTCTCTTTCAACAAAATTATTCACAAGGGAGTCAAAGGTAATTTCTTTGAGGTTTCCATTTTCTTGCAATGACTCAAGATAATTTGAGTAAGTGGGATAAAGTGCCTTGACAAAAGATATCAGAGGAATGTTTTGTTCAACATTAGTGACTTTGATATCATGCATAATAGATTTTACTTCTGATGTAAGAGAAAGAGGATCATCATTTTGTAATTCAAGGTTGAATAATTTAATCATGAGTTGAACAACTGCAAGTGTAGAGTGTGAGTCATAGAGTTCCTTTAGTTTTTGTAAGGCTTCGAAAGCATTTGAAAATGGTGAAATATGGCGACTCACCTCTTCATTTACTGATGTTGCAATCAAGGCATAAACCTTGTTGTTATTATTTTCCCAAATGGCAAATTCCTTGTTTGAGGTAGGCTATTGTGGTTCTTTGTCTCCTTCTCCAACACACACTCCTTTCCACATCTCATTAAAAATGAGGGTGTATTTGATTTTTTGAGACCACTCAGGATAATTCTCCTTCCCATTGATAACCACTCCCACAATAGATATTAATGAATGCATTGTAAAATCTATTTACTGTAAAAAATACTTCTTGTGGCAAAAAATGTGGTTGTGGTGGTTAGAATGCAAAAAGAAAATGTAATCTGATATTTATGGGACATAGGTAATATTTAGGGTAGTGGTTACTTGGCGAAGGTTGATATGGGAAGGGTACTATATGGGAAAAGGGGATACATATGAAGGATGAGGGATTAACCTGTGTGGGGAGGGTTGACGGTATACCAACGAGGTATGGCAACATTAACGAGGTATGGCAATGTTAATCTGTGTATGGAGACCCATGGTAATGCAAGAAGGGAGTGTTACATACCATGGGAGAGGGCCAAGAGTGGTGTATACAATGTTCAAAACCAAGAGTGGCGAGGGATGTGAGTGCATATATGGAAGATGAACATATATGGAGAAGGGGCGGTGACATTGTATTATATGACTGCACAAATCAAAATACCATACAATGTGAGGGAGGAAGCAACCAGATAGTAGGCAGCATAAGGGAAGGAGCAACTAGATAGTAGGCAGCATAAGGGAAGGAGCAACCAGATAGTAGGCAACATAAGGGAAGGAGCAACCAGAAGAGGGCATAGAGACAACATGTTGTGGACCACGATTCCGTTGCACGGAAACCAGGAGTTGACAATGAAACAATTGAAATAATACCAACAGTTGGAAACAACATTTTATGTATATGAAAATAACTTTATATTCGACGTTCTATGTATATGAGACTGCCACAGTGCGACTCAGCGCCATAATGTTACCACAACATCGATACCTGAGACTTGTGCAGTAATACATTTGCTACATTGAGGTTGTGGACAACGTGATAATCCAACCCACCTGCCTTCCCCATCGATGAAGATGTAGAGGCTGAGGTCGGCTTGAAATCCATCACAACACAGTGGAGAGGGGGGTTGCGTATGAACTAGAGCAAATGCAGCATTAAACAAACAACTTCACTGAACCAGAGAAAATGCAATGTTAAACACCAAATGCAGATGAAGATAAATAATGCAAGGATAACATTATTAGAAACAACATCACAGGTGTATAGAATGCAAAGAAGGTGACAATTCTGCAAAATAGGCAGAACAAGAGGGAGTTACAACTGTTCAGGGCAGAACAACAAAAAATGGAGTTGGCTCTGATACCATGTCAAGCCAAGTGGTAACTCCTCAAATGAGAATATGTTTATTCATTTGAGTTGTTCATAGTTATATACATGAGAGAGTGACTCTTGAGTTTCATCTCCCGATGACTCTTCATTTTCCCTTATTTATTATTTATAATATTTACAATTTTTCACCCAATCCCTACGATTAAGTGTCAACATTTTAGATATTTTTCTCCGAGTGACACTAGGAAATCGAAGAAATCCTTAGAATTTGAAGAATATTTGAATAGTTGTCTTAGTATGCATATTTTCTTTAATTATTCTAAAACTTTATGTGGCTTTTGAAACCATAAGAAGTAATAAAAATCCAATAAGCCCTGGGAGTCCATTACATCCACAATGTGCCATTAATATGAAATAGTATATGGTTTTTAAATCCTTTATAAATGTAACCAATGCACACCATTAATACTTTCTATAAATTTCTAAACTATCATTTCTATTTACCTCTAAATTTGTTGTTTTACTAGAAAATAACACATTATAATTTATCACAAAAAGTTGATCATGAAATGCATTTGGATATGATTGGGGTTTTTTGCACATATCATTTTCCTTTAGTATCCTCCAAATCCAATGATAAATTGTATTATTATAATTTATCACAAAAATTTAATCATGAAATGCATTTGGCTATGATTGGGGTTTTTGCACATATAATTTTCCTTTAATGTCCTTCAACACTTGATTCTAATTTTCCTTTAATATCTTTCAACACTTGATTCCAATCTAATGATAAATTGTATTAGGATTAAAAGTTAAGAAATTATTAGTAGTTGTCTGCAATTCATATGTACATATACATGGAGATATTAATCACAATATTGTTCTTCATGAAAATCTTATTAGTCCCTACCCCTTTGAGGCTGTAGGGACTATTGTAATCAGTTTTCAGTTGCTTCATTAGTTTGGCACAAGAACCAAGTTACTTAATTCACATAAACCTAATGTTTTTAATTTATATTTTATAAAGTATTTTTAAACACCTTTTCATCAACCTATAGGTTTCTTCTCACTGTTATTTTGACCAATCTGACGAATCTGTGATTTAAACATCTTATTTGGCCTCATATCGAGGCAAAATGTACTTAAAAGTTAGGATAAATGTCAATTGATCTCGATAGTTTCAGTCTCAATTATTTAATGCTAACATTAGTTTTGAAGACATTTCATGTTTGGAAAAATTAAGAGGTTACAAGATTGTAGACATATTGAAAACTTTGCATGGCAGTAACACATGTTGAAATATGTTGAAATTTTGCATGGTAGTAGCCACTTGTCTTTAGTTCTGAAGACTATGGCCACTTGTCTTCAATTCTTCTTCAATTATAAAGACTATATGGCATCCAACCTTCCAAAGACTCTATCACAACCAACCTTTTTGCAAATTTCTCAAACAACAATTTTCTCTAATGCTTTGATTCTCAATTTGCAGATTTCTCAAACAAGAATTTTCTCTAATGCTTTGATTCTCATGGCAGGATGTTGAAGCCTCATGGCAGGATGCTGAAGCCACACTGCAAATATTAAGAGAAAGATAAATGTTAATGATTCATGAAGAGTAATACCTGTCTTCCCGCAACATTTTCCAGCTTCTGTCTATTTTCCTTTTTCCTTTTGCTGCAGGAGGCATTAGCTTGGCTTCTTCAGAAGTCTGAAGAAATTTGCTTCTTCTGAAGTCTGAACAAAGCTGCAAGCACCTGCACGGTCTATTTTGCTTTTGTTACCTTTATTTTTCCTTACAATATCGAAATTGGCTTCATTTTTCCTTGCAATATTTAAATTAACTATTGAAGTTAACTATTCTCTTTCTCTACTTCAATTGCTCAATTACTGAGAGATGTTTGCAGACAAACTTGAAAAAATGATTATATTTCTTCTTGCTTTCAAAATTGAAAAAATGATTCTATTTCTTGTTGCAATCTTGAAGAAACTGTTTCTATTTCTATTTGCAAGGGTATTTATGCTTTCTGCTTTCTATGACAAATTAATTGACACATAATAAAGGCTCTATTAGAGTCGGTCTGGTCATCCCTCCGTCAGAGATCATTTCTCTTATTGCATTTCATTTTTAGGTGTCTCGCTCGATTCACTCAGTTGCATTCCGCTAGGGGCATGCCATAATCTGACGGGAGGGTCTTGTTATTCATTACCCCTCATGCCTTATACCTGCTGGCTCAGGTCTTTTAATCAAGCTTTTAAAGTCACTTACAGTCCTGTTTTAGTCTTTTGATCAGCAGAGTCATTTCAGTTACTAGGTCTAGGGTTTCACAAATTGTGTCTTCAAAGTGTCCAATAATGCCAGCAGACCCATGAGGGAGGTTCTTAATAAGTTTTCATTTCCAAATATTTTCATCATCATATGCTCGACTATGACTTTTCTTCAAAACTCTGTTTTGAAGAAAATTCGTCATTTCGTTTTGTAATAAATTGCCATGTAATTTTCAAAAGTTTTTTCAGTTGTTGAATTCTTCAGATGCAGCCCTAGTCATCCTTTGCCCAAACTTGATGCCATCATCCCTGCAAAAAATTGACAAGAATTTCATCATTCTAAGCCAAAAATCAAAGAAGAAACAGAAGAACAGGGTTTGTATTAAAGTGAAAAAGTGCCAAAAGCTAAAACATTACAAAGATGGGTTTTTGAGAACCAAAAATCAAAGCCATGTCTTTATAAAGATTTTTCTGTGTGTATAATGTCATTTGCATCCAAGAAGATCAAGGAAAGTCAAAGTTAGTGGTGAGAAGGCGATTTTTAAAGCCAAGACTGTGTTTATTGCCTGCGTGGCACATTGGGTTAGAGCGTGGCACACATAGGCTGCGTGATGCATTGGGCCTCCTGGCACAGTGCTTTTCTCCACTGGCGCGACGCATTCACAAGGTGCGGCACACTAGGCTTGCGCGCGGCGCACAGAACCTCCAAGACAAAAAATCATTGTGGCTTCAATAAAAATCAAACCCATCATTCCATTAGACATGTTCATTGCTTGAAACATCCATTGCTATGCCAAGAGGTCAAAGGATATCGACTTGAGGGTTAGAGGAGAAAATTTTGTGTTTGAAGGGCCGAGACTGTGTTTGAAAGGCCACGCGATGTCTTGGAGGAGGTCGCGGTGCACACAGACAGCGCGACGCATTGGGCGCAAATTCACAGTGCTTTTTTCCACTATCGCAGCGCATCCAGGAGGTGTGGCACACTAGGTTTGTGCACGGCGCACAGAGCCTGCAGGACAGTTTTATGCCATCTCTGTCGTCAAAACTCACTAAAACTCCATTTTTCTGCTCCAAGTAAGTTCAAGTGTGCTTCTATTGAATTTAACTTGTGTTGGGTGTTGTTTGGAGGGAGAATTCAAAGGTTTGAAAGTGTGAAAATATAAACCCTATGTGTATATCAAAAGCTACTCCTTTGGGGTTTTAAAGTTGGTGTTTTGAAATTATGATGCTGGTGCCAACTCTATTTTCCCACCTGTGATCCTTTCCTATGCCCTAACCGCCCAAACCAATCATATCCCAGCTTCCCATTTTCCCTATTTTACAATCACATCAATCCCTATCACCATTCTCCCCCTCCTATATCATTTATCACTATATCATTCATAAAATCCCTAAATCCCCACTCCCTAAACATAGTCAAGTGACTATTTGCACATTTCTTCACTTGAAAAACTCCATCATCCGCTTTTCTCGCTGTCCCATATTCCTCACAGTCCCATTTCCCTTTGGCACATTCGGCATTGAAAAAACACATCACCTATTTCTCTTTGTCAAACCAACATGACAGAGACAGATTCATCATATGAGCAAGACAGTGACTCAACCACTGAGCTTAATGTGCCGAGAAGGCCTCGAAAAGGTGGCAGACATGTCAGAGAAGAGTCTACTTCCTTAACTCAATTGCAGGCCTGCCCGCTTGCAATGACATGCTTTCAGCAACTGTCATGCTTTCAGTATTGTGAGATGATTGCTCAGATCCAGCATCATCAGGAGTTAGTTCGGTTGTTTGTTTTGCATTTGCATGATAGTCATGTTACTCTTGTTGGAATAAACTTCACCTTGACACCAGAAACCATCTCTGAGGCCACCAGGATACAGAATATAGGGGAAGAGTGGAACAAGAGGCAGCAGCTGGATAGATCATATTATGAACCTTACATCAGGCCTAGCTATTTGAAGCAGCTCAGGAGAGTATTCCCATTTCAGTTTCTGAAGGAATCTTATGCGTCGTTGATGAGACTCATTATTAGATACTTCAGTTGTGAAGGTCGCTTCTCACGCCTCTATGCATACCATATCAGGTTACTGATGCATTTCACGAGAGTGAGGTTCATGACCACTCTTGTGCAGAAGAAGACTCTGGAACAACAGTACAACAACATTTACCACTGTGCACTCATCAAGATCATTATTGTGCATCAGCTTGGTTTGCAGGGTATCACATGGGAAGATTTCATTTCCCGTGAGTTTTTCACAGTTTCAGTAGTTCATCAGGAGGTTGTCCATCATACCAGTGAACCTTCGTATCAGCACGGAGGTTAGGAGGTAGAGACTACTAGTGTGCCGGAATATGTCACCTATCAGAGAGGCACGAGAGGATTGTTTGCATCAACAAAGCGAGTGTTATCTCCACCTAGTGTGGAAGGGGCCTCACTTCCGACATCAGCATCACAAGTACAGGACAGAGGCAAGAATCTAATGCAGGATGAGGGGCCTTCAGGTGAGCGGGACTTTATTCTTATTCAGGATGACGATACAGACATGGGCCCACAAAGTGCACATCTTAGAGAGATCATCCAAGAGCAGCAAACAGAGATCAAAGCCTTATCCCTTGACTTAAAGAGGGCTAAGTGGAATATGAAATACTTGGAGCAGAGGAAACAACAGCTTGAAGATCAGCAAGCAATCATGAAGTTACAAAACATCCGCGAGAATCGCCAAGCTGCACAAGGACGAGGATTGAGCTCACTTCATTGGAGCAAGAGATTAATGATGATCGGGAGTCTTGGCTCGAAAGAATCAACATCCACTTGGAGAGACTGCTGGACAAGGCCGATAGGGATAAAGCATTGTTGAGACACATGGTTTTCCATTACAGGGCGCGACATATGAGTTCCAAGGCACGAATAAGGAATCTAAAGGCAAAATTGAAGAAGGCGACAAAGAAGCAAAAGAGGCAAAAGGAGCATGATCGACTCCAAATTTGGCCGAAGCTTCTTTGGCTGAGCATGGTACTTGATTGGGGACCTACAGCCCAAATTTCAAGGAATTTGGAGAAAATTTTGTCAATTTTGAAATTTTTGGTTACAAAACAGGTTTTTCTGCCCAACGCGTAGCGCCACTTGGCGCGCGCTTATAATTGGGAGGTCCTTTGGAGGAAAACTTTGTATTTCTGAATTTTTCATCAAAAGTTATGCATGCTCATGGATTACCTAAGGATTTCATCAAGTTCTGGGTTGCCTAAAGGGTCAAAAACACCCTAAAATGACCTCTCTGCCACCTTTTGCACCCACAAGAAGCGGTCTTGGGACATTGAAGTTTTGGAGGGGTAAATGACATCCAAATCCAGAAATTCCACTTGGGTTGGAAAGTAGACAGGCAGGGCTTTCCAACAAGTACACTTGAGCTCAATTTGGACTTCGGGAAGTGCCTCAAAGTTAGCTCCAAAGTTGTGCTATGCATACAAATTTTAGCGCAGCGCATAGAGAATTTTGGCCTGTTTTTCACTCAACAGCTCATAATTTCGCCCAGTTTTGACCAGTTTTACTTTTTGATGTAATTATTGATCTATCTTGATGTAACTTGTTGATTATGAGGTAATTTTGGCACATATTTACTTGTTCTAGAAGATTCATTCACTAAAAGGTGAAAATTAAATGAATGAATCAGTTTCCTAGCATATAGGGGTAAGTTGTTTGACTACCTAGATTTCAGTTCCTTGTTTAGAATTGGTTCAAAGAGCTCCTAGAATGATGAGCTTGACCCCTAGAGGCAAGGGAATAGGTTTGGCTTGTCAATATTATGTAATTTCTAAGTCATTTTCAGGGTTGGACACTTAGGATTGCTTGGCACTCTATTGTACATTTCATTTATGCAATTTTGGCAAAGGAAGGACCAGGGTTTTGCAGCTTTTGTTGGGATCCATGTGGCTCTATGCTTTGATGGTGTGTTTCTCTATGTATTTGTAAGTTCACTGATGTTTATGTGTATCATTTTCCCTTCTCTTGTCTTTTGCAATTAAACAAATGAGTGATTAAGGTAGAATTCATTGGACTGCTATGCTCTGCCTTGATATTTTGTTTAATTCTTCATTTTTTCATCTGTTTGAGGAGGACTCTTGAGACCCTCTTTCCCTCCTTAGCTCCTCACCAGTCTGATCCACCCATTCATTCAATTAAAAGCATCAAAACTACTGCCTATCTTGCCCCTACCTGAACTCTGCAAAAATCTGGCCTCATCCCCGGACCCAAAATTTTCTTGTCCCTTTTTTCCAACAAAACCCTCAAAAACTCAAAACAAATCCTTGCACTTCATACCTAGCCTAAGATCAGTTGTTAAATCAGTCATCTCAAGCCCCATTGATTATCTTTCGCTGAGATTGACCGGAAAGAGCCCTCTCCTGTCCTCGTAGGGCTAGCTACGAGGCTGAGTGTGGTTTGATGTGGACCTAGAACCTTGTCTTTTCAGCTTGAGGCAAATCTAGGCTCTAACAAGGTCAATTTGCATCTAAAGATTTCACAATAAAGCTATGTACTCTGTTGAATTGTAAACTCAAGCAATCTTAACCAATTAACAGAAATAATAGGAATAGCAAATCCGCAATTTCAACTACAATTGAAAATGAGAAAAAAACCAACAATTACAAAATGACCTAAACTGAAAAATTTAGCACCTGCTATGAGGGGAGTGGGCCCTGCCTCCCTGGAACAGAGTGTTGTGGAAAGACTTAAGGAGTTACGAAATGAACTTATTCAATGCACACAAAAACTGTCAGATTGCAAACCAGCTTGTTCTATTAATCAGGCCAATATAGGATAATGTATCATAGCGCAGTCTAGCCTCTTTCATGAAGAGAGACTCTACTTTAGACCATTTCATAACTATCTAACTGTAAGAAATATGCTTAATAAAAAGACCAGAATCTTGAGCCTGCTTACGCATCCTGCAAAAGCCAAATCTTCAAAAAGTATCTTAGTTTACGAATGCCGGAAAAGACCAGAATCGGGGGAAGGAGGTGTCCTTAAATGGCCTCTCACATGACGAATGCGCCTTACTGTAACGAAGTGTACACCAGGCTCTTATCTCCTTGGCTGGATGGAATGACCAGGAGAATTCAGACGACCATCCTTAGACCTGTAATAGCAGTAGTTTGCACAAATTCCGACTTCCTTCCTTAATGGCTTGCCTAAGAGCCTAGGATCCATAGTTCACTTGCCAAGCTTGCCTACTGCTTGCCTAACTTGCTTACTGGCTTTCAATAATTTGCTAAAGGACTTGCTAAGCGGTCACGGCCAGGTTCTTTGTGCACAACCAGCGGCCAACCAACACATTAATTGATGTTCACAAGGAGCTCCATGCACAACGTCAATGCAGACGATCATCAACAACATTTGGCATTCACCATTAAAACATACGCACAACTCAATGTTGAACGCAGAAACTGGATTTTGAGGATTTCCTGCTTGGGAAAAGAGGGCATGTAATGGAAGGAAATGTAAGGTTGGTAGCGTAAGGTTGTATGAGTAAACGAGGTAGATGATCCAAAGTGTGGTAACTAATGGAGCACCCAAGGGACACGTGAAGTGCATGCAATGCAAGCTCCCCGTGACAAGTCAAGTCTTTTCCTTCTTTCTTTTCGCATAATAATAGATGCATACGAGCCTCTAAGGTGGCTTTCCTTCAAAGTTATCGAATACTAGAATCTTTCATCTTTACGCTATCTCTGGTTATCAAAAGCATTTGAGTGAGTCTGTCCTACTTTGTATATTCAAAGTGAATGTATTTCTTCCCCTCAAACCCAAGGAGTTTTTCTCTTTACGCTATTTCTCTAACACGGGTCATCACTTCAAAGCCACACGTCAGAGTATCCCTCCTTCCTATCATTAGGGTATGGAACCGCTTCACCAACTACTGCCGCAATTGTAACAAGCTTTGTCGGGTAAGGACTTGTTGCCCGCCAACCCATCTTGTTATAAATTTTACATTCCTTAATTTATTAATTTACATACATTACTTCTCACATGCGGCATTAAAGTGTGGCATTAAATTATTAGAGGAAATCCTTGAAACTAGAGTTTGAATTTATACATGATAAGCATAAGAATTAAATATGCATGTGTTATGTCTAACCTAACTAATATAATAATGAACATACAACCTAACTTAACTAATATAATAATGAACATACAACCTAAGCAAAATATGACCTAGTATACTATTATAATAATGAACATACATCTTAACCAAAAGATGAACTAGTATATTACTTTGATCTCATATTGGCGGAAGAGACCATTTGATGTTAAAATATAACTTGTATGTCTCCCTTACACAAGAAGCAATATAAAGGAAATATATTTGAGTGCAAACCCAAAGCATTCTAATGAAATATGCTAGACATTTATGAAAAATGAAATATGTGAGACATTTATGAAATTCAGGTTATTGGTAATAATAAAATAGGGTTGTTAAATAAGTGAGGCTTTATAATTGTAAGGGATTAGGGATATAAGAATTGAAGGATATTATTGGGTTAGGGGTCATACATGTTAAGGATTCAGGAAATTTAGGGTGTAGAGGATTAGACATTTTGGCAATTGATGGTTAAGAGATATAGAGGTCGTAGATTTAATTGAATAAGGTTGATGTAATAACAACAATTAGGATTAGGGGTAAGGGACTATAGGTGTTAGGGGTTAGCGAGTAAGGGTTACATTGAACAAAGAATAATAGAGATCAGGAGTGATAAAATTATGAGTTTTGGGTGAGAAAGATGTACTAGTTATAATGTTGATAGTAGTCAAGTTTTAGGGTTAAGGGTTAGGTAGGTTAGGCTTCATGGGAATTAGGGTTTATGGTTTAGGTGTTAGGAGTGAAAGATGTTAAGTTTTAAAATTGTTATGGTTATAAAGGTTATTACTTAAGGTTTACAATTTTTATGATTTTGTGAACATGGGTTGTGGGTTATGGCTATTATAGTTAGGGCTTAAACATAGTGGGTTATGGCTATCATAGTTAGGGCTTAAACATTAGAGCTTAGAGTTTATTGATGATAGGAATAGGGAATTCATTAAGGATTCATATATTATGCTTATGCATAGTATTATAGATGATTATTTTGGTTTTAAAAATTATAGATATACAATGTAGGGGAATTTTTAATTAAAAAATATGTAATTTACTATTAAAATTGGTAATTGTTTGGTGAATGGTATCAATTTAATCATTTATGTGTAAAGATAAACAATTTTTAACTAAATGAGTGAATGCTTTTTTCTTTTTTTTAGAAAATGTCCAAAAAAATGGCTAATTGGTGAAATTTCCTCCTAAAAATTTTGTTGGATATGAATTTAGGTTGATTGGTGCAAGAGATTATATAGGTTATAAGATTAGGTTTATAGAATTTATGTATTATATTAGGAGTTACTAATTAGCGATTATAACCTTTAGTGCTTGTAAAGGTTAGAATTTTCAAGGGGTGTGGTTAATAGGGAATAAGGGTGTAAGGATTAGGTGTTACAATGGTCACAGGTCAATGCTTTGAGTTCTAGAAATTAGAGTTATATTGATCAACATTTATATGCTTTTGGTTTACCTTTCATAGTGATTAGATGTTATGGGGATTATATATATGTCAAGGGTTATATGGGTTCACAATTAAGGGATAAGCATACAGGTTAAATGGCTATGACTAGTAGGTGTTATGAACTAATGTTAATTGTGGTAATGGTTATAGGTTATTATTACACAATATAGGTTATCGATGATGTATTTTTTTTTGTCATGTCCTAGCATTTCATGTCATGGATTTGTAATGTATAGTGTTGGCAGCCATATTTAGATACAACATAGGTATGCCTACCTCAACGATAATTTATATGATTAAATACCTCAATTTTCCTTGTGCTACTTCCTAAGATTCACAAATGGCAGCAATAGAAACTTTTCAAAAAAACTAGTAAACATCTCACAATCCTGTTATAAGCCAAGCATCTTATATTATAAGTGGGCACGTCAATGGATTTATCTATGATCCATAGAATGTAAATTTACCCCCAAAAATAATAGAAAGAGAAGAATTTAGTGTGTCTTGATAAGGGAGTTGTCTATAATGCAACTTTTTGAAGATTCCGGTGACGGAATCCGGCGAAGAAATTGAGGTCAAATCTTGATTTCTTGCAGTTAAAATGGTTTTTTAACTGCATATTTGGATTCAGCACCCTGAAAAACCCCTGGGACGCTTTCATTGTGCAGAAACTAGCTATCAAACTTGCGATTCCAATAATTCTTGCCGGATTTCGACCGGAAAAATCCGCCGGAAAGGCTTTCAAAAAGTCGCGTTATAGACAACTCCCTTGATAAGGGAGTTGTCTATAATGTGACTTTTTGAAGATTCCGGTGACGGAATCCGGCGAAGAAATTGAGGTCAAATCTTGATTTCTTGCAGTTAAAATGGTTTTTTAACTGCATATTTGGATTCAGCACCCTGAAAAACCCCTGGGACGCTTTCATTGTGCAGAAACTAGCTATCAAACTTGCGATTCCAATAATTCTTGCCGGATTTCGATCGGAAAAATCCGTCGGAAAGGCTTTCAAAAAGTCGCGTTATAGACAACTCCCTTGATAAGGGAGTTGTCTATAATGCGACTTTTTGAAGATTCCGGTGACGGAATCCGGCGAAGAAATTGAGGTCAAATCTTGATTTCTTGCAGTTAAAATGGTTTTTTAACTGCATATTTGGATTCAGCACCCTGAAAAACCCCTGGGACGCTTTCATTGTGCAGAAACTAGCTATCAAACTTGCGATTCCAATAATTCTTGCCGGATTTCGACCGGAAAAATCCGCCGGAAAAACGCCGTACTGATAAAGACAACGAACAGATAAGATCGCAGACCGATTACTAACAAATTTTTGGAGCTTTCCCCACAATACAATTGATAACTACCCAATTTAATGGATCGACATTATCCCCAATTTAATGGATCGACATTATCGTATTTAAAATTTAAATATCGTGACAGACTGACATATAATCAAACATACAGAAATGTAGATGCAAGTGGAAGAAAAATCGAATGAGAGGTGCCCACAAATAAAGGAGCCGCCCTCCTGCTGGAAACATACAAAATAAAATATGTGCAGTAGACAGGTCACGTCGAAAACACGAGAGCGATTTTTTCTTTTAACACGTGGCGGTTAGCAGGAGAATACCGTATTGGGGAAAAAGCAAAGACGCGGTAGAGTAGTTCCTTTCTTGTCGGTTCTGAGTTACCGGGAAGTTAACTTGAGTGCGTGGGAATACGGAAGGATAAACACGATAGCTGGTTACGGACCTCTTAATTGCACTAAGGTTGGATTATGCTCTTCTGATGTGGAAACCTCCAAGGGTTCAAAAGTATGGAAACTCTAAATATTGACAATCAATATGTATTCATTTTAATTTTAGTATTGGGAGTGATAAATTTTCTTTGAGATTTAGTATGAAGATGCATCAAATTTTTTGAGATGTAAATTTTAATGTTTAGTCTAGATTGAGTTAATTTTTTTGTATAAATTTTGAGTTAAAAATCACAAATTAAACAGATTAAATTTATCTTAAATATCTAACAAAAATCAATAAAAATAATAAAATAAATTTTTATTTATTTTAATATACAGTTATTTTTATTTTATTTTATTGACCTAGTTAACATATCTACCATATTAGGCTGGAGAGTGCCTCATTTAAAAAAAATGATTTGGCTGCCTCTAATTTTCATTGTTCAATAACATATTTACTATATTAAGCTGGAGAGTGCCTCATTTAAGAAAAAAACGATTTGGCTGCTCTAATTTTCATTGTTCAATAACCTCAATTAAATTAAATTGATTACATTTACTCCAAAGTTAATTTGGATATGTTTGAAATTTTAATCCATTTTTTAAAATTGATATATTAGTTTGATTAAAATCTTACTATACTAAAAGTTTTACTTGTTTCATATCGAATTGTGGTAGTTTTACTGCAAGTTTAATTAATAAAATTAATATGATATTGCTTAAATAAGTTACATTTTAGATTTTTTGGTTTCGATTCTACCAATTTTTTAGTTAAATTTTAATTTTTGATATTTAAAATTGTTTTTGACTTTCTATATGTATATATTCAACATACTAACCAAAAATTCTAAAGCACTAAAATTATGAAGAGTTTATAACTTAAATTTATAATTTCAAATAAAATATAGACAAACAACCCTACACAATAAATCAAGAAACATCACAACAAAACTCATATATACGAATCTTCTTATATCATTAAACAACCCAAATCATCATAAACAATAAACCGAGAAACATTACAACAAAACTCATATACGCGAATCTTCTTATATCATTAAACAACCCAAATCATAGAAACTTGAATACTCTTTGTAGATCGCAAAACCCTCTAAAACCTAGAACTAGAACACATAGGCTATGATTTTTTTTTTTTTTTATTTTTTTTTTTTTTTTTTTTCAAAAGGTGGAAAAACCTATCAAACTCAGTTTGTCAAACCAACAGTGAGGACAGCCATCTCTGGCTGCTATCCGCGAATGTTAGTTTAACACATCACTGTTATCAAGGAAAACCACGCCACCTGAAATAACCCGCTGGTGGTCCGTAAGGGAGCAGGGTTTCACTCCTGCCAGATGCCTCTAGGTCTTGGGCCGTTAACCTGTTTCCTTACGTCCGAGGAAGACGAACTCTTAGCCAAGCAGAAGCAGTTTTAGGGCATACTCCAGACCCGTACGTAGGCTATGATTTATTTGAATGAGAAATTACATATCTTTTAATTTTGTAATTTATTGATATATTTTTTTACGGGCTTAAATATAATCATGCGATATGATAATTTATTGAAAAAATTTGCATATTTTAATTTTTTTATATTTTTTACATTATTGGGTAGTGTATTTTCTGGAGATCGGTAAATTTTTCAATGTTCAAAGTAGAAATGACCTGTTTCTTTTTTAAATAAAAATGAAATATTCATTAGATAAAAAATAATATTATCAGTAATAAAAATAAATAAATGAAATATTCATTAATTTTAGTGTAATAAAAAGTATAATATTTTTTTACTTTAAAAAAATATTTTAATGTAAAGGATAACTAATATTTCACTATTCATGACAGATGCAAGGTTAATTTAATTGGTTATGGCAATGAAAATCAAGTGTTATGTGTGAGGAGGTTTGAGGTTCAAACCCTCTATTTGTGGAAGGCACATACATAGACCCTTTAATTGGTCATGGTAGTGAAAATTAAGTGTTATGTGTGAGGAGGTTTGAGGTTCAATCCCCCTTATGATTTTGACAAAATCTGGTATGGACTTTTGTAAATCCATATTTTTTTTTTCAACAGAAAAAGCATAATATTTTTATATCAGAAATATAAAAGAGTCCAAATATATAATAAAGGAAATGTTCCAATGATCTGTAACAACAGAGAAGCCATGAGCTGGTGAAAAGAGGCCAGAAGGCCAGATCCAAAGAAGAAGAAAAATATATCAGGTATCCATCCACAAGGACCGACGCATAGACCAGATTCGGAACAAAAGTTCGCCTGAAGGCAAGGAGAAACCGTCCAGAGAATAACCTGTACAGAAAACAAAACTATATTCTGAAGTAGACCTGTTCAAAAAATGGAAAGCCCATAGCATATTGATCGAATCAGCTAGCATCTTTAATCACAGAAGCAAAACATAGAGAAACTTGCAAGAAAAAACTAGAAATTGGGAGGGTAAAAGTCCTGGATGGAGTAACATTTCCCATCAGAGGTAACCTGTAGATGCCACGCTCCCGGAGCAGATTGAAGGCCTTTTTTTGATAAGGAGTCTGCCGTCTGATTTTGTTCCCTGCGAATGAAATTGACTAAGGCACCTTTAAAGGATGACCAGTAGAATCTGATGCGATTAAGCCAGCCCTCAAGATGAGGCCTGGAAATGGAGATTTTCCCAGCCATATAATCCACTAGAACTTTTGAGTCACCATAAATAGGAATGTCTTGAATATTTAAGAAAAGGCAGAAACTCATGAGACCAGCAAGGGCCATCGCCTCAGCCATCATATTAGAACCCCTCCCCCCATTCCAGTGAGCGAAGAAAAGACTGTCTTCATCTGCTAGAATATGGAAACCACAGCCACAAACCCCATTCTGTGCAGCACCGTCGAAAAACGCTCTAGGCAGAGATGAGGACGCCAGAGGAAAATTTGAAACAGGAGGCATTCCCAGCATGGGTGAGGAGGGCTGAAATTCCTCATAGAGATCACAAATGGAGGAAAAAATTTCCAGCATCGGAGACTTTTTGTCATTGAAGATGAAATTATTCCGCCACCTCCAAATACACCAGAAACTAATGATAAAGATGGATCTCCATTTGGCGTTTTGTTTACTATACCAAGTAAAAGCATCCATGATCGACAACTGAGACATGAATTTAAAACCATATCGAATCTCCAGGAGCGTCCAAATTTGGCGGGAGCCCTTGCAATTCAGGAATAAATGAGAATTGTCTTCCTCGACCGATCTGCAAATGGGGCATATACCAGGACCCTGCCAACCACGCTTTTTTAAATTGTCCCACGTTAGATTTTTATTGTGGAATGATAGCCATGAAAAAAAGACCATTTTTAATTGACACCCCGCTTTCCAGAAAATACTCGGGAAGGAACAGTCATTTTGATGCTGTCTACCACTAATCATGTTACGGTATATGTCCTTTACCCTGATGCTGTCCATTCCATGAGAGTTTCCCCAGATGAGACCGTCCGCTCTCAGCTTCCCACCAGATTGGGATAGGGCCATGCCATCTCTCAATCAGCCCATCCCAAAAAAAGATACCCTTCCTGTGAAAGAACTTTAACAGGGGAACAGGGACGCGGATCTCCTCACTGCCACATAAAAAAGAGTCTTTTCCCACCAGAATCTGCTCCCCTGTTTGAAAACGCCATAAGAGATTCTTCCGGAACATATTTTCAATTTTTCTCAGGCTCAGCCAAATTGGAGATCCGCGTGAAAGGCCTATGCTACCTCTTCTGAACCAAAAGGATAAACTCTTACTGTGCAGATACTTCTCCTGAATAATGTTACTCCAAATACCTTTCTCGAAGATCTCCCACCATAACGTTTTACAAAGGAGAGCTTTTCCAAAGGACTTCAGGTCTAACAGACCCCAGCCACCCATAGATTTCGGAGCAGATATATGTGAAAGCTTCGAGAGGTGAAACTTTCTTTTCCCTGCCTGACCACCCCAGATGAAGTTGGCGGTGAGTCTGTTCATAGATTGAATGATGCTTGCTGGGAGGAAAAACAGGTGCACCTAGTAAACCGCCAGCTGGTTTAAAACCGATTGGGCCAAAACAACTCTCCCGGCCAGAGAGAGGCTTCTGTTCTCCCATGCTGAAATCTTCTTGAAATATCTCTCAGTTAACCACAACCAATCAGATTTTGAGTAACCATTTGATTTTAATCTATAACCCAAGTACTTGATTCCCCCACTGATGGATTGCACTTCATAACCAAACAGATTTATTAACCAGTCCAGCTCTTATTGGTTAATCTCGCTGTGATAAATAACCGACTTCGAACTGTTAATCTAAAGCCAGACGCCTTTTGGAAATTTTGAAAAATATCGTGATAACACATCCATGTTATCATGTGTGCCCCAAAAATCTTTGAAGTTGCTAAATCCATTTCCACCATTAAAAACATGATTCAAAGACTGTTGCTACTAAAATTTAAATCTCTTAATAAACAAACATTATAAAACATAAACAGAAATGAGAGGAGTCGCCCGCAAGTAAAGGAGGTGGCCTCTACGCGGAAATATACAAAAATAAAATATCTGCAGTGAGACAGGTCATGTCGAAAACACGCGAGCCATTTCTTCTTTTAATACGTGGCAATTAGACAGGGGTTTATCGTATTGGGAAAGCAAATACGTGGTACTGTAGCTCCTTTCTGGTCGGTTCTCAGTTGGCACGAAGTTAACTCGAGTGCGTGATGGGGCAATTTTTTTAAGCGAGGCCTGCATTGTTTTACAAAACAGCAGAATCAGCCTAACAAAAATCTGAATATGGACTAAGTGATAATGGGTGGTTGTTTATACCGCGAGGTCGTTATTAAAAACCATTTCATTTCATTTTCCATCGTCGATAAACAGGATAGCTGGTTACGGACTCATTCTCAAAATCTTATAATTCATTTTACAATTACTAGCAATTGTCCCAAAAGGTACAAAGAGAGGCCGATAGGATTATTAATTTGGAATTGTAAAATTTAGTAGCAAATATTGCAGAGGGAAATCTCATGATATTACAGAATGAAATCCCATCCTATTACAAGTAAAACTGAGAAATTTCATATACCACAATACAAGTAAAACTGAAACCAATCTTGTAGAGTGAAATCCCATCATATTACAAAATGAAATCTCATTATATAGGATTTATTAGGGTGATTACAGAAAAAATGAACATAAGTGGAGAGCTGATTCAGAAGGTATGACATGGACTCTGTAGAGTGAATCCCCTAATCTTGTAGAGTGAATCTCATCATACTACAGAATGAAATAGAAGTCTAAAGGATTTATCAGAGACATTACAAAGAACGCTATCACAGTGGAGAGCTGCTTCACAAGGCAGGACATGGATTCTGCTTATTCACCACAGAAACTCTTGTTGTTGAAGATGAAAAGCAGCACAAAAGTAAGTCATTCCACAACTACTACAAACTTACAACAATATTAACATCCTGCAAATATTCTCATCTATGAGGAGCTTTGGGGGCCTATAGATTACAAGAGAATAGCAGAAATTCTTCACTAAACATGTTAGTAGCGTACTGATCATCTTGGCGGTTGGAGACAGAACTGGTGTTGAAGCTCTCTTTCCTCACAAACCCAGCAGGGGCTTTCTTGTCATGATTCTGAGTACAAAATTTGACTGCCATTTTCTGCATCTTTCTATTTATATACATTGTTTGAACTCCTGTACAAATTTTCCCACAGAATAGAAACAAAAGATATTACAAGTGACTTAAGCTATTTGGCTAGCCAGAAAGGAAAAGAATTCAAAACAAAGATGTTATTACTAATGAAGTTTGACACCAGAATAGATATGCATATTAAGGGACACAGCCACCTTTAAAGGAAAAGAAACAAATAATACTAAGATCCCCAGATATATATATATAACAATAGTGTGGAGTTATTTCAACGAGGCTTGTCAAGGTAATCCCAGCTATTGTGGATCATGAGTCATTACTTTAAGAGACAATTACGAGATCAGTTTCAAAGCAGAGCTGTAGGAGATGGATCAAACAACAGAGCAGAACTTTATGCTTTTTGGTAGATTCTGAAAATAGCAATAGAGAAAGGTTTAAATTGTCTACAGGTGATAAGAGATTCCAAACACATTGCAGAGAGGTCAAATGGAAATTTCAATCAGGAAAATTTGCAGCTGGCCCATCATTGGACGGAATCAGAGAAGCAAGGAAAAATTCCATGTCATTATCTTTTTAGCATGTCTGCAAGGGATAAATATGAAGGCTGATATATTGTTCAAGTAAGCACTGAGGACGCAGAACAGATGGATGGAGATGATTGAATACCCCATCTGGACCTTCTCATTCAATCTATTTCTAATCAAGCTATTATAGTAATGACCTTTTGGATGGTTGTTTTGGAAGCAATGTCAAAACTTAAACATCATACTTACCCTAAAATTATTATAACTGTTTACACGCTTTCCAGGACTTTAATTGCATACCATAGTTACACAAGCCACGACATTAATCACATAACAGTTTGAAATAGTTCAGCATGCCTTCATAACATTGGAGATATTCCAACTGTGTTCATATTTTTCACTAATCTTGGATGACTTTAATTACAGTTCTCAGACCCTCTCCTTTAAGCATGTGATCAAATGCCTTGTTGATGTCAGCAAAAGAAACCTTGTCTGTAACAAATTTATCCAGTTGAAGCTCCTGCAAATTTAACAATCAAGGAAGGAAAGATTAAAACCATAATTATAACTCTAATTAGATATGATAAGCATAGATTGCTCCCGTCATGGTACGGACAAAAAAAAACAACTGGGAAATATGACCACACAGTATTATCTACAATTATGGTTTAAATAAGCTGTTACAACTATGTTATGAAGTCTTACCCCATTCAAATACATCTCTACAAGGCCTGGCAAATCAGTACGAGGCTTATAATTTCCAAAGAAGGTTCCTTTCAACGTTTTCTCGCTCAGAAAGTTTACAGGATTCGTTTTAAAGACTGCGTCTGAACGAGGGACCCCTGTTAAAACGGCTACACCCCAACCCTGCAAAAACAGAACTCTGATATCAAACATATGCATTGCCTGCATTTTCTTAATTAAATCGAAGCAATCAGTTTAAACTTTAAAGCTACAGCTTAGAATTGAAATGATTGATGTATCTTAAAACAAAGGAAACCAAGAGCTAGTACATCATGGCAGCATTCCAAAGCTTGAACCATGGCCTCAATACTCCCTGTGCATTCGACGCTGCAGTCCACCCCTCCATCAGTTTTTTTCCGCAATTACCTGTAAACATTTTTTATAAGTGTTTGGAAATTAAGAGTCTACACTGCTTTGAATGGATGGTGAATGAGTGCACTCCATGCGAAAACTTAAAATCTCCCCCACCTAAGTACTAAAGTACCACACTAGTCAAAAGCAACCAATACTCTGATCTGGGAGAGAGTTTGATGATCATTTTGGGCAGCTCAACGTACCTGCTGAATAGGTTTTTCTTACTCTTTAGGGTTTATAAATTCCGTTACTCCAAATTGTTTTGCTGAGAAAGGAAAGATTACAAGAAAGGGTTAAAAAGGCAATTCTACAAGTCAACATATCAACATATGTACACAGATTTTCCACATAATTCATAGGAGTAAAGTATGAATACCTTTGTAAACTAAGTAGTCAAATAATGGCATACAAGAAGCCTCTTGCTCCACAAACACAAAATTGTAAACTAAGTAGTCAAATAACTGCATACAAGAAGCCTCTTGCTCCACAATCACAAAAGAAAAAAATCTCTTACACCTTAATATTAAAAGATAAAATTATTATTTATAAATATTTTAACATATACAATTTGGTGCTTGGTGCTTTTTTCTGTTCTTCTCAATACAACAAGATTCAGTGCTACTTCAAATTCAATTTGCCACAGATATTCTGCACTGCCTATTATTCACTTTTCAACATAATATATGGAAACTCTCTCAAGGAGGTAGCAGAATTTTGACCTACACCATTTGATGCTCATGTTTCACATTTCAGCTCGCACAGATGATAGGGTTCTTTAAGCAAATTAAGAGAAACATTGAAATTGCAAAATTCTGCGTAGAACAATAACTTGTCAAGAGCTTGAAACATAAAACTTGGAAAAAAAAATTAAATAGAGAAAAATCACTTAGCAAAGGGCCAATAAATCAAATAACTGAACATTTGAAAAAAAATATATCTTATATTGATTCAGTACCAAGAAATCAAATGATTGAACAAGCTTATTGAAGCCTACAAGGATAGAACTATTATGAAGAAAACAGAAAAACAGTATCCAAATGGCCATATGGTGATGGTCCTTTTATGGCACAATCGGTTATAACAAATTAAAAATGAAAGGAATTCAGCTATACTAAGTTACAGAAACCTTGTTAATTTAAGCAATAAGTTCAAGGATTGTTCGAGAGCTTCCAATTTAATACAATCTGTTAAACGATATTTTACTTTAAAAATGTGCAGAACAATTAGGTTCCAGACTCCCCAAAATTTACCATGATGATAGACTTGCATTACATCACTCGGATGAATGAGGTCCTCATTAAAGTTTCCCATAATGTAAAGATATCCATGAAAGTAACACCATGAATTATGTGCAAATTCCTCAAATTTATAATAACATGATGTTCCATGCGGTTCAGCCTCAAATTTTGCTGGATACTCTCTCAAGGAGATTACAGAATTTCAACATACGGTATTAGATGCTCATGTTTGACATGTCTGCTCACACGGAAGATAGGGTTCTTGATGTAAATTAAGAGAAAAATTCAAACTGCAAAATTTGTGTAGAACAATAACTCATCAAGGGCTTGAAATATAAAACTTGAACAAGCAATTTAAAAGGGGATTAAAAAATCACTTCGAAAAGGACCAAAACACACAGGGCAATTGGGAAAAAAAATCTTCTTTTGATTCACTACCGACAAATCAAATGATTGGCCAGCTTATTGAAGCCAACGAGGATAGAGCCATTATGAAGAAAACAAAAAAGCGGTATCCAGTTGGAGATATGGTTATAGTCTAATTATGGAATGATCAGTTATAATACATTAAAAAGAATGGAATTCTCAGCTATGGCACGTAACAGAAACCTTGATAGTTTGGTCAATAAGTTCAAGAATTGTTCGAGAGCTGATGTGCTAAACGATATTTTACTTCAAAAATTGCAGACCAATTAGCTTCCAAGATCCTTAGAATTTAGGATCATGATAGATTTGCATTACAGCGCTCGAATGAATGAGGTCCTCATTAAAGTTCCCCGTCATGTAAAGATATCCACGAAAGCAACAGCATGAATTATGTGCACAGAATAGTCCCTAGAAAAAGGTTTGAGGACTTTAAAACTGCAACATATACTAATATGCATACAGTGGAACATAAAGAGGGCACTTGTTATTAGTACTTACAGCAAGCCCAACAGCCCCCAGGCCAAACACTGCTACTATCGAACCCTTCTTGGGTTTGCCTGCGTTCAAAGTAGCACCCATCCCTGATTCCACAACAGAGAAGAATTTTACACAACAATTCCAGTCAAAGAAACCATTATGAATGATTTTATAATTATTAACAGTACAGCGAGCGAAAGTCCTCGCAATTGACATGCCCACTTTGTAAAACACTATACATTGTCAACGAGGTCAATTATTTCATTTCTTCAGTCAAACTTAATATATTATCATCTCAAAATTACTTATAAAATCTTCTACAATTCAGGAAAGTAGTTTTTGCATAAATGGCAGGCTGCATCCAGACTTGGAGTCGCTCTGCATTGAGTAAATTCTGTTTTGATAGGAGATCCAAGGGCAATATAGGCCTTGCGGGGCAGGGGGTGTTTAGAGATGAGCATGGTAACATTCCAGGGAGGTTAGACAAGTTTTGGAATAGAATACCTAACAGGTAAGCAGAGATAACTTGTAAAATCTTCTACTATTCAGGAAAGTAGTTTTCGCATTAATGGCACGCTGGATCCAGACTTGGAGTCCCTCTGCATTGAGTAAATTCTGTTTTGATAGGAGATCCAAAGGCAATATAGGCCTTGCGGGGCAGGGGGTGTTTAGAGATGATCATGGTAACATTCCAGGGAGGTTAGACAAGTTTTGGGCACAACACACACACATATATATGAGAGCACTGGATTTATCAGAGGGTTGGTGGATGGGAGATTGCTGAAGAAGCTGTGGTCTCTTTCCCAATTTCCCTGTGATCCCAGTTTCTGTGGGAAAACTCTCAACATCCAATAAAGGTTGCCAACTACACTCAAGGGAATCAAGTTTTTCTTAAACTCTCAATGAAATTTTGTTTTTTCCTTCTAGCAGAACCCTTTCATTCAGATGTGCTTTTGCATGCTGCAATCTAGAAAAGCTTCTTGTCACTTTCATCGTGCCAAAACATGAAGAGTGTAAGTTTCAGACAATAATCACAGACAATAATCTAAAAAGATTTTGCGAACAATAAAACCCTGAAAAGCATTCTTTCAGATTTAATTGTTCAGAACAGAAAACTTGCAAAAGTCTGCAACTGGTTAGTTGATGAGAGCAGTGAAGAATTCCTTCAAATCATGAAAAAAGTGATGTCTATAAATATTTTCAGGTGGAGTATTCTCACAATTAATGTCAAGCACTTATCTTCATCGTTAATATCATGTTTGCATACTGTAAGTCATTGTGACAAAATCCAATGCTTTCACTCTCGCCTGATAACATCTTCTCCAGAAAATTGACCTCATCTTCTATGCAATCCAGTCGGAATCCAGCAACCTCAACGTCAGGACATAGCGCCAACGCTGTCTTTAACCAGTTTCTGGTTTTAATAACAAAAGATTCAGTAAAGAAAAAGAAAAAAGTACATCACAAGCAATTTGATAAAGATCCAAGAACAACCCTGAGGCGCATCCAGAGCTTTGGTTGCCGAGGGCCGAATATGTCAAGGTGATGAAATTCCCACAACTTTGATGCTATTTTAGCAGATATTTCAGGATTTTTCAAATCAGGGGGCGACAGTGTCTAAGTCTCTCGTACAAATTAAAAAAAAACTGTCAGAATTCAGTGATTTTGATTTAAAGAAACATCTTCAGTGAAGAATTAGTTGAAAAGTCTAAAGAACTTACCCTGGCATTCAGAAATTCCTCAATGCAGCCATTAGGGAAGGAAGCCAGGAGACGGGGGCCCTGCCCGAGCCTGGAAATGCACTCAAATGCCCTAATCTCGTATTCTCGATAAAAAAACGCATTCGCACGGGCATCTCCATAGATCCGAACCTTGACCTTCCTAGGATTTTCCTCCTCTCTGGTCTGCCAACTGCACTTGAAAATCTCATTCGTCATGCCGCCCGTGAGAGGCCTGATTTCCATCTTCTTTTCGTCGATAACGTCCGCCCAATGCAGAGCGAGGGTTTGCAAAGTACCCTCGGCTTCTTTGGGCAAAATAGAACTCTGTTCTGTGGTAGCGGCCATGAATAACGACTCGAAATTTCTGCGCTGCAGAATTCTGTTGAACTCAGAAAAGAATGGATCGTGCATAAGGCGGAAGATAACTGCAGGAAGTTAACACGACCCGCCATTCCCTCGCAGAACTGTCCCGCCAGAATCCGATGTCCCGCCAGAATCCGATGCCACGTGTCAGTACGAAGAACTAAGAATCCATTCAGAATCCGATGCCACGTGTCAGCACGAGAGCCAAAGGAACGACGAAAGTCTGTTCCAAAGGAAGGCCTATCGGCCTAAAAATATTTTTATATATTTTAATTTTATAAAAAAAAATTCATAATTACAATATTTTATATATTTCAATTTAGTTTAATTTTATAATATTTATATATTTCAATTTAGCTTAATTTTATAACATTTTTAAAAATTAAATTGATAAAAAATATATATATATTTAATTATTTTTAAAATAAAGATAAATAATTTATTTGTAAAAATTATTAAGATTAGTATATCATATAAATTAATTGGTGATAAATATTTACATATATAAATTCATAATAAGTATCAAAACACTTATTTTATTATACATTTTAGGTGGCTAAAATTTAAAAAATCACAAAATTTCTAAATTATAATTTTATTTAAAATTACGGCAATAATATAAATTAAATGGCTATAAATACTTATTAGCATTAATCCATACAAAATATCAAAATACATTTCATAATGCATCTCACATTATTAAAATTAAAAAAATTAAAAAACCAACTAATTATAATTTTGTTATTATTATTATTACTTGTAAAATAATTAATCTATAAGTTAAACATATATAAATTTGGAAAAACATAGGCAAGATTCTTATCCATAGAGATTTATCTTCACTTTACCATGAAGATTTTTAATTTGTAAATAGACTTTAGCCCATGGGCTAATACCATGGATTATCAATAATAGATCCCAAAAAACAAGTCATTTCATGTGACACTTATTCATATCACATTTTTTTTAATTAATTAATTGAATCAAAACAACAAAAAACACTTAACTATTTTGAAGATAAATCTCAAGTTTTGATTTGTGTATACTATAATGAAAATTCTATAATATTTTATGGAGGTTAAAACCCTATCATCCGCCTTATAATTATTGATAATTGCATAAAATGATGATCTCCACCCTATCATGGTAGAGATGTTGTAATGTTTAACATTTTGACTCGATAATGTTTAAGGTTTCATAAATATAACAAAAAAAACTATTGCAACACGAAGAATGCCTTATCAATGCCCACATTTACCTAATTAACCATGTATACAAAAATTATGGGTCAACTACACATCTTATTGTTAAATTGACCATTTTTGCTAAGTAAAATTTGCTTATATATTAATTTCCCCATCTAATTAGAATATCAACTTATTAGAATTGGAATAATCTCAAATCCCTAAGAAATTGGTGGGGGCATCCATGTGGCACTAATATAATTTAAGTTGAGAAAAAAAGGAATTACACATCTTATTGTAAAATGGAACATTTTGCTAAATAAAATTTGCTTATATCTTAATTTCCCCATCTAATTAGAATATGAACTTATTAGAATTGGAATAATCTCAAATCCCTAGGATATTGGTGAGCAGGGAGCCACCTAGAACAAATATAATTTTTTAAATTTATTAAAATTCAATGCAACCTAATAAATTCTGTAACACTCCATGATTGGGGTGTGTACGAGACCCTCTGTGCAATCAAGGCAATTAATGGGGGTCCTCTCGAAAGCGAAACCCGCCACCCTCCACATGCGTGGCATGGATGACAAGGTCACCTCAGGCAGATGGGTGGGTAATATGTACGTGGGTGGCGGTAGGGGAAATCAGTCTTAATGTAAGTTATCGGGTGATTGCATGCAGGAGTCGGAAACTCAAACGTTAGACCTGGCTCAAAGGAAGGTGGTGGACAGAGGTAATAGTCGTGGACAAAGGCAGGCATTGGTGCGCACTAGTCCGCCCATAGCACTGTTTATTTGGTATGTGTTTTGTTCCTTTCCCCTTTTCTCCATGATGAGAGTCTGTTGGACATGTGATTTGGGTTGGCCTGGTATGAAACTGTGGGGTTTTCAGGGTCCGGGTCCTGCCCTGTTAGTGCTTGCGTTGTGTCGGGGTTAAATTATAGGTAATGGCCTGGAAGTGTTTTTGCTTCAGTGCAATTCGGTATTTGGTTGTCCCAACTAAGGATAATCATAGCCCGTCACCTTTACTCTTCCAGTAGGAAGAAAGGCCGCGAGATGCAAGAAGTGGGCAGGGTGGGTCTGCAAGGTTGGGGATTAGAAGGCATGTTGCCTGCCTGGCTATTATATGAATGGATTTATATGATAATGGGTTTGGGAAAACTTATGCATTCGTAATGCTTGGCCTGCTCACGAAAACTGTGCCCATGGCTTCGCATCTAAGTGGGGTTGACCCGACTAGGAACTGGGCAAGTTTAGAAAGTTTTGGATTGTTGGTTGCTGGAATCCTAATTGGAATTGGGATGAGGGGGTGCAGTGTAATTGGGGGTGGGGGGGTTATGCTTTGGTTGTGATTTCCTGGCAGCCTTGGGAGGGAAAACCTTTGAGTCACACCCAAGCGAAATGATATGTGTGGCATTAGGCCTATAATTCTGAACACTGGTTAGAACCTTTGTTTGTTTCCCAGGATCGTGTTAAAATTTGTTATGAAACTCGGGAAGCCAGAACGAACCATTTTTTGGTTTTACGAATGTCTATTGGTCTCTGGACAGGTGAACAGGAAGGCAATGAAACTCGCCATTTGAGTGGCTGGGGGCCTCTACCACCCGCGAGCACCCAACGTTATATCTCATCAAACAGTGACATGGTCACCATGGTCCATGCAGCGACTCAAACTCGAAGCCCTACCCTGCATGGTCACGACTGGAAAAAAAAGGAAGACAGGAAGAAGGGAAATTCAACAACCCTGGCGGCAAGCCGAGGGACCACAAACCGACTCTCAACATCATCAATGAAGTCGCAAAAGCTTATCACGAGGGCATAGATGAAGACATTTGGAAATTGATAGAGGAATGGGAGGTAGATCTGAACTGTCATGCAGGATCCATGGAGATGGAAGTAGATGATTAGTGAGTCTTAGTGCCCGATCCAGGGCATACTCGAGGTTGAGTGACCCAATTCAAATATACGATGTTCCTCTACTGGTCAATGAAAGGAATTCTCAGCAAGTCCCTGGAAAAATTTGCTCTGAATATGGCCACTATAGTGCAGGTGTTCTTGGACTACAAGTAGGACTTCCAGAAGCTCCTGTTCCAAATGCAGAAGTAGGATGGGTGCCTCCAGCGCATTGAAAATCACTTGCCTTGCATTTTGTCATCAACTGAACTCCCGGGGTCGAATGCAAAAGACACGGCTCCAGTGGAATCTGCTTCAGCTAAGGAAGGAGAAGAGTGAAAATGATGTCTTTTTTTTGTAGTTTTTGATGCAGATAACTTTTACTTTTACTTGTAAATACAGCCATGCCAATAGGTAAGTAGATAGCGGAATAAAAATAGACATACAGTCATATATTGCTTGGTTAGAAAGACTCAAGACTTATCGTTTTTGGATGGCATACCATGTCGTTAGGTGGCCAACAAACTTGGTTTCCCACAGGGCAAGTTGAGGCCACCTAACTATCTTTAGAATTGGTTGTAACTTGTTGTTAAATCAATAGAAAAAAGAGGTACTACCAAGCTTACTTAATAAATAAATAAAAACTTTGTAACACTCTATAGCCGTTGATAAGCATAGCATATGCTGAGCATATTCTCTTGAGAATCAATCTAGGGTGTAAATTTAAAAAAAAAAAGATCAGCAGATCCTCATCGACCTTAAGTTTAAATAGGAAGCCTTATGCAATAAAATAATAATAACAATAAATAAAATAAACACAAAATTCTCTAGCCCATGTATGGTAGAAATGTTGTAACGTTAATAATTAAACCAGCCTAGATTCATCAAGTGACCAAGTGCCCAGAACGATCAAATCTATTTTCACTCTAAAAGAGGTGTGTACCTCAAGTGATGTGATCCCAAGTATATTTTCACTCTAAAAGAGGTTTGTATCTCAAGTGATATGAACCCAAGTTAAAATGGATGTAGGCTTGTTAAATTAAAATTATAGAAGCCCTATTGCAAAATATACAACTAAGCCGCATAAATATTCCACTAATGTTCAATAGAGATTAAGCGCTTAGTTTAACTAATAGACGAAATGGTCATGTTTGAAACATTTTTTCAGAGCAATTTTGTGTTAAATTCCATAGAGATTTTTTAAAATTGTAAGTTTAAGTTGTTTAATCTACAAGGGTTGAGTGTCTCAAGTACTAAATCCATTTATGCATTCAAAAGTGCATTTTAACAATAAGGAATCACAATCTTACTAAAAAGTGTACTCTGAGATTATGGCCAAAAAATCATTTTGTGTATTGGTTAGACTATATCGAGATGAAATCTCTACCATCTCCTTACTAATTATTAATAATTAAATTTAAATTCTAGAAATAGTATGTCAAAATAAAAACACCTATCATTCTTTATTTCATAGTTGTGTTCTTTAGTTATTAAATTTTACCAAGTTTTAATATATGTTTGCGGATATCGTCTCTGTATATATAAATTTTATTTTTATTTTTAATTTCTTTTGATAAATTTAAGAAGATATTACATTTAAATATAGAAAATGTGAATAATGCTAATTTGACTTGAATAATGAAGTTTATACAAAAGATAATAATGAGAAATGTACACATTTAATATGATATACAAGTTTAAGTTTGTTTAATTATTTTTAAAAGGGGTAATTATGCAAGGTAGTCACCATATTCTTAGAAGACACTAGCCAAACACCATATGTGAAATTCCCTCGCTTGGTAGCATCCCTCCCCTTAGATCCTTCCCCCAATACTAGGTGTTTACACTGCCATGCTTGGACTTTCGAATATAAGAAGGCCTTCTTCCATGCTTACAACTTTAATCCAGAGGGTTATTTCTTCCAACAACTTCCCTCTCAACCCCGCTCGGAACACAACTTCATATTTTGAAAAAGACTAGTGGATTTGTGCCACAAACTTGAGAACATACCCTTCTATTGTAGTATGCACTCAAAAATCTACAACGCTCATCAGATCTGTGTCAAGACGGTGGAGAGCAGCGAGATCCATTAGAGTCCAGTCACAACGTGATAATGTATGTCCTCCCGACCTCCCCTTCACCTGCAATCTCCGTAACCAGTTGTACATTTATTCTGGGAACTTACACCAGAAGATCTCGTACTGATCACTCGCAGATTCCGAGTATAAGATCTCATCTTTTAGGTTCGCGACAACTCGGTGGTGAAGTAGAGCTTGTTGAGAAACAAATCAATCCACTTGCTCGTCCCACCAATTCTGTATTTCCTTCTTAAAAATATATGATACCATATTTCTAACGCTCCTTTTGAATTTCAAGTCCTAACAATGGAACCATTTGTTGGCACAAAAATGACAACAGGGTTGAGACCCTGGGTTTAGGCATAAGGGGCCAACAAGGCTCTATTGCACTACAACAAAACAGGCAATTTGCGCCAGATTTAGCACCAGATTCTAGTGCATTTTTTTCTCAATTGGGATGAGCAACCTGGCGCTAAATCTGGCTCTATTGTACAATTTTTAAAGCGTACTTTTTTGCACCAAATTTTGCATCTTTTTTACGCCAAATTTTCCATCATTTTCTGCATCATATTTTGCACCAAGATTTTCATTTGGTTTTACAACAGGTTTTGCTTCTAGTTTTGTGCCTTTTTTTGCATCTATTTTTGCATCATTTTTTGCTTCCTCTTTTGTGGAATTCTTTGCTTCTATTTTTGTGTCATAATTTGCATCGATTTTTACACCATCTTTGACATCTTATTTAGCGCCTTTTTTTACATCCAATTTGTGCCAATTTTTGCATCTGGTCTTATGCCATCTTTTGCTTCTAATTTTGTACTTATTTTTACATCTATTTTTGTGCCAATTTTTCTACCTTTTTTTACACCATCTTTTCCATCCAATTTTGCACCATATGTTGAATCTGATTTAGTGCCAAATTTTGCATGCATTTTTGCACCATTTTTTGCATCCACTTTTGCATTTTATTTATCTCCCTTTTTTGCATCCTATTTCGCACCATATTTTGCATTTAATTTTGCATCATTTGTTGCATGCAATTTAGCATCATTTTTAACACCATTTCTTGCATCCAATTTTTCATCCTTTTGAGCATCTAAATTTGCATCCTATGTTGAACCATATATTGCATCCACCTTTGCATCCCATTTTGTGTCTATTGTTACGTTCACTTTTGAGCCATTTTTTCGTCTACTTTTGCATTTTTTTTTGCACCAAGTTTTGAATGATTTGTTGCATCATTTTACATCCAATGTTGCATCTCAATTTGCATCCAAAATTGAGCCATTTTTATGCCCATTTTTGCACCATTTTTTCTTCTTTTGTGTCCAATTTTGCACCATTTTTTATGTCCAAATTTGCATCCTTTTTTCTGCCACATTTTGTGTCCACATTTGCATCTCATTTTGCACCTAGATTTTAGTTGGAATTTTCATCTAGTTATGCATCATCTTTGACATCCTTGGTTTCACCATTTTTTAGTCCCATTTTGCATCTTGTTTTGTGTCTTTTCTTACATCCTTTTTGCATCCTAATTTTACACCATTCTTTGCATCCTCATTTTGGTGTCCATTTTTGCATCCTTGTTTGCACCCAATTCGGTATCCTTTCATATGCCCTATTTTGTTCCCTTCTTTGTGTCTAGTGTTGCACCCTTTTTTAATTTTACTTTAAAAACCTTTTTGTGTCATTGTTTGCATATTGTTTTGATGGCTAGTTTAACATCCAATTCTACTCCCAATTTTTCATCCATGGTTAAATCCACTTTTGGCTTCTTGTTTAGAGTTTTACTTTTATTTCCATTTATGACCACCTCTATGGGTTCATTTTACTAAGTTCATTTACATAGTGAAATATATTAAATTTTCTAAATATCATTTTGCTGTAGGATTTAATGCATGGTTAGATGAAAACAAAACCCTCTCAGTTTATCTCAGAAACCTAGGACAAACCAATTAAGAGAAAGGTTGTTCTAAGGCTTAGGATTCTTAGTAGATCAAGATGTAGAGTATAGATTAAGAAAAAGAGAATGAATTCTTGTGAGTCCTCGCATGCAGGTCTTCTTGGAGTTTTTCGTATAGCCAAGAAGCGCTCCTAGCTAGCTCCAAAGCTTGGTCCTACACATGAGAGAGAGAATAAAGCAACCTTCACAACATAATATCTTAATAATCAAAACTATAAAAAACATATAAATATTATTGAATAAATAAATATAAACCAAAAACCCATGCATACATTAGTTAAATAGAAGAAGTAAAGAATGAATAGAAACATATGGAAGGAAGAACAACTGATCTATATGAATAAAGGAGTTGGAGGAAAGTTACAACAATCAGATATAGTTACAACATCACCTCCCCAACTCATAGCTCCAAAACTCTCCCTCTCAAGACAGATCTCAAGAGCGTGACAATGCAAAATTCCCATCATTTTTTCAATGGCCAAGCCTCTAATATATAGGAAAGTGGAGTCTATGAAGATTTCCAAAATTCCTCATTAGTTCAATTTGGGAAAAATCTTTTGGGTGAATAATGTTTCCTCATATAAAAAGGAATTTTCCACTTTTTAGATGCTTTTGTGCTTAGGAAAAAGCTTCCCCATGCTTTATGGCTCTTTCCCACTTTTGTATGCTTTTATTTTTTAGGAAAAAGCTAAATATGAGGATAAAGAGATTACATTCCACCATATGTTTCCGAAAGTGACCAAGAATGTCAAATTCAAATTCTAGTTTGCTTATGTTTTAGTTTTTTTAAAATATATATTTAGTTTTAGTATTTTTTTTTTCTAGAAAAATATATTTAGTTTTTGGTATATTTTTCTATAAGAAAAATTATATTTTGTTTTTATAAAAATGGATTTTAAACATTCCATTCATGCTAAATTTGTGATTTTATGATAGGAGTTTAAATTATATATAGTAAAGTAACTTAATGTCATGTGTCGTGTTGCTGAGATGGGTGTTATACATCTCTTTCTTGCTAAGTTATAGAATGTGTTTGGGTTTTCTTAATGCAATAAAACTAATTATGTTCTTCATGATATCTTGAAATGTTCATCTTGAACCAGGCTAATAAAACAATAAAGTTAAAATAGGTTTTCCTTTGTCCTTTATAGATCTTTGTCCCCATTAATCTTGGTCTTAATAGATTAATTGTCTTGTGGTGGCCTTGAGTGGTCACTTCCATTAGTTGCATGCTTTGTAGTTTTTTGTTAGTGACATTTTTTAGGCCTGATAATATGTTATTTAATTTATCAAAATGTGTTATTGTCCATATTATTGTTAAATATTAATATTAAATATGCTGATTTTTAAGCATGTTTTAGCAAAACTTTCCCAAAATGTTTATAGATTGTATTTTATAATGCAATGATTCTTTGCTTGATGAAATTGTTTTGGATATTTTTTTTAATGATTCATTGATTGATGAAATTGTTATGGATATTTTTTTTAGTATATTAAATTGTATGTGATAAAGTCAAAAATCACCTCTTTTTTAGATTTTCATTGATCAATTTCCCTTAAGGCCATCAAGTTCACCATTTGGTCCCAGGTTAAGGAAATATAGGAGTCATGAAGTGGAATTGTCCAAGCACTTAAATCTTGAGACATGTTTCTTTTTAGTCACTTTATACTTTCTTTCTATGTAAATTTTTTATGAAAATAGTCTTGGAACATGAGGGGCGTCAATAGTAAGCGAAAACAAACTCCTAAAAGAAAAATGGTATGCAAAGCACCCATAAATAATGTTGATATAAGAAGCAAAAATATTAAGTGAGGGGGTTTTACTGAAATAAGATGGGTGGAGGGAGAGAGATGGAGGGAGTAGGGTTCGATCCGGGAACCCTAGGCCCTAGGCCTAGGTGAAGCAGGTGTCGCAGGGATGGCCTTGAAAGTACAGGGCTAGGATCGTAGCTGGCAGAGTCAACGAGGGCGCTCGAGGTGGACAGTAGCAGAAGGTGCCAGCTGGAAAATCTGCAAACGGCGTTTGGTTACTGAAGAACGGGGTTCGGTTTTCGTTTTTGTATTATGCGGTTATTTTTCCCTATGGTGGAACCCGTTAGGCGATATTACCATTTTCTGTGCCCTCCGGAGAGTTCAAAGATCAGGCGGTTTCTGCTGTGCCCGTCGGGTAGCGGTTGAGAGGAGGTGTAAGGTTTTTTACGGGGCTGTTTTTTACCATGGTTAATCCAAGAGAATCGGTTGATCTTGACCCATCCCCGGAAGATATTCTCTCCGTCTGGGGAAAGGAGGCCACGGAGGAAAATATCGACGAGTATTTTGGGCATTCTGTCAGCCAAGCGACCGCTTTGTTCTCGGGCGGAGGTTTATGGCGTTCAAATGCGGCTAAAGGGTTACTGGACGAGAGTTTGGAGCTCTCAAGCGGCTTCGGTGCTGGAGGCAGGGTTTCAGAGGAAGCAAATCGTGTTGGAGGCAGGGTTTTGGAGGAAGCAAACCCACATGCATGGTCAGGCTCGCTGAAAGGCAAGAATTTGTCTCGCCAAACAGTAAGTCCCTTTCCCCATCAAAAATTTTTGCTTCGTCGGGTGGACTTGAGGATATCATTAACTTTCCCAAAATCCAAGGGGTGTGGAGGTCTGTGGGGGGTGTTCAGAGCTCTGGGAAAGAATTGGGGGACAAGAATAGTCATCCGGCCGTAAACAGAACCCTTTTCTCAAAAGAACCCTTGCAGAAATTTTCTAGGGCGGAAGGGGGTTTAGTGGATGTGGAAAAAACCTCAAATTTGGGGGCTTTTGCTAACCCTCCCGACTCAGGAAAGGCGGAGGCAGGTGTTTTTTCGGATGCAGGCGAAGTAGGGAGTCCGGTGGAAGGACTGGTTGAAACCCCCCCCGAGAATAAGGTTCTGAGAGACGTGGAAGATGGAAGCGGCCTCCCTAGGGATGCAGGTAATTCAAACCCTGTCTCAGGAGAACGAGAATCAGCTCCAGATTCAGAGAAGGTAGGGGACAAAAGGAAGAAAGCTAAATCGTGGAAAACAAAGAGGGTCACAAATTTGGTACTAGGAATGGACGTCAAGGTTGAGGATGCTCTGGATGTGGCGGAAAGTACCCTTGTGGGCAGAGTGAGAGGAAGGTATGTATCTGGCAAATTCCTCAAGCAGTGGGCCGAGAGTCAGTGGTTGAAGACTCCGGCGAATTCCTTCACGACTGCCACGCTGGTAAAGGGCTGGTTTATGGTAAAATTTGACAGTAAGGAAGCTATGGAATGGGTCGAGGAGCGAATCTGGGCGTTTGGGAATCGGCCTGTATTCTTCAAAAGATGGTCCCCGCTATTCGATGCCTCAAAGGAGAAGGTAGACGAAATACCCGTATGGGTTAGGGCCCCAAATTTACCTCCCTTCCTTTGGGTGGACTCAGTCTTTATGTCTATTGGAAACCATCTGGGCACCTTTCTGGATGCTGATAGATCTTTCCTTCATACTTTTGAAAGAGCAGTGGCGAGGATTCTTGTAAGGCTCAACCCGTCGGAAGGTCTTGCAAAATCGGTTACTCTGCAATATAAGGACTATGTGTATGAGCAGATCTTGGACTACGAACTCTTCCCTTTCAGGTGCCACCATTGTCATGAATACGGGCACATGGCCAGGGACTGTCCCTTGGGAAAAAGAAAAAGGAAGATGAAGAACAAAGAAGAGGAATGGGAGGGTTTTCTGAGAAAAAACGAGGAGCCGGTGGAGGAGAACAGCACAGAAGCAGAGCACCAGGAAGCAAATCAAGCTCCCCAGGCGGAAGAGGACATGCAGCGGGAGGAAGTGATCCCGATTCGTGATGATGATGACCAGTCTCTTAAGGAAATCCCCTTGGACGTTCCAGCCGGCCCTTCTGTGGACGGTCAAACCGGTATGCAGTCTTCTACACTTAATTTCTCTTTAAATTCCGAATCATTTATCGGTGGCTTTTCTTCGGATCTCCCTATGGCCTCAAATTTAGATGATCCTTTACAAAACATTGAATCACTCTCAGAAGCTATTCCTTCGTTAAATTTGAACTGTGAGGACCTCTCTAAGATGAGTCAGATCTCGGGTAGTTCGTCTCCTGTCCGCCACTATAACCTCAGATCACACAGTAAGAGACCTGCATGTCATCAGATTGTCCCGGAAACGGTTGGTGGTCTCTGTACTGAGTCGTCTAAGAGTCTCTTAAAAAAAGGTAGAGGGCGGAAATCTCTTTTATCTAAAGCTCAAGTTAAGGCAAAATATGATGTAGCGGATGGTAAACAAATGTCGATCCCTGGGGCGCTTAGAGCAGCAAAACCCCCTGAGACGGTTATCAAATGATCTGTCTTTCATGGAACTGTAGGGGTTTAGCTAGTAAACCCAAAAAACTAGCTCTGAAAGATTTAATCTCCCGCCACAACCCGGATATGGTCTTTCTCCAGGAAACTCTGGGCAAAAGCGCTGAAGTTGAATCCTCCCTCTGCTCTCTATTTCCGGGTTGGGTTTTCACAGCCCTGGATGCTTCTGGCCATTCTGGCGGTCTTGCTATTGGTTTTAAGGAAGGAAGATTTAAGGTTTTAAATTCCTGGGGCCTGCCCCATGCTCTTGGTTTGGAGATTCTTTCCCCTGATTTTGATTTGCCTTTTCTGTTCATCAATGTGTATGGACCCTGTCAGGGCCGGGCCTCCTTTTGGAATGACTTTCTCTCGAAAGAGCTGTTAAAAAACAAAAAGCTGCTTATAGGGGGAGACTTAAATTTTTCATTGGGGATCGCTGAAGCTTGGGGGCCCTATGCAAGGGAAGATCCTCTGTCGGATTTTTTCCTAAAAGCCCTTCAGACTCATAATCTGATTGATGCTAATATCATAAAGGCTAAACCGACTTGGAGAAACAGAAGAACGGGAGAGGAGAGAATTGCTAAAAGATTGGACCGCTTCCTCATAAATGAGTCGTTGGCTTCTTATATCCCTCTCTTCAGGCAATGGGTGGGCGAAGGGGGAAATTCGGACCATTTTCCCATTTACCTTGAGCTCACAAAGACCCCTCCCAAGCCGGCTTCTCCATTTAAGTTCAATGCTACCTGGCTTCAGGAGGAGTCCTTTCTTCAGCTGTTCAGGAATACATGGAGGCATCCGGGCCCTACCCCACCGGAAAACAAAGGAGCTCACTTTATGGAGAATCTAAAAAGGCTGAAGAGAGCAACCATTGAATGGGCTTCAGACAGAAGGAGGAAATTAAACGAGGAATTGGTCAAAATTGACGAGGCCCTAAGTGCTTTAGAAGATCCTGAAGCTGATTCTTATATTTCTCAAGAGGCGAAAGAAAGAATTCTGGTGTTAGAGAAGAGCAGAGCTAAGATTCTACTGGACAAAGAAGAGGAGTGGAGGTTGAAAAGTAGGGCTATTTGGTTGAAAGCGGGGGATGAAAATACAAAATTCTTCCATAATTATGCAAAGGGGCGGAAAAACGCAAATACTATTTGGAAATTAAAGGACTCTGACGGAAGGGAGCATTCCACCTTTGAGGCTGTTGCTAATTTGGGTAAGAATCACTTTCAATCTCTTTTTGCTGACCCAGGGGGGCTCTCCATAGCTGAAATCATCAGGACTGCCCAAGCTTTCCCTCGCTTTGTGGAGGAGGAGGAAGCAGAAAATCTCTTCAGAGAAGTGACTAAGGAGGAAGTAGAATGTATCATAAAATCAATGCCAAAAGACAAAAGTCCGGGACCGGATGGCTGGACCATAGAGCTGTTTACTCACTTCTTTGATCTTATTGGTGAAGAGCTTACAGATGTTGTGGAGGAGTCAAGGAAGAAAGGAGAGATCTATGGTCCATTTAATTCAACTTTCATTGCCCTCATCCCAAAAAAAGAGGATCCGGAATCCTTTGAAGATTTCAGACCTATCTCTCTCTGCAATGCTATCTACAAGATCATAGCAAAAATTATAGCGGTCCGCCTGAAGCCTATTCTTTCTGTATGTATTTCCAACGAGCAATTTGGATTCCTGGACGGTCGACAAATTCATGAAGCCATTGGGGTGGCCCAGGAAACCATCCACAGCATCAGACAAGCAAAGAAAAAAGGGGCGGTGCTAAAAATCGATCTCTCCAAAGCCTACGACAGGATTAGCTGGTCGTACCTCAGACTTTTATTGACTCACCTTGGTTTTAAGGTGGAGTTTATAAATTGGATAATGGGATGCATTTCAAATGTATGTTTTGCTGTTCTGATAAATGGGGCTGCCTCCCAATTTTTCAAAAGTCAGCGAGGCTTGAGACAAGGGTGTCCTCTTTCTCCTTTGCTTTTCCTTCTGGCTGCTGAAGGCCTCAGCAGATTGATTTCAAAAGCCAGGAGATCAGGTTTGATTACAGGTTTGGAAGTTGCTGTAAATCTTTTCATAACTCATCTCCTATTTGTTGATGATATATTATTGTTTACAAATGGGAATATAAATGAATTAAAAGAGCTTAAAGACATTCTTGATCTATTTCTGAAAGCTACAGGACTACAAATCAATCCCAGGAAGTCTCACTTTATCATGGAAGCTTTCACCAGGCAAGAGGAGATCTTGATCACATCATACTTGCCCTTTGAAATTTGCAGTATGGATCAGCCTTTCAAGTACCTGGGGTTTTGGCTAAAACCGTCTTCATACCGAAAGCAGGATTGGAATTGGCTGGTGGCAAAAATTGAACAAAGGATTACCCACTGGAGTTTCAAATGGCTATCCAGGGCTGGCAGACTGACTCTGATAAACTCTGTTCTTCAGGCCATCCCGGTCTTTTGGGCTGCTCTGACCTGGATTCCCAAAGGAATTCTTCATAAAATCAAGCAGATATGTAGCAGATTTCTGTGGTCGGGATCAAAAGAAGACTCAGTGCTTCCCTGGGTAGCTTGGGATAAGATTGCTAGACCAAAGGAATGGGGAGGATGGGGCATCAAGCATCTCGTTGACTTTAGTCAATCTCTGGCAGCAAAATCAGGATGGCGAATTATAAAAGCGGAGAACCTTTGGACTAGGGTGGTCAAAAGAAAGTATATTGATCCAGTTCCGCTTGAGGACTGGATTCGGAGCCCAAACAAAAAAGGTAGAAATTGCTCGGTTATCTGGAAGGCCACTTCAGAGGCCTTCAATATAATAGAACAAGGACTTGCTTGGCAGGTGGGGAATGGAGAAAATCTGCGGATTGGCAGGGATCCGTGGGTAGGGTGCAACGATCTTTTTGCATTATCCCCTGGTCTTCTCGCTCATCTAGATACAAAAGGAATCCATAGATTAAGTCAGATAGCAAACATGGAGTTATCTTCCATTTGGGGACAGGCATGGAAATCTGAAGAGGAATTGGGCATTGATCCCATTTGGAGAATCGAGTGGCAGGTTTTCATTCAGGAACTCAAGCGGTCAAATGTCAGAATAAAGGACAATCCAGACTCCCTAGTGTGGGCTCATGCTGAGACAGGTCTCTACTCCCCAAAGGCTGGCTATAATTTCCTGATGAAGAGAAAGGGATGGGATCCTCCTGTTTGGTGGGCAAAGCCTCTGTTCAAACTGAAATGCCCCAAAAAAGCCAGAATCTTTCTCTGGTGTGCGCTAAAAAACAAGATCCCTTCTTGGGAAATCCTACAAGCACGCTTCAAGCAGGGGCCGAGTAGATGCCCTTTATGCTTTGCAGCTTCTGAATCCATCCCTCACTTATTTGTGGCATGCTCCTTTACTAGACAAGTCTGGGATGAAACAAAAAAACTCTTGAACATTAACTCCAGATGGGAAGGGGAAGATCTCCCTTCAGCTTGGGAATTTTGGTGGTCCCACTATCCCGAGAAGAACCTGAGAAACCTCCCTCCTATCCTTTGCTGGGGCATTTGGATTGCCCGGAATCGTAGCATCTTTAAAGAAAAAGCAACCCCGGTGGAAGTAATCGCAATCCAAAGCTCAGCCATCCTTGCTAGCATTCCTGAGCCGGAAGGCCCTCCATCCATGATCCAGCGGAAGGAAATCCTTATTAAAGAAGGCATTCCTTGGGCTTTCTTTGACGGGGCAGCACAAAACAACTCCACTGGTGCTGGAATTATTATACATCTTAGCCCCTCGCACTCGCTAAAAGCCTCAGTGGGCCTCGGGACGGGCACAAATAATTTTGCCGAACTATCAGCCTTAAAACTTCTCCTATGCTGGCTCATTCATAGACAGGTCCTCACAGTTCAGATTTTTGGAGACTCTTCAAATGTTGTAAACTGGGTCAATGGAAAGTTTAGATGCCGGAATTATATGTTGATGCCTCTGTTAGAAGAAGTTCAAAATCTAAAATCTTTATTTACTGTTTTCTCTATTGGACATATTTACAGGGACAAAAATGATGAAGCAGACAGGTATTCTAAAGCAGGTTTACAACAGGTTGTGGGTTCGTGGAGGATAACAGAGCAGGTCCAGGACCAGATCCGTGAGACGGATCTGGCCCCTTACACATAAATGTTTTTTGTTCATGGCTGTAAGTGCTCCAGGATCAAATGGACATAATTTATTGATTACTGGCTGCACATGAAAATTTTGCTTTTTCTTTTACTATCTCATCTTCTTTTTAAATATGAAGAAGCTCGACAGAAACTGTTGGTTTTTATTATGCGGGTTGTTTTCCTTTTAACAAGGAGACCCAGACTTTCTAGACAGTCTTAAATACTTTTTGGTATGGCTGTTCAGGCCGAGTTCAGAAGAACTTTTGGGTTTTTGTAAAAGACATGTTCGATGACATCATGGAGAAGGATTGTTTATCTTTCTGCCTCAAGCAGTTTTCCTGTTGAATGTTCATTCATCTGATTGTAACTTTTTTATTTTTATTAATAGAAAAGTTCGGCTTTTTTCTTCGGAAAAAAAAAATATTAAGTGAGGTTCAACCTCATATAATTAGAAAATGGGGGAGGAATTTCCAAGTAGTAGTGATTGATGCTTAGAGATACTTGGGTGGAATGGTTATTATTTGAAATGATTAAGACATCAAGGTTACCAATATGTTTACCTCTTTTTGCATTATGACAATACAATTTTAGTTAATTGACATTGAGGAATACTACCATGTATCCAATGTCTATGACTCCAATATCGCAAATGGAAAACCTCTATTTCTCAATTCTGTTTCTAGCACAAGTAATTTATACTCCCCATCTCCATGGATTGTTGGGAGTGACTTCAATATTATAAGTGTCTCGAGGAAAAGAAAGAATGAATTGAAATGTTTAACAAGATATTTTGTAAGTTATACCATTAAAGCCACAAAGTAGTCTCCATTAAAGTTGTCAAGAAATGAGTCTCCAACCCACACATGTGGATCAATGAGATGTAATACATGTGTGTGTGGTTACGAACTCAATACACCTCTATAATAACTCCACAAACTTATGTATTTCACTCTGTCACATAAATTGACAGTAGTGTGACATAAGTAAACCAAGAGTAGACATGAAATCCTTAGGAAACAAACATTCCTTAGATCCTCAATTAGGTGCTTAAATGATGAAGTGAAAATGCAAGGAGAAAAGAAGAATTCATGATTTAACCATCACATACATGTGATCAAGTGTGACTAGGAGTGTATATATTCATATATTTTCCAAAGAGGGAGTGAATACATGAGTTACCATTTATTGGCCCTTATTTTTCTTTCTTTTTCATTTTCTTATATATAGGACTTAGGGAATAAGGTTTTCATAAGTTTGGCACAACTCATAGATATAAGATTTACATGAATTTTCACTTCAACCTTAGAGTTTAGACTTAGATAAATCAATATAGTGTATGTTTAATGATTTTGGCTTTCACTTTTTTATTGTATTTCATCACAAATACAAAAGGGGAAATATTTTGCCACAAATCTATGAATGCTTAATCATAAAGTCGTCATGTGATGAAAACAGATTAATGATGTTATTCTCTACGAAAATGATGGGTATTCTTAAGAAAATCTTATGCTTGTGGATGTTTCCTCCCTGGTTGAGAGGGAGTGAGGGTAGACACCATGTTATCCATATGTCATGTACTATGGCTAGGATTAACAATCGTAAGCCTAGTAAAGGCACTAGTAGGGATAATGGTGGATTGGATAAACATCCGGGACCAATATTCTTTGAGAATTTGGACATTGACTAGGACTAATCGCCATAAGTCAAGTACATTAATCCAAGATAACAATAGTCCTGAGGATTGACATTTTCTGGTGTCAAATATTATGATAGTGGATTAGGAAATGATCATGTGAGGACATACCTAGTAAACATCTTGGTGGGGTAAGTGCCTTGAAAGGCAGTGGTGTCCAAATTTATGCCTCCCAACATTGTGCTCTGATCTAATGGAGAGATAAACTTGTTAGTCAAGGCCTTACTATTTTGAAAATTTTGGCTATGATGATGTAAATCATCATTGATGCTTATCAATCTAGATCCCTTCTTATATGAATATTTCAACTTGAGAGTACTTTTTTGTCTCATTATGAGTACCTTGCTAGTTTAGAGGGAGGGTCATCATCTTCATTATTGCCATCATCACCACCATCAATGTGATCATTATTGTCATCATTTCATTATCATCATAATCACCATTCATGTCTTCTTCATGATCATCATCATCATCATGATTTTGTATATTGTCGTCAATTGTTCATAATTATAGGTATCATAAGAAATATCACCAACCTTAGGACACATGATATATGAAAGAAAAATAACCACTTTATTTTTTAGAAATGATTGATGATCATCAACATCACTACCATTATCATCGTCATTATAATTGTCATCATCCCCATCATCATAACTAATATAAGTTTTATCATAATTTTTGTCATCTTCATCATGAACATCATAATCATCATTCATGCCATTATTGTTCTTGATTATGACCAAGATGAAAATAATGATAATGATGATCAGATGATGATGACTTGGAAGATGACGCCAAAGATAATTATTATGATTTTTACCATGATAACATTTAAAAATTGGGAGGAATGGCCAAGGTCATTAGCATCATCATCATTGTCATTGTAACTCCCATCATCTTTATCATCATTGTCATTATCATAACAATCGCAATTCATGTCATCGTCATCATCTTCATTATCATCATCGTTATAATTATTGACATTGTCATCAGTTGTTCATAATTTTCAATGTCATAAGAAATAGAATCAATGCAAAAGATATGATGTGTGTTGGAAAATGGATGCAAAAGTAAACAAAAAAATGGGGGTAAAAATAGACGTAAATTTGGATGAAGAGTGGACACAACATAAGTAGATGCAGAACAAGACAGAAAAATTGAACAAAAGTGGATGAAAAAGTAGATGCAATAGTTCATACAAACTTGAACACAAAATAGGACTCAAACATGGATGAAAAAGTGGAAGAAAACATGGGCACAATAGTAGGCATAAAACTTAGCATGAATTGTGGTGAAACAAATGTGGATACTCCAATGAATGTAAAAAAAAAGGGACACAAACTTGAATGCAAAAAGGAGGAAAACTTGGATGAAAAAAGGGATGTAAACATGGGCCAAACATGGGTGCAATAGTGAACACAAAATTATTTGCAAAACTAGACAAATCAAAAGTGGATGTAAAAGTAAATTCGAAATGGGATGCAAAAAACATAAACAATATTTGATGCAAACTTGGACACAAAAGAGGATGCAAATATGGATGCAATAGTGGAAGAAAATGTGGGTTGCAATGATAGGCATAAGATATGGCACAAATAATAGCACAAAAAAGGTGGATGTAATAATAGACACAAAAAAATATGCAAACTTAGATGCAAGACAAGATGTTATAAGGGATGTAAAAGTGGATGCAAACACGGGTGCAACATGAGAAACAAAATTGGATGCAAAATATGGATGAAATGGAAGTACATGCAAAAGAAGATACAAAATGAGATGCAAAACCCAACACAAAAGTGGATGCAAAAATAGATGAAATATTTTATGCAAAAGAGGATGTGAATATGGATGCAAAATTGGAAGCAAACGTGGGTACAACAGTATGTGCAAAACATGGAACAAATTTTGTCACAACAAAAGTAGATGTAATGATAGATGCAAAAAAAGAAGCAAATGAAGATGAAAAATAGGATGCAAAAAGGGATGTAAAAGTGGGTGTAAACATGGGTGCAACAATGGATGTAAAATAGCTTTTGCAACTTATTTGAAAGAGCAATTTTGTCCCAACAATTAGACTTGTAGCATAAAGAACATGGTTAATACATATGATTCGACCAAAAACTAGTTACTACCAAAATTCAACCAAAAAAAATATTACTGCATAAAAATAGAATTAAAAACAAAAAAAATAAAAACAAAAATTTCCCAAATTAAAAATAAATAAATGATAAACTTTTTTTTACCAAAATTTAGTGATTTTTTTAGTGCTAATACTAACATCACCATTACAACAAGATATTTTTTTAGTGCTAATACTGCCATTACAACAAGATATAAGAGGGATATAATGCAAAAAGTTTAATAATAATATGTATGTAGAAGATGGTCTTCAGACTGGTGAATTCATGATAATCAATGGGACTACAGTCAAAATAATTGGATGTTATTTACTTTTTTACATAGATTGTCAAAATAATTGCATAAATCGATTTTTTTTAACCAAAATTTAACAAAAACTTTGCTAGTGCTAACATTAGAACCACCATTACAACAAGATATCTTTCTAGTGTTGACAACACCATTATAGTAAGATACCTCAAGAGAGACAGAAAATTTAAAAAGTATGATAGTAATATGTATCCAGAAGATGGTAGTGAACTTAGTAATTGTTCATTCTCATTATCATAATCATTGTCATCATCATCACCATCATCCTTGTCATCGTTATTGCCACCATTACATTATCATCATAATCACCATTCATGCCATCATCATCAGCTCCATCATCATCATCATTATGGACATTGTTTGCAATTGTTTATAATTATAGACGTTGTAAGAAATATCATCAACCCAAAAAATGTGATCAGTGCTAGAAAAGGGTTGTTTAGGACACATTGATATACGTAAGAGAAATAACAACTCTATTTTTGAGAGATGATCGATGATCATCATCATCACCACCATTATCATCGTCATTGTCATTTTTATCATCCCCATCATCATCATTAATGTAATTTCTATCAACATTGTTGTAGTCATCATCATCATTCATGCCATTATTGTTTTTGATGATGACCTAGATGAAAATGATGATGATGACACCAAAGATAATGCTTGTGATTATGACAATGACAACATCTAAAATTGGGAAGATTCGCCAAGGTCATTAGCGTCGTCATCATCATAATCATTGCCATCATCATCATTAATGTCATTGTAACCACTATCGTCTTTATCATCATAATCACAATTCATGTCATCGCCATCATCTTCATTTTCATCATTGTCAATATTATTGACATTGTCATCAATTGTTCATAATTGTCAATGCCATAAGGAATATCATCAATGCAGAAAATATGATGAGTGTTGGAAAAGGGATGCAAAAGCGAACATAGAAATGGGGGCAACAATAGAAGTAAAATTGGATGAAAAGTAGATACAACATAAGTAGATGCACAACAACATGAAAAACCTAACACAAAAGTGGATGCAAAAGTAGATGCAGTTGTCAATGCAAACTTGGATGCAAACATGAAGGCAAAAGTGGAAGCAAACATGGGTCCAATGGTAGGTGTAAAACTTGGCACAAATTGTGGTGAAACAAATGTGGATGCAACAACGGACACAAAAGTAGATGCAAAAATGGATGAAACAAAAGTGGATACAATAGGGGATGCAAAAACATACACAATATCTGATGCAAACTTGAGCACAAAAGAGGATGCAAATGTGGATGCAAACGTGGAAGCAAATGTGGTTGCAATGGTAGGCGCAAGATATGGTGGAACAAAAGTGGATGTAACAATAGACAAAAAATATGCAAAATAAGATGCAAAAATGGATGTAAAAGTGGAAGAAAACATTGATGCAACAGGCAAAACAAAATTGGATGAAAAAAATGGATACAATGGAAGTAGATGCAAAAGTAGATACAAAACGAGATGCAAAACCCAATGCATAAACCTGACACAAAAGTGGATGCAAAAATAGATGCAATATTTGATGCAAAAGAGGATGTGAACATGGATGCAAAATTGGAAGCAAACGTGGATACAATAGTGAGTGCAAAACATGGTGCAAATTATGGCATAACAAAAGTGGATGTAATGATAGATGAAAAAAAAGAATCAAAGTATGATGCAAATGAAGATGTAAAAAGAGATGCAAAAAGTGAAATTTAAAATGGGTGTAACAGTGGATGCAAAAATGTATGCAAAAGTGGATGCAATAGAAGTCGATGCAAAAGTAGATGCAAAACGAGACACAAAACCCGATGCAAATCCTGGTCCAAAATTGGATACAAAAAGGGATGCAAAAATAGATGTAGTAGTTGATGAAAACCTAGATGCAAATGAGGATGCAAACGTGGATGCAAAATTATAATCAAAAGTGGGTGCAAAAGGAGGTGCCAAACTAGGCGTCAATTGTGGCACAAAAATATTAGATGCAATAGTGGGTACAATAATAGATGCAAAAGAGGATGTAAATATGGATGCCAAACAAGATGGAAAAGTGGATGCAACAAAAGTAGATGCAAAATTATATGCAAAACTAGACACAAAACTCGATGTAAAACGTGGCGCAAAAGTGATGCACAAATGGATGAAAAAATGGATGCAAAAAATGATTTAAAAAAGGATGCAAAAGTCAATGCAAAAGTTGATGCAAGTGTAGGTGCAAAAAGTGGATGCAAATGAGGATGCAAAAGTATGTCAAACAAAAATAGATGCCAAAATTGATGCAAAACCTAGAACAAAACTTGGTGCAAAGGATGACACAAAACTTGGCATAAAATTTGGTGCAAAACGTGGTGCAAAACCTATTGCAATACCTGGTGCTAAACTTGGTGTAAGATTTGGTGCAAAACTTGATGCAAATTTTGTGTCAAGTTTTGCACCATATTTGATAAATGGATGCAAATAGCACCAAAAATGGGCTCTAGATGCAAAAAAAGAAGTAAAAAGGGACGCTAATCGCTGGTTTTGTTGTAGTGTTGTAGTCTAGAGAAACACTGATATTTTCACCATACCCTGGGAGGGTAAGGAGTCTCACCCAAGGTGTGTCGCTATTGAAGTTAGATGAGGGTGGAATTAGGTCCCAGGGGAACCATATCAACCAGCAGAGGGAAAAATATGGTACCAATAGAGAGAAAAATATGGTATCTTAACATACAAACTAACCAGATCTCAACGATCTAATCATACTATATCTAGAGACTATCTAATCAGACGCATCCATAAAAATTTTAAAGGGTTAACACAATGGTCAAAGATACAAGATGGTTTCAGAACAATCTTCTCTATTAACATAATATATTTCAGTACATAAGGCTCAAGGCATGATCATTAACAGTAGAAACCGCACAACCAACATAAACATGTACAAACAGGATCATGAGGTATTTCACATTACTCCGCACCACAATAAGACTAGAACTATTACAAACTCGCTCTACTAACTAGCAACAACCCCTCCTTCGCTCTTCTTCTTTCTATCTCCTGCCATTTGCCTAGACTGCCAGTTCTGCTTTCCTTTTGCTCAGCTATCTTCATTCTCGGTTTCCTCTGCTCTTTCCTCTCTCGTTTTCCCTTCTTCTTCCCGCTATTCCTTCGCGATTGCCAGTCATTCTTCAGTTTGCAGTCTTCCCTCGGCTTTCAACTCCGCAACTCCCCAACGGTCATCTCCGCCACCTGTCATTGGCTTATTTCTCTGCAAAATCTCAAAATGAAGGCCCCAACAATTATAACCAAGAAAAATATACAAAGGCAATACTTTGTACAAAAATATAGTAGTAACAATCAAGAAGAAAAAAAATATGAAATACTTATCTTTTGATCTAAGGATTGTAGGGAATTCTCAAATCCCTCTTAATCCTGAGCCTTGAATTCTTTATTTATACTATCTTAGCTAATAAGATCATCTATATTGCCATTCCTATATGTCTTCTGATGTGGATTTTCATCATCATCAATGTCTATAGTTGAAGCATGCTACTTTTCCTTCCTCTTTCTATTGTTCTTTCTTTCAGGACACTTGTTTTTATAGTGACCAAACTTGTCACAACTGAGACACTAAATATTTGACATATCTTCTTCATTTGATCCTAAACATGAGCAATGCTTCTACCTATATTTTCTTTTATGAAAATTTCCAAAACACATTCTTCCTTTACAATTATTGGTATGAGTCGCAAGTGCTTGGGACTCATCATCTTGAGGTCTTTCAACTTTCCCTTTTGATACTAGCCTAGACTCCTCTTGAATATAGGAAGTCCATAGTTGATCACACTTTGGATTTTATGTTCTGCCAAAAATGCTTGATACAAATGAATCCCATGAACCTGGAAACCCATTAAGAGTCACAGTCACACGTTCTTATTTATCAATATTTTCTCCAATAGCCTTGAGTTGATCTCTCAACTAAGAGATCCTTATGAAGTAGAAAGGCATAGTATTAGATCCAATCATATGCATATAATGAATTTGATTCCTCAAGGTCATTTTCTTACCAATGTTGTTGACTACATATAATCCCACTAGGGCATCATACATTTCCTTTGAAGCCTTCATCCCAGAAACAAATGGAAACAAATGGTATTTGATGGATTCAACAACAATCCTCTTGGCCTTAATTTCAGTATTCTTGTGTTTGAACATTCCTTTAGAATCCTGAGGTTCAGTAACCTTTTCTTCCACATACTCCATGACATCATTTTATTCAAGAATGAGATCTATTATGGTCTTCTAATCCCTAAAATTTGTTGCACCTTCTAGCCTTTTTTTGGGCTTGATAGAGGAAGCCACCTAATAAAGAGTTTGGTCACAGATCAGATTTTAGAATAGGTGGGTTCAAGGGGTGATATTTAGTTACCTTTCTTCACCAAAGCTTTGATCCCATGTTGATTATCTAGTGCTAATTTAGACAATCACAATTTTTTGCCACTAATAATTACTTCCAATGGAATATAGTCTTACTTTAGCATATTTCAAAACGTCATTAAATAATTAAACTCAAAAAATTCAACATTAAATATGATAAAAGAATAAAGATCATAATAAAAAAGCCATACATAGTAGACACCAAAATTGTTCACCTTGGAAACCCAAACTCGAGAAAAAACCCAACAATCTTTTCTAGGAAAAAATATTCAGTTTAATAGAAGTACAATATGATTTTCTAGTCAAACATGGTCAAACTGACCATAGAATCCACACAAGTCAAACCTAGTCAAATAATCCTAAATTTTGCCTCCCATAGTTGCCCACAAATTTAGTCAACCCTAAGTCAAAAATGTTGAATTTGGGCCTCTTGTTGCTACCCAAGAATCTCTCTTAAACTATCTAGAGATTTAGTCAAATTGCCAAGTCAAACTCTCAATCAAACTCTTCCCAAAACTCTATCAATTTGCCCAAAACAAAGTTCAGTAAATTGCCTAGAAAACTCGATCAACTACCTTTGGATATTCGGTCAACTGCCTTAGAATATTTGGTCAGCTACCTATTCTGTCAAACTGCCTCAAAATATTATGTCAAATTGTGCCTAGAATATTTGGTCAAATAATTGCTAGAAAACTTGGTCAGATAGTGGTTAACGCTGGTCAAAATCCTTGGTCAAATTTTGATCTTCTTCTCTCCCTCCTTTGCACATGTGAACAAAAGAAACTTATGATTTTTGATGATCCAAACTGATCCAAATGATGGAGGTTGAATGTGTATATATAGTGGTCAAACAAGGTGGGCTTTGACAAAGGGTCACACCCATTCCCATGGTGGGGCCAGTATGGGTTTTTGGAGCCTACATGGGCTCATAAAATATTTATTTCTTTCTTTTAATTTGGACGACTTGTGTTGCTGGGGAATATCGATTACAACTACTGAAGAAAAAAAACAACAAAATGTAGACTAGAATAATGTTTCCTATTAGAAGACATTTTCCAAAGAGTACTACGTTCATGAGTACTATCATCAGAGATTATGGTCTTACATCTTTAAACCTTCCTTTTGTTTTTGTTTTTTCTAGTGTTACATTTCCTTGAACCTATTAGGAATTTGATTTCTTCAAGAATTTCTTTTACCTTGTCAATACCAGATAGTGTTGCTTATAACAAGGCATTATATCTCTTCTTTTCATTTGAAAATCCTTTCTGATTATTTAAATATTAAGAAATTTAAGATACATGATTTTTAACTTGTAACACACCTTTGGTCAAGTCATCTACATTTTGATGTAGATACACTGTCTAATAATTGCATTAATTCATTTAGCTTGATTATGAAAACATTAGCTCTTCATTACACCATTGATATGATATAAATTTCATCTTGTCCATGGAATTATTTTCCTAGAAAAATCAACTTGGTATTACCATGACTTAAATTCCTTTATTATGAGAATCTAGTAGGAGTAGTCCTTTCTTTCTCTCTAAGTAAGGTATGAGAACACAGTTTTATTTTAAAAGGATTTGAGGAAGTTGAACAATATTTACAATTAGAAATTTTCCCATTACATACCTTTTGGAATAACAATAGCAATTTGGTGAACATGTCGATGTCAATGTGAAGCCGACCTTTTAGTTACCAATGGGAGATTAGTAGAAGTGTTTATTGACATTTGAAGATTAAGAGATTTTGTCATTTAAATTACTTCTTGACTTAAGGAAGAAGTCCATATTGATAGTCTTCTAGGTTCTATGGTATTGGCGACTTAGAGAAAGATAGAAAATTTTGGTTCCATTTATATGGTAGTGTAATTTGGGAAATGGAGGTAATATTGGTGATATATTTCTAGGTCTAGCCACCACGGATTTTTATTTTTGTTTTTAATTTTAATTTTAATTTATTTTTTTTTTTGAATTTTTTTAATTTATTTTATATATATATATATATATATATATATATATATATATATATATATATATATAATATATATATATATATTTCTTTTTTTTTTCTTTCCAATCAACACTAGGCTTTATTTAATGCATGAGGTGTAGATCAATTGGTTGTGTGGGGTTTAGTCTGCACCATGTCATAGGTTCAAATCTCATGGGGAGGGGTTGAGGATGGGAGCCACCTTTGGAGGAATTAAACTATCCCAAGAGGCCCCCAAGCTAGACCAAGCTTTGCATAATCCTAGTGATAGCATCCCACTAGCAAGCATATTGTTCTTCCATTTGCAATTGGACAATATGAAAACTCAATGCCATATCAAAACCACCAAGTTGAATATAAGCATAAAAATAATTTAAAATATGAACATATAAGGCTTAGACTAGATTTAGGATAAACAAAAGGCCAAATAATGGCATGAAGTAGAGTTTCCTCAAAGAAAACAATAATTGCATCTAAAATTTTTGTATATATGCCATCAAAGCTACAAAGACTTAAATTATTTAATCCATAAGACATTAGTGAATTCCAAGCAAATTGAAGAAAACCAATAAGAAAATATGGATAGATTTTTTGAAGCCCATAGTGAATATTTTCTTGTTTAATAAATGGGATTTAATCGGGAGATTTGGACAAAGAAATTGCAATAATAACAAAAGTATTTCTAATATTTAAAGAAGAAATATGACTGATAACCTCTGGTGAGTCCCCTAATAAGTTTTGATGAGAAATGCATGCATTACAACTCAGTTACTTCTTCTATATTTTCGATAAAAAATATGCATTACATTAAAAAGCTAAAAAAAAATTATGAAAGAAAAAAATGAAGTTTTATTAATTAATTAATGTATATTATTTATTTAAAGTTTTTTTATTTTAATTATTTTAATAATTTTGATTTCTTTTGGTAATAATATTTAGGCTAAGGCTTAGTATTTTAATTTAAGGTGGAGAGTTTATTGATTTTTTTTTAATTGAGAACTTATATTAATTTTCTAAAGAATATGCTCAGCATATGTTTCTTCTAAATGTATGTCAAGGGTTGTAGTGTGTTAGAGAGTCTATTGGATTGTGTTGAATTTTAATAAATTTAAAAAATTTAAGGTAGGTAGAAGAGCAAGATTTGTGGTCACTTCCACCCACCAATTCCCTTGAATTTTAATAAATTAAAAAAAATTAAGGTAGAAGAGCAAGATTTGTGGTCACTCCTACCCATCAATTCCCTAGAGATGGAAGTGACAGAATCAAATGACGTGTTGCATGTAGTCGCCAAGACAACAGATTCAACTCTAGTTCTTTTTTACCAGAATGACAGAGAGAGAAGGGGAAGAGAGAGAGAGAGAGAGAGAGAGAGAGAGAGAGAGAGAGAGGGAGAGATAAAGAGGGAAAGGAAGAGGGAGAGATAGATAGATATATAATATGGGGAGAGAGAGAGAGAGAGAGCATGGCATGTGTTTAGGGGGTTGAGATAGAGAGACAAAAAGGGGGGATGGAGGGAGGTATAAATATAGATGGTAGGGGGAGAGAGGAAAGAAGAGAAAGATAAAGAAAGTTAGGGAGAGGCAAGTAGAGTGACGAGGGAGAGAGGGAGGGGAAGAGAGAGAAGGAGAGGAGGAAGATAGACACAGAATGGAAGGTGGAGGGAGAGGGAAGAAGAAAGAGTCTCACATAGACAAATACAAACATAGAAGTTAGATCTAGAACGTCATGAATATTTTATATTTTCACTAAAATAGATGTATTGATTTCAATGTAGTTGTTGATTTATAATAATATTTGATCACATGCACTATATGCATTGATTTCAATGTAGATGTCGATTTATAATTCTATTTAATACCTTACACTAGATGCATTGATTTCAATGTCAATGTTGATTTCTACTCCTATTTGATTGCTTGCATAGGATGCATTGGTTTCAGTGTAGATATTGATTTCTAATCCTATTTGATCACTTGCACTAGATGCATTGATTTAAGTGTAGATGTCGATTTCTAATCATATTTAATACCTTACACTAAATGCATTGGTTTCAGTGTACATGTTGATTTCTACTCATATTTGATTGCTTCCATTAGATGCATTGGTTTCATTGTAGATATTAATTTCTAATCTTATTTGATTGCTTGTCCATAAGTCAGAATGATTGACTTTGGAGAAAACTACTATTCAAATTGGAGAGCAACAACGACAAGGTATGTTGTTTACTACAGTAAATCGAGTTAAATATTTGAATGGTCTATACTTCCAACTACTCTTTTCATATGATCGATACGAGAAAATGGAAAAACTAATAGGTGTGATAATATAAACAGTAGAAGAAAATAGTTTCAGATTGATTGCAATGAAGATTGTTTGTAATAGACTATATTCTTAGTATTCACATTTTCTATCTATCAAAATTGTTACCTTGATACTTTGCACTCAAAATTTGTATTTCATCATTTTTCATCATTCAAGTTACTAAGAGTCTCTCTCATCTCAACAAACTGAGGTAACTAAGCAAATTTTAAATTAAATTGACCAAATTAATCTTAGACATATTTAGCATATTTAAAATGATCAAAATAATTAGATGTTTAGCAAATTTTTTATGACCATACAACCCAACCTAGATCGATCTTAACACCGGATCTATCAAGCCCTGAGAGGGATCGGATCTATTAAGCGCTGAGAGGAATGAAATCTCTCGAGGTGCAAACCTTTCCTCAAGTTTGCACTCAAAAAATAGGTTTTCACCTCTAGAGATTTGATTTCACCTCTAGAGATTTGATCCCTCTCTGTGCTTGATAAATCCAGTGTTAAAATGGATCGATGGTGGTTAATAAAGTGAAATTTAGTTTTTATTAATTTATGTAATTATTCAAAAAATGTATATGTTTTAGTCTTTTTTTTAGGTTTTATGTTATTTTGGTGTTTCTTGTTTTTTTTAATTAATAATAAATATAAATGAAAGCTTATGCTATATCAACCACCTTAATATTTTTAATGTGATTGTGTTAGTATTTTAATCTATTTAGATTAAAACTTTTAATTTTAAAATAACCTTTGGTCTAAAATCTTATATTCTAAATAAACGTTTCACCTATCATTAAACACGAAAATATTATTATTTACATGACTAAACTTAGAATATACACTCTTTTAATTCATAATAAATATCACTTGAAATCTTAAAACATTTAAAAATTTATAATGTAATTTGATTGAAAAAATCCTATATTAATTATGACCCATTATAAAAACTTTCGTACTCAAAAATATTATTATTACAAATCATAAAAATAATTTGATCGATTATTTGTTAATCTTATATATCAAGAAATAAGCACCGGGGTCACAAGACTTTCAATTGACACTTGACGAGCGGCCTTTGTATATGATTCAGATCAATGAAACCTGCTTGCTGCTTTAAATTCCACATAAAGAAAAGAAACCGCGAGGTTCTTTTATTACCCAACTTTGCAGTATGGATTCTGCATCCATCAAGTTCTACAAATTGATGGTTGACTACAAAATTATTTGTATTAACAACTCCGGGCTTCGAACAATAATACATTATCATCCGCAACCATACAAGTATTCAAACACAAATGCAAGTCATGACAACTTTGGAGGTTTAGTTCGGATTAACATTTGAAAGGTTCATTGCAGGTTTCTTGTAAGGGTTACAGGGTCTGTGTTTGCATACCCTGAATACATGTTCTTCACCAGTTTGTTCGTCTACATGCACAATCCATCCGCTCTTGTGGCCTCTGGAAGTTGTACTTTTCACATTTTTATAATAATCACAGCATCTCCTCTTGGAAATCATACCCATGGCGTCCATGTCGACTCCCTGTTGTGTATGAGGCGAGGAGTGATTGTTATAACCCATACCGATTCTGGTCACCTCTATGCCTTTGCCAATCGGGAGAGTAACAGTTTTGGCACCGGCCTTCTTCTTCAACGTCTTGGCATACGCATTTGTGGGCTTCCTATCAAACACATTGTTGGCAACCACCACCGCTCGAGAGGGATTTAGATTCAAAACCATAAACAAATCCTGGTAATCTTGAGTGAGCCTGCTATCAATGACAGCGAAATCTACATTCTTGTACTCGGGAAGCAACTCCATGGCATTGCCAATGACAAAGTCGGTTGTATGTTCCAACCCTAGATCCTTGATCGTCTCCGCCACGGTGTCATTCTGCGCCTTCCCCGGCAGAATGCAGACGAGGCGGCCACCAGTCTGCCGAGCTGCCACTGCTAGGCCTATCGTACACGTTGGTGCTTCACTTGAACATACCTCTACAATGAGCTGTGCGTTCATGCCTGCAGCGAGAGCTGATATGAATTCGGTACTCTCTGGTTCTGCGTGCTTTCTTTGCTCCTCCAATTTGCTCTGCAATGTCACAACACGAGGCCATTTAGTAAAATGTGTCTGAAAAATTAAATACTTTACACTCCTGTCGTATTTACCACAATTCAAAGACAATTCTGAGCGACCCAAATTAAACCCTTCATCTACTCGTGTCAAGTGGGATAGACCCCCAAAAATTATGCCTAAAGAAGAATGAAGAAATGGAGAGAAATATCAAAAGCTTTATATCTTTAATAGCTTCATTTTAGAGACTTATCCAATGCTCTAAACTCAATTCGATGCGCTTTTTAAGTAACGTAAAAATAATTCACAGAAACCTAAAACAAAAATCATAGAAAAGCTTCATTTTAGAGGTACTTAACCAATGCTCTCAACTCAATTCGATGTGCTTTTTTGGTAACATAAAATAATTCACAGAAACCTCAAAAAAATTCATAGAAATCCGAAAAAAAAAGCAATAAATAGCCCTAATCAAGTCAGGGATCATATTTACCCCAGGATTAAGCAAATATTGCGAAATTAATCTGCATTAACTTCCACAATCCCCTGACAAACATAATTAGAGAAACAAAAAAACCCCAAAATCAAGTTCTGGTACAGAAAACCTGATTTAATTATAGCAATATCAAGATTTTAATCCTCACCAAAGCCAAAGAAAATATGTTTAGAGTAACAGATAATATTGCAGGGGCTAATAAAGGAGTTTGTTTGTTTCATATTCAGCCAGAGAAATGCAGGAACTTACCAGATTTACAGTGTCTAAAAATGCGCTCACTGCACTCGCCGGAGACCATCCCATGGTGGTGACTACGATACTTTCTATTAATCTCAAAACTAAACGATCGTTTGAAGTTAAAAGAAATATTAATCTCAAGCCTAAACGATACTTTGAAGTCAAGGAATATGAATCCAAATGGCAAACTCTAATATGTATTCTTCTTGCTATGGAGGCTTCGAACCGATGGCAGCAATGGAAACCTTTACAGAAAAAAAAAACCAGTAAACAGCTCACAATCCCTGTTATAAGCCAAGGGTCTTATCTTATAGGTGGGCACGTCAATGGATTTATCTATGATCCATAGAATGAATTACCGAAACAAAAAAGGTGCAAAGAGAAGAATTTAGTATGTCCTGATAAGTGCAAATCAGGGCAATGAAATAATTGTGCGCAGGATAATTTGAAAAACGCCGCACTGATTAATAAAGACAACGAACAGATAAGATCGCGGACCGATTCCTAACAATTTTTTGGAGCTTTCCCCAAAATACAATTAATAACTACCCAATTTAATGGATCGTCATTATCGTATTTAAAATTTAAATATCGTGACAAACTGACGTAATCAAACATGCAAAAAGTTGTAGTGTAACTATTATGTTTTTTCTTTGAAAGTTATGGAAATTCCAATCATATTTTCAAAAAAATTTAGCAAGGAATTTTGTAAATCCAATTAAAAGCTATCAAATTTCATGAATTTAAGTGTTTTAAAGATTTTTGATAATGCTAAATCTATTTCAACCAGAAAAACATGATTCAAATACTGCATCTATAAAAAAAAATTAATTTTTTTAATCCAAATTCCAATCTTTTTAATAATCCACGCAATTCCTCCACCTAAATAGACTACTCCCATAGATGCAAGTAAAGAGAAATCGGATGAGAGGTGCCCCACAAAGAAAGGAGCCGCCCTCGAGCTGGAAATATAGAAAATAAAATATGTGCAGTAGACAGGTCACGTCGAAAAAAGGGAGCGATTTTTTCTTCTAACACGTGACGATTAGCAGGGGCTTACCCAGGGATGAAATTTGACAGGCAATTTGCCCGTCATAAGGCATTTTGACCGTATTTGATGGTCAGAAATATTTAAAACCCGTTTTCCTAGACGTGTTTGGTGTTGAAATATTATTTTCAACTGCAGGGCCTGTCCTTTGCCATACCCCTGTACTGTTGAATCAACTGCCATACCTCTGCATTGATGAATCTGCCATTAAACAGCCGCAGCTCCAGTCTTTTCCTGAATCAGCCATTACACAACAATTTATTACGGAATGGTGGTCACTCACGGAATGATGGTAATTTATTGCTGTAGTTGGTAAATGTAGGTAGGATTTTTAATTTTATTTTATTTTAATTCACAGGTATAGTTTTGTTTTTACGAAAAAAAAGAAAAACGTGAAGTTCAGTTTTTGTTGAATCTGAAAAATGTAATGAAAACACAGCAGTGTGTGTAAATTTTTTTTTGAACAGAGACAGAGCTCTCTTTGTAATGCACAGCAGTGCAGAAGTTTTTTTTTTGATGTACGCAGCAGCGTGAATGTATGAATGAAATTTACACACAACAGTGTAAAATGTTTTCAAGGAAGAAACAAAGTGTTATAGCAGCGTTCTGAACAAAAACATAGTGTTTTGTAGATGCACAGGAGTGCAGACACAGCAATGCAAAGTGCAGACACAGTAATGTAATTTCTGTTTACAGCATGAAGTTTTTTTAAAGTTTTGAACTGTCTTTAAAGTAGTCTTGTAGAAATCCCTCTGTTAGAGGAAGTATTATACATGAATATAACTTCCCTTTTGCTGTGCACTGTTGAAATTCAGTTTTCAGAAAATATTTTTTTTGTGTTGCTGAAACACCAGTTTCAGCGTTCCTGCAACACCAAACTACGTTGCTGCAACACCAAACTGCGTTGCTGCAACACCGTTTCCAACAAACGATTTTCAATTTTCTGAGTTTACTGTGTTAAAAGCAGAGTGTTAAAACAGAGCATTTTTTTTGACTATCTATTATGGAATTTTCATAAATTCCCAACATGGTATCAGAGCTAGTCCAGGCTCTTTGAAGTGTCAAAGAAGCTGAAGGAAGGGTTTATTGCTGTAGCAACTTCACCAGCAGAGTGAAGACAGTCAGTGAATTTTTTTTTACACAGTCAAGTATTGAAAGAATGGCTAGCACCAACGCTAGTATGGGTATGTTTAACACCCAACTCCCACAGTTTAATGGGAAAAACTATGACTATTGGGCCATAACCATGAGAGCCCTGTTTATCTCTCAAGATTTATGGGAATTAGTTGAATGTGGGTTTGAAGAACCAGCAGATGAAAATCAATTTAACAGCCTAACTCAGGCAGAGAGAGATTTGCTGAAGAGCAATAGGAAGAAGGATGCAAAAGCCATTGTATTGTTGTATCAAGCAGTGGACCAAAGTGTGTTTCCAAGGATAACAGCAGCTAAGACATCCAATGAAGCATGGAAAACCCTCAAAACAGCCTATCAAGGCATGGAGAAAGTGAAGACAACAAAACTACAATTGCTGAGGAGAGATTTTGAGAATCTGAGCATGAAGGAGTCAGACAATATTGACTCATTCTTCACACATGTGATTGGTCTGGTCACACAGATGAGAACTCATGGAGAAACCCTTGAAGAAAGGAGGATTGTGGAGAAACTGTTGAGGGTCCTACCCTCAAAGTTTGATGTGATTGTCACCACCATAGAAGAGACAAAGGATCTCTCAAACTTTTCAGTTGATGAGCTACATGCATCACTGATAACACATGAGCAGAGGTTGAGTAGAAATGAAAACTCATCTCTAGAGCAAGCCTTTAAGACCCAGATGTCTTTTGGAAGAGGAAGAGGTCAAGGCAGAGGAAACAAGAGAGGAAGAGGCAGAAGTCAAAACAGAGGTGGAAGGAACAGCCCAGCAAATGCTCAAGGAAGAGGCAGCAATCCAAATCAGAACCAAGGCCATGGCAGCAGCCAACAAAGTGGACAACATCATGCTCAAGGACAAAGGTATGAAAAATCCAATGTCCAATGTTATTATTGTAAAAAATATGGGCACTATGCCAATGAATGTAAGAAGAAACAACATGATATGAACAATAGATCTAATGCAAATATTACTAGAGAAAATATCAACCAAGATAATGTATTGTTAGCTTGTAACATGGCTGAAACAAACAATGAAGATATATGGTTTCTAGATTCCAGTTGTAGTAACCATATGACAGGAAACTTAGCCATGTTTTCTGCTTTAGATCAAAGTGTGAAATCACAAGTCACACTTGGGACTGATAGCAAAATCTCTGTTATGGGAAAAGGAGAAGTTAAAATATTTACAAAGAAAGGAGAAAGGAAAACCATAGCAGATGTCTATTATGTTCCTGGAATGAGATGTAACCTCTTAAGTATTGGACAGCTTGTCCATAAGGGGTACAATGTTTTCTTTGAGAATGATGTATGCACCATCATGGACAGAGCACCCAGCAAGCGATGCATTGCTAAAGTGAAGATGACAAGGAACATAATGTTCCCTCTTAGAATAAGAGCATATTTGAAAAATAAAGAAGAAATTGCAACAGTGACACAAGAGACTTTCCAAAGCGTGCCAAAGGATGAAAATTGGTTGTGGCACTTGAGATTTGGACATTTCAATTTTGGAGGTCTAAACTTGTTAAGCAAAAAAGGAATGGTAAGAGGATTACCATTGATAGAGAAACCGGACAGCCTTTGTGAAGGTTGCATTTTGGGGAAACAACATAGAGAAAGTTTTCCATCAGGTAAAAGCATAAGGGCAAAGGCACCCTTAGAGATCATTCACTCAGATTTATGTGGACCGATGCAAGCTCCATCATTAACAGACAGCCAATATTTCCTAACATTTATTGATGACTTTACAAGAAAAACTTGGGTATATTTCCTTAAGAACAAAAGTGAAGTGTTTGAGAAATTTCGAAATTTCAAAGCACTTGTGGAGAACCAAAGCGGGCTGCATATAAAAGTTTTGAGAACTGACAGAGGAGGTGAGTATATCTCCAAGGAATTCCTACGATTTTGTAGAGAAAATGGAATTCACAAACAGTTTACAGCTAGGTACACCCCACAGCAAAATGGAGTTGTTGAAAGGAAGAATAGGACCATCATGGATATGGCGAGGAGCATGCTAAAGGCAAAGCATTTGCCAAATGATTATTGGGCTGAAGTTGTAAATTGTGCAGTGTATATTTTGAACAGGTGTCCTACAAAAGCAGTGTTGAGCAAAGCGCCGGAAGAAGCATGGAGTGGGAGAAAGAAAGGTGTCACCCACTTGAAAGTTTTTGGATGTGTGGCCTATGCACACATACCAGATCAGCTAAGGAGGAAGTTGGACAGCAAAGGGGAGAAATGTATCTTCATTGGATACAGTGAGGAATCCAAAGCTTACAGGTTGTATATCCCATCTACCAAGAAATTTTTTGTCAGCAAAGATGTTCAATTCATTGAGGAGGAAGCTTGAGATGGAAGCATAGAGAAAACAGTGAATGTTAAAAACTGTTTGTCTCATGATGAAGATGATGAGGAGGTGGCTGAAATGCATCCCCAAACAACAGCGCCAACACAAGGACAGCAAGAGACACCCTTGAGAAGAAATGAAAGTGCTTCTTCAAGCACACCACAAGGAGGAAATTCAAGTGCTTCTTCAAGCACTTATACACCAAATGAAAGAGGTAAGAAGTTCAGAAATTTAAATGAAATTTATGAACAAGAAGCAGCAAATGAAGGTATGAATTCTTTATTTGCTTTATATTGTCATGTTGAAGACCCTATTCATTTCGAAGATGCAATTAAAGATAAGAAATGGATAGAAGCTATGGATGAGGAGATGAATGCCATAGAGAGAAACAAAACATGGGATTTGGTTGAGCTACCAAAAGGCAAAGAAGTCATTGGAGTGAAATGGGTTTACAAGACCAAGAGCAATGCTGAAGGTAAAATAGAAAGACACAAGGCAAGGCTGGTTGTCAAAGGGTACAAGCAGCAATATGGGAGAGATTATGAGGAGACTTTCGCACCGGTTGCAAGAATGGAAACCGTGAGAGCAGTGCTGTCCATAGCAGCTCAAAACAAGTGGAAAGTTTACCAAATGGACGTGAAGTCAGCATTCCTAAATGGAGTGTTAATGGAAGAGGTTTACATTGAACAACCCCTAGGATATGAGAAGAAAGGTGAAGAACACAAAGTGTGCAAATTGAAGAAAGCTCTTTATGGGCTAAAGCAAGCGCCAAGAGCATGGTACAACAGGATAGATTCCTATCTATTGGATAATGAATTTGACAAGTGTGAAGGAGAACCCACCATCTACATCAAAGAAAAAGATGGTAAAATTTTAATTGTTGTCTTATATGTTGATGATGTTATTTTCACAGGTAACGATGATCAACTCATTGAGAATTTTAAATCAGTCATGAAAGAGGAATTTGAAATGACTGACATGGGTTTCTTGAGATACTTCTTAGGCATAGAAGTAGATCAAAATGAAAAAGGAATTTTTATCTCACAAGCTAGATATGTAAATCAAGTGTTCGGCAGATTTAACATGCAAGAATGCAAAGCAGCGATCACTCCCACAGTAATGGGATTAAAACTCAGTAGAGAGGACAGCAGCAAGGATTTTGATCCTAGTTTGTACAAGAGTATTGTTGGCAGCCTTATGTCTTTAACAACTACTAGGCCTGACATTATGTTTGCTATTAGTTTAATTTCCAGATTCATGGAGAGGCCAAAGGAAGCACATTGGCAGGCAGCAAAAAGAATTCTGAGGTATGTCAAAGGTACCAAAAGGTTTGGAATTTTATATGCTACTTCAGAATGTTCAAATTTAGTTGGATACACTGATAGTGATTGGGCTGGAAGTGTAGATGATCGGAAAAGCAATTCCGGTTATGTTTTTCACATGAGTTCAGGAGCCATTTCATGGGCTTCCAAAAAACAGCCAATTGTGGCATTGTCTATAGTAGAAGCAGAGTACGTGGCAGCTACAGTAGTAGCATGTCAAGCAGTTTGGATGAGAAGGATGTTAAGGAGCTTAGGTCAAGAGCAAGTAAAAGGAACTGTGATTTATTGTGACAACAGTTCTGCTATTGCATTATCCAAAAATTCTGTGTTTCATAAGAGAACGAAACACATTGATACAAAGTTTCACTATATCAGAGAGTTGGTAAATAATGGAGAAATTGTCTTAGTACATTGCAAAACTCAGAAGCAGGTTGCAGATATTCTAACCAAGCCTTTGGGACAGAAAAGTTTTGAATTTTTGAGGAAATGCCTGGGTATGATTGATGACCCAGCAGTTGAAACTAAAGGGGAGTGTTGAAATATTTTCAACTGTAGGGCCTGTCCTTTGCCATACCCCTGTACTGTTGAATCAACTGCCATACCTCTGCATTGATGAATCTGCCATTAAACAGCCGCAGCTCCAGTCTTTTCCTGAATCATCCATTACACAGCAATTTATTACGGAATGGTGGTCACTCACGGAATGATGGTAATTTATTGCTGTAGTTGGTAAATGTAGGTAGGATTTTTAATTTAATTTTATTTTAATTCACAGGTATAGTTTTGTTTTTACGAAAAAAAAAGAAAAATGTGAAGTTCAGTTTTTTTTGAATGTAAAAAATGTAATGAAAACGCAACAGTGTGTGTAAATTTTTTTTTGAACAGAGACAAAGCTCTCTTTGTAATGCACAGCATTGCATAAGTTTTTTTTTTTTATGTACGCAGCAGCGTGGCTGTATGAATGAAATTTACACACAGCAATGTAAAATGTTTTCAAGGAAGAAACAGAGTGTTACAACAGCGTTCTGAACAAAAACAGAGTGTTTTGTAGATGCACAGGAGTGCAGACACATCAATGCAAAGTGCAGACACAGAAATGTAATTTCTGTTTACAGCATGAAGTTTTTTTAAAGTTTTGAACTGTCTTTAAAGTAGTCTTGTAGAAATCCCTCTGTTAGAGGAAGTATTATACATGAATACAACTTCTCTTTTGCTGTGCATTGTTGAAATTCAGTTTTCAGAAAATATTTTTTTTGTGTTGCTGAAACACCAGTTTCAGCGTTGCTGCAACACCAAACTACGTTGCTGCAACACCAAACTGCGTTGCTGCAACACCGTTTCCAGCAAACGATTTTCAATTTTCTGAGTTTACTATGTTAAAAGCAGAGTGTTAAAACAGAGCATTTTTTTTTACTATCTGTTATGGAATTTTCATAAATTCCCAACATTTGGAACGGTTCAAGACGTATATTTGACGGTTAACTTTTCGTTGAAACCGTCATTAATACCCATTCACGAAAGAAAGCGGAAGCAAAGGTAGTAGACTGAGTTGCCGGGTGCTTGTTCTCCTTGATATGGGCACTTGTCTGACCTCCGGCAAGCCATCGTGTCTCCGGCAGCATTTGTCTCACACCTTTCAACGACTTCCGTTTGGTGTCTGTGTTTGTAATGGTCTTGTTGTAAGTGATAATGCTTATGTGTGGATAATTTTACATCGACTCCATGTTTCAAATTAAGCGCGCAACAATGAAATTTTGAAATCCTGGGAAAGGCATCAAGAAAACCCAAAGGAAATCCGCCCTTGCTTTTATCTTTGTTTATGCACATTATTTTGTCAGCCAAATAGCAGATCTGGATTTTGGTGGATGGGTGGTTGATGATTCTCTGCCATTTCTGAGGGTGTAAACTCAGAGTTGAATCAAATAAATGATTTGCTGCTGGCCGTTCATTTAACGGATCATTTGCAAATTTAAAGGGATTATATTTGTCTGTTTTGTGGAGACCGCCACAAGTAACCCCTCTGAAATCATCTTCATCTTTTTGGGAAGTGAATTCCAAGAGGCAATGCACTGCCACTGATAGAACAAATGACGAGTTTGAAGAAATCTTTCCTCTGTTGGAACAAATGGAGGCTTCCCAGGAGCACTGCAAGGAATCGCTGTAAAATGCATTGAGGTGAGGAAGGCCAGTGATGCGGCTAATCTGCAAGAGCTCGCTGCAAAATGCATTGAGTTTCGGGTGACGAAGGCCCGTGATGCCAACGTTGTTACATCTGAGGCATCGTGCCGACCTTCATTCGAATGGTCAAATTTTTTCAAATCATGGGAATATAACCTATTACATTCATGAGAAGGCCAACGAAAAAAAATCAAGAGTAAGTCTAAATTCATGAGAAGGCCAACGAAAAAAAATCAAGAGTAAGTCTGACTGGAGGTGAGCCTGGACAGAGAAAAAAGGCTAGCTATGAATTTATCGTCAGAGTTAACATCCCTGTAATTAATTACAATTGGCTTAAAAAAAATTGTCGTGCCCAAACGGAAGACGGAAGACTCACACATTAAAGATATATTCACCATATAAATACAGCTTTACAATGGCCCATGCAAACAGTCAACCTGAGCAATTCATTGGAAAAAAAATCAATGACCATGTAAATGCACATGATGTCATATTTTATGCATTAATTTTTATTTTTTTGTAAATTGGGTATCTTGGGTTTAAGACTAATGCGATTTATTTGAATGTAGTATTAGTATTCGTTAGTAATGAATACTTGAGTGTGGGGAGATGTATCTTAATTTTTTTGTAAATTGGGTATGTTTGGGTTTAAGACTAATGCGATTTATTTGAACGTAGTATTAGTATTTGCAAGTAGTAATGAATACTTGAGTGTGTGGAGATGTATCTCAAGCAAGATTTTCATGCTGGTGTTGTTAATCTAGCAAGATTTAGAGCATAATCTCAATTTTGAATACATTAAATTAAAATATTTATATGAATATATTTAAATTAAAATATTTATATAAATAATTATGAAAATTAGTGTTTCTAATTAATATAATAGTGTTTATTGATTTTTATTTGAAATTATATACTAAAAATTTAATATTTATATTAAAAAATAATTATGATTTTAATTGAATTTATTATAAGAGAATTTATTTTCTTTTAAATTGTAGATAAGAAAGGTGCACTTTAATTTATATATGAAGGGGCTTTTTTCACTACGTCATATAATTTCAAGTAAGATCGTGATTTTTTGTTGGACTTTAATTTATACATGAAAGGGCTTTTTGCACTATGTCATATAATTTCAAGTAAGATTGTGATTTTTTTGTTTTTTTTTTAATGTGTAAGTGGATTTAGTACTCTAAAACTTAAAAATATCTGCCAAATTTCAATTAAAATTAACAAAAAAAACCATGAAAAAAAGTCATTTCGTGGATAAGAAATAATTTGATTACTAATAATAATCATTCTAACATATTTAGATGGACTTCCCTAAACTAAATAATCAATAAAACAACATACTTCAACATGAAAGGGCTTTTTGCACTATGTCATATAATTTCAAGTAAGATTGTGATTTTTTGTTTTTTTCTTTTTTTGAATGTGTAAGTGGATTTAGTACTCTAAAACTTAAAAATCTCTGCCAAATTTCAATTAAAATTAACAAAAAAACCATGAAAAAAAGTCATTTCCTGGATAAGAAATAATTTGATTACTAATAATAATCATTCTAACATATTTAGATGGACTTCCCTAAACTAAATAATCAATAAAACAACATACTTCAATTAAATGGGGATATTTTTTTAATATTGTATTTGAATAATGATTTTTTCATTTAATAAATTGGTTTGGATGTAGATACTATTTTTTGTTACCATATATATATATATATATAGAGAGAGAGAGAGAGAGAGAGAGAGAGAGAGAAAATGAGGATTTCCTTCTTTTCTAAAATATTTGTGAGCAAAGCACTCTCTAATATGATAGCCATGTTTTAATTTTCTTTATAAGATTTGATTTAGTCAAAATAAAATAAAATAAATAATTAAATTAAATTAAAAATAAAAAAATAAATAAAGTTAACAACTAATTATAATTAATAATTAAACTAACTTGATCCATCTTAAATGGGGATCTACCAAGTGGCCAAAGAAATAAGATCTAAAAATTTTCTTATTATAATATTTGAAAGATAGATAATTCAATTATAAAAACAATGATTATTTATTATTTTGATATATTTGTTTTTTTTTTCCAAGGAAAAAAAACGGTAACCTTTTATTAAAGAATTAATGAAAAGTTACACTAGCAGATGCAATGAAGCATTCAGTAATTGCCACATGGGCTCAAGTGCTTTCGCACCCCACGCAACGTTAGAAAACTAACGTGCACAAAGAATAAGAAAAGAAAAGAGAAAAGAGAAAGAAAAAGGGTTGAAAACCTGAATTCCGGCTGTGAGTAAAACTCACGCTTCAAGTTTTTCTCCCCTTTTTCTTTTCGACCTTGCGCCACTCTCCTTGAGTGGGCTCGATCGAAGCAATGACTAACTGTGTTGTTGCATTCGGAGGCCCTGTTTCTTTGTCTGAGTCTGAAGTATCTGAGTGATGATGCCGTTTGATGCCTCCCATGCTTTGATCCACGCTTGTCATCTCTGCCTGATTTTGCTGTGTTTCTGCCTGATTTGAGTGGGACTGTGAAGCCTTGTTGTCTGCTATATTTTCCTTCTGGTTTTCTATTTCATCTTCCTCTATGGTGGTATCATCCTCTTCTGCTTCTGTTTCTTCGTCTTTTGTTACCGAAGGGGTTTTCTTTTCCGCGGCTCTCTTCTTTATGACATCATCTATGTTCTGCCATCCTTTGGGCTTCCTTTGTTGTGGCTTGCTCTTGTTGAGGCTTTTGCATGCATTGAACAGATGACCTGTTTGTTGACATCCCCTGCATCTGAATGTTGTATTCTCATAGTCCAAAGGCTGTTTCCACTGAGAATTGTTGAAATTCAGAATGATGCTTTCAGGTAATCCTTGGCTAAGGTCTACCTCGACACATATCCTAGCAAAAGTAAAGATTCCTTTTATGTGTCTCTCTGAATCAATCTTTAACATTCTTCCAAGGGTATTCCCTATGGCTGATAAGGTCTTGTAGTGCCAAAAATGTATCGGAAGGTTATGCAACCTTACCCATACTGGCATCCTTGATACCACCATAGTATTTGCATCAAACTCCGGGAACCATGGGGTAACAAACAATCCCGCACTGCCCCAGAACCATGGTCCTTCATTGAGAATTTTTTCCCTTTCTCCTTCTACGAGGAAGATTACTATGAAAAAACCCTTCGAGCATAGGTGGATCTGGCAGTTTTTTGTCCAGACCGTGTGAATCCATTGGTACAAAGCATCCGTTCTAGGCCAGAAACCATTAAATCTACAAATAACAGCATTTTTTTGTAGATCTGAGAATATGCACTTTACCTCTGGAGTATCCAGCAAGATGGAGGGGCTCTCTGGCACTTGATCCACGATATACTGCCCTGGAGGTATATTGGCAGCTGTGGATTCTTTCCCCTTTGGAAGTTCTTTCCCTTTGGCTGCATCGCGATAGTTGCCTGTAGGTTTTGAGGTAGATCCCTTAGATCCACCTCTCAATCGGTGATTGAGGATAATAGTTGAGTCCTTTGCAACCTTGTAATGCTGGAGTGTGTGTTGATCCTACAAACATATCCCAGAAAATATTAGGATTTGAAATGCAACTGGGGTTCCCAGTTTGTCCTGGATCTCTTTTTTAAGCTCCAAAACACTCATCCGTTCCCAGATCTGCACACAAACGTGCCTGCCTTCTGTTGATCTGATGAAGATTTGTTTCAGATCCGCTGTGTTTGTCTTGATCAGATCCCGTTTTTCGGATTTGTATTCTGGATCTGGCGAAATTTCATTTTGCTTCTGCCCAGATCTGGTAGATCCACCCCGAATCTATAGTGTTTGGCACTAACCTGTTGCCTGGAAATGGACAGATCTGATAGATCCCTCCCGGATCTGCAAGATCTGACCCGGTCTGTTGTGTTATGCTGGATAAAAAGCTCTGAAACGATTTGGTATTGTGTTTTTAAAAACAGATCTGGGCAGTGGTGAGCTGCGCCAACCATGCCATGCCCTGTTGCATGAAAGGAAAACGGTTCATTGTGTGCAAACCCCAGGAGTAGATGATGGGGGCTCGTCCGTGACCTGGAAAGGGATTGATCTGTCTCCGAGGACCAATCATTTGCAGAAAGAAACCAGATCCGAGACAATAAAAACGATTCGGTTATTCTGATGCGCTGTTTCGTGCAGGGACTCCCTGCAATTGCTGATCCTTCGGTGGTATACCCTGTGACGGCGGCGCTGAGGATAAAAGCCCTAGCCCTCCTTTTGCTGAAATGCTGGCATATTGCGTTTGAAATCTCATCGTCTCTTAACCATTTTCCCATCCCATATCCTTCTGCATCCAATGCCTTTGGTTTGTATGCCTCATGGTGCTGCTGTGAAACGATAACGACCTCCTCGGCGTTCAGCATGACACAGAACTGAAACGATGCCATTCGGAAACCGACCAAAGGAAGTAAAGCTATGTTAAATTGAGTTATCTTGGAAATTACAATAAGCATGCAACAAGCCCTAATGGAAATTATTTCCAACTTGTGATATTGAACCCTCTGATATATTTGTTTTAATCTAAACTTATTTTATATTTTATTTAAGTTTATTAATGTTACATAATATAAACTAGTTACATTATGCTTAATCCATATTTGAGTATATTGTAGTGTGCACCTTGCTTTGTTTAGGTGCAAACAAGAGTATACAAATTCTTTCAAATCTTACTTCCCCAACATTTTAAAATGTATATATTTATTTTAATCCCAAACCTATTAAACATAGATAAGGATTAAAATCATAAAGAATCCAAAGCATAAACATTTGTATGACAAAACAAATTTGAAGATTAAGCTCAAAGTGTTAAATTTTTATGTCAAATTAATCTTAAAAGAATAAAGTTCTATAGTAGTGAAAGCCCCACTACACCACATATTGGAGAATGAGATGTTATTATTTTTTTTGTCCACTTGCCTCTCATATAGGTAGGTGTCCCACATCTTACCAGCCTTTTCAACAAAGGAGTAAAATATATGACACATTTAGATTGGAGAATTTCGCTACTATGACATAGCATCTCTCTTTATGCTTCTCAAGATGCATCTAAATATGAGCAGATTCTTTTTTAATGCACAGCTTCTGGACAACTTGAGACCAATGGAATTTGGACACTTGTATGTTGTGGCATCAATTTGGTGTAATTGGATTTTGGAGTAAACCGTTATTTAGAATAGTATGTATATATATTAACTAATAATTTGTTTTCAAATGAATTTCTCTTATTAGATGGATCTAAAAATAGGACGTTGGCAATATGTTATTGTGTCTTTTTAGGGTGTCATATATTTCTATTTTGTATCAAACCTTATATTAGATAATGTCATAAATTATCCCCTAATTTGCATGGAACTTAGTCATATTGGGAATCTAAATATTCTAGTGGTATAATATAAATTGTTGTTTTTAAATGACAGTTTAAAGATATGTAATGGATAACCATAAAGTGCTCTACCTAGGACTGATTATACACTTTCAATAAGCAAAATAAACATGTTTCAAATGTTCAACAATTTTTGTTGAAACCTCCACAATTGTAGTTGTCAAAGTAATTATAATTTAGAAATATTTAATTTTTAGTTGATATGTCTACAAGTTAGATTAAAGTGTATAGCCTCTAAATAATACACCAAGGTGGAAATTATTTTGAATTTTCAATAAAACTCTTTCGCCTAAAAGTATAAACTAGTTAGATACGATATGGAGCCCTTTTAGAGTGAGTTTCTTATGACTGTATTCAATGTCACTTTCATACAAGTTTGTTTTTTTGTTTATATATATTGATTTCACTACATTTTGGTGATAAATAAAATGGAGGATTTGATTTTCCAGATTTAATACTTATAAGTGTTTGATCTCTAAGAATGTAATAATGGAGGAAATAATATAATATGATGTTAAGAGATCTACAATGTCCAATTATTATAATTTTAGTATTTTAACGTTTAAAGGTTCAAATACTATGCATTCAATCTTATTAACATTAGTGTATATCACATGATCTAAAGCAATGCTAAAATATATAAGGTAAAATGTACTTTATCTTTATATCCACTAGTACATATTAGATTAAATAAATCATAACATAAATCATATTAATTCATCTACTTTCGAGTTTTTATTGATAACATAAAATAGTTTTATTATGTTTTTCATCTTATATGTCACATAAGATATTCTTAGTCATATCTCATATATACAAATGCTATGGCATGTTCAGGGCAAGGACATTTGATTTCAAGTTCCAAAATTTTTATTGTAAGTGTTCCATGCAATTTCAAACCAAGATTCAAGATTTAATAAAGTCATTTGTTTATTATGGTCTTTTTGTTTTATTCCTTATGGTAAATATGTGAAAAATTTAACATAATTATGTTATTTAAGGGTAATTTTTTAATCAAAACATTATTGGTGAAGGGTTAATTTATTGTAAAAACATCACTCTTGACGGAAAAAATTTTAAACATAACGTTTTTTGAAGGGAGCATAAGAACCCAAAACGTAAAAAAAAATTTGCATGACGGGTAAAAACAAATCCAAATTCCAACCCTGGGTTTACCGTACTGGGAAAAAGCAAACACGTGGTAGAGTAGTTTCCTTTGTGGCCGGTTCTGAGTTACGAGGAAGTTAACTGGAGTGCGTGATGTGGCAATTATGTTGCCAGCATGGCATCTTGATTCTACATGTTCATCGGTTAATCCGGAAGGATAAACATAATAGCTGGTTAGGGATCTCCTAATTGCACTAACACGATAGCTGGTTAGGGATCTCGTAATTGCACTAAAGATGGATTATGTTTGTGTCATGTGAACACTTACTAAGTCTTCAAAGTATAGAAGTTTTAAATATTAATAATTAATTGAGATAAAAAGAAGAAATATTATATTGAGGAATTCAACCCTATCTGTGATTTACAACAAAAGAGTTTATTGGCGCTAGCTTTTCGTGGAGGGCAAAGGTTCTTATTGCTCAATTAAGGACCAACTCACATCAACTTCAGTATGAAACAGGGTGGAAAAGGCCTAAAGAAACTTGGGAAGAACGAGTGTGTACATTTTGCATGTTTGGGGGTTGTGGAATTGGAAAAACATTTCATTTTGGAATGTAATGCATTCAAAGTCATCAAAGAAAGTTATGAGAGCATGTTAGCATCAGTTTCTTGGCATTGTCTTTTTAGCGAGGGGATTGTTGGAAGGTTGGGTCAGCTCATCATCGATTTGAATCAGAAAATGATTGAATTGCAAAAAGCGAAAAACAGGGAACTAATGGTCTCATAAACTATTTTTTAGTCTAGTAGACCTTAAAATATCATTTCATTTCATTTCATAATCAACTTGGATCCATTTTAACTTTAGTACTGAGAGGGATCAATTTTTTGAGATGCAAATCAGTGAATCTGATTTAAACTTTAAATATTAACAATCAATTCGTATCCATCTTAACTTTAATACTGAGGGGGGTCAATTTTCTTTGAGATGCAAATCAATCAACTTGAATCCATCTTAACTGTAGTAGCGAGAGGGATCATTGAGACGTAAATCTCTTGAGATTTTCTTTGGAGATATGAAGTTAAGATGGATCTAGATTGGTTTAATTCCCCATTTAAATTTTTTCTTTGAGATGTAAATCTCTTGAGATTTGCTTGGTAGATATGAAGTTAAGATGGATCTAGATTGGTTTAATTCCCCATTTAAAATAGGTTTTATTTCACATGAATACCATAGGTCAATAATATGGGTTCTCATAAAATTGGAGCTAATAAAAATGATTTGGCTGCCTCTAGTTTTCATTGTTCAATATTGTGAATCAAGTCAGTTACATTTACTCCAAGGTTAGTTTCAATGTGTTTGAAATTTTAATCCATTTTCTAAAATTGATATATGAATTTGATTAAAATGTTACTATACTAAAAATTTTACTTGTTTCATATTGAATTGTCGTAGTGTTACTACAATTTTAATTAATATGACATTGTCTAAATAAGCTAAGTTTTTATTTTTTTGGCTTCAATTTTGTCAAACCTTTTTTTAACTAAATCTTCATTTTTATTATTTAAAATGGGGTTTTGCACGCGCACACCCACACATATATATTCAACGCTCTAATAAATTATAAGGCACTCAAATTATAGAGAACTTATAACTCAAAATTGTGATTCCAAAATATCATTAAAAAATTATAGACAATAAACTCACAAACATCTACAACAAAACTCATATCTATAAATCTTCTTATATCATTAAACAAAAAAATCATAGAAACTTGAATACTTGATTATAGACAGTGAAACCCTCTCAAACATAGCACTGGAACCAATAGACTATGATTTGTTTGAATGAGGAATTTATATATTTTTTAATTTTGTAATTTATTGATATATTTTTTTATTTGCTTAAATAAAACAATGCTATATGATAATTTATCCAGAAAAAATTGCATATTTTTAAAATTTAAATGTTTTTTTACTCTATTGATAAGTCTATTTTATGAAGGAGACGAGTAAATCTTTTTATGTTTAAGGTGAAAATGACTTGTTTTTTTCAAAATAAAAATGAAATATTCATTAAATAAAAAATAATATTACTTGTAATAAAATACAAAAATAAATATATATTTTTACATTTTAGTGTGATAAAAGTTATAATATTTTTTATTTTTAAAATTATTTTAATGTAAGATGTAATTAATATTCAAATATCAATGATATTTGTAATGGCATTTTAATTGGTAGTGAAAATGAAGTGTTATGTGTGAGGAGGTTTGAGGTTCAAACCCTCCCTGCCTATGGAAGACGCATACATAGGCACCTAGAGAGGTTATATTGATAGCGATTGGAATCAACCCATGTCAGGTGAGTACAAGACCGACCCAATTGTTGATTCCTCTAAATAAAAAATACAAAAATAAAAAATTCCTTTTGACTTTTGGTAAATTCATAATTAAGATGGATCACAGTTTCGTCCGTATGCCAATTTTTTTTTTTGTATTTGTAAATTTAAACTTTGATTTTGCTTCCTTTTTTTTTACGGTTGATGTGGCCCGCCACCACCACCAAGGCTTTAGTTTTCGAGGAACGATGTCAATTGGTCATCCTACTCACTAAAAACAACCTTTATTATTTAATACTCTGCTTCTAGGACGGGTAAGTGCTTATGATGCAATTGAAGTAGTGGTTTTCTTCTCACATCCCACAAATCCAACTAAAATCTCTGCACAAAATTCCTCAGAATCCATGCTCATATGTATGTATGTACATATATATATATATATAAGTGACATGGGTCCCACCATATTAGGTGGGGGGCTGGCCCTGACTAGAGGTTGGAGGTCAAACCCTTTTTCTTCATGCACTCACTATAAAAAGGATGGGCATGATGATGAGCAATGTTGGATTCTGCATCCAGAGCTGATACCTAAGAAGTTCGAGGGCGAGAAGAAGAACACTGCTGCAGCTATTCAGAAATATTTGGGGTCGGACTCAAGAGATGAAACAACCATTGCAGCCATAGGTATAAGAGGTAAAAATTCTGAAGCATCTACTAGTAATTTTGCACAATCTATTAATGATGAAGAAAATGAGAGAAAAAGACATGAGCCTTTCCATATTCAAGTTGTTTCCAAACATCAAAAGATTGATAATTTGTTTGATAGTGGCTCACAAGTAAATTTAATTTCTAAAGCAATTGTAAAGAAGTTGGGATTACTGACTACACCTCACAAGAAACCGTACCCATTAGGTTGGTTAAGTGATAAAGCAAAACTACAAGTGACTAGAAAATGTAAACTTAAGTTTTCTTTTGGGTCAACATTTGTAGATGAGGTTGAGTTAGATATAATTCCTCTAGATATATGTGGAATTGTTTTAGGAATTCCTTACTTGTATGATAGAAAAGCTATTTTCTATAGAGCGGAGAACAAGTATCTACTCATTAAAGATGGAATCGAATACTTTGTAAGAGCTCATAAGCTCAAGAATAATTATACTCTAATAAACTCAGGGCAGATGAAACAAATTGTAAATCCATGCAAACAATTTTTTTTGATGGTTGTAAAGGAATATAAACCTGATAAAACCAATGTATTTGAGGGTTGTGATGCTAAACAGCAAGCTAATTTAGAAAAATTTGTTTCAAAGTATGATATCTTGTTTCAAGAACCTAAAGGTCTGCCACCCAAAAAGGAAATAGTGCATGATATTAATTTGCAGCAAGATGCTCCATTACCTAACATTGGGATATACAGGTTGTCCGCTTTAGAGAATGCAGAAATCAAGAAGCAGGTGCAGGAGTTGCTCGAGAAGGGGTTCATCAGACCTAGCACATCACCATGTGGGTCACCAATCGTTTTGGTGAGAAAGAAAGATGGCTCGTGGAGAATGTGCATTGATTACCGAGCACTGAATAAGATAACGATCAAAAATCGTTATCCCCTTCCTCGCATAGATGATTTACTAGATCAGTTAAAAGAAGCTGTTTATTTTTCCAAGTTAGACTTGCATAGTGGATATCATCAGGTCAGAGTTGCAGAACAAGATGCATGGAAGACTGCTTTCAAAACAAAGCAGGGATTGTATGAGTGGTTGGTTATGCCTTTTGGCTTAACTAATGCTCCTGCTACTTTCATGAGAATAATGAATGATGTACTCAGACCTTTTCTTGATGATTTTGTTATTATATATCTAGATGACATTCTTATATTTAGCAAAACATGGGAAGAACATTTAAAGCATGTTAAGCAGACACTAGATGTTTTGAAAAGAGAAAAACTTTATGTTAAACTCTCAAAATGTGAATTTGGCAAAACATCTTTGAATTATTTGGGACATATAGTAGGGGGTGGTGAATTGAAGATAGATCCCTCTAAAGTGGAAGTCATTGTAAATTGGCCTAAACCCAAATCTGCTACAGAAGTGAGAAGCTTCTTAGGAGTAGCACAATATTGGAGAAAGTTCATTTCTAACTTTTCCTTAATTGCAGCTCCCTTACATGCTTTGACAGGATTGAACAAGGTGTTTCAGTGGGGAGGCAAATAGCAGAAAGCCTTCGACACCTTGAAAGAAAAGATTAGTACAACACCAATACTAGCACTGCCAGATCTTCAAAGACCATTTGAGATCCAAACGGATGCCAGTGACTATGCCATGGGAGCAGTGTTGATACAGCACGGTAAACCCATATGTTATCATTCTGAGACATTTAATTCTGCAGTAGTTAACTATCCAACATATGATAAAGAATTGTATGCATTAGTACAGAGTGTGAAAAAGTGGAAACATTACTTAATGGGCAAAGAGACAGTCATACATACTGATCATCAACCACTTCAATATCTACACTCCCAAACTAAGTTGCAGCAATCAAGACACTATAGGTGGATGGGTTTTCTACAACAGTTTCATTTAGTCATCAAATATAAAAAGGGAATACACAATAAAGTCGCAGATATGCTATCTAGACCTATTATAAATGCATCCACTATACTTAAGCATAATTCAGTACTGCACGAGAGCTACATTGAAAAATATTCTCAAGATATAGATTTAAAAGATGTATATGCAACTTTATGTCAAGGCAAACGAGCAGAAGAATTGGATTATCGCATTAAGGACCAACTCTTGTATCATTGTGGGAAGCTATGCATTCCGCAAACTGAAAGAGTAAAGATAATTCGAGAAGCACGCACTTATCTAATATCAGGTCACTTTGGGGTAAGTAAAATAGTTGCACAGCTGCAAAGATTTTGTTATTGGCAAAAAATGAATGAGACAGTTTCTAGATATGTAAGAGGGTGTAGCATGTGTGCTAAAAGCAAGCCCAACAATAGAAAACTAGGCTTGTACACTCCACTGCCAGTTCCTTCTCATCCTTGGGAAAGTATTTCCATGGACTTTGTTGGAGGACTGCCTAAATCTAGGAAAGGTCATGACTATTTATATGTTGTTGTGGATAGGTTCAGCAAAATGTGTATTTTGATACCTTGTAATAAACAGATTACAGCTGAACAAATTGCAAAGTTGTTCTTTCAGCATGTATGGGTTCATTTTGGATTACCCACTTCCATTGTATCTAATCGAGACACCCGATTTGTTGGGAAGTTTTGGTCGAGTCTGTGGGAACTGATGGACACCAGACTGAAGAAAAGCATAGCCTTTCATCCATAGGCAGATGGCCAAACAGAAGTGGTCAACAGGACAGTGATCCAGTTGCTTAGAGGCTATTGCAGCAAGCATCCCAAACTTTGGGTTGAACATTTGTGTTATGTGCAACATGCTTACAACCAAGCAAAACATTCTTCTACACAGAGATCTCCTTTTGAGACCTGTTTTGGTTTCAGACCAAGGTCTCCCTTGGATTTTGTCTTTGGTAAAGACATAGCAGTTGATGGACACAGTGATGTCGACAAGGCAACCAAGTTCATTGAACAAATCCAAGAGATTCACCAGGGAGTACAGGAACAGCTGGAAAAGAGCCAAGCCAAATACAAGGCAAGGCATGATAAGCATCAAATGGAGCATCATTTCCAAGTTGGTGATCAAGTCTGGCTGTATATCAGCAAAACCAGAATGCAAGGTGAAGGTAAAAAGCTAAAGCCAATAAGGTATAGACCTTTCAAGATACTTGAGAAAATTGGTGAGAATGATTTTCGCCTTGATTTACCAGCTTACATGCACATCTACTTAGTCGTTAATGCAGACAACTTGAGACTATTTGAACCTTCGGTAATTGAAGATCCGAAGAGCAAAGTCAATTTCCTTCTATTGATGATTTGTTACCTGAATATCTCAATGAATTGCAGGAAGACACAGTTCTGGACAGGAAGGTGAGGACGACACATAGGGGAGATGTTGAGTACCTCAGGATTGGACTCAAGGGTTCCAAGCCAAGCAGTGAAAAATGGATAGAGATTGGACAAGTGAGACAGTTATATCCTCACTTAGTCAATGCTTGAAAACCAACTTTTGGTGGTCCAAAAGCTTTTTCAGTGGGAAGGTCGTGATCTGAATTGGATCCTTAAACATTTCTCATGACTGTTTCAAAATTATGTTAGATCAAATCTTATGAATAACAAGTATCAGAAATGACCTTTGGACAATGGCAATTGTGGCCTGCACAGAACAATGAGGACCCTCGGTCAAAGCGCACTAACCGTTGGCCCATGGAGACCGCGCATGGACGCAAATTGGCAATTGGAAGCCCAGATCTAGAAACAGAGGCAGTTTCTGATACACAATTAGCGCTAATCGCATATCGCAGGACAAAACCCTTAGAGAAGGAAAGCTTCGAGCACTCGGTCATGAGGGAAAATAGGAAACCATGCGGAAAACGTCAGAAGGCAGGTCTCGCACCCAAAACTGGTAGGATATCACGTGCACTTCGAGTGGTAAGTGGGTTTGGCCGAGTTCAGTGCAATGCCTTACACCAGGAGACACCTGTCCAACAGATGAGAGAGAAAACTGCTTACATCATGTGAGTAACGATCGAGAAACTTACCCGTGCGATATAGACGGAAACTGTAGGATCTGGAGGCTCTAGATCAACAGTGGAGAATTAACCTGATGGATGACCAGATTCAATGGGAAAATAGATTGAGGCACATAAAGAATTGAGGTTCGACATAATCGATGAGCTGGCAGGAGGATCAGTTTCGCGGGAAAATCTTGGAGTAATGGAAATAACGACTGTTCAAAAGAAAACTGACACTTAGTCCGTAAGGTGACAAGTGGCCACCTCTCTGTGCAGCGTTACACAGCGATGATGACGCAGAGCAGGGGAATTCCAGCGGACAGAGGCAGGCGATCCAGAGAGCCGAGAAGAGGAAACGAACAGTTAGGGAGCATATTGGCTTTAAGCCATGAACAGACAAAGAACAGGGAAAAAACAGAAGTAGAGAAAGAAGCGAATTGCAGAGAACAGAGAAGCCAAGCTGACCTACAAAGCAAAGGCAGCATCGAGCAGACAAAGACAGAGAGAGTTCGAGAGTCTGTGAACTCTAGAGAGGGCTTGAGAGGTTCAAGCAACTCCTCTGTGTATACCTGTCCGGTATTGAGTACCAAATTGGGCTCATACCATTGAGACCAGTTGAGGTCGAGATCCAGTAAGGCGGAGTCTGTGTACTCTAAAGGCTAGGGGAATCCAAGTACCACCCTACTGATCATCATCTATTAAGTGAGACTCAAATTGAGCTCCTTATTTTAAAATCTCTGCTTTAAGACACAATAGAAAAGGCCACCACTAAAGGTTGGACCTGGAGACGTAGCCCAGGAGGATTGGGTAAACTCCTTATTAAATTTGTTGTGTTTTTATATTTATTTACCATGTTTCTCTTACTGTTTCAAGTGTCTGTGTATTTTGCAATCTTATCGATCCTTACTTAAAATAACATAGACACACCCCAGCACATGAGTCTATAATACCTTCATTAAATAACTGAGATCATTCACGAGTGATTTCAGATCATTTATTAATTAATTAATGTATATTATTTATTTAAAGTTTTTTTCATTTTAATTATTTTAATGATTTTGATTTCTTTTGGTCATAATATTTAGGCTAAGGCTTAGTATTTTAATTTAAGGTGGAAAGTTTATTGATTTTTTTTATTTTTTTTTAATTGAGAACTTATATTAATTTTCTAAAGAATATGTTCAGCATATGTTTCTTCTAAATGTATGTCAAGGATTGTAGTGTGTAAGAGAGTCTATTGGGTTCTGTTGAATTTTAATAAATTTAAAAAATTTAAGGTAGAAGAGCAAGATTTGTGGTCACTCCCATCCACCAATTCCCTTGAATTTTAATAAAATTAAAAAATTTAAGGTAGACGAACAAGATTTGTGGTCATTCCCGCCCATCAATTCCCTAGAGATGGAAGTGACGGAATCAAATGACACGTTGCATGTAGTCGCCAAGACAACAGATTCAACTCTAGTTCTTTTTTACGAGAATGAGAGAGAGACAGAAGGGGAAGAGATAGAGAGGGAAATGAAGAGGGAGAGATAGATAGATATATAATATGGGGAGAGAGAGAGAGAGAGAGTGGCATGTGTTTAGTGGGTTGAGATAGAGAGACAAATAAGGAGAGATGGAGGGAGGTATAAATATAGATGGAAGGGGGGAAAAGAGAAATATAGAGAAAGTTAGGGAGAGGCAGGTAGAGTGAGACAGGGGAGAGAGGGAGGGGAAGAGAGAGAAGGAGAGGAGGAGGGAGGTATACACAGAATGGAAGGTGGAGGGAGAGGGAAGAAGAAAGAGTCTCACAGAGACAAATATAGACATAGAAGTTAGATCTAGAAGGTCATGAATATTTTATATTTTCACTAAAATAGATGTATTGATTTCAATGTAGTTGTTGATTTCTAATCATATTTGATCACATTCACTATATGCATTGATTTTAGTGTAGATGTCGATTTATAATTCTATTTAATACCTTACACTAGATGCATTGATTTCAGTGTCGATGTTGATTTCTACTCCTATTTGATTGCTTGCACATGATGCATTGGTTTCAGTGTAGATATTGATTTCTAATCCTATTTGATCACTTGCACTAGATGCATTGATTTCAGTGTAAATGTCGATTTCTAATCATATTTAATACCTTACACTAAATGCATTGATTTTAGCGTACATGTTGATTTCTACTCATATTTGATTGCTTGAATTAGATGCATTTGTTTCAGTGTAGATATTAATTTCTAATCCTATTTAATTGTTTGCACTAGATGCATTGATTTTAGCGTAGATGTCGATTTCTAATCATATTTAATGCCTTACACTAGATGCATTGATTTCAACATAGATGTTGATTTCTACTCATATTTGATTGCTTGCATTAGATGCATTGGTTTCAGTATAGATGTTGATTTCTAATCCTATTTGATTTCTTTCACTAGATGCATTGATTTTAGCATAGATGTTGATATCTAATCCTATTTGATTGTTTGCACTACATGCATTGATTTTAGTGTAGAGGTTGATTTATGATTTGATGCAACAAGATGTATGATGTACATTAATTCCAAAGTAATTAGATTAATAATGTGCATTGGTTTCAGTGTAAGCACATCTCTACCTCCTCCATCTATATCTCTATCTCCCATTGTCTCTCCTTCTCTATCTCTCTATCTTAGCCCCTAAACATACACACTCTCTCTCTATACCTATCTATCTATCTCTCCCTGCTCCCTTTCCCCTCAATCTCTCTCTATTCCTCTTCTCTCTCTCTCTCTCTAACATTTCTCTCTCCATATATATATCTCTTCCTCCCTCCTTGCCTTTGCTATCTCTTCTTCCCTCTCCTCCTTATCTATATCTCTATCTCCTCTTGTCTCTCCTTCTCACCCCCAAAACACACACACTCTCTCTCAAGCACATAAAAATTATTCAACATTAGATACAATACTTGAATTTTCACCCTATATAAAATGTTTGCTTACCCCAAATGTTTGCTTCTTGAAACTATAAACTATTTATAATTGGCTACATTCTTATTATTGCCATTTTCCATCATTCAACATTGTTAATTACTTTGAATTCCAACGCAGCAATACAAAGTAACTACCATTGAAAATTATTTTGGGTTTAACAATCCATAAGTCAGAATGATTAACTTTGGAGAAAACTACTATTAATATTGGAGAGCAACAAAGACAAGGTATGTTGTTTACTACAGTAGATCGAGTTAAATATTTGAATGGTCCGTGCTTCCAACTACTCACTAGATCGAGTTAAATATTTGAATGGTCTCTGCTTCCAACTACTCTTTTCATATGATCAAATATTTGAATGGTCTCTGCTTCCAACTACTCTTTTCATATGATCGATACGAGAAAATGGAAAAATTAATAGGTGTAATAATATAAACAATAGAAGAAAATAGTTTCAGATTGATTGCAATGAAGATTTTTTGTAATACACTATATTCTTAGTATTCACATTTTCTATCTATCAAAATTGTTACATTGAAACTTTGCACTCAAAATTTGTATTTCATCATTTCTGAACATTCAACTTACTAACAATCTCTCTCATCTCAACAAACTAAGGTAACTAAGCAAATTTTAAATTAAATTGACCAATTTAATCTTGGACATATTTAGCATATTTACTAAGCAAATGTTAAATTAAATTGACCAAATTAATCTTAGACATATTTAGCATATTTAAAATGATCAAAATAATTAGATGTTTAGCAAATTTTGTATGACCGCACAAACCAGCCTATCCATCTTAACACCGGATCTATCAAGCGCTGAGAGGGATCAAATCTCTCGAGGTGCAAGCTTTTCCTCAAGTTTTCACTCAAAAAATAGGTTTGCACCAAAAGAGATTTGATCCCTCTCGGTGCTTAATAGATGGATCAAATCTCTCGAGGTGCAAGCTTTTCCTCAAGTTTTCACTCAAAAAATAGGTTTGCACCACAAGAGATTTGATCCCTCTCGGTGCTTAATAGATCTAGCGTTAAGATGGATCTAGGGTGGTTAATAAAGTGAAATTTAGTTTTTATTAATTTATGTAATTATTCAAAAAATTTATATGTTTTAGTAATTTTTTTTAGGTTTTATGTTATTTTGGTGTTTCTTATTTTTTTTATTAATAATAAATATAAATAAAATCTTCTACTATATCAACCACGTTAATATTTTTAATGTGGTTGTGTTGGTATTTTAATCTATTTAGATTAAAACTTTTCATTTTAAAATAATTTTTAGAATAATATTATCTGTAAAATTTTAGATTATAAATAGAAACTTCACCATCATTAAACACTAAAATATTATTATTTATATGACTAAACTTATAATATGCACTCTTTTAATTCATAATAAATATCACTTGAAATCTTAAAACGTTTAAAAATTTATAATGTAATTTGATTGAAAAAATCCTATATTAATTATGACCAATTATAAAAACTTTCGTACTAAAAAAATATTATTATTACAAATCATAAAAATAATTTGATCGATTATTGGTTAATCTTATATATCAAGAAAGAAGCACCGGGGGCACAAGACTTTCAATTGCGAATTGACGAGCGGCCTCTGTATTGGATTCAGATTCAATGAAACCTCCTTGCTGCTTTAAATTCCACATAAAGAAAAGAAAGCGCGAGATTCTTTTATTACCCATAACTTTGCAGTATAGATTCTGCATCCATCAAGTTCTACAAATTGATGGTTGACTACAAAATTATTTGTATTAACAACTCCGGGCTTCGAACAATAATACATTATCATCCGCAACCTTACAAGTATTCAAACACAAATGCAAGTCATGTCAACTTTGGAGGTTTAGTTCGGATTAACATTTGAAAGGTTCATTGCAGGTTTCTTGTAAGGGTTACAGGGTCTGTGTTTGCATACCCTGAATACATGTTCTTCACCAGTTTGTTCGTCTACATGCACAATCCATCCGCTCTCGTGGCCTCTGGAAGTTGTACTTTTCACATTTTTATAACAATCACAGCATCTCCTCTTGGAAATCATACCCATGGCGTCCATGTCGACTCCCTGTTGTGTATGAGGCGAGGAGTGATTGTTATAACCCATACCGATTCTGGTCACCTCTATGCCTTTGCCAATCGGGAGAGTAACAGTTTTGGCACCCGCCTTCTTCTTCAACGTCTTGGCATACGCATTTGTGGGCTTCCTATCAAACACATTGTTGGCAACCACCACCGCTCGAGAGGGATTTAGATTCAAAACCATAAACAAATCCTGGTAATCTTGAGTGAGCCTGCTATCAATGACAGCGAAATCTACATTCTTGTACTCGGGAAGCAACTCCATGGCATTGCCAATGACGAAGTCGGTTGTATGTTCCAACCCTAGATCCTTGATAGTCTCCGCCACGGTGTCATTCCGCGCCTTCTCCGGCAGAATGCAGACGAGGCGGCCACCAGTCTGCCGAGCTGCCACTGCTAGGCCTATCGTACACGTTGGTGCTTCGCTTGAACATACCTCTACAATGAGCTGTGCGTTCATGCCTGCAGCGAGAGCTGATATGAATTCGGTACTCTCTGGTTCTGCCTGCTTTCTTTGCTCCTCCAATTTGCTCTGCAATGTCACAACACGAGGCCATTTAGTAAAATGTGTCTGAAAAATTAAATACTTTACACTCCTGTCATATTTACCACAATTCAAAAACAATTCTGAACGACCCAAATTAAACCCTTCATCTACTCGTGTCAAGTGGGATAGACCCCAAAAAATTATGCCTAAAGAAGAATGAAGAAATCGAGAGAAATATCAAAAGCTTTATATCTTTAATAGCTTCCTTTTAGAGACTTATCCAATGCCTTAAACTCAATTCGATGCGCTATTTTAGTAAAGTAAAAATAATTCACAGAAACCTAAAACAAAAATCATAGAAAAGCTTCATTTTAGAGGTACTTAACCAATGCTCTCAACTCAATTCGATGTGCTTTTTTGGTAACATAAAATAATTCACAGAAACCTCAAAAAAATTCATAGAAATCCGAAAAAAAAAAGCAATAAATAGCCCTAATCAAGTCAGGGATCATATTTAAATTAATCAGCATTAACTTCCACAATCCCCTGACAAACATAATTAGAGAAACAAAAAAAACCCAAAATCAAGTTCTGGTACAGAAAACCTGATTTAATTATAGCAATATCAAGATTTTAATCCTCACCAAAGCCAAAGAAAATATGTTTAGAGTAACAGATAATGTTGCAGGGGCTAATAAAGGAATTTGTTTGTTTCATATTCAGCCAGAGAAATGCAGGAACTTACCAGATTTACAGTGTCTAAAAATGCGCTCACTGCACTCGCCGGAGACCATCCCATGGTGGTGACTACGATACTTTCTATTAATCTCAAAACTAAACGATCGTTTGAAGTTAAAAGAAATATTAATCTCAAGCCTAAACGATACTTTGAAGTCAACAAATATGAATCCAAATGGCAAACTCTAATATGTATTCTTCTTGCTATGGAGGCTTCGAACCAATGGCAGCAATGGAAACCTTTACAGAAAAAAAATAAAACCAGTAAACAGCTCACAATCCCTGTTATAAGCCAAGGGTCTTATAACATCAATGGATTTATCTATGATCCATAGAATGAATTACCGAAACAAAAAAGGTGCAAAGAGAAGAATTTAGTATGTCCTGATAAGTGCAAATCAGGACAATGAAATAATTGTGCGCAGGATAATTTGAAAAACGCCGCACTGATTAATAAAGACAACGAACAGATAAGATCGCGGACCGATTCCTAACAATTTTTTGGAGCTTTCCCCAAAATACAATTAATAACTACCCACTTTAATGGATGGAAAGGGCTAACCAGCCATATATTGGGTATTTAATGCCCTCAGAGCAGCGCGCGACTTAACGCGATAACATCGGAGCAGGCAAATTCGGCATTAAATAATATTTGCCCGCTCCGTGTTATCGGGCTAAGTGGCGTGCTGCTCTAAGGGCATTAAATACCCAATATATGGCTGGTTAGCTCCAGCCTTAATGGATCGTCATTATCGTATTTAAAATTTAAATATTGTGACAAACTGACATAATCAAAAGTTGTATGTTTTTTTCTCTGAAAGTTATGAAAAATTTAGTCATATTTTTGTTAGTTATAAAAATGCTAGTCATATTTTTTAAAAAATTTAATAAAGAATTTTGTAAATTTAATTAAAAATTATCATATTTCATAAATTTAAGTGTTTTAGAAATTTTTGATAATGCTAAATCTATTTCAACCATAAAAATATGATTCACATACTGTATCTCTAAAAAATTTTGATTTTTTTAAATCCAAATTCCAATTTTTTAATAATCCAGGCCATTCTTCCACCTAAATAGACGACTCCCATAGATGGAAGTAAAGAGAAATCCGATGAGAGGTGCCCACAAAGAAAGGAGCCGCCCTCCAGCTGGAAATATACAAAATAAAATATGTGCAGTAGACAGGTCACGTCGAAAAAGCAGGGGTTCACCGTATTGGGAAAAAGCAAACACGCGGTAGAGTAGTCTCCTTTCTGGCCGGTTCTCAGTTACGAGGAAGTTAACTGGAGTGCGTGACGTGGCAATTACGTTGCCAGCGTGGCATCTTGATTCTACGTGTTCATCGGTTAATCCGGAAGGATAAACACGATAGCTGGTTAGGGATCTCTTAATTCTGTTTGACTGATGTGGACACTTACCTGAGTCTTCAAATTATAGAAGTTTTAAATATTAATAATTAATTTAGATAAAAAGAAGAAATATTATATTGAGGAATTCAATCTTATCTGTGATTTACAACAAAAGAGTTTTTGGAGCTATTTTTTCCTGGAGGGCAAAGGTTCTTATTGCTCAATTAAGGACCAACTCACATCAACTTAAGTATGAAACAGGGTGGAAAAGGCTTAAAGAGACTTGGGAAGAACGAGTGTATACATTTTGCATGTTTGGGGGTTGTGGAATCGCAAAATCATTTCATTTTGGAATGTAATGCATTCAAAGTCATGAGAGAAAGTCATGAGAGCATGTTAGCATCAGTTTCTTGGCATTGTCTTTTTAGCGAGGGGATTGTTGGAAGGTTGGGTCAGCTCATCATCAATTTGAATCAGAAAATGATTGAATTGCAAAAAGCGAAAAACAGGGAACTAATGGTCTCATAAACTATTTTCTAGTGTGGTAGACCTTAAAATATCATTTCATTTCATAATCAACTTGGATCCATTTTAACTTAGTATTGAGAGGGATCAATTTTTTGAGATTTTTTGAGATGCAAATCAGTGAATCTGATTTAAACTTTAAATATTAACAATCAATTCGGATCCATCTTAACTTTAGTATTGAGGGGGGTCAATTTTCTTTGAGATGCAAATCAATCAACTTGAATCCATCTTAACTTTAGTAGTAAGAGGGATCAATTTTTTGAGATGCAAATCAATGAATCTGATTTAAACTTTAAATATTAACAATCAATTCAGATCCATCTTAACTTTAGTACTGAGGGGGGTCAATTTTCTTTGAGATGCAAATCAATCAACTTGAATCCATCTTAACTTTAGTAGCAAGAGGGATCAATTTTCTTTGAGATGTAAATCTCTTGAGATTTGCTTGGGAGATATGAAGTTAAGACGGATCTAGATTGGTTTAATTCCCCATTTAAAAATTTTCTTTGATATGTAAATCTCTTGAGATTTGCTTGGTAGATATGAAGTTAAGATGGATCTAGATTGATTTAATTCCCCATTTAAAATAGGTTGTATTTCACATGAATACCATAGGTCAATAAGATGGGTTCTCATAAACTTGGAGCTAATAAAAATGATTTGGCTGTGCTCTAGTTTTCATTGTTCAATATTGTGAATCAAGTGGGCTACATTTACTCCAAGGTTAGTTTCAATGTGTTTGAAATTTTAATCCTTTTTTTAAAATTGATATATTAATTTGATTAAAATGTTACTATACTAAAAAATTTACTTGTTTCATATTGAATTGTGGTAGTTTTACTACAATTTTAATTAGTAAAATTAATATGACATTGTCTAAATAGGCTAAGTTTTGTGTTTTTTGGCTTCAATTTTGCTGAACCTTTTTTTAACCAAATCTTAATTTTTATTGTTTAAAATAGGGTTTTGCGTGGGCGCCCACACACACACATATATTCAACACCCTAATAAATTATAAGACACTCAAATTGTAGAAAACTTATAACTCAAAATTGTGATTCCAAAAAATCCTTGAAAAATTGTAAACAATAAACTCACAAACATCTACAACAAAACTCATATCTATAAATCTTCTTATACCATTAAACAACAAAATCATAGAAACTTGAATACTTGATTGCAGACAGCGAAACCCTCTAAAACATAGAACTAGAACCAATAGACTATGATTTGTTTGAATGAGGAATTTATATATTTTTTAATTTTGTAATTTATTGATATATTGTTTTATTTGCTTAAATATAACAATGCTATATGATAATTTATCGAGAAAAAATTGCAAAATTTTTAATTTTTTTTTACTCTATTGATAAGTGTATTTTATGAAGGAGACGAGTAAATCTTTCTATGTTTAAGGTGGAGATGAGTTGTTTTTTTTTCAAAATAAAAATGAAATATTCATTAAATAAAAAATAATATTACTTGTAATAAAAAATAAAAATAAATATATATTTTTACATTTTAGTGTGACAAAAGTTATAATATTTTTGTTTTTAATTATTATTTTAATGTAAGACATAATTAATATTCAAATATTAATGACACTTGCAAGCGTAGTTTAATTGGTAGTGAAAATGAAGTGTTATGTGTGAGGAGGTTTGAGGTTGAATCCCCCTGCTTATGGAAAGCGCATACATAGGCACCTAGAAAGGTTATATTGATAGAGGTTGAAATCGACCCCATGTCAGGTGAGTACGAGACCGAACCAGTTATTGATTCCTCTAGATAAAAAAATACAAAAATAAAAATTCCTTTCGAACTTTTGGTAAATTCATAATTAAAATGGATCTATTCTACTTCTTAATAATATTATTTATATTTATATACATTTCACATTCACATTCTTATTTTTTATTTTATTAAAGATCTAATAATACCTATAATGACATATAGAAGAAAAAATTTCATTGACCTATGTTATAATTTTTATAATTTAATTTTTTATATGATATGCATTAGCATTGATGATACAGATAGATAAATAAATTAGAAAAAAATATTCAAAATATTGAATTTGTATATGCTTAATTAAATTTAAATATGAAATTCAAATGGTTACAAATATGAATCAATATCTTAATTTATATGCTCAAATGGATCTTAATTTATGTTTTCTCTTTGTGGTAGTTTTATCTTCCCCCCATCCCCTCATTCTTCTTTCCACCCTTTCTCCCTTTTTTCTACTCAAGTTTCCCCTTTTAATCCTTTTCTTTTCCTTTCACTTTTTCTGTCACTACTAGTGACATATAACATTGGTGATTTTGCAACAGTTTCGTTCGTACGACTTTTTTTTTTTTTGGTATTTGTAAATTTAAACTTTGATTTTGCTTCCTTTTTTTTTTTTTTTACAGTTGATGTGGCCTGCCACCACCACCAAGGCTTTAGTTTTCGAGGACCGACGTCAGTTGGTCGTCCTACTCACCAAAAACAACCTTTAATATTTAATACTCTACTTTTAGGACGAGTAAGTTCTTCTGATGCAATTGAAGTAGTGGTTTTCTTCTCACAACCCACAAATCTAATTCAACTAAAATCTCTGCACAAAATTCCTCAGAATCCATGCTCATATGCCTATTTCCCCTTCTTAGTTGCATGCCTTCTTCCTTTTGAAACCCATGACACAATCCCATATATATATATATATATATATATATATATATATATATATATATATATATATATATATATATATATATATATATATATATATATATATATATATATATATATATATATATATATATATATATATATATATAAGTGACATGGGTCCCACCAGAGTAGGTAGGGGGTTGGCCCCGACTAAGTGAATATATATGTGACATGGGTCCCACCGGATTAGGTAGGGGGTTGGCCCAGACTAGAGGTTGGAGGACAAACCCTTTTTCTTGCAATCCGTTGATGATGGATCCTCTGAACCTAACTACATTGACTGGAGGTTGACCCCGACTCGCTGATTTGAACTTTGGATGGAGATCCCCACCCTGGGTTAGGGTCAAGGTTCTCATCGAGAGCTTCACTCACTTGACGTCGTTAACTACTAGCTCGTTCCAACCGAGAATTGTTATGACCTTAATTTGAGACTACTGAGACTCAGCTCGATTGACATTCACTGTGTTCTAGACCCAATCAACTTCTGCCCTTGACATGCTTTTGTGGGTTCCAAAACTATAGTTGTTGCAATTTTGGGGTTTTCATTAGAGAAATTTTGAGGTCTAAATTGGGCCTCAAAACAAAAATGTACAACCAAAATTAACTTTATAAGAACCAATATGATTCAAGATGATGATGTCAATCACGGGGGATGATTCAACATTTTTTGAGTAAAAAAAAAAAATTAATTTTTCAACTTATCACCCTACGGTTAACTCAAATTTTGAGCAGAAGCACTCGTTGGATGTGGAATTTAATTCATCATCCAAGGAGTAACCATGTTGCATACTTTCGATGGATGCTGCTACACGAAAAATGAGAAATACATGGAAAACATTTCAACGTATGCAACATGGGTACTCCTTGGATGAGGAATTAAATTTTCCATCCAACGAATTCTCCCACTTGAAATTTGAGTAAAACCGTAGGGAGATAAGTTGAAAATATGAGTTGAAAAGGTAGTTTTTTCATTTTTTCCTCTAAAATTTCATTATGTCATCTAGTATTATTTTATTATTTCCACTATTATTTTATAATATTGATTAGGAGGCTCATTTTAGACCTCAAAATTTCTTTAATGATGTATACTAAAATTGTGGTTTTCACATGGTGACATTGTGGTTTTAGAGTGATTTACTCTCTTCTCCTTTATTTTGAACCAGTTTTTGCCGAGAAAAACACAGAAAAGACACATTTTAGGTGCTAGTGATCCCATGAACCCTTCTGGATTGAGTCTTGGATGGATCTTCTTTTTTGTTTATTCCGTAGAATAACCAAGGTACGATTATCTAGAAATATTTATTAAGTACCACATATAAACTAATTTGACGGCAATGTTTGGTGAAAACAATTAAGCTCACCCTTTCAAAGATTCATTCCCTCTACGTATATATAACTATTCATACCAGAAAAAGACTAGATTCAATTGTAGAAGGCGTGTGTATTTTCATATATTGATTGCTTGTACTGGGGGAAAATTAATGAGCGACCATCTACAAGGTCCCAACAATTTCAATCAATTGAATATATATATATATATATATATATATATATATATATATATGAGCAGGACCTCTTTTTAGTAATGGGATCTTTAATAATATTTTCCTTCATTACTCTTTGGGAAACTAATGCTTTGGGTCGTCCTAAAAGTTTTCAATGGAGACCACCAATATTAGTTCAGTGTTTTCAAAAAGTAAGCTCCACTAATAAGAGACTATAAATGTAGAATATGCAACTATATAACTATAAATTGCATCGAGAGGTGCAAAAGGAACACCGATAGGAGTGAGGAGAATGTGGAAGGAAATAGTAAGAGTGGGGAGAATGTGGAAGGAAAAATTAATAGCACAGTGTTGTTGTTGGAGGTGATGTTGATAAAGTTGATGTTGTGAACATCGTTGTCGTGTTTGTAGATGCCTCAATTTATGGTGGAGTTGTAGTAATGGAGCATGTCATTCTATTGAATATTATTTTTTAGCATGTGGCATTATAGCATTATAAGAAATGGTTGTCTTGAATTCCCAAAAGTTGGGATGAATTTGTGCATTTTCGAAAATTTACAAAATTCGCAAAAATGTTTTTTCAATCTTTCTGTAGAGAAGCTTTATTGCCATCTACAATATGATCCTTTTTAAAATAAATCCAGAACATATTAAAATTATATATTTAAATAAAAAATGTTCAGTGCCATTTATAATTTATGTCTTAAGGAATAAAATAGAAAAGGAAGATGTGTAAACTAAGTAATTTTTTTCCTCTTTAATTTCAATCCAAATTATAAAAATATTTTGTTTATTACCATATGAAATAATATTTTCAAATATTCAAACAATTGTATCCTTTTGAAAGTGTCATATTTTTCAAATAATTGAACAATTGTATCATTTGGGATTTGTACATCATGGATATTCACTTTGACTATAACATGTGGCTACATAACAACAAATGGTAGACATTCTAACCATTAGATAAACTTTGAGGCCTAAAAATGGTCTCCTTACTAAAATTCTAAAATAATAGTGGAAATAATAAAACAAGATTAGATTACCTCATCAAATTTTGGAGTGAAAAAAAGGAAAAACTATTTTTTCAACTTGTATTTTCAACTTATCTTCCTATGATTTTACCCAAATTTCGAGCGGGAGCACTCGATGCATGTGGAATTTAATTTCACATCCAATGATTACCCATGCTCAATACTTTTTGTAATAGCCCTGGTGAAAGTTTCATGTAATAAATGTTAAAAACAATAACCACGGATGTCTAGGACACGTATTCCAAGCTGAATGTTGGGCAAGACACCCTAGGGGGTGTTCATTTGAATGTTATGGGTAAGGAAATTAGCAAAGGCAATGGCTAAGGCATTAAAAGACATTTTGTCACATTTATTTATTAAAATAATGGAAATTAGGAGAAAAAGAAGGTGAAAGGTCACAAGTTGCATGTGAGGAGGAAAATGAAGGAAAATAATCGAAAATGAAGAAAATAGAGGCCTCATTAATAAAAAGGCTTCTAAGGATCAATAGGCAAGGCTTGATCGGTTTAGTTTTGGAGCTCTCTCATTATTCTCTCTATCTCTCATACTCTTGGATACTTAGATTTTTCTTGGAGCACTCTTAGAGGGTGTGGCATACTTGGATTCTTGGAGCAAGAAGGCAAAGGAAGAGCAGGAAAGCGCAAGAAGGCATAGACATCAGCAGCTACATCAGATTTTCTAGCAGGTACTGAGTTGCATGTATGATTTCTTCACTAGTTTTGGCATGCATGGCACATGCATGTGTTTTCTTGGTTATGATCTATCATTGGCATGGAGGATGGTCGGGATTGACAGTGGATGGCCTAGCCTTGCCATTTCCTGGATAGCCATAGTGATTATGGGTTTACTTTCATTGCTTTGTTTTGGTTTGTTCTCATGTTTCCATAGCTGGGGTTGAGTTACAGTCCTGAAAGCCCCGGTTGAACAAACGCTCTGGAAGCCCTGTAACAACTTGGGTTGAGTTACTAGTCTTGGAAGCCCTGGTTGGACAAACACTCTAGAAGCCCTTGGTGGGTTGAGTTACTAGTCCTGGAAGCATTGGTTAGACAAATGCTCTGGAAGCCCTGTATAAGTTGTGGGTTGAGTTACTAGTTCTCGAAGCCTTGGTTGGACAAATGCTCTGGAAGCCCTAGAAGGCTTGGATGGAGACCAATCTGATGATGGTTTTTGGTGATGTCCGACTGTGAGGTGGAATCACTGTTTTATGGGTTGGGGTGGATGGAATCTAGAAGCCCTGGATGAGTGTTGATTGATGTGTTTTATGAGATCCCACATTCATGCTTGGAATATGGCACAAGGGTGAATCGCTGAAGAGATATTTGTCTCAACCATTCTACGATCGAGTGGAACGTGGTAGTCCCATCTCCAGTTGGTTCATTTCATTCATTAATGAGAAATCCATTCCATTGATTTTCATGTGTAAAGGTACTGATGTATTTACGGATTTGATGGCTAATATGTTTATTGTTTTTCTGTTCCTATTATGTTGGTTATATGCACATTTCATGACAGCAACTATGTATGGCTCTTAGCATGTTTTTACCTGTATATTAATGGATAATGTGTTTATGAGTTAATGGAGGATAATGCAGAAAATGGCCCAAGGGAATAATGGTTCATAGCGATTCTCAGATAAGTATGAGATCCCTACACTTAATTATGTTAATTACACCTGTAGGTTACATGTTGATGATATGTTTGACGAAATTCTTGTCATGGCTAGTAAGGGTTTGGTGATGATATTGTTCATATTATTGCTTTTGCATCATTGTTTCCTTGCATCCCTACTAATTCTAAGTGATCATTCCATTCTGGGCAATGTCTCGGGCTCTGGGCTGAAAAAGGTGGCTCAAATCCTGGAATGCTAGCATTAGTGTTGAGACTAACTCACCTGGGCAGTGTCTGGGAAGCGTTATAAAGCACCTGGGCAGTGTCTAGGGAGCGTTACCCTGCCCTTAAGTCTCTCAAACAACATTGGGACCCAGGGATATGCAGTCTGTGTGGCTGACTTGTCTCCTGAAGGTTATTTGAATGAAGTTGGATGATTGTATGTGATGTTCCGTTGATTCCATTTCCTTAAACTCACCAAGGACGTTGAATCTTATCATAGTGGCCTCTTGTCGCATGTTTACCTCGACTAGTCGATTGCTTGGGTAGATGTGGGAGGAGGGTGTTACAGAGTGGTATCAGAGCATGATTCAACACTCGGACTGAATGGGTTGAATGTCTGTTAGTCATGCATGCATGTCAGTTGCATGTGTGTCTCTTAAACTTATATACTTGTTGCATTTTCTTAATGATGGATTAGGGTTGAAGTATGGTGATCATGGATAATTTGATATTGATTTCATGAAGTATATTTGAAATGGGTATGTGATTGACTGTGTATGGATTATATGTTGCTCACATGTTGATTTCATGATACCTACTTACATCCTTGTATGTTAGGTTACATTTTTTTGAATAGTTTGATTACATGACTCAGTCTTGTAGGTTTATTACAAGAACTGATTGGTTATGTTCGACTACTTGCGTTTATGCGTATGTGTAGTTGACTTGGAATTTCTTATGCATACTGTTGGTTGCGTGTAGCAATGTGTACAATGAAGTAATGTTTTTTGTCATGCATGGGGTCATGGTTTATGTAGTTGATATTGTCATGAATTGATGATTGGATTCCAGCTGGAATGATGAGTATATGGTTTGGTACTCATTTTTTATGTGTGTATATGCATTTGTTATGCGTGTATGGTCTTGGTTATGATTATGCATGTATAGTAGGTCAAATATGCCTTGTGAAGTCATTGTATGCAATTTAGGTCATCATGATGTTATTGGTTGTTATGATGCTAATGTGTTGGCTGAGATAGAGCAGGAGATGCAGATCATCATAATGAGGCTGCAACATTGGACTTTGCGGTAAGATCAGATTGTCATATAGGTAGTGTATGTTTGGCATTCAAGTATGTAAGTTAAGGATTATTATATGCATTAGGGTTATATACATTAGGTTTATGTACATGTCTTTTGATGTTATGGTTACATTCATGATTGATTTTTGTTGATTAGTGTAGTTATATGCACATGTGTTGGATAGTCAAGAATGATAGTAACTTGTAGTTGTATGCATTGCTATTATTGTTTTATACTAGATAACTTGATGATTATGCTATATGTTGTTGATGAGTATGTTATAGGTTAACTTCTTGATTGTTATATGACAGTTAGCTTGATGATTCGGTTTTATGTTTTTGATGAGCATGATATATAGCTTATTGTTGTTATATGCTATTAACTTGATGATTAGGGTTATTTCATTGAGATATTGATGCTATAATTTGGATTGGTCATATGTGTGATGGTTATGTTCATTGCATTGAAGATATTTATTAAAACTGGTTTGACCTATGTAGATGGTTATGGTTGCGATACTCATGTATGAGCTGACCTATTTTGATACGGTGTCGTAATAAACTAGACTAATCGTATATAAGTGATTATTATGCATGAACGATAAATTCTTATGAGATTATGATGTGAACATGTTATATAGTTATCGCTATGTATATCATGATTTATGTTTGAGTTGATATGTTGTGAAGTTTTATCGTGCTAATCTAGATTGATTGTGCAGACAATATAGCCTCCCCTGAGGTACACTAAGGTATGAGTTTTTCTTATGTCGTATATTTGGCACTTGGTTGTTTGATTATGATGTCTATTTGGTGTTTGAGTGTTTGGTGCCTAATTAATTTATTTAACATGGTATGTCGCCAGTTGGTTGAATGTTTGATGAATTGCATAATATGAGTATGTGTTCAAATGACCTTGTTTTAAGATGATGGTACTAATACATATGTGTTAAGATAGTTGATAGGAACTTGAGTGTAGTAGGTGATAGCTTTAGTATTATGCCTAATGACTATGAGTTGACTATGGATTATGACATGATTGTTAGTCTTGGTAACGATTGATTTCAAATTGATAGATATGATTGTCTTGATATTTGGAACATGTGGTTGACATGTGTGAGCAGTTGTAGGGTAACATGCTTGGAATTAGTATGACAAGGTAATAATTGATGTGTTTACATAACTAACAGTTGGGTGATGTGACAATGCATAGTAAGCCTTGATTGCAACAAAGTAAAAATGGTAAAGGAAAGGAATTGGGAAAGAATTCCTTTGGCTATGTTTGGAAACCCTAATTCTAAATGAATGAGTGCTTTGCATACAGGAAGTCTTCTTAACCTTAATCTTGTTTAACATTATGTGGATATGTGCTAGATTCATGAACATGTACTTGACAGGTATATTAGCTAGTCTCTAGTTACAGGTGGATATGTCAAGATAATTGGAGTCCCTTGAGAGATGGCATGGATGTGTTCAGTCGCAAGGTAACATGCTTGGCACAACAAGATGAGGTAGCTGGTGTATTGTTATGTTTATGTATGCACTAAAAGTTATGTGTTTATGGCAGTATGATGCAGGGGATTGCATGGAAAAGGAAATTTCCATGAAATCTTAAAGAAGACTCAGGTTGATCTTTCCTTGTGAACCATGTGGATTGAGTCATGGTGTTTGTTTTTAGTCCTGTGATTTTGGTCTTTTGTTATTTGCTTATGCTTGATTTGCAGTTTTGTTATGTCCAGTGCATGATCATGCCACTTTGTTTGCAGAGTCATGTCGTTATTGGTTTTCATGATTTTCTCTTGTTTTCTTCTTGTTCTTGCCTTTTGTGTTTTGAGTCTGGGGAATTGGTTGGGAAATAGGAAAGTTGATGGAGCGCGGGGAGAGTTGTGTGGTGCCCGGAAGATAATGCAAGATTCAGATGAAACTTTGTGCATGAGTAAGCGCAACAGAAGGTAAGGCTATGACAGTTGGTTGGACTGGCTGGGTCTATTGTGGTAAATGGATGGTGGCAATATAGTCATGAGAAAGGTAACATGAAAAGGTAGAGTAAATGGATTTGAGGCTTCATATGCCTTAGCTATGTTGGGAACTATTGTTCTCAATGTTGTGTATGAATAAAGGAAGTTCTCTCAACCTTGACCTTGGTATTTAGTAATTATGCTATGATCATGAATATGTTGATGTTTATACATGTAGGTGTGTATGTATGTCATGTTTGACAGGGTTGTCATGGATCATGATTATTAATGCTAACATTTATATCTATACATGTATGAATGTATGTTGTTGTCTGACTAGATCATTAGTATTCTATGTTGATGTTTATGTATATGTATGTATGTATCCATGTATCTATGTCACTATCCGATAGGTCATTAGGAATCATTCTTGTAGAGGAATGATTGCTTATGCATGAGAATCACATGACGAGGTTCGTGGTCTTACAAGGAATCAATTGGGAAGAGTAGTCACGACAAACATACGAGGTCAGTATCATGTGGATATGATTTGGTATTGTATACTTGTATTATGCCTATGTTTATGCTATCACGGGTAATTTTGAAGGATAGATCAACAAAGTGAAAGCAGTGTGGTCTGCGGCATGCTAGGATAAGCATGGATGATATACTGGAAGTAAGTTTTCTTGGTAGAGGTAGTGTGGTTTCGGATGTGTGACATTACTTTTGTGCATATATTGTATATGTTGTACATGTTTCATATATGATGTGTGCACATGCGGTGTTGTGTATACATAGCATGTGTACATGTTATTTATGCAATGTTATGTATAGGATGGTACAAATAGGGTTGTGTGAATATTGCATATGGGGTGTTGTATACATATTGTATTGTCTTCATGACGTATATGCCTAAATCTATGAAAGATCATGACTATTTATATGTTGTTGTGGATAGGTTCAGCAAAATGTGTATTTTAATGCCTTGTAATAAACAGATTACAGCTGAACAAATTGCAAAGTTGTTCTTTCAGCATGTATGGGTTCATTTTGGATTACCCACTTCCATTGTATCTAATTGAGACACCCGATTTGTTGGGAAGTTTTGGTCAAGTCTGTGGGAACTGATGGACACCAGACTGAAGAAAAGCACAACCTTTCATCCACAGGCAGATGGCCAGACAAAAGTGGTCAACAGGACAGTGATCCAGTTGCTTAGAGGCTATTGCAGCAAGCATCCCAAAATTTGGGATGAACATTTGTGTTATGTGCAGCATGCTTACAACGGAGAAAAACATTCTTCTACACAGAGATCTCCTTTTGAGACCTGTTTTGGTTTCAGACCAAGGTCTCCCTTGGATTTTGTCTTTGGTAAAGACATAGCAGTTGATGGACACAGTGATGTCGACAAGGCAACCAAGTTCATTGAACAAATCCAAGAGATTCACCATGGAGTATAGGAACAGCTGGAAAAGAGCCAAGCCAAATACAAGGCAAGGCATGATAAGCATCGAATGGAGCATCGTTTCCAAGTTGGTGATCAATTCTGGCTGTATATGAGCAAAAACAGAATGCAAGGTGCAGGTAAAAAGCTAAAGCCAATAAGATATAGACCTTTCAAGATACTTGAGAAAATTGGTGAGAATGATTTTCGCCTTGATTTACCAGCTTACATGCACATCTACTTAGTCGTTAATGCAGACAACTTGAGACTATTTGAACCTTCATTAATTGAAGATCCCGAAGAGCAAAGTCAATTACCTTCTATTGATGATCTGTTACCTAAATATCTCAATGAATTGCAGGAAGACACAGTTCTGGACAGGAAGGTGAGGACGACGCATAGGGGAGATGTTGAGTACCTCAGGATTGGACTCAAGGGTTCAAAGCCAAGCAGTGAAAAATGGATAGATATTGGACAAGTGAGACAGTTATATCCTCACTTAGTCAATGCTTGAAAACCAACTTTTGGTGGTCCAAAAGCTTTTTCAGTGGGAAGGTCGTGATCTGAATTGGATCCTTAAACATTTCTCATGACTATTCAAAATTATGTCAGATCAAATCTTATGAATAACAAGTATCAGAAATGACCTTTGGAAAATGGCAATTGTGGCCTGCATAGAACAATGAGGACCCTCGGTCAAAGCGCACTGACCGTTGGCCCATGGAGACCGCGCATGGATGCAAATTGGTAATTGGAAGCCCAGATGTAGAAACAGATGCAATTTCTGATACACAGTTAGCGCTAATCGCATATCGCAAGACAAAACCCTTAGAGAAGGAAAGCTCCGAGCGCTCGGTCACGAGGGAAAATAGGAAACCATGCGGAAAACATCAAAAGGCGGGTCTCGCACCCAAAACTAGCAGGATATCGCGTGCACTTCGAGTGGTAAGTGGGTTTGGCCGAGTTCAGCGCAATGCCTTACACCGGGAGACGCGTGTCTAGCGGATGAGAGAGAAAACCGCTTACATCACGTGAGTAACGGTCGAGCAACTTACCCGTGCGATATAGACAGAGACTGTAGGATCTGGAGGCTCCAGATCAACGACGGAGAATTAACCCGATGGATGACCGGATTCGATGGGAAAATAGACTGAGGCACATAAAGAATTGAGGTTCGGCATGACCGATGAGCTGGTAGGAGGATCAGTTTCGCGGGAAAATCCTGGAGTAATGGAAATAACGACCGTTCAAAAGAAAACTGACACTCAGTCCGTAAGGTGACAAGAGGCCACCTCTCTATGTAGCGTTACACAGCGATGACGACACAGAGCAGGGGAATTCTAGCAGACAGAGGCAGGCGATCCAGAGAGCCGGGAAGAGGAAATGAACAATTAGGGAGCATATTGGCTCGAATTGTAGAGAACAGAGAAGCCAAGCTGACCTGCAAAGCAAAGGCAGCATCGAGCAGACAAAGACAGAGAGAGTCCGAGAGTCTGTGAACTCCAGAGAGGGCTTGAGAGGTTCAAGCAACTCCTCTGTGTATACCTGTCCGGTATTGAGTACCAAATTGGGCTCATACCATTGAGACCAGTTGAGGTCGAGATCCAGTAAGGGGGAGTCTGTGTACTCTAGAGGCTTGGGGAATCCAAGTACCACCCTACTGATCATCATCTGCTAAGTGAGACTCAAATTGAGCTCCTTATTTTAAAATCTCTGCTTTAAGACACAATAGAAAAGGCCACAACTAAAGGTTGGACCAGGAGACGTAGCCCAGGAGGATTGGGTGAACTCATTAAATTTGTTGTGTTTTTATATTTATTTACCATGTTTCTCTCACTGTTTCAAGTGTCTGTGTATTGCGCAATCTTATCGATCCTTACTTAAAATAACATAGACACACCCCAACACATGAGTCTATAGTACCTTCATTAAGTAACTGAGATCATTCATGAGTGATTTCAGATCATTTATTAATTAATTAATGTATATTGTTTATTTAAAGATTTTTTCATTTTAATTATTTTAATGATTTTGATTTCTTTTGGTCATAATATTTAGGCTAAGGCTTAGTAATTTAATTTAAGGTGGAGAGTTTATTGATTTTTTGTTTTTTGTTTTTTAATTGAGAACTTATATTAATTTTCTAAAGAATATGTTTAGCATATGTTTCTTCTAAATGTATGTCAAGGACTGTAGTGTGTTAGAGAGTCTATTGGGTTCTGTTGAATTTTAATAAATTTAAAAAAATTTAAGGTAGAAGAGCAAGATTTGTGGTCACTCCCATCCACCAATTCCCTTGAATTTTAATAAACCTAAAAAATTTAAGGTAGACGAGCAAGATTTGTGGTTATTCCTGCCCATCAATTCCCTAGAGATGGAAGTGACGGAATCAAATGACACATTGCATGTAGTCGCCAAGACAACAGATTCAACTCTAGTTCTTTTTTACAAGAATGAGAGAGAGAGAGAGAGAGAAGGAGAAGAGATAGAGAGGGAAATGAAGAGGGAGAGATAGATAGATATATAATATGGGGAGAGAGAGAGAGAGAGAGAGAGAGAGAGGCATGTGTTTAGTGGGTTGAGATAGAGAGACAAATAAGGAGAGATGGAGGGAGGTATAAATATAGATGGAAGGGGGAGAGAGGATAAAAGAAAAATATATAGAAAGTTAGGGAGAGGCAGGTAGAGTGAGACGGGGGAGAGAGGGAGGGGAAGAGAGAGAAGGAGAGGAGGAAGGAGGTATACACAGAATGGAAGGTGGAGGGAGAGGGATTCAAGAAGAAAGAGTCTCACAAAGACAAATATAGACATAGAAGTTAGATCTAGAAAGTCATGAATATTTTATATTTTCACTAAAATAGATGTATTGATTTCAACGTAGTTGTTGATTTCTAATCATATTTGATCACATGCACTATATGCATTGATTTTACTGTAGATGTCGATTTATAATTCTATTTAATACGTTACACTAGATGCATTGATTTCAGTGTCGATGTTGATTTCTACTCCTATTTGATTGTTTGCACATGATGCATTGGTTTCAGTGTAGATATTGATTTCTAATCCTATTTGATCACTTGCACTAGATGCATTGATTTAAGTGTAAATGTCGATTTCTAATCATATTTAATACCTTACACTAAATGCATTGATTTCAGCGTACATGTTGATTTCTACTTATATTTGATTGCTTGAATTAGATGCATTTGTTTCAGTGTAGATATTAATTTCTAATCCTATTTGATTGCTTACACATGATGCATTGGTTTCAGTGTAGATATTAATTTCTAATCCTATTTAATCGTTTGCACTAGATGCATTGATTTTAGCGTAGATGTCGATTTCTAATCATATTTAATGCCTTACACTAGATGCATTGATTTCAACATAGATGTTGATTTCTACTCATATTTGATTACTTGCATTAGATGCATTGGTTTCAGTGTAGATATTGATTTCTTTCACTAGATGCATTGATTTTAGTATAGATGTTGATATCTAATCCTATTTGATTGTTTGCACTACATGCATTGATTTTAGTGTAGAGGTTGATTTCTGATTTGATGCAACAAGATGTATGATGTACATTTATTCCAAAGTAATTAGATTAATAATGTGCATTCATTTCAGTGTAAGCACATCTCTACCTCCTCCATCTATATCTCTATCTCCCATTGTCTCTCCTTCTCTATCTCTCTATCTTAGACCCTAAACATACACACTCTCTCTCTATACCTATCTATCTATCTCTCCCTGCTCCCTTTCCCCTCAATCTCTCTCTATTCCTCTTCTCTCTCTCTCTCTAACATTTCTCTCTCCATATATATATATATATATCTCTTCCTCCCTCCTTGCCTTTGCTATCTCTTCTTCCCTCTCCTCCTTATCTATATCTCTATCTCCTCTTGTCTCTCCTTCTCACCCCCAAAACACACACACACTCTCTCAAGCACATAAAAATTATTCAACATTAGATACAATACTTGAATTTTCACCCTATATAAAATGTTTGCTTACCCCAAATGTTTGCTTCTTGAAACTATAAACTATTTATAATTGGCTACATTCTTATTATTTCCATTTTCCATCATTCAACATTTTTAATTACTTTGAATTCCAACGCAACAATACAAAATAACTACCATTGAAAATTATTTTGGGTTTAACAATCCATAAGTTAGAATGATTAACTTTGGAGAAAACTACTATTAATATTGGAGAGCAACAAAGACAAGGTATGTTGTTTACTACAGTAGATCGAGTTAAATATTTGAATGGTCCGTGCTTCCAACAACTCAGTAGATCAAGTTAAATATTTGAATGGTCTCTGCTTCCAACTACTCTTTTCATATGATCGATACGAGAAAATGGAAAAATTAATAGGTGTAATAATATAAACAGTAGAAGAAAATAGTTTCAGATTGATTGCAATGAAGATTGTTTGTAATAGACTATATTCTTAGTATTCACATTTTCTATCTATCAAAATTGTTACATTGAAACTTTGCATTCAAAATTTGTATTTCATCATTTTTGAACATTCAACTTACTAACAATCTCTCTCATCTCAACAAACTGAGGTAACTAAGCAAATTTTAAATTAAATTGACCAAATTAATCTTAGACATATTTAGCATATTTAAAATGATCAAAATAATTAGATGTTTAGCAAATTTTGTATGACCACACACGACTGAAACCAGCCTATCCATCTTAACACCGGATCTATCAAGCGCCGAGAGGGATCAAATCTCTCAAGGTGCAAGCTTTTCCTCAAGTTTTCACTCAAAAAATAGGTTTGCACCACAACATATTTGATCCCTATGGGTGCTTCTTAAATCCAACGTTAAGATGGATCTAGGGTGGTTAATAAAGTGAAATTTATTTTTTACTAATTTATGTAATTATTCAAAAAAATTATATGTTTTAGTAATTTTTTTTAGGTTTTATGTTATTTTGATGTTTCTTATTTTTTTTTATTAATAATAGATATAAATGAAATCTTATGCTATATCTATCAACCACGTTAATATTTTTAATGTGGTTGCATTGTATTTAGATTAAACTTTTAATTTTAAAATGATTTTTAGAATAATATTGTGTATAAAATTTTAGATTATAAATAGAAACTTCACCATCAATAAACACTAAAATATTATTATTTATATGACTAAACTTATAATATACACTCTTTTAATTCATAATAAATATCACTTGAAATCTTAAAACATTTAAAAATTTATAATGTAATTTGATTGAAAAAATCCTATATTAATATTAATTATGACCCATTATAAAAACTTTCGTACTCAAAAATATTATTATTACAAATCATAAAAATAATTTGATCGATTATTGGTTAATCTTATATATCAAGAAAGAAGCACCGGGGGCACAAGACTTTCAATTGCAAATTGACGAGCGGCCTCTGTATTGGATTCAGATTCAATGAAACCTCCTTGCCTCACAATCCCTGTTATAAGCCAAGGGTCTTATCTTATAGGTGGGCACGTCAACGGATTTATCTATGATCCATAGAATGAATTACCGAAACCAAAAAGGTGCAAAGAGAAGAATTTAGTATGTCCTGATAAGTGCAAATCAGGTCAATGAAATAATTGTGCGCAGGATAATTTGAAAAACGCCGCACTGATTAATAAAGACAACGAACAGATAAGATCGCGGACCGATTCCTAACAATTTTTTGGAGCTTTCCCCAAAATACAATTAATAACTACCCAATTTAATGGATCGTCATTATCGTATTTAAAATTTAAATATTGTGACAAACTGACATAATCAAACATGCAAAAAGTTGTAGTGTAACGATTATGTTTTTTCCTCTGAAAATTATGAAAATTTCAGTTATATTTTCAAAAAAGTTTAGTAAGGAATTTTGTAAATCTAATTAAAAATTGTAAAATTTCAAAAATTAAGTGTTTTAGAGATTTTTGATAATGCTAAATCTATTTCAATTATAAAAACATAATTCAAATACTGTATTTATAAAAAAAAAAATTGATTTTTTTAATCCAAAATTCCACTCTTTTTAATAATCCCTCCACCTAAATACATGACTCCCATACATGCAAGTAAAGACAAATCGGATGAGAGGTGCCCACAAAGAAAGGAGCCGCCCTCCAGCTGGAAATATACAAAATAAAATATGTGCAGTAGACAGGTCACGTCGAAAACACGGGAGCGATTTTTTCTTCTAACACGTGACGATTATCAGGGGTTTACCGTATTGGAAAAAAGCAAACCTGCGGTAGAGTAGTTTCCTTTCTGGCCCGTTCTGAGTTACGAGGAATTAACTGGAGTGCGTGACGTGGCAATTACGTTGCCAGCGTGGCATCTTGATTCTACGTGTTCATCGGTTAATCCGGAAGGATAAACACGATAGCTGGTTAGGGATCTCCTAATTGCACTAAGGATGGATTATGTTTTGTCCCATGTGGACACTTACTCAGTCTTCAAAGTATAGAAGTTTTAAATATTAATAATTAATTTAAATAAAAAAAAAGAAATATTTTATGAGGAATTCAACTTTATTTGTGATTTACAACAAAAGAGTTTATTGGAGCTAGCTTTTCGTGGAGGGCAAAAGTTTTTATTGCTCAATTAAGGACCAACTCACATCAACTTCAATGTGAAGTAGGGTGGAAAAGGCCTGAAGAAACTTGGGAAGAAGAGTGTGTACATTTTGCATGTTGGGGGTTGTGGAATCGGAAACATTTCATTTTGGAATGTAATGCATTCAAAGTCATGAGAGCATGTTAGCATCAGTTTCTTGGCATTGTCTTTTTAGCGAGGGGATTGTTGGTAGGTTGGGTCAGCTCATCATCAATTTGAATCAGAAAATGATTGAATTGCAAAAAGCCAAAAACAGGGAACTAATGGTCTCATAAACTATTTTTTAGTGACATCAATTTTTTGAGATGCAAATCAGTGAATCTGATTTAAACATTAAATATTAACAATCAATTTGGATCCATCTTAACTTTAGTACTGAGGGGGGTCAATTTTCTTTGAGATGCAAATCAATCAACTTGAATCCATCTTAACTTTAGTAGCGAGAGGATCAATTTTTTGAGATGCAAATCAGTGAATCTGATTTAAACTTTAAATATTAACAATCAATTCGGATCCATCTTAACTTTAGTACTGAGGGGGGTCAATTTTCTTTGAGATGTAAATCTCTTGAGATTTGCTTGGTAGATATGAAGTTAAGATGGATCTAGATTGATTTAATTCCCCATTTAAAATAGCTTGTATTTCACATGAATACCGTAGGTCAATAAGATGGGTTCTCATAAACTGGAGCTAATAAAAATGATTTGGCTGTCTCTAATTTTCATTGTTCAATATTGTGAATCAAATGGGTTACATTTACTCCAAGGTTAGTTTCAATGTGTTTGAAATTTTAATCCATTTTTTAAAATTGATATATTAATTTGATTAAAATGTTACTATACTAAAAAATTTACTTGTTTCATATTGAATTGTGGTAGTTTTACTACAATTTTAATTAATAAAATTAACATGACATTGTCTAAATAGGTTAAGTTTTGTTTTTTTGCTTCAATTTTGCCAAACCTTTTTTTAACCAAATCTTAATTTTTATTGTTTAAAATGGGATTTTGTGTGGGCACACGCGCACACACATATATATATTCAACACCCTAATAAATTATAAAACACTCAAATTGTAGAGAACTTATAACTCAAAATTGTGATTCCAGAAAATCCTTGAAAAATTGTAAACAATAAACTCACAAACATCTACAACAAAACTCATATCTATAAATTTTTATATCATTAAACAACAAAATCATAGAAACTTGAATACTTGATTGTAGACAACGAAACCCTCTAAAACATAGAAGTAGAACCAATAGACTATGATTTGTTTGAATGAGGAATTTATATATTTTTTAATTTTGTAATTTATTGATATATTTTTTTATTTGCTTAAATATTTAACAATTCTATATGATAATTTATCAAGAAAAAATTGCAAATTTTTTAATTTTTTTTTACTCTATTGACAAGTGTATTTTATGACAAGTGTATTTTATGAAGGAGACGAGTAAACCTTTCTATGTTTAAGGTGGAAATGAGTTTTTTTTTTCCAAAATAAAGATGAAATATTCAGTAAATAAAAAATAATATTACGTCATATATATACACATTTTAGTGTGACAAAAGTTATAATATTTTTGTTTTTAATTATTATTTTAATGTAAGACATAACTAATATTCAAATATTAATGACACTTGCAAGGTAGTTTAATTGGTAGTGAAAATGAAGTGTTATGTGTGAGGAAGTTTGAGGTTGAAACCCCCCTGCCTATGGAAAGCACATACATAGCCACCTAGAGAGGTTATATTGATAGAGGTTGGAATCGACCCCATGTTAGGTGAGTACGAGAACGAACCAGTGGTTGATTCCTCTAGATAAAAAATACAAAAACAAAAAATTCCTTTCGAATTTTGGTAAATTCAGAATTAAGATGGATCTATTCTACTTCTTAATAATATTATTTATATTTATATACATTTCACATTCATATTCTTATTTTTTATTTTATTAAAGATTAATAATACCTATAATGACATATAGAAGAAAAAATTTCATTGACATCTGTTATAATTTTTATAATTTAATTTTTTATATGATATGCATTAGCATTGATGATACAAATAGATAAATAACTTAGAAAAAAAATATTCAAAATATTGAATTTGTATATGCTTAATTAAATTTAAATATGAAATTCAAATGGTTTCAAATATGAATCAATATGTTAATTTATATGGTCAAACGGATCTTAATTTATGTTTTCTCTTTGTGGTAGTTTTATCTTCCCCCATCCCCTCATTTTTCTTTCCACCCTTTCTCCCTTTTTCCTACTCAAATTTCCCCTTTTAATCCTTTTTTTTTCTTTCACTTTTTATGTCACTATTAATTTTGCAACACTTTCATCCATATAATTTTTTTTTTGGTATTTTTAATGTAGTTGTGTTAGTATTTTAATCTATTTAGACTAAAACTTTTATTTTAAAATAATTTTTAAAATAATATTGTATGTAAAATTTTAGATTATAAATAGAAACTTCACCATCATTAAACACTAAAAGATTATTATTTATATGACTAAACTTATAATATACACTCTTTGAATTCATAATAAATATCACTTGAAATCTTAAAACGTTTAAAAATTTATAATGTAATTTGATTGAAAAAATCCTATATTAATTATGACCAATTATAAAAACTTTCGTACTCAAAAATATTATTATTACAAATCATAAAAATAATTTGATCGATTATTGGTTAATCTTATATATCAAAAAAGAAGCACCGGGAGCAGAAGACTTTCAATTGCGAATTGACGAGCGGCTTCTGTATTTGATCTAAATAGATTAAAATACTAACACAACCATATTAATTGTATTTTATGGAGGAGACAAGTAAATCTTTTTATGTTTAAGGTGGAATTGAGTTGTTTTTTCGAAACAAAAATGAAATATTCATTAAATAAAAAATAATTTTTTTTAACAAAAAATAAAAATAAATATATATTTTTACATTTTAGTGTGACAAAAGTTATAATATTTTTGTTTTTAATTATTATTTTAATGTAAGACATAACTAATATTCAAATATTAATGACACTTGTAAGGGTAGTTTAATTAGTAGTGAAAATGAAGTGTTATGTGTGAGGAGGTTTGAGGTTGAAACCCTGTTACTTATGGAAGGCGCATACATACGCACTTAGAGAGGTTATATTGATAGAGGTTGGAATCGACCCCATGTCAGGTGAGTACAAGACCGAACCAGTTGTTAATTCCTCTAGATAAAAAATACAAAAATAAAAAATTCCTTTCGACTTGTGGTAAATTTAGAGTTAAGATGGATCTATTCTACTTCTTAATAATAATATTTATATTTATATACATTTCACATTCATATTCCTCTTTTTATTTTATTAAAGATCTAATAATACCTATAATGACATATAGAAGAAAAAATTTCATTGACATCTGTTATAATTTTTATAATTTAATTTTTTATATGATATGCATTAGCATTGATGATACAAATAGATAAATAACTTAGAAAAAAAATATTCAAAATATTGAATTTGTATATGCTTAATTAAAATTAAATATGAAATTCAAATGGTTGCAAATATGAATCAATATCTTAATTTATATGGTCAAACAGATCTTAATTTATGTTTTCACTTTGCGGTAGTTTTATCTTCCCCCCATCCCCTCATTCTTCTTTCCACCCTTTCTCCCTTTTTTCTACTCAAATTTCTCCTTTTAATCCTTTTCTTTTCCTTTCACTTTTTATGTCACTACTAGTGACATATAACATCGATGATTTTGCAATAGTTTCATCCGAATGATTTTTTTTATTTTTTTTTATTTTTGGTATTTGTAAATTTAAACTTTGATTTTGCTTCCTTTTTTTTTTACGGTTGATGTGGCCCGCCACCACCACCAAGGCTATAGTTTTCGAGGACCGACGTCAGTTCGTCGTCCTACTCACCAAAAACAACCTTTAATATCTAATACTCTGCTTTTAGGACGAGTAATTTCTTATGATGCAATTGAAGTAGTGGTTTTCTTCTCACAACCCACAAATCTAATTCAACTAAAATCTCTCCACAAAATTCCTCAGAATCCATGCTCATATGCCTATTTCCCCTTCTTAGTTGCATACCTTCTTCCTTTTGAAAACCATGACACAATCCCATATATATATATATATATATATATATATATATAGAAGTGACATGGGTCCCACCGGAGTAGGTAGGGGGTCGGCCTTGACTAGAGGTTGGAGTTCAGACCTTTTTCTTGCAATCCATAGATTTTGGATCCTCCGAAGGGGGTTGGCCCCAACTAAGTGAATATATATGTGACGTGGGTCCCACCGGATTAGGTAGGGGGTTGGCCCCGACTAGAGGTTGGAGGAAAAACCCTTTTTCTTGCAATCCATCGGTGTTGGATCCTCTTAACCTAACTACATCGACTAGAGGTTGACCCCGACTCGCTGATTTGAACTTTGGATGGCGATCCCCACCCTGGGTTAGGATCAAGGTTCTCATCGAGAGCTTCACTCACTTGATGTCGTTAACTACTAGCTCATTCCAACTGAGAAATTTTATGACCTTAATTTGAGACTACTGAGACTCAGCTCGATTGACATTCACTGTGTTCTAGACCCAATCAACTTCTGCCCTTGACATGCTTTTGTGGGTTCCAAAACTATAGTTGTTGCAATTTTGAGGTTTTCATTAGAGAAATTTTGAGGTCTAAATTGGGCCTAAAGACAAAAATGTACAACCAAAATCAACTTTATAAGAACCAATATGATTCAAGATGATGATGTCAATCACGGGGGATGATTCAACATTTTTTGAGTAAAAAAAAAAACACTAAATTTTCAACTTGTATTTTCAACTTATCACCCCACGGTTTAACTCAAATTTCGAGCAGGTGCACTCGTTGGATGTGGAATTTAATTCATCATCCAAGAAGTAACCATATTGCATACTTTCAATGGATGTTGCTACATGAAAAATGAAAAATACATGAAAAACATTTCAACGTATGCAATATGGGTACTCCTCGGATGAGGAATTAAATTTTCCATCCAACGAGTTCTCCCACTCGAAATTTGAGTAAAACCGTAGGGAGATAAGTTGAAAATATGAGTTGAAAAAGTAGATTTTTATTTTTTTCCTCTAAAATTTGATGATGTCATCTAGTATTATTTTATTATTTGCACTATTATTTTATAATATTGATTAGGAGGCTCATTTTAGACCTCAAATTTTCTTTAATGATATATACTAAAATTACGGTTTTCACATGGTGACATTGTGGTTTTAGAGTGATTTACTCTCTTCTCCTTTATTTTGAACCAGTTTTTGCCGAGAAAAACACAGAAAAGACACATTTTAGGTGCTAGTGATCCCATGAACCCTTCCAAATTGAGTCTTGGACAGATCTTCTTTTTTGTTTATTCCGTAGAATAACCAAGGTATGATTATCTCGAAATATGTATTAAGCACCACATATAAACTAATTTGACGGCAGTGTTTGGTGAAAACAATTAAGCTCACCCTTTCAAAGATTCATTCCCTCTACGTATATATAACTATTCATACCAGACAAAGACTAGATCCAATTGTAGAAGGCGTGTGTATTTTCATATATTGATTGCTTGTACTAGGGGGAAATTAATGAGCGACCATCTTTAAGGTCCCAACAATTTCAATCAATCGAATATATATATATATATATATATATATATATATATATATATAGATATATATATATATATATATGAGCAGGACCTCTTTTCAGTAATGGGATCTTTAATAATATTTTCCTTCATTATTCCTTGGGAAACTAATGCTTTGGGTCATCCTAAAAGTTTTCAATGGAGACCACCAATATTAGTTCAGTGTTTTCAACGAGTAAGCTCCACTAGTAAGAGGCTATAAATGTAGAATAAGCAACTATATAACTATAAATTGCATCAAGAGGTGCAAAAGGAACACCGATAGGAGTGAGGAGAATGTGGAAGGAAATAGTAAGAGTGGGGAGAATGTGGAAGGAAAAATTAATAACATAGTGTTGTTGTTGGAGGTGATGTTGATAAAGTTGATCTTGTGAACATTGTTGTCGTGTTTGTAGATGCCTCAATTAATGGTGGAGTTGTAGTAATGGAGCATGTCATTCTATTGAATATTATTTTTTTAGCATGTGGCATTATAGCATTATAAGAAATGGTTGTCTTGAATTCCCAAAAGTTGGGATGAATTTGTGCATTTTCGAAAATTTACAAAATTTGCAAAAATGTTTTTTCAATCTTTCTATAGAGAAGCTCTATTGCCATCTACAATATGATCCTTTTTAAAATAAATCTAGAACATATTAAAAATATATATTTAAATAAAAAATGTTCAGTGCCATTTATAATTTATTTCTTAAGGAATAAAATAGAAAAGGAAGTTGTGTAAACTAAGTAATTTTTTTCCTCTTTAATTTCAATCCAAATTATAAAAATATTTTTTTTTTACCATATGAAATAATATTTTCAAATATTTAAACAATTGTATCCTTTTGAAAGTGTCATATTTTTCAAATAATTGAAAAATTGTATCATTCGTGATTGTGTACATCATGGATATTCACTTCGACTATAACATGTGCCTACATATCAACAAATGGTAGACATTCTAACCATTAGATAAACTTTGAGGTCTAAAAATGGTCTCCTTACTAAAATTCTAAAATAATAGTGGAAATAATAAAATAAGATTAGATTACCTCATCAATTTTGGAGTGAAAAAAAGGAAAAACGATTTTTTCAACTTGTATTTTCAACACTCTATAGTCGTTGATACGCATAGCATATGCTAAGCATATTCCCTTAAGAATCAATCTAGGATGTAAATTTTTAAAAAAAAAAAGTCAGCAGATCCTCGTCCACCTTAAGTTTAAATAGGAAGCCTTAGGCAATAAAATAAAAATAACAATAAATAAAATAAAATAAAATAAACACAAAATTCTCTAGCCCATGTATGGTAGAAATGTTGTAACATTAATAATTAAACCAGCTTTGATTCATCAAGTGACCAAGTGCCCAGAACGATCAAATCTATTTTCACTCTAAAAGAGGTGTGTACCTCAAGTGATGTGATCCCAAATCTATTTTCACTCTAAAAGAGGTTTGTACCTCAAGTGATATGATCCCAAGATAAAATGGATGTAGGCTTGTTAAATTAAAATTATAGAAGCCCTATTGCAAAATATACAACTAAGCCGCATAAATATTTCACTAATGTTCAATAGAGATTAAACGCTTAGTTTAACTAATAGACGAAATGGTCATGTTTGGAACATTTTTTTGAGCAATTTTGTGTTAAATTCCATAGAGATTTTTTAAAATTGTAAGTTTAAGTTGTTTAATCTACAAAGATTGAGTGTCTCGAGTACTAAATCCATTTATGTATTCAAAGTGCATTTTAACAATAAGGAATCACAATCTTACTAAAAAGTGTACTCTAAGATTATGGCCAAAAAATCATTTTGTGTATTGGTTAGACTATATCGAGATGAAATCTCTACCATCTCCTTACTAATTATTAATAATTAAATTTAAATTCTAGAAATCCTATGTCAAAATAAAAACACCTATCATTCTTTATTTCATAGTTGTGTTCTTTAGTTATTAAATTTTACCAAGTTTTAATATATGTTTGCGGATATCGTCTCTGATATGTAATTTTTATTTTTATTTTTTTTAATTTCTTTTGATAAATTTAAGAAGATATTACATTTAAATATATAAAATGTGAATAATGCTAAAGTGACTTGAATAATGAAGTTTATACAAAAGACATTAATGAGAAATGTACACATTTAATATGATATACAAGTTTAAGTTTGTTTAATTATTTTTAAAAGGGGTAATTATGCAAGGTATTCACCATATTCTTAGAAGACACTAGCGAAACACCATATGTGAAATTCCCTCGCTTGGTAGCATCCCTCCCCTTAGATCCTTCCCCCAATACTAGGTGTTTACACTGCCATGATTGGACTTTCAAATATAAGAAGGCCTTCTTCCACGCTTACGACTTTAATCTAGAGGGTTATTTCTTCCAACAACTTCCCTCTCAACCCTGCTCGGAACACAACTTCATATTTTGAAAAGACTAGTGGATTTGTGCCGCAAACTCGAGAACATACCCTTCTATTGTAGTCTGCACCCAGAAATCTACAACACTCATCAGATCTGTGTCAAGACAATGGAGAGCAGCGAGATCCATCAGAGTCCAGTCGCGACGTGATAATGTATGTCCTCCCGACCTCCCCTTCACCTGCAATCTCCGCAACCAGTTGTACATTTCTTCTGGGAACTTACACCAGAAGATCTCGTACTAATCACTTGCAGCTTCTGAGCATAGGATCTCATCTTTTTGGTTCACGGCAACTTGGCAGTGAAGTAGATCTTGTTGAGAAACAAACTGATCCACTTGCTCGTCCCCGTATTTCCTTCTTAAAAATATATGATACCATATTTCTAACGCTCCTTTTGAATTTCAAGTCCTCACAATGGAACCATTTGTTGGCACAAAAATGACAACAGGATTGAGACCCTGGGTTTAGGCATAACGGGCCAACAAGGCTCTATTGTAGTATAGAGAAACACCGATATTTTCACCATACCCTGGGAGGGTAAGGAGTCTCACGCAAGGTGTGTCGCTATTGAATTTAGATGAGGGTGGAATTAGGTCCCGGGGAACCATGTCAACCAACAGAGGGAAACATATGGTACCAATAGAAAGGAAAATATGGTATCTTAACGTACAAACTAACCAGATCGCAACGATATAATCATACTATATCTAGATACTATCTAATCAGACGTACATCCATAAAAATTTTAAAGGGTTAACACAATGGTCAAAGACACAAGATGGTTTCAAAACAATCTTCTCTATTAACATAACATATTTCAGTACATAAGGCTCAAGGCCTGATCATTAACAGTAGAAACCGCACAACCAACATAAACATGTACAAACAGGATCATGAGGTATTTCATATTACTCCTCACCACAATAAGACTAGAACTATTACAAACTCGCTCTACTAACTAGCAACAACCCCTCCTCTCTTCTTCTTTCTATCTCCTGCCATCTGCCTAGACTGCCAATTCTGCTTTCCTTTTGGTCAGCTATCTTCATTCTCGGTTGCCTCTGCTCTTTCCTCGTTCTTTTTCCCTTCTTCTTCCCGCCATTCCTTCGCAATTGCCAGTCATTCTTCAGTTTGCAATCTTCCCTCGGCTTTCAACTCCGCAACTCCCCAACGGTCATCTCCGCCACCTATCATTGCCTTCTTTCTTTGCAAAATCTAAAAATGAAGGCCCCAACCATTATAACCAAGAAAAATATACAAAGGCAATAGTTCGTACAAAAATATAGTAGTAACAATCAAGAAGAAAAAAAATATGAAATACTTATCTTTTGATCTAAGGATTGTAGGGAATTCTCAAATCCCTCTTAATCCTGAGCCTTGAATTCTTTATTTATACTATCTTAGCTAATAAGATCATCTATATTGTCATTCCTATATGTCTTCTGATGTGGATGTTCATCATCATCAATGTCTATAGTTGAAGCATGCTACTTTTCCTTCCTCTTTCTATCATTCTTTCTTTCAGGACACTTGTTTTTATAGTGACCAAACTTGTGACAACTGAGACACTGAATATTTGACATATCTTCTTCGTTTGATCCTAAATAGGAGCAATGATTCTACCTATATTTCTTTTATGAAAATTTCCAAAACGTATTCTTCCTTTACAATTATTGGTATGAGTCGCAAATTCTTGGGACTCATCATCTTGAGGTCTTTGAATTTTCCCTTTTGATACTAGCCTAGACTCCTCTTGAATATAGGAAGTCCATGGTTGATCACACTTTGGATTTTATGTTCTGCCAAAAATGATTGATACAAATGAATCCCATGAACCTGGAAACCCATTAAGAGTCACAGTCACATGTTCTTATTTATCAATATTTTCTCCAATAGCCTTGATTTGATCTCTCAACTAAGAGATCCTTATGAAGTAGAAAGGCATAGCATTAGATCCAATCATCTGCATATAATGAATTTGATTCATCAAGGTCATTTTCTTACCAATGTTGTTGACTGCATACAATCCCACTAGGGCCTCATACATTTCCTTTGAAGCCTTCATCCTAGAAACAAATGGAAACCAATGGTATTTGATGGATTCAACAACAATCCTCTTGGCCTTAATTTCAATCTTCTTGTATTTGAACATTCTTTTAGAATCATGAGGTTCAGTAACCTTTTCTTCCACATACTCCATGACATCATTTTATTCAAGAATGAGATCTATTATGGTCTTCTAATCCCTAAAATTTGTTGCACCTTCTAGCCTTTTTTTGGGCTTGATAGAGGAAGCCACCTGATAAAGAGTCTGGTCACAGATCAAATTTTAGAATAGGTGGGTTCAAGGGGTGATCTTTAGTGATCTTTCTTCACCAAAGCTTTGATCCCATGTTGATTATCTAGTGCTAATTTAGACAATCACAATATTTTGCCATTAATAATTACTTCCAATGAAATATAGTCTTACTTTAGCATATTTCAAAACATCATGAAATAATTACACTTAGAAAATTCAACATTAAATATGATAAAAGAATAAATATCATAATAAAAAAGCCATACATAGTAGACACCAAAATTATTCACCTTGGAAACCCAAACTCGAGACAAAACCCAACAATCTTTTCTAGGAAAAAATATTCAGTTTAATAGAAGTACAATATGATTTCCTAGTCAAATACAGTCAAACTCACCATAGAATCCACACAGGTCAGACCTAGTCAAATAATCCTAAATTTGGCCTCCTACAGTTGCCCACAAATTCAGTAAACCCTGAGTCAAAAATGTTGAATTTGGGCCTCTTGTTGCTACCTAAGAATCTCTCTTAAACTATCCAAAGATTTAGTCAAACTGCCAAGTCAAACTCTCAATCAAACTCTTCCAAAAACTCGGTCAATTTGCCCAAAACAGAGTTCAGTATATTGCCTAGAAAACTCGATCAACTACCTTTGAATATTCGGTCAACTGCCTTAGAATATTTGGTCAACTACCTCAAAATATTCTGTCAAACTACCTCAAAATATTATGTCAAATTGTGCCTAGAATATTTGGTCAAATAATTGCTAGAAAACTTGGTCAGATAGTGGTTAACACTGGTCAAAATCCTTGGTCAAATTTTGATCTTCTTCTCTCCCTCCTTTGCACATGTGAACAAAAGAAACTTATGATTTTTGATGATCCAAACTGATCCAAATGATGGAGGTCAAATGTGTATATATAGTGGTCAAACAAGGCGGGCTTTGACAAAGGGTCACACCCATTCCCATGGTGGGGCCGGTATGGGTTTTTGGAGCCTACATGGGCTCATAAAATATTTATTTCTTTCTTTTAATTTGGAAGACTTGTGTAGCTAGGGAATATCGATTACAACTACTGAAGAGAAAAACAACAAAAAGTGGATTGGAATAATGTTTCCTATTAGAAGACATTTTCCAAAGAGTACTACGTTCATGAGTACTATCATCAGAGCTTATGGTCTTACATCTTTAAACCTTCTTTTTGTTTTTTGTTTTTGTTTTTGTTTTTTCTAGTGATACATTTCCTTGAACCTATTAGGAATTTGATTTCTTAAAGAATTTCTTTTACCTTGTCAATACCAGATAGTGTTTCTTATAACAAGGCATTATATCTCTTCTTTTCATTTGAAAATCCTTTCTGATTATTTAAATATTAAGAAATTTAAGATACATGATTTTTAACTTGTAACGGTCATCTACATTTTTATGTAGATACACTGTCTAATAATTTCATTAATTCATTTAGCTTGATTATGAAAATATTAGTTCTTCATTACACCATTGATATGACATAAATTTCATCTTGTCCATGGAATTATTTTCCTAGAAAAATCAACTTGGTATTACCATGACTTAAATTCCTTTATTCTGAGAATCTAGTAGGAGTAGTCCTTTCTTTCTCTCTAAGTAAGGTATGAGAACATAGTTTTATTTTAAAAGGATTTGAGGAAGTTGAACAATATTTACAATTAGAAATTTTCCCATTACATACCTTTTGGAATAACAATAGAAATTTGGTGAACATGTTGATGTCAATACGAAGCCGACCTTTTAGTTACCAATGGGAGATTAGTAGAAGTGTTTATTGGAATTTGAAGATTAGGAGATTTTGTCATTTAAATTACTTCTTGACTTAAGGAAGAAGTCTATATTGATAGTCTTCTAGGTTCTGTGGTATTGGCGACTTAGAGAAAGATAGAAAATTTTGGTTCCATTTATATGGTAGTGTAATTTGGGAAAATGGAGGTAATATTGGTGATATATTTCTTGGTCTAGCCACTACCAATGGGAGATTAGTAGAAGTGTTTATTGACATTTGAAGATTAGGATATTTTGTCATTTAAATTACTTCTTGACTTAAGGAAGAAGTCCATATTGATAGTCTTCTAGGTTCTATGGTACTGGCGACTTAGAGAAAGATAGAAAATTTTGGTTCCATTTATATGGTAGTGTAATTTGGGAAAATGGAGGTAATATTGGTGATATTTATTTATTTATTTTTATTTATTTATTTTATTTTATTTATTTATTTATTTTTATTTATTTATTTTTATTTTTTATTTTTTTTTAATATTTTTTTTATTTTTTATTTTTTTTTTTTTTTTTTCAGTCAACACTAGGCTTTATTTAATGCATGAGGTGTAGATCAATTGGTTGTGTGGGGTTTAGTCCACACCATGTCATAGGTTCAAATCTCATGGGGTGGGGTTGAGGATGGGAGCCGCCTTTGGAGGAATTAAACTATCCCAAGTGGCCCCCAAGCTAGACCAAGCTTTGCATAATCCTAGTGATAGCAGCCCACTAGCAGGCATATTGTTCTTCCATTTGCAATGGGACAATATGAAAACTCAATGCCATATCAAAACCACCAAGTTGAATATAAGCATAAAAATAATTTAAAATATGAGCATATAAGGCGTAGACTAAATCTAGGATAAACAAAAAGCCAAATAATGGCATTAAGTAGAGTTTCCTCAAAGAAAACAATAATTGCATCTAAATTTTTTTTGTATATATGCCATCAAAGCTACAAAGACTTAAATTATTTAATCCATAAGACATTAGTGAATTCCAAGCAAATTGAATAAAACCAATATGAAAATATGGATAGATTTTTTTGAAGCCCATAGTGAATATTTTCTTGTTTAATAAAGGGGATTTAATCGGTTAGACAAAGAAATTGCAATAATAACAAAAGTATTTCTAATATTTAAAGAAGAAATATGAGTGATAAGAGTCCCCTAATAAGTTTTGATGAGAAATGCATGCATTACAACTCAGTTACTTCTTCTATATTTTCGATAAAAGAATATGCATTACATTAAAAAGCTAAAAAAAATTATGAAAGAAAAAAATGAAGTTTTATTAATTAATTAATGTATATTATTTATTTAAAGTTTTTTTATTTTAATTATTTTAATAATTTTGATTTCTTTTGGTAATAATATTTAGGCTAAGTATTTTAATTTAAGGTGGAGAGTTTATTGATTTTTTATTTTTTTTAATTGAGAATTTATATTAATTTTCTAAAGAATATGCTCAGCATATGTTTCTTCTAAATGTATGTTAAGGACTGTAGTGTGTTAGAGAGTCTATTGGATTGCATTGAATTTTAATAAATTTAAAAAATTTAAGGTAGGTAGAAGAGCAAGATTTGTGGTCACTCCCACTCACCAATTCCCTTGAATTTTAATAAATTTAAAAAAATTAAGGTAGAAGAGCAAGATTTGTGGTCACTCCTGCCCATCAATTCCCTAGAGATGGAAGTGACAGAATCAAATGACATGTTGCATGTAGTCGCCAAGACAACAGATTCAACTCTAGTTCTTTTTTACTGAGAGAGAGAGAGAGAGAGAGAGAGAGAAAGGGAAGAGATAAAGAGGGAAAGGAAGAGGGAGAGATAGATAGATATATAATATTGGGGGAGAGAGAGAGAGCATGGCATGTGTTAGCGGGTTGAGATAGAGAGACAAAAAGGGGGATGGAGGGAGGTATAAATATAGATGGTAGGGGGAGAGAGGAAAGAAGAGAAAGATAGAGAAAGTTAGGGAGAGGCAGGTAGAGTGAGATGGGGGAGAGAGGGAGGGGAAGAGAGAGAAGGAGAGGAGGAGGGAGATAGACACATAATAGAAGGTGGAGGGAGAGGGAAGAAGAAAGAGTCTCATAGAGACAAATACAGACATAGAAGTTAGATCTAGAAAGTCATGAATATTTTATATTTTCACTAAAATAGATGTATTGATTTCAATGTAGTTGTTGATTTCTAATCATATTTGATCACATGCACTATATGCATTGATTTCAGTGTAGATGTCGATTTATAATTCTATTTAATACCTTACACTAGATGCATTGATTTCAATGTCGATGTTGATTTCTACTCCTATTTGATTACTTGCATAGGATGCATTGGTTTCAGTGTAGATATTGATTCCTAATCCTATTTGATCACTTGCACTAGATGCATTGATTTAAGTGTAGATGTCGATTTCTAATCATATTTAATACCTTACACTAAATGCGTTGGTTTCAGTGTACATGTTGATTTCTACTCATATTTGATTGCTTGCATTAGATGCATTGGTTTCAGTGTAGATATTAATTTCTAATCCTATTTGAGTGCTTGTCCATAAGTCAGAATGATTGACTTTGGAGAAAACTTCTATTCAAATTGGAGAGCAACAACGACAGGGTATGTTGTTTACTACAGTAGATAGTTAAATATTTGAATGGTCTATGCTTCCAACTACTCTTTTCATATGATCGATACGAGAAAATGGAAAAACTAATAGGTGTGATAATATAAACAGTAGAAGAAAATAGTTTCAGATTGATTGCAATGAAGATTGTTTGTAATAGACTATATTCTTAGTATTCACATTTTCTATCTATCAAAACTGTTACCTTGACACTTTGCACTCAAAATTTGTATTTCATCATTCAAGTTACTAACAGTGTCTTTCATCTCAACAAACTGAAGTAACTAAGCAAATTTTAAATTAAATTGACCAAATTTATCTTAGACATATTTAGCATATTTAAAATGATCAAAATAATTAGATGTTTAGCAAATTTTGTATGACCGCACAACCCAACCTAGATCCATCTTAACACCGGATCTATTAAGCGCCGACCTAGATCCATCTTAACACCGGATCTATCAAGCGCCGAGAGGGATCGAATCTCTCGAGGTGCAAGCCTTTCCTCAAGTTTGCACTCAAAAAATAGGTTTTCACCTCTAGAGATTTGATCCCTCTCCGCTCTTGATAGATCCAGTGTTAAGATGGATCTAGGATGATTAATAAAGTGAAATTTAGTTTTTATTAATTTATGTAATTATTCAAAAAAATTATATGTTTTAGTAATTTTTTTAGGTTTTATGTTATTTTGGTGTTTCTTGTTTTTTTTATTAATAATAGATATAAATGAAATCTTCCACTATATCAACCACGTTAATATTTTTAATATGATTGTGTTAGTATTTTAATCTATTTAGATTAAAACTTTTAATTCTAAAATAATTTTTAGAATAATATTATGTCTAAAATTTTAGATTATAAATAGAAACTTCACCATCATTAAACACTAAAATATTATTATTTATATGACTAAACTTATAATATAAATAAACTTATAATATACACTCTTTGAATTCATAATAAATATCACTTGAAATCTTAAAACGTTTAAAAATTTATAATGTAATTTGATTGAAAAAATCCTATATCAATTATGACCAATTATAAAAACTTTCGTACTCAAAATATTATTATTACAAATCATAAAACTAATTTGATCGATTATTGGTTAATCTTATATATCAAGAAAGAAGCACCGGGGGCACAAGACTTTCAATTGAGAATTGACGAGCGGCTTCTGTATTTGATTCAGATTCAATTAAACCTCCTTGCTGCTTTAAATTCCACATAGAGAAAAGAAAGCGCGAGGTTCTTTTATTACCCATAACTTTGCAGTATAGATTCTTCATCCATCAAGTTCAACAAATTGATGGTTGACTACAAAATTATTTGTATTAACAACTCCGGGCTTCGAATAATAATACGTTATCATCCGCAACCTTACAAGTATTCAAACACAAATGCAAGTCACGTCAACTTTGGAGGTTTAGTTCGGATTAACATTTGAAAGGTTCATTGCAGGTTTCTTGTAAGGGTTACAGGGTCTGTGTTTGCATACCAGCATCTCCTCTTGGAAATCATACCCATGGCGTCCATGTCGACTCCCTGTTGTGTATGAGGCGAGGAGTGATTGTTATAACCCATACCGATTCTGGTCACCTCTATGCCTTTGCCAATCGGGAGAGTAACAGTTTTGGCACCGGCCTTCTTCTTCAACGTCTTGGCATACGCATTTGTGGGCTTCCTATCAAACACATTGTTGGCAACCACCACCGCTCGAGAGGGATTTAGATTCAAAACCATAAACAAATCCTGGTAATCTTGAGTGAGCCTGCTATCAATGACAGCGAAATCTACATTCTTGTACTCGGGAAGCAACTCCATGGCATTGCCAATGACGAAGTTGGTTGTATGTTCCAACCCCAGATCCTTCATGGTCTCCGCCACCGTGTCAACGCCCGCCTTTGCAGGCAGAATGCAGACGAGCCGGCCACCAGTCTGCCGAGCTGCCACTGCTAGGCCTATCGTACACGTTGGTGCTTCGCTTGAACATACCTCTACAATGAGCTGTGCGTTCATGCCTGCAGCGAGAGCTGATATGAATTCGGTACTCTCTGGTTCTGCCTGCTTTCTTTGCTCCTCCAATTTGATCTGCAATGTCACAACACGAGGCCATTTAGTAAAATGTGTCTGACAAATTAAATACTTTACACTCCTGTCATATTTACCACAATTCAAAAACAATTCTGAACGACCCAAAATAAACCCTTCATCTACTCGTGTCAAGTGGGGTAGACCCCAAAAAATTATGCCTAAAGACGAATGAAGAAATCGAGAGAAATATCAAAAGCTTTATATCTTTAATAGCTTCATTTTAGAGACTTATCCAATGCTCTAAACTCAATTCGATGCGCTTTTTTAGTAACGTAAAAATAATTCACAGAAACCTAAAACAAAAATCATAGAAAAGCTTCATTTTAGAGGTACTTAACCAATGCTCTCAACTCAATTCACAGAAACCTCAAAAAAATTCATAGAAATCCGAAAAAAAAAAGAAGCAATAAATAGCCCTAATCAAGTCAGGGATCATATTTACCCCAGGATTAAGCAAATATTGCGAAATTAATCAGCATTAACTTCCACAATCCCCTGACAAACATAATTAGAGAAACAAAAAAACCCCAAAATCAAGTTCTGGTACAGAAAACCTGATTTAATTATAGCAATATCAAGATTTTAATCCTCACCAAAGCCAAAGAAAATATGTTTAGAGTAACAGATAATATTGCAGGGGCTAATAAAGGAATTTGTTTGTTTCATATTCAGCCAGAGAAATGCACGAACTTACCAGATTTACAGTGTCTAAAAATGCGCTCACTGCACTCGCCGGAGACCATCCCATGGTGGTGACTACGATGCTTTCTATTAATCTCAAAACTAAACGATCGTTTGAAGTTAAAAGAAATATTAGTCTCAAGCCTAAACGATACTTTGAAGTCAAGAAATATGAACCCAAGTTGGTAATATAAGTAGATATTGGAATATGAATCCAAATGGCAAACTCTAATATGTATTCTTCTTGCTATGGAGGCTTCGAACCAATGGCAGCAATGGAAACCTTTACAGAAAAAAACCAGTAAACAGTTCACAATCCCTGTTATAAGCCAAGGGTCTTATCTTATAGGTGGGCACGTCAATGGATTTATCTATGATCCATAGAATGAATTACCGAAACAAAAAAGGTGCAAAGAGAAGAATTTAGTATGTCCTGATAAGGGCAATGAAATAATTGTGCGCAGGATAATTTGAAAAACGCCGCACTGATTAAGAAAGACAACGAACAGATAAGATCGCGGACGGATTCCTAACAATTTTTTGGAGCTTTCCCCAAAATACAATAAATAACTACCCACTTTAATGGATCGTCATTATCGTATTTAAAATTTAAATATCCTGACAAACTGAGATAATCAAACATGCAAAAAGTTGTAGTGTAACGATTATGTTTTTTTTATGAAAGTTATGGAAATTTTAGTCATATTTTTTTTTGTTAGTTATGGAAATTCTAGTCATATTTTTTAAAAAATTTAGTAAAGAATTTTGTAAATTTAATTAAAAGTTGTTATAATTCATAAATTTAAGTGTTTTAGAAATTTTTAATAATGCTAAATCTATTTCAACCATAAAAACATGATTCAAATACCGTATCTCTAAAAAAAATTTGATTTTTTTTAATCCAAATTCCAATTTTTTAATAATCCAGGCCATTCTTCTTCCACCTAAATAGACGACTCCCACAGATGCAAGTAAAGAGAAATCCGATGAGAGGTGCCCACAAAGAAAGGAGCCGCCCTCCACCTGGGAATATACAAAATAAAATATGTGCAGTAGACAGGTCACGTCGAAACAACGGGAGCGATTTTTTCTTCTAACACGTGACGATTAGCAGGGGTTCACCGTATTGGGAAAAAGCAAACACGCGGTAGAGTAGTCTCCTTTCTGGCCGGTTCTCAGTTACGAGGAAGTTAACTGGAGTGCGTGACGTGGCAATTACGTTGCCAGCGTGGCATCTTGATTCTACGTGTTCATCGGTTAATCGGGAAGGATAAACACGATAGCTGGTTACGGATCTCCTAATTGCACTAAGGGTGGATTCTGTTTGACTCATGTGGACACTTACCGCAGTCTTCAAATTATAGAAGTTTTAAATATTAATAATTAATTTAGATAAAAAAAAAATATTATATTGAGGAATTCAATTTTATCTGTGATTTACAACAAAAGAGTTTTTGGAGCTAGCTTTTCGTGGAGGGCAAAGGTTTTTATTGCTCAATTAAGGACCAACTCACATCAACTTAAGTATGAAACAGGGTGGAAAAGGCTTAAAGAAACTTGGGAAGAACGAGTGTGTACATTTTGCATGTTTGGGGGTTGTGGAATCGCAAAATCATTTCATTTTGGAATGTAATGCATTCAAAGTCATCAGAGAAAGTTATGAGAGCATGTTAGCATCAGTTTCTTGGCATTGTCTTTTTAGCGAGGGGATTGTTGGAAGGTTGGGTCAGCTCATCATCAATTTGAATCAGAAAATGATTGAATTGCAAAAAGCGAAAAACAGGGAACTAATGGTCTCATAAACTATTTTTTAGTGTGGTAGACCTTAAAATATCATTTCATTTCATTTCATAATCAACTTGGATCCATTTTAACTTAGTATTGAGAGGGATCAATTCTTTGAGATGCAAATCAGTGAATCTGATTTAAACTTTAAATATTAACAATCAATTCGGATCCATCTTAACTTTAGTACTGAGGGGGGTCAATTTTCTTTGAGATGCAAATCAATCAACTTGAATCCATCTTAACTTTAGTAGCGAGAGGGATCAATTTTTGAGATGCAAATCAGTGAATCTGATTTAAACTTTAAATATTAACAATCAATTCGGATCCATCTTAACTTTAGTACTGAGGGGGTCAATTTTCTTTGAGATGCAAATCAATCAACTTGAATCCATCTTAACTTTAGTAGCAAGAGGGATCAATTTTCTTTGAGATGTAAATCTCTTGAGATTTGCTTGGGAGATATGAAGTTAAGATGGATCTAGATTGGTTTAATTCCCCATTTAAAAATAATCTTTGATATGTAAATCTCTTGAGATTTGCTTGGTAGATATGAAGTTAAGATGGATCTAGATTGATTTAATTCCCCATTTAAAATAGGTTGTATTTCACATGAATACCATAGGTCAATAAGATGGGTTCTCATAAACTTGGAGCTAATAAAAATGATTTGGCTGCCTCTAGTTTTCATTGTTCAATATTGTGAATCAAGTGGGCTACATTTACTCCAAGGTTAGTTTCAATGTGTTTGAAATTTTAATCCATTTTTTAAAATTGATATATTAATTTGATTAAAATGTTACTATACTAAAAAATTTACTTGTTTCATATCGAATTGTGGTAGTTTTACTACAATTTTAATTAGTAAAATTAATATGACATTGTCTAAATAGGCTAAGTTTTGTGTTTTTTGGCTTCAATTTTGCCTAACCTTTTTTTAACCAAATCTTAATTTTTATTGTTTAAAATGGGGTTTTGCCTGGGCGCCCCCACACACATATATATTCAACACCCTAATAAATTATAAGACACTCAAATTGTAGAAAACTTATAACTCAAAATTGTAATTCCAAAAAATCCTTGAAAAATGTAAACAATAAACTCACAAACATCTACAACAAAACTCATATCTATAAATCTTCTTATACCATTAAACAACAAAATCATAGAAACTTGAATACTTGATTGCAGACAGCGAAACCCTCTAGAACATAGAACTAGAACCAATAGACTATGATTTGTTTGAATGAGGAATTTATATATTTTTTAATTTTGTAATTTATTGATATATTGTTTTATTTGCTTAAATATAACAATGCTATATGATAATTTATCGAGAAAAAATTGCAAATTTTTTAATTTTTTTTACTCTATTGATAAGTGTATTTTATGAAGGAGACGAGTAAATCTTTCTATGTTTAAGGTGGAAATGAGTTGTTTTTTTCAAAATAAAAATGAAATATTCATTAAATAAAAAATAATATTACTTGTAATAAAAAATAAAAATAAATATATATTTTAAATTTTAGTGTGACAAAAGTTATAATATTTTTGTTTTTAATTATTATTTTAATGTAAGACATAATTAATATTCAAATATTAATGACACTTGCAAGGGTAGTTTAATTGGTACTGAAAATGAAGTGTTATGTGTGAGGAGGTTTGAGGTTGAAACCCCTTGCCTATGGAAGGCGTATAAATAGGCACCTAGAAAGGTTATATTGATAGAAGTTGGAATCGACCCCATGTCAGGTGAGTACGAGACCGAACCAGTTATTGATTCCTCTAGATAAAAAAAATACAAAAATAAAAATTCCTTTCGACTTTTGGTAAATTCAGAATTAAGATGGATCTATTCTACTTCTTAATAATATTATTTATATTTATATACATTTCACATTCACATTCTTATTTTTTATTTTATTAAAGATCTAATAATACCTATAATGACATGTAGAAGAAAAAATTTCATTGACATCTGTTATAATTTTTATAATTTAATTTTTTATATGATATGCATTAGCATTGATGATACAGATAGATAAATAACTTAGAAAAAAATATTCAAAACATTGAATTTGTATATGCTTAATTAAATTTAAATATGAAATTCAAATGGTTACAAATATGAATCAATATCTTAATTTATATGGTCAAATGGATCTTAATTTATGTTTTCTCTTTGTAGTAGTTTTATCTTCCCCCCATCCCCTCATTCTTCTTTCCACCCTTTCTCCCTTTTTTCTACTCAAATTTCCCCTTTTAATCCTTTTCTTTTCCTTTCACTTTTTCTGTCACTACTAGTGACATATAACATTGGTGATTTTGCAACAGTTTCGTTCGTACAACTTTTTTTTTCTTTTTTTTTTTGCTATTTGTAAATTTAAACTTTGATTTTGCTTCCTTTTTTTTTTTTTTTTTACAGTTGATGTGGCCCGCCACCACCACCATGGCTTTAGTTTTCGAGGACCGACGTCAGTTGGTCGTCCTACTCACCAAAAACAACCTTTAATATTTAATACTCTACTTTTAGGACGAGTAAGTTCTTATGATGCAATTGAAGTAGTGGTTTTCTTCTCACAACCCACAAATCTAATTCAACTAAAATCTCTGCACAAAATTCCTCAGAATCCATGCTCATATGCCTATTTCCCCTTCTTAGTTGCATGCCTTCTTCCTTTTGAAACCAATGACACAATCCCATATATATATATATATATATAAGTGACATGGGTCCCACCAGAGTAGGTAGGGGGTTGGCCCCGACTAAGTGAATATATATGTGACATGGGTCCCACCGGATTAGGTAGGGGGTTGGCCCCGACTAGAGGTTGGAGGACACACCCTTTTTGCTCATATGCCTATTTCCCCTTCTTAGTTGCATGCCTTCTTCCTTTTGAAACCCATGACACAATCCCATATATATATATATATATATATATAATATATATATATATATATATATATATATATATATATATATATATATATATATATATATATATAAGTGACATGGGTCCCACCAGAGTAGGTAGGGGGTTGGCCCCGACTAAGTGAATATATATGTGACATGGGTCCCACCGGATTAGGTAGGGGGTTGGCCCCGACTAGAGGTTGGAGGACAAACCCTTTTTCTTGCAATCCGTTGATGTTGGATCCTCTGAACCTAACTACATTGACTGGAGGTTGACCCCGACTTGCTGATTTGAACTTTGGATGGAGATCCCCACCCTGAGTTAGGGTCAAGGTTCTCATCGAGAGCTTCAATCACTTGACGTCGTTAACTACTAGCTCGTTCCAACCGAGAATTGTTATGACCTTAATTTGAGACTACTGAGACTCAGCTCGATTGACATTCACTGTGTTCTAGACCCAATCAACTTCTGCCCTTGACATGCTTTTGTGGGTTCCAAAACTATAGTTGTTGCAATTTTGGGGTTTTCATTAGAGAAATTTTGAGGTCTAAATTGGGCCTCAAAACAAAAATGTACAACCAAAATTAACTTTATAAGAACCAATATGATTCAAGATGATGATGTCAATCACGGGGGATGATTCAACATTTTTTGAGTAAAAAAAAAAAAAAAACTAATTTTTGAACTTGTATTTTCAACTTATCACCCTACGGTTTAACTCAAATTTTGAGCAAGAGCACTCGTTGGATGTGGAATTTAATTCATCATCCAAGGAGTAACCATGTTGCATACTTTCGATGGATGCTGCTACACGAAAAATGAGAAATACATGGAAAACATTTCAACGTATGCAACATGGGTACTCCTTGGATGAGGAACTAAATTTTCCATCCAACGAATTCTCCCACTCAAAATTTGAGTAAAACCGTAGGGAGATAAGTTGAAAATATGAGTTGAAAAAGTAGTTTTTTCATTTTTTCCTCTAAAATTTGATTATGTCATCTAGTATTATTTTATTATTTCCACTATTATTTTATAATATTGATTAGGAGGCTCATTTTAGACCTCAAAATTTCTTTAATGATGTATACTAAAATTGCGGTTTTCACATGGTGACATTGTGGTTTTAGAGTGGTTTACTCTCTTCTCCTTTATTTTGAACCAGTTTTTGCTGAGAAAAACACAGAAAAGACACATTTTAGGTGCTAGTGATCCCATGAACCCTTCTGGATTGAGTCTTGGACGGATCTTCTTTTTTGTTTATTCCGTAGAATAACCAAGGTACGATTATCTAGAAATATTTATTAAGCACCACATATAAACTAATTTGACGGCAATGTTTGGTGAAAACAATTAAGCTCACCCTTTCAAAGATTCATTCCCTCTACGTATATATAACTATTCATACCAGAAAAAGACTAGATCCAATTGTAGAAGGCGTGTGTATTTTCATATATTGATTGCTTGTACTGGGGGAAAATTAGAGCGACCATCTACAAGGTCCCAACAATTTCAATATATATATATATATATATATATATATATATATATGAGCAGGACCTCTTTTCAGTAATGGGATCTTTAATAATATTTTCCTTCATTATTCTTTGGGAAACTAATGCTTTGGGTCGTCCTAAAAGTTTTCAATGGAGACCACCAATATTAGTTCAGTGTTTTCAAAAAGTAAGCTCCACTAGTAAGAGACTATAAATGTAGAATATGCAACTATATAACTATAAATTGCATCGAGAGGTGCAAAAGGAACACCGATAGGAGTGAGGAGAATGTGGAAGGAAATAGTAAGAGTGGGGAGAATGTGGAAGGAAAAATTAATAGCATAGTGGTGTTGTTGTTGGAGGTGATGTTGATAAAGTTGATGTTGTGAACATCGTTGTCGTGTTTGTAGATGCCTCAATTTATGGTGGAGTTGTAGTAATGGAGCATGTCATTCTATTGAATATTATTTTTTAGCATGTGGCATTATAGCATTATAAGAAATGGTTGTCTTGAATTCCCAAAAGTTGGGATGAATTTGTGCATTTTCGAAAATTTACAAAATTCGCAAAAATGTTTTTTCAATCTTTCTGTAGAGAAGCTTTATTGCCATCTACAATATGATCCTTTTTAAAATAAATCCAGAACATATTAAAAATATATATTTAAATAAAAAATGTTCAGTGCCATTTATAATTTATTTCTTAAGGAATAAAATAGAAAAGGAAGATGTGTAAACTAAGTAATTTTTTTCCTCTTTAATTTCAATCCAAATTATAAAAATATTTTGTTTATTACCATATGAAATAATATTTTCAAATATTCAAACAATTGTATCCTTTTGAAAGTGTCATATTTTTCAAATAATTGAACAATTGTATCATTCGGGATTTGTACATCATGGATATTCACTTTGATTATAACATGTGGCTACATAACAACAAATGGTAGACATTCTAACCATTAGATAAACTTTGAGGTCTAAAAATGGTCTCCTTACTAAAATTCTAAAATAATAGTGGAAATAATAAAACAAGATTAGATTACCTCGTCAAATTTTGGAGTGAAAAAAAGGAAAAACTATTTTTTCAACTTGTATTTTCAACTTATCTTCCTATGATTTTACCCAAATTTCGAGCGGGAGCACTCGATGGATGTGGAATTTAATTTCACATCCAATGATTACCCATGCTCAATACTTTCTGTAATAGCCCTGGTGAAAGTTTCATGTAATAAATGTTAAAAACAATAACCACGGATGTCTAGGACACGTATTCCAAGCTGAATGTTGGGCAAGACACCCTAGGGGGTGTTCATTTGAATGTTATGGGTAAGGAAATTAGCAAAGGCAATGGCTAAGGCATTAAAAGACATTTTGTCACATTTATTTATTAAAATAATGGAAATTAGGAGAAAAAGAAGGTGAAAGGTCACAAGTTGCATGTGAGGAGGAAAATGAAGGAAAATAATCGAAAATGAAGAAAATAGAGGCCTCATTAATAAAAAGGCTTCTGAGGATCAATGGGCAAGGCTTGATCAGTTTAGTTTTGGAGCTCTCTCATTATTCTCTCTCTCTCTCATACTCTTGGATACTTAGATTTTTCTTGGAGCACTCTTAGAGGGTGTGGCATACTTGGATTCTTGGAGCAAGAAGGCAAAGGAAGAACAGGAAAGTGCAAGAAGGCATAGACATCAACAGCTACATCAGATTTGCTAGCAGGTACTGAGTTGCATGTATGATTTCTTCACTAGTTTTGGCATGCATGGCACATGCATGTGTTTTCTTGGTTATGATCTATCATTGGCATGGAGGATGGTCGGGATTGACAGTGGATTGCCTAGCCTTGCCATTTCCTGGATAGCCATGGTGATTATGGGTTTACTTTCATTGCTTTGTTTTGGTTGGTTCTCATGTTTCCATAGCTTGGGTTGAGTTACTAGTCCTGGAAGCCCTGGTTGAACAAATGCTCTGGAAGCCCTGTAACAACTTGGGTTGAGTTACTAGTCCTGGAAGCCCTGGTTGAACAAATGCTCTGGAAGCCCTGTAACAACTTGGGTTGAGTTACTAGTCCTGGAAGCCCTGGTTGGACAAACGCTCTAGAAGCCCTTGGTGGGTTGAGTTACTAGTCCTGGAAGCCTTGGTTGGACAAATGCTCTGGAAGCCCTGTATAAGTTGTGGGTTGAGTTACTAGTTCTGGAAGCCTTGGTTGGACAAATGCTCTGGAAGCCCTGGAAGGCTTGGATGGAGACCAATCTGATGATGGTTTTTGGTGATGTCCGACCATGAGGTGGAATCACTGTTTGATGGGTTGGGGTGGATGGAATCTAGAAGCCCTGGATGAGTGTTGATTGATGTTTTTTATGAGATCCCACATTCATGCTTGGAATATGGCACAAGGGTGAATCGCTGAAGAGATATTTGGCTCAACCATTCTACGATCGAGTGGAACGTGGTAGTCCCATCTCCAGTTGGTTCATTTCATTCATTAATGAGAAATCCATTCCCTTGATTTTCATGTGTAAAGGTACTGATGTATTTATAGATTTGATGGCTAATATTTTTATTGTTTTTCTGTTCCTATTATGTTGGTTATATGCACATTTCATGACAGCAACTATGTATGGCTCTCAGCATGTTTTTACCTGTATATTAATGGATAATGTGTTTATGACTTAATGGAGGATAATGCAGAAAATGGCACGAGGGAATAATGGTTCATAGTGATTCTCAGATAAGTATGAGATCCCTACACTTAATTATGTTAATTACACCTGTAGGTTACATGTTGATGATATGTTTGACGAAATTCTTGTCATGGCTAGTAAGGGTTTGGTGATGATATTGTTCATATTATTGCTTTTGCATCATTGTTTCCTTGCATCGCTACTAATTCTAAGTGATCATTCCATTCTGGGCAATGTCTCGGCTCTGGGCCAAAAAAGGTGGCTCAAATCCTGGAATGCTAGCATTAGTATTGAGACTAACTCACCTGGGCAGTGTCTGGGAAGCATTATAAAGCACCTGGGAAGTGTCTAGGGAGCGTTACCCTGCCCTTAAGTCTCTCAAACAACATTGGGACCCAGGGATATGCAGTATGTGTGGCTGACTTGTCTCCTGAAGGTTATTTGGATGAAGTTGGATGATTGTATGTGATGTTCCGTTGATTCCATTTCCTTAAACTCACCAAGGAGGTTGAATCTTATCATAGTGGCCTCTTGTCGCATGTTTACCCCGACTAGCCGATTGCTTGGGTAGATGTGGGAGGAGGGTGTTACAGAGTGGTATCAGAGCATGATTCAACTCTCGGACTGAATGGGTTGAATGTGTGTTGGTCATGCATGCATGTCAGTTGCATGTGTGTCTCTTAAACTTATATACTTGTTGCATTTTCTTAATGATCGATTAGGGTTGAAGTATGGTGATCATGGATAATTTGATATTGATTTCATGAAGTATATTTGAAATGGGTATGTGACTGACTGTGTATGGATTATATGTCGCTCACATGTTGATTTCATGATACCTACTTACATCCTTGTATGTTAGGTTACATTTTTTTGAATAGTTTGATTACATGACTCAATCTTGTAGGTTTATTACAAGAACTGATTGGTTATGTTTGACTACTTGTGTTTATGCGTAGGTGTAGTTGACTTGGAATTTCTTATGCATACTGTTGGTTGCATGTGGCAATGTGTACAATGGAGTAATGTTTTTTGTCATGCATGAGGTCATGGTTTGTGTAGTTGATATGGTCATGCATTGATGATTGGATTCTAGCTAGAATGATGAGTATATGGTTTGGTACTCATTTTTTATGTGTGTATATGCATTTGTTATGCGTGTATGGTCTTGGTTATGATTATGCATGTATAGTAGGTCAAATATGCCTTGTGAAGTCATTGTATGCAATTTAGGTCATCATGATGTTATTGGTTGTTATGATGCTAATGTGTTGGCTGAGATAGAGCAGGAGATGCAGATCATCATAATGAGGCTGCAGCATTGGATTTTGGGGTAAGATCAGATTGTCATATAGGTAGCGTATGTTTGGCATTCAAGTATGTAAGTTAAGGATTATTATATGCATTAGGGTTATATACGTTAGGTTTATGTACATGTCTTTTAATGTTATGGTTACATTCATGATTGATTTTGGTTGATTAGTGTAGTTATATGCACATGTGTTGGATAGTCAAGAATGATCTAGTAACTTGTAGTTGTATGCATTGCTATTATTGTTTTATACTAGATAACTTGATGATTATGCTATATGTTGTTGATGAGTATGTTATAGGTTAACTTCTTGATTGTTATATGACAATTAGCTTGATGATTCGGTTTTATGTTGTTGACGAGCATGATATATATCTTATTGTTGTTATATGCTATTAACTTGATGATTAGGGTTATTTCATTGAGATATTGATGTTATAATTTGGATTGGTCATATGTGTGATGGTTATGTTCATTGCATTGAAGATCTTTATTAAACCTGGTTTGACCTATGTAGATGGTTATGGTTGCGATACTCATGTATGAGCTGACCTATTTTGATACGGTGTCGGAATAAACTATACTAATCGTACATATGTGATTATTATGCATGAACGATAAATTCTTATGAGATTATGATGTGAACATGTTATATAGTTATCGCTATGTATATCATGATTTATGTTTGAGTTGATATGTTGTGAAGTTTTATTGTGCTAATCTAGATTGATTGTGCAGACAATATAGCCTCCCCTAAGGTACACTAAGGTATGAGTTTTTCTTATGTCATATATTTGGCACTTGGTTGTTTGATTATGATGTCTATTTGGTGTTTGAGTGTTGAATGTTTGATGAATTGCATAATATGAGTATGTGTTCAAATGGCCTTGTTTTAAGATGATAGTACTAATACATATGTGTTAAGATAGTTGATAGGAACTTGAGTGTAGTAGGTGATAGATTTAGTATTATGCCTAATGACTATGAGTTGACTATGGATTATGACATGATTGTTAGTCTTGGTAACGATTGATTTCAAATTGATAGATATGATTGTCTTGATATTTGGAACATGTGGTTGACGAGCAGTTGTAGGGTAACATGCTTGGAATTAGTATGACAAGGTAATAATTGATGTGTTTACATAACTAAAAGTTGGGTGATGTGACAATGCATCGTAAGCCTTGATTGAAACAAAGTAAAAATGGTAAAGGAAAGGAATTGGGAAATAATTTCTTTGGCTATGTTTGGAAAACCTAATTCTAAACGAATGAGTGTTTTGCATACAGGAAGTCTTCTTAACCTTAATCTTGTTTAACATTATGTGGATATGTGCTAGATTCATGAACATGTACTTGACAGGTATATTAGCTAGTCTCTAGTTACAGGTGGATCTGTCAAGATAATTGGAGTCCCTTGAGAGATGGCATGGATGTGTTCAGTCGCAAGGTAGCATGCTTGGCACAACAAGATGAGGTGCCTGGTGTATTGTTATGTTTATGTATGCACTAAAAGTTATGTGTTTATGGTAGTATGATGCAGGGGATTGCATGGAAAAGGAAATTTCCATGAAATCTTGAAGAAGACTCAGGTTGATCTTTCCTTGTGAACCATGTGGATTGGGTCATGGTGTTTGTTTTTAGTCCTGTGATTTTGGTCTTTTGTTATTTGCTTACGCTTGATTTGCAATTTTGTTATGTCTAGTGCATGATCATGCCACTTTGTTTGCAGAGTCATGTTGTTATTGGTTTTCATGATTTTCTCTTGTTCTTTCCTTTTATGTTTTGAGTCTGGGGAATTGGTTGGGAAATAGGAAAGTTGATGGAGTGTGGGGAGAGCTGTGTGGTGCCCGGAAGATAATGCAAGATTCAGATGAAACTTTGTGCATGAGTAAGCGCAGCAGAAGGTAAGGCTATGACAGTTGGTTGGACTGGCTGGGTCCATTGTGGTAAATGGATGGTGGCAATATAGTCATGAGAAAGGTAACATGAAAAGGTAGAGTAAATGGATTTGAGGCTTCATATGCCTTAGCTATGTTGGGAACTATTGTTCTCAATGTTGTGTATGAATAAAGGAATTTCTCTCAACCTTGACCTTGGTATTTAGTAATTATGCTATGATCATGAATATGTTGATGTTTATACATGTACGTGTGTATGTATGTCATGTTTGATAGGGTTGTCCTGGATCATGATTATTAATGCTAACATTTATATCTATAAATGTATGAATGTATGTTGTTGTCTGACTAGATCATTAGTATTATATGTTGATGTTTATGTATATGTATGTATGTATCCATGTATCTATGTCACTATCCGATAGGTCATTAGGAATCATTCTGTAGAGGAATGATTGCTTATGCATGAGAATCACATGACGAGGTTCGTGGTCTTACAAGGAATCAATTGGGAAGAGTAGTCACGACAAATATACGAGGTCAATATCATGTGGATATGATTTGGTACTGTATACTTGTATTATGCCTATGTTTATGCTATCACAGGTAATTTTGAAGGATAGATCAACAAAGTGAAAGCAGTGTGGTCTGCGGCATGCTAGGATAAGCATGGATGAGATACTGGAAGTAAGGTTTCTTGGTAGAGGTAGTGTGGTTTCGGATGTTTGACATTACTATTGTGCATATATTGTATATGTTGTACATGTTTCATATATGATGTGTGCACATGCGGTGTTGTGTATACATAGCATGTGTACATGTTATTTATGCAATGTTATGTATAGGATGGTACAAATAGGGTTGTGTGAATATTGCATATGGGGTGTTGTATACATATTGTATTGTCTTCATGACGTATATGCGGCGTGTGTGCATATGGTGCTATGTACATGTTGGATATGCAGTGTTGTGTACAGATGATGTTATGTACGTGTTGGATATGCAGTGTTATGTACAAGTGGTGTTGCGTGCATGTGGTACATTAGTACTATGTACATATGGTGTGGTGTGCATGATTGTACTAGTGGTGTCGTGTGTGTGTGGTGCTATGTACATATTGTACAAGTGGCACTGTGTGCATGTGGTGCTATGTACATGTCATGCATATGGAACTATGTACATGTGGTGTCGCGTACATGGCGTGCATGTGGTGGTATTATGTACGCAGTGTATATTGGTGTAGTGTACATGTGGTGTTGTGTACACATTGTGTAGGTGGTGCCATGTACATGTGATGTTGTGCACACATTGTGCAGGTGGTGCAGTGTACCGATGGTACTATGTACATGTTATACATATGGTACTGGTGCACGTGTGGTATTGTGTGCATGTCATACATGTTGTGTTGAGGGCATGCGGTATTATGTATGTGCATCATGTAGTCGGGGTATTGCGGCGTGTGTAGTCGTTGTGTTGTACACTGTGTAGCTACATGTATTGGGTGGTATTACACATCGGGTATAGATGGATGCACTATGTTGTACACTAGTTGTAGGTGTATGCGTTGTATGTTAGGTGTAGGTGCATGTATTGCATGATGTTGTGTGTCAGGTGTGGTTGTATGTGTTTGATGCACACTATGTGTATGTGCACCTAGTGGAGGAGAAGGCACTGGGTGTTTGTTGGGTATCGCAACCGATCCAGCGTGTGTACAGAAAGAATAAAGGCAAACGTAAGGATCGATGAAGGATAAGTATCAGTATTGTATTTCGGTTTTAGTATGCATGTGATTTATGATTATGGTCTATGATGATTACATGTGATCTATGATTTTGATTTATGATGGTTACATGTCATTTATGATTTTGATGGTTATGTTTTGAGCTAACCTGATGTGATATTTTTATACATGTTGATTTGGTCAAATATGCTAGTTTGACTTATTGTGACAGGAAGCAAACATGATTGCAAATGTACCTTATTGACGAGCTACCAATGAGGTATGATGTGAATTTATTTTAATTTATTTTAAAACTAATGGAAGCTATGTGCGTGGTACAAGAATCATGAACATGCCCAATTGGGTAGTTGAAATCAACTACAAGAATTAGCAGCTTGATATGGTGGTTTGGTGGTTGCTTATGGTGGTTTGGTAGTTGCTTTATGATGGTTTAGTATTTGATTTATGTTGGTTTAGTATATGCTTTATGGTGACTGATATATGCTTTATGATTGTTGATATATGCTTTATGATGATTTGATATATGCTTTATGTTGGTTCATACATGCTATATGATGTTTTGATAGATGCTATATGATGATTAGTGTATGATTGATATATGTTTGGTATATGATTTTGCATATGTTTTGGTATATATATTTTGATTAGGTTGTTATATGTACACCCGTGTATGGATGTAAATACCGTAATGTGTTGTGTTATAAGGCTCCACTATGCGGTATGGGTGTTATGTTATTATGTTATCATGATGTTATGATTTCATATGAGTTTTTAAGTAGGATGATCATTGTAAATAATGTAATGAGCTATGTTATAAAGTTCCACTATGTGGTATGTTGTCATGTTTTCATGATGTTTTATCTTGAGCAGATCTTTCATTGTAAATATTGCATCGAGCTGGGTTATAAAGCTCCATGAGTAGTATGTCTTCTGTCAGTAGGTTGCTGAGGTATATGTGTGATTGAACACCGAGGATGGTGTCCCCCAAGGGGGAGGGTTCTGTAACAGCCATGGTAAAAATTCCATGTAATAAATGTTAAAAATAATAACCATGGATGACTGGGACACGTATTCCAAGTTGAATGTTGGGCAAGAAACCATAGAGGGTGTTCATTTGATTGTTTATGGCTAAGGAAATTGGCAAAGGCAATGTCTAAGGCATTAAAATACATTTTGGCACATTTATTTCTTAAAATAATGGAAACTAGGAGAAAAAGAAGGTGAAAGGTCACAGGTTGCATGTGAGGAGGAAAATGGAGGAAACTAATGGAAAATGAAGAAAATAGAGGCCTCATTAATAAAAATTCTTCTAAGGATCAGTGGGTAGGGCTTGATCAGTTCAGTTTTGGAGCTCTCTCATTATTCTCTCTCTCTCTCTCTCACATACTCTTGGATACTTAGATTTTTCTTGGAGCACTCTTAGAGGGTGTGGCATACTTGAATTCTTGGAGCAAGAAGGCAAAGGAAGAATAGGAAAGTGTAAGAAGGCATCGACATCAGCAACTACATCAGATTTTCTTGCAGGTACTAAGTTGCATGTATGATTTCTTCACTAGTTTTGGCATGCATGGCACATGCATGTTTTTTATTGGTTGTGATCTATCATTTGCAAGGAGGATGACCGGGATTGATAGTGGATTGTCTAGCCTTGCCATTTCCTAGATAGCCATGGTGATTGTGGGTTTACATTCATTGCTTTGTTTTAGTTGGTTCTCATGTTTCCATAGCTTGGGTTGAGTTACTAGTCCTAGAATCCCTGGTTGAACAAACGCTCTGGAAGCCCGGTAACAGCTTGGGTTGAGTTACTAGTCCTGGAAGCCCTAGTTGGACAAACACTCTGGAAGGCCTTGGTGGATTGAGTTACTAGTCCTGGAAGCATTGGCTGGACAAATGCTCTGGAAGCCCTGTATAAGGTGTGGGTTGAGTTATTAGTTCTTGAAGCCTTGGTTGGACAAACGCTCTAGAAGCCCTGGAAGACTTGGATGGAGACCAATCTAATGATGGTTTTTGATGATGTCCGACCATGAGGTGGAATAATTGTTTGATGGGTTGGGGTGGATGGAATCTGGAAGCCCTGGATGAGTTTTGATTGATGTGTTATATGAGATCCCACATTCATGCTTGGAATATGGCACAAGGGTGAATGGTTAAAGAGAGATTTGGCTCAGCCATTCTACGATCAGGTGGAACATGGTAGTCCCATCTTTAGTTGGTTCATTTCATTCATTAATAAGAAATCCATTCCCTTCATTTTCATGTGTAAAGGTACTAATGTTTTAATGGATTTTATGGATAATATGGTTATTGTATTTTTGTTCCTATTATGTTGGTTATATGCACATTTCATGACAACAACTATGTATGGCTCTCAACATGCTTTTACTTGTATATGAATGGATAATGTGTTTATGAATTAATGGAGGATAATGTCACAAATAGCACGAGGGAACTATGGTTCAAAGCGATTCTCAGATAAGTATGAGATCCCTACACTTAATTATGTTAATTACACATGTAGGTTACATGTTGATGATATGCTTAACGAAATGCTTTTCATAGCTAGTAGGGGTCTGGTGATGATCTTGTTTATATTATTGCTTTTGCATCATTGTTTCCTTGCATCCCTACTAATTCTAAGTGATCATTCCATTCTAGGCAATGTCCCAAGCTCTGGGCCGAAAAAGGTGGCTCAAATCCTAGAATGCTAGCATTAGTTCTGAGACTAACTCACCTGGGTAGTGTCTGGGAAGCGTTATAAGCACATGGGAAGTTCCTGGGGAGCGTTAGTCCTGAAACTAACTCTCCTGGGCAGTGTCTAGGGAGCGTTACCCTGCCCTTCAGTCTCTCAAACAGCAGTGGGGCCCAGGGATAGGCAGTATGTGTGGCTGACTTGTCTCCTAAAGGTTATTTGGATGAAGTTGGATGACTGTATGTGATGTTTCGTTGATTCCATTTCCTTAAAGTCACCAAGGAGGTTGAATTTTATCACAGTGGCCTCTCGTCGCATGTTTACCCTAGCTGGCTGGTTGCTTGGGTAGATGTGGGAGGAGGGTGTGACACTTTCAATGGATCCTGCTACACAAAAAATGAGAAATACATAAAAAATGTGATTGCAATCACGTTTTTCTTGTATTCCACATTATCGTGTAGCGGGCTCCATCGCAAGCATTCAACATGGTTACTCATTGGATGCAAAATTAAATTTTGCGTCCAACGATTGCTCTCACTCTAAATTTGAGTAAAACTGTAGGGAGATAAGTTCAAAATACAAGTTGAAAAAAGTAGTTTTTTCATTTTTCACTTTTTTATCATTTTACCTTTTTGTTCCAAAAATGGTGAATCGTCCCTTATGGTTGACATCATCATCTTCAATTCTATTGGTTCTTATCAAGCTGGTTTTGGTTGTACATTTTTGTTTGAGGCCCATTTTTTACCTCAAAATTCCTCTAATGAAAGGCCTTGAATAAAGGAAAATTTGCTTTATATAGGGATAAGTTGGGTTTTGTGGAGAACACCTTCCTTGTTAAGAGGGAGCGTTAAATATTGTAGCTTGGACAAGTGTTCTAGTCTTGAGAGGTGCCATGAGGCTAGGATCATAGAGGAATTAAGTATCTCCAATTCCATATAATTTTTTCTAAGTTTCACCTAGGAGAAATGTCTTAATTATGTCAATTAGTGATTTTTTAAATATTTTCTAAGTTAAAACTTCAGGAAAGTGGTTAATTAATTAACATTAGTTTGGATAAGATTGATTTTCCCCTAGAATATTGTAAAAAGTTTTTAAGATGATCTTAGCCATCGATTGGGACAAGTTAACTTCTAATCATGGCCATTCATTTGTGAATGAGAGATTATAAAGAGAAGTCGATAGGTAACATTGGAGACACATCGAGTGAGTATTATTGGCTGAGTTTCCAGTGAGACACCAAGAGGGTCTCAACAACAGTGATTGAGGAAGAGTTTTGCAAGTTTATTCTTCATCTGAGAAGACTTCCATCTTATGAGTTTCAGAGCAATTTTTTGTTGGCCATGATAAAAAAAAAAAAACTATTTGCAAAGAGGGTCGAGTTATTTTTCGAAGGCAGTGTAAATTTCTAGATTTTCTAGTGAAAGTTGGAGGCAATGCAAGTTGTCAAAATGAGTTTCCATAGCCTGTGTGAGTTTTCCAGGAGGCCATGCGAGTTATCTAAGAAGCAGTGCAAATTGTTGGGGAGGTTCTGTGAAATGTTGAAGAGGTAATGTGATTTGCAGAAGGGAAGTTGTGGCATCTTCATAGTTCGATTTGATCAGTAAAGGTGAATATAAAAAAATTGCAAAGATTTGCTAGTGTCAGGCAAGCAATTTATGTAATTTCTCAATAGCATATTTGTTGAAGATTAATAATAAAACCCTCATACTGAGGATTGATTTTCCCCACATTGGAGTTTTTCCAAGGACATTTGTCCAAAAATATTTGTGTTATTTTTGTGATTCGTTTCTCGTATATTATGCTGCAAAATTTATTTGGTGAATGGTGTTGTTTATGTTTCTATTCATCACTTTCAATTGATATATTAATTTGTTGTGTATAAGTGACCAAAATAATTAACTAGGTTAATAGCACCTTCTAGGTAGTATAAATTTCACAATTTCAAACACATTTGTTGAACAATCTTCAAGTTATGGCATACTAATCTATCCCTCATTATGATCTTTAATAACCTCATCATATGCTCTAATTAGTTCTTTGTGAGAAGAGTGTTCATATTCTTGTTTAATCAATTGTTTGTGAGAAGAACGTTCATATTCCATTTTAATCAATTCTTTGTGAGAAGAGCGTTCATATTCTTGTCTAATCAATACCAATTGTTCTAATTTTCTTTAATAATTTCTATCTTGTTTTAACTATTTTTTTAGTTGAATGCGTTACTTAATCCTTTTTATTTCTTTCTTTCATCCTTCTTAATTAATTTTTTTCATGGCCCTATATCATAATGTTAGTATCAAATATCTATCTAGGAAAAAGATGATGATAAGCAACTACAACAAGTTGGAAATTCCATGAATCAGGTTGAGAAGAGGGCATAGGTAAAAAGAGGGTCCACAAATTCCTGTGGGAAAATTATTGACATGGTACCAATTTGGCAGAGAGCACTTATGCCAGAAATCAGAAGGTTGAAGGGTAGTTAAGAGGTTGATAGTCGAGAAATTTCTTTAGTTCACTAGTGTGGAAAAGGAGAAAAATATAAGATATTTATACAAAGGAAATCAAATTCTTCTAAATGAGAGGAAGATGATTTAGAGAGAAGATTTACATATTTAGTAAAATGTCTAGAAGAAGTATTAGAATCTGAGTTAGAACTATAAAGGACAATGTAAGTATATTTTTTATGAGATTCAAAACAAGAATCCCAATCAACATGGTTAAGTTTCTTACCAAATAGAGTGATTAATTTAGTGGCATTGGAGGTGCTTCTTTTCTTTGGGCAATTTTTAGCCCAATGATCTTACCCTCACATTAAAACCATGATTTGACTTCCTTGGACTAGTTCTTCATCTCTAGAAATATTTCCTTCAATGTTTCTTGAACCCTTATTTTTTAAAAATTTTGGATAAGAAACTAAACAAGTACAATGCTTCATTCAATGTATTGGTCACATTTTCTATTTATAGAACCCAAAATCATAAGTTTATTTAAATTCATTACAAAGGGCTTGGTTCAAAATCTAATAATATTTCTTTAATAGCCTAGATACTTTCAATTTAGTGCAAGCATCTTACAAAGTATTTTCAATCTATAGATGCAATCATGCTAGGGAAAATTCTTACATATTCATTTTCAAATATGGTAATATTTTTCTCACTAGATTAGGTGTTATACGTAGCCATGATACAACATAATATATCAAGAATAGAGGATCCTTAGGATGATATATTATATATAACAAATCTTGCATGACATATTTATATTCAAATCTCATGGAAATATCACAAAGCTTCCGGAGACTAAAGAGATGCGAGTAAATTTATCATCATTTGGAACATTACCATAAATTTCTTTGGTTGTTTCTTGGGCCAATTCACTTATAGGATATTGAAGATCATTTATGATTGAATCTCTACCATCCTATCTTACGGATGACCATTAGTTTTCTATCTAACTAGTAAATCCCCAAGTTATTATTAAGGTCGACTTTGACAAAGGAATCCTATTGTTTCATAGGGCTCTTTAAGTTCCACCTCAACCACTCAAGCTTGAATTTATTTTCTAATGTTAACCGGTTTTTTACAATTGAAACATTATATATGTATTGCATCTCCTACTAATGTTAATATAGAAGAAGCAAGAGTATTATATGGATCAAGGGGTACCTTTTTTTCATCTCTCATTTCTTTCCATCTATTTACAAATGTTCCTAAAATTCCAATAATTTAGTCTATAAGATTATTTTGTGTTCCAAAGAATTTCATTCTTTACATCATTCCATTTATCAACAATATGAAAGAAAACATAAGAAAGCTTCTTTAACTCTTTTCTTTTCAAGTTGTTCAAAGTAATTTATTTTTTCTTCCCTTTAAAAGTAGACTAGAACAATGTTTTCTATTAGGAGACATTTTCCAAAGAGTATTAGGTTCATGAATACCATCATCATAAGTTAGAGGCTTACATTACTTTGATTTTTTTTTTTCTAGGGATACATTTCCTTGAATCGTGTTTTTTTTGTTCAATAATTTCTTCTACCTTATCAATCCTAGACAATGTTGCTTATAACCGTAGGTGTTCTATCTCTTCTTTTCATTTGAAAATCCGTTCTAATTATTTAAATCTTGATGATATTTAGATCCATGATTTTTGGCTTCTAACACATCTTTGGCCAAGTTACCTATATATTGATGTAAATAGACTATCTAATAATTGCAGTAATTCATTTGCCTCGATTGTGAAAAGACTCATTCTTCATTACACCATCAATATGACATAAATTCCATATTGGTCATGGAATTATTTTCCTAGAAAAATAAACTTGGTATCACTAGGACTTAAATTCATTTATTGTGAGGATCTAATAGGAGTAATCGTTTCTTTCTCTCTAGGTAAGGTAGGAGAACATAATTTTACTTCAAAAAGATTTGAGGAAGTTGAACAATATTTATAATTAGAATGTTTCCTATTATATACTATTTGTACCACCAATAGATTTTCAGTGAGAATCTTGATGTCTAAGTGAAACTCATCTTTTAATTAGCAATGGGAGTTACTAGAAGTGTTTATTGGCATTTGAAGACTAGGATATTTTTCCATTCAAATTACTTCTTGACTTGAGGATGTTTAAGTGAAACTCGTCTTTTAATTAGCAATGGGAGTTACTAGAAGTGTTTATTGCCATTTGAAGACTAAGATATTTTTCCATTCAAATTACTTCTCGTCTTGATGAAGTAGTACATATTAATAATCTTTTAGGTTTTATAGTATTGACAGCTTTATACAAAAAAAAAATGGTTTATATATTTCTTGGTCTAGCCACCACGTTTTTGGTTTTGCCAAATTGACACTCGAATTTATTAATACAATCATAGTAGAAATTACAAACTGTAAAAAAAAATAGAGTTTTGCAATTAACCAAAGTCCATATCAAAATCTCCAAACTGAATATAAGCCCAAAGAAAATTTAAATGTAAATATGACAGATTAAAGCTAGGATAAACAAAGGTCCAAATAAAGTCATTAAGCAGTTCCTCAAATACAATAATAAATAAGTCTAAAAAGAATTATATGTCTAAAATCAAGATACAACAAAGGCTTGAAACATTTAATTTAGAACCCATTAATGAATTTAAGGAAAAATAGGCTTTTTGAAGTCCATAGTAAGTCTCTTTTTGTTTAATAAAAGGGATTTAATAAGAAGATATTTACTAAAAAAAAATGCAATTATACACAAGTATATCTAATACGTTGAAAATATTTAAAGTCAAAGAACTAAGTGTGATAAACTTTTAAAGAAAGAATATTAATCATAATCCTGGGTGAGTTCCCTAGTTTCCTTGAAAAATCGTGCATTAGACCCTTTATGAGCTTCTCAAATGCAAACATCACATTCCATTGAGTTCTCCAAGGAAATGCATCGATTACACGACAATTAGTTTTCCTATATTTTCCAATGAAAACTTTTAACTATAATCTCTCTTTTTAATAATAATATTACTTAATGGAGTTGTCTATAATGCGACTTTTTGAGATTCCGGTGACGGAATCCGGCGGAAGAAATTGAGATGAAATCATGATTTGTTGCAGTTAAAATGGTTTTTTAACTGCATATTCGGATTCAGCACCCTGAAAAACCCCTGAGACGGTTTCATTGTGCAGAAATTAGCTATCAAACTTGGATTCCAATAAATTACTGCCGGATTTTCACCAGAAAAAATCGCCGAAAAGGCTTTCAAAAAGTCGCGTTAAAGACTACTCCTTACTTAATTCACTCAAGTTTAAATATTTTGATAGGTATTTATCCCTATTTCACTTTTTTTAACTTTAGTTTATTGACATTTTTAAAATTTCCACGTTATTAATAATATTTAATTAATTTTTTAAAACATCAATTTAATTTATATATATATATATATATATATGATTTTTTATAAAGTAGCAATAAGTTTTGATATAGTTTTAATAGTAATATTTTATTTAATAAGAGAGAATTTGATTTTTTACATAGTTAATTATTGTGTCAAGAGGCTTTTTAGCCAGTGTAAACTAGATGTTGTAATTCCTTGTTATGTTATGTAAATATTTTGATTTGATGAAATAAAAATAAAATTAATAATAAATATTGACGGTTTTATAGCTTCGGGTTTTGACAACCCATGATTTTGCCCATATTATATGTTACGATGAAGTATGTTTAAAGGTTTTAGGAAACCCATTATGGAATGTAAGAGTAGTGTAACCCATTTCTATATATCAATCGAGTCAAGCAAAACACATCCACTAGCTACAAAATATGTAAGTTTTAGTGTGTTCAACTAGTTTAGATTTTTTGTAGGATAGCTTTGTTTTCTCAAGGATTCATTTATTTTGATTTGAATTGATACTAATGAATTTTATTTAATGTATGTCGGTTCTTTGAGACTATGAAGCTACCAAGTTGTTCAACCATATCCAAAGAAAAGAGAGGTATTAGGAGCAGTATAAATTGTACTTGTGAGTTAATTTGAATTTATTGAGCTGAGAGGATCATTCTAGAGCCCAGTGTGATGTGTAAGCATGTCTGTCTGTCATCAAAGTTGAAATTTTGCCCATGTCGGCCAAAATAAAATAAAATAAAATAAAAATAAATAAATAAAATAAAATATCCAAAAATGAATAAATAATTATACAAAACATTTAAATAATGTCTACTCATAAAAAAAAATTGCAAATAAAGAAATTAGATCCCTCTCGACTCATGTTAGATCGTATTTAAGATGGATCTATGCTGGTTTGTTTTTAAAGTCACGTTTATTCATAAAATTTCAATGTTTGCGTAAAGAAAGTATGCTTTAAAATCATAGTAATTTAGCTTTAATCTGAATTTATTTATTTCTAAAGTTAAATAATCTAATAAGATAAAGATGGCTATTCAATAAATGATAATTTATTTATTTATTTAATTATTCAAAATAATTAACCTCTCTAGTCTTATAGGAGAGGCTGAGATTATAGAACAAATCTTAACTGTGTATCTCATAACTTACCCCAAAAAATATTGTAGTCATAATCTGAATTTATTTATTTCTAAAGTTACATTTATTCATAAAATTTTAATGGTTGCTTAACTGAAAATGTGTTTTAAAATCATAGTAAATGAGTTTTAATTTAAATTTGTTTATTTCTAAATCACATTTATTCATTAAAAAAATTAGTAATATAAATCTATATGCTTTAACATAATAATAAATAATCTAAGAAAATAAAAATGATTATACAATGATCACAGTTAAATCATAATTTTTATTTATCTTGTTATTATTATTTAATTAATTAAAATAATTATTCTCTTTTCTATTTTTCTCTTCTCTAGAATCCTATTTTTCTCTAGAATCTCGACTGGAGCCCTGCAGCCTTAAAATCGACGCTAATGACAACCGCTCACATTCACGACAGCAGGCTCCCGCCATTGGTCGATCAAGCCACGGAAAACACTGCCACACCTGTACATTTCGGTTCTAGTTACGTGGATCCGTAGAAGGCCATGGATCCAGGGCTGGTTTACGATTTGGGGGTAGATGCCTATGTCAACATTCTCTGCAGCCTCAATTGCACTGAGAAATCCATCAGGGCTATAACTCGTAGGACTGTAGGCTTCCCCACCCGAGGAAAACAGCGTGAGAATCTCAATTATCCTTCATTTGCCACTGTTTTCGATCAAACTCGGGCCTCTAACCTGTCGACATTTTTCATCAGAATGGTCACCAGTGTCAGGCCGCACCCGTCAACTTACAAGGCCACAGTGATTGCTCTAAGAGGGGACTGGGTGACAGTGAGGCCGAGGAAGTTGAAGTTTATAAAGAAAAATGAGAAGTTCAGCTACATGCTAAGCATTAGCGCCATGCTTGTGAAATTTCTCTCGGGAAACTCAGAAATAGTATTTGGGCAACTGCTTCGGAGCCATGAGAAGTATGATGAAAAAGTAGAGGAGGAAAGACACAAAATTGACATACAGAATATGAGTTGCAGCTTTTCTAGTGATCACATAAATTTGACTTGATTTGATTAAAATGAATTTGGTGAGGGGTATTTATGTTTTTCTACTAGGGACTCACCCAAAATAACTTCAACGTGCAAACTCACATTATATTTGATTTTTACCAAAATAAGACTAAACTTTAACACTCACTATATTTGAATTTTAGCAAAATAAGACTAAACTTTAACTAATGTGTACTTGACTCAATTAACTCACACCAAATTTAGACTACTTTGCATGCGGGAGTAATTATACTTTCCAACACTCCCCCTTAATTATGATCGTATGACTCAACATAACTCAACTATATCTGCTAGGTTTGCAATAAATTTTGACTCAATCATCACTCAAACATGTTCGTTGGTCTAAGTTTGCTTACAATGACTCAAAACTTTTACAATTTTGGACTTTCTTTTTCATTTCTTCCAAATTCTATATCCTCGGAATTGCTTTATTCTTTGTTGTGCATTCTTGTGGTAGGCTCCATATTTCTTTACTTCTTGTTGATGTAAATTTTTTTTTGACATATCTTCTATTTGTTCTGAAAAATAGTGTGATCCTATCTTTTCCAACTTCATCTTTAAATATTTGTTCAACCATGGATTGTTGCCACAACTCTTCATCTTCAAATTGGGATCTTTGCTCTTCTTCTTAAGCTTCATATTCCTGATCTTCTTTCTGCTATATTTCATGATAGTAGAATCTATTTCTTGTTGAATCCATTGCTGAAAAAACATTTCAATGTTTTCATCTTTGTCTTCACAAGCATCCATCTCTTTTTCTTCATTTCCTTCATCAGGTATTGTTGTTTTTTTCTTGTACTCTCCACACTCAAGATGATCATTAGTCTTACATGTAAAAGCATCATCATGCTTATTTTTCTCATTCACCATTTCATTTATTTCTTTTGTTCCAGGTTATACTTTAAGACTATCATCAATTTGTTCAATTGGCTTTTCAATCCATTTTTCAATGAACTTCAAATCTGCATCAAACTTATTAATAACTTTATTTGCATCAAACTTATTAATAACTTTATTTTCAACTTTAGGTCTCATGCTAATTCTAACACCTGCATATTCAAAAACAATGTTAAAAACATATTTGTTATGCTCTTCAGTGAGAGCTTCCTTCTCTGCCTTCTTTTCCATTACATTGAGGTTGTCTTCCACTGTTATGTTGTCAGAGGATATTTTCATAAAAAATTATTCAATCACTTTATCCTCTTTTTGATCATTAGTTGCTACTAGATCACATCCTCCTTCATGAGCAGTTCCAACTGCTTCATATATTGATGCTACTGTGACAACTTCAACCTTCAATTCTTCATCAAACATGGGGCTTACCATATTGCCACAATCAATCCTTATTTCAAAAAAGAAACGACACATATTATCAACATAACGTTCATCCACCCTATGGTGGGATATCCAAGCATGCATGTGCTCATTGGAAAATTAAACTTCACCAAATTCATAAGTTGCCGTTGGATTCACCAATGCACAGATCACTTTGCAATCATCATCCACATGTGTTTCATCACAGTGAGATTCACTTCAACTTCTCTCTTTGCAATCCTTGATGCATATTCTTCATTCATATGCATGTATGCATAATGGGTTTCAATTTTATAGTCTTCATGATCCTCATCCACTTTTGAGTGAGATTGTACAAACTCTGTTGTCTTCCCAAAGTTTTTCTCGTCCAGATCTGCGACTGACTCAATAGACTGTGTCACATCTTGTCACTACATGCCGCTCCCCCTTGCACCAAATTCTTCTTCCATGATCTTCCACGCTTCTTTGGAAGATGTAGCTTTTGCTACCTTGCACAAAACTATTTCATCCATTACTTATTGAATAAAATTTAAAACCAAAACATTTTTCACCTCATCATGGAGATTAACCTTCCTCATAATATCATAGTACAAACCTTTGCAACTTAGATAAACTCTCATCTTAATAGACCAAATTTTAAATTTCTAACTAGTAAACATAAGAAGTGTTATTAGCATAATACAATTGTTATTGTTGTGTTCTACGATGTAGAGAGTCCAGTTAAATTGAAGGGGCAAACTGCCTTCATACAATGCTTCTATATATTATCTATATTAAATTTTAAGTCGGAAGTTTCCCACTTCCTTATTTTGGGTTTGCAGGTTCAAAAAATTCATCATGCTATTCTGCAAAAGAGCAGCGTTTCTCCCATTTTCTATTTGTGTGTTATTCGCAAATTGTATTCAATTTTCTATGAAATCAAAAAAGACACAGGATTTCTAGGCTTGAATGGAATGATTTATGAAAATTCATCAACAAAAGAGCCAGCCAAAGCAGACACCTAGGCCATTAATAATAGATTATGACTAAAGATTATGACTAAAATGGAAAGCAAGTCCTCCAAATCACATAATCAGCAAAACCCACTATGCAAGGCAAGTGACATCCAAATTGATACCCAACCTAAAACAAGTTAGGTTGCTGATAAATTTGTTATAATGCAATGTCAAGCAAGTAGTAACCCTTTTTTATTTATTTTTAGGTAGACTTTGTTAGCCTTGAGCTAATTAGAAATTTAAAAAGTTTCAATGAACGATATAAATATTCAAAATTAAAAATTAAATTTATTATGGTGTTTAAAAATATAATTTAAATAATAAAATATTATAATGTCTTAAAAAAATAAGTCTTTACATTTAAAAAGGAAAAAACAAAAATTCTCCTACCTGCCAACGATGGAACACCATAAAAATTATATCATTACATTTAAAAAAAAAAACCAAAAATTTTCCTTTTCATATTATGCGCTTGCCTGCCACGACCAATAGAACCCAATGTAAAAAAAGTTAGGTTGCGGATAGATTTGTTAGGTAGACAAGCCGTGAGTAGTTTTATCAGAAAACTTTTTGGGGATGTGTTTGTGTCGAACTTTAAAATTTAACTACTTAATATAATTTAAATAATAATAGAGTTAAATAATAGAATTTAACTACTTTTTGACTCCTTTTTATGTCACTCCTAGTGACATATAACATTGGTGATTTTGCAATAGTTTCGTCCGTACGACCTTTTTTTTGTATTTGTAAATTCAAACTTTGATTTTGCTTCCCTTTTTTTAACGGCGGTTGACATCGGCTTGCTGCCACCACCAGGGTTTTAGTTTACGAGGACCGACGTCAGTTGGCCTTCTTGCTCAGCGAAACAGCGTTTATTATTTAATACTCGGATGGGTAAGCGCTTATGACACAACGGAAGTGGCGGCTTTTTTTCTCACAACCCACGAATCCCATTCAACTAAAATCTTTGCAAAAAACTCCTTAGAATCCACAATAATATGCCTATTTGTTGCAAACCTTCTCCCTTTTGGAAACTATGACACAAAGCCCTACATACACAAAAAAAACACACATATATATAAGTGCCATGGGTCCCACCAAAGTAAGTAGGGGGTTTGCCTTGACTAGAGGTTGGAGGTCGAACCTATTTTCTTATAATCCGTCGATGTCGACTCCTTCGAACCTGACTACATTGATTGGAGGTCGACCCCGACTCATCGATTTCAACTTTGGATAGTGATCCCCACCCTGAGTCTGGGTCAGGGTTCTCATCCAGAGCTTCACTTACTTGATGTCACCGACTACTAGCTCGTTCCAACCGAGACTTGTTTTGACCTTAATTTGAGCCTACTGAGACTCAACTTGACTGACGCCAACTATTTTCTAGGCCCAATCAAATTCTGCCCTCGACATGCTTTCATGGATTCTAAAACTATAGTTGTTGCAGTTTTGGGGTTTTCATTAGAGAAATTTTGAGGTCTAAAATGGGCCTCGAAACAAAAATGTACAACCAAAATCAACTTTATAAGAACCAATAGGATTCAAGATGATGATGTCAATCATGGGGATGATTAACCTTTTCTGGAGTAAAAAAAAAAACTACTTTTTCAGCTTGTATTTTCAACTTATCTCCCTACGATTTTACTCAAATTTCAAGCAAGGGCACTCATTGGATGTGGAATTTAATTCCTCATACAAATCCAAGGAGGAACCATGTTGCATACTTTCTATGGGCATTGCTACACGAAAAATGAGAAATACATGAAAAACGTGATTGCAATCATGTTTTTCATGTATTTCTCATTTTTCGTGTAACAGAGACCATTAAAAGTATGTAACATGGGTATTTCTTCAATAAAAAATTTAAATTTATCATCCAGCAAGTTCTCCCACTCAAAATTTGAGTAAAACCATAGGGAGATAAGCTGAAAATATGAGTTGAAAAAGTAGTTTTTCTTTTTTTCCTCTAAAATTTGATGATATCATCTAATCTTATTTTATTATTTCCACTGTTATTTTATAATATTCCTTAGGAAACCCATTCTAAACCTCAAAATTTCTCTAATGATGTCTATTAAAATTGCAGTTTTCACACGGTGACATTGTGGTTTTAGAGTGCTTTACTCTCTTCTCCTTTATTTCGAGCTAATTTCTATCGATAAAAACACATAAAAGACACATTTTAGGTGACAGTGATCCTATGAACCTTACTAGATTGAGTCTTGGACAAATCTTCTTTTCATTTATACAGTAGAATAACCAAGGAACAATTATCTCAAAAGAGTTATGAAGCACCACATTTCAACTAATTTGACGGAAGTGTTTGGTGAAAGTAATTAAGATCACCCTTTCAAAGATGCATTCCCTCTACATACATATAAATATACATAGCAGACAAATACTAGAGCCAATTGCAGAAGACGAGTGTATTTTCATATATTCATTGATTGTACTCGGAGACAATTAATGAGTGACCATTTGCATGGTCCCAACAATTTCAATCCATCGAATATATATATATATATATATATATATATATATATATATAAAAGCAGAATCTATTTTCAGTAATGAGACCTTTAATAATATTTTCCTTCATTATTCTTTGGGAAACTGACGCTTTAGGCTGTCCTAAAAATTTTCGTTGGATACCACCAATATTAGTACAGTGTTTTCAATGAGTAAACTCCACTAGTAAGAAACTGTAAATGTAGAATAAGCAACTATATAACTAGAAAATGCATCGAGAGGTGCAAAGGAACACTAATAGGAGTGGGGAGAATGTGGAAGACAATATTAAGAGGGGGAAGAATGCGAAAGGAAAAATTAATAGCTTGGTGTTGTTGTCGGAGATGATGTTGTGAACATTGTTGTTGTGTTTGTAGATGCATCAATTGATGGTGGAGTTCTAGTAATGGAGCATGTCACTCTATTGAATGCTATTTTTTAGCATGTGGAATTATAGCATTAGAAGAAATGGTTGTGTTGAATTCCCAAAAGTTGGGATGAATTTGTGTATTTTCGAAAATTTCGAAAATTCGAAAAATTGTTTTTTCCTATTTTTCTGTAGAGAAGCTTTATTACCATCTACAATTTCCTAATTTTTTAAATACATTCAGAACATTAAAAATATATATTTAAATATAAAATGTTTCAATATTGTTAAAAATATGTTTTGTGATATTTATAATCTATTTCTTAAGGATTAAAATAGAAAAGGAGGACGTGTAAACTAAGTAATTTTTCTCCTCTTTAATTTCAATCCAAATTATAAAAATATTATGTTTATTACCATATGAAATCATATTTTCAAATATTCAAACAATTGTATCTTTTTGAAAATGCTAGATTTTTCAAATACTTGAACAATTGTATCATGGATTGTGTACATCATGGATATTTAGTTTGACTATAACATGTGTTTACATATCAACAGATGGTAGACATTCTAACCATTAGAGAAACTCTGAGGTCTAAAAAGGGCCTCCTAAATAAGATTACAAAATAATAGTGGAAATAATAAAATAAGATTAGATTATCTCATCAAATTTTGGAGTCAAAAAAAAAAAAAAAACTATTTTTCAACTTGTATTTTCAACTTATCTTTCTACGATTTTACTCAAATTTCGAGCAAGAGCACTTGATGAATGTGGAATTTAATTTCACATCCAAAGATTGCCCATGTTTAATACTTTCGATGGATCCAGCTACACAAAAAATTAGAAATACATGAAAAATATGATTGCAATCACGTTTTTCATGTATTTCTCATTTTCGTGTAGTGGGTTCCATCGCAAGTATTCGGCATGGGTACTCCTTGGATGAAAAATTAAATTTTGCATCCAACAATTGCTCCTGCACGAAATTTGAGTAAAACCTTAGGGAGATAAGTTCAAAATACAAGTTGAAAAAATAGTTTTTTCATTTTTTTTATTATCATTTTACCTTTTAATTCCAAAAATGGTGAATCATCCCCCATGGTTGACATCATTATCTTCAATTCTATTGGTTCTTCTAAAGTTGGTTTTGGTTGTACATTTTTGTGTTGAGCCCCATTTTTTACCTCAAAATTCCTTTAATGAAAGGCTTCAAATAAAGGAAAGTTTGTTTTCTTTGGGGATAATTTGGGTGTTGTGGAGACCACCTTCCTTGTTAAGAGGGAGTGTTAAATATTGTAGCTCGGACAAGTGTTATAGCCTTGAGAGGTGTCATTGAGGCTAGGATCACACAAGAATTAATTATCTCCAAGCCCATGTAATTTTTCCTAAGTTTCACCTAGGAGAAATGCCTTAATTATGTCAATTAATGATTTTTAAAATATTTTCTAAGTTAAAACTTTGGAAAAGTAGTTAATTAATTAAAATTAGTTGGGATAAGATCAATTTGCCCCTAGAATATTGTAGAAATTTTATAAGATGACCTTAGCAGTCAATTGGGACAAGTCAACTTCTAATCATGGTCATTCATTTGTCAATGAGAGATTATAAAGAGAAGTCGATGGGTAGCATTGGAGACACATCGAGTGAGTATTGTTGGGTCAGTTTTCAGTGAGACACAATGAGGGTTTCAACAACAGTGATCGAGGAAGATTTTTGTAGGTTTATTCTTCAATGTTCAAGAAGACTTCCAACTTATGAGTTTCAGAGCAATTTTTTGTTGGCCAAATTATTATTTACAAAGAGGGTCGAGTTATTTTTCGGAGGAAATCCAAATTACTAGATTTTCTAGTGCAAGTTGGAGGTATTGTGAGTTGTCAAAATGAATTTCCATAGGTTGTGTGAGTTTTCCAGGAGGCCATGCGAGTTATCTAAGAAGAAATGAAAATTATTGGGGAGGTTGTGTGAATTGATGAAGAGGCAATGTGATTTGCAAAAGGGAAGCTATGGCGTTTTCCAAGTTTAATTTGATCAGTAAAGGTGAATATAAAATTTTTCCAAAGCTTTGTCAGTTTTAGGTGTTGGCTTGTTGGGGCCTGATCCAGGTTTGGAAGAGTTATTAGCCAAACAAATCCCACACTACCAACCCTTTTCGCAACAGTCCGCGGAGCGCGGACTGAAGTCTCACCCACTCGAGGTAGTGGGGGGGGGGGGGGGGGGTGGTGCTGGAACCAGGTTTCCACACCCTTGGGATGTCTTTGATGTGGTCTGGAGGGGTCGCGAACCATTCTGCGGCCTCCTGCCACTTTGTACCGTTGTCAGGCTTCTGTGTAGATCCGTACAGATGCACTTTCTTATTAATGAAATTATTACAGATCTGATCTTCTTCTTACAGTCTTTAAGCAAACATTTAACAATAAAACCCAGTGCGCACAATCACAATTCTTAAAGACAGTGCAAAAATTCAGAACATAAGCAACAAATAGATTCGCGATAAAGCACACAATGATTCAAAAATTCTTATCTTTATTTATCTTCTGTCAATACAACCAGATCTGCCCTGCACACTCAGCTGTAGGGATCCACACACACAGCTGCAGACTCTACTAGGCCTCTGCACACACAGCTGTAGAGCCTCTATCTATCTACCAACACCCTTGACTCGGACTTACAGACGTAGAGAGAATATTGCCTTCATAAACCCATAACATTCAAGATCCAAACCAAAAACTAACTTCTAACCATAGAGCCTTTCTCTATTTATACATTTCCATGGTCCGCGGACCATGGGCAGGCCGACTCACTTTCTATTTTCTTACATTATTTTTGGGTGGACAACCCTTTGACTTGACTCATTACAATTTGCGCTCTGCGCACCTTGCGGAGCTTTTACCATACTTTTACCCAAAATTGTGGGCTTTGAGCCCCAAAACCATTACATGGGCCCTCCGCTACCCAACAGGCCCCCAACACAATCATCATGACTCATCCCGAGTCACTTGGCTGGTGTAACAATATTTGCGCGGAGGTCATTCAACAACTTTTGTGCTTCGCTTACATTCGCAACAAAATTTTCCGCCATCTACTGTACCCATTCTACGCAAGCCACTGATGCATCAGTATTAGTTTCCGTTGCTTGTCTAGGTTCATATACTACATGCATGTGTGCTAAATTTCCCTCGATGTTGGTGGAGACTGCGAATGCCTCTTCAAGCCACTACTGGATGCATTCTTTAAGCATTGCTTCCTTCTACCAGGCGGCATCAACTTGTGCCTTGAGAACCTGGGCCTCCCTCATTTTTTCCAATCGCTGCGTGATGGTGACCATTTGCGCAGTTCCCCGGACTTTGTCATAAGCTTGTTGTAACTCCTGCGCTTCTGCCTCTACCTGTTGTAGCGTTGGGTCTTCCTGGAGGGATGTGAGCGTTAGGAGGGACTGATCCAACAATTCTGAGCAATCTTGGATAGCACGCTTTATCACTTCCAGTCCTACTTGAATTTCCCCGCGGTGCTGCTCTCGAACTTACGCGGCTGTGGGTGGCTGTGCCTTCAGTCTTAGCTCCGGAATTTGTAAATTTAATTCGCATTGGGCTTTCGCAAGCTCCTCTTGTGTTGTACGAAATTCTGCGGCCATGTGATGAATCTTGTTAGCTATAGGAAGTTCCACTGGGATAGCCAACTCTGGTACCTTGTTGCAGGCTGCCGCCACAGCCTGTTCCACTTCCTGGTTGAGCGTGATCAAGTCATCGCGCTATAGACTGACCTACTCTAGATTTTCCTTGTGCTCCATTAAGATTTGGAGGTCACCACCTTCCCTGGCACGAAGCTTAGCAGTTACACCATCCTGTAGTTGGTATAGGGTTTCTCTAGGAAGGGTGACCAAATTCAACCCCCAACTTCTCATGTTACCTTCGGCTTCTACTAAGACAGCGCCTGCTGGAAACACTAAAGTGTTCATTGTGTGGGTGCACACCATCTGCTCAGCTGCGACTGTGTCATCTGCTAGGTTTGGTATCATCCCTCCCGGGGGTTGCACCTGTAATGCCTGCAGCTGCACTCTGAGCTCCCCCAACATAGTTGTTTGGTTGTCATCAGCTCCTCCAAGGCACCTAGAGTGACATTGTGCATTGATTTGCTGTTGTCAAGAAATTCTTTCTCCAAAGTCTTTGTTGTCTTTGACTTTTTGCATGTATGTGGCGATTCCTTGATGTGCGGCCTCTTGCCTTGGGTCGATTTTGTGGGAAGGTCCGTGTGTTCTCGTGTCTCTGTTTCCCTCTGCATGTCCTGTTCTGATGACATTTCCTGATCTTCCGTGATCTCCTCGATTATTACTTCCTTGGTCACCTCCTGCTGCGAAGCTGCCAGTTGTCCCTGACGTGTCCTTTCCGCCAGTTCAGTGAGTCGCAACTGGATTTCCTTCTTTTGCTGTTGTGCTGCCATCCTTTCTAATAGGGCCATGTCTAGGGCGCGCCACTCCGGGGGCCATGCTACTAGTACCTCATAGATTGCATCGTCTGTTGCAATGAACGAAAGCTTTACCCATGTTCGTTTAGGATCCTTCCGCGCCTGGATATATAGGTTATGCATGTCCGCTTAGACAACCGCGGTCTACGAGCAATCCATGTCCAGATACTCGCCTCCATGAATATCCAAAATACCTTGATGTCACGAACCCTCGTGGCATCCTTTGTAGCCCAGAGTGAGTTATACCGCACTGCTTCAGGTAGGTTCTTTTTGATGCTGGGAAACTGGCTACCCTGTGGTAGTTCTCCTGCAACCAGAAGGATTGATAGTAGCAACCATGCATAATGGAAAGTCTTACCTTTCTCCTGTGCTTCCTTACAATTGGTCAAAAATTCGTCGCATAGAAACTATGCCCAGTTGAACTGAACCCCTTCTGCACACTATTCCGCAAGCGCAATGACAAGGGTTGGCACCTCATCTGCGTGGTATTTCTTCATGAGTTTACTGGCCAGTAGCTAGGTGGTGACTTGCACCCCTCGGTCTTTGATGCTCGCTATGGCATAACTGCGCTTCTGCTTCTCTAACTTATATTTAGCCTTCATTGCTTCAGCGAGACCCACATCGCTACTGGTGTTGGCTATTTCTACAGGGTCGTTCCCTTTAGTAGGTAGATGGGTAAGTCGGTGTACTAAATCGGCCATGATGGGAATTGGTTCATCCAACCAGAGATACCCATCATGTACCAGACATAGTAACTGTCGGATAACAAAAATGGTGATGGCCACGTGGTGATAGTGGGGTATCCACCTCAGATTGAGTAATCCCGCCTTTTCCACACCCCTTAGCCACTTCCACTGTAATAATTTATCTTCAGCCAACTGAGGGAACTTCTCGCTATCTGTAAGATCCCAATCTTCGAACTTGATACTTGGTATTCGGCCCAGCGGCAGACCATCAAACCTTATCTCATCCAAGAGAAGCGGGGTTTGGAGCGTACTCTTTGCGGCGTCCAGGTCCTTCGGTATCTTGGTCGTCCCATGCCATGGAGAGAGATATGGTGGTAGCGACGGTATTTGGATAACATCCTCTGCTTCCTCATCCTGTGCTTCGATCTGAGCAATCAGGTCCTATAAATCTTCCTCATCCTCATCGATTTTAGTGGTGATTGCTTTGCCCTTTTCTACCACTGACAATTTACTGAATCTCGGTGATACCTGGACTGGCCCCATAGTCTGCTTGTCTTTTCAAGGTCGCGGTGTGCGAGGGGACTTTGGAACCTCGGGGGTAGCAGCTGCTTCTTCCGGGTCCTCTTGGGTCGGATGCAACTCTTCCGCGAACCTTGCTCGTGTTCTAGCCATGGTACTCATCGTAGGCCTAATAGCTGGGTGGTTACTGTTCTGTACTGGCTCAAATCTCAAATATCCCAGTGTTGGCCAAGGGTTTTTGTAGGACCGCGTGAGTTTGAATGTAATCCTTCCCTCCACTTTCAACTCATTAATGTCTTCTTGGCGGTCGATCTTTCTGTATCTATCTCGAAACTCCTGCCTTAATGGCCCACCGCCTGCTCCTCTCTGCCATAATCCAAACTTCTTGTCATGAATAGTGATATTAACGGTCACCTCCCAACCTTCCCACACTGCAGCGTAGCCCCTTTGGCGTGGCCGCGATCTTGCTGACCAACTGGCCCTGCATGGACCCTTCTTTCCGCGCAGGCCTCCCACAGACTTGTTTATAGTCCCTCGCCTTCTTTCAACTGCTTGGGGCGCTGAGACTATGCTTTCCATAGCTAGTCAAGTGGTCGCACCCTAGGTGCGAGATTTCCACTTCCCCACGAGCCCGGGCTGTGGGCACCTTTTGAGTGCCCTCGTATTCGTTATCCCCTTGTTCACTGCTATATATGCTACATTCCTCTGTTGGTGCAGTCGCAGCCATGCTAGCAAGGTCGCGGCGCATACTAGTACCACGGTAGACGTGGCCAGGCCTGGTTTCCTTATTTGCATATTTGCGCAGCCCACCTGTGCGACGCCAGTTTTCATTTTGCTGATTCCTTCCTCCAACCTCACGCTTTTCCTTCTCAACCACGCCCCTTTTTCATCGATTTCGCGAAGCTTGTTGCTACCCTTCTCATTCGTGATTCCATCTTGTCTTACCATTGATAAAATCACCTTCGGCCCCCTCCTTCTATGGATGGTCTCATAGGCCCATCGCACACTTGGTATCCACAAATTCCTAGTGGGTCATCTTATAAGACGGACGCTGTTTATTCTCCCCCCTATTTTCTTGCTGGCTTCATCGCGAACAGCTGGTGGAATGCATCGCTATGGTGAATTCGGATTTTTGATTCTTAGTTGGTTAGGCGTTTACACCACATACACCTGCACCCTATGCCATCGATGGATGCTCACCCTGCTTTTTCCTCTAACCCGTACGTGCACCGACCTGCGCCACTTTCTCCTAATCTTTTGGCGTCTATTCCACTCTTGTGCAGTCGTGGCACCCAGTGCCCCCGTTTGCGCACCATGTTGCTTTTGTTCCAATCTTGTCGTTTTGCAGTGGTCGACCAATTCCCTCGCTTTCATTACTCCCCCATCTGTTGGTAGCTCCCTTGCTTCTATTGTTACATGGCATAGTGATCTAACCATCATATTACAATTTAGTGTTGTTACCTCATGTAATCGGTTTTGCCATCACTCAATCTCTTCATCTGAGTTCGATGTGCAGGAATTGTCCCGTTCCCATGATATTCCCCCATCCGCTATCAGATTCACCTGATCTTGATATTGTGCTATGATCTGGTAAATACAGTCCAATTCATCGTCACTGTCCTCATCACGCATATGCTCAGTATAGCACGCTCCTTCGGCTAGGTCCAACAGAACCACGACGCGGAGAGACTTTCTCGAATATCATTTTTCATCGCTTTAGGTTGATGACTCCATTCATATCTGTGGCCCAATCTATACCTAACAATGCAGGATACAGGTTACTGACATCCACAATTTCTATTTTTTCAAAATCTGTTTGTGTGCTCACACCTTCAATGTCTACTATGACTCCTTATAGTTTCCCCATAGGCAAGATCTTCTATTGGTTCGCCATCCATAATTGAATAGGAGACCATTGTAGCACAGGCATGTCCATACACTCCCAGGTCTGCTTAGGTAGCACATTCACATCTGACCCCAAATTCAGAACAACTTGATCCATCTCATAGTCACTAATATGGACAGTCAATCGCATTTCCCGCCTAGTGCGCAAAGCATGCTTGTCTAGTTTCCAGACCATGCACGATTCACCCGACCCTGCGCACCTAGTTATCAACTCTTGCAACCCATTAACTACTTTATTGTCCTGTAGTAGCTTCATGCATGTCTTTAAAAAGGTAGTTAACATAGAAGGATCCATTTCCGGCTCAGCTTGATCCTTGCTACTTGAAGTAGAAGCCTCCGCGAAGCTCTTCTTAGCCTCCATAAATGCTTCCTTCACGCATTCCAAATCAAACTCAAGTTGCTTTATAAGGGCCTTGCGAACCCATGTATCCTCCTTGGGTTGCTTCCCCTTATCTTCTTCTATAGTGGCACCACTTCTAAGCACCATGTTCACATTAGGGTCCTCTTCGAGTGGTTCAACCTTCATCATTTGGACATTCTGAGTGGGAGTAGTCTGAAGCACCCCTTTTTCGCACATCTGTGAAATTAGTGTGGGGAAATCTACTGCTTCATGATCAAATTGGTAATAGTACGGGCAACATTTCCAAGTCATGTTCGTGTCATCACGCATGTAGTGCCCAATTCCTCCATAATTGCAGCAAATTAATTGTCCATGCCCTTGTCTAGGTCCCATTCATCGTCCCCACCCACGAACCTGGAATCCACCGCACGTTATTGCTGCAACTGGATCTTGTCCTCGCACCTCAGTTTTCATCTTGTAAGCGTGTGTCCAATCCATCAGCAACTCATAACTTCGGCAATTTCATTCATCATGGCCCATCGATCTACAAAAATTGCAAAACAGCTACTAGGTGGGCTATATAAGTTTCTACAATAGATGACAGTTGTTCGTAGTGTGCTTTCCTCCCACCTGACAGATCGCGCACCAGAGTGTAGGTGCCGCGCTTGGCCCTTCTTATGCCTCTGGTCGCAATGGCATTAGTTCCCCCCTACCACATAGTTTGCGAATACGGGGCAATGGTCCTTATCGTGACCTTGGCCTTTCAATTTGATACACCATACTTCTTCACTTGCCTCCAGTGGGGGTGCCCTATCTTGCTTCAAACTTTGCATCTCCAAGCATAGATTTTGTAGTTATGCGTGGATTTGCGGAACTCCCAACCCCAGATCCTGTATTGGAGTTTCATGCAACCTCATCGCTATCTCTAATGCTTCAGCTTGGGTTGAGATATTTTGCTGTGACAACGTCGTCCTCAGATGTGGTGTCAAAGATGCCACAAACCACGCGTGGTGCTACGCATCTATCAGTGTCATGTTGGCCTCATGGATTGTACTCTTCAATCTCTGATCCAAATCCCACAGGGTTTCACCAAGTAGCATCACGATCTCCTTGAACCCAATGATCGACTGTGTTTCTGATTTTGGCCGGCTAAATTCTTTGTTCAATGCATCTTGGATCGCCACTATTCCCACATTCGGGTGATCACTCGAGTACTTTATATACCACGTCAACGCGTGGTCCTGCAGCGCGCTAACCAGAGTAGCCTTTTTGATGTTATCATCCGTTACGCCTTGGGCTTCCCACACAGCCTTTACCACGAACCAAAACTGATCTGGTTCCTCATTTCCCACGCCTCTAAATACCGGCAACTTGATCGCACTCGCCATTTCGACCCTCGGTGGTGGCGGAGGTGGGGTAGGCGAAGATGGGTTCGATGTAGGTGAAGTGGGGGATGGTGTGGATGGTGGTGGTACCAGTGGAAAGCACTGCTTTATTAGTCGGACTGCGCTTCTTGGAGAGAATCCTACGAGCTCCTCCTCGCTTTCTCGCGAAATAGAAATCAGAGGACTGTTCTCTAATCCTTCGATCCCTCGGTAGCCTCTTCTGCTCCGCGTTACCCCAGACATCAATGGATGCACATAACCCGTTTTTCACATAACAACATTTTAATCCAAGTATTCAACGATTTGATGTACTTACCCTGTGGTCCTTGGAGAAAGCGCCTTTCTGCTTCGTTGTAACTCACAGTTGTGTCTATCGTGAACTCAATGATAAACCCTCCTATTATTTGATCCAACCAGTGATCTACTGCCCATGTGATTTTATCTTCAGATGCTTCCAGCCTACGCACCAACTCTGGAGTCCACACGATGGGACGATCCAGTCTACACCTTCCCTGATTATCAGCTAGCCTCGCGATCCACTCATACAGTTCTATCGAGAAGGATGTGAAGAAGATCTCGTGGATCTCTGTGTATATGTAGCAATCTAGCCACCTTTCCTTAGATATCCATGGATTTCTATTTTCCTGTACCACGAACTTGTGAAGCTTCTGATCCAACCAATCTTCAAGCTCTTTCTTCGTAGGGTTCTAGTGTTCTGACATCAGACATCCCTTAGGCAGATCCCGGTCCCGGCAACAGAACCATTTGTTGGCTTGTTGGGGCCTGACCCAGGTTCAGAAGAGTTATTAGCCAAACAAATCCCGCACTACCGGCCCTTTTGGCAACAGTCTACGGAGCGTGGATTGAAGTCTCACCTGGGGTAGTTGGGGGGGGGGGGGGGGGGGGGTGCTGGAACCACATTTCTACACCCTTGGGATGTCTTTCATGTGGTCTGGAGGGGTTGCGAACTATTCTGTAGCCTTGCGCCACTCTATACCGCTATCGGGCTTCTGCGTAGATCCGTACAGATGCACTTTCTTATAAATGAAATTATTACAGATCTAATATTCTTCTTACAGTCTTTAATAAAAAATTTAACAATAAAACCCAGTTCGTGCAATCACAATTCTTAAAGACAGTGCAAAAATTCATAACATAAGCAACAGATAGATTCGCGATAAAGCACACAATGATTCAGAAATTCTGATCTTTATTTATCTTCTGTCAATACAACCAGATCCGCCCTGCGCACTTAGTTGCAAGGATCTGCACACACAACTGCGGACTCTACCAGTTATGTGTGCACACAACTGTAGAGCCTCTATCTATTGACCAACACCCTTGATTCAGACTTACAGATGCAGAGAGAATATTGCCTTCATAAACCCATAACATTCAAGATCCAAACCAAAAACTGACTTCTAATCATAGAGCCTTGCTCTATTTATACATTTCCATGGTCTACAGACCATGGGCAGGCCGACTCACTTTCTATTTTCTTACATTATTTTCGGGCGGACAACCCTTTGACTTGACTCATTACAATTCGCGCTCCGTGCACCTCGCGGAGCTTTAACCATACTTTTACCCAAAATTGTCCCCAAAACCGTTACGCGAGCCCTCTGCTACCCAACATTAGGCAAGCAAATTATGTAATTTCTCAATAGCATATTTGTTCAAGATTAATAATCAAACCATGAGACTGAAGACAGGTTTTCCCCACATTGAGATTTTTCCAAGGACATATGTCCAAAGATCTTTGTGTTATTTTTGTGATTCATTTCTCGTGTAGTATGCTGCAAATTTTATTTGATGAATGGTGTTATTTATGTTTTTATTCATCACTTTCAGTTGATAAATTAATTTGTGTATAAGTGACTGGAATAATTAACTAAGTTAATAGCACCTTTTGGGTAGTAGAAATTTCACAATTTCAAACACATTTGTTGAACAATATTCAAGTCATGGCATGCTAGTCTATACCTCATTATCATCTTCAATAACCTCATCAAATTCTCTACTTAATTCTTTGTGAGAAGAGTGTTCATATTGTTGTCTAATAAATACTAATTGTTCTAATTTTATTTAATAATTTCTATAGCTAATTGTTTAAATTGTTTTTTTAGTTGAATGCTTTACTTAATCCTTTTGATTTCTTTCTTTATTTTTTCTTAATTATTTTTTGTCATGGCCCTATATCATAATGTTATTGTTAAATTTCCCGCTAAGAAAAAGATGATGATAAGGAACTACAAAAAGTTTGAAATTCTATGAATCAATTTGAGAAGAGGGCATAAGTAAAAAAGGGTCAACATTCTTGTGGGAAAATCATTAACATGGTACCAATTTGGAAATGAAAAGAGAAATTGTGCCAGAAATCATAAGGTTGAAGGGTAGTTAAGAGGTTTATAATTGAGAAATTTCTTTAATGCATTACTTTGGAAAAGGAGAAAAATATAGCATATTTATATAAAGGAAATCAAATTCTTCTAAATGATAGGAAGATGATTTAGAGAGAAGATTTACATATTTAGTAAAATGTCTAGAAGAAGTATTAGAATCAGAGTTAGAACTATAATGGACAATGTAAGTAGATTTTGGATGAGATTTAGAACAATAATCCCAATAAACATTGTTAAGTTGCTTACCAAATAGAGTGGTTAATTTAGTCGCATTGGAGGATTTTTCTTCTTTGGGTATTTTTAGCCCAATGATCTTACCCTCAAAATTAAAACCATGATTTAACTTCCTTGGATTGGTTCTTCATCTATAGAAATATTTCCTTCGATGTTTCTTGAATCCTTATTTTTAATTTTTTTGGATAAGAAACTAAACAAGTACAATTCTTCATTCAATGTTTTTATTGGTCACATTTCCTGTTTATATAACCCAAAATCACAAGTTTCTTTAAATTCATTACAAAGGAATTTCTTGAAAATCTAAGAATATTTCTTTAATAGCCTAGATACTTTCAATTTAGTGCAAGCATCTTGCAAATTATTTTCAATCTCTAGATGCAATCATGCTAGAGAAAATTCTTACATATTCGTTTTCAAATATGGAAATATTTGTCTCACTAGATTAGGTGTTATACCTGTCCATGATACAACATAATATATCAAGAATATATGATCCTTTTGATGATATATTATATATAACAAATCTTGCATGACATATTTATATTCAAATCTCATGGAAATATCACAAAGCTTCTAGAAAATAAGAGATGTGAGTAAATTTACCATCCTCTGGAACATAACCATAAATTTCTTTGGTTGTTTCTTCGGTCAATTCACTTATAGGATATTGAAGATCATTTATGATAGCATCTCTACCATCTTATCCTACGGATGACCATTAGTTTTCTAACTGACTAGTAAATCCCCAGGGATTTACTAAGCCCAAATTTGACAAAGGAATTGTAATGCCCCACTTAAATCTTATCCTACAAATTGTGTTAATATCTACATTATCTGAAAATATTGAGAAATATTGGTCTAAAATAAATTTATGATTTCCATTATTCAAATTCCCCACTTACCTTCTCAATTTGAATATTGTGTAGGATATGGTCTCCTTCCATTAATTCAAAATATATTTATTCATTCACACACCCCAATGTACCCTCACATTTAATTGGGAGAAGACATAGTCCTCTCCATCTTATCATCAATATACATATTTATTCATTTCACATTCCCCAATGTACCCTCACATTTACTAAGGAGAAGACAAGTCCTCTCCATCTTATCATCAATATATATTTATTCATTTCACATTCCCCAATGTACCCTCACATTTACTAAGGAGAAGACAAAGTCCTCTCCATCTTATCATCAATATATATTTATTCATTTCACATTCCCCAATGTACCCTCACATTTACTAAGGAGGAGACATGGTCCTCCCCATGTAATAACACTTCACATTCCCAAATGTACTTTTCAGATTTACTTGGGAGAAGACATGATCCTTTCCCATTAAATTCTCAATTTTAAATTCATATCACAATTCCAAATGTACTCTAGCTTAGAAGAGAAGTCAACCAAGGATGGGTGAGAGTTAATGACATTAATGAGAGGTGGTTGAGGAAAGAGGGTATAAAAGGGAAGGGGGAAGGAAGAAGAGGGGGAGTTGGAGTTTTGCTTAGGATTGTGGGGGTTGGTTGTGATTGTTTGGCCTTGTTATGATTTTTGGGAGACCTTGGAAACCTGTGGAGGTTTATTGGGTTTGAGAGGAGGAAAGTATCATTTTCTAGTTTTGCACATTCTTCTTGAGGACACACTATATCTGGTTGGACTTGGGCACGGAGGGCTAGGGAACCTGTGGAGGTTTCCTGGGCTAGGAATTTATTTCCTAGTTGGCTGGGAGGTAAATCCGGTTGGGTCGGCCAGAAGGAGCGTTCAGCTGGAGCTATCAGACAAAGGTATCGCCATCAACCACCGGAACAGGTATTTTTTTCCATGGACTACTCTTGTTAAGTTGATATCAATGGAATGCTCACCTTAATTTATGTTGCCTATGATAAAATGATTAGATGTTAAATGTTCAAAGATATGTGAAAAGGTCAGCAAGCTCCTTTTATTATTTATAAATTAATAGGAAAATAGATATGTTAGTGTATAAGGAATTAAAGGCTCTAATAATAGGATTCAGGTTCTTACACATGGTATCAGAGCTTTAGTTCACAATCTGGGCCTAAAACCCACTAAACCCAAATTCCGCTGTAAGAATTTGTAACCCTCATAAGGACTCATAATTCTAATATATAGATTCTTCAAAATTTTCCATCCAAAGCCCACCTCACACCCATTTTCAGATCTTAAATCACCTCATCAGAAACCCGATTTCTGGACTTGAGAGGGTTTATAGTCCACGGCAATGGGAACAACGGAGATCGACGTTGAATCACCGAGAAAATCAGTTATTGAAAAACAGAACATAGTGAACAAGCCAGGCGATGAAGTTCGCCCCCTCAAGGCTTCCAAAGCTTCAAAGGAGGCCATTGAGAATGCTGTCAATCAGCTGAAAGAATTGAAGTTGGAGCTGCAATCTGTTTCCAAAGAGCCTTAGTCTGGCTCTCGGAGGGTAGCGGAGGTGGGAGCTGAGCAGAGGATTCAGGGCGCTACGCTGGGGTTTTATTTTGCCTGTTTTGGGTTCGGCGGATCCTGCTTTCTTTCACCAGCCCAATAATGCCGGTGACTTTTCCGGCTCGAGAAGAGATCGAAATCGTGAGATTTGGGTCAAATTTTGTTCAATCTCAGCGCTATTTGCGTGGACGGTTCAGGATCGGGAGATATTCTCTTTTGTTCGAAGCAGAAGTCGGTGATTTTTATACGGCCGGCCAAGGGCTTCAGTCATTTTAAACCCGGAGAAACAGGTTATATATTTATCAGATCCAGGCCCAGGGTTTGGATTTCGGCACTTAAAGCAGGATTTTTAGGGCTTCCTGCATTTTTTTTAATGTTTCGCGCAGCTCCTGGGTTACAGCTGGTGTAAAAACGAAGTCCGTGTGATAAAAGGGGGAAATCTTAGGTTGCAGCGTGCAGGGCGAGGGTTCGAGTCCCGTAAAAGAGCCTGCCATTGGTGATTGGTTGAGGTTAGTGATACTTTTTGTCTGTGAATGTTATGGTCATGATGGGTCAGGAAAAGTGGGCACATGGAAGAGGGTCTTTGCAGCAGGTCATGTTGAAGCTCTATATTTGTAAATCGGGAATGGAGTCGAGTCCTAATTAACTGGGATCGATACACAGCAGGGGATCAGCATATTATATGCTACAATACTTCTTAGGCGAAACCCATATGTATTCTCTCTATTTTTCAAAAGACAATGCTTGAAACCCTTCTGCTAGACCATGCCACGTTAGCCCAACATTACGCCGTTGCCAAGGAAATCCTTGTAAGTTTCTTTCCTCCGCCTAGTTATGTGTCTGAACTCTTAATGAAGGGTCCCTTGCATTGTTTTGCATGGTTTTCTCCTGCGAATATTTGAAACCCCTCTGCTAGCTAAAACGTCGTTCAGTTGTTTCGTCAAACAGTTTGCGAACAAGGTTTTCATCAATTTGCCAGTTGTCTGTTCCGTTAATGACGACATAGCTTCGATATTTAAAATACACTATTTTTATCAGAGAATTCTCACGAATTCTCACTGTTGCGGGAGCATAACCCTGTAGGTAATTGGTGAGAATATTCCATGCCTAGGTGGGAATTTGGGCCGAAAGTCCTAGAGTCCTAACCGTTGGCAACATCAATGTAGCTTCGGAATTCAGTTATACCCACAACTTGTATGACCAAAACCTCCCCGGGAGTTGGGAAGGAACTATGAGATCTTCATTTATATATATATGTGAAAGTCAAGTGCGCACAGTATGGTAAACGGGGAAAAACAAGTTGGTTATATATATATATATATATAATAGTTTAATATTAACTTTATGGTTAAGCTCGATATAAATTGGTGTATAATTTTTATTTATTTATGGGATGATGGATTTTGATTTAATAATTTGATTGCTAAATTTATGGAGATTTACCTACTCTGTCTTTTGAATTTAAACCGTGACCTCTTAGAATGACACTAACTGTGACCTCTCAAGATGAAACTCATATTCTTAACAAATAAGCTCACTCACATGCCAAAAAAAAAATTGGATCCACTAGGCTCAATAGGGCATGTGACTATACCTAAAATAAAAATAAAGTAACAGGAAATTTATTGCTAGCTAGCTAACAAGGGGACCAAGATTGAACCAACCCTTCCATAAACATTAACCAGGGGCAAGTGCAAGTTGTGAGAGATTGTTTATTAGTGCCAAGTCCGATCTTAGGGTTCTGTATGCTGCGCACCAGACCATCTCCTGCTACTCAAACAAGAACTGAATCAGGCCTTCAGAGAGGACATCCATATTCAAGTCATTTCATTATGAGACTTCGGCATTTCTTGGTTAAGAGTTAAATACGTTAGTCTCTTTATTTATTGCTGGCCTCCCATCAATCTTTTCTTTGCCAATATCTTTTTATACCTTTATGTCTTTCTTCCAAAGATATGTATAAAGTCATATGCCCAAAAGGATTGGATCCATTCCATTGGTGAGGAGCAAGAATATTTTTACCATTGGGTAAGGTTTAATCACTGTTATATATAAACACATCACGCATATATAAACCATGGGTAATGCAGGAGCAATGTAATTTATCTCATGGACTTTTAGTGATCATTGCAAGTAAAACAACCTAGTATGATCCTGTGTGTGATTTTGTGCCCAGTAAGGTTTGAATCTGGATCATTGACACGGTGACACCCTGTTTCAACCACTAGAACACAGCCTACTGGACTTGGGGGTGCTTTTGTTAACACATGAAACATGTCAGATACCATTATCATGACTACACTAAGGATATTAATTATCACTTAAGAAACCTAGAAATTTGGGACTCGGTTGCATGAAGGAAGATGTTTAAGGTGTCAACACCCAGTCAAAGCAATACCTCAGGTTTTGCCAGGTCCATGAAGACAATGAAGAAGATTTTGATGAGGCAGGTCCATAATTAGTGTCTCAGCACTAACTCAGATTCTACTTAATGGTCTGACTGATGAAAATATGACACCACACCGAAGGATGAAACCAAAAAGGATTAATGCCTTTGAAGCTCTTCCGAAAAAAAAAAAGTGATATTAACAGGACTTTTGAAATCTGCAATTATTAGGGCCTCCAGTGGAAGTAATGCAGCCAGGGGCTGCAGGTGATGATGGAAATGAAAAACCCCACAAGAAAGGTAAGGAAATTATGTTAGAGCATGAGAATGATATTGTGAAATCCAAGAAAGAGAAAATTCTCAATGACAGAGATAAGGGTAAGTTGAGATACAGTTTAGTGTCGATTGAATTGTAGTCTAGCAGTAGACTTGTGGGAGTTTACCAAAACCAGCCCAGACTCGATACTCATGCAATCCATGCGTGGTCTCTACTTGAAATCCCTGCAGTGATTATTGCATCAGTGCAGTTCTGCATTGGCCAAAAATTGGATAGTTTCTGTTAAAAATAATATATATATATATATATATATATAGATATTTTGAATAACCAGTAGTTATAGTTAAGCTAATATATAGACAATGAATAAATGTATACTTTTATCATGTATTTGAAACATTTTAAATTTCGAATAGCCACTCCACTTATTATTAAAGACGAACAAAATTTTAAAGATCGAAACAAATACTAGGAAAGGAATAAATAGTTGTGATAAAAAAATAACAAATGAAAAAAAAAAAAAAAAAAAAAAAAAAAAACAAGGGTCAAGGATATTGAAAAAAATAAAAATGAGAAAGAAAAGAAAAATAAGATTTAACTTAATGTCCAAACTCCAGGGCATATACAAGTCTGCAATGTCCTAACAGTGAGATTCACGAAGTTTTGTGCTGTTATGCCTACTTTAGACCAGAGAAAAGAGTACATAAATGTGATATAAAATTTTTGTGAAATTAAAGTCTAGCAAAATGAAATTACAGAGCAAGATTTCACATATCTCTCTTTTCAGAATTAATTTACAGGATTGAATAGTCTTTTCTTCATAATATAAATCCAATTTCAATGTAGTTGTAACATGCGTAGTATAGTAGAGAAGACCTTTTATATTTCGAGAGACTGAGTTACAACGAAAAAGTTTGTGCAGAAATGAATTTGTTGGTTTATGAATGCATAATAATTCTGGGCCATTTTGTAACCCACTTTGGAAACTTCTAATTATAACTGGAGATTTTCCATGACCATTGAAGGATTGCAATGCCTTAAAGGTTGTTCCTAACATGTGGCACCATAGTATGGGAAATTTATTTTCTTTGGTTGTTAAAGTATATCTGGTTCAAATATGGTAGGTGCCTAGGTTTCAAGGGCTGGCAAATTGGTCAGTCTGTTTATGCATTGTATATAGCCTAAGATATATGCTTCTCACGTAGTTTTCAAGAGGGGTGGCAAATCACTCAAGAAATCAATGATGTTTCACTGTGAAAGACTATCTAAGATTTTATTTAGTTCTTTTGTAGGCAACCTGTGCTTTTGTTCAAATTTGAATGTATGTTGTGGCTTCAACATTAGAGCATATATGATCTAGTCACTGGGCTTCTTGGCTAACTTGATTTGGATAGAAGTATTATTTTCTTTTTAACGGAATTAAAGATTCATAACGATAATTTAAAAACAGCCTCAACTTTATGCATATACAGTTTTTCTATGGGCCGGCTCACAACAAGGCTACAAGCATAATTTAAGAGTGTACCATACAATGATTGCAATCTTGGGCAAGCTAAATCAATTTAATATTGCACGTGGATTGATTAGAGAAATGAAGGATAGGGGCATGGTGACCCATCAAACTCTGTTGATCACGATGCGTAGGTATTCGACTGCCGGCGATGTAGGAAGAGCTGTGAGGACTTTCCATGGCCTGGAGAAATTCAAGTTAAAGGTGGATATCAATGCATTTCATGGGCTTCAATGTTGATTACCTCTCCAACATATCTGAAAGCTTTGTGACATTGAAAACATTCGAAGGGGCTGATTTTATTTCCATATATGTCCTAGCATTTTCGCATTTGATCATAAGAAGACGGGCGAATGTATCTTCCCTAATGACAGTTCTTGTATTTCCAGATATGTTTGGAACATCTACAGTGTCTCTGGAAGATAGATCTACAAACTCTGTTGATTCTTGGTGTTTGAGATTAACTTGATCCAAGATTGGAAACAAGCAGTGGTGATTAGTTTTCTAATCCTCACACTATGTGGATCTTCCATTTATGCGTTTTATCTAGGGTTGAGATAACACTTTATTCTGTGAATAAAGAGGTAGCTAAATGGCTGGAAGCTGATTGTTCATGGCTCAACTTCAATATTGGGCCCAACTACAGCCCTTACAATCTAGAATGTGTTTTCTGTTAGGCCCTTGCAATGAACCCTTTATGGAAAGTAGTGAAGTAAAGATGTTTTAAACGCCCATACTGTTAAAGAATTTGAGATAGCAATAAAGAATATAATTTGATAGTTTTGACAACCCTTATGAAGCATCGTTGCTTATTTGTGAATCTGGCTTTTGAAAAACTTTCCATAAGTTCTAGCTCGACTATTTACCAAAAACTCGTAGTCCAGTCTATTTATGAGTTCTTTGTGTCCTGTAGTTTCTGAAGTTATGACACCATAAACCATCCCTTGATTGAGGTCTGTAGCCCTTAGTTCCCGAGCCTTTAAAGTAAAAATTTTGTTGTACAAATCGTGCACTTTTCTGAGATGATAAAAGTAACTTGCTTTCTTCAGATATAGCAGTGTATTTGTCCTGCCATTATGAGTAACAGTAATGTACCCTTCCTCAATTTCAATGTTAGGAGTTACGTATTCTCCCATGCTACCCAGTTTAAGTTTTAACCATATGGAATTCTGGGCTGAATTCCTTGATAGAAAAAAAAAAAAAAAATCACATTCTTGGTTCCAATCACATTGTTATTATGAGTATACACTGCTCTTCCTCTGTCTATCATGGAATATGGAGCAGAACTCTGTTCTCCAAAGTGTATGACTGCCTCGGGTTCAAAGGACTTGAAAGCCTCTGCAAGGAAATCAAAATTAGAAACATCTACTGCAACGAGGTCAAGTTGTTTGCTAGAGAATTTCTTCCATCTCTTTATTCTCTTCTGAATCGAGACCATGGCTGTTAGAGACTGATCCCAAGCTTCTAGGAAAACAACCTGCGGACAAGGCTATCAACAAGGACAACTTGGTATCCTTTATTTGAGAGATGCAAAGCTCTCGCCCATCCACATCCCATCCCTCATGCAAAGCTCTGCCTCCCAATTCCCCGAATCCCATCCCTAATCTCATGGTAGCCTTCAATATTGCCGACGGGCTGTGGACAGAAATCCCGTTGCCACAGAGATGCAAAAGGATTAGTCCTGAAAATTTAGGGGATTACAATGGGCAAGTGGTGCTAGTGGAGCACAAGGGCCATGACTCTGTTCGCATATGGAAGTTGAATGAAGCAAAAGTATGGTGTGATGTAAAAGAAAAAGAACCGTTTGGCAAAATGCAGCATTTCGTTATTAGATTCAGTAGCAGTTAATAGCAGTGGGTTGGTAATGGTAATGGATCGGAAAATGAATATATCGATATATAACTGGAATGGGAAATTGATAGTCTGGGGATTGAGATTCCCTGGGCCTCGCATGTCTCAACAACCAATTCGAGTATCGATATCAGCCTTCGAATCTAACAACTTATGGTGGCCTCAACCATTATTTATATACTGATCCATTATTTAGGAAATTTTAGATGGTTGTGTTTTATTTTTCCTAGTTCTTTTTCTAAATTTCGAGGATAATTGAAGTGCTGGGTTTATGAATATATTCTTTCTTTTTATCATATATTACCAGTGTAACATTTTTCATTTACTCAAACTATGGATCCTGAAACTTTATTGACAATTAAATTAGAATTGTGGAAGTTAGTTTCTAAACTTGCAGATCTGTTTTATCTATATATGTAAAAGAGAAGTAAAAGGTATGAATAGAGAAGAAGATTATTCATCGTTATATGCAAAAGAGAAGTAAAAGGTATGAATGGAGAAGAAGATTTGGAGGCTTTTTGGTGTTTATTTTGCAGTTTTTGAGATGGCTAGTAGTGTACCATAGATTGATGGGAAAATAGTATCTGGTGCATCAAGATGAAGACTCTTTTATACTTGTAAGAAATATATGAGATATCCAAGTGGGAAGATGATGATAATGACTTTGTGAGTTTTGCTATATATATATATATATATATATATATATATATATATATAGATATATATATATATATATATTTATCTGATTCTATTTATTTTGAGAATGTAGTAAAAGAAAGAAAATGGTGTGATGACATGGATGAAGAAATCCAAACAATTGAGAAAAATGAGACGTGAGAGATAGTAAATCTTCTAGCAGAAAAAGGAGTTATTAGTGTGAGGTGAGTTTATTAACCCAGGAATGATGTATAATGCATAATTGAAAGGCACAAAGCACAACTTGTAGTCAAGGGTACAAACGACAATATGGAAGAGAATATAATCAAACCTTTGCTCTTGTACAAAGAATGGAAACCGTTATAGTTGTCATGGCAATAGTAGCTCAATACAAATGATAAGTCCATCAGATGGATGTAAAATCAACTTTTCCCAATGACATATAAGTTAAGAAAAGCATTGTGTGGGTTCAAGCAGTTGCCAAATGCTTGGTATAGCTGCATTGACTCGTAACCATTGAGCAATGGTTTTAGTAAAAGTAGCAGGAAGCCAAACAGTTTACATCAAAGTTAGCAATGAAGGTGAAATTATCAAAGTTAGCAATGAAGGTGAAATTATAATTATTTGCTTGTATGTAGATGATTTTATTTTTACAGGAAATAATCTATCCATAGAAGAATCTAGATTAGCAGTCGAGAAAGAATTTGTAATAACAAAATGGGCTTATTGAGATTTTTTTTGGTATTAAAGTCGAACAAACAAATGAAAGTATCTTTATATCTCGAACCAAGTATGCAGGGGTTATCTTGAAAAGATTTAGGAAGTTGAATAGCAAGCTAACGCCAACAACAGCGACAAGAGATCTGAAGCTAAGCAAAGATAATTGCAGTAGCAATATAGATCCAACATTTTATAGAAGTTTGGTTTGAAGTCTTATGTATGTGACAACAACAAGAATTGATAACATGTATGCAGTCAGTCTAATCTCTACGGCTATGGAGACTCCAATATAAGCACACTTGCAAGCAAGAAAGATATTTTTAAGGTAGGTGAACCGTGAATGGCACCAAAAACCATGGAAGAATCTTGTATATTGCAGTACATAACTTTGAGTTAATTGGGTACATTTATTGTGATTGGAGAGAAAACATAGGTGATGGAAAGAGCATATTTATTGTGTTCCAAATTTGGGTCAGGAAGCATCTCACGGGTTTCAAAGAAACAAGCCATTGCGTCATTTTCCACAAAAGAAGTGGAGCATGTGGCAGCAAACATAACAGCTTGTCAAGCTATATAATTAAGAAAGATAATATAAGATTTCATGAACAACAAAAGGGAAGAATAATATTTTGTAATAATCAAGTGTTTCATAGATGCAGCAAACACAGCCATCAGATACCATTTCACAAGAGAATTCATTGGAAAAGGAGAAATAGATTTGGAATTTTGCAAGTTAGAGGAGCAAGTTGCAAAGAAGTCCACAAAAGCAAATTCGAAGGAGAATTTTGAACAGCGAAGAAATGATCTGAGACTGATCGATTTCAACAAACACTTGAATGACAGCACAACTATCACTTCAGACTTGCAATCCTAGAGCTTCTTCACAGCAGCATCTCAGAGGATTATTATTATAAATGACTTGTACATGCCTACACAACAACTGGGTTGCAGCTTCTCTTGCCTTTCACTCATCTACCATGAATTTGCTATTTTGATATATAGTTTATAAGCTTACAATGCTGCTTCATCTTTATATGCAGAAGAGAAGTAGGGGAATCAGTTGATAGATTTGATATTAATGATATTAATGGTTGATGTATGGACTACATGTATGACTCACTTAGTGATGGACTATCTAGTGCGTAACTTATCAGAATTACTTTGGTTCATATATAGCTCAAGTGGATATGATTTATTTAAATGAATGACTTAGCGAGAATTCTTGGATTGACACATGGATACTAGACTTAGTAATGTGATGATTATATGTCTTGTTGTTATATAAATGCACGAATGAGAGTCTAACCCGCAGGGGAAAAGAACTATGTGATAGCCAAGACGGAAGGATGAGACCTCTCATGAGGAAGGTATAATGTACATTATTTTACTTCATTGGTATCTACTTGATATGCACTCTTATGACACGAGAAAAAAAAATGCAAATGACAGGTGGCAAGACGACCTGACTGGATTATTCGATGACAAGTCCAACCAGCTCTGTAGTGTGGTCCCTGCTCTGAAGGAGGGGTGGAGGTGTTTCCCACCGTGTATCCTCCGAAACCTGGAATCGTGGGGAGGACAGCTGAACGCTCCCCCTAGACGTGTGATGACGATTGCCAGATGCCTGCTGGGGAAAGTTCAGTCGAGGTATTCGACGCTTCCACCATGTCGGTTTTATCAGTGGTTAGTATGGCCGTTGCCACTGATAGAGCAGCAGAGGATGGATAGGGTGGGAACGGAAGTAGGTCAAGATGAATAGGAGGAAATAGATCAGTTGGAGACTCTTGATGGGAGGTAATGTCATTGTCTGACTTATCAAATTTTAATGCTATAACTCTCTCTGGTTTGCTATGCTTTCAAACTCCTTGTATCTTTTCATTCTAACTTCGGGACGAAGTTTTCTGAAGGAGGGGTGTATGTAATGCCCCACTTAAATCTTATCCTACAAATTGTGTTAATATCTACATTATCTGAAAATATTGAGAAATATTGGTCTAAAATAAATTTATGATTTCCATTATTCAAATTCCCCACTTACCTTCTCAATTTGAATATTGTGTAGGATATGGTCTCCTTCCATTAATTCAAAATATATTTATTCATTCACACACCCCAATGTACCCTCACATATACTAAGGAGAAGACAAAGTCCTCTCCATCTTATCATCAATATATATTTATTCATTTCACATTCCCCAATGTACCCTCACATTTACTAAGGAGGAGACATGGTCCTCCCCATGTAATTACACTTCACATTCCCAAATGTACTTTTCAGATTTACTTGGGAGAAGACATGATCCTTTCCCATTAAATTCTCAATTTTAAATTCATATCACAATTCCAAATGTACTCTAGCTTAGAAGAGAAGTCAACCAAGGATGGGTGAGAGTTAATGACATTAATGAGAGGTGGTTGAGGAAAGAGGGTATAAAAGGGAAGGGGGAAGGAAGAAGAGGGGGAGTTGGAGTTTTGCTTAGGATTGTGGGGGTTGGTTGTGATTGTTTGGCCTTGTTATGATTTTTGGGAGACCTTGGAAACCTGTGGAGGTTTCTTGGGTTTGAGAGGAGGAAAGTATCATTTTCTAGTTTTGCACATTCTTCTTGAGGACACACTATATCTGGTTGGACTTGGGCACGGAGGGCTAGGGAACCTGTGGAGGTTTCCTGGGCTAGGAATTTATTTCCTAGTTGGCTGGGAGGTAAATCCGGTTGGGTCGGCCAGAAGGAGCGTTCAGCTGGAGCTATCAGACAAAGGTATCGTCATCAACCGCCGGAACATGTATTTTTCCATGGACTACTCTTGTTAAGTTGATATCAATGGAATGCTCACCTTAATTTATGTTGCCTATGATAAAATGATTAGATGTTAAATGTTCAAAGATATGTGAAAAGGTCAGCAAGCTCCTTTTATTATTTATAAATTAACAGGAAAATAGATATGTTAGTGTATAAGGAATTAAAGACTCTAATAATAGGATTCAGGTTCTTACAGGAATCCTATTGTTTCATAGGTCTCTTTAAGTTCTATCCCAACCACCCAAGCTTGAATTTATTTTCTAATGTTAAAATGTCTTTTACGATTGAAATATGATATGATATGGGTATTTCATCTCCTACTAATGTTAATATAGAAGAAGCAAGAGTATTATATGGATCAAGGGGTACCTTTTCTTCATCTCTCATTTCCTTCCATCTATTTACAAATGTTCCTAAAATTCCAATAATTTAATCTATAAGATTATTCTGTGTTCCAAAAGATTCTAATCTATTTTTTTCTTTCTTAACCATTGTATTTCTATAATTTCATTCTTTACATCATTCCATTTATCAACAAGATGAAAGAAGACACAAGAAGGCTTCTTTAACTCATTTCTTTTACAATTTGTTCAAAGTAATTTATTTCTTCTTCCCTTTAAAAGTAGACTATAACAATGTTTTCTATTAGTATACATTTTCCAAAGAGTATTAAGTTCATGAATACTATCATCATAAGTTAGAGATTTACATTTATTTGAAAGGTTTTTGTTTTTTTTTTACATTTCCTTGAATCGTCTTTTGTTTGTTTAACAATTTCTTCTGCCTTATCAATCTTAGACAATGTTGCTTGTAACAATAGGTGTTTTATCTCTTCTTTTCGTTTGAAAATCCTTTCTAATTATTTAAATCTAGATGAATTTTAGATCCATGATTTTTAGCTTCTAACACATCTTTGGCTAAATTATCTACATTTTGATGTAGACCGACTATCTATTAATTATAGTAATTCATTTTCCTTGATTGTACAAAGACTAGTTCTTAATTACACCATCAATATGACATAAGTTCCATATTGGTCATGGAATTATTTTCTTCTCTCTAGGTAAGGTAGGAGAACATAGTTTTACTTCAAAAAGATTTGTGGAAGTTGAACAATATTTATAATTAAAATGTTTCCTATTATATACCATTTGGACCAACAATAACTTTCCAGTGAAAATCTTGATATCTAAGTGAAACTCATCTTTTAATTAACAATGGGAGATTACTAGAAGTGTTTATTGGTATTTGAAGACTAGGATATTTTTCCGAAGTAGTACGTATTTATAATCTTTTAGGTTTTATGGTATTGACATGGTTCCATTTATATGATAGTGTAATTTGGGAAATGAAAATAATATAAGATTTATTAATGCAATCATACTGGAAGCTACAAACTGTAAGAAAATAATAGAATTTTGCAATTGGATAAAGAGAGATCTTGAGGCCATATCAAAATCCCAAACTAAATATAGCCTAAAGAGATTTAAATGTGAATATGCAAGGTTTAGATTAAAGATAAGATAAACAAAGGTCCAAATAAAGTCATTAAGCAATTCCTCAAATACAATAATAAGTGAATCAAAAAAATGCATAAGATACAAGAAAGGCTTGAAACATTTAATCTAAAAATCATTAATGAATTTAGAAACGAATAGGAAGAAAATTGAAGAAAATGAATATGAGAAAATTGAAGAAAACGAATATGAACATATTGATAGGCTTTTTGAAGTGCATAGTAATTATCTTCTTGTTTAATAAAAGGGATTTAATAATAAGATTTTAACAAAAACAATGTGCAATTATAACAAAACTCTATCTAATACATTGAAAAGATTTAAAGTCAGAACTCAGAACTAAGTGTGATCAACTTTTAAAGAAAGAATATTAATCATACTCTTTGGTGAGTTTCCAAGTTTCCTTGAGAAATTATGCATTAACCCTTTATGAGCTTCCCAAATGCAAACATCACACTCCAATGAGTTCTCCAAGGAAATGCATGGATTACAAGGCAATTAGTTTATATATATATATATATTACTTTAATTTCTTTTTAATAATAATATTAGTTAATTCCTTAGAGTTTTAATATTTTTTATATAGGTAATTTTATAATATTTTATGTACTCTTTTAAATATTACTTTTGTTATAATTTATTAAAATTTGATGTATTTATAAAATATCACTTTTGGTGTTGGGTATTAGAATTTTTTTATCATTGGTTTTTTTTAGCATTTGTAAAGTTAAACATTAGTTTTCAACTGCCACTACCAAGGCCATAGTCCGAGGTCTGAGGCCATAGTCCGAGGTCCGAGGCCATAGTCCGAGGCAATATGTCAGCCTCTATTTTGTTCCATATCGAACACTAGTTAAATTTGATAGATATTTATCTTTATTTCATTTTTTTAATTTTTATTGCATTTTGTTTTTATTTAAATAACAAAAATTAAAATTCACCTCAAATTTTTCCTTAGGATTCCGACCACAAAAGCTTCAAAAATTCTCACTAAATACAACTTTTATATATATATATATTCTAATGATTTTTCAATAAAGTAACAAAAAGTTTTGATATTTTAATAATAACTTTTCCATAATTAATAATGGAGAATTTGAATTTTTTACATAGCTAATTATTGCGTCAATAGACTCTCTTCTAAGTCTAGAAGAGATGTTGCAATTCCTTCTTATGTTATGTAAACATTTTGACTAAGTGAAATAAAAATAAAATAAAATAACAAAATAAAATTAATAATTTAACATTGACGGTTTTCTAGCTCCAGGTTTTGATAACCCATGGTTTTGTCCATGGTATTTATTATGATGAAGTCTATTTAAAGGCTTGAGGAAATCCACTATGAAATGTAATAGTAGTGTAACCCATTTCCATATATCAATCTATTCAACTAGTTTGAATTTTTTGTCATACAATTTTGTTTTTTTAAGGATTCATTTATTTTAATTTGAATTGATATTAATGAATTTTATTTAATGTATGCAGGTTCTTCATCACTATGAAGCTACCAAGTTGTTGAATGGTAGCCAAAGAGAGGAGAGGTATAAGGAGGAGCAATATAAATTGTACTTGTGAGTTAATTTTAATTTATTTGTTTCTAAAGTCATGCTTGTTCATAAAACTTTAATGGTTGGGTAAATTTTAATGGTTGTGTAAAACTGAAAGTATGCTTTAAAATCATTTTAATTTCGCTTTAATTTGAATTTATTTATTTCTAAAGACTTATTCGTAAAAATTTAATGGTGTTTAAGACTAAAAGTATACTTTAAAATCATAGTAAATAATCTAATGAGATAAAGATGATTATTCAAAAATCATAATTTTAAATTTTATTATTATTATTATTTGATTAATTAAAATAATTAGTCTCTTATGTGGAATTCTATTTTCCTCTTCCCATAAGTAAGATAATTTTCTTGCCTTAAGGAAAAGAAAAAAAGAGTGAGTTCCTCACCATCCACCAAATTAAATAATAGTAAAGAAATAAATTTCTATGATAAAAAAAATAATTATCTATTTGATCATTTTAAAGTAATATAAAAGATAGACATATATTTTAAAGAAGCCATAATTAAAAAATTTATGAAGACAAAACAAAAAACTTTACTACCAAAAAGTTGTTTTTATATTCACAATAAAAAAATTAATAAAAAAATATCTAATACATGATATTTAGATATTTAAATAATGAGTAAAAATAAAAATCAACGTCATGTGAAGAGAAAATTTAAAAGGAACTCGAAAATTATTGACAAGTAGGAGTACCCCTCAAATTTTTACCCTAGTCTTGGTCTTGGCCTTGTCCATGGCAACCTTGTACTCGCTTACGGTGGGGTATGCCTTCACCATGGTTTCTTCACCGACAAATGACAAACAAAATTCTTTTCGAGAAAGCTAAGAGACTAGAACGGGGATATTTTCTTTTGCAAATGTGACGAGTAGTAGTGTAACATAGGGCCTTAATATATAGCCATGTAGACTTGAAGCACGGAAATGGTAACTGATCTTGACATGCCCTTCGTGTGAACATTTTGGCTGCTTGGTGATGCAGGAGCATTCAGCCCAAGGAAAAGCATTGTAAATAGTAGACATAGGGGATCATGCATTTTAGAAAATAGTTAGGCTTTTAAGTGTGATTTAATTAGATAATGGGAGAATATGTAAATGCTTTCAAAATAAATAAATGAGAACATGAGTGGTAGAAGTCAAATCCAACTCTCTAGGAGCAAGAGAGAGCTTTTAGGAATTAATTAGAGTAGATATGGACCATTACGCTGTTAAGGAGACTTTTCTGTTTTAAAACAAAGAAAAAGCTAGAGTTGATAAGTCTGCCACATATATGTATGCATGTAGCGAACTTTAGGCTTTTGTTAAAGGATGGGATCAGGTCCTTCATAGTAATCCAATCCAAGTTTCTATATAAACATATGTAAGCCTACGAGTAGAAGGAAGAGGCCACTAATGTTGAGAATCAGGCCTGTGCGAGACGAGGAGTCTCAGATGTAATCTGTGCTTTTACATTAATATATGCAGTTTTCCTAACTATGTCAGAATGTATGGAATGCATGTTTCAAGTGTTGATTAATTATAGTTTGAACTTGTAGGCTCTGTAATGAATTGCAGGCAGAGTTATGAAGTACACAGAGGCGTAATATGATTCAGAAGAATCGAAGGGATCATTGAATCTGATTGGAGCAGCAGAGAAAAGCTCTAGAGAGATAACAAGCTGAGAGCTCAAAGACCTAAGATCAGAATCAGAGTGGCACACAGAAGCAGTGAAGGATCAGAACCTTCAGAAGAACCAAAGCACGGAAATAATTGAAGAAAACACGAAGAAATTCCAAGTAAAAGGAACTGCGGAGAAGTGTAAGTGATGCACAGTAGCCGTCAGATCTCGTAGATCTACAGATGAGATCAAATCACAATGGTAGGAGTCCCTTGTAAGTTATCAGAATGTGCCTTGGAAGTTTTCATAGAGAAAATAACGATTAATCGTGGACCGCTGAATCGTGCCCAGATGAACGGTCACGATTAAATTGTGTATCGACATCAAGGCTTATCGACAATCGGGCATTGGGCTTCAGATATCGGAGAGCGATAAAGACATGGACCTGACGAAGGTTATAGTGGCGCATTTATAATCTTTGAGATCCGTTATATGTGTTTTAGAGTGGTTTCCCTATGTATTGGCACAAAGTGTGGATTTAGTCTGCCAAGACTAAAACATATATAATATATTCCGATAGTCAGAGATCAGAGAATCAGAGGAAGGGTGTATATATGTGTATGAACCGTTGATATAGCTGATAGCGATTGCGATAGAGGTTTTAACCTCGGGTTCTGTGCTAAAGCCGTAATAAAGTGGAAAATGTGTTTTGGGAGTATTTCCCTTTGTAATGGGATATAAAGTGGAAAAGCGCCGATAGTGTTTTGGGTTAATATATGTGTAACCAAAGCATATAGTAAGGTTATATATATATGTGAACTGTGGTTCTGAAGGGTTTATTGTTATAGACATTTTTGTGCCTTACAGCTATAAGCATGAAATGTCCATAAACCAAGGGATCCTAAGTCCCTAAAAGTGTTGTTCCAGCTCCTAAAGGAACAAGGTCAACAAATTACAGCTTCTCCCAGAAGTTCTCCACCAGAAACTGCTCAAAACTAGTCAAAACAGGATCATTTCAAGTACTCCACTAGCTGGCTGCATTGCAAAGCACCCAAATACACTGGCTAGGTGCGTTGCAACGCACTTGAATGCACTACTAGGGTGCGTTGAGCGGGAAATGACAAGTGGCAGAGTCATTCAACGAGGTGGAGGGACAATGGAAGCTTCCAGAATCTTCTCCAATGACACTTGCCTCACTGAATTCGACCAGTGATGAGTAAGAGGCTTTCAGTCTCCAAGTGGAAGCAAGAACTGACAGAGAGAAGCCACTAATCAATTCATGAGCTGACTCATCCTCTTTGCATACATCTATATATGGATCCCTCACCAAGAGATCCAGAGGCTGGAATTTTGTGCATTGAAGAGAATCGTTGTTGGTTTTGTGATAGATATCAGAGTATTGGGTGATTTATGCTTTGTTGGAGGTGAAGAAGGGATTCTATGCTGGGAGGTTGATCCTGGATCAGGAATCATCGGTTGTAACTCCTCCTGGATCTTCTTGTTTTATCAATAAAACTACTTGAGTTTCTCCTACATGCTTGTATATCTGATGTGTGTTATATTTGTATGTTTAGCTTAAAACTGATCCTAAGCTTTTTATGAACATAAATCCATGTCTTTGTGTAGTTTCTCTCTTCTGTGAACTTGCAGGAACTAGGTAACGCTGGGCAAGTGAGGGAGCAGATCGGTGGAAGCTGGCAAAGAGAAGATAGATTGGATCGTACAACTAGCGCAAGACACAGGTCGGTTCATCTTAATCATCTTCATTTATAGTTCTTAAAGGAGAATACAAGAGTAGTTTTCCTTGTTTGTTTCTGAGGTCTCTGTCACAACCCAGTGGGATAGGGTTGTTCTGAATAGACACTTTTCCCGAAAACAAAATGGCGACTCCGCTGGGGAGCGTGTCTAGTTAGTTTATTTGTGTTTTTATTGTTGTTCATCTCATAAACTTAGGAATAGCGAATCGAACTGCATTTGCCATTTACAAATGCAAAGTAGACATCTGCTACTCTGGTCCATTCACTGGGCTTGTTTATGATTTGAACAGTTGACTCACAAATGATCTGATTACCCTTTGTGATATCTCTTAAACCTCTTGTAAATCAACCCTCTGATTGTACACAATTGATTGCTTTTACCCGACCAAAAACCATAGATTAAACTGCAAACCGTGACCCAGAACCCGGAGACAATTCTCGTTTCTTCTTCAGCGCAGGCTCTGTGAAGAGACTCTGCATTTCAGCGCAGTTCCCGAGAGGGCTACCTGCGTTGCAATTCAGTTTCTCTGTGCAGCAGGTGCGTTGATCAGCCTAGCCCTGCCTAGCTGAGGTTCTTTGCTCACTTTTTCCAGTTTTGCCTCTGATTTTTGCAGCCTGTGATCAGTGTGTTTGTCTGTTTAAAAGCCCCTTTTCTCTGCCTTGATTCCGCCTCAGTTGTATAAAAGAAACTGTATTTGTTTTTGTGTATTTGTTACTTCATTTACAGTTTCGCATTGCAAAAGTAAACTAGTCATACTGTCGCCCTTAGATCTAGATCTGTCATAAGTGTCATTTTTGATCTTAGGAGAGAGTATATTTGTTGTTGACAGTTGATTACACTTTTAATTTTGCCTTTGGCTTGAATTTGTGAATTTCTAGTGTCGAAACAAGTGTTTACTTCAAAATCATAAAGTGTCGTAATTGTCTCTACCTTTTGATTTCGAAAAGAAGCTTGTTTGTGTTTTTCAATTGAAATCGAATTCAAATTTGTACAACAATTTTCTTTTTAGGCATCAATATTAAGAAAGTGAAAAACAAATACATGCACAAGTGCATTTGCGTATTGACAGTTTGTATGGCTTGATTTAGGAAAAGTGCATTTACAGTGTGCTCTTTTCTCTTTGAGAAAAGATTGTGTCTTTCTTTTCCCCTTGTAGCTAGGATTTTCATTGCTGAAAAGAGATAAAAGCTTGCTTATCATCTTTAGATTGCATTTTAGGAGTTACATATACATCTCGTGGTGAACCCAAAAGGCAAACTTCATAAGAAAGATCAACCTAAAATAAATTCAATGAACTTAACAACGCTTTGTAACTTAACGCACAACATCTAGAGGTCTAGGCTAAAGACGTGTTCCGGCGTCGTAAAGCCTGGTAACTGTTGTCCTCACTGATGGTTGGGTGATTCCTCCACTTTGAGACGATAAGTGCCAGTATGGATTTGTGCTCCCACGTACCGTCGAGTATATATTTGGAGACCCCTATAGGCATAAAACCTTTATCCATAGGAAGCCGTGTCGGCCGCCCTACTGATCGCAATGCACTGAACACAGCATTCGGGAAGATTGAACGCCGTACCCTAAAAAGTATTCTGCGGTTTTGCGATTGGTTTGGTACTCCCTCTACCTAGACCTCCAGAGCAGTCCCTTTCGTTCCTTTTCAGACTCCTTAACGGAAAAGGTCCATCTGAGCACTTGTCACTTCAGGCTCATTAAAAATCGAAGGAGACTAGAGTCATCTTTTGTTTTTTCTCGACTCTTTAAAACTGAAAAAACAAAGTTGTGTTAAAGCGTGTTAAAATTTATTTTAAACGGAATATTCATACCCTTTTCCTGTGTTGATCTTTAGGTTGAGAAAATGGAGCCTACCAACCAAGGAGTTCCCCTTGGTGGAAATCCTAGTCCCTTCTCCTCTTGGGGAGATGTTGGTGCGCCCCATATGGCCACATTGTCGCTTCCAGGACTGACAATTGGCTTGCCAGTGTGGCTCTTCTCAACCAATGTCGTTCAGAACACCACTATTCCTGAACAGTCGAATCAGCAATTAGACGAGTCCAGAGTTACCCACCAGCCTTCTACTTCCTCTAATTCTTCCTCTCCTCCTTCCTCTTCGCTTGACGGGACTGGTAAAACTAAAAGCCAAGTTCCTAAGGAGAAGAAGGAAAAGAAGAAGAAAGAGAAAAAGAAGAAGGAGCCAAAGGCGAATAAGGGAAAACGAGTGTCGTCTAACGAAAATCCACACACAGCACCGACCAGGCCTAAATCGCCATGTGTCATTTGCAGAGGAGACCACTTTCACAGAGATTGTCCTTGCATCCCCCGGATACTAAGGGACTGGTCTCCTCGTTTGCACAATCCGATTTCATCAACCTCTGGAGATCATGTTGAAAGCACACCGTCAACTAGTGAAAGTGAAGCCCCAGGACAAAAATGGAAAGCTAGATTTCCCTGTAGACTGTGCGAAGGCGACCATGCCCTCCATCGTTGTCCCTTCTTAGACGAGGCTAAAAGAGTCTTGGATGATTGTCCGGTTTCACCGTTACGACTTCCTCCTGGATATAAAAAAACTCTTGCCGAGTCCATCACTAGTTGAGAATCCAGTTGGCTCGCTCAAGTGGTCGGCTGAAGCGTCTATCATTGAAGATAAACCAACTGAATCCATACCAGACGAAAGTCAAAAGGTCAAGGCGGCAGCTGACCCGGTCTTGCCTTCAGAGGTTTTATCTTCGAATGATACAGACACTGAAGAGAACAAAGATGACACCGTCCAAATTCTCTTCATCAACACAGACTCCGACGAACATGGGGGCAATCTACCCATTCCTTTACCACAGGAAGGAAGTTCGTAAGAGCCATACCCGGCTGTCTACTCGGTCCCACCTCCAAGCAACCTAGTCGTATCCTTCGACTGGAATCAACTAGGCAGACCCCGTTTACCAGCAAGCATACCATTCCGAATTATCGTTCAAATATATAGAATGGTCATGGCTGGTACCATCATAGATGAGGGGCCTTCTGTGAGTATCCTTTCCTCTATTGCTTGGAAAGCGCTTGGTTCGCCATCGCTGTTGCCTGAAATGAGAAATCTGACAGGTTTTGATAAAGGAACCAGTCGACCTTTAGGGATCCTTCCCGATCTGCCCATAACGTTGAGAGGGAAGACAGTTCGCCTGAACGTCATGGTCGTTCAAGGACCCTTGGATTATAACCTACTCCTTGGATGAGACTATATTTATTGCATGGGAGCCATCGTCTCCTCACTCTTTAGAGTAATGTGTTTTCCGCACGAAGGAAGAGTGGTCAAGCTCGTGGACCAGCTTTCATTTCCCGGATCACGCATAGCAAATAGTCATATACCGTCCCTAAATGGTCTCTTCATGCAAGAAATGTCTCAAGTCCCAGTCCATCCTCTCGATGAGCGTGAGTAATTCGGAGGGATATGACTGAAACCCAGGGGGAATGCGTCCTGGCCTGCTTCGGCAGGAAAACTTCGGGTATAGAGTAGGTTTCCGCGGGAGAATGTGACTAGTCCGTACCTCGTCTGTGATTGGAAGAGGGGTTGTTCTAGAATAAAATTCTCTTGTCAAAGTTATGAGAGTTGGTTGATCTCGCCACTCACCTTTGTCTATTTTGGTAGACATCGCCGAAGAAGTGTTTTGTTTGCACCATGAGTAGAACAATCTTTGGGTAACCTGTAAGAGGTAGGCCTCTCCCGATAGAACAAATGTTTTGTCTGCAAATTGAGAGGTAACTTTGAAACTCTGTTTTATACCTGGGGGCATGCAAACCTTTTGGAGTGCAAGCGAAGGGCGACTATTTATTTTTTAAAATTTTTAAGTCCTCCCTTTAAACCAGTAGGCTAACCCTTTAAACTCGTAGGATTAGTCGTCATCTAACTTGCATAAAGAAAGGATGTGGGGCAAAAATCTAAAAGTTGTCGTTTTTATATGAGACATTCTTATCATATGACTGGATTATCGAGCAGTTTTAGCGCATAGTTCAAGCTCGTTAAAAAATAAACATAAGATCGAGCAAATGTTTCCACCTGCGTTTAAGCTCGTTAAAAAATGAACTATCCTCCGGTAAATAACCACCGTGAATGAAACATTTTCAGCCATTAAAGCCTTGGTCGTGTTTGCACCGTCACCTCCACTTTTCCATTGGTCGATCATTCACCTCCATTTGATTGTTTACCCATTTTGAGGAACAGTTGCGAAGAGTGATTTCACTAGCCATCCTTGTGACACTGCCGTGATTGGAAAATTCCAAACCTTACCTAGAATCAGCGGCTACCCATTTTATCACTCATTCCTCAAAAGACGAGTCTAATTTAAGCTCCTTTCATCTGACTCGTAAAATATGAAAAGATTGCCGAGTTTTGGCCTTCCAGCTCGTTAAAGCGACCGGAAGCGCTATCCCTCCTCTAGATTTTAATCTTTTTGGACCTAAGGGATTATTGCACAAAATGATCGAGCGCTTGTTTTATTCGGCTCGTTAAAATTATCGAAAATTCATCCCTTCTGTATTATTTTATACTTTTTCGGACTTAAGGGATTAGATGATGAAAAAGGAATTCCGGAGTTATCTTTATGTACCTTTTCAAACTCTCTAAAAATGAAAAGGACCGAGTTATCTTTGTCGTTAGACTCGTTAAAAAGAATTAATAGCGACAAACTTGTCTTTAGGCGAGAACGAGTTTCACTATCGCTAGACTCGTTAAAACATAGCGATGGGTTTGCCCGAAGGGCAAATTATAGAACAAGCATATGTTATCCTCCTCAAGCTTGACAAAAATAAAGAGGTACTGGTCAGCAATGACTGGGGAAAAATTGGGAAGAAAACTCAAAGAAACTTTATTGGTAGCAAGTCGCTCTTGAACATGACACTTCCACTCTGTGCCAGAGTCGGGTTGGGTTGTTTCATTCACCGGTCACATCACCATGGTCACACCATACCATCCACATTTGGGGTAAATGCTACCAATCCATCACATAAGTGTCGCCGACATGTTCAAGAGAAGTCATCCAGAGAAGTTACCCGTGTCCCATCCACTACCATACATTATACTTCACTCTTTCATGACCGCCACCCTGAACCGTATGTCACCAGATCGTTTTCACCTCCATCAAAATCATTTGCTCCGTTCTGTGTCATTGATGTGGGATTCATTAAGGCCCTCCTTTGACGGATCGCTTCTTGTCGACATCAGCTCATTATCCAAGAAGTTGATCTAGGAACACCCCTTCAGTACTTTGAAGCTTGCATGCCTCAATGGCAAGTTTCTCACTTCCGGTGATAGGTATACATCAATGACCTTCGACCGAATGATTTTGCGTGGTGTTCGACGCCAAGTCCTTTATTCACACCACGTGAATTGTACTGCAGTACCTTGAGGGTCATTATCATTATTGGTGATTCCTCTCGCGCTTGTTAACAGTTTACATCATTGACTGGTAATCAAGCGATGTCTTTCCATGTTCGACTTCAAAACATTTATCACATGGATCGACTTGTACTTAGAGTGAAGATCGGACGAGATTGAAGACCCCGGATCTAGTTTCATCCATCCGGGCTGCGATATATATTCAGGAAAAATAAAGACATTGAAATGTACAGCATTGCAGGACAGATAATCATCCTACCAAAAGGATGATGACTTCGTTAGAATCATCAGTCTACCATCAGACGATTGTCTGTCCTATGTACATGAAAATGAATTTATAAAGCTGAGCATGGGAATGCCCGCCTCAGCTAGATCATGAAAACAGTATGAAGATAATGTATTGTATTGTATCTTATTACAGGTCTCCTCCCCAGCATCTGAAGAACTTCGGATCCTCCTAATAAAGCATTTGACCCGATAAACGGCCTCATACTTTAGGGGGTAGCTGTTATAGACATTTTTGTGCCTTACAGTTATAAGCATGAAATGTCCATAAACCAAGGGATCCTAAGTCCCTAAAAGTGTTGTTCCAGCTCCTAAAGGAACAAGGTCAACAAATTACAGCTTCTCCCAGAAGTTCTCCACCAGAAACTGCTCAAAACTAGTCAAAACAGGATCATTTCAAGTACTCCACTAGCTGGCTGCGTTGCAAAGCACCCAAATACACTGGCTAGGTGCGTTGCAACGCACTTGAATGCACTACCAGGGTGCGTTGAGCGGGAAATGAAAAGTGGCAAAGTCATTCAACGAGGTGGAGGGACAATGGAAGCTTCCAGAATCTTCTCCAATGACACTTGCCTCACTGAATTCGATCAGTGATGAGTAAGAGGCTTTCAGTCTTCAAGTGGAAGCAAGAACTGACAGAGAGAAGCCACTAATCAATTCATGAGCTGACTCATCCTCTTTGCATATATCTATATATGGATCCCTCACCAAGAGATCCAAAGGCTGGAATTTTGTGCATTGCAGAGAATCGCTGTTGGTTTTGTGATAGATATCAGAGTATTGGGTGATTTATGCTTTGTTGGAGGTGAAGAAGGGATTCTATGCTGGGAGGTTGATGCTGGATCAGGAATCATCGGTTGTAACTCCTCTTGGATCTTCTTGTTTTATCAATAAAACTACTTGAGTTTCTCCTACATGCTTGTATATCTGATGTGTGTTATATTTGTATGTTTAGCTTAAAACTGATCCTAAGCTTTTTATGAACATAAATCCATGTCTTTGTGTAGTTTCTCTCTTCTGTGAACTTGCAGGAACTTGGTAACGTTGGGCAAGTGAGGGAGCAGATCGGTGGAAGTTGTCAAAGAGAAGATAGATTGGATCGTACAACTAGCGCAAGACACAGGTCGGTTCATCTTAATCATCTTCGTTTATAGTTCTTAAAGGAGAATACAAGAGTAGTTTTCCTTGTTTGTTTCTGAGGTCTCTGTCACAACCCAGTGGGATAGGGTCGTTCTGAATAGACACTTTTCCCGAAAACATTTATTATAGTCCCGATAGAGGGTTGCAGTGGGGTGATTGAAGTTCCTATGCAAAGGAACTTATAAGAGGGCCACTTGACCATCTATGGTCTATAGATTTGACTCCTTCATTGAGTTAAATATCCTGGGACAGATGTAGATGCATTATTGTGTAAAATGCATACTGTGGGTATGTGCGGGTGGTTTTACCCTGCATCATTAGTGGTATCAGAGCATATTTGTAATATGTAAGAAGGAACTTTGAAGTTCTTGGAAGACTGTAGCATTCCAACAGAGGTTTGGAATAGAAGGAACAGAGGATTCCTTGAAGGAAAGAGAAAGCAAGATTGCTTAGCGCAAGTTCTGAAGGAAAGAGGACTTGGAGACAAAACAGAGGACAATCCATTCAAAGGACAGCTGGAATGGTGAAACAAGATCATGCTGAGATCTTGGAAGTGAGGTAATGTGTTCTGTTTTAAATTAGGAATGTGTGTTTTTTATACTAATGCACAGGTGACAGCAAGAGAAGTTATGAGAAGAACAGGTGAGTTCTTAAAGACAGAGTAAGGAGAATACTCTAAAGGAGAAGTGGCAGTGAACCTAAAGAATCCAACAAGAGATTAGACAGAGAGGATAGCTGAAGTGTTCTCAAGAGAAAGTGAGAGATTGCAGAAGCCTAGAAGGAGCAAAGGTGTTGCTCAAGAAGAGGTTCTAGATAGAGGACCCATGCTTAGAAAAAGACTGAGTGAGGAGATCTTAGTGAGGTAAGATTGCAGCCAGGAGGACTAGTTGCTACAGAGGCTTTTTGCAAAAGAGCTCATGAAGAAAGAAGAGAAGAAGATGACTACTGATTGTCATAACAAAGGTTCAAAGAGAAGCCACAACAGAATATATAAGAAGAAGGATGCCAAGGAAAATGGAAAGAAGATGAGTCAAGAGGAAATTGACAAAGAGGTTGCTGAATTAAAAGAACAACTCAATGCATTAAGGAGAATGCTTGAGGAAAGCCAGAGACTAGGTTGGGTCTTGAGGAAGAAGCCAGTAGAATGGCATGAGATGCAGAGAAGGCTGTAGCAAAAGAAAGTGAAGTGGTTGAAGGGAAAACTCAAGGAAGTTGAGTTAGAAATGGAAGAATCCATTTGTGAACCAGAACAAGGAGAATTTCTGGGAGATAGTGAAGATGAAGACTTGAAGACTGAAACTTCAAGTAAGGCCGAAGGGTCACATGGTTTTAAATCTGACAATTTGTGTATGTTTTCAGGTGAAGGACAATTGGTTGATATTGTCATGAAGAAGGAAAAAGACCAGCAGAATCAAAATTCTATTCTGGAAGAAGATGAGGTAGATAGATCTCTTATACAGATGGTGGAAGATGTCAAGCAACTAAGTGAAGGGCTTGAGGAGATTAAAGAAGAGACCATCGAAATTTTTTTGAATCATATGAATGATTTAGAACAGGAAGGAGATATGATGGCTGAACCATCAATTGAGACCATAGGGTCTTATATTTTTAAAACTGATAGTTTGTGTATGATGGCAGATATTGCAAGAGAAAAACAACCATTTGAAAATATCTTCGAAAGAGATAAACAGCAAGGGACTGAAGGAAAACTTGAGGAAGAGACTATGTTAGCTGAAAACATAGTAAAGGATCATCAATTCACTATGATGATAGGCACAGTAGAGATAGCCATGGAAACTATTGAGACAGACAGTAGGGAAGAAGGACATCTACTGAAGGATGTTAAGAAGGAGGGACCCTATGCAAACGATTTAACCTTGGGAAAAGGAACACTAAAAAAGGAGTGTTTTGAAGAGGATGGACAGTCTTTTGAAGATATTAAAAGTCTAGAGGGGTACTCTAGGAGAACAAAGTATGATGAAGAAGACCTCTTGAATGAGGGAAGTAGTGATTTGCTATAGCAGAAATACCTTGAGATTACAAGGATCAAAGGAAGACAGTGTTTTAATACTGTAACACAGCATGTAAAGGATGAATCTGGAAGAAGAGAGCATTGTGATGAAGTGCTTGCTAAGTGTGAAGAAGAGATTAAACTACTGGAGAAACTAATGAGAGAACTTGACGGTAGAACATAAGCTACAGTTACAGTTTCTGAAGAAGAAGATGTGTCTCAAGTAGGCATGGAGACAAGAAGATGCAATAATTTGTTTGCAGGTTCATTAGACAACATGAATGAGTATGAGTATGTGATCAAAGAGATTGAGCAGAGATTGTTTGAAGATGGTAAAGAGGCGGTAGGAATCAAACAATTTCAAAGTGAAGATAACCAGCAGCAGGTTAAAGGAGGAGAAGTTCACTATTGTGAACCCAAGCAGGAAGACATCATTAGAACATATGGTGTAGAAAAGAGACTAAATGACAGTCTCATGAATTCTGCTAAGAATTCGAATCAGCATACTAATGTGCTGATCAAGGAAGAAGAAATAGTGCAACAAACTAAATTGTTTCCAAAGGAAGATAAGGCACAACAACCTTATGTTTTTAATTTTAACAAGTGTTTTGTGAATGCAGGTTTTGTTGTAAATGCTGGAGGAGATTTGGCACAAGTGAACAACCAAATAAAAGTGAAAGAAGAGAATTCTATGGAAGAATTCAATCCATGGAATAGAAAAATTAATTTGCTGGAAAGAGTGTTGAACAGTCATGATTCAATCATGAAAGAGGGTAAGGATGATAAGGAGGCAGCAAGTAAACCAAAGGATGAAGCAAGTAAAAGAGAAGTCAGTAAAGCGAGCACAACAAAAGTTGAAGCAAGCAAAGCAAGAGTCAACATAGGAGTCAGCATAGAAGACAACAACAGTAACCTGAATCAAAAAGAAAGAGGAAGATGTAAGGAGCAAAATATGGACTAGCCCAAAGATATTTTTGACATAGAAATTGAAGAAATGTGGGAGCAGATGATGAAGCAATCCAAATGGAGAAAAGTGATAGTAGCAGCAAGAAAGATCATTCAGAACTTGAACCTGATTGACAAGAAGAAGAAGACAGCAAAAGTCCAGTAGCAACAAAGGTACAAGGCATTTGAACAGTTACAGAACAAAGTATGGGATCTAGGAAGACCAAGACCAAAAGACACATGATCAGGAGATCATGAAAATTTTCTACTTTGGGAGTCTAATGCAGGAGCATTCAGCCCAAGGAAAATCATTGTAAATAGTAGACATAGGGGGTCATGCATTTTAGGAAATAGTTAGGCTTTTAAGTGTGATTTAATTAGATAATGGGAGAATATGTAAACGCTCTCAAAATAAATAAATGAGAACATGAGTGATAGAACTCAAATCCAACTCTCTAGGAGCAAGAGAGAGCTTTTAGGAATTAATTAGAGTAGATATGGGTCATTGAGCTGATAAGAATAGTTTTCTGTTTAAAAAAAAAGAAAAATCTTGAGTGGATAAGTCTGCCACATATATGTATGCATGTAGCAAACTTTAGGCTTTTGTTAAAGGATGGGATCAGGTCCTTCATAGTAATCCAATCCCAGTTTCTATATAAACATATGTAAGCCTATGGGTAGAAGGAAGAGGCCACTAATGTTGAGAATCAGACCTGTGCGAGATGAGGAATCTTGAATATAATCTATGCTTTTACATTAATATATGCAGAGTTTTCCTAACTATGTCAGAATGTATGGAATGCATGTTTTAAGTGTTGATTAATTATAGTTTGAACTCGTAGGCTCTGTAATGAATTGCAGGCAGAGTTCTGAAGTACGCAGAGGCGTAATATGATTCAGAAGAATCAAAGGGATCATTGAATCCAATTGGAGCAGCAGAGCGAAGCTCTAGAGAGACAGCAAGCTGAGAGCTCGAAGACCTAAGCTCAGAATCAGAGTGGCGCAGTAGAAGTAGTGAAGGATCAGAACCTTCAGAAGAACCAAAGCACAGAAAGAATTGGAGAAAACGCGAAGAAATTCCAAGTAAAAGGAATTGCGGAGAAGTGTAAGTGATGCACAGTAGCCGTTAGATCTCGTAGATCTACAGCTAAGATCAAATCGCAGTGGTGGGAGTCCCTTGTAAGTTATCAGAATGTGCCTTGGAAGTTTGCATAGAGCAAATAGCGATTAATCGTGGACCGTTGGATCGTGGCCAGATCAACGGTCATGATTAAATCACATATCGGTGATCGAAGGCGCCAAGGGTCAGCGTTTATGAATGTTGCGATATCGCCGATAGTGATATATCGGCGATCAGGGGCTTATCGACAATCGGGTGTCGGGCTTCGGATATCAGAGAGCGATAAAGACACGGACCCGACGGAGGTTATAGTGGCACATTTATAATCTTTGAGATCCGTTATATGCGTTTTAGAGAGGTTTCCCTATGTAGTGGTGCAAAGTGTGGATTTAGTCTGCCAAGACTAAACATATATAATATATTCCGATAGTCGGAGATTAGAGAATTGGAGGAAGGGTGCATATATGTGTATGGACCGTTGATATAGCTGATAGCGATTGTGATAGAGGTTTTAACCTCGGAATCTGTGCTAAAGCCGTAATAAAGCGGAAAATGTGTCTTGGGAGTATTTCCCTTTGTAATGGGATATAAAGTGGAAAAGTGTCAATAGTGTTTTGGGTTAATATATGTGTAACCAAAGCATATAGTAAGGTTATATATATATATATATATATAGATGTGTGTGTGTGTGTGTGTGTGAACTGTGGTTTTGAAGGGTTTATTATAGTCCTGATAGAGGGATACAGCAAGGTGATTGAAGTTCCTATACAAAGGAACTTATAAGAGGGCCACTTGACCATTTATGGTTTGTAGATTTGACTCCTTTGTTGAGTTAAATATCATGGGACAGGTGTAGATGCATTATTGTGTAAAATGCATACTGTGGGTATGTGCGAGTGGTTTTAACCTGCACCACTTGGATTGACGCTATCGACCCTTTAGGACTCTCGTTCGACTGAAGGCAAATGGATTTTAATATAATTTTTAGAACCTCCATAGCTTGCCTTCATGTAAGTGGGGTTGTTGTGTCGCTCAAAGGAACTCATCTCAACTGGAGCCTTGCAACCTTAAAATCGGCGTTAATGACAACCGCTCACATTCATGACAACAAGATCCAGCGATTGGTCAATGAAGCCACATGAAACACTACCAAAACTGTGGATTTCGGTTTTGTTCACGTGGATCCACATAAGGCCATGGATCTAGGGTTGGTTTACGATTTGGGCGTAAATGACTATGTCAAATATCTATGCAGCCTCAATTACACTGAGAAATCCATCAAGACTATAACTCGTAGAATTGTAGGCTACTCTACCTGAGGAAAACATCTTGGGAATCTCAATTATCCTTCATTTTCCATTGTTTTCAATCAAACCCGGGCCTCTAACCTGTCGACATTTGTCATCAGAATGGTCGCCAGTGTATGGCCTCACCTGTTAACTTATAGGGCCACAATGATTGCTCCAAGAGGGATCTCTGTGACAGGGAGGCTAAGGAAGTTGGAAGTTTACAAAGAAAAATGAGAAGTTGAGCTACATGCTAAGCATCACCAACAAACATGTGAAACTTCTCCCAGGAAATTCAAAAACAGTATTTGGGCAATTGCTTGGAGCGATAAGGAACATGATGAAAAGGTAGAGGAGGAAAAGCACAAAATTAACACACACAAACAATATGAGTTGTTTCTCTTCTATTGATCATACAAACTTGACTTTACTTGATTACAATGAACCCAATGAGGGGTATTTACATTTTTGAACTAGCAACTCACCCAAAATAACTTCAACATGCAAACACACACTATATTTGACTTTTCCCAATATAAGACTGAACTCGAACTAATGCATACTTGACTCAGTTAACTCACACTCTAAATTTAGACCACTTTTCATGCAGGAGTAATTACAATTTCCAACACCCCCCCTTAAGTACGATCGTATGAATCAACATAACTCAACTGCGCATGCTAGGCTTACAATAGAAATTGACTCAATCATCACTCAAACATGCCTACTGGTCTAAGTCTCAACTAGGTTTACAATGACTCAAAACTTTTACAATTTTGGATTTTCTTTTTCGTTTATTCCAAATTTTATATCCTCAGAATTGCTTCATTGTCTGTTGCCCATTCTCATTGTAGGCTCCATATTTATTTAAGTTTTTTGTTGCTGCAATTTTCTTTAACTTATCTTGTATTTGTTCTGAAAAAATTAGGATTCTATCTTCTACAACTTCCTCTTTAAAGATTTGTTCAAACATGGATTGTTTCCACAAATGTTCATCTTCAAATTGAGATCTTTTCTCTCCTTCTTGCGCTTCATATTCCTGATCTTTTTCTTATTATTTTTCTTGATAGCGGAATCTTATCTCTTCTTGACTCCATTGTTGAAAAATTGTTTCAATTCTTTCATCTTTGTCTTCAGAAGCGACCCTCTTTTCTCTTCAATTTCATCTTCAGGTACTACTGCTTTTTTCTTGTACTCTACACATTCAAGGTCATTATTAGGCTTACATGTAAAATCATAATCATGCTCCTTTTTCTCATTCAACATTTCATTTAATTCTTTTATTCCAGCTACTACTTTAAGACTATCATCAATTTGTCCAATTGGATTCTCAATCCATTCTTCAATTAACTTCAAATTTGCATCAAACTTATTAATAACCTTGTTTTCAATTTCAACTCTCATGCTATTTTTAACACACGCATATTAAAAAACAATGTTAAAAACATCTTTGTTATGCTCTTCAATGAAAGTTCCCTTCTCTACCTCTTCTTTCTCTGTTTTCTTTTCCATTACATGGAAGTTGTCTTCCACTATTATGTTGTTAGTGGATATTCTCATAAAAAACTCTTCAATCACTTTACCCTCTTCTTAATCATTAGTTGTTACTAGATCACATACAACTTAATGAGCAAATCCAACTGCTTCATATATTTTTTCGATTTATGGCAACTTCAACCTTCAATTCTTCATCAAACATTACGCTTACCATATTACCACAATCAATCCATGTTTCAAAAAAGAAACCACACATATTATCGACATAACATTCATCCACCCTATGGTGGGATATCCGAGCATGCATGTGCTCATTGGCAATTTCAACTTCACCAAATCCATAAGTTGCGGCTGGATTCACCAATGCACATATCACTTTGCAGTCATCATCCACATGTGTTTCGTCAAATTGGGATTCATCATCATCTGCACCATCCATATTATAGTGGATTCCTTGAGCACTTATATGCTTTTGCTCTGCGTCACATACAAAGGCTTCAACTTCTTTCTCTGCAATCCTTGCTACATATTCTTCATCCATATGCATGCCGACATAATGGGCTTAAATTTTATAGCCTTCATGACCATCATCCACTTTTGAGTGGGATTCTACAAACTCTGTTGTCTTCCCAAAGTCTTGCTCGTCTACTCTTAGATTTGTGGTTGACTCAATAGACTATGACAAATATTGTTGCTACATGCAACTCCCCCTTGCACCAAATTCTTCTTCCAAGATCTTTCACGCTTCTTTAGAAGATGTAGCTTTTTCTACCTTTCACAAAACCGTTTCATCCATTGCTTGTTAAATGAAACTCAAAACCAAGGCATCTTTCGCCTCATCATGGGGGTTAACATTCCTCATAATATCATACCACAAATCTTTGCAACATAGATAAGTTCTCATCTTAACAAACCAAATTTCAATTTTTTTTACCAATAAACATAAGAGGTGGTAATAGATCCATGCTACACCAATCAACCTTGATCTGTTCTCTGTCTTCTACTAAACTTCTCAGTTCCTTGACTGTGACCTAAACTTCTCTAAGCATGTCAATGATCTTCGCCTCTTCTTTTCGATTCCTTTTCCTAATCTATTTCAGTCACGCTTTACGACCCATGACTGTTGTCTTTCTTTTGTCTTATGACTGCTTTCTCTATTGCATGAAGCTTCCTACCATATCACTCACGAAAAAAATATGATTTTCAAATTATACCCCTATTAAACACAATCTTCACCTAAAACACTCTTATACTTCCAACAAAATAAAATTTTACAAATAGAAAAACTTTTGCAAACTCCTAAACTCTTTTTCCCACGAAACTTTTTTTAATTCTCTTTTATCAAAAATATGAAAAAAAAATTCCAAAAAATTGAAAACCCTTTTTCAATTAAAGGAAAACACTTTTTCAAAGCTCCACTTTAATCAAAGATTCGAATAGCCTTTTGAAACCTTATAATACTCATCATAGAACTTTCCAAATAGATTTGCCTTTCAAAGCAAGGTGTTGGACTTCAACTTTAAAGAAACTTTTTAAATAAAACTCTCGTGAGTTAAAAGGAACTCAAAGAAAACATGTCACTCTTAAACTTCACCTTATTCTTTAGTTTTCAAACACAGGAATTTTTTTAACTTTTCTTGGAGGGCCGCCGCAACTTTCAAGGTCCCTATGGATTCTCAGACTGGGTGACGACGGCTCTCAGCGGACGCAGCGGCGGATATTTCTTTTTATTTTGGGTTTGCAGGTTCAAAAAATTCGTCATGGTATGCTGTGGAAGAGCAGGGGTTTCTCCCATTTTATTTTGTGTTTGTACGCGTTTTTTCTGTTTTCGAATAATAAATTGTATTCAATTTTTTTTGTGGGAAGATACAAATAAAATAAATGTAAGTTTCATTATTAACTTCGATCTCTGGACTTTTGGTGTTTGGAATCGATTTGCAGTAGTCTCACCCGTGTTCAAATCTCTGGAAGTCTGCCTCGCCCATACGCTCATGTTCAAATCTCTAGAGGGATCACCCATACGCCCATAGTGTAGGAGAATACACCTACAATAAATGCAAGTCCCAGGATACACCTAAAATAAATGCAAGTCCCATCACTAACTCCGGTCTCGAGTTTTGGTGTTTGGAATCAAATTGCAATAGTCCCACCCATGTTCAAATCTCTAGAGGCGTCACCCATACTCCCTAATGTAAGAGGATACAAGCAAAATAAATGCAAGTCCCATCACTAACTCAAGCATCTGAAGTTGTGGTGTTTAGAGTTGATTTGCAATAGTCCCACCTTTTTAGAATCAATTTACAGTAAAAACTTTGATGTTTAGAATCAATTTGCAGTAATCCCACATGTGCTTTGTGAAATAATAAAAAAACATAAAAAATTTAAACTTGAATAGGAGAATACACCTAAAATAAATGCAAGTCCCAGGATACACCTAAAATAAATGCAAGTCCCATCACTAACTCCGGTCTCGAGTTTTGGTGTTTGGAATCAAATTGCAATAGTCCCACCCATGTTCAAATCTCTAGAGGCGTCACCCATACTCCCTAATGTAAGAGGATACAAGCAAAATAAATGCAAGTCCCATCACTAACTCAAGCATCTGAAGTTGTGGTGTTTAGAGTTGATTTGCAGTAGTCCCACCTTTTTAGAATCAATTTACAGTAAAAACTTTGATGTTTAGAATCAATTTGCAGTAATCCCACCTGTGCTTTGGGAAATAATAAAAAAACATAAAAAATTTAAACTTGAATAGAACGATTTATGATAATTCATCAACAAAAGAGCCAGCCAAAGAAAGTCCAATGTGCAAGCCAAGTCACATCCAAAATGTTACCCAACCTAAAACAAGTTAGGTTGCCGATAAATTTGTTATGATGCAATGCCAAGCAAATAGCAACCCTTTTTTATTTTTTTGGGATAGATTCTGTTGGCCTAAAGCCAATTAGAAATTGAGAAAGTTTCAATGGAACATTTAAATATTTAAAATTAAAAAATAAATTCGTTATTATATTTACAGATAAAATTTAATGGAACAGTGCAATGTTATAAAAAATATATCATTACATTTAAACGAGGAAAAACCAAAAATTCTCCTTTCCAAATTATGCCCCCGGCCTGCCAGACCGATGGAACATTATAAAAATTATGTCATTACATTCAAACAAAAAAAACCAAAAATTCTTCTTTTCAGATTATACCCTTGCCTACGAGGACCGATGGAACCCATTGTAAAACAACTTGAGTTGCGGATAAGTTTGTTAGGCAAACAAGCCGACAGTAGTTTAATCAGAAAACTTAACCTTTTTGGGTGGATGTTTTGAGTGTTTAAATTTATAATTTACCTACTTAAAAGTTGTATAGATTTAGTTTTGTATTTAGAAATATAATTTAAATAATAAAATTAGAATTTTATCAAAATTATGGATCAAACAAACACAAAAATACTTTCCTTTTAAATTATGCCCTTGCCTGCGAGGACAAATGAGGGCAGGTTGGTGGAGAAATTTAATAAGAAACTCTAAACCCAATTAGAATGCAGTAGTTTAAATTATAGATGTTTTTTTCCCGGTTAATTTGGTCCAAAAATGATTTATTTGGATTTTTTTTTAATGGGTAGAAATAAAGTGTTTTAGAAAATTTTCAACTCGATAAAATTTATATGATAAATAATTAAAATTTACAATCTCAAAATTGTGTTATCATTCTTCTAATTAGAATTATCTTCACATTAAAAATAAAGTGTTTTAGAAAATTTTCAATATGATAAATAATTAAAATTTACAATCTCAAAATTGTATTATCATTCTTCCCATCAGAATTATCCTCACATTGTTCCAATCAGAATTATCCTCACATAGCATTAGTTGGTGTAGAAATTTAATAAGAAACTCCAAATCCAATTAGAATTAAGAATTAATGAGCAAAAAAAAATTAACACATTCAAATTAAAACTTTAATAAAATTATAATTATAGTGTAAGGCGTTCCCCTCTTAGAAGAACTTCCCTGTTATCTACCTGTCATCACTTTCCACCTTTAGATTATATGTTAGACGATTGAAAGATGTTAAGTCATTCGATCATCACGGATGAAAGTAATTGGAAGGAACAGTCTCAAATCTTCATAAACTACCGAGCATAGGTTCTTTGCTTCATGTTTAGAGCTTTAGGGTTTTTTAATATGAGATTTGTCATGTATGATCACGTCTTTCACCTGCAAACATCATCTCCAACCTCCCCGACGATTGCAATCTCATCCTCCAACTGATAAACAAGGTCTCCCTTCTTGACGAAGCTCTGCGATAAGGGAATACGGGGCTGAAAACATTTCTCTCGCTGACCATTCCCTTGGAGTTGTCATTGCTCTCAAAGTTCGCCAAATAGTTTCCTAGGAGCTACCATTGCCCGCCATTGCTCTCAAAATCGACTGAATAATGGTTGAGGAGGGTCTTCTCCAAGTACGTAATCTTAGTGGATCCGAGTACTAACACTACTTATTTGTCGGCAAACCGGGGAATTTGTTTGGGGTTTACTTGTTTCTGTCGCACTTCTTTAGAAGAAGGCCAATGTCACTTGTTGAATAGGCCTACAGTCAATGCCCTGCCCACAAGCATAGTCCAAATTTTCTTTCAAATATTTTTCATCAACACTGGACTTAGCAATGCTCCAGACTTTCCCTGTAGGAGGAGGAGCTACAACAGGAAGTCCAAGAGTGCGTGGAGAAGCAAGAGATGGACTTGCAGTCTGCCTCATTTATAGTTTCAATTAGAAATAACAGCTACAGACTAAATGAAATTAATAACTATGTCATATTGCCTAGCCTTCATAACAAACTACAATTAGGACCAACACAGTAAGGCATTTTTGTACAAACTCTGAGAAGGGTTGAACTCTCAGTCAAGACCAAGAAAAAAAATAGAAATTCCCTTACCTGAGATCGTAGCAAGCCCACATCATATGTCATTTTCATATCTGTTTTGAAGAGCCCAAAATTGCGCTCTAGCAGATGGGGGTGTGGATGTAGAAAGTATGGCCATAGAGTGAGGTGTAGACACCCTAATTTGTTGATCAAGTGAAACCTCAACAAGGGTAGTGTGTAATTTCTTCAATGCAGGAAGGAGCTGAGAAATCAGAACCCTATCTCCACTGAACATAACCTCGTTCCCCACTGAGATCCCAATGATATCAGTGGCAAGAACAAAAGGAAAAATGTTGTTCTTAACCCAATTCTGTGCTACAACCAGCTGGTTCAGAGATGGGATTTGGTCATTACTAATACATACAAGTAACCCAAATCTTGTGTTAGCAAGGTTTGAAGAATTGCAGGATATATATATATATATATATATATATAGATAGATAGATAGATAGATAGATAGATATATATAAAATCTTGATCTTATTGACTGTGGTTACTTATATGCATGTCCATGTGGTGGCTCCCAACATTACTGCCATTTTCCAAATGCATTTCACAGTTCCAATGGCAAGGGTGGTTCTCAACAACATGAACATGCGTTTATATGCTCGAACTATGTCTTTTCATTTCAATCATTTTTGCCCCAAGATTGTGTTTGTGGACTAAAATGCTAAAATGTTGCCACACAAGGTGCAAAAGTGGGAAAATATGGATACGATAAGCAGGCTCTGAGCACAGGACACACCTTTTTATCAAAGTGATTGGACTGAGCTGATATAGATTCACCTTCATGTAGGAAAAAATTGCAATTGTCTTTTTCCCATAAGATGTCTCTTTGCAAACATCATCCAATATGTAGACACAAATATCTCTTGGGAAAATATCATTCAAGATGCGGATCATTTATGGTTTCTTTTTTTTCCATTTAAAATAGGGTAACAAAGTGTGTATATTTTCCCTGTATCCATGCTTGTGCAACAACACAAATAATGTAGTCTTTCTCCATAGTGTTTTATTTGCAGAAATGGTTATTGTGATTACCTTGTCAAGCTCATCATTTTCTTTAATCATAATGTATTATCAAAATCATCTAATTATGTTGATTAATTGTTTCGGTTATTGTGATTATCGTGTTATGTTTATTTTATTTTGGAGATCGTAGCAATCCCACATCATAAGCCATTGTCATATCAGTTTTAAAGAGCCCAAAATTGTGCTCCAGCAGATGGGGGTGCAGATGTAGAAAGTATGGCCATAGAGTGAGGTGTAGACACCTTAATTTGTTGATTAAGTGAAACCTCAACAAGGGCAGTGTGTAAGTTCTATAATGCAAGAAGGCACTGAGAAATCATAACCTTATCTCCACTGAACAGAACCTCGTTCCCCATTGGGAGCCCAATAATATTAGTGGTAGGAACAAAAGGAAGAATGTTTTTCTTAATTCAATTATGTGCTACAACCACTTGGTTCAGAGATGGGATTTGGTCATTACTAATACCTGCAAGTAACCCAATTCTTGTGTTAGAAAAGGCTTGAAGAACTGCAAGATCTACTCCATATATTCTCAAATTTGAAATAAGTGTACTATGAAATTGTGCTCCAATAGATGGGGGTGAAGATGTAGAAAGTATGGCCATAGAGTGAGGTGTAGACACCTTAATTTGTTGATCAAGTGAAACCTCAACGAGCGCAATGTGAAAGTTCTGCGATGCAGGAAGGCACTGAGAAATTAGAACCCTATCTCCAATAAACATAACCTCATTCCCCACTGAGATCCCAATGACATCAGTGGTGGGAAGAAAAGGAACAATGTTGTTCCTAACTCAATTTTGTGCTACAACTAGCTGGTTCAAAGATGGGATTTGGTCATTACTAATACCTACAAGTAACCTGATTCCTGTGTTAGCAAAGGCTTGAAGAATTGCAGGATCTGCTCCATATATTCTCAGCTTTGAAATAGTTGTACTCTGAACATGCTTTGAAATAGTTGTATTGCACTGGAAGAAGTGCATAGGGTGGGTGTTCTATCAACTCCTTGAATATTGGGGTCATTATAATATATCAAGGTGTGAATTCTATCAACTCTATATATGTTTGTCATTGTGAATTATATGTTTTGTTATATATACATACAAGAAGCTTGAGCATAATTCCACTACAAAAAGTGCGAGGGTGGGTAATGTAACAACTCTTTGTATATGTGTCTTTCATTGTGAATTATGTGCTTTGCTACATACATAGAAACAATAATTTATCATCTTGGTATATTGATGCCAATGTAATACATCAAGGTGATAATTCTATCAACTCTTCGTAAATGTTAACAAAAACCCATTTAAATCACCATATGAATATGAAATATTGAGACATGGGATATGCAACCTCTAGGTGTATATGGTACTAAATTCAGATGGGTTTAGTACTATAGTAGTGTTGAATAGGAGGTTTTCTGTCATTGTGAGCTTAATGGTTACGAACATTAATGGTTAAGAATATGTTCTTCTTTGTAAAAGGTCACAGGTTCAAAACCAAAGGAGGGTAAAGAGTATTTACTCCTCTATGGACTTTAGCAATAACTTAATTAAAGGATGATTTTGTATATGGATGAAGCTCTAGAAAATTTGTTTCAGAATATGGCTAAATGTACTAGACAATGTACCATTTTTCCACTATATTTTGTAATGATTGTGCATTGGACAAGAAATTCATGGAGCTCTTTATGATACAAATATCTCTTCTTAATACTTGAAATTTATATTAAAAGTTATTATTCATTTTCTCTTAATCCACATCCATATAAATATATTTAATAAATTAAAATATTCACAGTACTTTTTCTTTCTGGCAAGCTCAAACAACTTGCACCTTCCAAGGAAATACAGTCTGCCATGGAGGCTCATGGCTCAAAAGATCTACTCTGAACGAGTATGGTATGCCAACTCCTTCATTTCTCCATTCCATTATACTTCTCTTTGATGGTTGTTTTTATAAGGATGTCTCAATTTTGTTTATGACTGATTTTTGAAGTTGTGGATGAGATTGGAATGAACAGGCACACTTTGGATGGCAGTGGCTTATATCATCATAATCCTCATAGGGGCAGGAGTGTTATCATTGGCATGGAGTGTTGCCCAATTGGGATGGATTGCAGGGCTTGTGGCCATGGTTTTTTTTCACTCTTGTGACATTTTATTCCACTTTCTTGATCTCCGATTGTTATAGGTTCCTAGATCCAGTCTCTGGGCCCAACAAAAATTGTTGTTACAAAGATGCAGTATGAGTGAATTTAGGTGCTATATCTATCCATTTTTAGATTGTTTCTTGTTTTTCTTGCATATATTCTCTACTTTCATGATTACTTTCAACAAATATCAATATAAATCATTTTAACATTAGATTTATTGTCTAATCATCCCCCCCAAAAAAAAACATGTACATGACATATCCATGGAATTAAGATGATTGTATCTACCTCAACTTTAAATAAACATGTCAACTTTACATGCAATAATTACCTATCTTTCTTTCAGGTGCAAGAAGAGCATGGTTATGTGGACTTTTTCAATATGCATCCTTCTATGGAATCTTTATTTCTGACACCATCACTACTTCAATCAATGTTAGGTCAGTTTACATCACAAGATATTTGACTGTAATAATGTTTGAATTAAACAAAGCACTGACTCTATTTTTGCTTTCATTTCTCAATCCCTGTTGTGCTTAAAATTGCCTATATTGTGATTATGTACACTCTTTTTTAGGGCTTATGCTACTTTTTAAAATTGGACCTTCTCATCACTTGTCTTGGAAGGCTTTAGAGCTATTGGTGCTTATGACTCTTACTGATAAAAAATTATGAACAATACAGAGCAATTAGGTGATCAAATTGTTATCACAAATATGGACATGACGCTTCATGCCATTTTCTAGATCTCACTTATAGGATTCTCTTTGGAGTTATACAAGTTATCCTATGTCAGATGCCAAACTTTCATAAACTATGGGTCCTTTCAGTAATTGCATCAATAATGTCCTTTACCTACTCAACAATAGGATTGGGCTTTGGCATGGCTAAAGTTATTGTTATTGTTTTATCCTACTCTCATTTATTCAATTCAGGGCTTCAATTGTTGCCCTGGTTGGTCTCTTATTGCTATGTATGGCCAGATTATGGAATTTCAATATCTAATCCGATTCACCATATTCCTGATTTCAATTATTGAAACTCATGGGTTCAAATCTCTAGGAAATAGAAGAGAATAGAGAAATTAAAGGAAATTTGGTTGGAATCAACACTAGCAACTCTCTTACTCAGACCCAAAAATTTTGGAGAATGCTTCAAGGTCTTGGTGACATTGCATTTGCATTTCCATATACTTCCATTGTCCTTGAAATTCAGGTATAACTTTATCTTTTTATTCATTTCTATATTTGAATCCTTTGAACAACTAGAAACTACAAGGATAATTATGAGGCTTCCTGTAATTTAAAACTATGCAGGATGCTTTAAAGTCAACACCCCCAGATAACCTAACTATGAAAAAAGAAAATTTGTTGTCACTAAGAATAACAACTAGCTTCTATATGCTATGTGCTTTTTTGGGTTATGCAGCTTTTGAGGAAAATGAACCTTGAAACCTATTGACAGGATTTGGATTCTAAGAGCCTTACTGGCTTATTTACTTTTCCAATGCATGCATTGTGGTTCATCTGATGGGAGCATACTAAGTAAGAAATAATTTTCTCATCCTTTCTTTTAGTTTTGTTGGATTGAAACTCTAATGTCTCTGTTACCCATAGAAACTTCATTGTAAATCATTCAATGCCACTATTGCAGTTATATTGTTAGCCAATATTTGCTTGTGTTGAAGCATGGGTTTCTCATACTTGGCCTCACAATAAATTCCTCAAGGAGGGCATTCCCATACATATTCCCTTATGTGGGTGGTGCAGAGTCAATCTCTTTAGTCTGGGCTGGAGAATTGCATTGTGGTGTCAACCACTAACATTTCCATCATATTTCCATTATTCAATTATGTGCTGGGAATTTTGGGTGCTCTGAATTTCTGGCCATTGGTATTCTACTTTCTAGTCGAGATGTACATCGCACAAAATAGAGTCCCAAGATGGACAGTCAAGTGGACCATTTCCAAATATTCAGCTTCATATCTTTTTCTTTTTTTTTTAAATTTAGACTCTTGTGATCCATAATATTTATGACAACATCATCTTATAACAGTGATAACCCTTGTTGGCTCCTTAGAAGGCCTTGTGAAAAACAAGGAGACATAGAGAGGCATTTCTATATGGTATTTAAAAATTCACAGATGCTATAATGCTCTGTTCTTGTTGCTCGTAAGGTATAAAAAGTTTGAAGTGAAAAAAACATACCACAATAAGAGGCAATCTTAGCTGTCATCTAAGTGTTCAGAGTGAGCTGCATCATCCAACACAAACAATTTTTAATAAATTCATAGTTATAATCATGGATACATCACTAGAGTTGAATTATTTATCTACAGTTTCATAAAAGAATGTATCTTACTCACTGTAAATTTCAATACAACCCCCATTTGACCAACTCTAATTTTAACTAGTCCTCCTTAATTATCTATATCCAAACATTCTTCCTAGATTCAAGGAATAAAGAGTTTACATAATGGATATTGTGTTGCCTCTGAAAATCTCGTCACCATGATCTCATGTTTGCCTCTATGGATTCCCTCACCTAGATCTAAATCAGCCTGAGAGGAATAAACATATATGGATTTATATATACATACGAATATGAGGTAGATTCTCTAGTGATTTCTAGCATACTAAATTTTTCTTTTATGTATGCATGTATAGTAATGATCCATAACATGAGAAATTTATGCTTCAATTTTTTTTATCCATGGAACAAGGCATTGGTTGACAGCGTATGGCTTAGTGAGAAAGGCTCTCAACTCGAAAGTCATAGGGTTGTTGGGTTTAAAAATCTTCATCGCTTCTTATTAACCCACTAGCAAGGGAAGTATCAAGATCAATTTCAAAAGAAGATTATGGTAGTAGATTCTCTAGAGAAAATATATCAATTGAATTTCACTTAAGCTATCAATAAACACCCTTTCAACAAAACAACTAGTGTTGTAAGTGTTAAGATATATACTATTTGATTTGAAATAATTCTAGAACATATATATCCTAGTTTATACAACATTAATTTCTTTGTTGTGGGGTGCATAATGTTTACCTTTCTTATGGACCGTGAAAAGAATGTTGAAGGCACCTTATTTTGTAAAGAAAACACATTAATCGTCCACACTATTGGGTATCACATAAGCTAGGAAATGTGCAATGACAAATGACCTGTACATTTCCATGGATATTTAACTAGCATAATTCATCACAACAGATCTTGTATTATGCTAAACTATTTTACTATGTAGGTTTACTTGTTTGGATAGATTTATTATTATTAGCTTATTGCTGAAAACTTTAAAAGATGGTATATTTTGAAAGAAGATAGATTATCCTAAAATTGTGGAGAACACATGACCAAGTGATGATTAATATGGAGCAACAATGAGATTTTGGTAGATCCTAAGGGTCGGGCCAATAGGTAGTATGACCATCATGTAAGCTCAATATAGTATCATTCAAGGCCAATATACATTGACCTTAAACAAAAACACCCGCACATTTCCCATGTAAAGTATTAATGTATTAACATGAGGCTTAGGCATTGTTGGTGAAGCTACCAACAACATGGAGATGACACCTTGGATGAATAGATGATTAATGAGCTACCTCCTAGCTTTCATGATGAGGATTCATCTATAGTTTTTAGGGATCTTTGCCTTCTATAGAAAAAATGGAACGGAGGCATTAAATTTACAATTGAAACTACAAACTTAGTTGTGGTTAATGTCAAGCAAGCAAACCTAATGGAAATGTCACTGCTAAGATAGCAATAACATAGATTATTGGAGAAACAATTTTTTGAGATGACACATTAAAATAAAAAAAGGAGAGGATACAAAATTTCATGAATCAAGACTCTTAGTATAATTTTTTCAAACATATTGTGAATGAATTTGTCCTTTACTTTCACAATTGTGAGGAACAAAGTGTGCCACTTATCATCGACTTCTTAAAGGATATTCTTACGAACAAGGATTATGATGCCAATATCATCATGGTCAAATAACAATTAGAATGGGAAATTTCATAACTGGTGAGAAAGATTGAAGATTTAGATGACATCATCACATGGTAAGAGCAATACAATTTTATCCTAAGCAATGTACGCTCCTTTCTACAAAGTGAAATATATTGTTTTTCCACCAACATTTATTAAACCAAATTTATGAAATGCATTTGAAGACATTGAGTCACTATCAAAAGAGAATGATGGACACCCAGTTGAGGCAATGGAAATGATTGAGTTACATAAAATATAATGGTCCAAAGAGACAACAAACTAATACCATTCTTTTATAGTTTGGACATTTTACACGAGTGAAATAAGGATAAGAAGCAACAAGTAACTAAATTAACAACATCATAAACCAAATGATGATGGAGTTTATTAATGTTTCCCTTACTACTAAAGTCTTTCTATTAAGCTTTCCTCATAAAATTAGACCAAATCTAATGAACAAAAACTATTATCCTTTCAATTGTGAATTAAGTTGACATGGGATTACTTTGTTATGAAATGTTTGATTTAAATCATTTACTTATAAAGGTTCCAGAATCTTAATGAAGAGCATTTTCATAAATCCTTTGGAGTGAAGTGTTGTGCATTACTTTCACTTTGAACATATTTTGGAATATTGGCTTGGTTGGAATCTCCCTGAAACATAACATATCATAAAAAAGAAACAAAATTGCATAAAATTTTGACTTCTTTCTTCTATGCTATTGCCTTACCATGTTGCCTTTACAACATGTGGTGCAATTAATAATAATAATAAATCAAAAAATAAATCCTCAATATTTTAATTAACTATAAATATATTATTAAGATACTTCTTATGATTTTTGTTGTAGATATGAGCATTTGACTTGTATTTTCTTATTTGTAAAATTCATAATTTCACATATTTATTCGAAAAATTAAAATAATATGAAACTATACAGAATGATTAGTTTCATAATCAGCCATCAAGTCCTACAAATTCAATATGGTTCAATGCAAAATTACTTGTATTAACAACTCCCAGCTTGGAACACTACTACATAATCATCGACAACTTTGATAGGTTTATGGAATAACTTCACAACTATTCACAAACACAAAATACAGGTCATGTCAACTTTGGAGGTTTAGTTAATACAGGTCATGTCAACTTTGGAGGTTTAGTTCCCATTAACATCTGAAATGTTCATTGCAGCTTTCTTGTAAGAGTTGCAGGGTCTGTGTTTGCATACTCTGAATACATGTTCTTCACCAGTTTGTTCGTCTACCTGCACAATCCATCCGCTCTTGTGGCCTCTTGGAGGTTGTACTTTTCACCTTTTTATAATAATCACAGCATTTCCTCTTGGAAATCATACCCATGGCGTCCATCTTCTCTCCCTGTTGTGTATGAGGTGAGGAGTCATTATTATAATGAGTACCGATTCTGGTCACCTCTAAGCCTTTGCCAATTGGAAGAGTAACAGTTTTGGCACCAGGCTTCCTCTTGAACGTCCTTGCATTGGCGTTTGTGTGCTTCTTATCAAACAGATTGTTGGCAACCACCACTGCACGAGAGGGATTTAGATTCAAAAGCGTAAACAAACCCTGGTAATCTTCGGTGAGCCTGCTATCAATGACAGCGAAATCTACATTCTTGTACTTGGGAAGCAACTCCGTGGCATCTCCGATAACGAACTCAGTTACATCTTCCAACCCCAGAGCCTTGATGGTCTCTGCCACGGTTTCATCGCGCGCCTTCTCAGGCAGAATGCAGACGAGGCGACCACCAGTCTGGCGAGCTGCCGCTGCTAGGCCTATGGTACACGTTGGTGCTGCGCTTGAAGATGCCTCTACAATAAGCTGTGCATTCATGCCCGCTGCCAGAGCTGACATGAATTCGTTGCTCTCTGGTTCTGCCTTATTTCTGTCTTGCTCCAATTTGCACTGTAATGTCACAACCCGAGGCCATTATTAGTAAAATGTGTGAAATTTTTTGTTTTTTATGCAGTAGGATGGAACATCTTGCAATTCATCCTTTTAATTCCTGATGTGTCATGAATCTTTTTGAAATGCAATTTTATTTAAAAATTATTAATTTAAAGTTATTAAATCTAATAATATATTAATATCATATTTTTTAAGTTTGGCGACTATATCTTCATCATGTCTTATATATCACTATATTTTCATCATGTCTTATATATCACCAGTATTAAGTTGGGAAATTGAACAAATAACTTCACATCAAAGAGTGTCTTAACAAAAACATCTCATCACCTACTATCAATAATAATAATAAGAAAAGAAAATTTAATGATGGTTTTTACATGACATGATAACAACATGTATAATAAAACTGCATCAAATTAATATTTTCAAATATTTATGTCTTTCAAGATTTTAATATATTCATAAGATCTAATTTTTCCTTTTAAAGATTTGTTTTATAAATATTTCATTAAAAGAAATATTAAAGAATTTAGAGCAGAATTTTAGATTCCTTGTGATGAATTATAGTGTAATTTTTCTTATTTATATGATTATTTCATTTTTGTTTTGAATGAACATTAATAACTTACACTGTTTCTTTTTGTGATAAATTATATTATAATTTTTTATTTATATGATTATTTTCATTTTTGTTTTGGGTGGACATTAATTACTTACACATCCCTTCATACTGATTGTAAAATACACCTCTAAATGCAACCAATATTTAATATTTAAAATAATATTTTAAACATGCAAAAATACTTATCTAGTATTCAATAAATATATGAGCAAATTGTTGTTTCTGCAGACTGCACAGTTAGATCTCTTTTACTCAACAGCCTAACAATCAGGCAACTGAATAATTATCTATCAACTAAAAGGTGTCAAATTCTACCTCAATATCTAACATGTTTGAAAATATTAATTTAAAAAAATTATAAGAATTCAACCTGGTTCTATCTCTTTGAATTCTTGCCATGTTCGACCAATCCATTTCTTTTCACCTTTATAAATCTAAAATTAATTTACTAAAATTGATAAATAAAAACAAAAAATATTAAGAATCCCAATTTCGATTAATTTCCATAATATCTTAAATATAAATACTTTCCACTCAAATAATCCTGGACGACCAAATCAGAACCAGACTACAACGCTTGCATCATGACCTCTACTGATATCAAGTGGGATAGACCCAAAATATTAAAACATACTCTATCGTAGCCCTAAAGAAAATTGAAGCCAAGAAAACCTTACTGATAAGGAGACAGAAAATTGAAGCCAAGAAAACCTTACTGATAAGGAGACCTGACTACATATATTCGGTTTTAGAAATATCAAATTTTAGATCGAAAAAGCATGATTGTATTTATATCAGAAATATAAACATAGTATTATGTATCAATACAACTGTTTTTCATATAGAAGGAACTATGCAAAGGAATGGAGAATTTGACACAACAATAGTCCCAGCTTAATTGAAAAGCATCAACAGTTCATGCCAAAAGAAAAAACTAACAACCATGATAGGTATAGGTATGAGCCTAAAATCTGGAAAAATCTGACTCGGAGAAGTTTTTAGGTGTAATTAGTCTTACCCAGAATTAAATCACAAATCTTATGCGAATCAAAATTCCCGACTATAATAGCTTCATTTTAACTAAAGCCCTTACTCATCCAGCAAATCCAATAACTGAGTAGTTCTGTATGACAATTTCTTTTCACAAAACCCCAGGAAAAAAATCATAAAAACCCCCTATATATATATATATATGCCAATAATCCAACCTGACACCACAACAACAACTAACTATATTTTCCGCCAGGATTAAAGAAAACCAAAACGAAGTTCTGATACAGAAACCTGATTTAATTCCACCAATATCAAGACTTTAAACCTAACCAAAGAAAAGCAAAATAATGTTTGGAGTACACAGATAATAATAATGCAGGGATTAACAAAAGAATTTCTCTCATATTCAGCCAGAGAAATGCACGAACTTACCAGATTTACGGTGTCAAAAAATGCGTTGGCTGCATTCGCCGGAGACCATCCCATGGTGGTGACTAAACAGTCTTTTGAAGTTAACAGGGGAGGAGTGTATCAGAAGATATTGAAATATGAGCCCAAATGGCAAACTCTGATAATATTGTGGTGTTCTCTTTATGGAGGCTTAGAAACCCCTGGCAGCAATGAAAACCTTTTAAAAAACTAGTAAACAGCTTAAAATCCCTGCAACATTAATGCAACCAGCTCCCCGAGCACAGTAGTTTTGATAAGCCCAAGTTCTTATCTCATACGTAGGCACGTCAATGGTTTTATCTAGAATCCAGAGAAAGAATGACCCAAAAAAAGGGGTACAAAGATGAGAATTTAGTATGTCCTGATAAGTCCAAATCAGGGCAATGAAATAATCCTGCGTAGGATAATTTAAAAAACGCTGCACTGCTTCAGGGACCGATTCCCAACAATTTCTTGGAGTTTTCGCCAAAATACAGTTGAAACTACCCAATTAAATGGATCGCCATAAAGTGGATGAAAATTTAGGTCTCATGACAGACTGACATAATAAAACATACATAAATCAAGAAATCAAGATGCAAGAGAACTCAATGAGAGATGTCCAGTGCCCACCAAAAAAGGAGCCGCCCTCTACCGGGGGATATCTACAAAATAAAATATCTGCAGTAGACAGGTCTCGTCGAAAACACGGGAGCCATTTCTTCTTCTAACACGTGGCGATGAGGCAGGGGTTTATCGTACTGCGAAAGCAAATACGTGGTACTGTAATTCCTTTCTGGTCGGTTCTCAGTTACGAGGAAGATAACCTGAGTGTGTGACGTGGCATTTCTCATCATCGAATACGGGAGGATAAACATGGCTTTATAATTCCACCGACGTTGGGTTATGGATGTGTGAGACTTGGACTCTCACCACTGGTTCGAAGTGTGGAAAACCCAAACGCTAAATTATCTCCATTTTAAGAGAGAGATGATCTGGCTGCTTCTAGTTTTCAAGAGGGTGACTCAGGTTGGTTACATTTACTCCGAGGTCACTTTGGATGTTTTGAAATTTTAATCCGTGCTTTATATCGAAGTTGGGTCGTTTTATTGCGAGTATAATTCACTGCGTATATTGATTATTATATTATTTTATTTCAATAGAGTAAGGAGGGTTAAAATTTAAGAGATATTTGAGACTATCAAGTTGCTTATTACTAGCAATTGTCCCAAAAGGTACAAAGAGAGGCCGATAGGATTAGTGAAAGGAAGATAGTTTTATAGATAGTCAAGCATATATAAAGGTATGTAGTGACGAAGGCAATAATCACGTTGACCATCCTGTACCAGTGCATTTGATATTAGAAGAACAAAACCAAAACCAAACCATTCATATTAATATAGTAAGTGTAGAACGCGTTCATACTTAAAGCTCAATAGGTTCAATAGATTATTGGCAGCACGGTTTTTTTCTAAATAAAAAGTAAATTACAACGTTGTACATGGTAAATGAAAAGTGGAGAAATTTGTGATTTGCAAATGTTAAAACAAATCACTTACATTACTGGTTGACAGTAGAAGTAAAACATTAACATTATTAAAATTTTGAAACCGATTTTAAATTCATGTATTGTATTTTTCAAAGTATTTTGTTTTACATACTTAAGTCCTCAAATATAGTGGTTTTAGATTCCATTTTGGCAAACCCACCATTCAAAACACTATGTATTTCTCTGGCCCTCAAAGCAAGCTTTTAGCACTTATTAATCTATGCTCTGTCCAAGATACAATTCAAACTTTCGTTTTCAAGCATTTTAAGAGGCAAAATAGTGCAAATATTTTAAATTTTCTATTTACTTGTCTGAATTTCTACAAATAAAATATATATGATTGTTTTGATAAGATTGGAATTGATGGTTCCTTTGTCTAATTTGTGTAACAATTCTTTTCATGCTGTGCACTGTTTTGATCCTGATGTTCTGGGCTGTAAATAGCATCTTTTTGTATTTGGTCAATGAGGTTTTTAAAAGAATAGAAACAAACGCAGGGCTTTATGACAGAGGGGAGCTGCTTCTGTAGCAGTAAAAAGTGATGAAAAATCAGAAGTGGTTACAGAATATGTTGTGGGTATATCAGGGATGAAGTGGGTCTGGTCTGATTGGGGTTCAAGTCCGCTGAAGTATGTAGTAATTTGGGGTGATGCAATCAGAATGGGCTTGATGGGATTGCAATACAGGAAAGGTCAAATAAACATCAGAAAAAAACAACCCATTAACATTAGAAATAAAAAAAAAAATAAGCAGGAGCACAACAGCCAAATTCTTATTCATTGAAATTAATTGAGGCAGTCTCTTCCATAAAGCTTATCCCCAGTCTATTCTATGCTTCCTTACATCAAGATTAGATTTCAAGCTTGAACCCCTTTAAATGGGAGCTTAATCCATCTTCATCCTTATCTATAAATGTTTATTATAATTTTTAATTTCTTCCTATTGTCTAGATTTGTCTCCCCATTATTATCTAGAATTATGTCTACAGCTTAATCCCAGTCATGAGTAGATATTTTAATCCATAAAATTTTATTATTATGTAGAACTCTACCTCGAATTATATTATCCATACATAAATATTACTGTCTATAAGTTTTCTAATACTATCTAAACGCCTTTAATGCCTAATTCTCAAATCCCTCCAGGAACGTGTTCTCCTGTGTGCTAATATGGATCAATTTGAAACACTTGATACCATCAGTATTCGGATTACTTGGATTTGCAGCGCTGAGATTAATGGTACACTGATAGTTAACCTACATGTAGAATCAAATTACATATTTGGAAAGTTTCAACATAATTTTACCTTGACATGCAGGTAGTAGCCTGGCATTTCTTACAAAGGAGTAAAAATATTTGAATTTTGAAGGTTCGGATGAGTAATATTCCAGGTTCATTGAGAAGGCAAAGTATTTGGAGTCCTTCTGATGGCCAAGATAGGCAGTGAAATGTTTGAGCTTCTGCCGAAGAATTTTCTTATTTATTGTAAAATATTCAAAGCCCTTTTGGCAATGTAAAGGTATCTGGTTTTCAGTTCTTCTACGACATAGTATCTGAAGTGCAGATGGAAAATGGGAAATGCCCATTAACAAAAAAATGATTCAAATGCCTTCAACTGTCTATAGGCATACTATTTCAACTATAGTTTTTTGAGGGTGGAGGAATTCCAATCAGTAAATTCACTGCAGCATTGAAATCTGTTAATAGTTAAATTCCAATTCATGGGCCAGGCATTTGAAGCCCTCTTGACAGGTAAAATGCTTTTGGGGAAACTGCCTTTTTAAGCACTTTTGAGGGATTCTTCCTTTCCCCTAGAGAAATATTCAAAGCCATTTTATTGACTGAATTGCTATTTTAAAGTTTTTGAATTCGTGCCCTTACCATGAAAAATATTTATAATCCTTCTAATTGCTGAGTTACCCTTTTATGTACAAAATACTTGAAGACCTTCCAATGGGTAGAACTTTCTTTGGCTAGCAAAGTGTTAGAAGCCTCACTAATTTTTAGATTGTCATTGGCCACCATTAACAACTGATACCGTTGCGAAAAATGCTGTTCAAGAGGTAAAATAATTGAATCCTTATTGGAGGGGAAATACCAGTAATTGGAAAATGATTTGAGCTATTTTGTGTAGTATTGTGCAAAAGCAGATTGCCATTTAATTTGAACAAAACGGTATCTATGGTATTGACTCAATAGATGGTTAGCCACAAATTTTCCTACGTAGCGTTTTTTAAGATGTGGTAAAGATATGCCTGATCCAAGCAGACTCTACCTGGGGTTTCAGTTTTTTTATTTGGAAATTGAGAATCTGGCTTTACAGTGAGGCTGGATTGTTATGATAAAATTCTTTGAATTTTTCTACAGAAATGGAAGTCAACAAGAGACCCTCATCTTTATTCAACTGTTCCTTTTTACTTTTATGTTCTTTTCCAAATAGTTATTTTCTGTTTCTCTTTTACCTTTTTGAAATTATGTTAAGGCTTTTCCAAGATTTTGGCATTCTGGACTAAAATACTCAAAATTATGCAGGGGATCTTCATTTACAAGGGAGTAGGATGGCGCCTGCATTCAAATGAGATTATCATACAGCCCCATAGCACAGCTGTTCCTTTTTCTTGTACAGTGGGCTGATTGCAGCCTAGCAAGCACATTAGGACTTCTGTACATACTAATATATAAGGTCCTATGCTTATTTTGTTTTTTTTCCTCTAGGAATTGTTCCGTTGTTTGACTGGCTTGAAATTCAACTAAATTATATTGAATAATATGATTTTGTTATTTAGGTCTATGTTGCTATTGTAAAAATTACTCCTGCTTCAAATCTGAGTCCCCTTTTGTAGAACCCAGAGTACCTCTGCAATCTGAAAAAATCTAATATTTCCTGCACAGTTCAGATCTCTCTTGCTACAGGATCTACGCATCAATTCTGCACTCAATGGCTCCACAATTATAGCCCCAAGCATAATTTGTCAGGGATTACCCTAGATTTGTCACGGTAACAATCTAGAAAGCAAATACTCAAAACTAATTGATTGAATATATCTCAGTCCCAGATGAAACATATAAAATTAACATTAATGGTAAAACTTAACAACATTTGGATCCTGCAAATACAGGCAGGGATTGCCTATAGTTACAGCCAAGAATAATGCCTTGTTCAGGATGATATACAATAGAAAAATTCATTATGGAATGAAACGGTTTCATTATGTCTCAAGGATCAAATATGTAGAAATTTTGCATTATGTAATGAAACGGCAGCATTTGATCTCAATGATCAAAGATCTCTTAATCAAAATAATGGTTTCCATTAAATGAATGTCATTACAAATTGCACGAAGAATAGTTAGGAGCTCTTTAATGAAGAGCAGATCCCCATAATAATCACATGGTCCAGAGAGATATCCCGCAGGTATGTACAAGTAGTTGAGAGTATAAATGAACAGAACATATGTACAGGTAGTCTAATAATCAGGACCCATGACCAAATCAAATGACTCACTAAAACAGAGACAACTCAGAAAGTTGTTGCTTCATCTGGATCAGTAAGTCCTTTGTGTTATGGAAACCAACGGAAGATAAATAAAATCAACTATACAGTTAGAAGAACATATTGTATTTCCAGGAGATGAATGAAGAAGCTTTATGGACTTTCTAAAACAGTTGTTTTTCTGCCAATAGCAGGAACTTTATAGATAGCCCATAATAGTCAACATGGGATCGGTAATGGAGAGGCCATAACTGTTTGCAAGGCCGGACAATAGACACCTACACAGTGTATGATAAAATTTCATCAGGCATAAATGTTAATATGAGAGGAATAATCAAGGGTTCCAGCTCCTTCCCATCCCATCCATTCTTCCCACTTGTCCCAATAAGCGTTATTGATTCCCATCATGCCCTTGACAGAGTAATCAGCAGAATAACTTTGCTGCTTTGCCTTTGCTAAACTGGACATTAACGTCTGCTCATTATCACAAAAGTAACAACAATCAGAAAACCGTGGGCCTGCATAAGAGTCCCATATTACAGAATGAAAATGCATATAGATAAAGATTACTCTTAGGCAGGCAATTTACCTCATAAGCCTGATTGATCTTGTGAAATTGAACCCCACGCACATCTCCTTTGCAAACATCCGGATGATACTGTAAGCAGATTATATCAACATATGAGTGCAATATTAATGTTTTCTGACATTATATATGACCAGGGATATTGCCAGACAAATTTTCTTAAAAATTATCAAGAATGTGTGAAGTCTGACATTTTTAATTTCTATTTCAAACCTGTATCTCTTTTTCTATTTGCTTCAGAAATGGAAGATTTATTGAAAATATTTGATCTTGAAAGTAAGAGACATAGCTTCAAATGGATACTTGCATACCTGCAACGCAAGGCGACGGTAGGCTCTCTTCACATCTTTTTCAGAAGCCCCAGGGGTCAATCTCAGCGTCTCATACTGCTCTTTCATCCCAAGAAAAGCAACAGAGGCCATCACAGTTACATTCCTCCTGCCTCCCATTTGTAATAGAATACAGATTAATAGCAGTGTGCAACCCATTGTGAGTGTCTGGAGCATCTTACATAGTAGAGAAAACAAGGGATCTATCTTATTTGTGACAAGCACTCACCATAATCCCCAACTTTCTGACAGAATTAAGTCTTCTTGTTTCATGACACATGTACACACTTGTCTCACAAAAGTTTGAATGATCCATAGTAATCTATATCTACCAGAAACAATTGCAACATAGCAAAATCATCCTGAACCAAAAACTATCACATGCCACGTACCAACACTAATTCTGAAGGGTTAATCCATAATAGTAATACTTTAGGTGAGATCACGTAATTACAGAAAACCATCTCTAAGCATCTTGAACCCAAATGTCTATAGGTCTCGTGTGAATTCTATGATAGGTGCAACAAAATATATAAGAGTTCAGTTTTGCAACAGTTAACAGAGGTTCGCTCAAAATAATTGTGAGTTAAACTTTCCTCACTGATTTCTTCACAAATTTTTGTACTTTTGTATTCCTAAAAAAAAAAATTGAATATCTTTATCTTTTTGTACCTGTAGAGTTTTTCCCAATTCCAAATCTAGTATACCTTTAATGTTTCTAGTATATTTGAGATCTATTTCTATTATTATTGGAATTTATCAAATATATAGGGGTATTAGTGCCCAGTGGGAGCATGGGGATGCTACAAAGCATATTCCTTATATTCGACACTTCTATTAAAGTACACCCATCGATCCACTCAAATGTCTCTGTTTGCTATTTGCTTGGTATTTCCTCTATCGAGCCCCTTTGACTTACCTTACCAGGCATTAGAAGAGGGTTCAAACAAGCAAGAGAAAGCTGAACCAATGATCATACGCTGTTAATTTTGTGAAGTGAACCTAGCAAACGTAGGAGTAGTTGCAAAAAAAACTTGCAAGATTCTCCGACAATTACAAAAAAGGCATGATAAGCATCGGATTAGCACATACCTCTCAGATGGGGACCAAATATGATTGCACTTTTCGAAAAAAAAAAGTTTAAATTCCCACATAAGAAACGAAACAATTAGATACAGACCGTTTGAGATTCTAGAGAAGATTGCAGAGACACTCTTTCCAATCAGCATTAGCCTCGTACATGGGCATTTGTTTTGTGGTGAATATAGATCAATTGAAGCTTTCTGAACCATCTTTATCAACAGGGACTGTCTTATCAACAGGAAGTGTTGCAGAAAGGTAAAGTGTTGCGGAAGAGAAGCAGGTAGACTTGGTAAAATGAAATAGAGTTATTCAAAATTGGAAAGAAGGGAGAACTCTGAGTGTCTAATAAATGGTACATTTAATAGAAGGGATAGGAAAATTTCCCTCAATTAAAAGTTGATGAGGACATTCAACTTGTAGGGGAAAAGGTTGATCTGAGTTGGACAAGGAAAGTTTGATTTGCAAAGTTGGATAGGTTGTAGAGCTAGGGAAAAAAAATACAGAGTTGGTTACAAACGACCCGAGGCTAGCGGGGTTTTAAGTAGATTGCAATTGTATGCCTGTAGGAGGTGTAAGATTGTAACCCCAAAGTTGTGGGAAGGAGACAAGAAAGCAACCCCTTGGTTGGAGGGTTGTGGGCAAGACAAACTAACCATAGCAGTTGGACACCCGTTATCCTAAGTTGTGGAGTTAACCAAGAATGTAACTTTTCTTGCAGAGGAAAATACCATATTATGGGGAATCAAAAGGCCTGCAACTCAACATTGCTACAATATAGACATTCTTGAGTTGTATGTCACACTCGAGTTAAATGGGTCTGGACTAGTGTTCATGTTCAATGCACTTAATACAACATTCCATGGGCACACACCAAGAGTTACACGTCACATCTCTCAATACAATAACAATCAGTAACAACCGGATCAAACTAACCATTTATTATACAGCAAATTGCTTCTCCAAACAAGATCAGACATATGCTAGCTACCAATGACAGCTCAGCTAAAGTCTACAGGTCTACGTAATCACATAATTATGAGATATGATCAAAATAATTACATGATTATTGACTACATGTACTTATTCTATCAACAGAGCAATATAACATAGCTATACAATTCCCAAACAATGATTGTGTGAGCAGTCAGGAAACTGAAATAAAAAGATCAAATATACACAAAGTAAATAGCAAAATTTCACCTCTTTTAGATCATATGTAAGACAAAAAATGCCAAAGCAATCTGTTCTCTTCCCGTCCGGAGTCAGGGTGGTAGTGGGTGCAGGGGTTGGCGCCTGAGTTTGGCTACAAAAATACCAATAACGACACTTAAACAATTCACCAAACTGCACAATAAATCAGAGAATTTCACCATAGCCTTTCCAGTGTGGATTTTACCTTGGAGCAACTGAGCAGACAACTTTCATGGACGGAAAACATTTTTCTGTATTGACATTGAAGGAGAACGTGGCTGGTTTTTGCGGCAAGAAAGAACTGTTCAGACGATATAAAGAGACGTTCTTCTTCCTCTGCAAAAGCTGAGATGTCCCAGTAAACGAGATATCGGCCATGGCCATATCCAAGCTGATCAGACACCGTGAATTCAGAGATGTCGGAGCTTAAATTGAGTTGAAGGGTAGAATATAGATGGGTCTTTGTTGTATTAAATTCAGAGTTGTGCCGCGATGGGATATCCCGTTTTCAAAATTTTTGACAGACCCCAAATTTTATTAAAAATTTCTTTTTCATTGGGTTTGATGCAATTAAACCACGAGGAAATTTGATATGAAACCTTTCTCACTGATAAAGCTATAAGTCAAAAAAACTGTTCTCCAGGCACCAAAAACTTTCAGATGGCAACCAATGACACCATTTCATTTACCTTTCAAAAAGATGAACAGGACCTAAACAGGTAATGTCCTTTACCTTGGTTAGAAGGTTCGTTCCTGATTTTACATGAGCGAGGGTTGCTCCTGAAAGGTCAACCCTATAAGTTTATGTGTGTGTGTCCTGCAATACTGTAAACTAAAAGACACTGGAGCCAAAGAGAACCTTACATCTTCTACATGAGCATGATTTTGGTAGGTATCCAATGCAGCAATCTTACTTAAAAGTCTCTGTCTCAAATTGCCCGTATACATCTGTGAGCCCTTCAAAATCCTAGCATTGCTTCCTAAAACCACATTGGCAACCTCATCACATTGTCCTGACTGACCGTCCAATTGCAATCTCCTTGCAGTCTCATTTGTGGGTTTCCACAGCTTGATTCCATGCAGAACAATATCTGGTCCCAGGATTGGTATCAGGCTCTGCGATGAAAATATCCCGAAAAACCAAAGCATCTTCAGCCACCCATCATCTCAGAAACTAAAAATACAGGAGAGGAGAAGAAAGCAACGTTACTTACTTTCACAATGGCAGGATGTTTTGCGAGATTGTAGCATTCCAGAAGCCATAAAAAGCAGTTTAGCTCCGAGGGGCCCCTTAGTCCTTTCTTGGAGATCTCATTATGCAGTGCCGTATGGCGTATACCCCATTCAATATACAGTTTAGTAAAGTTATAATCGATATTTGTATTTACTGTTACATAGCCCTGTTGGCTGAAAACAAAAATGGCTGCGGGCCCCATTCTTGAGAGCCAGAGTAGGTGGTAAGCCGCCCAAGCGCCTACAGCTGCGATTTCCTCTGCGACCCAGATCTCTCACAGAGCATGGCTGTCGAGATGGGAACCAAATGAAACAGCCAAAACTGCTTTGATTTTGATTTGATTTTAACTCTTCCCAGGCTTTAGTAATCATCTGCAATGAGAAAAGAATTATGGCCTCCGCCGTTGGATCGAGGAATTAAAAAACCCAGCAATATAATAGAAGTAGTGGGAATTGAACCAGCGACCTGCGCTACAGAATAAACTGACTGAAACCCACAGGACAAAACATAACATCATCGCACTGCGTTTACTCACTATTAAATCGCTCGGTTGGGCGGTGCAGTTGAGTTAAAATTCAAACCCCCTTCTCTAAATATTTACAGAGATTATTCATCAAGTGACTGAATCATCCCTGGTGAATCCTGAACGGATCTATAACCTAAAAAAGTAGGATCCAAATTCTTGGGCAACGGCGAATTGAAATAAATAGAAATAGCCAAAAAATGTATACATGGGGAATTTGTACTAACCTTGATGATTCTGCGAAGGTACTGAGGAAAGAGGGGACTGTGCCGAAATGTCGAGGGCGGGCGGCCCCTGGAGACCGTTGGTAGCATGGCTCAATGAATGAATGAATATCAACAGATGCGCGAACAGCAATGGCAGGGGTCGAATCCCAGTGGCTAATAAGCACTCCACCAGAATCGATAAGAAGAACTGCAATTGTGCAACCTTGAGAGGGTTTCCGTTGAGGTTTCGCGAGACTCCAGCAATACAACTCGCGCCAGCTGCAGAGGTTTTGCGAGACCTGGGCAATACAACTCGCGCTAGCTGCAGAAGTTCTCGGACCATGACGAATATCGTATGTCAGTGGAAAGCAGAAGGGTCGCGCCAGGTGTCAACCTGACAATGAAAAGAACGACGAAACTCTGTTTCAATAGGAAGGCCTATCGGCCTAAACATGGACAATTAAAAAACTATTATCATAAGCATAATAACATAGAGAATTCAAGATTGTGAAGAAGAAATTTTTTCACATTTGTGTCATTTCTTAAAGTTGACTATTTTTTTTTTAAAATTGTGGTTCACGAGTGGTCACTACATCCACGGGAAAATATCGGGGTAGTTCTACCCGAAGGGATTTGCCCGTCGGCGAATCTTAACAGGCCTAACCCCTAGGGCGTCGAGGAGATTTGACCCCGTGACCTCCCAACTGGGAAAGTACTTTAGCAACGGGAACTCGACCAATTGAGCTATCCCTTGGGGCTTCTTAAAGTTGACTAATTGTTAATTGTTTTTTTGGATTTGTGTTTTATTATTTTTACCATCAATGTTTTTCTATTGGAAAAAGTTGGGAAATATTCATGTAAACACAGATTCGTGCATATGAAGTGTGCTTCCCTCTCATGTAAACACATGAAATATACTTCCCTCTCATGTAAACACATGAAGTATACTTCCCTCTCATGTAAACATAGATTTGTGCATATGAAGTGTACCTCCCTCTCTTGGTAGCCTTCGATACTTCGACAAAGTTGCCAATGGCATTATTGATGCCTTCAAAGGTTTCCTCCTCTCAATATTCCTTGGGAAGAGAAAAGAGACAAACCCAACTACAAGGAAACCCTCCTTCTCAAGATTATATTGCTCATTTCATAATCACATGAAGAACCTTGCATTGTTGAAAAAATATGACCCTCCTTCAAAAACCCTCAATCTGTCTTAGCTACAGAAAATAATTGTAAAAAATCCTTGGCCCCTAACTCCAAATCTCATCTTTCTTAGTTAGAAAAAATAATTGTAAAAAATCCTTGGCCCCTAACTCCAAATCTCTTTGACCTAGGTTTCCATTTACTTTGGATCCACCCAATCAAAGCTTTTTAAGAGGGCCATAATCCAATACATTTGTAGATCAAAACATCATCCTACATGTATTGGATACATTATCCAATCTTACTAGATTTAACTTGGTATTTTGGATCTTGCACTGCTTTTGAAAAGTAACGCCCTTGATATTTAGCTTGCCATGATACACCCAACGAAAGGTTTGTTGCAAAACCAGAAATCCCACTTTGTCCAAAGACACTATGAAAATAATGTCAAAGATGAGGAGATTGATAGGAATACTAGTAGATCCATAGTCATTATGAATTCCAAAAACAATTTGGCTAAAGGCCAACATCTCTTGTCAAACCAAGCATAGACTGTTATGCAAAAGAAACCCTGGAATTAGCAAAACAGAGAATAAAACCTATCATCAACTCATTCTTCTGACGTTATTTATTTCAATGAGAAATTACATATTTTTTATTTTTTTATCGATATATTTTCTTATTTGTTTAAATATAACATTGTGATATGATATTACTTTATTAGGAAAAAGATTTCATCTTTTAAAAGATTTATTTTGTATAGTGTTTTTTATGAAGTAGATGTGTAATTTTTTCTCCACTCAAGTTGGAATTGATGTAGTAAGCTTGTCTTCCAGAGTAATCACATGTACTATTTGGTCGAGGTTTAGAACCAACTAATATGGTTCATCCTCAGGACAAAGGTGAAAAAATCTAAAGATCTTAATGAATAAATAACAAGGATGCATCAAGGACCGGAATTAGCCATTAGGAGATTAGTTATTTAAATAATAAAATTAATATCTTTGTCATTTTAAAAATAAAAAATAAAATATTCACTAAATAAAAAACAATATTATAACCAAAACAAAAATAAACTTTAAGCTTTAATTTTCCAATGTGACAAATAAGTATCTATTTAATTTAAAAGAAATATTTTATATTTGAATATCCATGTTTACTACTAGTATAAATCCAACTTAACTTTGGATCTATCAAGCTCTTAGAGGGATCAAATCTTAAAAGATGTAAACATATTTTTTTGTGCAAACCTTGAGGAAAAGTATGCATTTGATTCCTAGGAATTAAGTTGTAGCTATGTTGCTTTTTAATAATATTATTTATATGTATATAAATTTATATAATATTATTATTCTTAATTTTATTAAAATTGTAATTTCCCTAGAGGCACATAATAAATGATACAATAAAATAATATTTACATTAACAAATTAAAAAATAATAATAACAAACAAATCAACCTCAACAATAAATAAAATCTTGAATTTTCACCTTTTATATATATGTTGTGTAATTTTTTCATTATTTAATATGGATTTGACATATGACATGGAAAAATAATATTATTGATATTACATAATGTGTAAATCACCCTATGTTCACTGGACATATAATATTTAAAACAAAAATACACTAATAACAAAAAGATATTTTTTTAAGGCATAACCATGATATTTTAATGAACATAATGAGTAATATAAATTTATATCAATTTTATATATAAAAAATAAACTAATTTAAATTAAAAAAAATCATATATTTTCATTTAGAGGGAAATGCGTAATTTATTCCAATTTTGATATGGGGTTGATATATAACATTTAAGAAATATTAATAATATAAAAAGAGTTTAATGTGGGTTATAAAGCAAATATTTCAATTTCCATGTTCAGTGAATTTTTTTAACATAAAATCTATAGAGCCAGAGAACTCTTATTCCATTAATAAGTTCTTTCTAATTCAAGTTACGAGGGATATTTGTAATTCTTTCAATATTTAACAAGGAGTTAACATGAAACATTTAAAAAATATTAATAACAAAAATAATTGAATGTGTTTGTAAGCCTTGTCTAACTATTCTAGGTTTTAGCTTTTTAGCAATCTAAATAATCTGTTGTCAAATTATGTTTTTCTTGTTATTTAAAAGTCTTTTTTAAATGCATAAACGGATTAAATGCCCCAAGTCATTGGGATTGTGCAAAATTCATAAAGGATTCCAACAAATTCATGTAAAATTTTTGAAAATTTTAATTAGAAAATATGCCTATTTTTTTTTTTCAAAACATAAAATAGTTAGACTACAACTAATGTGTGTGTATAGAGAGAACAATTTAAAATATTAATAACAAAAATTATATATATATATATATATAACTTAAAATTAGCATGGATCCATCTTAACTCCAGGTTTACGTGAGCCGAATCAAATCTCTCAAGATGAAAACTTTTCTCAAGTTTTGCACTCAAACGTGAGTGGAATCAAATCTATCAAGAGGGAAACCTTTCCTCAAATTTTGCACTCAAAAAGAGAATTGCATCTTGACATATTTGATACTTCTGCGCTCTTAGTATATCTAGGGTTAAAATGGATCCATACTAGTAATACATATAGTTACATATATATGCAACATTTTTCCTTAACATGCTTTATAATTTAATTTAATTTTTTAATGGGATATGCATAACATTGATGATATAGATAGATAGAAACTTAGAAAAAATGTTTATTGTAAATATTGATTTTTTACATGTGTTTATTAATTAAATTTAAATACGAAATGTTAATTATCTTAATAATTTATGTGGTCAAATGGATCTTAATTTGTTTTATCTTTCCTAGCGATGCCTCAGCCTTCTTTCCTATTTCTTTCTCTTGAAAAAGGTGACAATAAAGTCTTAATTTGATTTTTCCTTGGTCAAATTGAGAAAATTCGAATTTCCACATCAATAGATAACTTGGATGTAGTGAACTTGTGTGACTTCACTCTTGTCACTCAGTTAGCTCAGTAAATTTGAGTTAGAGGGTTTGGAGTTTAGTTAATTGCAAAGTTTTAGTAATCCAATTCAATTATGTCCAATTAAGTTCAATTAAACTAGTTCTAACATTTGGAGGAACTAGTGGAAGGTCAATTGTGTAGTGGGACAACAGTCTAACTCAATGATGATCTAGTTAACTGATTAATCAATCCAAAATAGCTAGTGCATGCAGAGAATTCGAGTTCCCCGGTTGTGGTGTAGATTCCAAGGTAGTGTAACATCAGTTGTAGACTAGTCTTGTGTGTACAAGTGTCGCATGCACTCAGATGATCAATTTGGGGAATTGTGCAATCAATTAGAGGAAAATCCCTAAATAATAGGGTCCTAATTCCTCGGTATTTTCACAAGGAAATAGAGGCTCAAGCTGAGGCAAAAATTGACTAAGTATGGGTCAGAGATTCTCATTGTGCAGAAAGAGAGGTTATTCATTTGCAGGTTATGCTCAGAGAGAGCAAGCAATTGTAATACATCTCGATTCATCTGATTTAATGCAAGCACGATTAAGGGGTTTCTAGCAGTTGTTTTCCCCTAGAAAAATACTATGCATGTGTGTTATTTCTTATTTCATCTCTGAGATCGTTGTTCTAAATTATGAATTAATTTCCGTAGAACAGTAGAGTAGAATTGTGTCTCCTGATTTTGATTATAATTTCTTGAGCAGTTATAATTCTACATCATAATTCTACATGGTATCAAAGCAAGATTCACATTAGAACAGGAATTTGGAAGTATTTTCTCATGAGGTTAAAATTTGCATCTTTTGTGTAGCAGGATCTCTTCATAGATGCGAAAATTACCTTAAATGGGCTAAGATTAGAGTATGCCTTGGAATGCAGCTCAAATTTCATTGCATGGAGGTGGTATTGGATGATAATGGATTGTTAGAATATGTGAAGACAAATATTGCAAAACCATAGGCATCTGATGCACAATACTAGCACAAAGGAAGAAAGATGTAGCCAAGGCGAGGAGAATAACATTGGAGGGAGTGTGAGACCACATTGTCTCAAATATCCATGGGAAAGAAACACATTTCGCAATGTGGAAGACACTGATAGAGATTTTTGAGAATAGCAGTGACCACAAGAAAATGGCCCTCAAAGACAAACTTTGAAATATCAAGATGAAGAAGAATGACACTATTCTGCAGTATCTCAGCAGATTTGCATAAGTTCGTGATGAGCTTGGAGGAGTTGGTATCAATATTGCAGAAGATGATCTGGTGAGCTTGGCTCTTTTAGACCTTCCCAAAAGCTGGCATAGCTACCAAGATTTGGTGAACGGGAGGGAGAAATTACCAAATTGGGAACTCTTGTGGTCTGATTTGGTACAAGAAGAGATCAGGTAGAGTACTAGAGATGGAACCTCATCCAAGGGTGAGGATGAAGAAAACTTTGCATTGGATGGAAGGGAAAGAAGGGAAAAGGGAAGAAATCTCAAACCAAACCAGAATCCAGCCAAGGGGGTAAGAAGAAAGACTTGTCTAAAATAAAATGCTTCAATTGTCATGAATTCAGGCACTATGCTACAAAGTGTCCACTCAAAAAGTCTGGTAAGAAGAACTCAGGAAGAGCAGCATTGGCTTCACAATTTGAACTCGACTTCACCCTTATTGCATGCATGGCCAACGCTATGATGGGGAGTGTGTGGTACTTGGACTCTGGTGCCTCATTCCACATGATAGGGTGTAAAGAGCTTTTCATTGACATGGACGAGAAAGATGTCCATATGCGTATTGAGTTAGGGGACTATGGAAGGTACATTGCCACTGGGATTGGTGCAATAACCTTTCAAAGGGAGTTAAGATCTCCTCTTCGCCTCAAAGATGTCATGTTTTTTTAAGGCCTAAAGAAGAATCTCATCTTTGTAGCATTTTTGGAAGACCATGGTTATGGTGTGATCTTCAACAAAGGGAAAGCATTCCTAAGACACATAGCCCCTAGAAAGGTGAAGCAGATCAGGGTTCGTGTGAAGAACATTTACAAGTTGGATATGGAATATTGTGTTGCATTAAGCAATTAAGCAAAGAAATTGCAGAGCCGCGATGTCAATGAACTTTGGCACATAAGATTGGGTCACATTAGAGAACTTTTGAGGTATAAAATGGGCCTCCTAAGAAAAATGTACAACCAAAATAAACTTTATAATAACCAATAGGAATCAAGATGATGATGTTAACCATGGGGGATGATTCACCATTTTTAGGTTAAAAAAGTAAAAAGATTAAAAAATAATAAAATAATAAAACTACTTTTTCAACTTGTATTTTCAACTTATCTCCCTAAGGTTTTACTCAAATTTCAAGTGGAAGCACTTGTTGGACACAAAATTTAATTCCTCATCCAAGGAGTACCCATGTTGCATACTTTTGATGGAACTTGCTACACGAAAAATGAGAAATAAATGAAAAAACCTGATTGTTTGTATCCAATGAGTGTTCCCGCTCAAAATTTGGGTAAAACCATAGGGAGATTAGTTGAAAATACGAGTTGAAAAAGTAGTTTTTCTTTTTTCCCTCTAAAATTTGATGATGTAATCTAATCTTATTTTATTATTTCCACTATTATGTTGGGTTTTGTTATATTCTTTCCATGACTAGCCCACGTAGTTAACGGGGTGTTAGAGGGGGGGGTCGAGCCCTCCCCCCCCCCCCCTCATTGCACTTATTGCGTAGCGAGGGGGTCACAAGGGGTTTGAGGGGTGGAGGTAAGCCCCCTCTATGGGGTCTCAGGCAACACCCAATAAAATTTTGTTTTTTGGACCTTATATTAGGTTGGCCGGACCTACCTATGGTTTTGTGCATGATTTTCGCACATGGTTTTGGACGCGATGGTTTTCGGTCCATGGTATTGGATGCTTCGGCATGTATAAATATGTATTGTAACATTGAAAGGAACATAATGAAAAATCAAGCTGGTAGTCCTAGTTTTGGGATCCAAGGGAAATCTCTGTGTATATGTGTTTTATGTGATATGCTCTCACATTGTTTATTTTATCTGTTTTAGAATTAGTATGTAGGTAATTTCTATACAGGGTTAAAACCTAAATATTATTTTATAATTTCCTTAGGAGGCCTATTTTAGACCTCAAAAATCCCCTAATGTTTGCATCATGGCACCCTAAAAAATATGAAAAAAATAACCACTCACCTCCCTAAAGGATCACTTGAGCGGTCAGATGTCTACCAAGGTTGTAGCTTGGGGAAGTATGTGAAATCAATATTCCATGAATTAGATAGTAAATCATATGCAGTCTTGGAAAAAGTCCACTTTAATGTTTGTGGACCTTTCTCAACAATCTCAACTACCAGACACAAATATTTTGTTATGTTTATTGATGATTTGTCAAGGAAGTGTTGGATCTTCTTCATGCGAAATAATGATGAGGCATTCTCAAAGTTTCTATAATTCAAGGCACTAGTTAAGAAAGAGACTGACAAGAAGGTGAAGGATCTTAGAAGCGATAAAGGAGGTGAGTATGCTTCGAATGACTTCAAGGAGTTCTTTGTGAAAGAAGGCATTTGAAGAGATTTGACATCACCCCACAACCCATAGCAGAATGGGGTCGCTGAGAGAAAGAACTGGAGCATTGTTGGAGTTACGAGACCTATGCTACATGATGAAGGCCTAACACTACATTTGTGGGTAGAGGCATGTAACACAATAATCTACTTGCAAAACTAGAGTCCTCATTAGATTCTTGGTATGATTACACCGGAGGAGGATTTCACGGGGAGAAATCTGGATGTGTCACATTTCAGGATTTTTGGAGCCTCTATTTACTGCGATGTCTCCAAAGACTCGAGGAAGAAGCTTGAGCTAACAGTGGAATTGGGAGGATTTTTGGGTTATACCAAAACTCCACACAATTACCGTGTGTACTTACCTTCCCTCGTAATGATAGTTGTGTGAAGGGATGTAAATTTTGATGAGGAGAAAGCAATGTGGTGTTCTCTTGAGAGGGAGTTTCAAATCCCACCAGAAGAGGAGCTTTTAGTACCAAAGGAGGAGCCTCAAGAAGTTGTGGAGTAGCCACAAATTGAGGGGCAGAGAGTGGAGACATCCACTTATGCAGAACCATCCAAAGAAGGAAGAAAAAGAACCAAGGACTTTGATAGACTTGTGTAGGATGCAAGCGAGAATGTGGGAGTGTGATCAGGTGCTCAAGCTTATGCTCAAAAATCAAAGTTTCATAATCTTGTTAAGCTTAGCTTCAGATCGAAGAGATTGTCATTCTGAATCCAATGGTGTGAACGACAGTCAAATCCGAGCTCGTATGAAGAAGTTAGAGCAAGTCAAAATTCAGCTTTGACTTGTCTACATGATAGGATTGGATGATGTGGCAAGGTCTTCAGTGAATGAGGAACCGCCAGGTGGCAGGCTTCTGTTGACCCCCGCATTTCGAAAATCGTAGTCGCAAGCAAAAAGGTGGATAAGAATCAGCCCTAGCGAAGCTTGGTTGCTATGCAATAAGGTAATCAGAAATCACAATCATAATCGGCAAGGGGAAGGTATTACAGAAATCACCCCCCAGCAGGTTAGGTTGTGATTTTCAATAATCGCAATCTCATATCGCACCAAAACCTTGCTAATGTTTCTGTTACCACTGATTAATGCTGATTGTGATGAGCAATAATGTTTTGATTGCGATAGACTGCCTTGATGCAATACGTTTATGTGTTGCAGTTTATATGTTTTCGGGTCCATCGATACCACCGATTATGTTCCCACACCAATTGTTGATTGTGTTGAGCGATAAGTTCCCAGACGTGAGATGTTATGAGCCACAATTTATACTCCTGTTAGGTCTGTGATATCACTATCTCAACATCCTTTCGTGTTAACAAGACCTTCAACCCGCCTAACCTCGCCGATTGTGATTTGCGATATGGCCAATAGGTTATGGCCCATGCAGCGACGAAATATTCACCTGGTTAGCAGATTTTGGAGCCGAAATGTGGGTTTCTGCCGGTTTTGGAGCAATTTGTGGAACAAGTAGTGGGAGAACTAGGAGAAGTCATAACTTCTTAAGTTCTTATCCAAATGGGATGCAGAAAGAGGCTAGGTAGCCATTTTTGAGTATTCTGAACTCATTGAGACAGGTTTCAGAGGAATTTGAGCATTGTAAACATAGTTTCGTTGTAATTTTGAGCATAATAGAGAGGCCTAAGCATTGGAATCTGGACAAAGGAGACATAGCCCAGGAGGGGTGAACTCCTCATCAAATATTTGTGTTGTGTGTTGTATTTTGATGTTCTTTGTTGTTGTTTTGTTGTTTTTCAACATATGTTTTATGTTAATTTTTTTATAAAATTTACATAAGAAACTCTCATGGAAATCAATTAATTAAGCAAACATGGTGAATCCTTAAGCACTTTATAAGAAAATGATAAGCATCTTTGATTTTATTTTGAAAGAGAAATTAGCACAACATTACTAATCTGCTCCATTTCCTATCAGAGTGCCTTCAAATGTGCACAGGAAAATGAGGTCGCCTGATAGGTACACTGGCTACATGGCTCTAATAACTGATATTGTAGAGACTGAGCCATCCTCTTTCGAGGAAGCATTAGAGAAACCAGTTTGGGTTGATTCCATGGTGGAAGAATATGAATCCATCATGAAGAACAATGTTTGGGATGTGGTCCAAAGACCAATAGATAAATCAGTTGTGGGTTTGAGATGGATCTTCGAAGTTAAGCATGCATAAGATGAAAGCACAAAGAAGTATAAGGCCAAATCTGTGGCCAAACGGTTCTCTCAAGTTGATGGAATTAACTATGAGGAAACATTTTCTTCTGTAGCATGGTATTCATCCATTAGATAAATTATTTCACTAGCTGCATAGATGGGGTGGAAGATCCACCAAATGGAAGTAAAAAAAACATTTCTCAATGGTGTTATTGAGGAGGAGGTGTACATCAAGAAACCAGGAGGTTTTAATACATTTGATTGAGAGTCTCATGTGTGTAGACTCAAGTGAGCATTGCAAGGTCTTAAAAAAGCACCTCGTTCTTAGTACACCATGATCGACAGTTATCTCATCGGTCCGGGCTTCACCAAAAGTGAAGCGGATGCAAATCTTTAACACATTTTGGTAGAAGGTAAATTGATTATCATTGTTTTATATATTGATGATTTAATATTGATAGATGATGAGCAACAAATCGGCTCTTGCAAGGAGGACCTTGCAATGGAATTTGAAATGAAGGAAATGGGTCTCATGCACTACATCCTTAGGTTGGAAGTAAGGCAAGGAAATGGGGAATGGTTTGTGTCTCAAAGAATGTATGCCAATGAGATACTACAAAGCTTCCACATGGGGAGTTGTAACCCCATGGAGACACCTCTAGTGACCAACTAGAGGAAAGAGACTGCTACTTCAGGTGAAGAGGTGGATGCTACCATTTACCAACAATTAGTGGGTTCATTGATGTATCTTGTGAACACACGACCAGATATGTGCTATGATGTCAACTAGCTAATCCAAGATATGGTTAAGTTAACCAAATTATATTGGAAGGAAGCTAAACATGTTTTACGGTACCTCGGAGGCACTACCCAGTATGGATTATGGTACAAACAGACAGAGGGAGTGAAGTTGCATGGTTTCACAAATGCAAATTGGGTAGGGAGTCCATCCGAACAAAGGAGTGCATAAGGTGGAATTTTTAGTTTTGGGTCCACAATGGTTTCCTAGTACAGCAGGAAGAAAATATATGTGGCACTTAGCTCAACAGAAGCAGAATACATGGTTGCAATTGAAGCAACATGTGAGGTGATCTGGATGAGAAAGATACTTGTGGGACTATTTGGTTAATTGATGGATCTAACTATGATCTATTCTGATAATTAGAGTTGCATTAAGCTCTCTAAGAATCTGGTATTTCACGATTGATCTAAGCGTATAGATATATGGTATCACCGTTTACGACATTGTGTGTAAAGGTGGATAATGTTGCTACAATACATTATGGTAGAGGAACAAGATGCTGACATTTTGACAAAGGCTTTGTCAAGGGGTAAGTTAGAGTTCCATAGGTGCAGGATATGGGTGGTTGGTAATCTCTTTCTTGCTAAGAGGGAGTGTTGAAAAATGCAGTCTCATTTCGATTTTGCCTTGGTCAAATTGAAAAAAATCGAATTTTCACATTGGCATACAACTTGGATGCAATTAACTTGTGTGACAGGGCTCTTGTCACTTAGTTAGCTTAGTAAATTTGAGTTAGATGGCTTGGAGTTCAGTTAAGTATGTGTGATTGCTAAATTTTAGTAATCGAGTTTAGTTATATCCATTTGAATTTAGATAAACTAGTTCTAATAGTTAGAGGAACTAGTGGAAGATTAGTTGCGCGGTGGGACAAGAGTCTAACTCAGTAATCATCTAGTTAACTAATCAATCAAACCAAAATAACTAGTGCATGCATATAATTTGATTTCCCCAATTGTGGTGGAGATTCCAAGGCAATGTAACATCAGTTGTAGACTAGGCTTGAGTGTATAGGTGTTGTATGCAGTCAAATGATCAACGTTGGGAATTGCACAGTCAAGTGGAGAAAAATTCCTAAATAATAGGGGCCTAATTCCGCAGGATTTGTGCAAGGAAATAGGGGCTCAATCTAAGGCAAAAATCGACTAAGTCTGGGTTGGAGCTTCTCATTGTGTAGAGAGATAGGTTATTCACGTGCGGTTGTGCTCAAAGTGAGCAAGCAATTGTAATACATCTTTGTTCATTTGATTTAGTGCAAGTAGGCATAAGGGTTTTGTAGTAGTTTCTTTCCCCTAGAAAAATATTGTGCATGTGTGTTATTCTTATTGCATGTCTAAGATTGTTGTTCTAAATTATAAATTAATGTCCACAGAACAATAGAGTAGAATTGTGTATCTTGATTTAGATTAAAATTTCTTGAGAAGTTGCAATTCTACATCATAATTCTACACTTTCCACTCCTTCTCGCCTTCTTCTCCCCCAAATTTCCCCTTTTAATCTCTTTATTTTCCTTTCACTTTATTGATTTATTTTTTACTTAATTATTTACCCTCCCAATGACCTCTTTTTCCTTTCCTTTTTAATTGGCATCTTTATTTTTAATTATCCTTGTTTTTCTCTTAATCTCTTTTCTCTCTTAATTTCTCCTTCAATTCTCCTTCCCCTTTTCCTCACACCTTTCAATTTATCCTAAAAATTATCTCAATATAACTTTAATATTTTCTTGCTTCCACTCAATGGTTATTCTTTCCTTTTTCATCTTATCTCTTTCACCCTTGTGTGCTGACTATATCCAGAAACAATCTACCTTACTAACACAACCATATAAATCAAATGGATGGTAAATGCTCGTAGGAATCAAAGCGCACATTTCATAATACATCTCACATTGTTAAAATTTAAAAAATCATATAACTAACTAAATTATTATTATTATTATTATTATTTTAAAAGAATGAGTATATAGATTATATTGAAAATCTGCACCTGGATGTGACAAGTACATTAGGAGTTACATTGTTTTTGCCTCACAAAATTCTAAAAAAGCTAAAAACTAGTCTCCTCCCAATAAGGACAAAGGGGGAAAAGATACAAAACTAAATCTTCCAATATTTATTCCTAATAGTATAGTAAATTTTAATAGCTTTCTTGCACAAGAAAATGCAGAAACAAAACATTTCTATAGATTGCTAGAATATGGCCCACCGCTTGGCTCGTAGGAGTCAGTCTTGGAGTTCTTTCTACTATGATGTTTCTTGCTTCTTCTTACTAGTGGGGAGAAATGTTGATTTTTAAACACATATAAATAGGAAGGGGAAGAAGAGGATGATTTCAACTTCTTCTTGGCCACCTTACTAGCTTCCTCATCTTTTGATGTAAGAGAAAAGATTTCATCTGCAAGAGTTTTCTTTGGAGGGTCCTGATCTGAGTCTTCTTGATCATTCGAATTAGGAGGGACCTTTAGAATAAGATTATTTAGATGATCTGCTTGAGCCTCAATATTCTTACCTTCTTACTCTAGAGCATTTAGGACTTCAAAGGAATTTTTAGAAATGGGTTATTTTATTTCCTTTTAATGGGAATGAATCATTGTGTATCTTCTTCTTGCTCTTCTTTAGGAGGAGGAAATGGATTTGGAGAGCTTCGAGAAGCTGAAGCTTTTAGACATATTTTCTTAAAGTGTCCATACTCGTGATGTAGATTACACTTGAAAGGAACTTGTTCATAATCTAGAGCCTAGAGGCGAGACCAACCATCCATTTTTAAATGCATCGATTCAGGGATGCCATTTGAGATATCCATTTCAACACTACAAATTTTTTTTTCCATGTTCCATATCATTGAAAATGAATTGGCCTAGTTTATCTCCTATTGCCTTAAAAATTCCTTCACTCTGGAAAAGAAGTGGGATAAATGGCAATCTGATCCACATAGGTGTAGATGAAATTTCCATCATTGTATTAAATTCCAAAGACCAATGAGTGATAAATAAACCTTTGGTACCAAATTATAAAACTAGTCTTGGTTTTAAAAAAGAAATGCATAATGCCCATTTCCACAATAGTAAATGCTCGTGGGTTCATGGTTTTCCAGTTTTTAGAAACCCAATCTTCAACAACTTCATAACTTGGCCACAAGCAAGTAAACTATCCCAATAGCCCTCTTTCCTTCAAGAATACCACATTATTTTTCACTGAGGAGGAAAACCCTAGATCCAAAGAAGGGTTTGTTCTAGCTTCTTCACAAAATTTTTTGAGGCACTCATTGTGCATGCATTGAATAAAAAAACCCTAAAAACCCTCACAATGACCACTAGCCGGAAGGCCTACAGGCTAAATCATGAGCAGTGAATGACAATGACATTAGAAAAGCTCGAATCTGTCACTTGAAGTGTTGTGACAACAACCTTGTTCTCATGTTTCAAGATCAAACTTTTAATTTTACAGAAGGAGGCTCCCATTAAGAAAAAATCATGGTTGCAAACTAGTAATAAATGTACGCTATCTACTTCCCACAAATTGCAAAAGGCGGCCACACAGATTCGTTTGTCTAGACCAACCTTAGTGGTGCAGAATGTTAGAGGAAACTAGGCAAACCCTAGCCGCAACAGAGTAAGCTAGAAATCCATCCTATCTCTTTTCGAAAGGTTGATATATATATATATATATATATATATATATATATATAGATATATAGATATATATAGATATATATATATATATATATATATATATATATATATATATATATATATATATATATATATATCATAGAACAAGATTCTTACCCATGGTTTTTTGGGCATGGAGATTCTTAATATGTAAATAGACTTTATTACAATATCATGGCTTATCAATACCACATGCCCAAAAAAACACAACTCATTTCATATGGCACTTATTTATATGACATTTTTTAATTAATTAACTAAAAGATAATAAATGACATAACTACTTTGGAAATAAATCTCAACTTTTGATTTGTGTATACTATTAAGAATATTCTAAAATATTCTATGGAAGTCAAATCACTACCATCCACATAGTAATTATTGATAATTAAATTAAAATTAAAATTTTGGAAGGCCAATTCCAAAATAGACATGCTTTTGACATTTCTTATTTTTAATTATACATTTATTAATTAAATTTATTAATTTTCTATATATTTACTAATTATATGTTCTAAAATATCATGGTTATGAATATGAATCATTATTATCTTGCTTATTGTTTCCTCATAAGGGATAGAGTGTCCACCTGAATTTTCAAACATTTTCACTCCACTACATAGTTTATCTCCACAAACTATATATATATATATATATATATATATATATAGATATAGATATAGAAATAAAATTTTTAATTATAATTTTATTAATTAAATTTATTAAAAGTTGTTCTATGTTTATTGATTATATGTTTAAAATATCATGGTTAGGATTATGAACCATTATTATTTAAATTTATTTTAATTTGATATGTATATTATGATTTTTTCATGGAAAAAAATGTCTTTAATTTTATTAATAAAAACAAAATTACAATATAACAATTTGTTTTTGTTGGTAAATGATTTACATTATATTAACAAAAATGGCATACATAGAGTACAAGCAGATAAGCATAAAGAGTCATATAAAGGTAGAGCATTTGGCCTAGAAAGGGGAAACTAGATGGGTTGCCCAGGAAAAAGTTGACCAGAACCATTGTGACAATTAGATGTGGCCAAAACAAGTGGGTTAGGCAGGGCCATTGACAATAAGCCTCTGTCGTTGTTCTAACAGTAACATATTGACAAAATATGTTGATAAAGTTGGTGACAAAAAATGCTAACATCAAAACCATTGACAAAATGGACATGTTCAAGTTGAGTTGGTGCCATGTCAACTAGAATGAGCATGGTCGTTTTGTTGTTGTGTACACTTACCTTTGGATGGACCAACAACCTCTTCATTTCTTAGGATGGAGGGGTCAGCTTCAAGTGTCTCTTCGATGATATACCAGCCAAATGGACTGGGGAGATGGGAAGAGAGTCTGTCTCCAGGGAGTTGCACATCCATCAAACGGAGGGAGGTGTACCATGAATCATGAACATGAGAATTATGCCCAACAACAAAGATGGTAGCGGGTGAGGAGGAGTCGGGAGGGATGGAAATTGAAGTAGAGGTGCCATGAGAGGATGAGGAGGGGATATCCGAAGGGAAGATAACTCCAAGGTCATGGGAGAGATGGTACAATATAACAAATTTAATTGAATTGATTTGTTAATTTTTTTTTATTACTCTCTTAATTGAGGCTACATTATTATTATTATTATTTAATGAGTACACACACTACAACATCTCACATATCTCCCATATTGAGACGACATTTAAATTTTTCCACACATTTATGGAGTCTACAACATCTCCCCCATATTGGGTTGTAGAGTGTCTCTCAACGCAATACATTTTTTAATTAAAAGTAACCAAATATATATATTTGTTTTTGTATTTTATTATAGATGACATTGTATTTTATTTAATGAATATTTTATTTTTATTTTATAAGGGAAGCCAATCAACTCTAGGTTGAACATGAAAGGAATCACATATTTCCCTCATACTTGGATGTAGAATGAACTTCTCCTAGCAAATATAACCAGGGTCTATCCATCCTTACCTATACCTATAAATCGCTTAGAGAGACTCAAATATCTTGAGGTGTAAACCTATTTTAGAGTGCAAAACTTGAAGAAAGGTTTGCACCTCAAGCAACTTGATCCCTCTCGACCCTTGATAGATTTGGGGCTAAGATTGATCCACATTAGATAAGCATCTCTCTCTCTCTCTCTCTCTCTCTCTCTCTCTCTCTCTATATATATATATATATAATCAACAATATATATATATATTTTTTACTTAGTTTCTCTATGTATAAATATATGAAGTTGTTATTGAATATATTGGTTAACACACATATTTAAATATTTTATATAAGTGATACATTAAAACACTTTTAAATAGTAAATGAATTATACTTCTTCTTCATATAAAATATTTTCGCTTTCAATAGTTGTCTTTATATATAATTTATTTATTTTTTTCACACTATACCAAAGATCAATGCTAGCTACACCTAAGGAAAACCCACCTATTTATAAAATTATGTTATTTAATATGGACACTAAAATATTTTATTTATGGTGTAAAATGAAATACTCTATGTTAAGCATGAAAGTGATTATACATCTTATATTTATAACGCTTTTAGTTAATAACCAAATATGTATATCTATTTTTGTTTTTTCTTATAATTAACATTTTTTTCATTTATTATCTATATATATATATATATATATATATTTGAAGGGAACATATCAAATCCAATTTGAACATATCCTCATACTAGATTGTAGAATGTGTGTCTCATGGCAAATATAATTAGGATAAATCCATCCTAACTCTGAATCTATCAAGAATTGGAGGGATCAAATCTCTTGAGGTACAATTTTTTATAGGATGCAACAACTGAACCAAAATATACACTTGTTTGATCCCTCTTGATGCTTGGGGTAAATTTGCAATCAAATGTTCTAGTGACACAATTCTTCATGAGATTCTAGTTTTTCATTATTTAAATTGCATTTTTAAAGCATAAATGGATTCAACACCTTGAAAATATCTTTGGGCACTATGATTGTATAGACTACATAGCTTAAACTTGAAATTCCAACAAATATTTACTAGATTCTATAGAAAATTAACCAAAAATTGTACATTTTTCTGGAATCTAAAATGATTTGACCATGCCAATGTTTTAACCATAAGAATATTTTTATTTTCAATTTCTTTATAGAATATACATAGTTGACATTGACATATTTTTCTTAATATTAACATTCAAATGCTCTATTTTTAATTATTTTATATGATATTTACATAGTTGAAATTAAAATATCTTATTCAACATAAGCATTGAAATATTTTATTTATGGCCCACATTCTACATTAGGAAGCAATTCAATTTTTTTTTCAATTATTTTTTCTCTATATATATAATTAGAATATTTTATTTATAGTAAACGATATTTTTTATTTTTTTGCATTATCTCTCTATGTAGATATATATGAAATTGATATTGGAATATATTAGTTAACATGGATATTCAATTATTGTCCTATCTCAGAGGAGCTATGGAAAATATAAGACACCCTTTTCTGGCAGACCAATGTAGACTCTAATAGCATCATTAACACTATTGAGACCTGGAGCCTTTAGATTTTTCTGGCCCCATTCTCAATTGGGCTTGAACTCTCCTTCCTAGCTTTTTACTCTAGATCATCTGGAAAGAGTGCAATCGATGAATATTCCACAAATTTTCAGCTCTTGACTCTAATATATGGTCTACTCTCATCAAAAACCTCTCGAAAACCATCCTTATCTCCAATTGGTCCCCTTCATGATAGGAAGTCGGTGAAATAAAAGCACCAATTCTTAATGCCTCACAACTTCATCTAGAGACCAACACCTCTTACTATTATCCTCCCAATACCCTACCTGGCTCTATGAATAATTGGTCAATCCTTCTTCCAATATTTCTAAAACTTAATTTTGATGGAGTCTCCAAAGGTAATGTTGGGTGGGTAATAATTGAGGGACTCTTATGCTATGAAACAAGAACCATTTTGCATCTCTATGCTAACTATATCGGATTCAATACCAAAAATTTTGTTGAGTTGTTCACATTGGAATTTGGATTGAAGTGAGCCATCATGAGGAAATTCTCCAAGTTGTGCATAGAAGGAGACTCTCGATTAGTTATATTTCTTATATATAGACTCCTGAATGTTTCCTCATCACTTCAAATAGCTCGGATCTGATGTTTGGAAAACTTTCTCTCTCATATTTCCCACCCCCTTCCCCAACTTCTTATGGTGCTCCCAGTTCATATTAGAAGATAGGAAATGAGCTTGTTTATCACCTCCCTAATGAAGGTTCCAAGAACTTCTTCTCCCTTCTCAAAACTTCTCGTGGCTTTCTACTTGCATCGCAACTCAAGGAGGATTGTTTATCTCTAATTGCTTAGGATTTTCCTTCCCCGATATGGGTGCCACCAATTCTCATCATAAATGAAGGCTCATCAACATAACATGAGGTTTATTACATCACCCCCTTGGCTCGTCACTATTTTTTCTCGCATTAATGCTTCTCGTCGATTTGGGAGCTGCCCTCGGTTCGCCATTGTGGCTATTACTCTTGCCATGATAACTACTTTAACATCTTCATTAGATGGGATTTCTCCTCGTGTGAGGCATTGTGGACTCTCATATTTGATTATCCTCCCTTATAGGCTCTCCCCTACCCTATACTGATAGTTGGCCATCTTCATATGTGATTTTACATGGTTATTTATTCTTGGATTTTCTATTCCCTACACTGGCTTTTTCATACACATTGGGTCTCTCTCCAGCTTCCTCTACCTTGATTTTCCTCTTGCAGGATAACTTGTCCATATGGAGTCTCCACCTACAAAGCCCTTCTTCTCTACACCTCTTTCGTTCTCTTAGCTTTTCCCTTACCCTCATTGCTATGATGAGGGAACGCACTCACTGCTGATTAGGAGGAGGTGGTCATGGTTTCATGGGTAGCTCTTAAGCCTGCTTTTAGGATGAATCCTTTGCTTTCTATTATCAGAACCATACTCCAACTAAATTTTAAGTTGAAATTCATGAAGTTGAAGAGGATGTCAAGCACAAACATCAATACATTTTGCATTCAGAGGTTTTGGAGGGAGTAGATGCATGGATTCTTGACGCTACTAATACAAGGGAGAAACATAATCATTATCAATATATTGTTTTTATTTATTGGAACATAAAAATTCTCAAAGGAAAGGTTATTTTCAATCGAAAAGAGGCACAATGTAACCTATAACACAAGTTAGAGGAACTTAAGCTTCTTATGTTGGATGTGGAGAGTCACCTAGCATGTTTGGACATAAAACTGGCATCAATATATTCTATGCCTCCTCATAACAAGGGAACAAACTAGCCTATAAACTTGGATACTTCCCTATCCTCTTGATGCTCAAATTCTCCTTCATGGTTATGTTCAAGTTGTATTTTCTCCTTTGTATGCTAGGTTTTCAGGGACACTAGCTCACATCCATGGACTATCTATTTTTACTTCTGGTTGTTTCCATTGTCCGATTTGTGTTTTTTTGCAGCCAATTTTTAGCAATAGCTCAAATACTATGTTATGTATGGTCTAGTTTCCTTGTGGCATGCTAGAGACAACCAACATCTCTAGAATTATGTAAATATCTATGATATCAATAGAATTTCCAAATTTTTGAAAAAAAACATGGATATTCAAATATTACATTTAACTCCAATAAAAGTAAAATAGTTAAAGTCATATTCACACCTAAAAGTGAAAAATATAAGACTTTTTTTTAACTTTCAATTACTTATCTAGCTATATAAAGTTAATATAAAATTATGTTATTTAATATGGACATAAAAGTATTTTATTTATGGTTGAGAATGAAATCTTCTATGTTAAGAATGAAAGGAATTACACATATCCTATTTTATAATGTTATTAATTAAAACTAACCTTATATATATATATATATATATTATAGGTGACATTGTTTTTTTTTTTTCTCACTTTCTGGTTCACGGATACCCGGGTCAATGGGTAGCCGCTACATCCAGGGTTGTTCAAAACTGAGTGGATGCACCTGAAGGCATCAACACCCCTCAGCCTATTTACTGACCTAACCCCAAGAGCTTTCGGGATTCGACCCTGTGACCTCCCATTGGCGAGGCACTTGATTTGACCGATTGAGCTAACTCTTGGGGCTAGGTGACATTGTTTTATTTAGTGAATATTTTATTTAAAAGTGACATGTCTCAACTTCATGCTAAGCACAGAAGGAAATACACATATCCCTCATAGTGGGCTATAGAATGAGTTTCTAAAAGCAAATATAATCAGTGTAGATTCACCCTAACTCCACATTTATCAAGGGTTGAGAGGGCTCAAAACTTTTGAGGTGCAAACATCTTTTAGAGTGAAAAACTTGAAGAAAGGTTTTCACCTCAGTTGACTCGATCCCTTTAGGCGCTTAATAGATGTAAGGTTAAGCATGTGCACACAAACAAAGATGCTACTCAAAGTGAAGGACAACAATGTGTAATTGCTTCCATGGAGTTTATATGTGGCACGGATAAATATGCATAGCATGTAGTTTATATATAATTGAAATATTTTATATGAATTAGGCATTGAAATATTTAATTTATGGTCCATATTGACATTTTTATTATTACTATTTTTTAAAGACCATGTATAAACTTCATTTTAAGAGTTGAATGAGTTATACATCTCTTTCTTACTTTGAAGTAATTATAGTTTTTTTTTTTTTCAATTATCTTGTCTCTATATATCAACTTGATATAAAATTAGAATATTTTATTTATAGTTAATAATAAAATATTTTCCCTAGATCCAATTATATCAATGACAGTGGGATGCATTTATCACCTCAATGATTAATGTGTTGATAACATTCACTCTGAGGGATTGAGAGTGCCTTGGACCTTTCCCCTCGTTTACCCACAACTCCAGAGATTGTAATGATGGTGAGCTCCTCTTGGCTCAATATTTATGGCCCTTTAGGTCATTTTGCACACATCCACCTGATGGAAGTACTAACTTATCTGCGAAGAATGTTAAGAATACCAAAATTGGGGGCATCAAAAGGAAAAAGTGTCAGCTAGAAATGCCTAAGGGAAGCAAAAGATAAAGGGGTTGTTTACAACATCCCTTCATAACTGTTATGGTGAAGGAGTGTGGTAGACCACACAAGGGAGGTAAAGGCATAGGCAGGTTGCCTCTGCCCCCTTTAAACATCTAGCTCAATTCCCAATTCGATGAGAGTATCCCTTGTCATTACTAGAACTTAGTTCTAAACTTGGAGGCCTAGGATATGGTCATCACTGGTGATATGTGTGGTATCTCCGTAATCTATTGGGTCACCACCTTTGAGATTAGGAAGATGCCATTGTGGTGTTGGAGGGACATGTTTTGGATTTGGACTTTCACTTACACCACACATGGGCAGCTCTGCTTGCCATTACTGGTACTCTGGGACTTTAACTTTAGCATACTTCCTTGTCTACAACCAAATCCTCTTATTAAAGCCACAAAGTTTCTACCTCGTAAGCTACCAAACCCTATCAACAACATCCTCGAAACACTAAGGGTCTTTCCTTTTCCAGGCTTCAGCAATGGTGCAATACAAAGGAGAATGTTCCTATGGATCCTGAAATGCTTGGTTGCATGGGAGATGCTATCAAAGGCTAAGGAACTCTCACCCATCATCAACAAGTAATGCACCAATAGCCAGCTATAGGCACTCTCTGTTAGCAATGCACCATTTGTAAGTTGGGCACCCTCTGCCAACTGAGCACCCTCTACCCAATGTCGACGATTGCTACGGACCAATGCCAGTTGTATGGGAAGATCATCTTAAGCTCAACCATGGAGTGGAGAACCTAAGTAAGTAGTTATTGGCATTATTTAGGCTTCCCATGTGATTTAGGTCATTTTGGGGCTTCTTCCCTTCTACTGTTTTTATATCCTTTTTATGTGAGAAATCATCAAGGAGGACATTTGGTTTCCATCACAAGGGAATATGGTCCTGCCTGCTACAATTTTCTGGCGGTCAGGCTCCTTTGATCCTAGTTCAATCTTGTATCTGGTTGGCTAAGTCCCCCCATGCATGTAATCTCTATACATTTTCTGTAATACAATGACTTCTAACTTATAAAAAAAATTAAAAAAATAGTTATATATATATATATATATATATATATATATATATATCTAATTGTTTTTGAAATATATTATTTAACATGGATAATCAAAGATTTTATTTAAGTCCTATATTAAAATATTTTTTAAAAAGTAAAATCTTTATACATATCGTTCACACTTGAAAGTGAAAATATAAGATTTCTTACTTTCAATTACTTATTTCTCTATATAAAGTTGATATAAATTTATGTTATTTAATATGGATATCAACAAAAATTATTTATGAATGAGAGTTCACTGTAAGGTTGTAACAGGTGGCAACAACAGATGAAATGTTGTATTGTATTGTAGCTAATCAAGTGATGGAGACTCAAACTGAGTTGGTTATATATATATATATATATATATATATATATATATATATATATATATATATATGGCTCATCCATAATATGCACATTCATATATAATTATAATTGTTTTACAACATGAACCACATTACATTATGAATTCCACTAATCATTGCATGACATGTAAGTACACATGAAATATATGGGAGCGAAATGCATCCTTACTCTCATATATATATCATGCATGCATGCTGCTCCCATATATATGAATGAATGAGAGTAAGGATGCATGTCACTCCCATATATTTTATGTGATGATTATTGGAATGCATAATGTGATATGGTTCATGTTGTAAAACAATTATAATTACATATGAATGTGGATATTGTGGATGAGACAAAGATACACTTAGTTTTAGACTAATTTAGATATTATGCTATATAAATTAACTAAGACATATAATGCCAATGTTGATTTGTGAGGAATAGTTTAAGTGAAGTATTGCCAAGGTGGCCATGGCATTGGTGAGAAACACATTGGTGCTGCATGACTAGAGATCACGGGGCACCTAAAACCGTTTGAAGTCTTTAGGCCATGGCAGATGACATTAGAGTAGATCGTTTCTAAGTGGGAAAGGGATATTTTTAGTAGAGTGGGTTACCATGAAGGTGATATTGGAGCATAGTTGAGACATATATATGAGACAGGTGGATATATCAGTGTGTAGTGTTTGAGTAGGGATATCAAATTGACAAAAAAGTGGAAATAACAGAGCAATGTGGTTTCATATTGAGACTTGATGTAGATTTAGAAATGGGATACTCCTAAGAAGTGATATCTCATATGTAAAATTAAGAAATTGTTATCTCTTCAAATAAGAACATGATGACCACTATAAGGATTGTGAATGGTAGGCAGACTTTCAAACATCACTACAACACTTGGACAATATTTGGGTTATCTCTAGGAGATGGGTTTCTTGGATGGAACAGATGGAAAGTTTACTTGTAGACATTGATATCTTCTAGAGCGAGTTAGATGCCAAAATTGCGAAGAATAGGTTGAGTGTTGCAAATATCTTGAAGAACATCTTATGGAATTTTTTCTAGGAGAGAAGGCATGCCTTGGGGACTTGGAGGAGAACCAAGAGGAAATAGGTTCAATGATGTTAGATGAATCCATGTAGCCAGAGGATGAGAAGACTTATCTTATAACCATGAGAGGATATCCTTATGGGTCCACTTTGTAGGTCTAGTTTGGGGGTCGTCAAAAATATGAGGGCCATGAGGAGATGGGAGAACCTGATCGAAGGAGGCTAGGATTGGCACATGAGCACAAAGAGAGAAGATGAAATGGGAAGAACCAGAGCTTTATTTCATAACGTTTGAATGATAGGAAGCCTACTTATATGAATTAAGAAAGTAACTCTATATGGGTACTTGAATTAGAAACAACTACAAAGAAAGAGGACACTTTATCCCCAATCGTGATAAAGGATTTGCTTGAGGTGACACTAAGAGGAGTGCATAAGACAACTAGGAGAATTGCATCCATGGTACAAGAGGGGAAGCAAGGACCCTTATCATTGAGAGAGGGATTGGGTCTTCATTTCATGTAGGCAATAGTGATGGGGAATAAATAAGAAGCCCTAATAGATATTGGGGAAACTCATAGTTTCATCAATGAGAAGAAAACTAAGACTCTCCATTACAAGCAGGAAATAAAAGGAAGGGCATTTAATGTGGTGAATTCTAGGATGATCTCATCCACAACCATAGTTTTAGGAGTGTCAGTTTTGACCCTATACAATTAATTGTTGCAAATATATTCTTAATAAAATAGAAAGGATGTGAATGTAAAAGACACACATTAACAAAGAGATTTATCCTGGAAACCCAAACTGGGAAAACTAATAATATTTTTCAATATATTTATTTTGTACAATACTACTAAAATATATATATCATAACTTCCATATGAGTTTCTAATCCATTTACCATGGATTGGAATAAAACCATAGTTCCTTAACTAAAACTAAAAAACCATGGGAAAAATCCCCATGGGCCACAAATTAAATCGATTTGTGCAAAAAAATTGTGCTAAAGTCTACTAAAAATGATCACAAGAAACCACCCAAAAAAAATTAGGCGAAATGCACCCAAACACCTACATAGGAGGGCTTATGTCTAGCTTATGCCCCATTGCAAACCCCCCAAACAAGGGGGAGCTATAACCTCCTCATGTGACACCCCTTCCATGCATATCCCATTTTATAATGCATGGGGATAGTCGTTCAAAGAATATAACACCTACACAACAAGGAGTGTCAATCCAAGTTGAACACTAGTTTGGAAAGATGGACTCGAGGATAGTCCCATTAGATGATTGTGTGGTGATCATGGGGCAATACTTCCTTGATACTTCCAAGGTAGTATTGTTTCTTATAGTAGGTTAATTGTTGTTTCTAGATAAGGAAATATCCATACATGTTACCTTGAGGAAGACGAGTAGATTGGGCTACTAATATAGGATGTCGGTGATTAGATTATATGAGGAGGATCCATAAATGTAGGTATCACAAACAAAGGGAGATTAAATCTCACCTATTTGGAGGATAGTAGGGGTTCACTCGGTGATAGTGACAGGTGACTTGGTTAGTAGGTTAGGAAATCTGAGGAGATGGGAAGGAGGAGGTCCTTCCATGGACAAAGGGAATAAGCATCAAGATGGTTCACTCAATTGCATCATTGGCACGATGAGTCATGTGGAGGAGAGAACAATATTCCTTCTTCTAGAGTCAAATCAAGGGATGAGTAGGTTTGAGAGAGTGAAAAATATCCCACTACCATTGTTGACTTTTATGGACATGTAATGGGCATCTATGATATTAAGCTGGAAATGGAGAAGCTTAAAACTTTGGGTTGTTAAGTGAAAGAGATTCATGTTAGGAGGTATTTGGAGACAGAATATGAGTTTGATACCAATATTTCTTTTAGCCTTGGAGGGGGTTTCCAAGCCCTTATCCATTAAGATGTATTTGAGAAGGATGTGATGTCTCTTTAGAGAGGGGCATTACACCATTGGTGCTTAGGAGAAGGCATCACGCTTAAGAGGTACATGCAACAACAAAAAATGTCATTAACAGAAAACGATGTAGATGAACATACTTTGACATGAGCGTGTACGTTCTTATTGAGCCGGAGTGATAATTGGATTATCTACCCAGTTAGCCTATGAGATGGGGGAGCTTAGTGTGCGAAGACGTGTGGAGAATCGTCAACTACATTCATGGGAGTATGTCAATAGGATTATAGTTTGTTTATGTAGGAGGTTGAAATAAACATGGGGTGTTCATAGCCACTTATATGAGGGAATTTTTGGTGGTGATTTGAGGAGTTATGGATTGGAGCATTGAAAAGGATGTCAATTATTTTAAGTGGATAATGATATCAAGCCCTTAGGGAAGGTTCATATCTAACTAAGATGGGAAGAGTGTGAAGATATAATCATCAAATATTTGTGACATTTGATGTGATATTTGGTGGAAATTTGGGTTTTCCACATGCATGAGCACACTTTGTATATAGAGGGTTCAGTGACTTGGGTGCACAGTGGGTATGCCAGCTTAACAAACACATTTGGATGAGTTAGTTAAGTTGAGTTGGTGTGTTTGGTGTGGCAATGGGTGTACATGCCCAACCGAGACAAAATGGAGGTCAAGACAAGTTGGTGTAGGGTGCGACAATAGGAATAAATGACCACTCAAGAGATGAGATGAGTGGCATATGGGCATATCAGTGAGTGTGCAAACCTAACTAAAAGATGAGGAAAATGGTGTGTGGTTGTGGTAGTGGTTATACATACTCGATCGAATAGACTGTCTGACACACAAATATGCACAAGGTGGAGATGTGTAGCAGTAGAATGATGTAAAATGGGTCAACTTGAAGATGAAGTGACATGTCAGTTAGAATAATTCCAAGGGATGTAACCCTTTTTATTCCCCCTTGATACATATATATTAGTGATTAGACGAGTTGGGAGGAAATAACTTGGACATATAACTTGAACAAAAAGAACCGCAAATCACAAACACACATTGCAGTAAGGAAATGAGTGTGCAGATTGCAACAAAAGAGAAGGGATAATGCATTTTGGGGTCTTTATCCTTTTTGGGACTCATAGTTGCTCTTCCAACTGAGTCGATTAGCGAGTGAATCACAAGGGTTGTTGAGTGAATGATATGATATATAGCTAGTGTCTATGCATGATCTGATAGCTATGTAGGATAGATAGGAAAAGGCCATTGTAGAAAAAGATGGTATGAGTTTACAGTAGGATGCTAATGAGTAGCAATAACTTGTAAGGTGTTGTATTATATTATAATTGTTCTGCTCACTTTCTTGGAGACTCAAGCCGAGTTGTTTGTAAAATTTTTGTATATATATATATGATTAAGGCCACATGCCTCTCCCATCTATATCTTATGTACTTACATGTTATGTGATGATTATTGGCATGTATAATGTATTGCGGTTCATGTTGTAAATTAGGCATATGAATGTGGATGTTGTTGATGAGACAAATATACACTTAGTTTTAGATTAAGTTTGATATTTTACTATATAACTTAACTAAGATGTATAATGAAAGTGTTGATGTCTGAGGCATAGCCTGGGTGAATTATTGCCAAGATGGCCAGGCCATCAGTGAGAAACACGCTAGTGCCACATGACAAGAGATCACGAGGTGCTTAAAAATTGTGTAAAGACTCTAGGGATATGACACCTTCATTAGAGAAATTTTTAGCTCTAAAATGGGCCTCCTAAAAAATATTATAAAACAATAGTGGAAATAATAAAACAAGATTAGATTACATCATCAAAGTTTAGAGGGAAAAAAGTTTTTTTTTTTTTTTCAACTCGTATTTTCAACTCATCTCGCTATGGTTTTACTCAAATATCGAGTGAGAGCACTTGGTAGAAGCGAAGTTTAATTCCTAATCCAAGGAGTACCCATTTTTCATACTTTCGATGGACCCCGCTACACGAAAAATGAGAAATACATGAAAAAACGTTATTGCAATCATGATTTTCATGTATTTCTTATTTTTCGTGTAGGAGTGTCCATCGAAAGTATGCAACATGGGCACTCCTTGGATGAGGAATTAAATTTCGCATCCAACAAGTTCTCCCACCCAAAATTTGAGTAAAAACATGGGGATACAATTTGAAACTATGAGTTGAAAAAATATATATATATATATTTTTTAATCTTTTAACTTTTTTAGTCCAAAAATGGTGAATCATCCCACATAGTTGACATCACCGTCTTAAATCCTATTGGTTCTTATAAATTTGATTTTGGTTGTACATTTTTGTTTTGAGGCCCATTTTTTCCCTCAAAATTTCTCTAATGCATATTGGGTTGTAGCATAGCTCCATCTTAACCCCAAAGCTATCAAGCGTAAAGAGGGATCAAATCTCTTGAGTTGAAAATCTATTTTAGAATGTAAAATTTTGAAAAAGTTTGCACATGAAGCGATTCTATCCCTCTTGATAATTAATAGGCCTAGGGTTAATATTGACTAAATTGGTTCTTTATATATATAAACATGTGTATGTATGTGTGCCTGAATCAAAATGAAAGAAGGAGATGAGTAATTCCTTCCAAGTTCAACATGAAGTTGATACATGGTGTGTGTGTGTATGTGTGTGCCCGACTCAAAACAAAAGAAGGAGATGAGCAATTCCTTCCATGTTCGACATGGAGTTGATACATGGTATGTGTGTGTGTGTAACTCTGTGCCAAACATGTAAGGAATTACACATCTTTATTTTGAGAAACATATTAAATAAAATGCTTCAGTGATGTAATTCTCTATGAGATTGTAATTTTCATTGTTTAAATTGCATTTTTAAATGCATAATTGGATTCAACACCTTTAAAATCCCCTTTGGAACTTATTATTGTGTAGAATACACAACATAAACTCACAATTCCAACATATCTTTACTAGATTTCAAACAAAATTGACAAAAAAAGAACATTTTTCTTAAACTTAAAAATGTTAAACCACATGAATGTTTTAACCAATTTTTTTTTTTTTTTTTTTCAATTTCTTTATATAACATATACATAGTTGACATTGAAATGTTTTACTTAACATTGGCATTGAAATGTTTTATTTTCATTTATTTTATCTAATATATACATAGATTTCATTGAAATAATTTATTCAATATATGTATTGAAATATTTTTTTATGGCTCACATTCTCCATGTTAAAATGGGTTTTCTCTCTCTCTCTCTCTCTTTATATATATATATATATATATAGAGAGAGAGAGAGAGAGAGAGAGAGAGAGAGAGAGAGAGAGAGATATATATATATATCTCTCTCTCTCTCTCTCTCTCTCTCTCTATATATATATATATATATATATATATAGAGAGAGAGAGAGAGAGAGAGAGAGAGAGAGAGATCATTGGGTTATGTGAGTTGTGAGATTATTAGCGCGTCTAACTCGTAGCTTGAGGAGTCGTGACCCAAGGACATCTAAGCCGCTAAAATCACCCAGTGAATACACCTAGCCTAGGCCACACCAACACTTAGCATGGCTAGATTTGTGAACCAATGGCGTTTACACCACAGAGTGCCTTAACAGAACACCCCATCACCATATGTTCTACACCTTGTGGGTGTTATTAATATATTTTTGAAAAATATTTTTAAATTTTTTACTTATAGTGGATATTAAAATACTTTATTTATGATTCACATTGATTTTATTATTATTATTATTAGTAATTTTTAAATACCAATAATCAATTTCATATTAAGAATTAAAAGAATTATGCATCTCCTTCTTATTAGGAAGTAATTGAACTTTTTTTATTTCCAATTACTTTATATATATATATATATATATATATATATATATATATATATAGATATATATATAAAGTTTAGTTTCTTTTTCCAAATGAAAAAGACCATAATTTTATTTCAACTTTTGAAAAACGAAACAAAACTACATTTTGTAGATGTTATCTACATTCAATAAGAGTTTCCTCTTAGATTATTTTCTTGATAAAAAATACAAATATAAAAGGAAATACGAGAAGTTAAGTTTTCTAGTAATCACTTAACTTCTCTTTCTTTCATTTTTCTCAATGGACCTTCCACCATCCCCCTGATTGTGGATCAACAGGAATCAAAACTTTCTTAAGCATGAATTCCCTTTTTGGCCATCATTTTGTCCTCTTTGTGTGCCACATTTATCTATTGATCTAGTTCATGGATCACTTCTAATTCTATATCATTATGCTTATGTGTGACATTTCGAGCATGTAACTAAGTACTCCCTTCTTCTTAGTTTGATGGGTTCTTTGTGATTTCTCCTTATTCATCCTTTGTGATACAAGGTTCAAAAGGATTCCATCCTTTTGTTTTGCTATGTTTCCACTTTTTCTTTTTTGGGTGTTCTTTTTCCTAGGGGCATGTGTCCTAAAAATCTCTTTTTTGGTAGTTCATGAGAGACATTTGAATGTCGCATTTCCACAATTCAGAAGTTGGGTCCACTGGAAGGTTTTATATTTTCGTTGAATGCATTCAGGTGTATCTTTACTTATGTCTATTTCTACATCAATTATGGTGAAATAAAATAACCCGTTCTCCATTCTCTCGGAGTCCATCTTTTTAAATGACCTCAAAGAGTTTCCAATGTCCTTGAGAACCTCGTAATGCTAGAAAGGAAGGATAATATTTAGTAGCCTCACTCATATGGGAATTGTTGAGACCATTATTTTTATGGAATCAAAATCTAGGAACCAAGGGGTGATGAAAAGCTCTACTCTTCCCCAAAACTAGGGCCCTTCTTTCAAAGTTCTCTCCAATTCTTCCTAGGTACCAAACTGAGCAATGAAAAACCCTTTTGATCATAGGTATATTTCATAGTTGTTGCTCCAAGTTGCAAAAATATACTGATGTAAAGCATCAGACCTAGACCAAAACCCATTTAATATGTAAATCACTGCCCTAGATTGAAGAACTGAAAAAAGTTGATTTACCTCTATTAGATTTACCTCCATGGTGGGTGCTTATTGTTGTTCATCAAAAAAAGGAAGGTCCGAGATTGTATTTTGGAAAAAACAATGGATTAGAACCCTCACCTCATACTGCATCCTTATAGGAGACTAATCCTCTTCAATTCCTACATCCCGAAGCACCCCCTCGCAACCTTAAATTCAAGACAATGGTGGAATTTTTTGAAATGTTGCAATCTTGTAATTGAATTAGATCCTGAAGCTACTTGCATTTATGAAGAAGACGTTGTATCTCTATGGGAAATCCTAACTGGTTCTCTATATTCTTCTTGATATTCACCACAAGATCAAGACCCGAGACCCAAAAAAGGAAGAACTTCTTGTTAGGGGTCTTAATAAAAATTTGAAAGTCCTCCCCCTATTCCAACTCTTCCAACCCTCCACCCAACCCAGATCAATAAGGATATGGTATTTTTTCTGCTGGATCTACATCAATCTAAATGTTGTCGAGGTTTTGTAGGCACGTATCTAAGTGTGTGACCCAAAAGAACCATAGATAGGGTTGATACATGCCTAATAAAATTCAATATCATACATGGGCTCAATAAAGACACATAATAGAGAAGGTGGCATACTCGATCTTACATATTTTTTGGAGAGTATCCCCCCTATAGAGTAGAAGAAATCCCTATGAGATACCAACTGTGAGTTTAATAAATGGAATAGGTAATCTGCCTTCAACCAACACCTTAGATCCCATTTCCATACAATCTAAGGGAACTAAAGAATTTTGGGAGCTTGAGGAAGATGGTGACTGAACCAATCACAAGGTCACCTAGATCAGTCTCTGACCTTCTCCTTGAATGATATTATTTTTTCCTTCTCCATTCAACAACATTTGTTGATTGTTTGGCTGGATGATGTAGGAGCGTGCAACTCAGCAATTTCGTTGTATTTTAGTAGACATAGGGGGTCTTTTGTTTTCAAGGAATTTGGTTTCCTGAGTATTAAATTAATGTAATTTTAATGTTTTTAAGTACTTTTATGAGAGATATTAAGAATAAGATTTAATTAAGTATTGTGAGGAATATTTGTAAATGTTCTCAAATGTTGGAGAACATGCGAGAATTAGGATAGTTGAGAGATTGAGAGATTTCAGAATTAATTGTAAATCTTAGATTAGGAATTGGTTTCATGGTTTGTGGCACTAGAGAGGATCCTTAGGAATTACTTGAGTCAAAAATGGACTTAGAGGATATTCAAGATTTAGTTCAAAATATTAAGTATCTGAACCGAAATGGGTTACAGAACCTTTTGTATAAATGTAAGCCTAAAAGGCATTGAGAGAGTTAGTTAGTTAGAGAGTTAACGAGTTAGGGAATTAGAGTTTAGTGATTAGATATGGTTTGATTGTAAGCCTACGGCAGGAAAGGAAAAAGCCACTTATTAGAAAATCAGGCGAGAGAGAGAGACACTCATTATGTAATTATTTGTTTATATATACACAAAGATTTTAATTCTAAATTGTGCAAGTGTGGATTGAGTAATTGAATTATAAATTGTGTGTGGATTAGAATAAATCTGCGTAACATAGGTTTGTAGGTGTGCAGAACCAGAGATGAAATACAGAGAGGAGTGTTATGGGCTTGCACACAGACAATATTGGAGAAAACCTTTAATGTTACAGCGAAGGTATAACTGCAAGGTTTCCTAAAAACCTAAGGATTTACGAAGGAAGCATAAAGGTGCGAAGGAGTGAAGTAACAGAGCTGAAGATCGGGATCAGAACAGTTGAAGACCATAAGGCGAGAAAAAATACACAAGCAGAAAGCCGAATGGGCTATTACACAGTAAGAAACAAAAGGACGTAGCAGCAAAGTACAGTTGTTGGATCAGTCAAATCAACGAACGAGAGTGAGGGAGATAGACGACTAGGATTAAGTCGCACAAAATAAAGTAAATAGTGAATGGATCAGACTAAAACCACGTGTTAGTAGAAGGATGGAGCTGTCTTCGCAGGGGGTAAGCAACATCTCGTGCACCCTAAAAGTTGTAAATGGTATTCTACAATTTCACGCGATTAACCTGGGGGGTTGACACGTAGCATGAGAAAACCACTTTTCTCACATGCTCTCGATCTAATATCGGTCGTGCATGTAATCACATGATATGGCATGATCATCGTTGGATTGAGGTAGGAGAAATAAACGGTGGAGATTGGCCAAGCTAGTTGGCACGAGTTATTGCACGATAACTGTCGGATTGAGGAATGAGATCGACGACGAAGATTTAATGCGCTAAGGAGAGCATCGATATATGTGCAAAGGTTTTTGGAATGGAGGAAAGGTAAGGTTTAAGTGTGGGTTATGAAATATTTCTATTATACAGAAAATATAATAGAAATAAGCGGGATTAAGGTATTATGGTTTAAGTTGTGTTTTAACTAAAGTCTAAAATCCATGGTATGGTTAATATGCATGAGTAATAAGAATTAACCAAATATTATGAAGGTTTCGCTCAAAGGTTTATAAAGGTCTAGACTTTTTATAGTTAAATCAAACGTTTCCGCATAAGAGTTTATTGAAAGAGCATTAAACCTTGACTTGTGAAGGTTTCACTAAGTATGGAATTTAAAATTCCTGGAACATAGTGTGCCCTGCAATATTATTTGCATAATGTGGGTAGATGTGGCTTTTGTTGCATCACTGGACCACACAGCCATAGACCACACATGACAAGAATGCACAAGCTCTTCTTTTGGTTGAAACCCTAATACATAGAGTTGGCACCCTTTGTCACTCTAAAAAGAAACTATATATATATATATATATATATATATATATATATATATATATATATATATATATATATATATATATATATAAAGTTGATATAATGTTGGAATATTTAAGTTTTAGTTAGCTATATATATTTTTTAATGCTTTCTCTTTATAGATTATATGAAATTGATATTAAATTTTATTTGTTGAGAGAGGTGTTCTACCACCTAGTATGGTGAAGATGTTGTAGTGTACGTAAATGTGTGTAAACATTTAAATGTTGGCTCAGTATGGGAGAAATGTTGTATTTTCCATAAAATGAAGCATCATATTAAAATTTAATAATAATAAAACATAATATCACCTCAATTAAAAAATTAATAAAAAATAAATTCAATTTAATTCACTTTGTTATATTGTAATTTTTCTTGTATTAATAAAATTACAAACAATTTCTTTTGGGAAAAAAACCATAATATGCACATCACATTAAAATAAATTTAAATAATAATAATTCATATCTGTAACCATGATATTTTAGAACATATCATTAATAGACATATAACAACTTAATAAAAATTTAATTAATAAATGTGTACTTAAATATAAAAATATTTCTAAATATAGAAATGTGAAATTATATATAATATAAATATTAGTTATAATGTATATTGTTTATGGAGATTAATTGTGTAGAGGAGTGGAAAAATATGCATTTCAGGTGGCTGCTTGTTATGACCACAAGGGCCCTACATGGTTACAAGGAACTTTTGGCACATTGTAACCCCTCAGCATGCAACACCAATGTGTTTCGCAACCAACTAATACTAGAATGGAGTTACTTTACCTAAAATAAACCTCATAATACAAAACTTGTTAATTACATTCTATCTTTGTTACTTAGCGAAAGATCATAGTATTATTATCTAACTAAGAAATGACATTGTCACATCCATCATAATTAACACATCAATATGCATGAACACCAAGAAAACACCAAATGTCAGTATAACCATCCCACGACCTTAAATCTTATAAAATCACTAAAATTTGGTTCTTACAATTACAAAATTTAGGGTGGCTCGATCTCCAACATGTCCCCTACACATACACTATAAAAAAAAGAGATAATTATCTCTACAACCTATAGTTCAACTTGCAGCAATTTGTTTGTCCCAATGGAAACCCAGTCGAATTGATCCTTGAAACCCCTAGTTGGAGACTAGTTGTATCCAAAACCAAGTCCTGACTTCTTTTGGCACATTCACTATATCGTTTCCTTCAATATGTGAGTCCTTCTTGATCATCTATTGAGTGATGTTTTGTTCCTTGATTTCCTCCTCACAATGTAAGTGTTGTGTATATAGATGTGGTGAGAAAGGAGCACACGAAGGGACATGACCCTTCACCTCTAGAGTCGACCCATCATGCACACCCCTTGTTTGGCTAAGCATGCCCTCGATCGACCTATTATAAGGTATTCAAAACTACAACACCCCCCATTTCATTTGCATATGGTGTGCGTCCTCGTCATTGTGTTGATTCCATTGTTTCACCATTCGACTTGGCCAATCGTGCATGACTTGATGTGCCATATACAATGAGTTACAACAAAACACCCCAATTCTTCATTCATTTGTGAGTAAGTTGACAAAAATGAATTGTGCATGTGCCCCTCAGTTTGGCTACATGAGGTGCACCCTATTCACTAGATCACACCAATTGATATGAGTGTTTCATCTGAGACTGTAAAATATGTCAAATTAACTCATCTTCAAGGATTACGAGTACCCATTGTTGTAGGTAAACACAACCAGAGGAAGAAATTCTTCCCACCTCCTTGGATTATACATGACATACATCCTTAACATGTCTTCCAACACTCTATTTACACTTCCAGTCTACCCATTTTTCTAAGGATGGTACTTTTGTATTAGATGCTAATCATGTCCTAAAGCCAACAAATAATGCTTTCCAAAACTTAGATATGAACTTAGCATCCAAATCCAAGATTATTTTCTTGGGTATACCGTGTAGTTTCACTATTTCCTTTATAAAAATTTGTGCAATTTCACTTTCCTTGTCAGTGGATTTAACAACTATAGAGTGAGCTACCTTGCTCAACTTGACCACCAACACCATTATGGCATCACCTTGCCTATATTTCCTGGGCATCCCACTAATGAAGTCCATTGAAATGATTTCCCATTTCAATTATGGAATGGGGATTTGTTGTGGTAATCCTACTAGATGTTTGGATTCCACCTTTACTTGTTAGCATTCCAAGAATTTGGCAATATACCTAGCCACATTCTTATTCATGCTTGGATAATAATATGATTTACTTATGGTTTTTATCATTTTTCGATAACCAAGATGACTATAATATCGTAATTTTATGGAATTCCTCTAAGATTAGCTTCTTCAAGTCGCCCATACAAGGTATATACCACCTTCCCTTGAACTTTAATAGTCCATATTCCATGAAAGATAAATTCTTGTTCAATGCCCCTTGGCTCTTACTACGAGCATTATTTTACTTGTTGGTACTTCCCATCTTTCTACTCTGATTCTTTAATATTTTTCCTAAATGTTGATTTCACAAGAACTCGTAGTTGTCACATTAGCTACCTGTAGTGTTCTACTAAGTGCATCAACTACTTTTTTATTTCTTTCCATTGATGTATTTGATTACAAAATCAAACTCTCTAATCAAGGCCAACCATTTTTCCATCCTTGCATTCAGCTTGGGCTAATAAAAAAATACCTTATCCCTCCATGAACCGACATTAATACAAATTTCCTCCCAAGGAGGTATTTCCTCCACATCTTCAATGTGTGGAATGTTATTTCCAATTCTAGATCATGCGTAACATAGTTTTTCTTGTGTTATTTCAACATTTGGGATTCATAACAAATGACATGTCCTTCTTGCATAAGAACTCCACCAAACCCTTCTTTGTAGACATTTATATGTACCAAAAATTCTTTATTTGGGTTTGTTATCCTTGGCAATAGTGTGTGTGTGTGTGTGAGAGAGAAAATATTTCAATTCGTCAAAGTTGGCTTGACATTCCGATGTCCATTGGAATTTAACTCCTTTTTATTTCAAATGCAATGATTAGGTATCCAATCTTGGAGAAATTTTGGATGAATTTCCAGTAATAGTTGGCCAAACCCCATGAAGCATATTTTTTCAGAAACATTTTGAGGAGTAGGAAAATCCATAATGTCTTTAATATTCTTTGTCTATTTCCACTCCCTTCTTTAAGAAAATGTGTCCCAAATACTGAACTAGGGACTGAAAGATTTCACACTTGCTAAGTTTGGCATAGAGCTTATGCTCTCTCAACAATTGTAGCACTATTGCTAGATGCTCTTCATGCTCCTCTTTTTTTTTGAATAAACCAATATATCATCAACAAAAACTAGTGTGAACTTATCCAAATATGGATTGAGCACATTGTTCATTAAACACATGAACGTTGTTGGGGCATTTTAAAGCCCAAATGGCACAACTACAAATTCATAGAGACCATATGTAGTTCTAAAGGTGGTCTTATGAATATCTTCATATTTAACCAGTAATTGATAAAATCTAGACCTAAGATCAGTTTTTTAAAATGTCGTTGCCCCTCTCAACTAGTCAAGAAAATCATTAAACCTTGGTAAGGTATATCTATTATTGATTGTGACTTTATTCAGTTTTCTATAATCTATAGACAACCTAAAGGTATCATCCTTATTCTTTATGAATAATATCGGTTCTCCCTGAGGTGATACATTGGGTCTAATATACCCTTTGTCTAACATTTCCTTCAGTTGTAAAGTTCATCTCTACTAACTCTAATGCGCTCATCTGGTATGGAACTTTGGATACTGGTGTTGATCCCGACAGTAATTCGATGGAAAAATCAATTTTCCTCCTTAGTAACAGTCCCAAAATATCTTCAAGAAATACATTGTTCAACTATTTTATGATTGGGTCCTCTTCCTCTTTCTATTTATCATTCTCTGATTCGATGGTCACTTTCACTGCAAATAGTAAGCAACCCTTCTTGTTGCACTACTTCAGATACAATGTGATGATTTACCAGACTATCACTAGATTTATTTTTTCTTGTAACATAATTCTCTCTCCATTTTCATTCAGACACTCGATTAGCTTACTAAAACAATCAAATTTTGTCTTATTCTCTTCCAACTAGTCCATGTTGATTAATAAATCATATGATCCCAATGACAATAAATTTAAATTGACTAATGTGGGCAGGTTTTCCATTACAACTAAGCACAATTTCACCATGCTCTCAACTAGCCTCTTTGTCCCCTTGGCTTACTAAACAAACCATGATTCCTCGTGTGCTTCCTTCTTTAGTGCACACTTCTCTACAATGTTGGGATTAACATAACTAAAATTTGAACCAGGTTTAATTAAAATTAAAACAAGATAGTCATTGCTTGTAACTTCCATTTCTATCACTGAGACTTGATGATCAACCTTTTTGTTGTACAACACTACATAGATGTGTGGAATACTCCTAGATACATCATTGACTACCTTGAATTCCTATGCATTGTATAGTCATGGGAAAATCCTATGTAGTTGAGGATAATCCCTTTGTAAGTGGTCTTCCCCACATTTCCTACATTTTATGGGTTTCCTCTTGGACCCATATGTTTCCTCTCTTGAAAAGCTAGAGATTTTATCTTGATTAGAAATAGTGGGTTTTTGTTGAAAATCACTTCTTGCAGAAGTGGTAAATCTCACACTTCCACCTTACTAGCATCTTGTAATTCTCTTCCCCTTCCCTTTGAATCCAGGTATTATATTTTCTTTCCAATCATCCTTATATTCAGACATGTGTTTGGATTGCTCGTATCAATACTTCAACTTCTTGATAGCGTCCTCTAGAGTTTGTGTTGCACTAAACTCTTTTTTATCCTTGAATTCTTGTGTCAACCCAATGAGATATCTTTGAATATTTAGTTTCTCGTCCTTGAGGTAGCGCACATACCTCAACAAATCCAAAAATATGGTTGTATATTCATCGATAGACAATTTCCCTAGCTTGTGTTAATAAAGTTCCTTTTCCTTGTTGTCATAGTACCGCTCAGATAGATACTTCTCTCAGAAATGTCTTTCAAATCTCCTCTAGGACAACCCTTCCTCTTAAATTTTCTTTAAATTATTCAGATCTTCCCACCGGATATCAACCTTTCCCCTTACGCTAAAGGTGGTTATTCTTACCTTCATATTTTCAAAATAATTATGGACCCTGAAAAATGTCTTCATTCCAAGTAGCCATGTCTTTACTTCCTAAACCTTATTCACTTCTCCATCAAAGTTAGGAGGCTTTTCCTTCAAGAATAGGAACTTCTCAAGGCTTCCAATCCTCCTTTCTGGGGTACTTAGACAAGTTCCACCCCTCACTATGTCTTCACTTCCATGTTTGTGCCTCTTTTTAGACCTGCTACCTTTTGCACTACTAGTCTTTGTAGGTTTTAACCCTGTACAAAAATTACCTGCATACGAATTCTTAAACAAAGAAAATAAACAATGCGAGAGCATAACCCATAAAACACATATGCACAGAGATTTTTCCCTGGATCCCAAAACTGGGACTACCAGCTTGATTTTTCATTATGTTCCTTTCAATGTTACAATACATATTTATACATGCTGAAGCATCCAATACCATGGACCGAAAACCATCGCGTCCAATATCATGGACCGAAAACCATTGCGTCCAAAAAACATGTGCGAAAAACATGCACAAAACCATAGGTGGGTCCACCCAACCTAACATATGGTCCAAAACCAAAATTTTTCGGGGCGTTGCCCCGGACCGCATAAAGTGGGGTTATGGGTTCCCTTCAAACCCCCTATTAACTACATGGAAAGAATATAACACAACCCAACAGTCTTCAATTTTTTTCTTCCTAGTCTTGATGAATTCTATTTAAAATTGTATCTAGCTCCTAGCTAATGCTATTTTTTTCTCTATAGGTGTGATAGGATTTGTAGTATTATTGCATTCAATTATGCTTGATTTTCCTAGGCCTTGACATGTTTTCATTATGATCCAAACTTATGAAGGGAAAAAATGAAATATAGATATAAACGGAAACACAAAGATACAACAAAAACAAAACTTCAGTTCATTAATAAAAAATTACTGAAAATTGTATACATGTAGAATGGAAATAAACTAGCTCAGGCGATGGTAGTTTATCTATGAGAAGAGATATGGAAACTACATGCTTTTTGAACTATGTTAGAATGAGGCTCACAGGTCTATTTATTATTGAGAACAATGGAAATCACCATCCAGAAACCTAACCCTAGGAGATGAAGCACCAAAATTTTGTGGGCCCTATTGGGGTAAATTGGTACATCTTCCTGAGGCCATAACTTTGGGATATGATCTCTATTTGACATGTACAATACCTTGTTAGAAATGTCTATCCAAGCAGTAAAAATTTCAATTGCAAATATTATTTGAATCAAAGGATTTTCCCATTTTCCAAAAAAAAAACTTCATTTAGGGCCTCAAAACATCCCCAGAAGTTCAGGACCCAAAAAATTGCCAAAAATAATAAATTGTGCTACAATTAAGGAAACTGAAAGAAACAATGGTGGGAGTCCAAGTGGAATAGGTAGGTGGCCACCAAAATCCATCTAGATCAGTCCTCCCCCCTTAGGAAGCAATGGTCCCCATTGCATTGAGTGTCTCCATGAGATGGGGAAACTTCTATTGAATTTGGTCCTTGGTGAGCCACTTGCCTTGGTGCAGGAGTTGTAATCTTTGACAACTTGATACAGTTGGATACTTTGTTGGTGAGTGTTCTTGATCTGTGTGTCCTTGATGCAATCAGTTGTGGCTTGTTCCATGCAGTCTAGGTTTAGCTTTCTTGGTGTGAGTTGTTCTGCAATATATGATGTGTCTAGTAATGGTGGAAAGTATGGTCGAAGGTGGTCCACATTGAAACAAGGTGTAGACCAAGGAATGGGGGAATGTTTAACTGAAAGGAATTGTCTCCCACAACCTTGGTGATGGTGTAAGGCCCATATCAGAGTGGTTTGAGCTTTTGATGGGCTCTAGTAAGGCATTCTTTCTGCAAATGCAACCAAACTTTGTCACCCACTTGAAACTTGTGTGGCACCTGATGTTGATCATGTTATTGCTTGTACTTGGCATTGGACTTATCCAAGATTTCATGCACCTACTAGTGGATGTGTTGGATGCGTTCAATAAACTGGGTTGCTTTATCAACCTCAGATTGTACATGTGTGGATTATGTCTATGTAGTTGCATGAGGAATTGCAACATTAATCAGACACAATTGTTGAAAACCTAAACCCACTTGAAAAGGACTGCTACTGGTCGAGCTATGGAGAGATTTTTTATAACTATGTTGCACATAAGGAAGGTTCTCATCCTAGGTTCGTGGATATTTGGAGTTTTACATGTGTAGTATGTGCATTATTGTCTAGTTGACGACCTTTGTTTATCCATCAGTTTGGGGATGAAATGCAGTCAACTTTGTGAGCTAAGTGTCCAATAATGTCTAGAGGCTCAACCAAAATGTGCTTAGGAACTTTCTATCCTGATTTGATATAATGGTTTACAAGATTCCAAAATTTACCCATACTTGTTCAAAGAAGATTTTGGCAGTTTCTTATGTTGTGATACTCTTCTTGCAAGCCAACAATATAGCCATGTTTGAAAATCTCTCCACGACCATAAATACATGGTCATTACCATGCTTGGTAGAAGGGAGGCTTGATAGATAGTCCATGGAGATGGATTCCCAGGGGTGGCTAGGAGTAGGCAAAGGAGTGTACAAGCCTTGATTCTTGATAGTTGGCTTGGTGATGGCACATTCAGTGCGGGATTTGATATATTTTCCAACATCTTATCAGAATTTTGGGTAATAAAAATGCTTATGTAGTACGACCACAGTTTTATCCACACCATAGTGTCTCATGACCCGACTGAGGCAGTCTATATATGTGTGGATTATGTCTATGTAGTCGCATAAGGCATTTCAACATCAATCAGACACAATTGTTGAAAACCCAAACCCACTTGAAAAGGACTACAACTAGTCGAGCTATGGAGAACTTTTTTATAACTATGTTGCACATAAGGAAGGTTCTCATCCCAGGTTTGCGGATGTTTGGAGTTGTGCATGCGTAGTATATGCATTATCATCCTGTTGATGACCTCTATTTATCCATCTTTCTGGGAATGAAATGTAGTCGACTTTGTGAGCTTAGTGTCCAATAATGTCCAGAGGCTCAACCAAAATGTGCTCAGGAACCTGCTATCCCGATTTGATATAATGGTTTGCGGGATTCCAAAATTTACCTATACTTGTTCAAAGAAGATTTTGGCAGTTTCCTATGTTGTGATACTCTTCTTGCAAGCCAACAATATAGCCATGTATGAAAATATGTCCATGACCATAAATATGCGATCATTACCATGCTTGGTAGAAGGGAGGCCTGACAGATAGTCCATGGAGATGGATTCCCAGGGTTGGATAGAAGTAGGCAGAGGGGTGTACAAGCCTTACTTCTTGATATTTGGCTTGGCGATGGCATATTCAGTGTGGGATTTGATACATTTTCCAACGTCCTATTGGAGTTTTGGGAAATAAAAATACTTTTGTCGTATGACCAAAGTTTTTTCCACACAAAAGTGTCATGTGACTCGACTGTAGTGCACGTCCAAAATCAATTTGGCACACTTGCTTGAAGGAACACAAAGGTGTCCTAAGTAGCATAATAGTGTGTCCTATAGGTGGAAATATAAATCTTTCTTGCCATCCACTAGCATATGGTAAGTGGTAGCAAACCTTGGATCATTCTTGTATAGTTGCAGCCATCCAAAAGTCTCGTGGCCACAAGATTTGAGAACAGTAGTTAGAACTACAATTGGGGACCAAGTAAGGCAATGTGCAACATGATTGGTGTTTCCATTCTTGTACTTAATGTTCAAATGAAATTATTGCAAATATGTAGACCACTTTTGATGTTGATCATTCTACAACTTCCCTTGTGTTTGTATAAACTAAAGAGGTCGGTGATCTGTGTGGATGACTGTCTACTTCCCCAAAATGTAATGTTCCATTGTCGGAAAGCCTGCATGATAGAATACATCACTTTATCATAGGTGGGGTACTTCCGAATTGTATCAGAAAGTGTCTCATTGTGATAGGCCATCGAATGCCCTTGTTGGGTGAGAACTGCACCAATAGCATAGTTAGAGGCATCTATCTTGAATTCAAATGGTTGTTGTAGGTCTGGAAATGTGAGTATAAGTGTAGAGTAGAGGTAGTGCTTCAGCTCAATGAACGCCTTATGTTGGTACTCGGACCAGGAAAACATTGCTTTCACTTTGCCCTTCGTAACCTGACTCAAAGGCCAAGTGATATGGGAGAATCCCAACATGAACCTACAATAAAAATTGGAAAGGCCCCAAAAGTTGTGAATCTCTGTTAGAATGGTTGGGAATGGCCAATTCCAAATAACTTGGATCTTAGTCAGATCCACATGCACACCTTTCTCATCTATGATGTAACTTAGATATTGGACCTGGCTCATGCTAAAGGTCCATTTCTCCAAATTGACACATAGTTTGTGATGTTGCGAGGTTTGAAGGACCTGTCGAATGTGTTGTAAGTGTTCTTCCCAACTCTTCCTAAAGATAAGAATGTCATCCAGATATAGAACCACAAACGAGTTTGTGACGGGCCGCAATATGTCATCCATCAGCCTCATAAACGTTGTAAGGGCATTTGTCAACCTAAAAGACATGACCAACCATTCAAAAAGGCCCTCCTTGGATTTGAAGGCATTCTTCCATACATTTGTGGGCCCTATTGGAACCTGGTGATAGCCATGCTTCAGATCAATGTTGTTGAAATACTTTTCCCCCTTGAGTTGGTCAAGAAGGTCATCAATCTACGAGATTGGATATTTGTTTCTAATAGTGATTTTGTTCAATGCCCAATTGATCTAGATTTAAACAGGAACACCAAAAATTACATATATAACCATAAATACAGTGATGCAGCAAAAATAACACTTCATTTCATTAATATCAAATACTAAAATATGCTTAAAAACATAATGTAAATAAGACTAGCTCGAGTGATGATAGCTTATATCTGAGAAGAGATGTGGCAGCTACATGCCTCTAAACTCAGTTACAATGAGGCTCAAGGGTCTTTTTATTATTGAACAATAAGAGAAAACCGTAACACGAGGAGATGTAAAACCAAGAATTTATGGGCCCCATTGAGGTTAGTTGGGCAACCAACTTTTCGAGGTCATAACTTGGTCATATTATCTCTATTTGATGCATATGACACCTCATTGGAAAGATATCTCTGAGGACTACATATGAAATCACTAAAGGCATTTTTCCAAAAAATCATCATTTAGGGCCTCAAAAAGGATTTGGAACTTCAAGACCTGAAAAACTGCCAAAAATAGTAAACTATGCTACAATTAAGGAACCTGGAAAAAAATAAAAGAAAAGGGGGGGATGAACAATGGTAAGGGTCCAAGTGGAATAAGCGAGTGGATACTAATATCCACGTGGATCATTCCTCCTCCATTGCGTTGAGTTCCTCCATGAGATGAGGAAACTTCTGCTAAACTTGGTCCTTGGTGAGCCATTTTCCTTGGTGCAAGAGTTGGCTGACTTTGACAAATTGATATAATTGGATCTTCTGTTGGCGAGTGTTCTTGATTTGCATGTCCATGATCCAATTAGTTGCAGATTATTCCATGTAGTCTGATTTAATTATGTTGGTGTGAGTTGTTTTGCAATGTCAGATGTGTCCAACAATGGTGGAAAGTATGGTTGAAGGCGATCCACGTTGAACACTGGGTGCGGGCCAAGGAATGGGGGAATGCTGAGCTCAAAAGAATTATCTCCCACAACCTTGATGATGGTGTATGGCCCATATCGAAGTGGATGAATCTTGCGGTGGGGCCTAGTGAGGCGCTCCTTCTCCAAATGTAGCCAAACTTTGTCGCCCACCTGGAACTTGTGTGGCACCTGGTGTTGATCATGTCATTGCTTGTACTTAGAATTGGGTTTGTGAAATATGTAATGGACCTATTGGTAGATGTATTGAATGTGCTCAATGAAGCTATTTGCCTTTTCGAATTTGGACTAGACATGAGCCGAAAATACCTGAGTCACTGAAAATGGTATGGCCACATCAATGGGACATAGTGGCTAGAATCCCAAGCCCACCTGAAGAGGTTTGTGGCCATTTGAGCTGTGGAGAACCCGATTATAGCTATGTTGGACATAGGGGAGACTATCATCCCATGTGTGTGGATGCTTTGAGTTTTACATGCACAAAATGTGTTTGATCATCTTGTTGACGACCTCTGTCTGGCCAGCAGTTTGGGGATGGAAGGTTGTGGACTTTGTGATCTTGGTGTCTAACATAGACTAGAGACTAGACCAAAACATAATGAGGAACGTGTTGTCCCGATTTAGATGATAAAATATGGGATCCCAAAGTGTACCCACACTTGTTCAAAAAAGAGTTTAGCAGTGGCTTCTGTTGATATATTCTTCTTGTAGGTCGCCATAATGGCCATCCTCGAGAATCTATCGATAACCACAAAAAAAAAGTCATTTCCATTCTTAGTAGAAGGAATGCCCGACATGTAATCCATGGAGATGAATTCCCAAGGTCGACTGGGGGCAGGCAGCGGAGTATAGAGGCCTTGCTTCTTGATGGTCAGTTTGGTAATAGTGCAAGCAGTGCAGAATCTTATGTACTTCCCAACATCCTGTTGAAGATTCAGCCAATAGAAATACTTATCTAGTACTACCACCATTTTCTCGACCTTGAAATGCCCAATGGCCCGACTATAATGCGCTTCCCAAATCATCTTGGCATGCTCACTTGAAAGAACACAAAGGTGTCCCAAGTGGCATAACAAAGCATCCTTGAGGTGAAAATATGGAACTTACTGACCCTCCAAGAGCATATGATATGTGTGGCTGAATTCTGGGTCACTTTTGTAGAGAAGTGGCCAATCAGAGGTCTCTTTCCCACAAGATTTGAGCATGGTGGTTAATGCCATGATCGATGGTCAGCTGAGGTAGTCTACAACATTATTGGTTCTTCCCTTCTTGTACTTGATATTCAAATGGAACTATTGTAGGTATGTGGACCACTTTTGATGGCGATCACTTTGCAACCTCCCTTGCATTTGTATGAACTGTAGGGGTTGGTGGTCTGTGTGGATGACCGTTTTCTTCTCCAAAATGTAATGCTTCCATTGTCAGCAGGCCTACACAATGGAATACATATCTTTGTCATAAGTGGGATACTTCCAGACCGTGTTTGAAAGTGTCTCACTTTGATATACCATTGGATGCCCTTTTTGAGTGAGGACTACCACAATAGCATAGTTAAAGGCATCTGTCTCGATCTCAAATGGTTGTTGCAAGTCTAGTAGTGTGAGTACTGGTACAGAGTAGAGGTGATGTTTCAACTCTACGAATGCCTTCTGTTGAGATTCAGACCAAAATAATTTTGAATTCACTCCTCCCTTGGTGACTTGACTCAAGGGCCAAGTGATATGAGAGAACCCCAACACAAACATGCGATAAAAATTGGCAAGACCCAGAAAGGTGTGGAGCTCTGTTAGAGTAGTTAGGGATGGCCAATCCCAAATGACTTGGATCTTGGCTAGATCCACATGCACCCCCTGTTCATCAATAAAGTATCCTAGATACTGAACTTGGGTCATGCCAAAAGTGCATTTCTCCAAATTGGCACACAACTTGTGTTGTCGTAGTGTTTGGAGAACCTGTTGGATGTGGTGGAGGTGCTCTTCACAACTCTGGCTAAAGATTAGGATGTCATCCAAGTATACCACTACAAATGAGTTGGTGAATGGCTGCAAGATGTCATCCATTAGCATCATGAAGTTTGTAGGATCATTCATCAACCCGAAAGGCATAACCAACCATTCGAAAATGCCCTCCTTAGATTTGAAGGCAGTCTTTCACACGTCGAAGTGTTCGATTAGTACCTGGTGATATCCAAACTTAAGTAGATCTTGCTAAAATATTCCCCCCCTTGAGTTGGTCTAGAAGTTCATCAATCCATGGGATCGGGTACCTATTTCGAACAGTGATCTTGGTTAGTGCTCGATAGTCAATACAAAGTCTCCAAGTCCCATCCTTCTTCTATACGAACATGATCGAGCTCCCACTGGGTGATGAACTTGGTCAAATGTGACCTTTCTACAACAACGCCTAAATTTTCCTCTTATTTTCATCATTCTCCACAACAGAGCGCTGATAGATTGGTCCATTGGGCAACAACACACCTGGGGTCAGATCGATGGAATGCTTTACCTGACAGTGCAGAGGCACCCCTACGGGGTAGGTGAAGATGCCCTTGTACTCCTCCACGACCTTGTCCATATGTGGTTGTAACAGAGGGGCCCTGTCTAGAGGTCGTGGCCACCATAATCTTCTTTCCCTGAGGGCGTATCATCAAGAATTTTTTTTTCCATGTTTTTGAATTGAGCTTATTGCATTGTCTTGCAGTAATCAGAGCGATGGTGGTACGTGTGCTACCTCCATTATCCTGTACAACTTATTTCCCAAGATAACAATAACAACACGAGGCCTTGACTCGTACACAATATATCGCTTCCACAAGTATGGTTGACCTAATATTACATAAAAAACATTGAGGGGAGCAATGCTACATAATGCCTCGCCCGTGAAGGGCTTGATGCTATGTGGAAGGTGGCACTGTTGGCTCATGTGAAGATCCCATCCTTGGTGAAGCCACCCGATGGTGTACGGTTGTGGGTGTGTTTTGTTCGATAAGCCTAGCCGCTTCATGACCTCTGCTACAATGAGGTTCTTTTCGCTCCTATTGTCGACAATGAATTGTAGCGAGCAACAATTTACTCACATATGGGAGTGGAAGAGATGCTCCTCCTCCTTTGAATCTTCGGGTTCCTCCCTCTGGATCTTCATGGTGGCAATGGTGGCGTTGGGATTTGCATCGATAATCTTTTTCCCTTTATCATTCCCCTTGTCGAGTTCTGACTCAGAGTCAGAACATGCATCAAATTCCGAAGCCTTTAGCTCAGCCACGAGTGACTGCTTGGCCCGACACTCACTTGCTTTGTGAGTGGAGCTCTTATGAAACTCACACCACTTTCCTGTGTCCTTCTTTGGCTTCGCAATGTTTTCCTTTTCTTGTGGCTTTGGTGAGTTGTCCCGGGTCGTCCCACCTTGGATTTTTCCTTTGTTCTGCAATTTGGGGGCACCTTTCCCTTGCTTTGGATTTGCAGATTCAAACTCTCGCTTCTTTTGTCTAAGCTTTTGCTCAATCTTGACGACGTATCGGTACGTCGTGCTGAGCGAGGAGATGTCCAAGAACTCCATCTCATCCTAGATGTATCTGTGTAGGTAGTCGCAATACTTGAGTACCAAATGTTTCTCAGAATCCTTGATGCTCGAATTCACGTGAAGGGTATGAAAAACATTGGTAAACTCCAACACATATTGGTCCCTTCCTTGGCGCAGCATGGTCCACTTTATGTATTTGTCCTCATAGCTCTCGACAGGGTAGTACTGCTCCTTGATGACATCCCAAAATGAATTCCAAGTGGGAGAAATTCAAAATATTGAGGTTGTACTTTCATCCTTCTTCTCATAGTAAGTTTCCCACCAGTCCTTGACATGGGGGGCAACTTTGAGAAGAGAAAAGGTAATATTTTCCCGATTGGAAAAATCATGAACAAAAAAAATCCTTCTAGCAGATTTAACCATTTATCTACGAAGTCTGCATCTATTTGACCCTCATATATGGGAATTTCAAAGTTTACTTATACCTTAAAATTTGTGGACCCTCCAGAGTGGCTGCTGGATGTGGATGCGCCACCAGTGGGCAACCATTGAAGGATTTGGCAAAAATTTTCCATCATTGTGTTCCTTTGTTTCTCGAGAGCCTCTTCAAGCAATATTTTGATAGGATCTCCTGCTCCCTTTTCTTTCTTTTCTTCCCTCACGGGTGACCGTCAAGGTTTGCGAGGCTGATCTTGCAAAGGTTCAACCAGATTGAGCCCTAACTCCTTATATCCCGACCTCGTTGGGGACATGCAAAGAAAAACAGGGAAAGAACAAACCGTTTTGATACCATTGATTCAGATTTAAACAGGAACACCACAAATTATAGATATAACCATAAATACAGAGATGCAACAGAAATAACACTTCATTTCATTAATGTCAAATTCTCAAATATGCTTACAAATAGAATGTAAATTAGACTAGCTTGGATAATGGTAGCTTATCTCTGAGAAGATATGTGGAGGCTACATGCCTCTAAACTCAGATCCAATGAGGGTCAAGGGCAATTTTATTAATTAACAATAAGAGAAAACCCTAAACAACCAAAACCCTAACCCGAGGAGATGTAACACCAAGAGTTTATGGGACCTGTTTGGGTTAGTTGGGCAGCCAACTTCCTGGGGGTTGTAACTTGGTCATATTATCTTTGTTTGACACATACGATACCTAATTGGAAATATCTCTTCGAGGACTACAACTAAAATTGTGATTTCTATAGAAATCACAAAAGGCATTTTGCCAAAAAAACGTCGTTTAGGGCCTCAAAATGGCTCCGGAGTTCAGGCCCTGAAAAAATGCCAAAAATAGTAAATTATGCTACAATTAAGAAAATTGAGAAAAACTAAAAGAACAATGGTAAGGATCCAAGTGGAATAGGCGGGTGGGCACCAATATCCACCTAGATCACTGATAATCAATGCAAAGCCTCCAGGTCCCATCCTTCTTCCGTATAAGTACAATCAGGCTCCCACAAGGTGTGGAACTTGGATGGATGTGCCCTTTCTATAGTAGCCCTTGAATATGGCGTTTGATCTCTTTATTTTCCATAATGAAGTGGCAGTATATTGGCCCATTGGGTAGAGGTGATATGGGGGTTAGATCGATCAAATGCTTGATCTGAAAGTGTAAGGGCACCCCTGTGGGTGAGAAGAATATGTCCATGTATTATTCCACTACCTTATCCACATGCTTATGTTGCATGGAGGAACCTTTCCCAGGTGTCATGGATGTGGCCACGATCTTTTGCTTACTTAGAGATCAAATCAAAATGGAAAAAATAAAAATAAAAAATCCCAGTATGGGAAATGATTATACTGCATTGCTTAGTAGAGATCAAAGAGATGGCGGTAGGCGGGGACACCTATGGTATCCTATATAACTCATTTCCCAAAGTAATAATAACATTGTGAGGCCTAAACTCATACACAACATGACACTTCCACAAGTATGGTTGGTGTTGGGTAATTTAATTGACTCTTAAATTACTTGCATTTATATGTCAATCTAGGTACGTGAAATTACAAAGTATACATACACTATATTCTCTAGGATATCTACTTTCAATTCAAAGAAACTAATCTAATTGAACATGAGGATTTAAACATGTTTATGACTAAGTTTTGATAAGCATATGCACATGTTTTGTCTTAAAAGGCCAATGAATTCAAACTTAAAGCTTTGAAATTTAAATGAACTTTTAAATCAAACTATACTATCAAAAATTCGAGATCTATTCTAATTGGAAGATAAATTCAAATCTATTATACTTAATAAAAATTGAAATCTATTCTATTAAAAAATGAAAGAAAATCTAACTATCAAATTAAAAGCACAACTATTGTACAAAACTTGGAATTGGAAACTATTCCAGAAAGCAGTGAAAAACAATGATAGGTTGACAAAATTTCAAGTGCAAGAGCCTCCATGTCTTATCAAAATGATGACTAGAAAAAACATGAAATGAAATCAAGGAAAGTGTTTTTGGATTTTTAAGTTTATATTGAGCACTCAACCTGTAACAGATAGAAAAAATGTAAGCAAACAATATAGAAAACAGAGAATTCAAACATGTAAAGAGATTAAAAACTAATTCAAAGAAAATACTGAGAAAATGAAATTAAAAAGACAACTATACTATATTACAACTCCACAGGGGGCCCTCCTAGTGAGTGTGAGGAATTATAAACTCAAATCACTTGATTCAAATCACCAATTTCATTAAGAGTTGCACCATATCAGAGATTACATTCATTGGGGAAAAAACAGAGTTCTTCTTCTTCAAATAACAATGAAAATTACAAGTTAATATTCATCATTGACTTCTGATCCCCCCCTCCCCCGCCCCTTATCAAATAGACTAAAATTTATAGATTTTTGAAGCAAAAATAAACTCATAATTTCATTGCATGCATTCTAGCCATGAGATCTCAGTAAATCAATTTGAAAATAAAATAAAATATATTTTGAAGGTTTCTGGGATAAAAAATCACTCCATATATGATCACAATTACCTCCTTGCCACGAATTTTCTAAAGAACAATTTGTTCGAATCCTTTTGGTGACTGGGCATTGACTGTGAAATTACCAAACTATTTTCTCACGCAACATGAAAAATAACTCTCCAAAGAAACCTAAAACCATCTCAAATGGTAATGAATTTGAGAAAATTGTTCATTGAGAACCTAATTGGGCCCATGTTGAAAACAACCCATGTTTACATTTTCCAAAATTCATTTTCATTTCTCATAAAACACGTTTGAAGTTGACTAGTCAAAATGGTGAGCACCAGTATTGCAGCAATAATGCTGCAAGTCATGGGCTTCCTACTTTATTTTTATCAACATGGTAGTTCGTAACAAACTTGGAAGTGACGGTGTTGTATGCACAAGTACTAGTTCTTACTGCAGGCTGTCACTTGGTCAGATGGCGCAAGATCACTAGGAGCTCAAGCCAACTTATATGGATTCTAGAAGAAGCTCTATGTGTGATGAAAGAAAGGAAAGCTTACTCTTCAGAGGCTATTCTACTTGTAAAAAGGAAAATAAGACTGAAATGTAAAGTAAACCTAACAAACCCACTTAACCAACTAATCCTACTTCTGCAGAAAGAGAGATGAAAAACCATGAAATGAGTGCCATTAACTACTCAGGAAGTAAACACCATCTACTCAGGCTATTTCTAGAAGTAAATGAGGAAAAAACATCTTTTTGGATTTTTATGTGAAATTGTCATGCATGTAATTTATTTGATTGTGAATGTGGCAGCGATTAGGTGGTGGTGGAGGGTGACTTTGGGATTTGCAGAGGTGTAGGATGGTGTGGATGGGTCCTAGGAGGGCTCAGGTGGCCTTTTGGAGGCTTTTCCCGCAATCAGACTTCAAAAAGAAGCCTACAGGAAAATCTACAGGAGGCTGCAAGGGATCTACAAGAGGTCTACAGGAGGATGCTGAGAGTAGTTTTGGAGGTTTTGAAGGTAGGAAAGCGGGTGGAAAGGGTAGCTTGTTACAGGGAAAAGTGTCTACTCAGAACTACTTATCCCACTAAGGTGTGATAGCTGCCTTAGAAACAAACAAAGTAAAGCTACTTTTGTTTTTCCTTTATGAAGTATAGATAGAGAAGAACAAAGAAGACCAACCTCTGTCTTGCGCTAATCTCCTGGTTCGATTCCTCTCTTCCTTGATAGTCTTTCGCTACTTGTTCCCTTGCACGCCCAGCTTCACAGAGTACCTGTAAGATCATAGTAGCATAGCACTATACAAGAACATGGATCTATAATCATAAACAATCTAGGATCAGATGTAAATTGACCATACAAATGCAACAAATATAAATGACACAAGAGTATGAAGGAAAACTTGAATAGCTTTTATTGATAAATAAGAAAGAGCCAAGGGGAGTTACAACCAGTTGTTCTGACCTAGCATCATCCTCTCAACAAGGAAGCCCCTCTTCACCTCATACAAAGCTTAGATCACCCAACAATCTGATGTTTGTCTCAAGAAACCAATAGCAATTCCTTACAATATGCAAAATTCCAGCCTCTGGATCTTTGGGATGAGGGATCCATATATAGATATCTATAAGGGAGATGAGTCAGCTTGTGACTTGATTAGTGCCTTCCCTCTGATAGTTCTTGCTTCCACTTGGAGATTGATGATCTCTTACTCATCCTTGGTCGAATTCAGAGAGGCAAGTGTCACAGAAGAAGTTTCTGGAAGCTTCCATTGCCTCTCCACCTCGCGGAATGACACTGCCATTTGTCATTTCTCGCCCATCGCACCCCATAGAAGGGCTTTTTGAAATGCAACGCACCCACACAGTGTGTTTAGGTGAGATGCAATGCACTTTGCCTATGGAGCAGCTGAAATGATCCTGTTTTGACCAATTCTGAGTAGTTTTTCATGGAGAACTTATGGGAGAAGCTGTAATCAGTTGACCTTGTTCCTTTAGGGGTTAGAACAACACTTTTAGGGACTTAGGAGCCCTTGGTTTATGGACATTTCATGCTTGGGGTTGTAGTGCCCAAAAATGTCTATAACAGTTGCCCCCTAAAGCATGAGGTCGTTAATCTTTTGATGTCGGGTGAAATGCTTTACTATGAGGATTTGAAGTTCTTTCAAGCTGGGAGGAGACCTGTAATAAGATACAATACAATACATTATCTTCATAATATTTTCATGATCTAGCTGAGGCGGGCATTCCCATGCTCAGCTTTATAAATTCATTTTCATGTACATAGGACAGACAATCGTCTGAGTGTAGATTGATGATTCTGGTAGAGCCATCATCCCTTTGATTGGATGATTATCTATGCAGCAACAATGTACATTTAATGTCTTTATTTCCCTGAATATATATAGCAGCCTGGATAGATGAAACTAGATCCGAGGTCTTCAATCTCGTTCGATCTTCACTCAAAGTACAAGTCGATCCATGTGAGAGATGTTCTGGAGTCGAACATGGAAAGACATCACCTGATTACCAGCCAATGATGTAAGCTATTAACAGGCACGAGATGAATCACCGATAATGATAATGACCCTCAAGGTACTGCAGTACAATTCACATGGTGTGAATAAAGGACTTGGTGTCGAACACCACACAAAATCTTTCAGTCGAAGGCCATTGATGTAAACCTGTCGCCGGAAGTGAGAAACTTGCCATTGAGGCATGCAGGCTTCAAAGTACTGAATGGGGTGTTCCTATATTGACTTCTTGGATAATGAGCTGATGTCGACAAGAAGTGATCCATCACGGGAGGGCCTTAATGAATCCCACATCAATGACATGGAACAGAGCAAATGATTTTAATGGAGGTGAAAACGATTTGGTGATATAAGGTTTAGGGTGGCGGTCATGAAAGAATGGAGTATAAATGTATTGTAGCGGTGAGACACAGGTGAATTCTCTGAATGACTTCTCTTGAACATATCGGCGACACTGACATGATGGATTGGTAGCATTAACCCCAAATATGGATGGTGTGATGGGACCATGGTGATGTGACCGGTGAATGAAACAACCCAACCCAACTTGGATGCGGAGTGAAAGTGTCATGTTCAAGAGCGACTTGCTACCAACAAAGTTTCTTCAAGTTTTCTTCCCAATTTTTCCCCAGTCATTGCTGACCAGTACCTCTTTATTTTTATCAAGCTTGAGGAGGATAACATATGCTTGTTCTATAATTTTCCCTTCGGGCAAACCCATCGTTATTTTTTAACGAGCCTAGCGATAGTGAAACTCGTTCTCGTCTATAGACAAGTTTGTCGCTATCAAAATTTTAACGATTTTAACGACAAAGATAACTCGGTCCTTTCCAATTTCAGAGAGTCTGAAAAGGAACGTAAAGGAAACTCCAAAATTCCTTTTTCGTCATCTAATCCCTTAAGTCCGAAAAAGTATAAAACAATACAGAAGGGATGAATTTTCGATACTTTTAACGAGCCGAACAAAACAAGCGCTCAATCTTTTTGTGTAATAATCCCTCAGGTCCAAAAAGATTAAAATTTAGAGGAGGGATAGCACTTTCGGTCCCTTTAACGAGCTGGAGAGGCCAATGGCTCGGCAATCTTTTCATATTTTACGAGTCATTTGAAAAGAGCTTAAAGGAGACTCGTCTTTTGAGGAACGAGTGATAAAATTGGGTAGCAGCTGATTCCAGGTAAGGTTTGGAATTTCCCAATCACGACAGTGTTACAAGGATGGCTAGCGGGATCACTCTTCGCAGCTGTTCCTCTAAAGGGGTAAACAATCAAATGGAGGTGAATGATCGGCCAATACAGAGTGGAGGCAATGATGAGAACACGACCAAGGCTTTAAAGGCTGAAGTACTACATTCACGATGGTTATTTAACGGGAAATAGTTCATTTTTTAATGAGCTTAAACGCGGGGAGAAACATTTGCTCATGACTTATGTTTATTTTTTAACGAGCTTGAACTATGTGCTAAAACTGCTCGATGCAGGTTTATTTTTTAATGAGCTTGAACCCTGCAGTAACACTGCTCGTGGCGGGTTTATTTTTTAACGAGCTTGAACCCTGCAGTAACACTGCTCGTGATAAGTTTGCATGCCCCCAGCATAATAACGCAAATCGAGGTGCATGCCCCCAGCATAATAACGCAAATCGAGGTGCATGCCCCCCAAGCTTCATTGCATTCAACTCGGTGGTTGGAATGAAGGTTTACCTTTGAGATCTTCGAAAGACTCGACTTTGATTTTATGAGATTGTAATCAAAGACTCGATTTGGAAAGGGAGTCGTTTCATTTTTTAATGAGGTTGACACAGTAAAAGAACTATCCTCATGACTCCTTGTTTCATTTTTTAACGAGGTCGACACGAGATAAGAACCATCCTCAAAATCCATCGTATTTATAGTATTTGATAGAAAATAAAAAACTGATGGATGATTAAGGTTGCTAGAATAATCTTCGTGGTAATTCGGAACATGGGAGCGATGGTGGCAATCTTCCCATGGTGCCTCTCCTATCGTCATTGATTGAATGATCCCTTTGTCTGTAGAATGTGCATGCGACCAAGGATCTGAAGAGGTGCCATATTCCTTAGACCTATCTATCCAAACACTCGATGAGCGTTGATTTCGGTTTGCCCCCCAAGCCAAGAAAATTGATTGCTACAATATTTCTAAAATGGCGATGATCCATGCTAAAAAAATGTTTAGGAATCTTCTGAATCCATTAGATATAGAAGATTTTATATTGCAGGTTTCCACTGTGGCCACTTCCGCCAGATTACTCAGAGGCGGTAGGGAAAAAGTACCCATTAAGGCAGGGTATTTTAGGAGGCCTACTCCAATATTTTGAAGTGAATGATTGCTTCCATGGATCATTGGAATGTTTCCCGTAACTTGTGAACTGTTGGGGAGAAATGTTTGTTGGTCAACGATTGTAATTCCTCCTTGGAATGGAAATGCAATCTTCCTGAAGTAGGTCGACACAACTGTGGCCATGGCATATATCCAGGGCCTTCCCAGTAGGATGTTGTAGTTGAGGTTTCCTTCGATTACTTCAACATCAATTTCTACTGTTTTTCCCCCTAGTTCAACTTGCAAGTTACTTAAAATCTCGTATGGAATGTATGATCGTCCATCAAATGCTTTTAACGTCGTTGACTATATCGACAAGGGTGGTGAGCCTAAATTTTTCCAGCAACTCATCGACATAATACATGTAGATGCCCCCTCATCAATAATTATTCGATGAACATTTTTGTTGAGGGCTTTCACTTGAATAAGGAAAGCTAGTTGAGCTGGTAACTGAGGGTCATATCCTTTGTGATTAAAGGGTACAAGATTGGAATCCGTTGGGTCAATCCCACCTATTACTGATAATAGATCCTGCTTTGGGAAGAGGCAATTTTGCGGTACCTCAAGTGTCGACATAGCGGACGGCGATTGGGCCGGGTCCTCTACTATATTATAATTCTGTGTTGCTCTGGCACGAGGATTAAATGTCGATTTGTGTACTACTCCATTTGGCGGCTTTATCGTTAGCTCAGGAATGATGGGCGGCACAACTTCTGTCGAAGTTGTTGTCGAACTACTAGGTTGATCTTTATCCTTTTTATTAGACAACTGTGGATTCCCGTAATCTTTATTCCTTGTCAAAGCATCAATTTTGCTGCTTTGAGATAGACAACATAGGCACTTGGGATCTGGAAGCATTTTGATTAGCAACCAGTTTGGTTACCGGGTTTGGAAACGGATCAGTCAATACTGCTGAGGTTTTTGAACTCTTAAAGAGTTTCTTAACTTCAGCTTTATGTGGAAAATCTCTCGTCCAATGATCCTCATTGCATATATGACACCCCGCAGGGGGTTTCCTTTGCCCAGAAGGGTTTGTAGAAGGTTTTTCAGGAGATGACTCATCCTGCTTTTTTTTATCCCTTTATTTTTCTTCTTGCCCCTTGGTTGCTTCAGTTGTTTTCCCTTGTCGGTCGACACGTCATTTACTTCCGAGGCAAGAAGTTCCTCATTTGCATTTTGACTAGAAATCTTACGGGCCTTTTTAGATGTAGCCTTTGTCGATTTCGTGTCTGTTGCGCCAATCACGCCATCGTCGGCATGAGAGTCATTGTTTGATTTAGGAGGAGGAGGAACTGAGAATTCCGGTCTAGGAGCGTTAGGTATTTTATCATAGAGCATGCCGGACTAAGTGTAAATTAAGTCCAAATATTGCGCACGAGCAATAACCTGCTCTTCGGCGACGACTCCCCCTTTTGCCACATCTTTCGTGATGGAAGGCAATAATGACTTAATAAACCATTTAGCTAAAAGCTGATCGGGAACATACGTTTTCACCATTCTACGACGACGTCGCCATTCATGTATATGATCAGATATGTGAGTGGCCATCGTTTGTTTGAAGTTGGTAAGAAGTTCTGTCCCTGTTTCGTACCTTATCGGTAACTGAAAATGGGTTAAAAAGGTGGTGGCTAGGGTACTGAAGTTGTCAGATGAAGCTCTAGGTAACTCGATATACCATTTTGCTGCCGGACCATTTAACGTCCTCTAGAAAAGGCGAAGCCTAATCGAATCATCGTTTAGGGTGTTTGATGAACACCACAGATGAAATGTCATCACATGATTCGACGGGTCTTCACCCAGATTTCCATTAAATTTAGGAATATCTGACGGACGTTTATGCGGAATCGCTGGCCACCAAGGGGCATAAGCAATTGGATCATTCGTCAGCCGGTTTAGATCTGGTAATTCTAGAGTTTCTACAAAGGGTAACTGTTGATTCAGGTTAGGTGAAGCATACCCAGGATAAGATGGAATCGCCTGAGTAGTAGGTCTTTGCATACCAGCATAATGTATTTGATGTTGGCAACTTTGACAAGGTTGATGGGCATAACCATTATAATATGGTTGTTGATAACCGCTTTGGAAATGCGGTTGCCCATTACTTACAAAGACTTGTTGCTCAGGTCCTTGATATGATTGCTGGAATGGCGGTTGTTGAGATTGAACCAGCCATGGTTGTTGGACCATTTGCTGATGCCCAATACTGGATGTTTGACCAAGATGAGGAGTCATAGTACTTGTTTGAGCCTGAGTCACTCTAGATAAGGAGCCACTGACCTGAGGTTGTGATTGAGTCGTTGAGACATGAGGCTGTTGTATTGCAACCTGTGAAACTTGGGGTTGACATACAACATGTAGCGCTTGTACTTGTGACGCAGTCACCATAGCAGGTATAGTGGGAATATTCGACACAGGGTGGACTGGTTGCATTGAATATACAACCCTTGGTTGCTGAGGCAGTATTGGTACCCAACCACTAGATGTAATTCCAGTTTGACCTGAACTTTGTTGTAAACTCTCATATGGTTGTTCTCTGGGAGGGAACAATGAAAAGGCATACTGCCCTCCATATGGTGGCAATCCAGTACTTAAAGGGTAGATTGGCCTTTGAAGACACATTGGATCAATTTGTTGAGTTTCAACATAAGAAATACCAGATGATAATTCGAATGAAGAAATAGGAACTGACCATGTCGTCGAAACAGTCCCTGATTGGACTCTGACTTGTTGTTGATAACTTGCCAGGACAAATGGTATACCGGCGAACATCATTGGAGTAGCATCAGGAGGCTCTACCGCTGCTGCGTCGGATGACACGGTCCTAGATGTCAACAGTTGCTCAGACATATCTAGTCTATCCAAAAGATTTTCTAGCGATTTCGATTGACTTTCTTCCACCATTGCGGATTACTCGATCAACTCAAAATAAAGGGGAAATATGTTTCCGAATTAGATGAATTTTAGACGCTTTGACACAACTTGTTTTTTAAATTTTTAAGAGTCGAGAAAAAACAAAAGATGACTCTAGTCGCCTTCGATTTTTAATGAGCCTGAAGTGACAAGTGCTCAGATGGACCTTTTCCATTAAAGAGTCTGAAAAGGAACGAAAGGGACTGCTCTGGAAATTTAGGTAGAGGGATTACCAAACCAATCGTAAAACTACATAATACTTTTTACAGTACGGCAGTCAATCTTCCCGAATGTTGTGTTCAATGCATTGCGATCGATAGGGCAGCAGACACGGCTTCTTATGGATAAAGGATTAAGCCTATTGGGGTCTCCCAAAATATACTCGACGGTACGTGGGAGCACGAGTCCATACTGGCACTTATCATCTCAAAGTGGAGGAATCACCCAACCATCAGTGAGAACAACAGTTACCAGGCTTTACGACGCCGGAATATGTCTCTAGCCTAGACTTCTAAATGTTGTGCATTAGGTTCCAAAGCGTTGTTAGATTCATTGAATTTATTTTATAGTTGATCTTGTTTATGAAGTTTGCTTTTCAGGTTCATCGCGAGATGTAGTATAATTCCTAAAATGCAATCTAAGATGATAAGCAGTCTTTTATCTTCTTTGTGCAATGAAAATCCTAGCTACTAAGGAAAGAGAGACAGTATTCTTTCACAAAGAGCAAAGAGCACACTCTAAATGCACTTTCCTAAATCAAACCAATCAGACAGTCTAAATGCAAATGCACATGCATGTATTTGTTTTCGACTTTCTTAGTATGTAAATGATAAAAAGAAAGTTGATGCACAAATCTGAATTACTTTTCAAGCGACAGTTATCAACAAGTTTCTTTTCGAAATAAAAAATGGAGGCAATCACAACACCTTATGATTTGGAAATGAATACTTGTTTTCGACACTAGAAAAATTACAAATTCAGACCAAAAACAATAGTAACAGGATAATCGACTATCTACAGCAATCAAACTCTTTCCTATGCCTGAAAACGACACTTGCGACGCTTTCAAATCAAAGGACGACAGTACGATTACGTTACTTTTGCAAAGGAGAACTGAAAATGACCCAACAAACACACAAAAACATTTACAGTTCTTTTGTACAAAGGAGGCGGAATAACAACAAAGAAAAGGAGTTTCAAACAGAGATATATTGATCACAGGCAACAAAATTCATGAATAGAATTGGAAAGAATTAACTACAGAAACCAAAACTGAACAATGCCAAGTCTGATCAGCGCACCTGTAACACAGGGAATTTGAAATGCAATGCACCTACTACACTTGGGAAGTGCACTGAATTTCAGATTCTCATAACAGTACATGTGCTGGGCCAGAGACTAGACTTTGCTTGGGTTCCGGGTCACAGTTTGCAGTTCAGTTCATGGGTTTTGGCCGAGCAAATGGTAATCAGTAATGCAACAATCAAGGGTAGATCTAAGGAGGATCTAAGAGCTATCACAAAGGGCAATCAGAGAGTTCGTAAATCAGTTGTTTAATTTATAAACAAATCCCAGAGATTGACTGAAGCGGCATTTATCTATGCAAATGCAGTTCGAAAGCTACTTGGCTCGACTTCAGGCTCCATCTGTAAGTTTATAAAATAGACAACAAGGAAGATAAACAAACAAAATAATTCGTCCCCAGCGGAGTCGCCATTTTGTTACAGGGAAAAGTGTCTACTCAAAACTGCTTATCCCACTAAGGTGTGATAGCTGCCTTAGAAACAAACAAAGTAAAGCTACTTTTGTTTTTCCTTTATGAAGTATAGATAGAGAAGAACAAAGAAGACCAACCTCTTTCTTGCGCTAATCTCCTGGTTCGATTCCTCTCTTCCTTGATAGTCTTTTGCTACTTGTTCCCTTGCACGCCCAACTTCACAAAGTACCTGTAAGATCATAGTGGCATAGCACTATACAAGAACATGGATCTATAATCATAAACAATCTAGGATCAGATGTAAATTGACCATACAAATGCAACAAATATAAATGACACAAGAGTATGGAGGAAAACTTGAATAGCTTTTATTGATAAACAAGAAAGAGCCAAGGGGAGTTACAACTAGTTGTTCTGACCCAGCATCATCCTCTCAGCAAGGAAGCCCCTCTTCACCTCATACAAATCTTAGATCACCCAACAATCTGATGTTTGTCTCAAGAAACCAACAGCAATTCCTTACAATATGCAAAATTCCAGCCTCTGGATCTCTGGGATGAGGGATCCATATATAGATATCTGTAAGGGAGATGAGTCAGCTTGTGACTTGATTAGTGTCTTCCCTCTGTTAGTTCTTGCTTCCACTTGGAGATTGATGATCTCTTACTCATCCTTGGTCGAATTCAGAGAGGCAAGTGTCACAGAAGAAGTTTCTGGAAGCTTCCATTGCCTCTCCACCTCGCGGAATGACACTGCCATTTGTCATTTCTCGCCCATCGCACCCCATTGAAGGGATTTTTGAAATGCAACGCACCCACACAGAGTGTTTAGGTGAGATGCAACGCACTTTGCCTATGGAACAGCTGAAATGATCCTGTTTTGACCAATTCTGAGCAGTTTTTCATGGAAAACTTCTGGGAGAAGCTGTAATCAGTTGACCTTGTTCCTTTAGGGGTTAGAACAACACTTTTAGGGACTTAGGAGCCCTTGGTTTATGGAAATTTCATGCTTGGGGTTATAGTGCCCAAAAATGTCTATAACATAGCTGAAGGCTAGGATGATGTGTTAAGGTGTCTATGTTCCACCAAGAATGATTAGGAGACAGAAAGATGGTCAGATTTGTTCAAGGAAAGAGAGGAAAGTCTATGGAAAAGTGAAGAAAACTAATGCAGATTTGAAATGAACTCTGGGTGACCTGGGGGGCATACATCAAAGAGAGATTGTGATGGTTGATTGGCTAACTTGTTGTGAGAAGATATTTTCTGCGAAAGGACCTGAGAATCAGACAAGGAGATCAATCAAGCAAGGAAACTAAGTACATCAAAAATAGAATTTTGCATCAAGCTAATATAGACTATGAGCTATGGAAAGAAATGCTAAAAAATGCTATAATGAGAGAAATCATGGAAGGAAACTTATTGCAAGAAAGAAATGAGCATGAGGAAATAGATCCAAAGCAAAACATTAACCTTCTGACAAACTGCAACACTAGAAATCCTACGGAGAAGGCAAATCTGTGTTTTTTGTGGCAGCAAGAGGGTCTTGGCTTCAGTTCATGGTCCCAAGGGGAGGAAAGGAGGCCAACGCTTTGTTGATGGCCTTTTTGTATCTTCTTTCTATCGCTGTTCAACCTGCTATAGAAAACTTAAATGGAAACAACCTTCTAAATCACCAAAAGCAACCTATTCTTAACCAAGAAAGAAATTTATCTACAACAACTAATCCATAAACTAAAACAAAGCATATAAATACAAACAAGAGGAGCTTGGCTTCTTTTATTGGGCTATAACTCAAGGGCTTCAGCCCTCTAAGGTAACTCTGTGCTAGCTCAAAAGGATCTCATCTTTATTATCAAAATAATAATAGGATTACATGAAAATGTTAACAAAAGGAAGCTCGAAGTTGAGCAGAGCAAAGTTGCAACGAAAATTCGAAAATTTGACTAACTTCCTAATGAGGCCCTAGGCCTCTCTACTTATAAAACCGAAGCTCCCAACAGCTTCCTTAAAATTAGAGAGGCTTGGCTCCCAAAACTTGAGATAAACAGAAGTTATCCTCCACTTGCTCGGCTGCCTCCTAGTGCATTGATGTGGCTGTTTCTTCTCTGAGCTGCATGATGGAGAATTCGAAGTGGGGAGTCATAAATGAGGGGAATACCCTCATATAAATCCTCTCCCTTGTCTACTTTGAATTATTTCTGCCAATTTTCCATTAAATATTTGACTTTATCTCAAAAATTGAACAAAAATCTGCATTAAACACATATTAGACTCCATGGCATAATGACCAACCCAACTCACTCCATAAGCATAAATATAATCAAAAAAACATGCAATAACCTAAGAGAATGGTTGATTAAACTATGTTAGGAGGCAAAATGAACCCATATAATTACCCATTTATGGGGCTCATCCTCACCCCCCTACTGAAGGTGTTGCTCATCCTTTGAGCAACTTAATCCATCTCCTCATCTTTGATGGCCCTGATGGCCTCCCTAACATCCCATGCTTCTAATGTGAGGTCCTCTTCTTTGTCATGGAATCCTTCCTTTCTATCCACCTCTTCCCACTACTGTTGTTCTTCTTCCTCTTTTCTACCTGCTAACATGCCTAGCAGCAGTGGGGGACTCAATTTGAGGTTAATCCAATTGACCTTCAAATTCTGCATAGAGTGTTTGGACTGTGGCACTCTCCTTAATGCTTCTTTCATCCTTGTTGGGGAGTGATACTCTCTGATCTGCAAACTATGTGGTAGGGTGTCCCACCTCCTCATACAAGCATGAATACAATCATCCCCAAGTATCATTTCCATGTCCTCAAAATGTGCAATGGCCTGAGCATCATCATTGATATACTTAGGGGCAATTTGGGGATTATTTGCTAGCAACTGGTGTGTGCTGATGAGAGCCATGAGATCTGATGGCTCAACTCTGATCATTAAGGGCTCATTCTGCTCCTTTATCATCAACTTCCTTATCTCTGCTGCCCTTAATTCCTCATGATTCATCCATGATGCCATGGCCATTAGTTGCAGGTCCCCTAGCCTAGCATTGGGGTCCCACACGTTCATATCGGTGAGGGCCATGTTATGAAAATAGAACTCTACTATTTTTGCCTTGTCTTCTGATGAACTTTGGTCACATAGGTCCATAAACTGTCTGTAATCTTGGAAAGTTATTATGCCTCTCTGTGCCAAAGTATTTATCTGAAACTGTAGCCATTGGTCCTTGAGGTATAATCCATATGATTTTGCTGGTGTTCTGCATTGCAGTGCCTCCATAGACCAGTTGGCCATGCATGCCAATTGTGTCTCTTTTTCTTTCAGTTGTCTTCTAAGTAATTCATTTTTTGTTTCCAAGTGTGTTCTTGTGGTTGCCTCTCTATGTCTTACAACACTTAACTCCCTACCCATTTCTCTAAGCTTGTTCTCCATGTGGCCAATATCCTCTACTCCCTTGGATTTGGTGATTTGCATCCACCTATGGCTCCTTATTCTTTCTTTCTCCAACTCAAAGAAAAGTGGGATTGCAAATTTTTGTGGAATGATTCTTCCTCCCTAAAGAAGATTGTAGTAAGAGCCCTAATGAGGTTGGGGATCAGGTTTTTGAGTCTCTATTGCTTCCTCCTTCCCCTATGACTGTCCTTCTAGTCTTTTTTCAAGTTTTTCAGTCTCCTGTAGTCTTGACAAGGTCTCCTGTAGAATAGTCTGTGCCTCCTGTAGAACTGTTTTTGAGTCCTGTAGTTGCACTCTTTCCTTCCAGGTGGAAGATCTGGGAGTCCCTCTTTCATATGTGATAGGGGTTTTAGAGGGAGATTCTTCCCCTTTGACAGTGGGTGAATCTTCAATTACAATGGGCACTTTAGAAGAAGGCTGGGGCTTCCCTTGTTTGATCCTTGTGCTCTTCTGAGCCCTGAAATACATTGAGGTCTGCCTCTTCCTCTTTTGTTTGGGTTTAATTGGGGTGCTGAGGGTAGCGAGAGCAGCTACTGCCTCCCTTTCTAGGGTCTCAAGAGACACTTCTATCTTTTCTACCCCTTTTTCCTCTCCTTCTGTCTTTTTCTTTGTCTCTGTTGGTTTTGTTTCCTTTTGTTCTGTTTTGGTTTCTTCCTCCTATGTTTTGGTTTCCTCCTCTGTTTTTGTTTTCTCCCTCTCTATTTGTTCCTCAGTTTCCTCCCCTTCTCCCCCTTGCTTCTTTTCCCCCTCATTATCAGAAGGACTGAGATCATATGTGAGGGCCTTTATATCATCTTTGGTTGTCATGTTTCGGAATATTTCCCATGCTATGGGGATTGTGAAGGTATGGAGGGTTTCTTCCACTAACAGTTTAATTAACCCATGGTGAGCCAACTGATCTGGACCTCCTTCCTTCAACTTAATGCTGGAGTCTATGAGGGACTACAAGAGAAAATAGGGGATGCTAAGTTTCTAGGGTGTTGGAGTGTCCATGCCATATCTCAGCTCATGGAGAAGTCTGAAATGGTAGCCATAAACTATGCTATACCTCCATTCACAGGAAATATATTTGATAATTTGGTAACTAACCTCATCCCAAGGGTAAGGTATGTTTGTCCTTCTAATGCCATTCTTTTCTTCTACAAGATTTTCATTATTTTGGAAGAAGTTTTTCTTGGCAGTCTGTCCAATTGGATTTTCATTTTTGCTCCAAGGTAATCCAAGAGGAAGGGTGGTAACCCTACTAATAAATTCTAGGGTGTTTTCCATGGTGAGACCTCTAAAAGCAATAGTGGCATGGGTCCTTGAGTGACGGACTAAAGAAAGGGCAAACTCCTGAGCCACTTCTTCATCAAACCCTCGGAATTTCTCAAAAAATGGCATCCAATTTGCTCTAGTGAAAATGGCTACTACTTCTGGATGTTCATGGAGCCTGGCTGAATTTGTGGGCTCCTTCCTCATGAATCCCCCTGTCATTGTGCTTATACCCCTTTTGAACACCCAAGGTAGAGATGGAGACAAGAATTTTGAAGAAACAGGAAAACAGAGGAAAACTGTGTTTTTTTAAGAAAACAGGCAGAAAATTTTATGTAATTCCTCTTCTTCTATGGACTCAATTTCTCCTTAAAATTATATCATTCCTTGCACATATTGATAATCAAGGTGGGTATGCACAGAACCTACCTCCTCAAGCTAGAAATCGAGCAAAAACCCCATGTTTTCTCCTTAAAAACAGCTTACTGCCCCTCCTATAGAACTGCCTGTAGGTGCTCCTATAGAACCTGTAAGTGCTCCTGTAGAATGCCGATAGCAGGAGGATGGATGAAAGCGATGGAGAATGATGGTTTCGAGGCTATGGTGGTGACAAAGAGCTTGCTGCAGCTAAGTGGATGAGGATGAAATGGAAGAAAAGGTGGTGAAGGAGTTTCGAGGAGGAGTACTTATTTCTTCTTTGGGATATTTCTGGTGATGGGTTGAGCTGGCAAAAATATATGTTGCCATATTTAGACAGTTTGTCCCCACTGCTTTGTCATCATGGCTCTTTCCCGCAATCACTTCCCATCATTGCATCGGAGTTTGCATATCCTCCACTACATGTCCTTCAGATTTTTCTTTGAGTTGACTAGGCACATGTGTGGTGGCATCTCCGGATGAGCGCAGTCAACGGGATGAGGGTGGGCAGATAACTGGCCACCTTTTCTCGTTCAACCCTAACCATCTCATTCGCTTATGCATATTTTCCAATTACATAGATGCAACAGAGGAGAGGGTTAGTCACTTACCTGCGAGTCGAATGTACGTGCTGTGAGGCATTTTGGTTCCTTTTACTGCTGCATGCTTGTATTTCAGTTGCTGCATGCCTTTATCTCCTTTGTTGCATGCTCTCTGCTTCCTGATGTGTGGCCGGTTTGCTTTGTGAAGGTATCCTTTGGTTGGATCTAGCTTCAGATGTCTTCTTCAATCTCATGGTTGCACTTCTTTTGCTGTTGTGGCTTGATTTTAATGGGATCAGCTGCTACAAGAATTCCTACAGGGGCTCCTGTAGCTGCTTCTCACTTTAAAATTTTTAGCTGATTTTTGTGCTGGGAGCTGTGAGGATGATGCCAGAGATGATGATGAAGATGGAGAGGTACTTGGTAAGCTACAGGTGAGAATTGAGGTACGTCTCCCTTTATTTTTTGTTTTTTTATTTTTTTTCTAAAAATTGGTTTATGTGTTTTTTCGGCAGGCAGGGAAAAAATGATGATGATGAGGTGGTATAGGTTTTGGATGGATAGCAAGGAGGGTGGAAAACTATAGGAAGGTCTACATGCTCTTCATGAAACCTTCCAGCCCCTCAAACTACTTTATGGAACCATTTCTGGCTCTCTATGATTTCTATAGGAGCCTCCTGTAGAACACATAGGGCCTCTTGTAGAACACACAGTTTTCGGAAAGAAACACAGCGGGGTGGAAGAAAGGTCAGAAATGATGGAGAAGAGTGTGGGGGAGATGAAATAGGATTTGTGGCATCTTCTCTTGCTCCCTGTGGTCCACCTGTAACCCGCAATGCACATTAAAAGTCAATTCTTTTTTTCTTCTTTTCTCTGTTTTTTTTTTTTAAGACAACTAGGGCGCCTCAAGGAGGTTTTCACCCTAATTGCCTGCCCTGGGTGCCTCCAAGGGAGGTTTTCATCGAGGGATCTTATTCTCTCTATTTTTTTGTTTTTGTCAACATTGGGCCGCCTCAATAGAGGTTTTCAACCCAATGATGGGACTCAAGCGCCTCATGGAGGTTTTCACTTGAGTCCTTATTATTTATTTTTTTCTTCAGTGAGTGGGTGAAGTGGAGGCTAAGACCTGCTCCACTACCATTACTGTCTTATTTAGATCTTCAGTGGACTCTCGCTTGGAGAGGGGCTTCTTGTAAATTTTCAACCTATGTCCATTGACAAGCATGGGGATGGCTTCCTCATCAATGGTTCTGATCATAACTGAACCATTGTCATTGCATTTTTTCACAGTGTAGGGTCCCATCCATCTTGTCCTTAGTTTTTCTTTGAAGTATTTAAACCTTGAGTCATAGAGCAGTGCCCAATCTCCCTCTTGGAATTGCTTCTCCTTGATATTTTTTTCATGCCATATCTTCCTCTGAAGTTGAACTACCTCTGTGTGGAGAAGGGCCTATAATCTTTGTTCATCCAATCCATTGAGCTAGAGTAGTCTTTCCCTCTGTGCATGGTTGAGGTCTAGGTCCAGCTGAGCTGCCATTTTTAGTGTATTGTATTCACATTCTATTGACATCAAAGCCTTCTTTCCATAGACTAGTTCATAGGGTGTGAACCCTGTAGTGGTCTTCCATGTTGTGTTGTAGGCCCAGGTGGCCTCAATTAGTCTATCCTCCCAATATTTTCTGCTACTGCTCACTACCTTGGTCAAAATTCCTTCCAAAGCTCTGTTAGTGACTTCCACCTACCCATTGGCTTGTGGATGGTAAGGGGTGGAAGTCCTATGCTTGATTTTATGATGTGTGAGTAGGTCTTCAATCAACTTGGAAGTGAACTGACTGCCTTGGTCTGTGACCATTTCTCTTGGATACCCGAACTTATAGAATATGTTTTCTCTCAAAAACTCAGCTACTTTTTCCTCTGTTGCTGCTTTGATTGCTTTTGTTTCTACCCATTTTGTCAGATAGTCGGTGCACACAATGATGTATTGCTTCTGTTTTGAAGGAGGGTTGATAGGACCCACAAAGTCCATGCCCCACTTCTCAAATGGCTCAAAGGTCACTTGAGGTTGCATGGGCATCTCATCCTTTGGAGTAGGTTTCCCCATCCTTTGACACCGATCACATTGGCTGGTATACCTCCTCACATATTGATGAAGAGTGGGCCAATAGTAGCCTGTTTGCAATATTTTAAAGGCAGTCCTCTTTGCTGCAAAATGGCCTCCACAAGGCTCGTCATGACAGGTCAGAAGAATGTCAAAGACTTCCTCCTCCCTGACACATCTTCTCAAGATCTGATCTAGGCCAAGTTTGAAGAGATTGGCTCCAATCCAGGTGAAAGGGGCGCTTTTCCTCACGATCTTGCTCTTATCCTTTGTGGACAGGTGTGGTGGAAACTGTGTTGAAACCAAGTAGTTTGCTATATCAACAAACCATGGAGAGAGTACTGAGATAGCAAAAAAGTGTTTGTCTAGCATTTGATCATCCACCATTCCTTCTTCATCTGCAGGCAAATTTACTCTAGACAAAAAGTTAGCAACAACATTTTCTTTACCAGGCTTATCAACAATGGTCAAATCAAACTTCTCCAGTAAAAGAAACCATCTAATAATGCGAGAATTTACATCCAGTTTGTTCATTAAATATCTAATTGCAGCATGATCAGTGTGCACAAAGGTTTGACAGCCTGTGATATAATTTCTGAATTTGTTTAAGGAATGCACCACAGCTAGGAGTTCCTTCTTAGTTACCGTGTAGTTTAACTCTGCCTTTGACAAATTTTTACTTATAAAGTATATGGCATAAGGTAACATTTCATTAATTTGTCCTAAGGTTGCTCCTATTGCTTTGTTTGAGGCATTTGTGTGAATGTGGAAAAGAAAGGCCCAGTTTGGGCCTCTCAAAATTGGTGTAGTCACAAGTTTTCTTTCCAAGGTATTTAGGGCTTCTTTACAGCTTTCAGTCCATATAAATTCGACATCTTTTCCTAAAATACCAAACAACGGAGAGGCTAAATTGATGAAATCTTTAATGAATCTTCTGTAATATCCAGCTAAGCCTAGGAAAATTCTGACATCTCTCACCTTTTGGGAGGTGGGACCCTCTGGATGATGGAAAATTTGTTGGGGTCCACTTGCAATATTTTTTGAGATATTGCATGACCTAGCACGGTCCCTTCAGTCATCAAAAATTCACATTTTTCCGGACTGAGGGATAGGTTCATTTCAATACACTTGTCTAAGACTTTTCCTAGGTTAGATAAAGCTTCCTGAAAGTTATAACCATAAGGAGTGAAATCATCCATATATATTTCCATTGCATCATGAACTAGTTCAGAAAATATACTTAATATTGCTCTCTGGAAAGTGGTTGGAGCATTGCACAAACCAAAAGGAAGGACCTGATATGAAAAGGTACCCCAAGGACAAGTGAAATTGGTCTTATCTTGGTCCTTCAGGCTGATTTGAATCTGATTGTACTCGCTAAACCCATTTAGGAAGGAGAAAAACTTTTTCCCCTCCAGACCATATAACACTTGATCTATGAAAGGCAAAGGAAAATGGTCCTTTTTAGGGGCTTTGTTCAATTCTCGATAATCGACACAGATTCTCCACTTACCATTTTTCTTTGGCACTAGCACCAAAGGAGAGACTCATTCGCTGTCAAAGATGGGGTAGATGAATCCTGCATCAAGTAATTTTTGTAATTCTTTCTTAACAATGTCTTTAAGGGCTGGACTCATCCTCCTTTGAGGCAGCCTAACTGGTTTGCAATCTTCCTTGATGTATATGTGATGAGTACATACTGAAGGGTGCACTCCCGTCATCTCCTTATAACTCCAAGCGAAGGCATCTAAATGTTTTCTCAATAAGATGCACAACACCTTCTCCTGGGAAGTGGATAGGGATGAATTGATTTTCAAGGTTCTTTTTTGGCCAAACCCTATATTCTTTACATGGAGAGAGGTCGCATCGGCCACACAAAGATCAGTTAAGGGATTGTTTTGGGTATCTTTCACTATGTCCTCTAATGGAAAGGTACTGGGGGATGGATTCTAAATTAAATTTTCAATGATATCATCCTCATCTTGCGGTTCCCCCCCATGGCAGTTTCTACTGTACAAAGTGGTGTAGAATAGAATTCATCGTCATCCTCCTCCAACCAGAGAGTTAGATCATGTTCTAGCAAGGGTTGGGCAGGAGGGTATAGGACAAACTGCTTGGACATATGCCCGTTCTTGATGGTCATGTTCCCAGCCCGACAGCTGATATAGGCATTGGTAGTAGCCAACCAGGGTCTTCCTAGGATGAGAGGATACCTAGTGAGCTTTGCCTTTGGCTGAAGAACTAGGAAATCAACAGGGTACTACCAAGAATCAATGGAGACCATCACATCTTTCACAATCCCTTCAGGGGTCACAATGGAGCGGTCTCCTAGCTGCAGTATTGTCGTTGTCTTCCTCAAGGAGCCCTAGAGGTTAATTTTGAGCATGGTGTCCTTTGTCATCACATTAATGGCAGCTCCCAAATCAATCAAGGTGTGTGGGATCATGGTGCCATTAATGTGGACACTAACCACTAGGCTTCCAGGGTCCAGATATTTCGGACAGATTACCTGCCCCAACATCAGGTCAAACAGTTGTCCTATGAAATTGATGGTTGGGGAATCTCTCTTGCACCTGCCTAGATGCCTAAAGCACTTCTATTTGATCAACCGATTGTATATAGGCACATCTTTTATAGCTTGGGGAAGTGGTATCTTTACACATAATTGTTTCAATTCTCCCAGAAGTTCAGTTTCTTCTGGGGTGGGTTGTATTGTCCCTGACAGTTTCTCAAGAAAGGGTGGAATTGCTTTAGGTTCACTTTCCTCTTTATCTTCCTCCACCTCCTTAGGGAGAGGCTGGCTATCTGGGAGAACCTTCCCAGATTGTAGGTTAATCTCCTGAATCTCCACAACATAAGTTGGGCTTGATGGTTCCCCACTATATACTTGTTGAGCTTGTCTGTTATTCGGGTTCAGGTTCAGCTGGGCACGCATTTAGAGTTGCATTGGTGGATCAGGAGGTAATGGTTGTGGTTGAGTAGATGGTGGAGGCAAAAGAGTGTGGGGGAGAGTTGTATTGGTGCCTCCACCCCTAATGAGTTGCATTCCACTAGGTTGTGGCTAAGCATAGGATTGAAATGAATGAGCGGTTGGTTGGGCATGATACTGAGATGGATAGGACCAAGGAGGAGGCGTGGACCAGGAAGGACGAGTAGGAGGGCCCCAAGAAGGTATGGAAGTGACTTGGTTGGGGTTGTATGCATGGGATGTCCCTTGCATCCCTTGCTGGTATGGTCTAGGTCCATGCAGTCTCCTCTGGTTCATGGAATAGAGTGGTTCAGTGGCTCCTTCGACCCCTTGGTATACAGCTTTAAGTCTCGGCAAGGAGGTGCACTTATCTGTAGAATGATCTTCTTCACAGACTGAACAAACCTCTATAGAGTTTAATGGGCATTCGTTCCTAGGATGCCTCTTGGTGCACCTAGGACAAAAGATGGCCAAAGCCCTCTCTGCCTCCTCTTGTTTCCTTTTGATATGCTAGGTATCCATTTGCATGGCAAGATTCTGTAGAATCTCACTCTTAAAGTCTTCCAGCATGTTTCCAAGTTCACCTTTGATGGATGAATTGGATGAGGAGGTACTGGCTATGAGTTGACTCCCCCTACCTCTCTTTCTTGCTACTCTAGAATGATTTCTAAAGGCAGTCTTTACGTCCTCATAAGGTAGTTGGTAGATGTCTCCCCCAACCAGTAAATGGAGGGTGTCTAGAAGGTCTTCCAGAATACCCCTGAGCCAGACCAACTTCAGAAATTCAAGGTCAAGTGTACACCTGGCCTTTTTGTAACTGAGTTGGAACCTCTCTTCATAATCTTCCAAGGATTCATCACTTCCCATGGTCATCCGGAAGATTTCTTCTTTGGTATATTTTGACCTACAGTAGTCTCGATATTTGTTATTAAAGGCCTGTTGCATCTGAGCCCAAGTTGTGATGCTATTGCCAGGTAACCCCATGAACTAGCGCAATGATGCATCCTTGAGAGTAGAAGGAAATAGTTTCAACTTTTGCTCATCTTTTGCATAGTCATAGGTTCGACAAATAACAGCAAACTCAAACAAAAAGGTGTCAGGATCTTCTGTAGTCAAACCATGGAAGTGAGGTAGGGCTGAGGGACTTATATTCTTCATTTTGGTGTCCCCATTGGTTTCCCAGATGGGAAAGGTACCCTCTACTCTTTCTCCATTCCCCCTGGCATTTTTGTTTTCAGTCATTGTCTCAGGAGGGATGTCTTCTTCTTCTTCTTCCCCTATAGGTTCTTCAAATATCTCTGGTTGTTCACCTAAAGGTTCTTCTTGATCACTACCACCGAAGAAGAGAGAAGGGTGACCATGTGATGCAGTGGAGGTGTTGGGAAAGAATTTTCCTGAATTATCTTTGTTCCTACGAGGTATGAAAGGAAATATTTTTGGTTGGTTATTGTTTTTTTTTTTTTACTTCTTGTACCTGCAAAACTGAAATTGATCAAATAAACAAATTGCAACTAATTGAAATGAACTTGCTGAAATGAAATTGCAGAACTGAAAAGGAAAGTAATGAAATGTAGAACTGAAATCAAAGAAATGACTAATCTACTTTTGCTGAAATGAAGTTGATGAAATGAAATTTGTAGAATTGGAAATGAAAGAAAATAAAATGCAGAACTGAAAGCAAGGAAATGACTAATCTACTTTTGCTGAAATGGAAATTGTAGAATTGAAAATGAAAGTAGGGAATTGCGGGAACTGAAAGAAACAACTACTCTACTTTTGCTGAAATAAACTACTTAGCAAAATGTTGCGATAGAAAATAGAAGAAAGCATTAATCACAAAATACTCTGATGCTTCTCCAGCAATGGCGCCAAAAAGATGGTGAGCACCAAAATTGCAACAATAATGCTTCAACTCCTAGGCTTCCTACTTTACTTTTATCAACCCGGTAGTTCATAACAAACTTGGAAGTGATGGTGTTGTATGCACAAGTACTAGTTCTTACCGCAGGGTGTCACTTGGTCAGCTAGCGCAAGATCACCAGGAGCTCAAGCTAACTTCTATGGATTCTAGAAGAAGCTCTATGTGTGATGAAAGAAAGGAAAGCTTACTCTTCAGAGGCTACTCTACTTGCAGAAAGGAAAAGAAGACTAAAATGTAAAGTAAACCTAGCAAACCCTAGTTAACCAACTAATCCTACTTTTGCAGAAAGAGAGATGAAAAACCATGAAATGAATGACATTACCTACTTAAGAAGTAAACAACATCTACTCCGGCTATTTCTAGAAGTAAATGTACAAAAAACATCTTTTTGTATTTTTATGTGAAATTGTCATACATGTAATTTATTTGATTGTGAATATGATAGCAATTAGGTGGTGATGGAGGGTGACTTTGGGATTTGAAGTGGTGTAGGATGGTGTGGATGATTGTGAATATGGTAGCGATTAGGTGGTGATGCAGGGAAACTTTGGGATTTGCAGAGGTGTAGGATGGTGTGGATGGGTCCTAGGAGGGCTCAGGTGGCCTTCTAGAGGCTTTTCCTGCAATCGGACTTCAAAAAGAACCTTATAGGAAAATCTCAGGAGGCTGTAGGGGATCTACAGGAGGTCTACAGGAGGATGCCGAGAGTAGTTTTGGAGGTTTTGAAGGTAGGAAAGCGGGTGGAAAGGGTAGTTGAAGGCTAGGATAATGTGTTAAGGTGTCTAGGGTCCATCAAAAAATGATTAGGAGAGAGAAAGATGGTCGGATTTGTTCAAGGAAAGAAAGGAAAGTCTATGGAAAAGTGCAGAAAACTAAGGCATATTTGAAATGAACTCTGGGTGACTTGGGGAGAAAATATCAAAGAGAGATTGTGATGGCTGATTGGATAACTTGTTTTGAGAAGAGATTTGCTGCAAAAGGACTTGAAAATTGGACAAGGAGATCAATCAAGCAAGGAAACTAAGTACATCAAAAACAGAATTTTGCATCAAGCTAATATAGACTATGAGCTATGGAAAGAAATGTTGAAAAATGCTATAATGAGAGAAAGCATGGAAGGAAACAGATTGCAAGAAAGAAATGAGCATGAAGAAATAGATCCAAAGCAAATAATTAACCTTCTAACAAACTACAACACTAGAAATCCTATGGAGAAGGCAAATCTGTGTTTTTTGTGGCAGCGAGAGGGTCTTGGCCTCAATTCATGGTCCCAAGGGGAGGAAAGGAGGCCAGGGCTCTGTTGATGGAATTTTTTTATCTTCTTTCTATCACTGTTCAACCTGCTACAGAAAACTTAAATGGAAACAACCTTTTAAATCACCAAAAGCAACCTATTCTTAACCAAGAAAGAAATTTATCTACCGCAACTAATCCATAAATTGAAAAAAAGCATATAAATACAAATAAGAGGAGCTTGGCTACTTAGATTGGGCCCTAACCCAAGAGCTTCATCCCTCTGAGGTAACTCAGTGCTATCTCAAAAAGGATCTCATCTTTATTATCAAAATAATAATAGGATTACATGAAACTGTCAACAAAAGTAAGCTCGAAGTTGAGCAGAGAAAAGCTGCAACAAAAATTCAAAATTTGACTAACTTCCTAATGAGGCCCTAGGCCTCTCTACTTATACAACCAAAGCTCCCAACAAATTCCTTAAAATCAGGGAGGCTTGTCTCCCAAAACTTGAGATAAACAGAAGTTATCCTCCACTTGCTCGATTGCCTCCTAGTGCATTGATGTGGCTGTTTGTGCTCCGAGCTACATGATGTAGAGTTCGAAGTGGGGAGTCATAAATGAGGGGGATACCATCCTATAAATCCTCTCCCTTGTCTACTTCGAATTATTGCTGCCAGTTTTCCATTAAATCTTTGACTTTATCTCCAAAATTGAACAAAAATCTGCATTAAACACATATTAGACTCCATGGCATAATGACCAACCCAACTCACTCCATAAGAATAAATATAATAAAAAAAACATGCAATAAGCTAAGCGAATGGTTGATTAAACTATGTTAGGAGGCAAAATGAACCCATATAATTACCCATTTATGGGGCTCATCACAAAACTGCTACGTTTTTCCTTTGATCTTCTGCAGGAGGTCCACACATGTGAGCTGGGTGGATTTTTACCAATAGAAATCCATATTGGAGCTTATAGAAACCAATTCCAAGTGTCGGATTTCTTTCTAGAGTCATGATACTACCTTAACCATGGAGATAGCTATGGAAAATTGACTAAACTACAGAAACTTGAATTAGCCAAACCGTCATTAGTAAACCATGCATAATTTTTCTTATTTTGTTAAAAGTAATGGAAATAATAATAATAAAGCATGTAAACATGTATGCGGGAATTTGGTCTATTTATGGATAAATATGGTTAAAAATGCTGACAATGGGTGAAGGAAATGATGTGAAAATGAATGGTTTCATCAACAAAATCATGACAAGTTGGAGGCCCAACATTCCCCCACACCGGAGATTTTGCATGTCCTCATGCAAATAAATATTTTTCATAATCCAATTGGTTGTTGGTGTTCCTTTATTTTGACATTTCAACTGAATCTTTGACCAAAGCTCCAAGAGATCAATATTGACCATCTATCTTAATAAGATGCACTTTTTTCTCTTTGTTTTACAAAATTACAAATCTGGTAGCATAGCTATTTATATCCACATTTACTTGTTGTGTCATTAGAGTAAGAAAGAAGAGTTACCCAACCTCCTTTGAAAGTCAAACAACTTGAAGTCTTCACATACAAGGTTGCTCATGGATGCTATAGAGGTAGAAGTGATGTCTATTTATTTGTTGTTTTCTTAATAAAAACAACCCTTCATTATTTATTATATGCAACTTATGTGAAAAGAAATGTTAAAATTGGAAACTAGGGCCAAACTCCATGTGGGTCATCTTATTAATGGTAGCTAATATTTTTCTTGGTTCCCTTTCATCGATAGGTGTAGGATTGATCTAAAGATCATCCAATTCTGATAAGTATTCATGGAGATATGAATTTATTTATGTTATGGGACAATTCGTCAAGGTCGGCCAGCAACCAAATAAACCCCACATGTGCTCAACGTTTTAGTATAAATATAGGTGCCTTGAAAATCATTTGGACACACTCACTTGGGATCTCTTCCTCTCTACTTGTCTTTAGGTTTTGGTGAGAGGGGAGATCCTAAGGGATAACGGTGCCCTAATGGAGAAAGGTTCTATGCTATCTAGAGGGAATGCCTTAGGCTCTATGCTGCCCTAATGAAGAAACCCTAGATGCAGGAGGAAAGGGAGATCTAGCACAGTGAAGGGGGCCTAACAACATACCCTAACACGATCCTATCATGCCCTAATCTATACGTTGTTCTGGAAGGGTTTGAGACAACCCTTAGATGCAACAAAAGGGATATCCTAACATCAATAAGGAGGCTCTCATTCGCTGCCCTAACCTACCCTCATACATTGTCTAGAGGAGCCTTATATGCTGCCCTAATCCGCTTTCATAAGGAGGCCTTAATAATGCACTAGCCGCAAATCTAAGGTAGGGTTACAACTGAGTTAAATGTGCCCTATCCATGGATCTAAATGGAGACTTAGCCGCAAATGAAGGAGTGATTGCAAACGATATGTGTATGGGTCAAAATTGTCGTGAATTGTGTATGGGCCAACCCACAAGGATTGGAACTTCGTATGTTTGCCTTTGTCTTCATGGGATTTATCCCATTTCAGAACTAAGTCATCCACATCGAAGCTAGCTTTCCCTACATACTTCTTATCGAACCACCTCTTGATACGGTTCTAGTGGAGTATGAATTTTTCTTTTGCTTTCATCCTTTCTTCCTGGAGCTTATGGAGAGCATCCATCCTACACCGAACTAGCTAGTAAGGCTTGCCTTAGGATTCTTGGGAAAATTGAAGAGCAGGCAAGTAGATATTTGGTGGGAGGATGGCTTCTTTACTGTAGACTAGGAAGTATGGCAAGGTGTTCATAAAAGGCTTAGGTGTTACATGGTTAGCCCATAGTGCATTTCCGAGGGCGGTATGACAGTTACGCTGCTTAGAGAAAACGTTCTTCTTGATTATACATATGAGATTCTTATTTGTAGACTCTACTAGACCGTTTCCTTGCGGATAGTAATTCAATGAATGCTTTAACACAATACCATTTTGTAATGCAAAGTCATAGAGTTTAAAAGATGAAAAATAAGTTTCATTGTAAAAACAAGTGATACCAAAATGTCGAAGCGTGAGATGATATTCTGCTAGAGGAAGTTGATGACCTCTGGGTCGTTCACTTGTTTGAGCGGAACTACCTCTGTCCACCACATAAAGTAGTCAGTTGCTGTTAGGATATAGTAGTGTTGCTTTAATGAATGAGGGAAAATTTCCCCAATAATGTCTAGGCACCACTGTTGGAATGGTCTAGTCAATACACTAGGGTGTAGTGGGGTTGCTGATCTTCGTGTTCTGCCGGCGCATCGCAAACAGACCTAGAATTTGTAGCCATAGGCATGCGCATCCTTGAATAATGTGGGCCAGTAAAAATTGGCTCGCATAACCTTGTGTGTTGTGGTATTCCCTGCAAAGTGACCCCCGGCCGGTCCGTCATGCAGATCTTGAAGTACCTTCTCTGATTCCTATGCCTCCAGGCACCTGAGAAAAACTCCATTACTATGCTTTCTTCAAAGCACTCCATGCACCGACTGGTATGTTAAGGCTTTCATGCATAATTCCCTCTTTTGTCTGATATAAAAGTGAGAGGGTATGGTGCCATGCTCAAGGTATCGACATATATATATGCATACCAAGAGGTTCTATTTTCTGTAGGGGCTACTCGCCTTATTTCGTACATTTCAATCTCCTGCTCCCAACTGGCAAGCTCTTCTTCACTCTCCCGGGTGTGTACTACTTCAGCTGCAAGTCTGCAGAGCCCATGTCCTTTGATCGTGTGTACTGGCTTGATTTCAATATCATATTCTTGCAAACCTGTCATCCAGTTCGCATGTCATTCTCCCAAATCTTGTTGCACTAGCAATGTATGCAGTACTGGGTGGGGAACGAGGACAATGCAGTGGTTTTTCAGCAAGTAGGACCTGAAGTGTTTCACCGCCTTGTAAACTTCATAAGCCTTTTTGTCAATGGCAGGGTAGTTAAGTTTCGGTCCCTGCATGCTTGCACTCATGAAAGAGATGGGACATTCATCATTAGCTTCATCTTCTCGAGTGGGTACTACAGCTAGCGAGTTGTCGGAAGTGAAGGCGTATAGTAGGAAATCCTTTTTGAAATATGGATTGTATAGTGTAGGTGCTTCAGCAATGGCTTGCTTAATCTGGGCGAATGCATGCTTTTCTTTCTTAGCCTAGGTGTACACTGCATCCTTCTTGATCATGTCCTGCATGGGCTTGACTATTTGTGCATAATTCAAGATGAATTTCCGGAGGAAGTTTATCTTTCCCAAAAGGATTGCATGGCTTTCTTGTTGACCGGGTGAGGAATGTGTGTGATAGCTTGGACCTGGTCTGGATCCACCTTGATACCTCTCTTGGAAACAATGTGTCCGAGGAGGTTCCCCTCTAACATGGAAAATACGCTCTTTTTAGGGTTCAAGGAAATCCCGTATCTTCGGCATCGTTTAAAAATTTTCTTAAGATCGCGTATGTGGTCTTCTTATCTTTGGGAGAACACAGCCACATCGTCAAGGTATACCACCATGCTTTTCCCAATGAGTCCGTGAAAGGCGATGTCCATAGCGCGTTGAAATGTTGCGCCTACGTTTACATGCCCAAATGGCATCCATCTATAAGCGAACATACCCCACTTGGTATGGAAAGTAGTTTTGAGTCTATCAGGTTCTGCTACCAGAACCTGATTATATCCTGAAAAACCGTCAAGGAGAGAGAACATCTGTGCCCTAGATACTGTTTGCAAGATATGGTCCATAGATAGCACGGGGTTGTTATCTTTGTCCGAGGCATGGTAAACGTTCCAAAAATCAACACACAAGCTGTTAGGTGTGGAGCCTGATTATCTTTTGTATTCAAAGGTTTCAGCCGGATGTATACCCCAAGAAGACTGTACACCCCTCCATGCGGGGGGGTGCAGGGGGGACTTGTCCCCCCCTGCTGGGGGGTCCGAGGGCCAGCGGTCCCTCGGCGGGGGTTCGGGCTAAGAATAGATGTAAAATTGCCTTTTTAAATGTTATAATTTCGTAGTCAATCTGGGCCGTTCATTAGGCGGATGATCTAAAGGTAGAAGTTATGTTTAATTTAGGGTTTTTTGCCCTAGGAGGCAACCCCTCGCTATATATGAAGGAATTGTATTACGTCTATGTAGATCTATATTCTGAGTGAGGAAGAGAGAGGAGATTGAGAGCGAAGAGGGTGTTACAGCAGATCTGCTGTAGGTTGTATCTCTTCACTTTGCTGGATAATATAAAAATAAGGACTGATTGTTTCTCTGTGGACATAGCCCAAACTGGGTGAACCCCGTATATCTGTGTCTCTCTTGTTTTATGCATTTTCCGTGTTTATATTTGTTGTGGGGGAAAATGCCTATGCAGGACGATCCTATCCACCTAAGGTGTGACAGTGCCTTAGCAACAAATAGAGACAGATATTCTAGTATTCTTCCTTTATGAATTAAGAATGAAGAGAGAAAGATGGACTAACCGGTGTCTTCCGTTTGTCCCTCGATCCGGTCTCTCTTCTCTTTGTGAGTCCCCAGCTACTTGCCTTCTCGCTCGCCCAGCTTCAAGAGGTTTCTGCAAGATCACAAGAAGAGAACACTACACAAGACATGGATTCATATTCATAACTAGTTCAGGATTAGAAATAAACTAAACATACTAATGCAATCATACATCAAAGATACATCAGTATATAGGAGAAACCAAGATAGCTTTATTGATGAATAACAAGGTTCAGGAAGAGATACAACCCAGAGGGCTCCAATCCAGCATCTCCTTCCCAGCAAATGAAATTCCTATCTTCACCCCCTTCAAAGCATTAAGCACCCAATGATTCGAATCTCAAACCAACAGCAATTCTTTGCAATAACAAAATTCCAGCCTCTACATCTCATGGAGGAGAGATCCATATATAGATGTTTGGAGAGAGGATGAGTCTGCTTGAGATCTGACCAGTGTCCTCTCCCTCTGTCAGTTCTTGATTCCACTTGGAGGTTCTTGCTTCCACTTGGAGATTTGGAACCTCTTACTCATCACCAGTCGAATTCCCTGAGGCAAGTGTCATTGAGGAAGATTTTGGAAGCTTCCTGGGTCTTGACACCTCTTGGAATGAACTTGCCACGTGTCAACTCTCGCTCAGTGCAGGTAGCCAGTGTTGGCTTTGACATTCAGCGCAGGTAGCCAGTGTTGGCTTTGACATTCAGCGCAGACAGCTAGTGGAGCCACTGAAATGATCCTGAATTGACTTGTTTTTGAGCAGTTTCTGGTGAACTTTTGTGAATTGTTGTGGTTTGTTAGCCTTGTTCCTCTAGGGGTAGGAACAACATGTTTAGGGACTTTGGATCCCTTAGATTATGGACATTTCATGCTCAATGCTGTAAGGGACAAAAATGTCTATAACAGTTGCCCCCTAAAGTATGAGGCCGTTTATCGGGTGAAATGCTTTATCAGGGGGATCCGAAGTTCATCCAATGCTGGGAGGAGACCTGTAATAAGAAACAATACAATACATTATTTTTCATACTGCTTTCATGATCTAGCTGAGGCGGGCATTCCCATGCTCAGCTTTATAAATTCATTTTTATGTACATAGAACAGACAATCGTCTGATGGTAGACTGATAATTTTGATGAAATTATCATCCTTTGAGTAGGATGATTATCTGCTGCAATGATGTACATGTCAATGTCTTTATCTTTCCTGAATATATATCGTAGCCCAGATGGATGAAACTAGATCCGGGGTCTTCAAACTCGTTCGATCTTCACTCTAAGTACAAGTCGATCCATGTGTGAAATGTTCTGAAGTCGAACATGGAAAGACATCGCTTGATTACTGGTCAATGAGGTAAACCGTTAACAAGCGCGAGAGGAATCACCGATAATGATAATGACCCTCAAGGTACTGCAGTACAATTCACGTGGTGTGAATAAAGGACTTGGCGTCGAACACCACGCAAAATCTTTCGGTCGAAGGTCATTGATGTATACCTGTCGCCGGAAGTGAGAAACTTGCCATTGAGGCATGCAAGCTTCAAAGTACTGAAGGGGTTGTTCCTAGATCAACTTCTTGGGTAATGAGCTGATGTCGACAAGAAGCGATCCGTCAAAGGAGGGCCTTAATGAATCCCACATCAGTGACACGGAACGGAGCTAATGATTTTGATGGAGGTGAAAACGATCTGAGACATATGATTCAGGGTGGCGGTCATGAAAGGATGAAGGATAATGTATGGCAGTGGATGGGACACGGTTGACTTTTCTGAACGACTTCTCTTGAACATATGGCGACACTGATGTGATGGATCGGTAGCATTACCCCAAATATGGATGGTATGGCGAGACCATGGTGATGTGACCGGTGAATGAAACAACCCAACCCGATTGTGGTACGGAGGAAAAGTGTCATGTTCAAGAGCGACTTGCTACCATCAAAGTTTTCTTGAGTTTCTCCCAATTTTTCCCCAGTCATTGCTGACCAGTACCTCTTTATTTTTGTCAAGCTTGAGGAGGATAACATATGCTTGTTCTATAACCTGCCCTTCGGGCAAGCCCATCGCTATGTTTTAACGAGCCTAGCGATAGTGAAACTCGTTCTCGTCTAAAGACAAGTTTGTCGCTATTTAATGATTTTAACGAGTCCAACGACAAGGATAACTCGGTCCTTTTCATTTTTAGAGAGTCTGAAAAGGTACATAAAGTTAACTCCAAATGTCCTTTTTCGTCATCTAATCCCTTAGGTCCGAAAAAGTATAAAACAATACAGAAGGGATGAGTTTTCGATAGTTTTAATGAGCCGAATAAAATAAGCGCTCGATATTTTTGTGCAATAATCCCTCAAGTCCAAAAAGATTAAAATCTAGAGGAGGGATAGCCCTTCCTGTCCCTTTAACGAGCTGGAGGGCCAAGGACTCGGCAATCTTTTCATATTTTACGAGTCAGATGAAAAGAGCTTAAAGAAGACTCGTCTTTTGAGGAACGAGTGATGAAACAGGTTAGCAGCTGGTTCCAGGTACAGGTTGGAATTTTCCAATCACGGCAGTGTCACAAGGATGGCTAGGTGAAATCACTCTTCGCAGTTGTTCCTCAAAATGGGTAAACAATCATATGGAGGTGAACGATCGGCCAAATGAAAAGTGGAGGTGACGGTGCAAACACGACCAAGGCTTTAATGGCTGATAAGGTTACATTCACGGTGGTTATTTACCGGGTAGTGGTTCATTTTTTATTTTAAAATGAGCTTAAACGCTGGTGGAAACACTTTCTCATTGCTTATGTTTATTTTTTAACGAGCATGAAGTCCGCATTAAAACTGCTCGGATCTTGCGTTTATTTTTTAACGAGCATGAAATGTGTGCTAAAACTGCTCGATTAACCCAGTCATATGATAAGAGTGTCTCATTGAGATTCTATTTTTTATGGAGCTTCATCTCACAAAGCTTTGCCCCGCATCCTTTCTTTATGCGAGTTAGGAAACGGCTAACCCAAAAAACAGATAAATAACCGCTCTTTGCTTGCACTCCAAAAGGTTTGCATGCCCCCAGGTATAAAGTACGATTTCAAGGCTACCCCTACTTCATTTCCATCAAAACATTCGTTTCACCGAGAGAGGCCTACCTCTTTCAGGTTACCCAAAGATTGTCTCGTTAATCTTTCAAACAAAACACTTCTTGGGCAATGTCTACCGAAATAGACAAAGGTGAGCGACGTAGCCCGCCAACTCACATAACTTTGACAAAAGAATCTTATTCTAGAATAACCCTCTTCCTAGATGGACGGGGTACAGACTAGTCATATTCTCTCGCGGAAACCTACTCTATACCCAAAGTTTCCCTGCCGAAGCAGACCAGGACGCATGCCCCCTGGGTTCCATTCATGTCCTCCCGGATTACTCGCGCTCATCAGGAGGACAGACCGTGGGTTGAGACACTTCTTGCGTGAATAGACCATTTAGGGATGGTACACGACTATTTGCGATGCGTGATCTGGGAAATGAAAGTTGGTCCACGAGCTTGACCACTCTTCCTTCGTGCAGAAAACACATTACTCTAAAGAGTGAGGAGACGATGGCTCCCATGCAATATATATAGTCTCGTCCAAGGAGTAGGTTATAATCCAAGGGTCCTTGAACGACCATCACGTTCATTTGAACGGTCTTCCCTTTCAATGTGATGGGCACATTGGGGAGGATCCCTAAAGGTCGACTGGTTCCTTTATCAAAGCCTGATAGATTTCTCATTTCAGGCAAAAGCACTGGCGAACCAAGCACTTTCCAAGCAATAGAGGAAAGGATACTCACAGATGCCTCCTCATCAATGATAGTGCCAACCATTACCATTATGTATATTTGAACGATAATTCTGAATGGTATGCTTGCTGGCAACCGGGGTCTGCCTAGTTGGTTCCAGTCGAACTAGACAACTAGGTTGCTTGGTGGTGGGACCGAATAGACGGTCGGGTATGACTCTGACGAAGTTCCTTCCTGCGATAAAGGAATGGGCAAATTGCCCCCTTGTTCATCAGAGTCTGTGTTGATGAAGAGAATTTGGACGGTGTCGTCTTTACTCTCCTCTGTGATGGTATCATTCGAAGATAGAGCCTCTGAAGGCAAAACCGGGTCAACTGCCGCCTCAACCTTTTGACTTTCGTCAGGCATGGATCCAGATGGTTCATCTTCAATGATAGGTGCTTCGGCTGACCACCTGGGCGGGCCAGCCGGGTTCTCAACTAGTGAAGGACTTGGCAGGAGTTTTTGATATCCAGGAGGAAGTTGCGCTCGTAAGATCGGGCGATCTTCCAGAACTCTTTTAGCCTCGTCTAAGAAGGGACAACGGTGGATGGCGTGATTGCCTTCACACAGTTTGCAGGGAAATCTAGCTTTCCCTCTCTGTCCTGGGACTTCACTTTCACTAGTTGACGGTGAGCTGTCAACATGACTATCAGAGGTTGACGCTACCGAATTGTGCAAACGGGGAGACCAGTCCCTTAGTATCCGAGGGATGCAGGGACAATCTCTGTGGAAGTGGTCTCCCTTGCATATGACACATGGCGATTTAGGCCTAGTCAGTGCTGTGTGTGGATTTTTGTCAGACGACACTTGTTTGCCCCCAGTCGCTTTTGGCTCCTTCTTCTTCTTCTCTTTCTTCTTCTTTTCCTTCTTCTCCTTAGGAGCTTGGTTTTTTGTTTTACCAGTTCCGTCAAGCGAAGAGGAAGGAGGAGAGGAAGAATTAGATGAAGTAGAAGGCTGGTGGGCAACTCTGGTCTGGTCTAACTGTTGACTCGATTGTTCAGGAATAGTGATGGTTTGAACGACATTGGTTGAAAAGAGCCAGACCGACAGGCCAATTGTTAGTCCTGGAAGCGACAATGTGGCCATATGGGGCGCACCAACATCTCCCCAAGAGGAGAAGGGACTAGGATTTCCACCAAGGGGAATTCCTTGGTTGGTGTGCTCCATTTTTTCAACCTAAAGATCAATGCAGGAATAGGGGTGATTGTTCCATTTAAAATAAATTTTTAACGACGCTTAGACACAACTTGCTTTTTTAGTTTTAAAGAGTCGAGAAAAAGCTAAAGATGACTCTAGTCTCCTTCGATGTTTTAACGAGCCCGAAGTGACAAATGCTCGGATGGACTTTTTCCGTTATAGAGTCTGAAAAAGGCCAAAAGGAACTGCTCTGGAGTTCTAAGCAGAGGGTGTGCCAAACTTTTCACAAAACCGCAGAATACTTTTTAGGGTACGGGCGGTCGATCTTCCTGAATGATGTGTTCAGTGCATTGCAATCAGTAGGGTGGCCGACACGGCTTCCTAAGGATAAAGTTTTTATGCCTATAGGGGTCTCCCAATATATACGCGACGGTACTTGGGAGCACAATCCGTACGGGCGCTATCGTCCCTCAGGAGGAATCACCCACCATCCACGAGATCGACAGTCACCAGGCTTTACGACGCCGGAACACGTCTCTAGCCTAGACCTCTATGTTGTGCGTTATGTTGCAAAGCGTTGTTAAGTTCATTCAATTTATTTTAGGTTGATCTTTTTAGAAGTTTGCCTTTCAAGGTTCACCACGAGATGTATGATACAATTCCTAAATGTAGTCTAAAGATGATAAGCAAGCTTTATATCTTTTCAACTTTGAAAATCCTAGCTACTAAGGGAAAAGAAAGACACCACCTTTTCTCAAAGAGCAATCAGCACACTCTAATGCACTTTTCCTAAATCAAGCATGCAAACTATCAAGATGCAAATGCACAATGCAGGTGTTTGTTTTCCGCTTTCTTAGTATTGATGCCTACAAAGAAAGCTTTTTGTACAACTTTGAATTTGCTTTTAAATGACAAATACAAGCAAGTTTACTTTTTCGAAATCAGAGAGGGTAGAAGAGATTACAACACTTAACGATTTCCGAAATGAATACTTGTTTCGACACTTAAAAGAGACAAACTCAAACCAATAAGCAAGAGTAAATGTATAATCAACTGCAAACAGCCAATGAACTCTCTTCTAAGATCACAATCAACAGATCTGAATCAAGGGCTACAGGATGACTATTTCACTCATGCAAAGGAAAACTGTAAATGATGCCACAAACACATAAAAACACTCACAGTCTTTTTGTACAAAAGGAGGTGGAATTTAAGCAAAGAAAAGGAGTTATCAGACTGGTACCTATGCTGGTTACAGGCTGCAAAAATCAGAGATCAAAACAGGGCAAAACAGAGCAGAGAACCCCAGCTGCACAAGGGCTAACTGGATCAGCGCAACCTCAACACAGGGGTTTTGACATTCAGCGCAGGTAGCCTTCACGGGACCTGCGTTGAAATGCAGAATCCCTTCACAGGGTCTGTGCTGAAGGAGAAACTCTCGTTTCTCACTGGTTCTGGGTCACAGATTGCTGATTAATCTACTGTTTTAGGCCAAATAAAAGCAACAAGCAAGGTGCAATCAAAGGGATGCTTTGAGGGAGTACTAAGATCTATCACAAAGGATCATCAAATCATTTGTGAGTCCATTGTTCCGATCATAGACAAGTCCAGTGATTGGATCAAAGCAGCAACTGTCTACTTTGCATCCGAGAATAGCAGATGCAGTTCGATTGTTGCTGTCGAGTCTATGAAACAAACAATGATAGAAACACAAATAAAATGACTAAACAGATCTCCCCAGCGGAGTCACCAATTTGTTGTGGGGAAAAATGCCTATGCAGGACAATCCTATCCACCTAAGGTGTGACAGTGCCTTAGCAACAATCAGAGACAGCTATTCTAGTATTCTTCCTTTATGAATTAAGAATGAAGAGAGAAAGATGGACTAACCGGTGTCTTCCGTTTGTCCCTCGATCCAGTATCTCTTCTCTTTGTGAGTCCCCAGCTACTTGCCTTCTCGCTCGCCCAGCTTCAAGAGGTTTCTGCAAGATCACAAGAAGAGAACACTACACAAGACATGTATTCATATTCATAACTAGTTCAGGATTAGAAATAAACTAAACATACTAATGCAATCATACATCAAAGATACATCAGTATATAGGAGAAACCAAGATAGCTTTATTGATGAATAAAAAGGTTCAGGAAGAGATACAACCCAGAGGGCTCCAATCCAGCATCTCCTTCCCAGCAAATGAAATTCCTATCTTCACCCCCTTCAAAGCATTAAGCACCCAATGATTCGAATCTCAAACCAACAGCAATTCTTTGCAATAACAAAATTCCAGCCTCTAGATCTCATGGAGGAGAGATCCATATATAGATGTTTGGAGAGAGGATGAGTCAGCTTGAGATCTGACCAGTTTCCTCTCCCTCTGTCAGTTCTTGATTCCACTTGGAGGTTCTTGCTTCCACTTGGAGATTTGGAACCTCTTACTCATCACCAGTCGAATTCCCTGAGGCAAGTGTCATTGAGGAAGATTTTGGAAGCTTCCTGGGTCTTGACACCTCTTGGAATGAACTTGCCACATGTCAACTCTCGCTCAGCGCAGGTAGCCAGTGTTGGCTTTGACATTCAGCGCAGGTAGCCAGTGTTGGCTTTGACATTCAGCGCAGACAGCTAGTGGAGCCACTGAAATGATCCTGAATTGACTTGTTTTTGAGCAGTTTCTGGTGGAGAACTTTTGTGAATTGTTGTGGTTTGTTAGCCTTGTTCCTCTAGGGGTAGGAACAACATGTTTAGGGACTTTGGATCCCTTAGATTATGGGCATTTCATGCTCAATGCTGTAAGGCACAAAAATGTCTATAACAATATTTCTACAATATTTTATGTGTTCCATTGCTCTGTAATATATAATTTCCTAATACAAGCAGATTTTCCTGGACTTCTTTCATACAAGCACAAGGTTAGAGACCCAAGTGGAATGACGAACTTTGTATATGACCTGTGCATCCAACAATTTAGTAATCTCTTTTTGTATGAGGGGTTCAAGCGACGGATGTACTTTTCTCAGCTTTTGTTTATATGGCTTGACCCCTTCCTTGATTGGGATGATATTTTGGATGATCCGTGTGTCGTAAGTTTTCAAATCATCATACGTCCATGCGAACACATCTCAGTACTATTTGAATGAGTGGATGAAGGATTTTTGTTCTTGTTGTGTACAACACATACCAAGGTTGACAATTTTTCAGGTCCTTTTCTGTTCCTAGATTTATCAGTTCGTGCCTCATGGTGGAATTGTGGGTCTTGCTATTCCTTGGCCCTTGGAACTTCTCTTGCAAGTTGTATAGCTTTTCTAGTGATACCACACCTTTTGTGATAATGTGGCCTTTCATGTCATCAGCTCTTGTTTGTAGAGAGTGCTCGTGCTCATTGCCATCTATTGTTGCATCTTTGAGAATGTCAGCGCTGGCCATAAAATGTAGTATCTGTTGATCATCATTAAACATGCATAATTTAGTTATGTTATCTGAGATATATGGCTTGTACAAAATTTCAATAGTAAATCTATCCCTAATCGATGACATTCTTGAGGCTGCATTTGCTAATGCATTGGCAGCTGCATTATGTGTACGTGGCACAACAATGATATTAAATGCTTTGAAGTTTGAGATTAGTCACCATACCTCTTCCTGGTAGTTTTTTAGATGTGGTGATAAACAGTGAATGGTGTCACATACCTGTCGTACCACTATCTCTAGATCACCTACCACTTTAAGCATGACCACATTGAGGCTGATGGATTTCTGCAAGCCCAATATGAGTGCTTCATATTCTGCTACATTATTCGTGCACTCAAACTCCAAGCAGCTTGACACCAGATGCTTCTTGTTGCAAGGGTCGATCAAAACACACCCGGCTCCTGAGTTGTCCTGTATCTTTGATCCGTTGAAGTACAAAGTCCACAACTCATTTATACACGAATCGCTTGATGTGCTAGTACTGTTGCTACTATTGTCACTTCTACTAATGATATTATTGGTACAATGTGTTATACAAGTTTCATTACCATTAGTTGGTCAAGGAAGGAGTCCCAACTGTGTGTCTAGTGGGGTTTGAGAAGGCCGTGCAGGATAACACCCCAATGTTGTTTGAAGGAGGCAGTTGCCGAACATGAGTTCTGTTGAGCTTCAAACCTGCATCTTCCTATACACCCTCTTAGCCTTTTTTCCCCACTTACTTCACCCATCAAGCTGTTGAATCATTGCATTATAGTCTAAAAAGAGCTTCTGACATGGTTTTCTAACTATGTTTATGACTGTTGTTTGGTTTAGATTTTTTTTCAGGCAGCTGCGGAAACTTGTCAGTTTCCGCAGCCAGCACAGGTTTCCGCAACCAGCATAGGATTCCGCAGCTATTTTGTTAAAATCTATGCTACAGGTGTCCTATGAAGAAACGAGCCACATGGGCAAGCTACAGGTGATGGGTACATGGAACGTGTCCCTTCAAATCTGCCAAATCATCCATAGAAGGTCACGGTCAATGAGGGTCAAAGGCAAAGCCAACCAAGGTATTTAGCGGTGGCACGTCTCTGTTTGGAGCACGTGAGAGTTTACATGGCCCAGTCCTCAGTCCACGGAGACATCGGCACATCTGGAGATCATCCCCGTAACCTGAATCCAACAGCTACCACTCCGAATATTTAATAGGCATGATGACAATTACGCTAGATCTCGGCTGAGGAGATCTACGTGTCTTTGGAAACGCAATTAATAGCATAGGATTCAGTTAGTCAGTTCAACACTTTTTCATTATAAATAACGCGTTGATGAACGCTGTAAAGAAGCTTTTTGGAATGTAATTTTTGAACTATTTTCTATTGTCACCCCACTGTACTGTGTTTTATATTTTGCTGCTGCTTTAATACATGAGAAGAATACTTTCTTGAGCTCGTTCTCGTGACTGTTCGTTGACTGGCTAAGGTGGCAGAGGGCCCTTACGCACTAAAGCCCTGTATAGTTGTCATTTGATTTTATTATGTTTCTGTTTTTATAATTACTAGCTTGTGTATAACATGTTGTTTTGATGTTTTAATTCACTGTTGTTTATATTTTCACTTTTGTTTTCTTATAGCTGTCAGCTGATCAACGTTTTTCTACAGGTTTTCTTAGGCAGCCCGGGTAAATTTTCATCTTTTTGATAACTATTGACATATGAGATCATCTTGTCCTTCCTGCTAATTTCCATTTTCTGAAGTTTAATTCCAGCACTGTCCTTTTTCAAGTTGTGATTTGCTTATTTCTTTTTCTGCTATTTAGACATCATACTACTCATTTGATTATGGTTTCTTTCTATACTCAAGTGACTCTATTAGTAAGAAATCAGAAAATTACTTATTGTAGTGTGATTTAGTTATCATATTGCTTAGACTTATTCATGATTTCTTCACACAAGGTAGATTGAGCTGAAGGGTAAAGGATCTGAAGAGTTGAAGTAGGGTGATTAGTTTCCTTTATGCAGTTTAATTTCTTGCCACTTAGTTATCATATTGCTTAGACTTATTCATGATTGCTTCCCATAAGGTAGATTGAGCTGAAGGGTAAAGGATCTGAAGAGTTGAAGTAGTGTGATTAGTTTCTTTTATGCAATTTAATTTCTTGCCATTTAGATATCATATTACTTGACTTGTTCATGATTGCTTCCCACAAGGTAGATTGCGATGAAGGGTAAAGGATCTGAAGAGTTGAAGTAGTGTGAATTAGCTGCTTTGCTTTTAATTTGAGTTGCTTTAAGTTCATTTTTTACTTTCTTTTCATTCAACAGCAATGATACTGGGCCATTGTCATTAGTTCATTGTTTGATACATTTACTTCCTCTTAAGAATTGATTTCATTACAGTTGTTTTAAAGCTTTCTCTTTGATCACTTTTAAGTTTGGGGAAATCACTGTAGAAATCACCATCACCATCCACACTTAACTTTCATTTTCTCCATCACACATTAGGAAAAGATAAATCCGAAAACAAACTAGAAAACTCAAAAACGACAAAAGACTAAGGAAATGGTTATCTAGTACATATAGTACACTTCACTTCGTCAGTTTACGAATACCGGATTGACATTTTAAATAGCAATTTAGAATACACTAAATTGACCAAACATTTTTGCGCCGTTGCTAGGGAAGTGAAATTAGGTAGCCAATTTCTTAAAAAAAAAACAAGAAAATTTCAAGGAAGGAAAATTGATAACCTCTCAAAGTATGATCTTCTCTTGCACTTAGTGTGATCTGGAGGATCAGAAAAGAGAAAGTTATTAGTTTAATAGTTTCTTGAGTATGCTCTCTTCTTGCACCTAGAGTGACCTAGAAGATCAGAAAGAGAATTATTAGCCCGACTTGAAGAAAAATAAAAATGACATGCATAGAGCAAGAGATTCTAGGGGAAGGTTTTTAGCTAGAGCCAAGAGTTCGATTTTTACAACTCCTTCTACCTCAAGGAATAGACAAGGGACACCTCCATCATCTCCAACCTACACTCCTAGCCCTAGGATTACTGGAATTCAAGAGACAGTAGTTGAGTTAGGAGACTCTTCCTCACCATCCATTGAATCTGAATTAGGAAAAGATTATTTCTTTCCTTCTACAGGGAGACACATTGTAATTGAAGAAGTAGAATCACCTGAGGAAGAAGAGGGAGAAATTCCTCCTCGTTCGCCATTAGTAGAAGAACCAGAGGACTCTGAAATCTCTGAGAAAACTACCATGACAGAAGAGGGAGTTAACGGATTTGGTAGAGGTAGAGGTAGAGGAGGAGGAGGAGGAAATAATGGAGGAGGTAGAGGTAACAATGGGGGAAATAGAGATGTAGATAACTCATTTGGATTACCTATAGTCGATGAGGATTCTCGAGCAACAATGAAAAATATTTCACCATCTGTCCTCCCAAACTTTCATGGGTTAAGAAATGAAGATCCTGAAACATTTCTATTTGAGTTTGAGATCGTGTGTCGAACCTATGATTATCTGGAAGACTCTCAAAAACTCAAATTGTTTCCTTCAACATTGAAAGGAGCTGCTTTGAAATGGTTCATGGGATTACTCACTCAATCCATTAGGACTTGGAATGATATGAAACAAACATTCTTGGATAGATACATGGATTATTGTATGCCTACCAACCACAAGGATGAAGTATTTAAAATGGTACAAAAAGAAGATGAAAACTTGGAGGATTTACTTGAAAGATTCCAATACAATCTGAAAAGAGCAAAGATGAGTAATTTAGATGAGGAAACCTTGAAAGCCCATCTATTAAAAGCCATTAGAGATGAATGGATAGATATTTTGAACATGATGGGAAAATGAGACATATCTCAACTTCCACTTCATGACATAGCAGAACTATGTTTCCATCTCTCAAGAGGAAAATCTAAAACTGGAAAAGGGCCTAGAGATCCTTCTCTCATCAGAGCAAACAAATCTACAACTGGATCAGTAAGTAGGGCTGAGTTTGGCAATATGCTTGATGAATTCAAAACTGATATCTTAGGGAGTCTTAATGAGCAACTAGACACTCTTAAGATCCACAATAAGCAGAAAGCAGAAGCTGAAGCTTTAGCCAGCTTTTGCCCAAAATGTAGAAAAAAACATGCTCTCAGGGAATGTCCCTTGGATGCAAAAGTTGTAGAAACATGTGTGATTTGTTCATAGAATCATGAGACCAAGGATTGTCCTTCAATTCCTGGGCTCAAAGTTGTCTTTCAAGAAGATCCAAATACAATTGAGTCTCTCTGTTTTGTTGCAAGGAGACCTTGGTAGGGGCAACAAAATCAAGGGTTTAACAACTCTATGAACTTTCAACCCTCACCAAATTGGAATCCTTGGCAACAACCTTGGTCCCAACCTCAAAATCCTTTTCAATCATGGGTACAAGGTATGTAAAATCCTTATGGGAGATTTGCTCAATTTTATCAATATCCTCCATCTTTTCAAAATCAATAGGCTCCACAACTTCCAAATCAAAACCCACAACTATCATTGCCATTTCAACAATAACAACCTTCTCAACAAAATCCAAATTCTCAACTCTTGCTTCCATTCCAATAGAAGTCAAATCAACTTCCTGTTGGCATTATGATTCAGGTGTTGTCCTTGATGGCAACCCATTCAGGTGGTAGATCACTATTCTTGATGATCAGCTCTCTTTTTTAAGAAGGACGCAGGCAATCTGTTCAGAAAGTGCGTCCCCGCAGGTATACCATGCAGAACCCGCGTCCAGGGACGCAGGCCAGCCGTTCAGGGGGTGCGTCACCCAGTGCACACATTTCAAGACAGAGAAAAGCACGAGGGGGTTTCTTGTGTGGTATCTAGCCGACGGTTTTGTGTTTCTATGGTGTCGGCTCGTGGTATTGTTCCATGTTTTGGGGAGGAGCTTGCCTATATAAAGCAAAGGAGTTCATTCGGATTCATCATCATCTTTGGTTGAATATCTTTTGGTGTGATCTAGTCCAGATCTATGAGGGCGAATCTTCTAATGGACTGTGATCTCTATGGCGCATGATCAGATCTGCAGATCTGACTGTTTGGGCTAGTTCTGAAGTCTTCATATCTTTTATATCTGAAGGGACGCAGGTTCAGTGAAGTGCAAGTGCGCCGAGACGCAGTACAGTAAGGGCTCAGGTGCGTCTCTGAAGCGAAAGACGCGGCGCGATAGTATTATTGGGTGCATCTCTGAAGCAAAAGATGCGGCGCGATAGTATTGTTGGGTGCGCCGGTACGCAGAGCAGTTTAAAGGAACAGTGCGTCGGTACGCAGAGCAGCAGAAGGTAAAACTGCGTCCAGTCGCAGGCCACAGAAAGAAAAATTGCATCCCTGTCTTAAGATGATCTGTTGACTGTATTGGTTGTTCTGTGATTACTGATCTGATAACTGTAGTGGACTGTAACTGTTGTATACTTGTTGATCATTTGATTCTTCATGAAAAGAAGTAGGGGGTTGTAGCTCCCTTCCAGGAGAGACTGGAGAACGAGAGAGAGTTGTAGCTCTCTGCAGATTGCAGCCTGCGTACTGGTAAAGGACTGCACCAGTACAAAATCATTGTAAAAGAATTTCTAAATTGAAAGAAGATAGAGACATATTGCAGCAGGTGGTTTTCTCCCACATTGGGTTTCCACCTTACATCTTGTGTTCTTTGGTGTGACTGTCTATTTTCTTTGTTCATGCTCATTATCTTATGGTACTGATATGCAAGAATAATTCAAAAGATCAAATAAGGAAGATTTGTTAAATTGCTAGATAATACTGATTCACCCCCCCTCTCAGTATTATTTCCAACAATTGGTATCAGAGCAGGTCCTTCAGAAAAGCTTGATCGCTTGAAGGTAGATCGTTCATCATGAGCAACTACGAGAGAGAAGCATCAATCAGGCCACCGTTTTTGATGGGACAAACTTCAATTATTGGAAGGTAAGAGTTACTGCATATCTTCAATCTCTTGGTACAGAAGTTTGGGACATTGTAGAAACAGGCTATGCTTTTCCTTCAGCTACTCCTACAGATCCAGCTGAGAAAAAGAAGTATGAAACAAATGCAAAAGCAGTCAGTACTCTATTAGGAAGTATATCCCAAACAGAATTCATGAAGGTAATGCACTTCAAATCAGCAAAAGAAATATGGGACAAAATGATCACGAGCTATGAAGGAGATGAACAGGTAAAACAAGCTAAACTTCAAACTCTCAGGATTCAATATGAGACTCTCAAGATGTATAATGATGAAAGTGTGGCTAATTATTTTCTTCGGGTAGATGAGATTGTTAATTGTATGAAAAATTTGGGTGAAGAAGTAAAAGAGTCTATAGTAGTTCAAAAGATTCTAAGATCATTATCCCCCAAGTTTGAATCTAAAGTATCTGCAATAGAAGAAAAAGAAAATCTCCGTGTTCTCACTATGTCTCAGCTACATGGAATTCTAACTGCTTATGAAATGAGAAAGGGAGGTCCATCAGACAGAAGGGAGGCTGCTTTTAAGGCATCAGGCAAAGAAGATCACTATGAAGCAAGCCATGTTCCAGAAGAAGAGGAAGAAGAATCAAATTTTGTCAGAAATCTTCAAAGGGGTTCTGGAAGGTTCAGAGGTAAGCTACCTTTCAAATGCTTTGCTTGTGGAAGAGTAGGTCATTATGCTGCAAAATGTCCTTATAAGGATAAAGGAAAGGAACCAGCTAGATGGAACAAGAAACAAAGTGCAAATAAGAAAAGCTATTACACCCATGAAGATAGTGATGGCTTATCAAACAGTGATGAAGATGAACAAGGTAATAAATATAGGTTGTTAATGGCATTTGAAGATGATGATTATGAGGATGCTGTAGATGTGGATAACCTTTATGATGAAATTACTAGACTCAAGAGATGTATAGAAGAAAAGAACATGATCATTGATACTCTACAATTTCAAATTGATGAAAAGGAAAAACATCTTAAAAAATTAGAAGGTGAAATTGTTGGTCTTAGAAAAGAAATTGAGAAAACAAAAGCTATTAATCTCAAGTTTGTCAAAGGATCTGAAACTTTGGATGAGATTATCAGTGTGCAGCGGTCTCCACTAAATAAGACAGGTCTGGGCTATAATGGAGAAACTTCTCAAGCATCCACTTCAAAAAGTTATCTTGATGCAGCAAGAAGAAATGAGCAAAAGCACAATGAAGATCATCAGGTAAAGCAGGGACAAACTTCAAACAGAAACTATCAGGGGCAATCCAGCTTAAGGGTGAACAAAAGCCACAACCAGCCACAGGTAAAATCTTCCAGTTTGGTTCAAGAATAGATGAAAATAGAAATTACAATCAGTTGGCTGGTAGATTCAATAACCGCAGAAGCTTCTTCAATGGACAATGCTTTTCTTGCCATAACTTTGGTCACAAAGCAGCTCAATGTGTTGCGTATAAAACAATCATGACTAGGGAAGCTCAAAAACAAAGAAGTATGACAGGGATTACAAAAAGACCTATAACAACTTTTCGCTCTTGAAAATGAAGTTGAATGTTCTATTTGCAATAATTTTGGTCATGAAGACTTTGAATGCAGAAGCAGGTTTCAGGAAAGAAAGGAACAAGAGCGGAAAAAGGAACAAGCCTCACGAACCAAAACATGGAGAATAAAGGAACCTCAAACAGAAAGATGTGGGATAGCATTTTATGCAGAAGGACAGGAAAATCTATGGTACATTGACAGTGGATGTTCGAAGCATATGACAGGTGATAAAGAAAAACTTGAGTCTTATTCTATTTAGAAAAGGGAAAGAAAGTCTCTTTTGGAAATGATACTCCTGCAACTATAAAAGGAAAAGGTATTGCTCCTTTAAAAGAAGATGTTAAGGCTGGAAATGTTTTGTTTGTTGATGGATTGAAGCATAATCTACTAAGTGTCAGCCAGATGTGTGATCAAAGAACCGAGGTTATATTCAGATCAAATGGATGTCTTGTTCGTGATCTTGATACAGGAAAACAGTTCTCAAAGGGAAAAGAACTCCAAATAATCTATACATATTTGAAGAAGGACAACAACAATGCTATCTAAGCAAGGATGAAGAGCACTGGTTATGGCATCGAAGGTTGGGACATCTAAGCTTCTCACAAATAAGGAAAGCATGCAAATATCAGGCAGTTCGCGATCTTCCAGATATCAAAATTCCTGACAACACCATATGCAGATCATGTCAGTTTGGAAAACAAACCAGGACTAACTTTCCAGAGAAAGAAGGATCAGCTAGCATGCCTCTTGAGCTAGTACATACAGATGTATGTGGACCATTCAGGAAAAGAACACCTAGAGGAGAGGAATACTTGATATTATTTATTGACGATTTCTCCAGGTTTGTTTGGTTAGGACTTATGAAGCACAAAGATGAAGCATTCGAAAAATTCAAATCCTTCAAAGCCTTGGTTGAAAATGAATCAGGTCACAAAATTAAGTGCCTCAGATCCGACAGAGGTGGGGAATTTACTTCAAATGAATTTTTCGATTTCTGTGATGAACATGGGATAAGGAGAGAATTCTCTACAGCTAGAACTCCTCAGCAAAATGGAGTTGTTGAAAGAATGAACAGAACAATCCAACAAATGGCTCGTGCTATGCTTGATGAATCAGGAACTCCCGCAACTTTCTGGGGTGAAGCTGCACATGCTGCGGTTATTATTCTCAACAAGACAAATGTCCGGTGAACAGCACTCAAACTCCTCATGAGCTCTGGAGTGGTAAAACTCCTTCGGTAAAGCACTTCAAAATCTTTGGGAGCAAATGCTATATCAAGAATACTGAAGAGCAGCTTGGCAAACTTGATCCTAGAGCAGATGAAGGCATTCTTCTTGGCTATTCTCCACATAGCAAAGCATACAAATGCTACAATAAAAGACTTGGCAGAATTGTTGACAGCATTGATGTAGTGGTTGATGAGAAGGGATACATTCCTAGGCAAATACATCGTGAAGACATCGAAGAAGATGAAAGCTACCCTCAAAAACAGAATGATGAAGAAGAAGAACCTCAAGAAGAATCTCAAGAAGAACCTCATGAAGACGCAGAAGAACGAACAAGAATAGAAGAAAAGACTCCATCCAGATATGTTCAGAAGAACCATCCAGAATCTCAGATCATGGGACAGAAAGAAGCAGGTATACAAACTAGAAGAACAGTTGCAGAAGCTTCAAGCTATTTGGCATTACTCTCCTCTACTGAACCACAAAATGTGAAAGAGGCATGCAAAGATGAATGTTGGGTGAAAGCAATGGATGAAGAACTTGAGCAAATCGAAAAGAACAACACTTGGGAGCTGGTTCCTAGACCAAAGGATAAGAATGTTATCGGAACAAAATGGGTCTTCAAAAATAAATTGAATGAAAATGGAGAAGTAATTAGAAACAAAGCCAGACTTGTTTGTAAAGGGTATGCGCAGCAAGAAGGAATAGACTTTGAAGAAACTTTTGCTCCTGTTGCAAGACTTGAGGCCATCCGAATGTTCCTTGCTCTCTCAAGTTTTCAGAACTTCAAAGTATTTCAAATGGACGTAAAATCAGCCTTTCTGAATGGAGACTTGGAAGAAGAAGTGTACATTGAACAGCCAGATGGGTTCATTCTTGGAAATGATCCAAATCTTGTATGCCGATTGAAAAAGGCTCTCTATGGTCTCAAACAAGCCCCAAGGGCTTGGTACTACCGGTTGGACAAATATCTTCATCAACAAGGTTTTTCAAAAGGTTCAGCAGATAGCAATCTGTATATAAAAGTTGAAAATGACAAATTGCTAATACTTGTTGTGTATGTAGATGACATTATTTTTGGCAGCAATGAAGAAGCTATGAGTCAAAGCTTTGCCTCGGTCATGCAGAAAGAATTTGAAATGTCCTTGCTAGGAGAACTGACATACTTCCTTGGTTTGCAAATCCAACAAAAGGAAGGAGGAATCCTTTTATCTCAAACCAAGTATCTCAAGCAGATTTTGAAGAAATATGGCATGGAAGATGCAAAACCAGTATGTACACCCATGGTCACAGGATGTAGTCTCAGTGCAAATGATGAATCTGCAGCAGTACATCAACCAACCTACAGATCTATGATTGGAAGTTTACTATATTTGACAGGTACCCGACCAGACATCATGCATGCAGTTGGAATAGTTGGAAGATTTCAGGCAAATCCGAAGGAGACTCATCTTCAGGCAGTGAAGAGAATTTTCAAATATCTTCAAGGGACTCAAAATTATGGCTTATGGTATCCTAGAGATACAGATCTCACTCTTCATGCTTATACAGATGCAGATTGGGCCGGAAGCGTGGATGACAGGAAAAGCACAAGTGGTGGTGCGTTCTTTATGGGTTCCAGACTGGTATCTTGGTTCAGCAAGAAACAGAGTTCAATTGCCTTGTCTACAGCTGAAGCGGAATATGTTGCTGCTGCATCTTGTTGCACCCAACTCCTTTGGATGATGCAGACTTTGCAGGATTATCAAATCACTTGTACACTCCAATCCCTATCTTATGTGACAACACAAGTGCAATCAGCATCTCAAAGAATCCGGTTATGCATTCAAAAACCAAGCACATACCAATCAAGTACCATTTTCTCCGGGAACAAGTACTTGAACAGAAGGTCAAGTTGGAGTATGTTCCTTCTAAGGAACAAGTTGCTGATATTTTCACCAAACCGTTGCCCAGGGACACTTTTGAATACCTCAGGCAAAAGCTGGGGGTTGTTGATGCATCATCTTGTTGAACCTCTTCTTATTGGTGGTACAGGCTCAGGGGAGCACATAATGCATTGTTGGCATTATGGAGAAGGAGATCTTGGAAATAGCTGCAATATGTCTCTATCTCTTTCATGGTGGATTTCTGGTTATTTGGAGCATGAGCGTAGGGGGAGCATACCCTTTGCCCTTGATGTCAAAGGGGGAGAATGAAGCTGAAGATCATGAGGTTGCCATCAAGTCCAAAGGGGGAGATTGTTGGCATTATGATTCAGGTGTTGTCCTTGATGGCAACCCATTCAGGTGGTAGATCACTATTCTTGATGATCAGCTCTCTATTTTTAAGAAGGACGCAGGCAATCTGTTCAGAAAGTGCGTCCCCGCAGGTATACCATGCAGAACCCGCGTCCAGGGACGCAGGCCAGCCGTTCAGGGGTGCGTCCACCCAGTGCACACATTTCAAGACAGAGAAAAGCACGTGGGGGTTTCCTGTGTGGTATCTAGCCGACGGTTTTGTGTTTCTATGGTGTCGGCTCGTGGTATTGTTCCATGTTTTGGGGAGGAGCTTGCCTATATAAAGCAAAGGAGTTCATTTGGATTCGGATTCATCATCATCTTTGTTGAATATCTTTTGGTGTGATCTAGTCCAGATCTATGAGGCGAATCTTCTAATGGACTGTGATCTCTATGGCGCATGATCAGATCTGCAGATCTGACTGTTTGGGCTAGTTCTGAAGTCTTCATATCTTTTATATCTGAAGGGACGCAGGTTCAGTGAAGTGCAAGTGCGCCGAGACGCAGTACAGTAAGGGCTCAGGTGCGTCTCTGAAGCGAAAGACGCGGCGCGATAGTATTATTGGGTGCGTCTCTGAAGCAAAAGACGCGGCGCGATAGTATTGTTGGGTGCGCCGGTACGCAGATCAGTTTAAAGGAACAGTGCGTCGGTACGCAGAGCAGCAGAAGGTAAAACTGCGTCCAGTCGCAGGCCACAGAAAGAAAAATTGCGTCCCTGTCTTAAGATGATCTGTTGACTGTATTGGGTTAGTTCTGTGATTACTGATCTGATAACTGTAGTGGACTGTAACTGTTGTATACTTGTTGATCATTTGATTCTTCATGAAAAGAAGTAGGGGGTTGTAGCTCCCTTCCAGGAGAGACTGGAAAACGAGAGAGAGTTGTAGCTCTCTGCAGGTTGCAGCCTGCGTACTGGTAAAGGACTGCACCAGTACAAAATCATTGTAAAAGAATTTCTAAATTGAAAGAAGATAGAGACATATTGCAGCAGGTGGTTTTCTCCCACATTGGGTTTCCACCTTACATCTTGTGTTCTTTGGTGTGACTGTCTATTTTCTTTGTTCATGCTCATTATTTTATGGTACTGATATGCAAGAATAATTCAAAAGATCAAATAAGGAAGATTTGTTAAATTGCTAGATAATACTGATTCACCCCCCCTCTCAGTATTATTTCCAACACTTCCTTCTTAGCCATTGCCAAACCCCAATAATAAAAACCCTCAAATGCTTACATGATAGAAGGTCAACAATTTCCTGCCTATATGATTGTTCCTCTCAATGATGTACAACTCAGATCTGGTAGAGTTCTAGATAAACCTCTATAGATGCCCAAATCAAAGCATTTCTGAGGAAGAATCTCTTGAAGCCAATAAGGTTCTGAAGCATCTCTTCAAAACCCCAACACTCAGAAAGAAAAAGAAGAACTAATCCCTACAACCCTATAGTTGAGCAACCTGTACCTTCATCCACACCTCCTTTTCCTGAAAGATTACAAATTGACAAAGGGGTGGAAAGACAAATCTTGTTGCCTGACTATGATTTTCTAGATGAATTGAAGAATGTCTGTATCAAGATTCCCTTGTTACAAGCCATTAAAGAGATTCCTATTCTAAAAAAAAAAATAAAGGAGTTGAGTCTTAAAAAGACCAGGAAGGAAACCTAGAGACACAAGAAGAATCCACCTGGTAGGGAAAATTGTAGACATCATGATGGGAAAAATTACTATGCACAAGTATGTAGATCCTGGTAGTCCAATCGTCAAAACACATATCAATGGGGTTGAAATTCCAAACACTTTGATTGATTTAGGGGCTGCTATCAACATTATGAGTAGACAGACTATGGAACAGCTAAAACTTCCTAATCTTCTCTTTACACCTACTTTACTGCAACTTGCAGATCGATCAATTATTAAACCAGATTTTGTATTAGAAGATATTTCAGTCTCCTTAGACTCTTGGAAATATCCAGTGGATTTCATGATTTTAACTCCCAAAAGTAATTTAGGAGGACATCCTCTCATTTTAGGAAGACCTTGGCTAGCCACAGCTGATGCTTTCATCAGTTGTAGGTCTGGGGATATGTATATTTCTGATGGTAATTCGACAAAGAAATTCAATCTGTATCCTCCAGCAAAAGCAATCACAGAAATAGGAGATAATGAATGGATTGATGATGAAGATACTATACAACCGGTCTTTACCATCTCTGAAGTTAGTGAAGATAGTCAAATTCTGAACACATTAGAAAAATTTGAAACATCTTTAGAATATGACCACACACAATTTCAGTTAGATTCTGACATTGAGTATCTATCATCTAGACAAATGTCTCTTTTCTCTATGGAAGAATTTGGTAGTTCTGCCATTGAGATCTTTCCAGGAAAAACATTGAATATCAACAAAAATTTGGAAAGATCACAACAGGAAGAACTAACCAAAATGTTGCAAAAACATTCTACTGCATTTGCATGGGAGTATACCGATATGAAAGGTATTGACCATAAGACTTGCATTCATCACATCTATATTGAGGAAAACAGTAGACCAATCAGACAACCTCAGAGAAGGATGAATCCAAACCTTAGGGAGATAGTGATAGAAGAGCTCCAAAAGTTACTTAATGTGAACTTCATTTATCCAATTTCAGATAGCCGATGGGTTTCTCCTTTGGTTATAGTACCTAAAAAGAATGGTAAATGGAGAGTATGCATTGATTACAGGGAATTGAACAAAGCAACTTTGAAGGATCACTTTCCTTTACCCTTTATAGATCAGGTATTAGATACTTTAGCAGGCAAAAAGTATTTTTCATTTTTGGATGGTTTTAGTGGTTACAATCAGATTCTGGTAGCACCTGAAGATCAGGACAAGACCACATTTACCTGTACATGGGGAACTTTTTCTTATCGAGTACTTCCTTTTGGATTATGCAATGCACGCGCAACATTTCAAAGGGCAGTACTAGGAATATTTTCTGATCTAATCCATGATTGTGTAGAGGTGTATATGGATGATTTTACAGTTTATGGTAATTTGTTTGAAGAGGCATTAGAGAATTTGGAAAAAGTCCTCATAAGATGTAAAGAAACAAACCTATCATTAAGTCATGAAAAATGCTTTATGATGTTTACTGAAGGGATTGTTTTAGGACATCATATTTCAGGAGATGGGATTAAAGTCGATAGATCAAAAGTTGAAGTCATCTCCAAGTTGCCTATTCCAAATTGTCAAAAAGATGTTAGAAGTTTTCTTGGATTTACTGGATACTATAGAAGATTTATTGAAAACTTCACCAAAATAGCATCTCCACTCTTCAAATTACTTACAAAAGATTGTGAATTCAAATGGGATCCTGATTGTCAATCTGCATTTGGAACTTTGAAAACAAGAATATCTGAAGCACCCATTTTGAGAGATCCAAATTGGAAACTTCCTTTCCATATTTCCACAGATGATTCAGATACAGCTCTAGGAGCTGTGTTAGGACAAAAGGATTTAGTTCCTTATGCCATTTACTACACCAGTAAAAATTTGACTCCCACTGAGTTAAACTATACTGTGACTGAAAAAGAGTTCTTAGCTGTTGTTCATGCAATCAATAAGTTTAGACACTATATAACCGGCTATGAAACTTTTGTCCATACTGATCATTCTGAAATTAGATATCTTATGAATAAACCTGTTACTAATGGCAGAGTTACAAGATGGCTCTTACTTTTACAAGAATTCAATATTACTGTGTTGGATAGACCAGGGAAACAAAATACAGTAGCTGATTTCTTGTCTAGAATCCAAAATACTAATGAAGATTCTCCTGTAGAGGATAAGTTTCCAGATGAATATTTGTTTGCAGTAACTACTAAGACTCCTTGGTATGCAGATATTGCTAACTACTTGGTTACAGGGAAGCTACCTCCACATCTATTTCCTGGTGAAAAAACAAAAATTATTCAGGAGAGCTCAAGTTATTCATGGATTTCTAATGAATTGTTTAAAACATGGCTAGATTGTGTGATCAGAAGATGTGTTCGGGAAGATGAAATGCCTGACATCCTCAAGGCATGTCATGATGAACCATGCGGGGGACACTTTGCTGACAAGAGGACGGCCTATAAAATCCTTTCTTTAGGATATTATTGGCCTTACCTTTTCAAAGATGCAAAACAATATGTCAGAAGGTGTGACAGCTGCCAAAGAGTTGGGAGACCGACTCTTTCAAATGAAATGCCATTACAACCACAGGTACTCATCGAACCCTTTGAAAAATGGGCTTTAGATTTCATTGGACCCATTAATCCACCATCTAAACAAAAGAAGTATATATTGGTATGCACTGATTATGTCACTAAATGGGTAGAAGCCAAAGCATTGCCTTCTGCCACTGAAAATTCAGTTGTTCAATTTCTTTTTGAGGATATTTTTACTCGTTTTGGTGTCCCAAGAGAAATTGTGATAGATCAGGGAAGTCAATTTACATCTAACTTGATGGAGAAGTTGATGGAAGAATATAAAATCAAGCATAGAAAATCTACTCCTTACCATCTGCAAACAAATGGCCAAGTGGAATCTACAAACAAAGTTCTTGAAAGCATCATCACCAAAAATGTTCATCTACACAGAAAAGATTGGGCAGAAAGGCTTCCTGAAGCCTTATGGGCCTACAGAACTACATGGAGGAATACAACAGGACATTCTCCCTATGAACTTGTTTATGGGAAGGAGGTCCTGCTCCCCATTGAGTTTCAAATCAAAACTTTCAAGATGGCAGTCCAGTTGGGGATGAATCTATCAGAAGCCCAAAAGCACAGAATGGAGCAGCTGAATGAGCTAGATGAGATCAGACAAGATGCAATTTTAAGGACTGATCTAGTTCAACATCAAAGAGCTAAGTGGCATGACAGATACATCAAAGAGAGAAAGTTTCAAGAAGGAGATTGGTCGTTACTGTTTGATTCCAAGTTTAAAGACTTCAAAGGAAAATTTCAGACTCATTGGCTTGGGCCATATGAGATTGACAAAGTCTTTAACAATGGAGCGGTAAGAATCAAGACTATTGATGAATTTCAAACTCCTCTCATTATGAATGGCCACCGATTGAAAATTTATCATAAGCCACTCTCAAAAGAGGAATTTGTCAAAATGTTCCAGGAGAATTCTGCAATAAGGCTGGTGGAGAAGAATCCTTCTCCCCCATCAGCCTAGTCTTTGTTTCTTTCAAAAAAAAAAAAAAAAAAATCGTATAAGCCTGAAATCCAATCATAGATTGGCAGTCTTATACAGAAAATGTAGAGTTAAAATCAGGGACACCTGACACTATAATTTCTAAAAAAGAAAAAATCTCCTCTCCTTCTCTTTCCATCTTCACTCCATTTCATTTTCCATCTCAATTCACCTCCATCTCACTCTCATTACCATTTCACTTCACTCCACTTCATTTTCATTTCATTCCACATTCCATTTCACTTCATCAATAAAAGTCCAGGACTATTTTCATTCAGTTAGTTCTTCTCTAACTATCTTTATGCAGTTAAGGGGGTGTTGTCTCAGTTTCCGCAGCTGGACACCGTTTCCGCAGCCAGAAGCAGTTTCCGCAGCCAGAAATGATTTCCGCAGCCAGCATCACTCTGTTTTCAAATTTACAGTCAACTGTTAGTGCCATAATCATGAAATGCAGGTGTAATTGAGCTAAAGACATGGGGCATCTCCAAGACATCAAGGAAGAGTAATTGGTTAGAAGCCTTGAGGAAAAATTGACAAAGTTTCCAAAGGTATGACCAAAACTCTTTATCAAATAACAATTCAAGTCATAATTACGCATAGTTATCAAACCATAACAAGTTCTACTATGTGCAATGATTTGATACGATAGCTCCACTACCACTCCTATTCCATGATATCACTCCACACACCTTGCATTCATTTCTCCAACGGTCTCATGATTATTCCAAGTTTAAACTCAAGACTGACTGCACTTCTATTTATTACCCGTACTCTTGAGACGTGACCTATTGTGTTACGGTTCTTCTTAGCCGTAATTTCCGCAGCCGTCTATTGAGACGTATAAAAATTTCATACACAGTCATCAATCCGATTCCATTCGTTTACCACTCCACTAATACCATACCTCTTGCATGCATCCGCATTTTATTTTGAACTTGCTCACTGCTGCTCACCCTCTGTTCCTCCAGTAATTCAGGTACTACCACTACAGCTTGTTCTCCATTTCCGACTGCAGCCACTACAATTTGTTCTCCATTTCCGACTGCAGTCACTACAGTCATCCTAAAACCCCGACTGCAGTCACTACAGTCTATCCTAAACCCCATAACAGAGCCGTTTTTTTCTGAACCCTCACACGCAGAAGAACTCTCTGTTGGAATTTAAAACAACAGATGGGAAAATTACTGAGAGCCGAGCCAAAAGGACCGAAATACTTGGAGGGTTATCCTCAAACTAAGGAATTGCTGAAGAAATCCAGATGGCTACGATTTATCCAAAAGTTTAAAGGGCATAACAAGGAGGTGACCAAAGCTTTTGCGCAGTCTTTTGATGGACAAACAGTGGAGATTGGAGACTTAAAGTTTACAGTGACTGAGGCCACAGTAGCAGCTACCACAGGCCTACCTCAAGAAGGTGAAAGGTGGTTTAAAAATAGAGGTGTGGACGATCAAATATGGAGAATCATGCTACAAAACCAAGGTATGGATACCACCGTATTTACAAGAGGCATCCTTGTTCATGCACTAAAAGAGGAATGGTCTAGTCTACTGTTAGTCATCCAGAAATTTATCACATGTGAAGGTCGTTTTGGTTCTATGTATATATATCATGCTAGACTTATGATGAATTTCTTAGAGGGTCACACTCTTAATTTGCCTCATTTTCTGTTATTTAGTTTGAAAAAGATGAGTTTTACAGTTCAAAAACACATAGGCAACATTGAATCTCATCTCTACCATCATGGATTCATAAAAATTCTTATTGAGGACCAGTTAAAGAAAACTAAGGATACTTGGGAGCAATTTTTGACAAGAAACTACTTCCAAGAGCCGTCTGAGGCCTATGGAAGCAGTCCGCCAAAGATTCCAAGGAAAAGTAGGAGGAAAGAAAAGAACATTACAGTCCAAGACTCCCCTACAATAGAAATTCAAGAAACTGTCCAAAAAGAAGAAGAAGATAGAGCTAAAAATAAGAAACAGAAGAAAGAAAAAGGCAAAAGAACCATTCAAGAAGTCTATCCATCTCCTAAGCAATCCATAGAGGAGGATTATCAACCTCTGTCAGAAATATTAGTACATCTTCAAGCTGCTGCTATAGCAAAGAAAAATCAAAAAGGAAAACGGAGTGCATAAGAGAAGAGTACTAGTCCATACTTAAGGAGGAGCACTAGGCTAAAAGGAAAAGTGAATAAAACCCAAGAAAAACAGTCTCACTTTATTGATTTAGGTGAAGAGACAATTGAGAAATCTCCAGCCCAGCCAAGCATTGAATCAAGTCCTCCACATGATGAAAGCCCTTTTCGGCCGGAAAGAGAGAACAATCCTCCTCCTCCACCAGATTTTGAGCCTAGTCCGAGAAAGACACCTGAGGTAGATCCTAATCAGCAAGAGGCATATAACTACCTGGAGTCCTTAGAACAATCAGCTGCAGGACCAAGTACCACTCTGCCACTAGATGCACAAGTTCAGTCTTTGAAACAGGAAGTATTTGAACTAGAAGTCCTAAATAGGCATATCAAATAAGAAAATGAAGCACTCAAAGAGCAGAGTAAAGTAGACAAGATTGTCCATGATAACATTATGCTCCATTTAGGACTGTGGCAAAAGAAAAACAGAAAACTGAAGAAGAAGTGCAAAAAGTTAAGCAGAGCATTGATTAATCTCAAGTTCAAATGTCTAGTCAGGAAACCAAGGATGATGTTAGCATCAAAGAAGAAGAAAAGAGGGCTAGATGTCCTAGCAGAAGCCTCAGAGCATATGGATTAGAGGGAAATAACTAAATTTTGGTTGCATGAGGACATGCAACACCTTCACAGTGGGGGTATGTTGAGCCTCAAACCTGCATCTTCCTATACACCCTCTCAGCCTTTCTTTTCCCACTTACTTCATCCATCAAGTTGTTAAATCATTGCATTATAGTATAAAAAGAGCTTCTGACATGGTTTTCTAACTATGCTTATGACTGTTGTTTGGTTTAGATTTTTGTTCAGGCAGCTGCGGAAACTTGTCAGTTTCCGCAACCAGCACAGGTTTCCGCAGCCATCACAGGATTCCGCAGCTATTTTGTTAAAAGCTATGCTACAGGTGTCCTATGAAGAAACGAGCCACATGGGCAAGCTACAGGTGACGGGTACATGGAACGTGTCCCTTCAAATCTGCCAAATCATCCATAGAAGGTCACGGTCAACAAGGGTCAAAGGCAAAACCAACCAAGGTATTTAGTGGTGGCACGTCTCTGTTTGGAGCACACGAGAGTTTATGTGGCCCAGTCCTCAGCCCATGGAGACATCGGCACACCTGGAGATCATCCACGTAACCTGAATCCAACAGCGACCACTCCGAAGATTTAATAGGCATGATGACAGTTACGCTAGATCTCGGCTGAGGAGATCTACGTGTCTTTGGCAACGCAATTAATAGCATAGGATTCAGTTAGTCAGTTCAACACTTTTTCATTATAAATAACGCGTTGATGAACGCTGTAAAGAAGCTTTTTGGAATGTAATTTCTGAACTATTTTCTATTGTCACCCCACTGTACTTTGTTTTATATGTTGCTGCTGCTTTAATACATGAGAAGACTACTTTCTTGAGCTTGTTCTCGTGACTGTTTGTTGACTGGCTGAGGTGGCAGAGGGCCCCTGCGCACTAAAGCCCTGTATAATTGTCATTTGATTTTATTATGTTTCTGTTTTTATAATTACTAGCTTGTATATAACATGTTGTTTTGATGTTTTAATTCGCTGTTGTTTATATTTTCACTTTTGTTTTCTTATAGCTGTCAGCTGATCAATGTTTTTCTGCAGGTTTTCTTAGGTAGCCCGGGCAAATTTTCATCTTTTTGATAACTATTGACATATGAGATCATCTTGTCCTTCCTGCTAATTTCCATTTTCTGAAGTTTAATTCCAGCACTGTCCTTTTTCAAGTTGTGATTTGCTTATTTCTTTTTTTGCTATTTAGACATCATACTACTCATTTGTTTATGGTTTCTTTCTATACTCAAGTGACTCTATTAGTAAGAAATCAGAAAATTACTTATTGTAGTGTGATTTAGTTATCATATTGCTTAGACTTATTCATGATTTCTTCCCACAAGGTAGATTGAGCTGAAGGGTAAAGGATCTGAAGAGTTGAAGTAGTGTGATTAGTTTCCTTTATGCAGTTTAATTTCTTGCCACTTAGTTATCATATTGCTTAGACTTATTCATGATTGCTTCCCATAAGGTAGATTGAGCTGAAGGGTAAAGGATCTGAAGAGTTGAAGTAGTGTGATTAGTTTCTTTTATGCAATTTAATTTCTTGCCATTTAGATATCATATTACTTGACTTGTTCATGATTGCTTCCCACAAGGTAGATTGAGATGAAGGGTAAAGGATCTGAAGAGTTGAAGTAGTGTGAATTAGTTGCTTTGCTTTTAATTTGAGTTGCTTTAAGTTCAGTTTTTACTTTCTTTTCATTCAGCAGCAAGGATACTGGGCCATTGTCATTAGTTCACTGTTTGATACATTTAATTCCTCTTAAGAATTGATTTCATTACAGTTGTTTTAAAGCTTTCTCTTTGATCACTTTTAAGTTTGGGGAAATCACTGTAGAAATCACCATCACCATCCACACTTAACTTTCATTTTCGCCATCACACATTAGGAAAAGATAAATCCAAAAACAAACTAGAAAACTCAAAAACGACAAAAGACTAAGGAAGTGGTTATCTAGTACATATAGTACACTTCACTTCGTCAGTTTACGAATCCCGGATTGACATTTTAAATAGCAATTTAGAATACACTAAATTGACCAAACAAGTTCTGCAAGAGCCAACGGTTCATTCTCACCATTGATGTGAGTGAAATTATGCTTCATGTACCTCTCAAATTCTACCCGGATTTGGTTGCACTTGCCCTTGTATGGAAGCCACATGTGGGACTAGTCTATAGAAAAATATCCATCCAACTTGTTGGACTAGTCCCTACTGAGTAATAGACCATATGCTTCTGGAATGTCCAGGACCACTATATTGATGCATTGGTGGACTTGATGATCATGGGATAGTCGGATGATCACGTCACGTAGTTCACCAATGGCTGGTATGGATGTTCTATCAAGTTGGATGATTCTCGTGGATGTTTCGCTCCATTGTGCATTGATCCTCTTAGCAATGGAGAGTGGCATGACATTGGATGCCACACCGGAATCAACCAAGTAGTTGTGAACATTGTAGTTGAAGACTTCAAAAGATAGTAGGAATGGAGGGCAACCTGAGTTTGCTTCTTCCATCCAGAGTGTATTGAGCATAGTTGAAAGTGGTCCGGGAGGTGTGCTTGCTCCCTTGCTAGTAGAGGTTGTGTTGTCTATCGCTGTCTATCCCAAAGCACGCAGCAGGATATCTCGTTGACTCTGGATCTTAGCCAACTCGAACAAATTAATTTTTGCTTGAGTTTTCTTCATGTCATCAACAATGTTATAATCCAGAGGTGGTAGAATCACCGAGATGTCCGGGGTGGAACGAGTGTTCATGTTGTCTGATGGAGTGTTCTGCAATTTGCTGCTCATGGACGTACTCTGACCCGCTGCAGTCTTTCCAAACTTAATTTTTGTTTGTTGCTTCGAGGAAACCAGTGGATTGGTCTTCCTTATCAGCATTCTGACATTTTTTTGCATCTCCTCAAGTGTGGGGGGAGCCCCTTTACTTCTAAGACTGTAATGGTCAGTTTTCTTTTGGGGATGCTTCTCAGTGTTCATCTTTGCCATTGTTTGCGAGCACCTATACGTGTTCATCACATGCTCAGAGCTTAATGGCTCATCAGGTGCAACCTCTGCATCAATATTCATGTCTTCTAGTTTCTCCTGAATATCGCTTCCCACCTCGAGTGTACGGCTATAAAAATTATTTGTGACTCACTTCTAGCCCGGGAAAGAGTTCTTAGGATGATGTTCTTCATGGAAAGAATAGAATTTTGGATCTACACATTGTTCAAGTTGGAACACAGGTTTCTATGCAATTTTTGGAATGAACTAGTCCCTACTTGATGTGTCAGTTGATGAACTTCTTTCCTAACTCTGTTTGGGTGGGTGACTGCTTGCAAATGTGTCTGATCTGTGTTGTTTGAGTCCAGACATTTCAGTGGACAAGCTCTTGACAATACGAGTGAGGGTCTCAATGTCGGTTTCTTCCTTGTCTCTACCCTTGCTCGTTGTTGCTTGGGACTTTCTTCTCGCATCCTTGGATTCGTTTGTCAAATGATCATCCTTGATGACTCCAACTACACCCAGGTCTTTCTCAACGCTGATAGCCTCTTCACAGTTTTCCAATAGTGTTGGTCTTGCAACTTGCTTGACGAACTGTGCAATGTTGTTTGGAAGTGCAAACGTGTAGTAATTAGTGGTGATGGAGTCATGAGGCTTAGTGTCTTCTGAGAACCTATTGAGTATATGCGTGAACCTATTACTAAAATCACTCACTTTCTCTTTTCCCTCCATCTTGAGGCTTCCCAATTCTTTTCCAGGGCAGTATGACAATTACATTGCTTAGAGAAAACGGTCTTCTTGATTACACATATGAGATTCTTATTTGTAGACTTTGCTAGATCGTTTCCTTGCGGATAGTAATTCGAGGAATGCTTTAACACAATACCATTTTGTAATGCAAAGTCATAGATTTTAAAAGATGAAAAATAAGTTTCATTATAGAAACAAGTGATACCAGAACGTCGAAGCGTGAGATGATATTCTGCTAGAGGAAGTTGATGAACTCTGGGTCGTTCACTTGTTTGAGTGGAACTACCTCTGTCCACCGCATAAAGTAGTCAGTTGCTGTTAGGATATAGTAGTGTTGCTTTGACAAATGAGGGAAAATTTCCCTAATAATGTCTAGGAGCCACTGTTGGAATGGTCTAGTCACTACACCAGGGTGTAGTGGGGTTGCTAATCTTCGTGTTCTGTCGGCGCATCATAGACAGACCTGGAATTTGTAGCCATAGGCATGTGCATCCTTGAATAATGTGGGCCAATAAAAACTGGCTCGCATAACCTTGTGTGTTGTGGTATTCCCCGCAAAGTGACCCCCGGTCGGTTCTTCATGCAGATCTTGAAGTACCTTCTCTGATTCCTATGCCTCCGGGCACCTGAGAAAAACTCCATTACCATGCTTTCTTCAAAGCACTCCATGCACCAACTGGTATGCTAAGGCTTTCATTCATAATTCCCTCTTTTGTCTAATATAAAAGTGAGAGGGTATGGTGCCATGCTCAAGGTACCAGCGTATATATGCATACCAAGAGGTTCTATTTTCTGTAGGGTCTACTCGCCTTATTTTGTACATTTCAATCTCTTGCTCCCAACTGGCGAGCTCTTCTTCGCTCTCTTGGATGTGTACTACTTCAGCTGCAAGTCTACAAATCCCATGTCCTTTGATCATGTGTACTGGCTTGATTTCAAGATCATATTCTTGCAAACCTTTCATCCAGTTCGCATGTCATTATCCCAACTCTTGTTGTACTAGCAATGTATGCAGTACTGGGTAGGGAACGAAGACAATGCAGTGGTTTTTCAGCAAGTAGGGCCTGAAGTGTTTCACCACCTTGTAAACTTCATAAGATTTTTTTTCAATGGCAGGGTAGTTAAGTTTCGGTCCCTGCATGCTTGCACTCATGAAAGAGATGGGACATTCCTCATTAGCTTCATCTTTTTGAGTGGGTACTGCAGCTAGCGAGTTGTCAGAAGTGAAGGCGTATAGCAGGAAATCATTTTTGAAATATGGACTGTATAGTGCGGGTGCTTCAGCAATGGCTTGCTTAGTCTGGGTGAATGCATGCTTTTCTTTCTTGCCCTAGGTGTACATTGCATCCTTCTTGATCATGTCTTGCATGGGCTTGACTATTTGTGCATAACTCGAGATGAATTTCCGGAGGAAGTTTATCTTGCCCAAAAGGATTTCATGGCTTTCTTGTTGACCGGGTGAGGAATGCGTGTGATAGGTTGGATCCGATCTAGATCCACCTTGATACCTCTCTTGGCAACAATGTGTCCGAGGAGGTTCCCTTTGACATGGAAAATACGCTCTTTTTAGGGTTCAAGGAAATCCCGTATCTTCGGCATCGCTTAAAAATTTTCTTAAGCTGGTGTATGTGGTCTTCTCATCTTTGGGAGAACACAGTCACATCATCAAGGTATACCACCTTGCTTTGCCCAATGAGTCTTTGAAAGGCGATTTCCATAGCGCGTTGAAATGTTACGCCTACGTTTACATGCCCAAATGGCATCCATCTATAAGCGAACGTACCCCACATGGTACGGAAAGTAGTTTTGAGTCTATCAGGTTCTGCTACCAAAACTTGATTGTATCCTGAAAAACAATCAAGGAGAGAGAACATCTGTGCCCCAGATACTGTTTGCAAGATATGGTCCATAGACAGCACGGGGTAGTTATCTTTGTCTGAGGCACGGTTAACGTTCCAAAAATCAACACACAAGCTGTTGGGTGTGGACCCTGATTATCTTCTGTATTCAAAGGTTTCAGCCAAATGTATACCCCAGGAAGACTGTACACCCCTCCATGCAGGTTCCAAGGGGGCTAATCCCCCCTGTCTGGGGGGTCTGCGGGCAGCGCCCTCGAAGCTAAGAATAGATGTAAAATTGCCTTGTAAAATGTTATAATTTCGTAGTCAATCTAGGTCGTTCATTAGGCTGATGATCTGACGGTAGAAGTTATGTTTAATTTAGGGTTTTTTTCCCTAGAAGGCAACCCCTCGCTATATATGAGAGAATTTTATTATGTCTATGTAGATCTATATTCTGAGTGAGGAAGAGAGAGCAGATTGAGAGCAAAGAGGGTGTTATAGTGGATCTGTTGTAGGTTGTATCTCTTCAGTTTGCTGGATAATATAAAAATAAGGACTGGTTGTTTCTCTGTGGACGTAGCCCAAACTGGGTGAACCACGTATATCTGTGTCTCTCTTGTTTTATGCATTTTCTGTGTTTATATTTCTGCAATATTTTATGTGTTCCATTGCTCTATAATATATAATTTTCTATCACAAGCGGATTTTCCTGGACTTCTTTCATACAAGCACAAGGTTAGAGACCCAAGTGGAATGACGAACTCTGTATATGATCCGTGCATCGAACAATTTAGTAATCTCTTTTTGTATGAGGGGTTCAAGTGACAGATGTACTTTTCTCAGCTTTTGTTGATATGGCTTGACCCCTTCCTTGATTGGGATGATATTTTGGATGATCCATGTGTCATAAGTTTTCAAATCATCATACGTCCATGAGAACACATCTCATTACTGTTTGAACAAGCGGATGAAGGATTGTTGTTCTTGCTGTGTACAACACATACCAAGGTTGACAATTTTTCAGGTCCTTTTTTGTTCCTAGGTTTATCAGTTCGTGCCTCATGGTGGAACTGTGGGTCTTGCTATTCCTTGGCACTTGGAACCGCTCTTGCAAGTTGTATAGCTTTTCTAGTGATACCACACCTTTTGTGATAATGTGGCCTTTCATGTCATCAACTCTTGTTTGTAGAGAGTGCTCATGCTCATCATCATCTATTGTTGCATCTTTGAAAATGTTAGCGTTGACCATAAAATGTAGTATCTGTTGATCATCATTAAACATGCATAATTTAGTTATGTTATCTGAGATATACAGCTTGTACAAAATTTCAATAGCAAATCTATTCCTAATCGATGACATTCTTGAGGTTGCATTTGCTAAATGCATTGGCAGCTGCATTATGCGTACGTGGCACAACAATTATATTAAATGCTTGGAAGTTTGAGATTAGTCACCATACCTCTTCTTGGTAGTTTTTAGATGTGGTGATAAATAGTGAATGGTGTCACATACCTGTCGTACCACTATCTCTAGATCACCTACCACTTTAAGCATAACCACATTGAGGCTGATGGATTTCTGCAAGCCCAATATGAGTGCTTCATATTCTGCTACATTATTCGTGCACTCAAAATCCAAGCGGCTTGATACCAGATGCTTCGTATTGCAAGGGTCGATCAAAACACACCCAGCTCCTAAGTTGTCATGTATCTTTGATCTGTCAAAGTACAAAATCCACAACTCATTTATACATGAATCGCTTGATGTGCTAGTATTGTTGCTACTATTGTCACTGCTACTAATGCTATTATTGGTACAATGTGTTGTGCAAGTTTCATTACCATTAGTTGGGCAAGGAAGGAGTCCCAAATGTGTGTCTAGGGGTTTGAGAAGGTCGTGCAGGATAACACCCCAATGTTGTTTGAAGGAGGCAGTTGCCGAACATGAGTTCTGTGAGAGCCAACGGTTCATTCTCACCATTGATGTGAGTGAAATTATGCTTCATGTACCTCTCAAATTCTACCCGGATTTGGTTGCACTTGCCCTTGTATGGAGGCCACATGTGGTACTAGTTTATAGAAAAATGTCCATCCTACTTGTTGGACCAGTCCCTACTGAGCAATAGACCATATTCTTCTGGAATATCCAGGACCACTATATTGATGCATTGGTGGACTTGATGATCATGGGATAGTCGGATGATCATGTCATGTAGTTCACCAATGGATGGTATGGATGTTCTATCAAGTTGGATGATTCTCGTGGATGTTTCGCTCCATTGTGCATTGATCCTCTTAGCAATGGAGAGTGGCATGACATTGGCTGCCACACCGGAATCAACCAAGTAGTTATGAACATTGTAGTTGAATACTTCAAAAGATAGCAGGAATGGAGGGCAACCTGAGTTTGCTTCTTCCATCCAGAGTGTATTGAGCACAGTTGAAAGTGGTCCGGGAGGTGTGCTTTCTCCCTTGCTAGTAGAGGTTGTGTTGTCCATCGTTGTCTGTCCCAAAGCATGCAGCAGGATATCTCGTTGACTCTGGATCTTAGCCAACTCGAAAAAAATTGATTTTTGCTCAAGTTTTCTTCATGTCATCAACACTGTTATAATCTAGAGGTGGTAGAATCACCGAGGTGTCTGGGGTGGAACGGGTGTTCATATTGTCTGATGGAGTGTTCTACAATTTGCTACTCATGGACGTACTCTAACCCGCTGCAGTCTTTCCAAACTTAATTTTTGTTTGTTGCTTCAAGGCAACCAGTGGATCGGTCTTCCTTATCAGCAGTCTGACCTTTTGTTGCATCTCCTCAAGTGTGGGGGGAGCCCCTTTACTTCTAAGACTGTAATGGTCAGTTTGCTTCTGGGGCTGCTTCTCAGTGTTCATCTTTGCCATTGTTTGCGAGCACCGATACATGTTCACCACATTCTTAGAGCTTGATGGCTCATCAGGTGCAACCTCTGCATCATTATACGTGTCTTCTAGTTGCTCTTGACTATCGCTTCCAACCTCGAGTGTACGACTATAAAAAGTATTTGTGACACACTTCTAGCCCGGGAAAGAGTTCTCAGGATGATGTTCTTTGTGGAAAGAATAGAATTTTGGATCTGCACACTATTCAAGCTGGAACATAGGTTTCTACACAATTTTTGGAATGAACTGATCCCTACTTGATGATTCAGTTGATGAACTTCTTTCCTGACTCTGTTTGGGTGGGTGACTGCTTGCAAATGTGTCTGATCTATGTTGTTTGAGTCCAGAGATTTTAGTGGACAAGCTCTTGACAATACAAGTGAGGGTCTCAATGTCAGTTTCTTCCTTGTCTCTACCCTTGCTCGTTGTTTCTTGGGACTTCCTTCTCGCATCCTTGGAGTCGTTTGTCGATTGATCACCCTTGATGACTCCAACTACACCCAAGTCTTTCTCAACACTGATAGCCTCTTCACAGTTTTCCAATAGTGTTGGTCTCACAGCTTGCTTGACGAACTGTGCAATGTTGTTTGGAAGTGCAAATGTGTAGTAATTAGTGGTGATGGAGTCATGAGGCTTAGTGTCTTCTGGGAACCTATTTAGTATACTCATGAACCTATTACTGAAATCACTCACTTTCTCTTTTCCCTCCATCTTGAGGCTTCCCAATTCTTTGAGTAGCATGGCTGGGGTCTTGTAATCAACAAACTTTTCAAGAAACATATGTTTGAGAGAACCCCAGTTCTATATAGAGTTGTGTGGAAGGCTGTGATACCAAGCAGTTGCCGGCTCTCCAAGGTACATGGAAACAATCTACATGCTATGTCTTCATAACGTACCTCAAGGTTCTGCAGCTGTAGGTAGAAGTTGTCTAAGTGGTATTCCGCCTTCACCGCACGATCACGGTTAAACTTGATGTTCATTCTCCCCGCTTGCTTTGGCATCTTGTGCAGAACAGCCGGGAGAGCCAATGTTCCCTGAGTCTGGATGTCTTCATGGTGTATCATTGCAATCATGGTTTTTCATGTATATCTCAATTTTCATGTAGCAGGGTCCATTGAAAGCATGAAACATTGGTACTCCTTGGATGAGGAATTAAATTTTGCATCCAACGAGTACTCTTTCTTGAAATTTGAGTAAAACCTTAGGGAGATAAGTTGAAAATACGAGTTTAAAAAGTAGTTTTATTATTTTATTATTTTTTAATATTTTTACTTTTTAACTCCAAAAATGGTGAATCATCCCCCATGGTTGACATCGTCATCTTGAATCATATTGGTTATTATAAATTTTATTTTGGTTGTACATTTTTCTTACGAGGCCCATTTTAGACCTCAAAATTCCCCTAATGTTTGTCTGCCCAATATTTTATGTTGCTACTAACAACCTTGGTAAGAATGTTCTCCAATGCTTTGTTTGTGACTTCCACCTGCCCATTTGCTTGAGGGTGATAGGTAGTAGATGTCCTATGCTTGATGTGGTGTTTCTTCATAATATCTTCAATCAAACTTGATGTAAATTGTGCTCCTTGATCAATGACTATTTCCCTTAGAAAACCAAATTTGTAGAAGATGTTCTCCCTCAGAAATTTAGCCACCTTCTGCTTAGTTGATGTCTTTACTACTTTTTTTTTAACCCATTTAGTCAAGTAATCAATGCATATAATGATATACTTTTTTTTTCATGATGGGGGATCAATAGGTCTAATAAAATCCATGCCCCACTTTTCAAATGGCTCTAGAGCCACTTGAGGTTGTAAGGGAATTCATCCTTGGGTGCTGGCTTACCCATTCTTTGACACTGATCACACCTGGTGGTGTACCTCCTTGCATCCTAATGTAAAGTGGGGAAATAATAACATGATTGTAAAACTTTGAAGGTTGTCCTCTTAGCAGCAAAGTGGACCCCACAGGGTCCATCATGGCATGCTGAGAGGATGTCAAAAACCTCTTCTTCCATCACACGTCTTCTTAATATCTAATCTATCCCCAATCTAGAAAGGTTTCCCCCAATCCAAGTGAATGGGGAACTCTTCCTGACAATCTTTCTTTTCTCCTTGGAGGATAGGTTAGGAGGGAACCTCCCAACAACCAAATAGTTGGCCATATCAACAAACCAAGGAGAAAGAACTTAGATGGCAAAGAGATGTTCATCTAGAAGTCAATCATCTATCATTTCTTCCTTTATTGTAGGTAGAGTTAGTCTTGAAAATAAATTTTCAACCACATTCTCTTTCCCTGGTTTATCAACAATAGTCAAATCAAATTGCTGCAATAATAACAACCATCTAATTATCCTAGCATTGACATCAGGTTTATTCATTAAATACTTAATGGTTGCATGATCAGTGTGAACCAAAGTTTGATAACCAGTGATATAATGCCTAAACTTGCTCAAATAATGCACCACATCCAATATTTCATTTTCAGTGACAGTATAATTTAACTTAGCTTTAGAAATGTTCTTACTGATGAAATAGATAGCATAAGGAAATTTTTCTTCCACTTGTCCTAAGGCAGCCCCTACAACTTTTTCTGAGGCATCTGTGTGTATATGGAAAGGTAATGCCCAATTGGGACCCCTAAGGATGGGTGTAGTGGTAAGCTTTTCTTTTAGTATTTCAAAGGCTTCTTGATAGTTGTTTGTCCAAAAAAAATCTGAATCTTTAGCCAACAATCCAAACAAGGGTGAAGCCAGTTTGCTAAAATCTTTAATGAACCTTCTATAATACCCAACTAATCCAAGGAAACTCCTAACATCTCTTTGTTTTTTAGGGATAGGGACCCTTTTGATGATGGAAATCTTGTTTGGGTCAACCTGTATCCCTTCCTTGGATATATAATGGCTAAGGATAGTCCCTACATTCATAAAAAACTCAGATTTATCAAGGCTTAATGAGAGATTCATTTCAATACATTTCTTAAATATTTTGCAAAGATTGGAGAGAGATTCTTGGAAGTCACATCCATAAGGAGTGAAATCATCCATGTATATCTCAATAGAGTCATGAACAAGTTCAACAAAAATAATCAGAACTTCCCTCTGAAAAGTAGCAAGGGCATTGTATAGACCACATGGAATAACTCTATAGGAAAAGGTGCCCCAAGGACGTGTAAATGTGGTCTTATCTTGGTCTTCCAAGCTAATCTGGATTTGGTTGTATCCACTAAATCCATCCAGGAAGGAGAAGAATTTCTTTCCTACAAGGCCATTTAGGACTTGGTCAATGAAGGGAAAAGGAAAATGGTCCTTCTTTGTAGCCTTGTTAAGTTCCCGGTAATCAACACATATTCTCCACTTACCAATCTTCTTGGGAACTAAAACAAGAATTAACACCCACTCACTATCTTAAATGAGGTATATGAACCATGCATCCAGTAGCTTTTGTAATTCTTCTTTCACAATGTCCTTAAGATTTGGGTTCATCCTTCTCTAGGGTTTGCACACAGGCTTGCATCCCTCTTTGATGTAAATATGATGAGTACAAACTGAGGGATGCACACCTTTCATTTCCTTGTAATCCCAAGCAAAAGCATCTAGGTTTTTCCTCAATATATTGCACAACTATTATTCATGTTTGGCCAAGAGAGAGGGGTTGACATTTAGAGTTTTGAATGGGCCAAACTCTATAATCTTGACATGTTCGAGGCTAGAGTCAACAAAGCACAAGTTAGTACAAGGACTACTCTCAGATTATTTTAGCAATTCATCAACTAGTATGGTAGTGGGAGGTTGGTTTTGTAAGATATGGCCAATAAGGTCATCTTCACCAAGATTCCCCCCTCCTATAATAGTATCTAGAGTGCAGACTAGGTAGGGGGTTGCATGATACAATTCATCCTCTTCCTCATCCTCTAACTATATGGGTAAATCATGTTCAATATAAGGTTTAGCAGGAGGATACAACACAAGTTGTTTTGATAAATGCCCATTCTTGATAGTCATGTTCCCAACCCTACAACTAATGTAGGAATCAACAGTGGCCAACCAAGGTCTTCCTAAGATGAAAGGATAGCCATTAAACTTGGTTTTGGGCTAGAGGACTAGGAAATCAGTAGGGTACTCCCAGGAGTCAATGGAGACCATGACATCCTCAATAATTCCCTTAGGAGCTATTATGGATTTGTCTACAAGCTGCAACATTGTGGTGGTATTTCTCAAAGCCCCTTGGAGATTGAGCTTCAACATGGTTTCCCTATTCATCACATTGATTGCAGCCTCAAGATCAATCAAGGTATTAGGGACCATAATGCCATCAATGTGCACATCCATTACTGGGCTACTAGGGTCTAGGTATTTTGGGGAGATCACCCTCCCAAGCATTAGATCAGATAGTTTCCCAACAACATTGATGGTGGGGGTATCTCTTCTCCTCAGGCCTTTTGAAACATTTTTTCTTAATAAGCTTGTTGTAGATGGGAACATCTTCAATGTTCTAGAGAAAGCGTATCTTGACACACAAATTCTTCAATTCTCCCATAAGCTCAACCTATTCTGGGGTGTGCTGGTTAGGGTAGACCAACCTTTCAGGATACAAGGGTGTGTTGAATTGAGGGCACTCTCACCCTTCTCTTCTTCAAGCTCTTTAGTTGGAGAAGGTGGGTGATTATCTAGGAGCACCCTCCCAAACCGAAGGTTGATCTCTTTGATTTCCATAGCATAAGCAGGATAGGATGTCTCTCCATTGTAGACCTGTTGTGCCTGCTTATTGTTTGGGTTCGGATTGGGTTGAGTAGGCATTTGAGGTTTCTTAGGTGGGGTATGATGAGTTATATGTCATTGAAGTTGGGTTGGATGCAGTAAAGTAGGAAGTTGGTTTGTTTGAGGCCTCCATCCTTATGAGGGGTTTCCCCATTGGGAAGATTGGGGTGGATATGGCTGAAAAGGATGGTTGAGAGGTTGAGGAGGATATGGAAGAGCATAAGGCCAAGGAGGAGGTGTGTACCATGATGGATGAGTGGAAGGGTACCAAGGCTAGAAAGGTGCATTCTAAATTGGATTGTAGTGAGGATAATGTGAATATTGCATGCTTTGTTGATATGGCCAAGGTCTTGGGGGTCTCCTTTGGTTAATGAAGCACAGTTGTTCTGACCCACTCTCTACTACTTCCTGGTATACAGCCTTTAGACCTGACAGAGAGGGACATTTTCTGTTGCATGATTCTCTTCACATACTAGGCAAAATTTTATGACATTCAGTGGGCATTCATTCCTAGGATGTCTTTTAGTACATTTAGGGCAAAAAAAAACTAGTCCATTTTCTGCTTCCTCTTTTTTTCTTTTGATTTTCATAGTATCCATTTGTAGGGAAAAGGTATGCAACATTTCACTCTTCAAAACCTCCAACAGATTCCCTATCTCATGCTTGATGGATGTTGTGGAGGGAGAGGAACTAACCAAGCTTTAGTTCGACCTACCCTTCTTCCTAACAACCCTAGAGTAATCTTGAATACAGTTTTGATGACATCACAAGGAAATTGGTAGATATATCCTCTATATGGCATGTTGAGGGTTTCAATTACAACTTCCCTGATCCCTCAGAGAAGAACTAGCTTGAGTGACTCAGTATCAAAGGTATCGTTGGCCCTCCTATAATTGAGTTGAAACATTTCCTCATAGTCCTCCAAATATTCATCAGGTCCAAGGGTCATCCTAAATATTTCCTCCTTTATTTCTTTGGACCTACAATAATCCTAGTATTTATAATTCAAGGTTTGTTTCATTTGGATCTAAGTAGTGATGTTGCCTCTGGGTAGACTCATAAACCAACGGAAGGTTGCATCTTTGAGGGTAGAAGGAAATAAATTCAACTTCTTTTCATCAGAGGCATAGCCATAGGTTCTACAAACAATAGAAAACTCAAACATGAAGGCTTCAAGATCTTCAAAGGTTAGGCCATGGAAATGTGGAAGGGTAGCAGGGCTTATATTTTTCATTCTAGCCTCTCCATTGGTTAGTATGATAAATAAAAGCTCATTGATCTAGTTTTCAGCCAAAGTTTGAGTAGGTGAGGTATTTTCTTCTTCTCTAATAGGTTCTTCTAAAGTTTTATTTTTCTCACCTAGAGAGTCTTCTAAATCCCCTGTAGTCAAAGAGGGTAGTTCACAACCACCGAAGAAGAGTGAAGGTTGGCTTCTTGAGGATGTGGGGGTTTTTGGTAATAATTTTCCTTAGTTATCCCTACTCCTACGAGGCATGAAAGAATATTTTTTTTTAATTTTTCACTTTTTCAAAGGAATAAGATTGATGCAAAACAAAAAAATAAATGCTTAAGTAGAAACAACACCTACTTAGACACCTCCCCAGAAACAGTGCCAAAAAATGGTGAGCCTTGTTATTGCACCAAGAGCGTTGCAACTCCCAAGGGTTGCTCAACTTAAATTATCAACCCAAGATTCGTACAAACTTAGAGGTGACACTGTTGTATGCACATTAGGTTAGGTTATACTCATGCCATCCTTAGTCATGACATTAGATCAGGGTGTTCAGAGACCATTCCTCCAACTTAACTATAGTGAAAACTCCTGATGAAACTAATTTTAACTATGAAAGTGAAATTGCCATTCATTCAACTTGTAGATGTTAATTAACATTACATGAGAGGGAAAGGACTAGTCTACTTGTAGAAGTGAAGTTACTCTATTTTCCACATTTAATCAAATCAATAACCTACTTGCATGTAGCATTGATCTACTATACATTTTCTTGAAAATTAGAAATCTAACTTTAACATGTTTGTGAATAAAGAAAACTAATTCTACTTTGTTTTGCAGTGAGGAAAAGAGGTTAGAGTTGTATAAGAGCTTACATTAATCCTCAAACCACAAGTTTGGGGTCCTTATTCATCTTAACCCAACTAAGGTCTAAGTGGGGAGAAAACCAGGTGGAGGAAAATGGTTCTACAGAACTGTTATAGGTGCTACTACAAGAGGCTCTGTATTACTATAGGAGGCTCTGTATTGCTACAGGAGGCTTTGTATTGCTACAGGAGGGGTTTCGAGAGCCTTTTGAGGGTGGAGATGGTGTCTGAGGGTAGGAGAATATGGATAAAGGTAGGAGGGAGTGAATTAAGGTTGGGGAAGCCTCTTAGCCAAGCCCATGACCTATCAAAGGTCTATCTTGCACCAAGTTGGATGCCCATGGTGTCCTTAATTGCCTAAACATAATGATTGTGGAAACCGAGTTTGAGAGTAGTGTGAAGGGAAAAGGGACAAGATGGATAAGTCAAAGTGGAGATGAAAAGATGTGCCCACCCCTACAGATCAACGCAGCTCTGCAACTAGCCAAATGCATGCATAAAATGATCAATAACACAGTGAGATAAGCTGTCATGGAAAAGATGAGTTGAATTTGAATAAAATCTATTCTATTTCATAACACTACTATGATCGCTAAAATAACTCCTAAGTTGCATAAATTAATTATGCAAAAGGATAGCTAACATCTATCTATTTCCAAAAAATCATAAACAATTTTTTTGGACCAAGATTGTAAATCCTTCCAATCACTCTTCCCACAAGAGAGGTGATAGGGAAGCCTACAATCACAAGTTTCTATAGCTTAAAATATATTGTAAGAAAATAAAAACATGAAATGCTTGGAAACAAGAACAAGATATAAATACAAAAGGGGGACTAAAGCCTCTGGGTTGGGCCCAAACACAATGGTTTTAGCTCTCTAGAACTAACTTAGATGCAACTCAATAACAAACTTCTCATTAGCATAGAATAATAGTCTCATACATCACATGACAATTAACAATAACAAGGTCAAACCCTATGCTCAATAGCTAGTCGTAGATGAATAAAAAATTTGAATCCTAATGAGCCTTTCAGTTGGTTTATTTATACAAAAAAGTAGTTGATTGCATCTCCCTTGAAAATGGGAGTGGTTCCCTCCAATAGCCAGAAAAATTTGGATTTGGTCCTCCTTGAGCTTCACTTGAACTTGGAGTTACTCATGTTCCTTATAGTTGTGAGTTGAGTTACTAGTTCCTAGATCCTTGGTTGGACAAACACTTTGGAGCCCTTGGTGGGTTGAGTTACTAGTCATGTAAGCCCTAGTTGGAAAAACACTCAGGAGCTCGACGAAAGTTGTGGGTTGAGTTACTAGTCCTGGAAGCCTTGGTTGGAACAAACGCTCTTGAGCCCTTAACATATTGGGTAGAGATCGATCTAATGATGGTTAGTGATTTTCGACTGTGACGTGGAATCACTGGCTGAGGGTTGAGGTTATTTGGCATCTGGAAGCCCTGGTTTGGTTTTGTTTGATTTGTTTCATGATATCCCACATTCATTCTTGTAATATAACGTGGGGGTGATTCGCTAAAAGAGAGATTTGGTTCAGCCCAATCTATAGTTGGGTGGTAGTGGAAGTCCCTGAATTGGTTGGCTTTTCACATGTTAATAAGAGCTCCTTTTCCTTGGTATTTTATGAGTAAATATGCTTGACATTATGTGACTTTAATGGTTATTTCCTCATTGATATATCTCTGGTTATTTCTTGGTTGTAAGCATGTATTATGACAATTATGATGTATGGCTCTCATCATTTTTTGGTTAGTATATGAAATTTTAATGAATGAATGACCTAATAGATAATAATGCATCTATTGTGAGGAGATGTCAGTCCTCTTTGATGATTCTCATATAAGTATGAGACCCTATGCTCAAATATGTTGATGTGACCTATAGATTACCTATTTATGATATGTTTGAAAAAATGCCTGTCATGGCTAGTAGGGGTCAGATCAAGTCCTTGTTCAAGTGTTTTAATTAGTAACTTTATTGCAATGTTATTTATCATTTCTATGAGTTTCAGGAAGTTCTGGGTAGTGGCCTGAGTCCTGGCCTTGAAAAAGCGGCACATAATCCAGGGTCGCTGGAACTGAACTACCTGAAAAAGACCACAATGGCATGGATGCCTTGTTGTGGGAGTGTTTGGAGGGTCCAAGTTGCATGCATGCCTTGTAATGGGAGCAAATGAAGCTCTAAGCTAGTGAAAAGGAAATTTCTTTCAGGGGTTGGACACCTAAAGGGGTTGGTTGTTTCCTGAAGGTTTTGTAGCTTATGAGGAAGGTCAGATTGGTATTTTCATGTCAATTCCACTTCCTTAATTGTACATGGGGAGTTGAATCATATCATAGTAACTCTTCGACACATGTTTAACCCATTGGACCAGTTAGCTTGGGTAAATGTGGGAGGAGGGTGTTACAAAAATCCCCTGCCAATATCCATTTCGAGTGTGGATTACTTTTTCAGAGATCCTCCAAAGATTGGATGAATTTGGGCTTCTCATCAATCCTTTGGGAGCCATACACATTCGTACAGAGTATTGGATTTGGTGAACCAAGGATTTTCATAACTATATAGAGGGAGTATCGAGTATATTAAAAAGAGATGATATTTATCTTCTGAGAGTTCCATAGGGTTAAGATCCCCCCTACAACATTCTACGCTTCAATATCTACATAGTCATATCTATCCCAAAATTTCCCACCACTTATTTTCAAACATTTTGCTGAACACTTAGTCTCTTGTATGAAAATGATATATGGGTTTTCTTTTTTCATCTTATCTTTAAGGATCCTTTGTTTTCTTGGGCTATTCAAGCCTCTTATATTCCATGTTAAAAATTTCATTGTATCAAGGGGGCGGGGGGGAGTGGGGTGTTAAGGTTCTAGGATTTCATATTACTTGAGTTTATCAATAAGACTCCGAGCCCCTAGAGGTCAACACTGTTAGATTTCCTTCCTCTTTTTCTACGAGCTTTCTTGGGGGTCTAGATGTTTTGGGCACTCAACACTTTGACTCCCAATCTTTTTTATTCTCCATGTGTTTTCTTTGTTGCTCTCATTATGGTTTCTTATGGTGTGAGGAATAAGTATTGGACATAATCTATTTGTTCTTTGGGGACCGTTTCCACTCCTTATTCATTCCACTGTTCTAATATATGTGGCAAATCTAATCCCTGTCGTTCCAAAATCTCCATTAGATCTAGATCTTTCATCCTTGCTTTGATTAGAGTCATTTCCAAATATTCATCCAGATTTTGAGACTGAGTTGGATTTCCTATATCCACACCCTTTTCTTGTGGTTGATCTGGTTTACCATAGTTTTCTGTGTGGGTTGGAGGATCCCACATCATTGTTTCTTATTCCTTTGTTTCATGATATTTTCCCATCATTGTTTCCTCATGTAGGGTTTCATCTACCAGGACATAATAATGGTTCTTTGATTCCTTTTTTTCCTTGAAAGGCTTTGTCTGTTGTTTCCTTCATGTTTACCCTTCACACCCACTTTTTTGAAACCCTCAGGGTCTTTGTTTGAACGAGATTTTGGCTACTCTATCCTAACATTGAGAGGGCATTCTCTGAAGAGATGTCCATGTTCATGGCATGTTTTATAGTGGAAAGGAATTTTCTCATAGTCAATGCTTTGTGACCATACTTCATCCTAGAATTATAGGGTTACTGCATCTGGAAGAGCACCTAAGACATCCATTTCAACACAAATATGGGTATACACATATTTACCTTGTTGGGTTGCCTCATATAGCTTCAGAAATTGTCCCGGTGAGTTCTTGATAACTTGTAGTGTTGTTGGTAGCTAGTAATCCAGAGAAAAATAATATAACCCTATCCACACTAGAACATAGGTAAAGGTTTCCTTCCCTGGCGTGAAATTTTCCTTCCAGGATCACATGTACAACTTTGTTGAGGAAAGGAAGTACAATCCTCCCTCAAAGACCCTGTCTTTGTCTTCCAAGTTAGAAAATAGAATCATAAATAAACCTTTGGATCCCAGATGGAGGTGTACTTCCCCTTTGAGTTTCCAAATGTATTAGATCTAGGTTCGTAAGACTTTTTCATTTGGCCAGATCCCTATGAATTTATAGATTAGAGTGTATGTTTTCATATGATCTTAGAGGACTTGGCTTTATGAATCTGTAATCACAACCCTAGGATTCTTATTTTTCTTGGGATTACAAGATCCATTTGTGCCTGGTATTATGCGATGCACACCTTTCTCTGAAGACCCTCCACCAGATGCTTTGGAATTCGCATCATGTGAATCAGCATTCTTCATTGACTTTGTCTAGCTGTCTCCTTATGCAGTATCCTCGGTCTTGTCAAAATGAGCTTGGATCCCACCTTGGATTCCTTTTCCTCTGTCAACCAGGACATTTTGATAGGAGGGAGCTCTAATCCCTCCCCCTATTGTTGCCATGCAACCTCAGAACTTTGCAAAATTGAGTTTTCTCTGCTTCTTTAGCTTCACTTGCAGAGCCAATTTGGGTTAGATATACAACAACTTAACTCTATGATCAAAGAGCTAATTACACAAGTCATGTGCATGGTTCAATGGTAAATTCAATAGACATGCAATTTGTAACTCATGGTTTCAAACCCAGATAAGTTATTGTGTTTAACTAAAATTATCCTAATAAAGGGGTTAATTATTGCTCTTTTACAATATTTATATGTTGTATAGTGAAGTCTTATTCATTATGACTTGACAATGCATATCATACTAATTATTTAGATTTAATATCATATGCATAAGTATAACATACAACAACTAAAATATTATTAATGAGGCACATTAAGTTAGCAATGTGCCTTCGTTTAACATTTATCCACTTATGTATTTAATGTCTGACATTATAAGAGGGATATCGTTTACTTAATTGTTCATGCATAAAGCTTTGTAGCCGATTTCTTTTTTTATTTTTATAAGTTCCATGTAGCTTAGGTCCTACAATGATCTAAGGCCTGAAACTTAGAGAACTGATAGGTTCGCTACCTTCTGTATATAGTTTTTTGTTCAAGGTTAGGTTAGTTAGGTTTTGTTTTTCCTTTCTTGAGTTATGAATAGGCTGAGGTGTGTTACTATTAGCGTGGACTCAAATTTTACTTTAGCAACTTAAAATTGCAAGATAGCATCCATTACTCCTCGATAGCTGCAGAGGAGTCTGAGATGTTGATGTGGGTGTAGTGCTTGAGCGACACTTACATTATGAAACATCAACAATTTAAATTTTTAAAAATGAATAAATTAAAATTCGAATAAGATTTTAGGAAGTGAAATTATGATTCATTTAAAATAAACTATTTTAGAGTTTTTCAGTGATAATTGCATGGACTTTAGAGTAGATATCTTTTAGAGGGTTATTAGAAACCAACACCATTGAAATTAGAATTTTTGTGGTTTGGATTTGACATATTATATGTTATATTTTTTATCAATATGCAATGCATTATGACCTTTGAAAATTTGCACTCTCAAACCCTAACAAATGTGAAAAATGGGAATGTGGTGGAACATGTAAAGGGAAGAGAAAATGTTGGTAAAATTTCTCTAAGACTTATCTATGGTATGCAAAGAAGTAAAAGCAATAATTTCTAAATCTAACAAGATTTATATTATCCTCTATATGGGGTGGGAGGAGACATGATGTGTAGGATGCCACATGTTGGTTTTCCTACCTAGCACTAATGTGAGGCAACCCTCACCTTCCTCCCCCGCCACCTCCTAATGGTAGTTTATTGCCACAGAGTGGCAATGAGGCATCCAGGGTGTTTCATAATTATGGTTTGTTGACTCATGTCTAGGTCTATAATTTCCATGCTATGAATTTAACTATAGCACTACCTCTACTTACTTCCTTAATTACTATTAGCCATTTTTATCTTTGATGCTCTGCTCTATGATGTTTTTGTTGCTCAAATGGTCTGCCTCAATGACATGACCTTTGAGCTCCACTATTTGGGTTATCATTTGGATTTAATGTTTCCTTATGCATCCCCTTGGTGATTAGGTTGGTGTCATTAAATGTTTTATGGTTTCCCCTCTTTGTCGTTTCCTTTCTACATGCTCCCCTTTCTCATTTGCAAGCACCCCTGAGGATCTAGTTCTAGGTATGATGAGTCCCTCTAGTTTAGTGTACATTCTCTAGTACTTTTTTTGTACCTTAGCCACAACGCCACCCCCCCCCCCCCCCCACCACCTCAATGAATTTGGCATCCTTGTTGTCACCTCACTTTTTCTGCAGTCCAAACTCAATTATGTGCTTTAACCATGCCACAATAGAGGGATAGATGCTACAAAGGAGAATCTTATTTAAAGCAAAAGGGGGCTCTCGAATTCGCCAGTGGGTAGAAGCCTCAACCATCTTTTACCATACCCAAGTCCCAACCATTTCTTAACACACAAGCCAGGTTCATGGAGGCAGAAAGAGATATTATGGGAGATCAAGGTTGTTTATTTGATACATTGTAGGGGAAGTTGCTATGTGGGTCCCTAACAATGGACACACCCATGGTAGACACAATTAATACATGCAAACAATAGAGTTATATGTTGATGAAGACATTGCTAGTTAGAGTTTCATTGGATCACAACAAAGCAAAGGAGGAAATTCTCCTTGTGTTGGATGAGCATCAACTATCCATGAAAACTTGGACTAAGGCCTACAAACGATATAAGACTAGTGTGGCCTCCCTCCTGAACTGAGTATCTCTCCTAGTAGAGGAAAAGCATCCATCGAAGTGGTCCTCCTAACTCGTCACCATTGACATGATCTAGTGTTATTTCTTTGGTGCTACCTCTATGCTTTTTTTCTTATATGCATATTATAGTTGTTAGGGCAACCAATGAAGATACACAAAACATACATTCAACACTTTTTGCTCATTTAAGTATCATGTATATTTATTAAAGAATTATGGTTTTCCTGTAGTGGTAGGCCAAGGTAAACTAGGACCATTTTTTATGTTCTACTTTGATAAATTAATAGAAACTTTAATTTACAAAGAGAGTTGCATCAATGGAGAGTGTAACTGGAAACAATGTGCATAGTATGATTCATAGGATGATTAGGATGATTGGTACATGGATAGTTGTCATTTCTAGGATGGTAATTACTTTAATCTTCTTTTCGATAACTCTACTCCACCATATATAAAAAATATTAGGAAGGAAAATCAAGAACTTGTTATGACTAGTAATATTTAGTTTACCTCTTCTCCAATAGCCATGGTTTATATAGTCAATTTTTCAAATATGGATGGACCTATATATATGTATTCACATGACTGTATTAAGCATTTGGAGTGTCATTCTTATGCAGGTATTGAACTTAAGCATATCGAAAGGGGAGTTAGCATAAGCTCTTATACCTTGCACTCAAGTTTACAAATGAGTGTTTTGGATTACTTTAGTATTGCAATTCCTACTTGGTTACTTTAGCATGGTAATTAACACGCATACATGGGACCTAGGTTTATGGTGGAACTTGTTCGACTATTTTAGGTTGGTGGCTAGCATTTGTACATGGGACTCTAGTTCTTTAACTTACTTCAGCATTGCAGTTAACACTCGTCCCTAAGTCTGCTTAGGGTAGCTCAAGTGGCGATGGTCGTGGAATGAAGTCTCACTGAATCGGGTTCGAATCTTGTGCTACCCTCCGCCCATAGCAGGGTGAATAATGGACATGTAAACTAGAAAATCAAAGAGTCCTACCAAGCTTACAAAAAAAAAACACTCATCCCTAAGACCCTGCTTGATGGTTGTACATCCCCACAACAAGCATTGAGGGCAACACTTTTCTAAAAGGGTTTGAAAGTTGAGACCCTCCCTAGGGGTATAATGGGGGTCAAAAGGACCCATTGTAAAATAATAATAATGGATGCCATTTAATGTTAGGTGAACTAGGTTAATTACACTTGTTATTATTGATTAAGACTCATTAAGTACTAATAATGGATGCAATTTCATGTTAGATGGACTAGGTTAGTTACGTTTGTTATTATTAATTAAGAACCATTATTGTAGTCAATGTTCAATAAATGTAATGGGACTCATTAAAGAAGGTCCATTAGGTAGTTAAAAGGTTGTTGTGAATAGGATCTCTTAATTAGTTATAAATAAGGATGGAACCCACTTTGAGACGTTTGTTATTATTAATTAAGACCCATTATTGTACTCAATGTTCAATAAATGTAATGGGGCTCATCAAAGAAGGTCCATTGGGTAGTTAAAAGGTTGTTGTGATTAGGATCTCTTAATTAGTAATAAATAAGGATGGAACCCACTTTGAGAGATGTGTGGAAGATTAGTGTATTTGAAGCTGAGCTTATAGGAGGTTGCCCCTTCAAAGAGGCAAGTGAACAAGGGTGGATTGTAAAGGGTTCCCCTATCTTAAAAATTTTGATATTAATAAAAGTGAATTTTTTTTATCATTTTCAGATTTAATACATAAACAATATTTGAGTTTCATTTTTTCCGTCCTTAACTCCTCTCAAGCTTTCTAAACATTTTAAAACATTAATCATTATACTCTTGGATTTTGTGTGTTAAAAAAAAAACCATCATATTGAGGGATTGCCTTACTTTAAAGATTTTGATATTAATCAAGTGTGAAGAATTTCTATCTCTTTCAATTTTAAATCTAAAATATTTAAATCTCAACTTTCAATACCTCACAAACTTTCTACACAAACTTTCTAGATATTTTGAGGCCATTTACTATTACATTGTTGTTATTTTATATTTTGAAATAATTAACCATTGATATTTTGAAATCATTACAATGTTGTTAGTTTATCTTCCAAATTAATAATTTTTATGTAATAAATCCATGTTGTCATATTTAGAGGAGAGAAATGAAATGGTAAAAAGTTAACTTAATTTGATAAAACATGCCTGTAGAAATTGATTGTCCGCCGCATCAATACATAAAGTGCTTTTCGCTAAATAAATAAGAGTCCAACCTTACATACTTTAAGTTGTCAAACCATGCATACTTTAAGTCGTATACTTGTTGACCCAACTACACCCTAATACAAATAAAAGCGTGAGGGATTGTCATAAAATATATCAATACAAAGCAATATAATTTGATAGAACAGAACCCATCCACAATCTTCCTTCCCTCTCTTCTACTTCACTCACTGATTTCACAACTTTCCCTGTGTTATCCTCCAGAACCTCAAGCAGTTTTCCTTCAGGGCTATACTTTACCACCATTGAATGTAGCCTTCCACCCAAGTATATTATGTATTGAATTCTTGCAGGGATTGGAATCCTCAATAGAAACGTTCTTACACGAGGATGTGAAGCCAAAAAAAAGGCTAAATAATTATGTCGACCATGAAGGGCAACCCAAAATTCACCCTTGTCATTGATCCTTATATTATCAGGGTAAGCAGGCATCATTGCAAATATGTCTACTTTCCCTGTATTTGGACCTTTTAACCAGTACCTGAAAAGCCTGCAAACAAGATAAAAAAACCTATAGTAAAGCAATTCATTTCATGAGCATGTATAGAAAAATCAAGCCTTCTATTCTTATAGATGACAAGCCCTCTATGTATAGTTAAGAAATCTGCAAATGACACTTGACCTCCATAGTCCATATACAGATGACAAGCCTTCAATGTATAGTTAAGAATCTGCAAATGACACTTACTCCATAGTCCATATATCAAATGCCCCACTAGGTTTCAATAATGTCACCCTATTGCATTTGGAAAAATTCATTTCTTTATTTAAACTGGTTTGTTCTCATTTCATCCAGAATTCTCACAAGAATAAAATTCTCGCAATATTTAATTTACCTGCCCGTAACTGACTCTGTGAACACAAAAAATGAGTGGTCCTTGTTCAGAGACAACCCATTTGGGAAACGGATGCCTCTGACCAACACTTGGGTTTGTCTAGTTCTGGGATCGAATTTCAGAACCCTGCCACTATCCTCTGCTGAGAATACCAACTGTATGAAGTTTCTGAAACACAATAATCAAGGAGCAAAGCAATAGAACTTAGGTCTTTGAACAAACCTCCTGAGCAATTTAACAAAAAAACTAAACAGAAAATCTGAATTTCAATCTGCCAATTACTTTCTCTGGTATATAGTACTGCTGTCTGTAAAATAAACATTCCCATCCATGTCTATGTCGAGATCATTAGTAAACTTGAATGGAACGCCTTCTGCCTCTGTAGAAAGTGGAGTGGCCAATCCACCTTGGGGACCAACCACAAGCAAGCCGAAATATGCATCAGCAATATACAGATCTCCAGTGATCTTATTAAATCTCAGTCCAAGAGGCCGACCGCATATATGCTCGTGCTTCACATAACCTAATGGAGACTTATGTGCCTTGTCACATATCTCAGACCTGCATACAGACCTGCAAATTAGGGGAAAAAACACTGGCAGAAAAAAAAGTAGAGAGAAACACATATTATATGTGGAATAGCATGCCTGTTTGGAGATGTGTAGGCGAATTGAGACCAGCCAAGCTTTGGGCCATCCCAGCGCAAGATTCTGCCATCTGCAGCACCAGTGTAGGGTCCTCTGTTCTCAGGATCAAAGGCTAGGCTCTCTGGTCCTGAAACTTCATCCAACGATTTCAGATCTGCTTTCTGCAGTCTGTTGTTGGAATCTGTTGGAAATTTGGAGAATTCAGCCCATGGAGGGCATTCGATATAATGGGCCTTGAATTCGGGAAAATCTGCAATTGGGCTGTGATGGAATGGATCCAGTGCTGCATATATTCCCAACCCTAACATTACAACCCCTATTATGTTTCTCATTTTATCAAATCTTCCCTGGCTACACTCGTCACTGAGACTCCCCCAATAGATAAGTCGTTGGCACATCTTCCTCTTATAGGTTTTCGAGGGAGCAAAAATTATCTATGGCCGGTGAACAGTAAATGTGAACTGCCCAGTTTTCATTAATGGCCCCAACATCTTCATAAACGCTCCGAATTAAACAGCGAGGCAGACAACACCTTCAGTAGGGACTGCGCCGCTGTGCTCCCTGGTAACCATTACAGCTCCAGAGGAATCCTGTTGATGTCTTCCATTCTTTCAATGAAAATTTATCTACAGATTCCATTCTTTTGACACCTACGGCAGCCTCTGTAGATATTTTAACACAGAATTCTCTGGGTATTAATTGCACCTACCGATGACCTGAGACTTCTTACATCCCACTCTGGCCACATCAGGATTATCGAAAACGATAATTTTGAATAATCTCACATAAAACTTGTGCGCGAGATATCAATGAACGAGATTCCAAGTGGTTGTTTGCACGTAATTTATTGCAGAGATAGAAGTTAAACCATTTCGTGTATTAATGGTAATTTTATTTATTTTAAACAAAATCAATATAGATTAATTTTTTTTTCCATATTTATAAATTAAATTAAAATTATATAATATTAGAAATATGGTAAAATATCTTAGATTATTATTTATTAAAAAATATCAATCTCCCAAAATAATATAAAAAATTACTAAGTTAAATGAAAACCCTTAATTTTTTTCCTTATATAAAATTTTTGATGTAACATGAATTAGGTTAAAAAATAAATAATTTATCAACTCAGATGATACGAAGTAATTAGTATTTGTTTATTGGTTAACGTGTAATTAGTAGAAAGAAAAAGAAATTAAAATTAAAATAATAATCTATAGGTTAATTAAAAAATAATATAATATATTATATAAACTAAAATATTTACAAAATTAAAATAATATATGTATTTAAATTAATTTGATTAAGAAAATGAATTAAAAATAAAAATAACCCTGATAGGGTGGATAATCAAATACATAGTGAGATTGGGGAGCCATAGCTACTCAACAAATCTCGAGGTAATTAATGTGAGCGGATATGCACCAAGCTTCCCCCATGCGGAAAATGTATGATTAATTTATCCCAGGCATGACAAATTCAAGAAGGTGGTCAGAGGTTCGTCATTCTGGGTGTTGGTTGTCGTCGTTCTGGGTGTTGGTTGTCATCGTTCTGGGTGTTGGTTGTCGATGGTGGTCTAGTGCTTAGAGAAGAAAGGGGTAAGCCTTATGAAGGCTCTATAAAATTGTTAAGGTTCAGCGAAAAGGTTACATGCCTATTCCATAACCCATGTTTCATGCACTCATAAGGGATACAGGGGCATGTGAGCTAAATTTGGGACTCAGGCCCTAGAAAGTTTCTATGTTTTGGGGAGCTACAACGCAATGAAGATATGCTTCCTCCACGGTGACGAAATGACATTGGTACTCCTCTCCTCATGGTCATGCAGTCTCGATGGTAAGCTGGCTTCCATTCCTTTCTGGGCTCACTTGTCTTATTTGGATGTTTTGCAACTTTTGTCTTCAGTTGGAGTCCTTTTGGTGGCTACCTTCGTGGTCCCGTTTTTTTGGTCTAGGGAATTGTATGTCTTCCATAGCAGGGGGAAACTAGTGGGTTTAGTTTGGGGTCTGTTGCCAAAACTTGTGGGTTTAGTTCTAGGTATGTTGCTAGGCCTAACTGGGTCATCTCCCTCAGTGTCATTTGATAAACCAAAGAAGAGGTGGGCCACCTATTTGTGATAGGTTGTTGTCGAGGTTTAGAAGTGGGAAATTTCGATTCCTTTCTTGGGTTTTATGTGCCTTTGTGGGAGGACAGTTACGAAACCTGTTGGTAATTCATTCTCTATATTTCTTTTTTGTTTGTGGCTAGTGAATAAGAGTCAAGGATGACATTGTTTCATTCTATACCCAGACTATGATGTTGTTGGACTTGTACTCCAAGGTTTGGAAAACATTAATTCGTTATGCTTGTTTGAGCTTTTTGAGTGGGTTGGATGAATTCAAAAAAGGAAATCCCCCAAAGGCTTTGGTTTCTGCTCTGTCCTAGTTATGGATTTCTCAGCTCTGTGGAAAGTCTCAGGTTATCCTTACAGTTTCAGTTGCCTCGAGGTTATGGCCAACTACATCATGACATGCCAACATGGTCGAGTCCATTGGGGTGGTGGGGATAGGGGTCAATCCAGTCACCCTCCTCTTGATTTAGCACTTCCCCGACAACCTACCAACATACAAGAAACCGATTCTCCTAATTGCCATGAAAAACACCATTCCTTGGAGATGTTTGCAAACCGAACAAGCCATTATGGTTCAGATTCTAAGTTACTCAAAGTATGCTTACCATGCACGGGCAACATCGAATTTCTATGGAACAACTTTCAAAAGCAAGACATGATAGCATAAATGACCTCATTGCCTTCATGAATGATCTTCAACAAAACCAATGACACATGCAAGACATCCTGGCCCATCTCCAATGCAATCAATAATGTCTCTAGGAAAGCATAGATCAAATGGATGGTCACTCGTGTCATATAGAAAAACATGTGCATTGTGAGTTTCATCCACCTCCTCTTCCTAGTTCTCCCTCCTAATGGCAATCTATTGTGTTTTAATCTCGATAGTTTTCTGGTATTATATCCCCGTGAGTTTTTGGATAGCTAACTCGTTATGGCTCAGAACTAGTATTTTTGGAACCTTTCTACTAGCCAAAAAATTCAATAAAAGTAAAGCCAATAACATTTTGTTAAATTATAAATATAATTTCACTTAACAAATAAAAAAACCTCAACTTAAAACAACAACAATAATAATAAATTAGAATTAATTAAAAAATATATGTTAACTTCCAAATTACTTCATCAAAATCCATCAATTTACAAGATTTTAAATAAAACCTATACTTTCCCTTAAGAATTGCAAAATAATTAAATATTCAATATAAATAGAAAATTTAAAACTAACATTGAATATTTTGAAATTAATTTTACTTAAACAAAATATGACAAATTAATCCATGATTATACTAAATTTTATATGAATTATTTAATTATAAAAAATGGTACATTTATGCTTCTACTTTGGATCAAACATACATGAGTGGTTTAAATTAAATGGAAATTTAATATAATAGTATATAACTATGTTTATTGTGTATTTGAAGATCGAGTATATGTTAATTCAATTAAATATTCAAACATATATGAGTGATTTAAATTAAATGGAAATTTAATATAATAGTATATAATTATGTTTATGGTGTATTTGAAGATCGAGTATAGATTAATTCAATCAAATATTCAATATAGTTTGTAAATTTAAAAATAAAATTGAATATTTTGAAATTGATTTTGCTTAAACACAAGTATTTGTAAGTTAATTAATAATTATATGAAATTTTATATGAATTATTTAATTATAAAAAAGATATTTTGGAGTGATCATTAAATATTTCCAGTATTTTTTATAATTTTATATTTTTATTTTCAATCAAACATATTTATGTTTTTATTTTGGATCAAATTAGTGACTTAAATTAAATGGAAAATTAATTGTTTCAAGAGACATTTTCCAACTTAATATAATAGAAAAGATGTAATGTAATGTTTAACATTTTGATTAAGTTAAAATATAAATATAAAATTAAATCAAAATATTAACCTAATGTAATGTAAACATTTTTACTAGGGTAAAATAAAATAAAAAATAATATAATAAAAAAATAAAATAACTATAAAAATAAAAATAGTCAATGGTATTGAGAACCCATGGTATTGACTCATGATATTCGTGTGGAATATAATTTATTTAAAGGGGGAACTAAACCAATATAGATCCATCTTAACTCTAGATTTACCAAGCACCTAGAGGGATCGAATCTCTTCATATACAAACCTCTTTTAGAGTGAAAAGAGATTTCATTCCTCTCCGCCCTTAGTAGATCCAGAACTAAGATGGATCTAGGTATACAAGTATAGAACTATGCTTATTGTGTATATGAAGATAGAGTATATGTTAATTTAATTAAATATTGAATATAAATCAATTTAAAATCAATATTGAATATTTTGAAATTAATTTTGCTTTATTCTGAGTTAATCAATGATTATATGAAATTTTATATAAATTATTTAACTATCAAAAAATGACATTTTGAGGTGACAATTAAATACCTTTAATATATTTCGTATTTTTTTTTTTAATAAAACATATTTATGCTTCTACTTTGATCAAACATACATAATGGGAAATTAATAGCATAGCACTATGTTTATTTTGTATACGGAGATAGAGTATACGTTAGTTGAGCTTAGTTGGGTGGTTCGACAATATCTTTGTGATTCTTTCTACCTAGATTCAAGTTTAATAATTTGACATACTGTAACTTTGGAATATAGTAATTATGTTGAGCTTTTAAGTGAGTTTATATTGTAGGTTGGTGAGATACTGACAACTTCTCTCTTGCCTTTATGTTGAGAGGGAGGAAAATTAGCTAATTTATTTCTTTGGGCAGTCCCCAATGGCCAAAATTTTGGTTAACTAGGGTTATCTTGAGTGGTTGAGATCCTACCCACCTAGGTTCAAATCCTTGCTAGTAGCATATTGAGCTTTGATACCTTGAATAATATTGTTGTAATGGCTTCGAGCCTAAGCACTCTTAAGTAAGTATAATTGTGGGTTGGCCTATTACCAACAACATCACTCTTGCCAAGATGCTGAATCATACTCACAAAAGTAAAAATTGTGTGTTGGCCTAGTACCAGCAACGTCACTCTTGCCTAGACGCTGAACCTCACTCTCACAAAAATAAGTAAAAAATTAAAATGAAGATAGAGTATATGAATTTATAAGCATGTTAGTAATTCATTCCATGTCTTTCTTTTCTATTTGTGGCTAGTGAATAAGAGTCAAGGATGACATTGTTTCATTCTATACCTAGACTCTGATGTTGTTGGGCTTGTAGTCCTTTGTTTGGAAAACATTAATTTGTTATGCTTGTTTGAGCTTTTCGGGTTGGATGGACGAATCCAGAAAAGGAAATCCCCCCAAGGCTTCATTTTTTTCTCTATCCTAGTTATGGATTTCTCAGCTCTGTGGAAAGCCCAAGGTTATCTTTACAATTTCAGTTGCCTTGAAGTTCTGGCCAACTACGCAATGTCATGCCAATGCAGTCAATTCCATCAGGGTGGTGGGGATATGGGTCAATTCAATGGCCCTCCTCTTGAGTCGGCACTCCCCCCACAACCTACCCATAAACAAGAAACTGATTCTCCTAATCACCATGAAAAACGCATTTCTTGTAGGGGTTTGCAGGCTGAAGATGCCATTATGGTTCAAATTCTAAGTTATTCAAAGAAATGCTTACCATGTAAGGGCAACATCAGATGTCTATGGAACAAATTTCAAAAGCAAGACATGACGACATAAATGACTTCATTGCCTTCACGAATGATCTTCAATGAAACCAATGGCACATGCATGACATCCTAGCCCATCTCCAACGCAATCAATGGTGTCTCTAGGAAAGCATAGATCACATGGATGGTTGCTTGGGTCATATGGAAAAACATGTGCATTGTGAGTTTCATCCACCTCCCCCTCCCGGTTCTCCATCCTAATGGAAATTTGTTGTGCTTTAATCTCGTTAGTTCTGTGGTATGATATCCCCATCAGTGTTTGGATAGCTACCTCGCTATGGCTCAGAGCTAATATCTTTTGAAACTTTTTACTAACCAAAAAATCAAATAAAAGTGAGGCTAATAACATTTTGTTAAATTGTTAATGTTATTTTACTTTATAAATAAAAAACTTTAACTTAAAAAAATAATAAATCAAAATTAATAAAAAGATATATATTAACTTCCAAATTACTTGATCAAAACACGTCAATTTACAAGATTTTACGTAAAACAAATATTTTTCCATAAAAATTGCAAAATAATTAGATATTCATTATAGATAGTAAATTTAAAACTAAAATTGAATATTTTGAAATTAATTTTGCTTAAACAAAATATCTAAGTTGATCAATGATTATACTAAATTTTATATGAATTATTTAATTATAAAAAATGATATATTTATGCTTATATTTTGGGTTTAAATTAAATGGAAAATTAATATAATACTATAGAACTATATTTATTGTGTATATGAAGATCACGTATATGTTAATTCAATTAAATATTGAATATAGATCGTAAATTTAAAATTAAAATTGAATATTTTGAAATTGATTTTGCTTAAACAAAGTATTTGTAAATTAATTAATGATTATAAGAAATTTTATATGAATTATTTAATTATAAAAAAATGATATTTTGAAGTGAATAATTAATTAATGATTATAAGAAATTCTATATGAATTATTTAATTATAAAAATGATATTTTGAAGTAAATATTAAATATCTCTAGTATTTTCTATAATTTATTTTATTATTTTGAATCAAACACATTTATGTTTTTATTTTGGATCAAATTTTATATGAATTACTTAAATTAAGTGGAAAATTAATTGTGCCAAGAGGCACTCTCCATCCTAGTATGATAGAGATAGTGTAATGTATTGTTTAACATTTTGACTAAGTCAAATTACATAAAAATAAAAATATAGAATTAAATCAAAAAATTAATGTAAAGTAATGTAAAGATTTTCATTCAATCAAAATAAAATAAAAAAAGTAAAAAATAAAATAATAACAAAATAAAATAACTCTATCAAAATAAAAATAGCTAATGGTATTGAGAAACCACTGTATTGACCCATGGTATTCATGTGGACTATATGCTATTTAAAGGGGGAAATTAAACCAACATAGATCCATCTTAACTTTGGATCTACAAAGCACCTAGAAGGATCAAATCTTTTGATATGCAAACCTCTTTTAGAGTGAAACGAGATTTGATCCCTCTCGGCGCTTGGTAGATCTGGAGCTAAGATGGATCTATGATGGTATAATAATATTGAACTATGTTTACTGTGTATATGAAGATAAAGTATATGTTTTTTTTAACCAGAAAGAGTAGGAGATATATATTAATTTGCGCCCGTATGTGACCAAAAACCCTGAAAGTTACAAAATAGCGAAGAGCCACCAAAGGGCCTCTAAACATACTTTCTGTTCTGCCCAACCCATATTTTTCTTGCCCAAAATTTTGTAATTATTCCTTGAAGCTTGTCTATAGCTATAAATCCTGCAGAACTGGTTCAAAAAATATTTGCATGTATAGTTTGACATCAAAAACTGGCAAAAAGAGGCGAAAGGAATTGGTTACTCCTCCATTGGCACAGGGTTGTTAAGATCTATTCCAGTGTTTTCTTCCTCTACCTTCAAACTTTTCTCACTCAGATTAAGTTGCAGTTGTTCAATTTGCAAACACAGAGCATCAACTTCATCTTCCAACTAACGAATTCACTCATTTTTCTCAAGTTGTTGCTCTTGCATTGTCACAATCTCCTTCTGGTGTTGATGGATGCACCTCTTCATAATTTCCAGCCCTTCCTTGATTTCCTCATGTTCTTTGTCACATTGGCTGCAAGCCTGAAGATGCCTCCCTCGATCCAACGCTCTGTGCCCATGCATGTAGCCTGTCCGAGGCTGGTGACAGCCCCAAGAACCCGACACAGAGGCCTTCTCCTCAGGAATGCTCCCCATGTCCATGATGACAATGAAGGGGAGTACCAAACAACTGTCCGCAAAGAGAAAGAGAATACCCAACCCAAAAATGAATCATACACTCTTATGGAAAATTGCAATTTCTAACTTAGAAGTACCATTGACCGAGACAAGCAAATTGACAGACGCTTTCTTGCCAAAAATTCCTGTGTTGCCACCCTCTGAAACACCTAAATTCTTCACACAACGGCCATCTGAAACCATCGTGCGAATAACATTGACTCTGTCATTACTCCAGCGACCCAAAATCCCAAGACTCTACCACTGTACCCTTAAGAACTCCCCCCGGATAGAAGCAAACCAACTTGTGAGACAAGAGATCTTACCATTACTACTCCTTATAAAGAGGATGATGGTCTGAATTCTGATGTAGAGTTGATGTGAGGTACTCATTTTGTTGAAATCCAAATGTTCGACCTTAATTCCTCTACTCAACGAAACGTCCATCAACTTATCCCTCACCAGTGTCCCACATGTGAACTGACCACCCTAGACTAGAAGGATTAAATTCTCCTCACACTCCCCTTTATTTCGCTTGGTTTCTACTCGGTTTCGTCGACTTTTGCCATAGGTACGAGGAGTAAAAACCCAAGATCTCACGCCGAGACTTATCCAATGTCCAAGTGTTGTATGAGCCAGAGGATAACAACCACTTTGCTTTAGGTGCCATTCTTGTTGAGAGCCACTAGTCCGGAGGATGGGCCAGGGGAAATGAATGCTGATGGGACAAGGACGAGGAGAAAAGGGAAGGAGGGGACAGGGAGGTGGCATCCCAGGTGGCTGGTGCGGGTGGGGGGTCGGCGGGGGGGAGTGGTTGGGAGGGATGGAGGCTGAAGTGGAAGGAAGGGAGGGGGAGGGGGAGGGGAGTGGAGGAGAGGTGGGAGGGAAGAAAGGGGGAGCAAGGGAGAACAAGAGACAATCTAGGAGAGGTGGGGCAGTAAAGATCTGACCAGTCTCTATTATTAAAATACTTGATCCTTCCAGAAGCACACTTAACTGTCAATAGATTGAGATTCATAACTACTATTAGGGAATGATGACCGAACCCAAAATGTCATTCACTTTGATGCTTCCCTCATTCATCTAATAGGCTCGATTGGCTTGATTGTCGACGTCCTTATTGTTACCCCTTAGAATATGGAAAAATTTAACTCGATCAAAGAGAGGGATCATGCCTTGGGATCTCTTGATGATCTGGTTTAGAATGATGTTTTGAGCGGCTGAGTTGTAATTCATATGATTTATAATCAACATGGAATCCCCTAGAATTTGCATATCCTTGATGCCCTTTTTTTGGGCCAGAGAAAGCCCTAGGAACAACCCCAGGGCTTCAGCTTGATTATTGGTCTTCATTCCCAAGCCCCAAGCATATCTATCTTCTATGCTTCCTTCGGGATTTATGAGAATCCCTCCCCCTCCTGGCACCCCACAAAGGTGAGTAGGCTTGACCCAGGAAACAAGTAACACTCGTGACTAGTCAACACCCTCGCTCAAGTTTGAGCACAAGACCTAACCGTCTTTACGAGTATGACATTACCAACTAGTTGCCTTTGCCGACCTTCAAAGGTGAGCGGGCTTGCCCTACGAAACAGGTAACACCCACGACTAGTCAACGCCCTTGCTCAAGTTTGAGCTCAAGACCTGACTATCTTTATGAGTCCGACTTTACCAACTAGCCGCCTCCGTCGACCTTCAAAGGTGAGTGGGCTTGGCCTAGGAAACAAGTAACACCCGCGACTAGTCAACACCCTCGCTCAAGTTTGAGGACAAGACCTAACCATCTTTACGAGTCCGACTTTACCAACCAGCTGCCTCCACTGATCTTTTTAAATAGAGTATATGTTTATTCAATTAAAAATTGAATATAAACTGTAAATTTAAAATTAAAATTTAATATTTTGAAATTAATTTTGTTTTATTCTAAGTTAATCAATGATTATATGAAATTTTATATGAATTATTTAATATAAAAAATGATATTTTGGAGTGACAATCAAATACCTTTAGTATATTTTGTTATTTATTCTTTTATTTTGAATCAAACATATTTATGCTTCTACTTTGATCAAACATATATGAATGGAAAATTAGTATATAGTATGGAACTATGCTTATTGTGTATATGAAGATAGAGTATATGTTAATTGAGCTTAATTGGGTGGTTCGACAGTATCTTTGTGATTCTTTCTATCTAGATTCAAGTTTAATAATTTAACATATTGTAAGTTTGGAATGGAGTAATTATGTTGAGCTCTTAAGTGAGTTTGTACTGTAGGTTGGCCAAATATTGACAACTTCTCTCTTGCTTTTACGTTGATAGGGAGGACAATTAGCTAATTTCTTTCCTTGGGGAGTCTCCAATGCCCAAAATTTTGATTAACTGGAATTATCTCGAGTGGTTGAGATCCTACACGTCTTGGAATTATCTCGAGTGGTTGAGATCCTACACGTCTTGGAATTATCTCGAGTGGTTGAGATCCTACACGTCTAGGTTCAAATCTCTGCTAGTAGCATATTGAGCTTTGATACCTTGAATAATATTGTTGTAATGGCTTCGAGCCTAAGCAATCTTAAGTAAGTATAATTGTGAGTTAGCCTATTACCATCAACATCACTCTTACCTAGAGGCTCAACTTTACTCACAAAAATAAAAATTGTAGATTACCCTAATATCAACAACATTACTCTTTCCTAAAAGTTGAAACCTTACTCTCACAAAAATAAAAATAAAATAAAATGAAGATAGAGTATATGAATTTATAAGCATATAATTTAGTTGCAAGTAATTGTATTATTAGATTTATTTATATAATTATGGAGGATTAGATTAAAAATAATTTAAAAAAATAAAAAATCGAAAGACACAACTTCATGAAAATAAAATTTATTATTATTATTTTTTTAATAATAGAGATTTATAAAATACGTAAATAACAAGTGATCACTAAACAATAAAAAGGTTATTATTAATAAGCTGTAATGTAATAACCAGTGATCAATAAACACTAGTTGTACACTTGAAGTTAAATAAGGATGTTTTTTATCCTTTTTCAGGTATGCGTATTATAAAATTTGAGGAGAGATGCATTAGTCTTAACATGGTATGACTCATTTTTTTTTTTAATTTTGCAAAGCCCATGAGGTTGCCATTAATATGGGGAAAACCAAGATTATAATAGTTAAATATAAGAAAATAATTTATCCTCTAATTATTTTAGGGTGATAACATTTTCCAAGATGTCTAATTGTTCGTATATTAATTTTTATTATTATGAATTAGATTCATGGTGTTACACAAGAATGATTGGTTGGTAGGAAAGTTTATCGATGATTAAGAAGATGGTGATGATAATGAGCGTTGTTTATTGAAATTAATTTTGATGTATTGGGTTTTAAGAAAAATGATATGGAATTAGTGAGTTTGTTTTAGTGTAGTGTTTGTTTTTTTTTTGAGAAATTTTAAAATAAAGTGATTTTTATCTTTTAGTTTTTTTAGTATATTTAAATTTGAAATTAAATATAAAAATGTTGAACTTTAAAATTAAAATTAAAAAAAATTAACATTCTAACATTTTAATTTTTATTTAGTTATTCTTTACACTTATAAAGTTTAGACCTATAACATATTTTTTTTAATTTATAATAAAATTGAGCAAATTGCTTTATAACTTATAATTTTAAAATGAAGTAAAACAATTCTTTACCCCATTATTTTCACTCCTTACCATTCTTTTCCATAAAGTTAGATTTACTCCCATGGAGTTTAGAGCCGTAATTAGAATTCTTTTCCATAAAGTTAGATTTACTTCCATGGAGTTTAGAGCCGTAATTAGATATTTAGATTAGACATATCAATTACCCAAGTCAAGCAAATATAGGTTGTCTATTATTGGTTCTAATATGAACATGAACCATCACAAACTTAAAAGAGAATGGGTTTGAACTTTTGAGATCTGGGTTATATAAAAGGAAAAAAATAAAATAAAAGTAAGTTAGGGATGAGTATGGTTTTTTTTAAATTTCCTTACTTTTTATACAATACAAGACATCTTCATTTATGAAAACCATAATGATTTTGGTATTTTTGTTTCACTAAATAAAAATGATATCTGGAAAATTATTTAATCTGATTTTTTTTTTTTAAAGTAAGGTGAGTTTAGGGTAAGGTCAACTTCAATGTTGGATATTTATATGGAAGAATGATCTTCCCACGTATGAGATGTTGGATTGTGTGAGGCTTGATTGAACCTGGATGCCTTGTGGAATAGTTTTTATCTTCTAAAGGTGGCTCCCACTCTCAGCCCCTCCCCATGAGATTTCAACCAATAATCTCATAAAAACTAAACCCCACACAAACCAACTAATTTACATCTCATGAATTCAATTTGATTTTATTTATTTGTCTAATAAACTTTTTAAGTATTTATAGAAATAAACAACACTACCATCTTCATTATCAATTTTAAAAAATACTAATAAATATTAATATTGATATACTTTTATTAATTAATTAAAATATCACATATAAAGATTGTTGTGAGTGTGCCTTCTCTCTAGTTATATTTTTGAAATATGGCAAAAAGGATACATAATAATTTTAAATATAATTTATTTTTTCCTTTATTATTATATATATATTTTTTATTTTTTTTTATATCAGCTGAGTTTTTAATTAGAATGAGATTGTTCAACAATAGTTAAGAAGTTTTGTCCATTGTCATATTATGTTTCTCATTTTATCAAATCTTGTCTGGTTACACTCGTCACTGAGACTTCCCCAATAGATAAGTCGTTGGCACATCTTCCTCTTATAGGTTTTCGAGGGAGCAAAAATTATCTATGGCCGGTGAACAGTAAATGTGAACTGCCCAGTTTTCATTAATGGCCTCAACATCTTCATAAACGCTCGGAATCAAACAGCCAGGCAGACAACACCTTCAGTAGGGACTGCGCCGCTGTGCTCCCTGGTAACCATTACCGCTCCTCTGTAGATATTTTAACACAGAATTCTGTGAGTATTAATTGCACCTACCAATGACGTGAGACTTCTTACATCCCACTCTGGCCACATCACGATTATCGAAAACGATAATTTTGTACAATCTCACCGAAAACTTGTGCGCGAGATATCAATGTAACGAGATTCCAAGTGGTTGTTTGCACGTAATTTATTGCAGAGGTAGAAGTTACCATTTCGTGTATTAATGGTAATTTTATTTATTTTAAACAAAATTAATATAGATTAAGAAAATATTGTTTTCCATATTTATAAATTAAAGAAAATATTGTTTTCCATATTTATAAATTAAATTAAAATGATATAATATTAGAAATATGGTAAAATATCTTAGATTATTATTTATTAAAAAAATATCAATCTCGGAAAATAATATAAAAAATTACTAATTTAAATGAAAACCCTTAATTTTTTTTCTTATATAAAATTTTTGATGTAACATGAATTAGGTTAAAAAATAAAAAATTTATCAACTCAAATGATACGAGGTAATTAGTATTTGTTTATTGGTTAACGTGTAATTAGTAGAAAGAAAAAGAAATAAAAATAAAGATAATAATTTATAGGTTAATTAAAAAATAATATAATATATTATATAAACTAAAATATTTACAAAATTAAAATAATATAGGTATTTAAATTAATTTGATTAAGAAAATAAATTAAAAATAAAAATAACCTGGTAGGGTGGATAATTAAATACATAGTGGGATTGGGGAGCCATAGCTATTGAGCAAATATTGAGGTAATTAATGTGAGGGGAGATGCACCAAGCTTTCTTATGTAGAATACATATGATTAATTTATACCAGGCATCACAAATTCAAGAAGGTGGTTAGACGTTTGTCGTTGTGGGTGTTGGTTGTCGATGGTGATTTAGTGCTTAGAGAAGCAAGGGGTAAGCCTTATAAAGGCCCTATAAAATTGTTAAGGTTCAGCAAAAAGGTTACATGCTTATTCCACAACCCATGTTACATGTACTCGCGAGGGATATAGGGGCATGCGAGCTAAATTTGGGACCCAGGACCTAGAAAGTTTCTGTGTTTTGGGGAGCTACAACGCAATGAAGATATGCTTCCTCCACCAGTGATAGGACGACATTGGTACTCCTCTCCTCATGGTCATGCAGTCCCGACGTTAAGTTGGCTTCTATTTCTTTCTGGGCTTACTTGTCTTAATATTTGGATGTTCTGCAACTTTTGTCTTCAGTTGGAGTCCTTTTGGTGGCTACCTTCATGGTCCGGTTTTTTTGGTGTAGGGAATTGTATGTCTTCCATAGCAGGGGGGAACTAGTGGGTTTAGTCTAGGGTCTGTTGCCAAAACTTGTGGGTTCAGTTCTAGGTCTGTTGCTAGGCCTACCTAGGACATCTCCCTCAGTATCATTTGATAAACCAAAGAAGAGGTGGGCCACATATTTGCGATAGGTTGTTAACGAGGTTTCGAAGTGGGCAATTTTGATTCCTTTCTTAGGTTTTATGTGCCTTTGTGGGAGGACGGTTGTGAAACCTATTGGTAATTCATTCTCTATATTCCTTTTTTGTTTGTGGCTAGTGAATAAGAGTCAAGGATGACATTGTTTTGTTCTATACCCAGACTCTAATGTTGTTGGGCTTGTACTTCAACGTTTGGAAAACATTAATTCGTTATGCTTGTTTGAGCTTTTCGGGTGGGTTGGATGAATTCAAAAAAGGAAATCCCCCAAAGGCTTCGGTTTCTGCTCTGTCCTAGTTATGGATTTCTCAGCTCTGTGGAAAGTCTAAGGTTATCCTTACAGCTTCAGTGGCCTCGAGGTTATGGCCAACTACACAATGACATGCTAATGCAGCCAAGTTCGCTGGGGTGGCGGGAATATTGGTCAATCCAGTCATGCTCCTCTTGAGTTATGTTATGAAACTAGCTCACCAAAAGATAGAAAAGATAGATCAACGCCTTAGAATTTAGCCTCTTCGAGGGGGCAGCCTCCTTTACATTACACAAATGAACAATTCTTAGATGATACAAATGACAAGACCTCCTTTCTATATAAATGAGTTTAAGGGTTCATAATATAATCAGAGCCGACATAACAATAATAATGTAAGGGCACAATAATAACTATAGTGGGCTTCTATGGGGCACAATAATAACAATATGGGGACTACATGGGCACAACAATATAATAAGGGGGTTGTACTAATAACAATAAGGAGTTACACTAGTAGTATAGGGACCTAACATGCCTCTCTCCTTCAAAAAGTGTTGTCCTCAACGCTTGAGTAGTTCTTGATGCTTCTGTATAAATTCTTGTCCTCCCATGTGAAATCTTCAGCGGGTAAGTTCTTCCATTTGATGAGATACTCTGAAATTGATCTATTTCATAGCTTTCGATTTCTCGGTTTTGTGATTGCTTCAGGTTCCAATATGATTTTTCCTTCCTTGTCAAGTTCTCACAATACTGTTTGAATTGGGATCTTCTGCAACTTTTGAATGAGTTCCCACTCCTTTGGGCATATGGATATATGTAAGGCCTGATGTTTGGAGGAACACTTCATGGAATCAAATGAATAGCATGATCATGATCACGAATAGGTGGGAGGCCTTTGGGAGTCTCAAATACCTTGGAATGATTGTCCAAAACGTTTTCGACATCTGGAGAAATACATGATTTCGATGTGGGATCCTCTAGTGAACATAATTGTGCAATTACACCCCGTTGTTCTTTATTTAGAAGCTTTGTCATGCTGTTAGAGTTGATTATCTTTCCAGGTTTTCCTTCGATACCCCTCAATTCAACTTCCTTTCCTTCCCAAAAAAATTTCAAGAAAAATTCTTGAAAATTAAAAGCTATCGTCCCCAATGATTATAGCCATTAGACTCCTAGTAAAACATCAGCACCACCCATTGGAATGGAAAGCATTGGGCTATTCAATACATATTCTCCCATGGATATATTGATATTATGGCACTTTCCAGAGAAATTTATGGTTCCTCCACTTGCAACCATCACTTGACACTCCAGTGATGGATATAGGAAGCAATTCAATTCCTTGGCTATCTTACAATGAATAAAATTATGGGTACTTCCCGAATCAATCAACACTATTACTTTTTTCTTATTGATATGTCCTTCTATCTTGATAGTTTGAGGAGTGGTAATTCCAGCCAATGCATTACAATATATGGTTGGATTCATTTCTTCTTTATCTAGGTTTTTTTCCTGCAGTATATCCTCTTCTTTTGACATTTCTTGTTCCTTTTCTTCCTCCTCTTCACAATCTATGTAGAATAATTTCTTCTCAGCACACTTATGATCTTTAGTGTATTTGCTATCACAACTATAACAGAGCCCTTTTGCTCTTTTTTCTTCCAATTGTTGTGGTGTCAACCTTGTAGGTTGTGGAATGCTAGGGGCAACAACACTTCCATCTTTATAGTTGTGAGTGGTAGGCATCCTGGTTGCCATAATTTTGCTTTCCATTTTTCTTGCTAACCTGAATGCCTTCTTCAATGAATCAGGTTCCCAAAGGCGAGCTTCATGTTGGATATTATCCTTTAAAGTCCCCATGAACACATCAATCCTATGCTCCTTTGGAATATCTTTTACCCTTATGTTCAATTTTTGGAAGTCCTCAATGTGCTCCATCATTGAACCCTTTTGTTTGAGATTTATCAATTGGCTAAAAAAAGTGTTGCTTTTTGTATCCTCATAATGTGCTATCATTTCTTCCGTAAAAATTGCCCAAGTGACAATTTTTTTACGAGAGCAAAGTCATCGATACCATACAAACTGATTTGGTTCCAAATATAAAGTTGCAATGCGTACCTTTTGTGTGTTTTGCACATTATGGAGATCGAAAAATTGCTCCATTTGTAGTATCCATGTTCCAGGATCCTTGCCATCAAACTTCCTCATATCAATTTTCGGAACATGGTGGGTCTTCAATCCAACATTAGAGTGTATGAAATCCTGATTAACATTTCTTTTGTTCTCATCATGAGTTTCCTTTACTACCCTTTCACCATTAGTGACCATTTATTGTAGCAACTTATTCAAATTTATCTTCAATTCTTCCATCTTATCGTCCATGCCACTCATCTTAGTTTCCATGCCATCCATCTTAGCTTCCATCTTAACGTGCATGCCATTCATATTAGCTTCCACACCATTCATCTTGGATTCATTTACCTTTAGTGAGAATGAAATTTGTTGTACTTGGTCTTGTAATTTTGATATATCATGTTGCATTTCTTCCTCTTCTTCACGAGTCATGCTACAACTTTCAGGTTGCTTAATAGGTGTTTCCATTTCCTTTTTTCGAGGCATTAATTAATGCAAATAATTCTTCACTATTCCCTTTGAATTCCTCCAAACTAATTTTTCAAACCAATCTTATGCAAAAATTAAAAAAAAACTACACATCTTTTTTTTCACTTTGTAAGAGCTCGATATTGAATCTGTTGTATCTTTGTAACTGCGAATCTTGAATATCTGAAATATCGTCCTGTGGTAGCCTTCTGAGTCCTCTTTCTAACCCCACATGTCTGATCAAGATTGGATTCTTCAAGGAAGAGTTATTCCAAATCTCCCACGGTGACCTGATTATCAACTAGTTCAGTAGAGCGACCTTGTACGATGTGCCACGTGTCATTGTTTCGACCTTAGTACCTAAAACTGATATACAGAAAACTACAGGTCATCTTCTTTCTGAAACTACTTACGAAATTTCAATCTGATGCTCAAAACAAAAGTTATGGCAATTTTTCCTAGGTCACCTGTCTAGAATGTAATTCGGGAGTCTGCAAAAACCCTAACTTCATTAGATCATATCTCCACAAATATAGTGATACAAGCTCTGAAATTTGGACCCAAAGTTCAGAACGATTTCGGCGCAAATGGTTTTTTTTGTAGCTTCTGAAACGTCGTAGAACAAAAGTTATAGCGAAAATGCCACGATGACCTGTTTAGAGCAGAGAAACCCCAGAATCCAAAGCTCTGATACCAAATGTTATGAAACCAGCTCACAAAAAGATAGAAAGATAGATGAACGCCTTAGAAATAAGTCTCTTTGAGGGGGAAACCTCCTTTACATTACACAAATGAACAATTCTTAGATGATACAAATGACAAGACCTCCTTTGTATATATAGGAGTCTAAGGGGTCAATATAATTAGAGCCGACATAAAAATAATAATGTAAGGGCACAATAATAACAATAGTGGGCTTCAATGGGGAACAATAATAACAATATGGGGACTACATGGGTACAACAATATAATAAGGGGGTTGTAGTAATAACAATAAGGGGTTACACTAGTAGTATCGGGACCTAACAAGTTAGCACTTCCCACACAACCTACCTACATACAAGAAACCGATTCTCCCAATCACCATGAAAAACACCATTCCTTGGAGAGGTTTGCAGACCGAACAGGCCATTATGGTTCATATTCTGAGTTATTCAAAGAAATGCTTACCGTGCACGGGAAACATCGAATGTCTATGGAACAACTTTCAAAAGCAAGACATGACGACATAAATGACCTCTTGCCTTCATGAATGATCTTCAACGGAACCAATGACACATGTAAGACATCCTGGCCCATCTCCAATGCAATCAATGGTGTCTATAGGAAAGCATAGATCGAATGGATGGTTACTCGGGTCATATAGAAAAACATGTGCTTTTTGAGTTTCATCCACCTCCTCCTCCTGGTTCTCCCTCCTAATGCCAATCTATTGTGTTTTAAACTATCTAGTATTATATCCTCATGAATTTTTGGATAGCTAACTCGTTATGGCTAAGAGCTAGTATTTTTGGAACCTTTCTATTAGCCAATTTTTAGAACCTTTCTACTAGCCAAAAAATCCAGTGGAAATAAGACCAATAACAATTTATTAAGTTATAAATATGATTTTACTTAACAAATAAAAAAACCTCAACTTAAAATAATAATAATAATAAATTAAAATTAATAAAAAAATATATGTTAACTTCCAAATTATTTTATCAAAACCCATTAATTTACAAGATTTTAAATAAAACACATATTTTTCCTTAAAAATTATAAAATAATTAAATATTCAATATATAGAAAATTTAAAACTAAAATTGAAATTAATTTTACTTTCGATGATTATGCTAAATTTTATATGAATTATTTAATTATAAAAAATGATACATTTATGCTTCTACTTCGGATCAAACATATATGAGTGGTTTAAATTAAATGGAAATTTAATATAATAGTATATAGGTATGTTTATAGTGTATTTGAAGATCGAGTATATGTTAATTCAATTAAATATTCAAACATATATGAGTGGTTTAAATTAAATGGAAATTTAATATAATAGTATATAACAATGTTTATTGTGTATTTGAAGATGAGTATAGGTTAATTCAATTAAATATTCAATATAGATTGTAAATTTAAAAATAAAATTGAATATTTTGAAATTTATCTTAAACACAAGTATTTTTAAGTTAATTAATAATTATATGAAATTTTATATGAATTATTTAATTATAAAAATGATATTTTGAAGTGATCATGTATTTTTTATAATTTATTTTTTTATTTTCAACCAAATACATTTTTATTTTTATTTTCGATTAAACATATATGAGTGACTTAAATTAAATGGAAAACTAATTGTGTTAAAAGACATTCTCCAATATAATATGATAAAAATGATGTAATGTAATGTTTAACAATTTAACTAAAGCCAAATTACATAAAAATCAAAATATTAACCTAATGTAATGTAAACATTTTCACTTGGTCAAAATAAAATAAAAAATAATATAATAACAAAATAAAATAACTTTACAAAAACAAAAACAAAAATAGTCAATGGTATTGAGAGCCCATGGTATTGATCCATGCGATTCTTGTGGAATGTAGCCTATTTAAAGGGGGAACTAAACCAGCATAGATCCGTCATAACTCTAGATCTACCAAGCACATAGAGGGAACAAATCTCTTGATATGCAAACCTCTTTTAGAGTGAAAAGAGATTTGATCCCTCTCCACCCTTAGTAGATCCAGAACTAAGATGGATCTATACTGGCATAATAGTATAGAACTATGTTTATTGTGTATATTAAAATAGAGTATATATTAATTTCAATTAAATATTGAATATAAATAAATTTAAAATCAAAATTGAATAATTTGAAATTAATTTTGCTTTATTATAAGTTAATCAATGATTATATGGAATTTTATATAAATTATTTAACTATAAAAAATGATATTTTGACGTGACAATTAAATATCTTTAGTATATTTTGTAATGATTTTTTTTAATTATTTTGAATCAAACATATCTATGCTTCTACTTTGATCAAACATACATGAATGGAAAATTAATAGTATAGAACTATGTTTATTGTGTATATGAAGATAGAGTATATGTTAGTTGAGCTTAGTTGGGTGGTTCGACAATATCTTTGTGATTCTTTCTACCTAGATTTAAGTTTAATAATTTAACATATTGTAACTTTGGAATAGAGTAATTATGTTGAGCTTTTAAGTGAGTTTATATTGTAGGTTGGCCAGATAGTGACAACTTCTCTCTTGCCTTTATGTTGAGAGGGAGGAAAATTAGCTAATTTCTTTCCTCGGGCAGTCCTAAATGGCCAAAATTTTGGTTAACTAGGGTTATCTCGAGTGGTTGAGATCCTACCCACCTAGGTTCAAATCCCCGCTAGTAGCATATTGAGATTTGATACTTTGAATGATATTGTTGCAATGACTTTGAGCTTAAGCGCTCTTAAGTAAGTATAATTGTGGGTTGGCCCATTACCAACAACATCATCCTTGCCAAGGGGCTGAACCATACTCACAAAAATAAAAATTGTGTGTTGGCCTTGTACCAACAACATCACTCTTGCCTAGACGCTGAACCCCACTCTCACAAAAATAAAAAGAATTAAAATGAAGATAGAGTATATGAGTTTATAAGCATGTTAGTAATTCATTCCCTTGTCTTTCTTTTCTATTTGTGGCCAGTGAATAAGAGTCAAGGATGACATTGTTTCGTTCTATACCTAGACTCTGATGTTGTTGGGCTTGTACTCATTGGTTTGGAAAACATTAATTCATTATTCTTGTTTGAGCTTTTCGGGTGGGATGGACAATTTCAAAAAAGGAAACCCCCCCAAGGCTTCATTTTTTTTCTCTATCCTAGTTATCTTTACAATTTTAGTTGCCCGAGGATCTGGCCAACTACGCAATGCCATGCCAACGCAATTGATTTTGTCGGGGTGGTGGGGATAGGGGTCAATTCAGTGGCCCTCCTCTTGAGTCGGCACTTCCCAGCAACCTACCCATAAACAAGAAACTGATTCTCCTAATCACCATGAGAAACACCATTGCTCGGAGGGGTTTGCAAGCCGAACATGCCATCATGGTTCAAATTCTAAGTTATTCAAAGAAATGCTTACCATGCAAGGGCAACATCGGATGTCTACAGAACAAATTTCAAAAGCAAGACATGACGGAAGAAATGAATTCATTGCCTTCATGAATGATATTCAATGAAACTAATGGCACATGTAAGACATCCTAGCCCATCTCCAACGCAATCAATGGTGTCTCTAGGAAAGCATAAATCGAATGGATGGTCGCTCAGGTCATATGGAAAAACACGTGCATTGTGAGTTTCATCCACCTCCCCCTCTCGGTTCTCCATCATAAGGGAAATCTGTTGTGCTTTAATCTCGTTAGTTTTCTGGTATGCTATCCCTATTAGTTTTTGGATAGCTACTTGGCTATGGCTCAGAGCTAGTATTTTTTGAAACTTTTTACTAGCCAAAAAATCGAGTAAAAGTAAGGCCAATAATATTTTGTTAAATTGTTAATGTAATTTTACTTTATAAATAAAATAACTTAAAAAAATAAAATAATAATAATAAATTAAAATTAATAAAAAAAAAATATATGTTAACATCCCAATTACTTCATCAAAACCCATCAATTTACAAGATTTTAAGTAAAACAAATATTTTTCCTTAAAAATTGCAAAATAATTAAATATTCATTATAGATAGTAAATTTAGAACTAAAATTGAATATTTTGAAATTAATTTTGGTTAAACAAAATATCTAAGTTAATGAATGATTATACTAAATTTTATATGAATTATTTAATTATAAAAAATGATATATTTATGCTTCTATTTTGGGTTTAAATTAAATGGAAAATTAATATCATACTATACAACTATATTTATTGTGTATATGAAGATAAAGCATATGTTAATTCAATTAAATATTCAATATAGATGGTAAATTTTAAAATTAAGATTGATTATTTTGAAATTGATTTTGTTTAAACAAAGTATTTGTAAATTAATTAATGATTATAAGAAATTTTATATGAATTATTTAATTATAAAAAATGATATTTTGAAGTGAATATTAATTATTTCTAGTATTTCTGTATTTTTTTTTTGAATCAAAGACATTTATGTTTTTACTTTGGATTAAGCTTTATATGAGCGACTTAAATTAAATTGAAAATTAATTGCAACAAGAGGCACTCTCCATCCTAGTATGATAGAGATGGTGTAATGTAATGTTTAACATTTTGACTAAGTCAAATTACATAAAAATAAAGGATTAAATCAAAAGATTAATGTAATGTAATGTAAACATTTTCACTCAATCAAAATAAAATAAAAAAGTAAAAAATAAAATAACCCTATCAAAATAAAAATAGCAAAGTGCCTTGAGGGATCAAATCTCTTGATATGCAAACCTATTTTAGAGTGTAAAGAGATTTGATCCCTCTCGGCGCTTGGTAGATTCAGAGCTAAGATGGATCTATGCTGGTATAGTAATATAGAACTATGTTTATTGTGTATATGAAGATAAATTATATGTTTTTTTTAACCAGAAAGAATAGGAGATATATATTAATCCACGCCCGTACGTGACCAAAAATCGTGAAAATTACAAAATAGTGAAGAGCCACCAGAGGGCCTCTAAACGTACTTTTTGTTCTACCCAACTCAGATTTTTCTTGACCAAAATTTCAGAATTATCCCTTGAAGCTTGCCTATAGCTATAAATCCTACAAAACTAGTTCAACAAATATTTACATGTATAATTTGACATCAAAAACTGGCAAAAAGGGCGGAAGGAATTGGTTACTCCTCCATTGGTGCAGGGCTGTTAAGATCTATTCCAGTGTTTTCTTCCTCTGCCTTCAAACTTTCTCACTCAGCTTAAGTTGCAGTTGTTCAATTTGCAAATGCAGAGCGTCAACTTCGTCTTCCAACTCATGAATTCGCTCATTTTTCTCAAGTTGATGCTCCTGCATTGCCATAGTCTCCTTCTGGTGTTGATGGATGCACCTCTACATAATTGCCATCCCTTCCTTGATTTCCTCGTGTTCTTTGTCACATTGGCCGCAATCCTGAAGATGCCTCTTTCGATCCAATGCTCTGTGCCCATGCATGTGGCTCATCCAAGGCTGGTGACAACCTCGAGAAACTGATACAAAGGCCTTCTCCTCAGGAATGCTCACCATGTCCATGATGACAGCGAAGGGGAGTACCAAACAATTTTCTGTGAAGAGAAAGAGAATACCCGACCCAGAAATGAACCATATACTCTTCTGAAAAACTGCAATTTCTAACTCACAAGCACCACTGACCGAGACAAGAAAATTGACAGACGCTTTCTTGCCAGAAATGCATGTGTTTTCACCCTCTGAAACACCCAGATTCTTCACACAATGACCCTCTGAAACCACCGTGTTATATACCACCACCATGTGAATAACACTAACTCTGTCATTACCTATGTTACCAGAAACGAGAAACGGGAAACGAAAACGGTACGAGAAACGGAGTTGGGAGGTTTCGCACTCTAAGAAACGAGGAGAGAGAAAATTAATCGTATATGTGTTAAAGCAAAACAAATCAACTAAAAAAGGGACAATAGTACATAAATAATCAATTTTCTATATACTTGGAATAAGCCGAGTTGGGAGGTTTCGCACTCTAAGAAACGAGGAGAGAGAAAATTAATCGTATATGTGTTAAAGCAAAACAAATCAACTAAAAAAGGGACAATAGTACATAAATAATCAATTTTCTATATACTTGGAATAAGCCTCTAGATTATTGAATGAATACATGACTGAAATCTACAATAAAGAGTGAAAATACAGGCTGAGAATGCGAACTACCACCTGTAAAAAATTTCCCATAAAATATATGCACCGTTAGCTAAAATAACCGTAGAAAACGGCGTTTCCGTCTGGTTTCCGTCTGGTTTCCGTTTCTTACACGTTTTATACGGAGAACGGTGGCAACCGTCCCGTTTCTGGTAACATAGGTCATTACACCAACGACCTAAAACCCCAAACTCTACCACTGTACCCTTAAGAACTCCCTACGACAGAAGAAAACCGGCTGGTGAGATGAGAGATCTTACCATTAATACTCCTTATAAAGAGGATGATGGTCTGAATTCTGATGCAAAGTTGATGCTAGGTACTCATTTTGCTGAAATCCCAATTTTCGACCTTAATGCCTCTACACAACGAAACGTCCATCAACTTATCCCTCACTAGCGTCTCGCATGCGAATTGACTGCCCCAGACTAGAAGGATTAAATACTTCTCACACTACCCTTTATTTCGCTTGTTTTCTACTCAGTTTCATCGACTTCTACGACAGGTACGAGGAGTAGAAACCCAAGATCTCACGCTGAGACTTATCCAATGTTGAAGTGTTGTACGAGCCAGAGGACAATAACCACATTGCTTCAGGTGCTATTATTCTTGAGAGCCACTAGTCTGGAGGATGGGCTAGGGGAAATGAATGGTGATGGGACAAGGACGAGGAGAAAAGGGAAGCGGGGTGCAGGGAGGTGGCATCCCAGGTGGCCAGTGCGGGTGTGGGGTTGGGGTGCGGTGGGGGAGAAGGAGAGGTGGAAGGGAAGAAGGGGGGAGCAAGGGAGAACAAGAGACAATCTAGGAGAGGCGGGGTAGTAAAGATCCGACCAGTCTCTATTATTAAAATACTTCATCCATCTAGAAGCACACTTAGTTGTCAATAGATTGAGATTCATAATTGCTATTAGGGAATGATGACCGAACCCACAATGCCATTCACTTTGTTGCTTCCATCATTCATCCAACATGCCCAATTGCCTTGATTGTCAACGTCCTCACTGTTACCTCTTAGAATATGGAAAAATTTAACTCGATAAAAGAGAGGGATCATGCCTTGGGATCTCTTGATGATCTGGTTTAGAATGATGTTTTGAGGGGCTGAGTTGAAATTCATATGCTTTATAATGAATATGGAATCCCCTAGACTTTGCATATCCTTGATGCCCTCTTTTGGGTCAGTGAAAGCCCTAGGAACAACCCCAAGGCTTCCTCTTGATTATTGGTCTTCATTCCCAGGCCCCGAGCATATCTATATTCTATGCTTCCTTCGGGATTTATGAGAATTGCTCCCCCTCCTGCCACCCCACAAAGGTGAGTGGGCTTGGCCCAGGAAACAAGTACCACCCACGACTAGTCAACACCCTCGCTCAAGTTTGAGCACAAGACCTGACCGTGTTTAGGAGTCTGACTTTACCAACTTGCCGCCTCCGCCAACCTTCAAAGGTGAGCGGGCTTGCCTAGGAAACAAGTAACACCCATGACTAGTCAATGCCTTCGCTCAAGTTTGAGCACAAGACCTGACCGTCTTTACGAGTCCGACTTTACCAACTAGCTGCCTCCGCCAACCTTCAAAGATAAATGGGCTTGGCCCAGGAAACAAGTAACACCTGCGACTAGTCAACACCCTTACTTAGGTTTGATGATAGGACTTGACCGTCTTTACAAGTCTGACTTTACCAACTAGTTGCCTCCACTGACCTTTTTAAATAGAATATATGTTAATTCAATTAAAAATTGAATATAAACTGTAAATTTAAAATTAAAATTTAATATTTTGAAATTAATTTTGCTTTATTCTAAGTTAATCAATAGAATATATGTTAATTCAATTAAAATTTGAATATAAACTGTTAATTTAAAATTAAAATTTAATATTTTGAAATTAATTTTGCTTTATTCTAAGTTAATCAATAGAATATATGTTAATTCAATTAAAATTTGAATATAAACTGTTAATTTAAAATTAAAATTTAATATTTTGAAATTAATTTTGCTTTATTCTAAGTTAATCAATGATTATATGAAATTTTATATGAATTATTTAATTATAAAAAATGATATTTTGAGGTGACAATCAAATATCTTTAGTATATTTTGTAATTTATTCTTTTATTTTGAATCAAACATATTTATGCTTCTACTTTGATCAAACTTATATGAATGGAAAATTAATATATAGTATAGACATGTGCTTATTGTGTATATGAAGATAGAGTATATGTTAATTGAGCTTAGTTGGGTGGTTTCGCAGTATCTTTGTGATTCTTTCTATCTAGATTCAAGTTTAATAACTTGACATATTGTAACTTTGGAATAGAGTAATTATGTTGAGCTCTTAAGTGAGTTTATATTGCCGGTTGGCCAGATATTGGCAACTTCTCTCTTGCCTTTATGCTGATAGGGAGGACAATTAGCTAATTTCTTTCCTTGGGCAGTCTCCAATGCCCAAAATTTTGGTTAACTGGGATTATCTCGAGTGGTTGAGATCCTACCCATCTGGGTTCAAATCCTTGCTAGTAGCATATTGAGCTTTGATACCTTGAATAATATTTTTGTAATGGCTTTGAGTCTAAGCACTCTTAAGTAAGTATAATTGTGGGCTAGCCTATTACCATCAACAACACTCTTGCCTAGAGGCTGAACTGTAGTCACAAAAATAAAAATTATGGGTTAACTTAGTATCAACATCACTCTTTCCTAGAGGTTGAACCTCACTCTCACAAAAATAAAAATAAAATATATAAATTTATAAACGTATAGTTTAGTGACAAGAAATTGTGTTAATAGATTTATTTTTATAATTAAAAAGGATTAAGTTCAAAATTTAATTTAAAGAAATAAAAAAATTGAAAATAAAATAAAATTTATTATTATTTTTTTAATAATAGAGATTTATAAAATACGGAAATAACTGGTGATCAATAAACAATAAAAAGGTTATTATTAAGCTGTAATGTAATAACTAGTGATCAATAAACAATAGTTGTACACTTGATGTTAAATAAGGATGCTTTTTATCTTTTTTCAGGTAGTATTATAAAATTTGAGGAAAGATGCATTAGTCTTAAACATGGTATGACTCATTGGCTTCATTCTCGTCTATGGGTGAGGTTGTTAGTTCTTCTTCCAAAAATTATTGGAGATTTTCATATAGTAGTTCGTTCTTCTTCCAAAAATTATTGGAGATTTTCATATACTAGATAATTTTTTTTGCAAAGCCTGAGGTTGTTGGTAAAACCAAGATTAAGATTCTTAAATATAAGAAAACAATTTATCCTTTAATTATTTATAGCGATAACATTTTCCAAGATGTGTAATTTTATAATTGTTTATATATTAATTTTTATTATTATGAATTAGAATTATGGTGTTACACAAGAATCATTGGTTGTTGGAAAGTTTATCCATGATTAAGAAGATGATGATAATGAGTGTGGTTCATTGAAATTAATTTAGATGTATTGGATTTTAAGAAAAATGTTATGGAATTAATTGGTTTGATTTGATTTGTTTTATTATTATTATTATTATTATAAATTTTAAAATAAAAAAAATTAATTTTTTAATTTTTTAATATCACAAATATAATATCTAAACTTGAAATCAAATACAGAAATGTTGAATTCAAAAAAAAACATTTTAACACTTTAATTATTATCTCAATTATTCTTTACACTTATAAAGTTTAGCCCTACAACATCCCCTATAAAATTTATAATGAAATTAAGCAAATTTAAAATTGCTTCATAATTTATAATTTTAAAATGAAGTGCAACACTCTTTACCCAATTATTTCCACTCCTTACCATTCTTGATTCTTTTCCATAAAGTTAGATTTACTTCCATGGAGTTTAGAGCCGTGACTAGATATTTAGATTAGACATATCAATTACCCAAGTCAAGCAAATATAGGTTGTCTATTAATATGAACATGAACCATCACAAACCTAAAAGAGAATGGGTTTGAGCTTTTGAGACTTGCGTTATATAAAGAAGAAAAAGTAAGTTGGGGATGAGTATTGTTTTTTTTTAATTTTCCCACTCTTATATAATATAAGACATCTTCATTTATGAAAGCTATAATGATTTTGGTATTTTTGTTTTCAAAATATTTAATTTAATTTTTTCCTAAAGTAAGGTAAGTCTAGGTAAGGCTAATCTCAATGTTGGATATTTATATGGAAGAATGATCTTCCCACTTATGGGATATTGGATTGTGTGAGGCTTGATTGAGCTTGGATGCCTTGTGGAATAGTTTTTATCCTCCAAAGGTAGTTCCTACCCTCAACCCCTCCTCATGAGATTTCAACCAATAATCTTATAAGAACTAAACCCCACATAAACCAACTAATTTACACCTCATGAATTCAATTTGATTTTTTTTATTTGTCATAAACATTTTAAGTATTTGTAGAAATAAACAACACTATCATCTTCATTATCAATTTTTAAAAATGCAAATAAATATTAATATTGATATACTTTTATTAATTAATTAAATTATCACATATAATAATGGATGTGAGTGCCTTCTCTCTAGTTATATTTTTGAAATATGGGAAAAAAGATACATAATAATTTTTAATATAATTTATTTTTCTCTTTAATGATATATTCGAATACTATTTATAAAGAATAATGAACAAATATATATTTTTAAACAAATAGTTATTATATAATTTTTTTCCATTTAATATTAAAAGTTTAATATACTTAATTTTATATATCCAGCCAAAATTTATTAAAAACTAAGAAAGATAAAATTTCTTGATATATAAATTATTCTATCATTTAATTCTATGATATATATTAAGAAAATTACATATTAAGAAATTTCATATTTCTTAATAATTAATAAATTCTAATTTAAGAGAAATTTAAATTACATCTATATATATATATATATATATAAAATAAAGTACAATGTTGTATATTTTAGATGAGGAATATACTTATATTGTCAATACTATCAATGTGACTTGCTAGAATTGAACCTAGGTGGGGAAGATTCCATTCATTTCTCTCAACTACTTAGTATAACCCTAATTGATATATATATATATATATATATATATATATATATATATATAGATATACACTCCATACAGTTGTAAAGTATCCACATATATATATATATATATATATATATATATATACACACTCCATACAGTTGTAAAGTATCCACATATTCTTAACCTGATATATGTGTGTGTTAAATTCATAATTTTAAATATGAAAAACTAATTAACTTGGAAAATTTATTGATTTCAACTAAACTTGTGTTTTTGCAGACTCCCATCTTCATCTTCAAGTAAAGAAGTTATAACGTTAAGTTTGGTATAATTATTTGATATATATATATTTTTTTATTCTAAGTGTAATTGAATCGCCTCAAATTCAACCTGTACAAAGCAATCCCCAAACCTCTTATGTGACTCATATCCCTAAGCCTTGCCTCACATTTCCTTATACTTTATTGTTATTTCTTGCCATTCGGTTCCTTTAATCGAATCTCAAATAACAAAGGTGATTATTACGATTTTTATGTGTTTCCTTACTAAATTGGCTTGTATTTCAGTAAATTCACTTATATAATGATTGTGGGGCATTATAGTCTCTCTTTTTCCTAAGTCCTGGGGGGGTGATTGTTGGTTACCAGATTGAGTGTGACATCATATCTACTAGAAGAAGTCATTTTGGACAGTTACGAGAGGAAATAATGCAATGTTAAGTTCTCATGCCAACTTGGATACTTCTGGCCACAACCAACACAATCAAAGCAGTTGTTAATTTTTTATCTTTTTCATATCAGCTGAGTTTTTATTTAGAATGAGATTGTTCAGCGATAGTTAAGAAGTTTCGTCCATTGCCATATTTTGTAAAGATTAGCCGCTTAGTTATAACACTTTTCCTTGTTCTTTGGACTAGATTAGTCGAGGATAGTTTATATATTTCTTTGTAACCAGCCGAAGAAAGTGAGTTGTAATTCTATTGTGAGATTGTTGAAGTGGTTGAACTATGTATCACATTTTGATGACTATATGATATAATTTGCACTGTTGTTGTTTCATCTATTGGAATAACAAGTTCCTTTACATGCAGTGCTTCCAGCCAGACAGGCCCCCCTCATTTGGAATTCACTTGCATTTGTTACATGTGTTTAGTAGATTTAATGTGATGCTTTATGATTTTTGTAGAATTGTAATGTTAATGTTGTAAATGGTTATTTCATATTTAGTTCATTACAGTTGGCTCATATTATTGAATCCTTTATGAGAATTGCATTTTTATTTGAATGAAATTATATTTTTATCTTGTGTTAAGGGTCTTGATCACGTGTACACTAAGAGGATACTAACCCACGAATCTACCATAGAGTTGAGAGATACCTCTAGGACTTGGACCTGTAGTCCTCTTAATTGAATGGTTTGTTTATTGTTTTTAGCATGAGTGTGAATTGATTGTTAGTTGTTACTATTACTGGACTTTGTTATAAATTGATGAATGAAAATTTCTTTCGAAGATCAGTGAATATTGAATATCTATTTATCAAGTGAAGTGTAAATTGTGTCTAGTAGAAAGTACTGATTGATTGAATGTTGCAACATGTGATATAATTTACCAATCAGATCTAATCCTATATATATTGTGCAGGTGCCTCCTTAGCTTGTAAGCCCTGATTGATAATTTAATGAATTTGAAATTTAAGCAATTAAATTTCTCGTCATTTTTGACATCATCTTTGGGGAGGTGCTAAGGGGATAGGTTTTGATTGGATAATGTTTGATTAGATTTCCTCATTTGTAGTATCCGAGCATCCTAGAACATAGAGCAGCAGGAGCGATAAGATGAGAGCCTTTACAAAGAACTTTGAAGGGAGAGTGGCTTGTTTCAACCAATTGGAGCTATTTCTCTCAAAGGAATCCATTGCATAGTGTACAAGCCTTCCATAGGGAGGTGAATGTTGGTTCAAAGGCGCAATGAAGGAGTTTTATTGTGATCAATTTCTGATACCTAAGAAACAAATCCTGAATTGGAGCAAGGGCATATCGCGAGGATTGATGAAGAATGAGTGGCACACACCCTTATATTTGGTCCATAAATACATTACCAGTGAAGGTAGATATATTGTTAATTTCCTATATCACCTTAAATTCATGATTTTTTTTAAGGATAAGTAGAAAAATGATCTCCCTTTCTACCTATTGAAAATTTTAACCAAAATGGCAAAAAATGTTCAGGCTCATCCTCACAATGCCGAGACTAGAATGTTTCACCACGACCTGATAAAAATATTGGTAGAAGAAAAATTACAGAAAAAATGTAAGACATGGGAAGAGTTCCTTTTATGGGGTGGATTTGGGCAGACATTTATGTCATCTCCCTCAAAGGGGTGAGTATCTACACTAAAGAGGAAGAAAATTTCAAAATATGAGTATTCATATGAATACCTTGTGTGTGGAGGAAATGAACAAGACTCCAATAGAGCTAGAGATACTCTTGTCTCCAAGAAAAGTAAAACCCTCCAGAAAGGAACACAAGATAGTCTTGAGGAAGAAACCCTAAATGATCCCTGACTGAAAAAGAAAAGGAAGAATTGGATGAGAAGGAAAAATAACTTTTTATGAGGAGGAGGAAGTCCCAGTTATGAAGAAGAAAACACCTAAAGGGAAAGGTCGTCAACAAAAATAGAGAAAGGTGCTCATGTAGAAGAAAGGGAAAAGTAGAAAGGTATTGAAGGAAACCTCTCCTGCAGCTGACCCTAATGAGTTGAATTTGGAAAAGAAATATGATTCTTGAGGAAATTTAGATGAGGTGGTGGTCATGAAGAGATTGCCTCAGTGACCCCACACCCATTCGTTGGTTAAACAATCTGCAATCCAAGAAGGGACAATTGTAACATGTTGGGTCCCTATAATACTAGTGATTACCCCATTACTATTGTAGTTATACCCCTTATTAATATCGTTGTGCCCCTATTGCCCTCATATTGTTATTATTGTGCCCCATAGAATCCCTCTATTGTTATTTTTGTGGCTTTATATTATTATTGTTAGGTCGGATGGATTATATTGTGACTCTTTAGACTCCTATATATAGAAAGGAGGTTTTGTCATTTGAATCATCGAAGAATTGTTCATTTATGTAATGTAAAGGAGGTTGCCCCCTCGAAGAGGCTGAATTCTAAGGCGTTGATCTATCTTTTCTATCTTTTCTTGAGTTGGTTTCATAACATTTGGTATCAGAGCATTGGATTCTAGGGTTTCGCTGCTCCAAACAGGTCATCGTGGAATTTTCGCTATAACTTTTTTTCTGTGACGTTTCAGAAGTCACAAAAAACCCATTTGAGAAGAAATCGTGCTGAACCGTGAGTCCGAAATTCAGAGCTTTTCGCGCTATATTTGAGGATATATGATCTAAGGAAGTTGGTCTTTTTGCAGACTCCTGAATTACATTCCAAACAGCTGACCTGGGGAAAATCGTCATAACTTTCTCTCTGGGGATCAGATTGAAATTTCGTAAAAAGGTACAGAAAGAGGACGGATTGTAGTTTCTTGTATGCATTTTTTAAATCCAAAGGTCGAAACAGTGACTCGTGGCACGTCATACAAGTTCGCTCTACTGAACTAGTCTATAATCAAGTCACTGTGGGAGATTTTGCATAACTCTTCCTTGGAGAATCCAATTTGGGTCAGACTTGTGGCATTGCAAAAAGGAAACAAAGGGCTACTACAGGTCACCAATTCAGAACTATATGATTGGAAAGTACAGAGATACATCAGAGGCAATATCGAGCTCCTACAAAGTGAAAAAAGGTGTGTAGATTTTCTTAAATTTTTGCTAAGCTTGGTTTGAAAATTTATTTGAAGGAATTCAAAGGGAATAATAGAGTATTATTATCAGTAACTGATGCCCCGAGGAAAGAAAATGCAAACACCTAGTAAGGAACCTGAAAGCTCTAGCATGACTCATGAAGAAGAAGAAGAAATGCTACATGATATATCAAAATTACAAGAACAAGTGCAACAAATGTCACGCTCACAAAAGTTAACAGAAGCTAAGATAAATGGCGTGGAAGTTAAGATGAATGGCATGGAAGCTAAGATGTACAATTTGAAGATAGATTTGAACACAAATTTGAAGATAGGCATGGCAGTTTTGAAGACAGATTTGACAAATTTTCTACAAGAAATACTTACTAATGGTGAAAAGGTAGTAAAGGAAACTCATGATGAGAACAAAAGAAATGTTAATCATGATTCATAGACTATAATGTTGGATCGAAGACCACCATATTCCAAAAATCGATATGAGGAAGTTTGATGGCAAGGATCCCGCCACATGGATATTACAGATGGAGCAATTCTTCGATCTCAATAATGTGCAAAACACACAAAAGGTACGTATGGCAACTTTATATTTGGAACCAAATCAGTTTGTATGGTATCAATGGCTTTGCTCTCGTAAAAATTTTATCACTTGGGCAATTTTTACGGAAGAATTGATAGCACATTATGAGGATACAAAAAGCAACACTTTTTTTAGCCAATTGATAAGTCTCAAACAAAAGGGTTCAATAATGGAGCACATTGAGGAGTTCCAAAAATTGAACATAAGGGTAAAAGATATTCCAGAGGAGCATAGGATTGATGTGTTCATAGGGTCTTTAAAGGATAATATCCAACATGATGTTCGCCTTTGGGAACCTGATTCATTAGAGAAGGCATTCAGGTTAGCAAGAAAAATGGAAAGCAAAATTATGGCAACCAGGAAGCATACCACTCACAACTATAAAGACGGAAGTGTTGTTGCCCCTAGTCTTCCACAACCTATAAGGTTGACACCACAACAATTGGAAGAAAAAAGAGCAAAAGGGCTTTGTTACAGTTGTGATAGCAAATACACTAAAGGTCATAAGTGTGCTGAGAAGAAATTATTCTACATAGATTGTGAAGAGGAAGAAGAAAAGGAGCAAGAAAGGTCAAAATAAGAGGATATACTCCAGGAACAAAGCCTAGATGAAGAACAAATAAATCCGACCATATCTTGTAATGCATTGGCGGGAATTACCACTCCTCAAACCATCAAGATAGAAGGACAAATCAAGAAGAAAAAGGTAATAGTGTTGATTGATTCAGGAAGCACCCACAATTTTATTCATTGTAAGGTAGCAAAAGAATTGAATTGCTTCCTATATCCAGCACCAGAGTGTCAAGTGATGATTGCAAATGGAGGAACAATAAATTTCTCTGGAAAGTGCCATAATATCAAGCTATCCATGGGAGAATATGTATTGACTAGCCCAATGCTTTCCATTCCAATGGGAGGTGCTGATGTTGTACTAGGAGTCCAATGGCTACAATCCTTGGGTACAATAGCTTTTAATTTTCAAGAACTTTTCATCAAATTTTCTACGGAAGGAAAGGAAGTTGAATTAAGGGGTATTGCAGGGAAACCAGGAAAGATAATCAGCTCTAATGGTATGACAAAGCTTCTAAAAAGGAGCAAAGAGGTGTAATTGCACAATTATGTTCGCTAGATGTTTCCACATCGGAATCATCTATTTCTCCAGATCTCCAAAAAGTCCTGGACAATCATTCCAAGGTATTTGAGACTCCCAAAGGTCTCCCACCTATGCGTGATCATGATCATGCTATTCATCTGATTCCAGGAAGTGTTCCTCCAAACATCAGGCCGTACAGATATCCCTATGTCCAAAAGAGTGAAATTGAACGTATGGTTGCAGAAATGCTAGAGGCTGGTATAATTCAACCGAGTCAAAGTTCTTTCTCTGCTCCAGTAGTATTGGTGCACAAGGATGGATCATGGCGCATGTGTCCGGATTATAGGGAGCTCAACAAGCTCACTATTAAAGATAAGTTCCCCATTCCTGTCATTGATGAATTACTGGATGAATTGCATGGATCAATTTACTTCACCAAGTTGGATCTTCGTTCAGGATATCATCAAATCAGAATGAAGATTGAAGACATTCCGAAAACAACATTTAGAACTCATGAGGGTCATTATGAATTTTTGGTCATGCCTTTTGGCCTTACCAATGCACCTTCAACATTTCAAGGTTTGATGAATTCAATTTTCAAACCATTCCTTAGAAAATTTGTGTTAGTATTTTTTGATGATATACTAATCTACAGCAAGTCTTGGAAGGATCATGTTGAACATGTTGACAGGGTGCTACAACTATTGGAGGAGAAACAATTATATGCAAAAAGATCCAAATGTTTCTTTGGAGTCCAGGAGGTGGAATATCTGGGTCATATTGTATCTCATGAAGGAGTTAAGGTAGACCCTAGCAAAATTAAAGCCATTAAGGAATGGAAAATCCCCACATCCATAAAGCATCTGCGAGGATTTCTTGGGTTGACAGGGTATTATCGCAAGTTTGTTAAGAATTATGGGAGAATAGCAGCACCTCTAACAACATTATTGAAGAAAGATGCATTTTCATGGACTCCGGAAGCAACAAAGGCCTTTGAACATCTTAAAGAGGCAATGTGCCAAGCACCGGTCTTAGCTACACCGGACTTCACAAAAACCTTTATTGTGGAATGTGATGCTTCAGGAAATGGAATTGGTGCTGTTCTAATGCAAGATGAAAGACCCATTGCTTTTGAAAGTCGTCCAATCAAGGGAAAGTTTTTAAGCAAAGCTATTTATGAGAAGGAAATGTTGGCAATACTCCATGCACTTAAGAAATGGCGACCCTACCTAATGGGAAGACACTTCAAGGTAAAAACGGATCATGATAGCCTTAAATACTTTTTAGAACAAAGATTATCCTCTGAAGAGCAAAAAAAGTGGGTCACAAAGATGTTGGGTTATGACTTTGAAATCATCTACAAAAAAGGGAAGCAAAATGTGGTGGCAGATGCACTCTCAAGAAAGGATGAGGATGTGGAAGCATTGTTGTGCGCCATTTCTATTATCCAACCAGATTGGATAAACGAAGCAAGGGAGGAATGGAAGAATGACGAAGAAGTGTGGGCACTTATTCGAAAGTTACAACAAGATTCCAGTACGTCTGATACATTTAGCTGGCAAAATGATTCATTATGGTACAAAGATCGCTTATACCTCTGTAAGAATTCCCAGCTAAAACAAAAGATTCTTATGGAATTGCACACTTCTCCCTTAGGAGGGCACTCAGGATTTTTAAAAACTTACCACAGGGTTAAGAAGGAATTTTTTTGGGATGGCCTTAAATCAGATATTCAAAAGTTTGTGGCGGAATGTTTGGTTTGCCAACAAAATAAAGTTGAAACAACACCGGGTCTATTACAACCTTTATCCATTCCAAGCCAACGTTGGGAGGAGGTTTCAATGGATTTTATCACAGGTTTACCCAAGTCTGAGGGAAAGAGTGTCATCATGGTGGTAGTTGACAGACTTACCAAGTATGCACACTTTTGTGCATTATCACATCCATTTAAAGCCAGTACAGTTTCTACTGCATTTATGGAAACAATTCAAAAGCTACATGGAAACCCAAAGATTATTGTAAGTGACAGAGATCCCATTTTCACTGGAAATTTTGGACAGAATTATTTTCTTGTCTTGGTACTCAGTTAGCTCATAGCTCATCTTATCATCCTCAATCTGATGGGCAAACTGAGATAGTAAACAAATGTTTGGAAGGATATCTTCGTTGCTTTGTATCTGATAAACAGACACAATGGGTCAAATGGTTGCCTCTGGCTGAATGGTGGTATAACACTTCCTTCCATACAGCAACAAAAATGACCCCATTTATGGCACTTTATGGGTATCAACCACCATCCATCACATCATATTTAAGAGAAAATTCTAAGGTTCAGGCAGTGGAACATCACATCGAACATCAACAACAAGTCCTCCAACTCTTAAAGGATAACCTCGTGTTGGCACAGAATAGAATGAAACAACAGGCAGATCAACATCGCAGTGAAAGAAGTTTTGATGTAGGTGATTGGGTATTCCTACGGCTACAACCATATAAGCAAATGTCCCTCAAGCAAGCTAAGAAGGATAATAAATTATCACCAAAGTATTATGGTCCGTACAAGGTGTTGCAAAAGATTGGTACTATGGCATACAAATTGGAGCTTCCTGCAGCTTCTCGATTGCACCCAGTTTTCCATGTTTCATGTTTAAAGAAGGTTATAGGCGACAAGCTCCCAGTTCAAACAATATTGCCAGAACTTGACGAGGAAGGAAAAATTATATTGGAACCGGAAGCAGTCACAGAAACAAGAACTCGACAGCTACGAAATCGATCAATTTCAGAGTATCTTATCAAGTGGAAGAACTTATCTGCTGAAGATTCCACATGGGAGGATGAGAATTTTATGCAGAAGTATCCAGAACTACTCAAGCGTTGAGGACAACACTTTTTTGAAGGAGAGGGGCATGTTGGGTCCCTATAATACTAGTGATTACCCCATTACTATTGTAGTTATACCCCTTATTAATATCGTTGTGCCCCTATTACCCCCATATTGTTATTACTGTGCCCCATAGAATCCCTCTATTGTTATTTTTGTGGCTTTATATTATTATTGTTAGGTCGGCTGGATTATATTGTGACTCCTTAGACTCCTATATATAGAAAGGAGGTTTTGTCATTTGAATCATCCAAGAATTGTTCATTTATGTAATGTAAAGGAGGTTTCCCCCTCGAAGAGGCTGAATTCTAAGGCGTTGATCTATCTTTTCTATCTTTTCTTGAGCTAGTTTCATAACATGTAACCTGCGTCAACCTCAACAAGATCAGCCAAGGAGTCAGATTTATTGAAAATGGCATCACATGTATGTCACAATGTTATTCAAAGTTTTCTTAATTTACCATATTTTGAATCTGAAGGAGAGGGAGCTCAGAGCCCTGTTTCAAAATATGAATTGGTAAAGGATGGGAATAATATTGTGGAAGATGTTTCTAAATATGAAAATGTTGAAGATGTTTCACCCCTATATGGTCCTGACATTGAAGCAGAAAAGGAATTTTAGGCACCAAGTTCCCCTGAGGATAAATTGATGGAAATGGTTCTAGTATCGAAGTTACCTGAAGCTGGTGTAGAGAAAGAGGCAATATTTGTCGATAATCTTGAATTGGAGAGGTATATTAGGATTGCAGAATTAACCTTAGAGTTGGAGGCCTACAAGGAAGATGTGGAGTCTCTACTAGGTGAACCTGTGGAGTTGAATATACCTTTTTTGGTAATGAAGGAAAAAACTACTGGAAAGGAGGAAGTGTTGAATGCTCCCAAGTTAGAAGAGGTTAAGACTACTAAGGAGTTGTCAGAGGTTGATCCTAAGATATTAGTAGACATAGAGCCATCAAAGGACCAAATACTTTTAAGTAAGCATCTGAAGGTAAAGAAATTCCAGAGGAAGGTGAAGAAATTTAAGGGTAAGTGCATTCAACTGGAACTGGAGAATCAAGCTCTAGTTCAAAGTAGTGATTGTTATAAAAGATCTTGAGATTGGTTGGTTGTTTGAAACCAATTACTGGTTAAGCAATATCAACACTAGTAGACCAAGGTAGACTACCTGATGCATCATTGTCAAAGAATGAAAGCTAAATACTCTTAGAGGAAACAAGAGGAGAGTCAGGAGAAGATTGACCATCTCGGTCAAGCTACTGAGCGGATTGAGCACGAGGACGTGCAACCGTCTAAGCGTGTGGGGATGAAGAGCCTCAAATTCAACCTGTTTAAAGCACTCCCCAAACCTATTCTGTGATTCATAACCCTAAGCTTCAGCTCACATTTCATTATACTTTTTATTTATTTCTTTCCATTATGTGCCTTTAATATAATCTCAAATAACAAAGATGATTATTACTATTTTTATGTGTTTCCTTGCTAAAGTGGTTTGTATTTCAGTAAATTCGCTTACCTAATTATTGTGAGGCATTGTAGTATCTTTTTTTCCTACGTCCTAGGGGGGATGATCGTTGGTTACCAGACTAATCGCTATGTCATATCTGTTGAAATATGACAACAAGAATATTCCAATTTAATTTGTCCTTGAATTAAATTGTGAATTAGAATCGAATTTAGTCTTAACAGCTACTTGGAAATAATTAATTAATTTACTTTAAATTAATTAGTTGGAGAAATTCAAGTTAGAAGTCTTTCTGAAGTCATGCAAGAGTTATCCCTTAAATTAAGGAGATAAGATTGAGTTATATTTGAGTTGTAATTAGTTAACTCAGTCTACTGAGTTAAGTCCAGTTAATTAGTTCCAAATTGTTTGAGGAACTAATAGTGAGTTAACAGTTAGTTGATGCATTAATGCACTCAACTAGTGCTACTTTAGTTAATTGAAGATTCCCTCATTAGAAACTCATGCATGTCTATTTTGAGAAAGGCCTAGTTGAGATTAAAGTTCAAGGACAATGTACTATCAGTTGCATGTGTTTTCTCATGGAGAAAACTCACGCATGCAGCCAAGGATTTATTCTTGAGGATTGCACAGTTTTGGAGGATTGTTTTTCCACTTGGTAAGAGGCAGATCATCCACAAGGAACAACGCAAGGAAATAGGAGCTTGGAGGGCAGAGAGGAAGGCTGGAGAGAAGCCAAGATTGCCTATGAGCATCTATGAGGATTGTACTGAGAGCTAGCTAGCTGTGAGAGCTAAGGCTTTGTATAATTCCTATGTATTTCCACCATGAATGATAATACAATAGTGCGGGGTTTTTTAGATGAGGCTTTCCCCAAAGTATTTTCATGTGTATTGTTCCATTGATTCTTCTTCTTCTGGTTATATTGTTCAGCTCGATCTTTAAGCTTCTGCAAATTGATAATAGAAGTAGGTTATAGTATTTTGCTTTGATTCATATTGCATTATTGGGTTAACCTACACAGATTTTCTACATGGTATCAGAGCTAGATTTGTAGAAATTTTCTACATGGTATCAGAGGTGTGAAAAGTATACTAAGAAAAGAATTCGAAGTTTGAAGTTCGGGGTTGCAGGTGCAAATCGAATTCATATCATACTTCAAGGTTTGCCAATGGCGTTCTATGGCTTGAGACTCAAGTATGCCTTGGAAGGTAGCTCGAATTACATAGCATGGAAAGATAGAATGGAGGTTGTCTTAGAAGACAATGGCTTGAAGGAATTCATTGATGAAGAAATCCCAAAGCCAGCTTCAACTAATGCACAAGAGTTGGCTGAGTGGAAGAAGTGTGTGGCAAAGGCGCGACGAATCATCCTTGAGGGAGTTCGAGACTATATTGTCTCGAGTCTCCATGGGAAGGATACTCCATTTTCAATGTGGAAGACATTGAAGGACCTCTACCAGAACAATAGCGACCAAAGGAAATTGACGCTCGAGGATAAGCTTTGAAGAATCAAGATGGAGAAGGGAGATACTATTTCCACATATCTAAACAAGCTCACCACCTATAGAGATGAGCTTGGCAGTGTGGGAATAACTACTACCAATGATGATATGGTGAGTCTCGCTCTCCTTGGCCTTCCAAAGAGTTGGAATAGCTACCAGGACTCTGTGAGTGGAAGGAAGAAACTGCCGGATTGGGAACGACTATGGTCGGATTTTATGCAGGAGGAGATTAGGAGGAGCATACGAGATGGTTCTTCATCCAAGAATGATGATGAAGAAAATTTGGCCTTAGCAAGTAAGGCAAGGAAAGGGAAGGGAAAGGATTCCCATTTCAAATCGAATTATTCTCATGGAGGGAAGAAGGGTGACATATCTAAAGTAAGATGCTATAATTGTCATGGGATGGGACATTATGCGACGAATTTCCCATCGAATAAGTCCAAGAAGGGATCCTCGGAAGGATCGAAAGGTGAGGCATTAGCCTCTCAGTTTGAAATGGACTTTACCCTCGTCGCATGCATGGTTTCATCAATGATGGGTTGTGTCTGTATCTTGACGGTGGTGCCTCATTCCACATGACCGGTGATAAAAGATTTATTCAGTGCATTGGAGGAGAAAGACCTCAAGATGCGCATAGAGATGGGTGACAACAGAAGGTATAGTGTTTCAGGAGTGGACACGGTTGCTTTTCAGAGGGAGCATGGATCTCCTCTCACCTTGATAGATGTGATGTATGTGCATGGACTGAAGAAGAACTTGGTATCGGTCGTGATGTTGGAGGACAAAGGCTACGATGTTGTCCTCAGAAAAGGAAAGGCATTCCTAAGACACATAGCCACAGGTTAGACCAAGAGGATAGGGATTCGGGTGAAGAATCTCTATAAACTAGAGGTAGATGATTGTGCAACATTGAATACGAAAGCAGAATTGGTGCAAAGCCAAGACATTAGCTCTTTTCCAAATAGATCTACAAGTACATGAGGTTTCAAAGGAATCTTATATGCTTGAACTGGTCTTCCCATTCTCTAACAACTATCACATCTTTTGACATATTGTTTGGAATCCTTAAAAGGGTAGGCCAATAATATCTAGAAAGAAGAATTTTGTATGTAGCTCTCTTATCAGCAAAATGTCCTCCACATGGCTCATCATGGCATGTTTTCAATATGTTTGGCATTTCTTCTTCTCTTACACACCTTCTAATGAGTATTTTAGGTCACGTTTGGAAAAATTATCCATCTATCGAAGAGTAAGATGCACTTAGTTTGATAACCTTTTGTTTCTCTCTTGATGATAATTGTAGCAGTAATTTTCCTATGGAAAAATAATTAGAAATATATGCATACCAAGAAGTTTTAGTATATTTTTCAAAGAGATGTTCATCAAGAAAATTATCATTATGGGAATTGTTGTACTTTTATTCTAGATTCTATAATGGAAATAATCTACAATATTTTCATTTCCAAGTCTGTCTAATATAGTAATGTTAAATTCATGTAACAATAAGAGTCATCAAGTGATTTTGCCATTATTTATAGGTTTATTCATTACATATCTAATTGAAGAATGATCAATATGAACAAAATTTTTATACTTAGTGATATAGTGTCTGAATTTATTTATGGCATGAACTATTGCGAGAAACTCCTTTTCTGTAACTGTATAATTTAACTCTGTAGGAGTCAATTTTTTACTTACATAATAAATGGTGTAAGGAATTTATTGCTATTTTTGTCGAAGGACGACTCCTAAATTTGTATCTAAAGCATCTGTAGAGATATGGAATGGGAGAGACCAATTTTGTCCTCTTAAAATAGGTGCTTCAAAAAGTTTTTGTTTCAAAGTATCAAAAACTAATTGACATGAGGAATCCAAAAAATTCACTATATTTAGTGAGAAATCTGAATAGTGGCGAAGCTACTTTTGTAAAGTTTTCTATGAATCTTCTATAGTAGCTTGCACATCCAAGAAAACTTCTTACATCCCTTTGAGACTTACGTTTCAAAATCTTGGCAATGACTTCAATCTTTGTCGAGTCAACCTTAATTCCATCACCTGAATTATAATGTCCCAAAACATTGTTTTCGTTAAACATCATAAAACATTTTTCATGACTGAAATAAATGTTAATTTCTTGGCATGTTATAAGAATTTTTTCAAGTTTTTCTAAGGCTTCCTCAAAATTATTTCCATATACCATGAAATCATCCATATAAACTTCAATGTAATCATGGACCAAGTCAGAAAAGATACTTAAAACTGCTCTTTGAAATATAGTGGGTGCATTGCATAGTCCAAAAGGTAATACTTTGCAAGCATATGGTCCCCACAGACATGTAAATGTAGTCTTTTCTTGATCTTCCAACGCAATTTGTATTTGATTAGAGCCGTTAAAAGCATCAAGAAAAGAAAAATATTTATTTCTTGCTAGTGTATCTAATACTTGATCAATGAAAGGAAATGTAAGCAGAATCACCACTTACCATTTTTATTTGGCACAATTATCATTGGTGAAACCCACTAGCTATCATAAATTGGATAAATGAAGTTTACATTTCACAATTTTTGTAATTCTTCTTTTACAGTTTCTCTCAAATTTGGATTCATCCTTCTTTGAAATTGTCTAATAGGTCTGGAATTTTCCTGTATATATATATATATATATATATATATATATTAGGATTGATACCTCTCAAATATGTATATTCCCATGCAAAAGCAGAGGCATGTTTTTGTAGCATCTTTATTAATTGATATTTTTGAGATTCTTCCAGGTTAGAATTAATATTTAGAGTTTTACCTAGATTAATTTCTACATGAATACTACCAAATTTGTCCATAGAATTTAATGATAACATGGAATTATATGATGAAAAGTCTTCTATATTACAATTTTCTTGAAAATTCTTATCTAACATATTCACATGATAATTTTGTGTTTGTTCATCAAGATAGTGAAAAAAATCATAATTATTTATAAGATGTATTATTTGATTTTCTTCATCATCTTGTTTGAAAGACATTTCTTGTGAAATTGTTAAAACAAGTTGTATTACTTAATGATCATTTTCATCATCAATCCATTCATTATCTTCTAACTCAGTAATTTCTTTTGTAAGAGGATAAAGTGTAAACTTCTTTGTTGCATTTCCATTAGAAATTATTATATCACCATATCTACAACTAATAATTGCATTAGTCGTGGCTAACCAAGGCCTTCCTAATATTAATGGATGTCCTCCTAGATTTGTTTTAGGTGTCAGAACTATAAAATCAACTGGGTATTACCAAGAGTCTAAAGACACAATTAGTACACCTTTTTGTTTTGTAATGGATCTACCTGCTAATTGTAACACAATTGGTGTGTTATAGCTCCAAATCTCACTCCTATGGTTTGTGATGTTGTACTCATGGCCTAGGGAAACCCCTCCTTCCAGACCTGGTCCTAAAATTTTAAAAACAGTGTTTTATCCCTTATACGCGACATTGCCCTGAGTTAAACGCGTGTATACGCGGGTCGGTGTATACCCAACCCGCGTGTATGTATTAAAACACTTAAAAAAATATAAAATTCCTTATTTTCGAGCGGAGATCGCGGGTTTTACCTGCTAATCACCTGTTAGTGCCCGTGGCCCAACTGTTCCCAACCAACTCCCAACTAAAAAACTACTTTGGGAGAGGTATGAAAAGACCTCAAAGGGAAGGCCAAAGGAGGAGAGAAGAGAGAGAAAGGTTATTATGCTGAGATTTTTCCCTTGACCAGGTCTGAAGTCCCTTGTGCCTTTTGCACTTCCCCCATTTTGTGCAGGAAACCTTTGTTTCCTTGTGTGTTGATGTTCATCCACCATTTATGACATCATGGAGAGAGTCATGGAAGGAGTTTGTTAGAGGCTTGAGGCTGGAACAGATCCGGAAGGAAGCTTTGCTTGGAGCCTGCTGAAGGTGACTTAGGTGAAAATATTCCTTTTTTATGTACTTTATTTGTCTATAATAAAAGAAACACATGTCTTAGTTCCCGAAATGAATCTTCTTTATGTTAATGGTACTCATGTCTAGAATTCATATGTAAATGATTGTTTGGATTTCATAACTAACTACCTTTCTTTATAACATGAAGATGGTTTCTTTATAAGTTTTTGTCCATATACTACTGTGTTCTTTGAATTGGTTGTTTTGCAGGACAAAAGAGAAGAAGGGAACTCCAAGAAGGGTTTGGACCCTAAGGGCCTTCTCAAACGTAGGACCAAAGGTACGTACCCTTATCATAGAATTTGCTTATAATAGCATAATGGCTGTGTGAATGCATGTTTCTTTGAATAGACAACTTTCAGTCTGCTAGGGTTTCAACCCAAAAAGCCCTAGGGGAGCAATTCCCTCCAACAGAATTGGCGACTCCACTAGGAACAACACTCTTGTTGTCCCTAGTTTGGGTGTTTTTCAAGCCAATCAGGGCTCAGCTGCCTTGTCTGCTTGTTGTTACTGTCTAGTCTGTTCTTGAACTTTAAGCTTTGCTAGTTTCTTCAGTTTGTTTTTTTATTTTTCTTGAAGCTTTTCATATACGCTGTTTTTCTTAGTTACAGAGGCATATGTATGCATGTTTCTTTAAGTGAACCCACGTATACGCAGGTTTCCTTAGTTACAGTAGCGTATACACGCATTCTGTACATAAGTACAGTCGCGTATATCTTTCAATTTTCAAGATTTGTAAATCTTTGTGTCTCTGAAGGTTTGTCTGGTAGTTTGAGTCAGTCTGAAACAGTCACTTTCCAGTATCAGTCTTTGTTTTTACAGCGAGCATCTTGTTCCGAATTCTCTCTGATTATAAGGAGTATTGGTCTTGTTTTTTGTTGATTGCAAGCGTCATCGTTTTTTGCTAAAGCACGCAAGATTTCTTGCTAGGAATCTTGGCTGCTCTGATTCATCAGGGTAGGAAGATTGATCTCAATCTTTGTGTTAACCTTGCTTTTGGTGACTTTTTGTTTGCTTGACAAAAATCGCTTTTTGTGACCATCCACTTCTTTGTTTCATGAAAGTTGTTGTTTGACACTTTCTTGGAATTTTTCTTTTTGATCTTTTTGGTTTTCATTGCCAAAGCTTTCATTGCTGCTTTTGATTGTTAAGAGCGATTTTAAACACATTTATTTTTGTTGAGTTTTCATCCATTGAGTGGTGTCGATTCGCAAAAGTGTTTGATTGCCTATTCTTCAATCACAAGTTTTAGTGTTGTTGAGAGCATTTTTTTGAAAAGACTCTTTTTGTTGTTGCTTTTGAAGAAAATATTTGTGAAAATCTTAGTTTTGCTTTCTTGAACTTGGTTTTCATTTGGTTTCCTTTTAGTGAGTGAAAGTGCTTTATGTTTGTCTTAGAACTTGTTTTTAGTGTTTAGACGAAATGAATTGTAGCATCTCATATTCCATCTAGACATTTTAAGTGGCAAGATAAAGATCGATAAGCAAGCAGCTTTCATTTTTTGTTTTTAGAGTAGTTTTAAAATCTTGCATCCGCATATATTTGTTGCGTTATGATAGATTTGCATATCTTTTTAGGCATACATAGCTTTGTTAGCTTTTGTGAATGTGAAGTGTGAATTAACAAAAAGAAAAGAAAATTTTGTTTTATTACAAGTTCCTCTGAACCCTATAGAAATTGCTCTTCATCTAAAAACGAAAAAGTGCATGTGCATGTAGTTAAGTTTTTATTAATTTCTTTTGCGTCAAAAAACACCACTAGTTTCACTTTCGTTACCTTGTGACTTAAAGAACAACCTAATTTAAAATCAAACGCTAACTAAAATTCACTAGAACTTTTTTGTTTTAGTCAGTTACACCAACAAGTTTAGGATTTTAGGACCTTGGATTAGGCGAGTGGAGAGTTAAATCTCCAAGGCCATATAAACGTCAAACGTAGGAGTCTGAATAACGAGAGAAAATCCAATAGCGTTAGGAAGACCAGGAAAGCTCCGAATCTGGGAGTTAAGCACGAGGGTCTGCGAAGACAGGAAAGAGAGATACCCCCTCTCCTACTTGTCCGAGCTTACCTCACGACTGTTCCGCCTGGCTTCTGCGACGAGTTGGTATCCATAGTTGCTACTCCTAGGGATCTACACAGGTGGCTGCGGAGGGGAATCCCATGGCACCTGAGGTTGACATTGCATCACTCTTGACAGTACTACTGGAGGGCACCCTTGCGAAGCTTGGGGGCTTGCACCGGCTCACGCTGTTGTTAGGAGGTCAGAGTAACTTCCTCTGATACCTTCACTGATAGGACTGGGCCCTCATCATCCCAGACTATCTTCGGAAGGCCCCTTAATTCACTTTCTCGTATTTTGGTGTCCGGTCCTAATCACCCGGAGCGGAAATACTTGGAAGTTGTTTGACTGGTTGTATCTTTAGGGACTTTATAGTGTGTGCTCTGTGCTCTTAGTTGGCCTAGCTTTCAATTTTTAGAGTCTTTAGTTAGATCATAACAAAAAATTCAAAGTGGCTGACCGATCTCCTAGACAGTCTCGAAGACTTCGTGGTCTTTCACCACCAAGTTTAGAGCCTTCTCCTAGAAGGCGCAGAGGTAATACTACTGGTAGGTTTTGTCCCACAGCTGTTGACGCATTGGGGATTGATCCTCCTCTCGGGGGCATTAGTGGCCAAGAAAGACCTGGCACTTCTGAACAAGAGAGGGACACTCCAGTCCTTTCTCGAGTTCTCTTTCAAGCGCAGAATAACATAAAGGTAGAAGAACTCTCAGAGTCGTTAGCGGCTCCGAATTCTCCACTTCCATCTAGTCATCCGGACGTATTGCAATACGTTGAGACTCCGACGCATAGACTGTCAAGTCCAGGTTACGCTACGCGCTTACCATCGATGACCACTACTGGAAGCATGGCTTCTACAAGTGCTACGACTATGCAAACTCCAACATCGGTGCAAGGAGGAGGAACGATTTCCATCTCCTCTGCTTCCTTGTTTGGATCTTTTGCTAGCACATCTTTAGTTGGGTCTACCTCCATTCCGTCCACAAGTGGAAATGCCCAAACCAATGCTTTTGGTACTGGATTCTTCCCATTTGGCACCCACTCACAGGGTATTCCATCGGTTCCGTTTAGTGCCGCTACGTCCATGATGGGCGGATCGGCTTCATTCTAGGGTTTTCCTTTCGGAAGTGGTCATATACCACATTCCAACCCGACGATAGGATCCATGCCTTTTTCTTCTGTAGGACAAAGCAGCAATCCTTTCCAAGGTTGGAATAACCCTGGGGTTAGTAGCACGGGAACTGGGAATCCGTTTTTCAGCCAACAAGGGAATAGGCCGTACTCCACGGTTAGTTCGTTTCAAAGTATTCCTCCCCTAGCTTCGGCTTGGAACCCTTATCAGGGGTTATCAACTCCTTACAATCCTTTAGGCGGAAACTTTGCTGGTTATGGAGGCTATACGGCCGGAGTTGGTCAAACTCTGAATTTTGCTGGATCACAAGGCTTGCCTTTTGGTTCAGCTGGTTCTACTGGTTACTTCGGGCAGCCTGGTGCCTCCCAAATTCCAGGACAATCTTTTCAGAACTTTGGGAGTTCTGCCCAGTCTGGGTGGAATCCCCAAGGTCCTCCTAGGCTTCCGTTTCTGGCAACGTTGAACTTGCCAGATCTCACTAAGTTAACAAATGACCCAATCAAGTACAATCGGCCTGGCCTCCGGTCCCAACCAAACTCCCTTCGGACATTCCAAAATTCGAAGGGAAGAGTGGTGAAGACCCAGGCGACCATGTAACCACATTCCATTTGTGGTGCTCATCTAACTCCCTTATCGACGACTCGATTAGGTTGAGACTATTTCAGCGCACCTTGACTGGTAATGCGGCCAAATGGTATATAGAGTTGCCAGGGGGCAGCTTTACATCTTTCGCTGACTTAGCCAATATTTTCTTAAATCATTTCCAGTTGCCTGTCCGCTATGATGCCGGAACTGAACTTCTGGCCACTTTTCGTCAGGATAAGGCAACTCACATTTCTGACCATATTCAGGAATGGAGACAGAGAAAGAGGCTCATTAAAGCCAAAATCCCTTCGGAGTACCGTCTCGAGTGGTTTTAGAAATCTTTACAACCTGAGATCTCTAAGGATGTCTCCATGTCTGGGGTCTATTATGAGGAGCAAGCCATTTTTAGGGCCCAACAATTAGAATTGATCTACTCTCAGTCTGGGATCCTACAAAAATACTTGCCAGATGCTCCTGGGTCTAAGGTTGACGTAGCTAAGTTGAAGCCAGGTCCGCACGTGGATGGTATCGTCGGGTCAGTAGACACAACTACCGTGAACTTGTTGAATCAATTGCAGCAGTTGTCCTTACAAACTGCTTCTAACAACCAAGTCACATCGTCTAATCCCTCGGCTTCCCAAACTTCTTCAATTAATGCCGTCCAATCTAATAACCCCAAAGGAAATCAAAATTCCAATGGGAAAAAGAAAGGACGAGGTAAGAAAAAGAACCAGGATGGGAAGCCTGATGCAAATAAATCTGGCAACAACGCTGGTGGTGGTAGAAATGAGCCGAGAAAGAAAGTCAAGTTTCCATGCAAGTTGTGCAGTGGAGACCACTTAACTCATCTCTGCCCTAAGATTGAAGGCGCTTAGCGCTTGTTAGGACAGCAAGGGACTTCTAGTTCTCAAGCTGTGTTAACTAACTCGTTTCCCTAAGGGCAACAACTTCTTGCTGGCGTGAGTTCAAACCCTGGAACCTCCGCAGGGGGCAACCAGGAAGGGGAAAAATCATCGAATGTTTTCATGATGGGTTCTAACATCCATGTGGCTACTCGGTCACGTGATTATGGTGAAGCCGAAACTTCCAAGGAAAAGACTGTTCCCGGAAGTACTGACCTTCATATTGAGCGACCCCTTGTCGAGACTATACCATGGATACCGAAAGGTTCCGCTAAAAGCGCGACGATTAATCCTAATGCTAGGGCCGCCCAGAATTACTCCATTGTGGAGGATCTGGCTCAGAGTCCGTGCGCCATGTCCGCTTTAGAGGTTCTCCAGTCGTGTCCGGCTCAGAGAAGTGCTTTACTTTCCGCGATTGGAGCAGTCGATCCAGCTAATTCTTTAGTGCTCACTTTTGACATGTTAAATGTCAAAAAGCGACTCCCTCATCATATGGATTTCCAAATAAAGTCTACATATCGGAAAATCAATATTTTTCACACCGTTATAGATGAAGGAGCTTCCACATGCGTCATGTCGATGTCATGCTGGAAGGCCATTGGATCGCCTTTGGCTGTTCCTTCACCCACCGTCTTGACTACATTTGATGGTCATTCTCATAAGCCGCATGGGATTATCCCGGCCTTTCCTGTATGTGTTGGAGGGAAGGTCGTCAATATCGAAGTAGAGGTCATAGATGCTAACCTAGACTATAATCTCCTATTAGGAAGAAACTGGGTATACGAAATGGATGCCATTGTTTCGACTCTGTTTCATGTCATTTGCTTTCCTCATGAGGGGAAAATCGTTAAGGTTGATCAATTGGACTATTGTCCAGTCGATCCTCAAGCAAGCTCTGACTCTACTGTTCCTTTAGTGGATAACCCTCGCTCGCCTACTGAGAATTTAGGAGTGGGAATGTATTCCTCATTGATGGGTACCTTTGATCTTCCCTCTCCTTTCGCTAAAATCAATGCCATTTCATCATCTAAGGAGTCCCCTCGAGAAGAGTTCTTTCGAACTCGTTATTTTTCAGACCCTTGGACCTTGCCTTCACCTACGACCACATTAGTTGAAGGACAAGTAAATGGAATGGCATTCCCTATATCTGCAGTTGAGCTTAGATATCAGTTTATCATAGACTCTGCAGATAACCACTCTGCTCCTTTTTCCGAAGAGGAGTTAGATGGTGATGTGGCCCCGGCTTGGAGCCTTGATTCTACCTCTGCCTTGGACTGCTTAGATACAGTTTTACCTTCTGAAGAAGCAATCCTCGAAGCAATGATGGGTATAGATCGACCTTGGGAAGACTTACACCATCGTTCGTACTTTCTTCCTCCATTGCAGGAAGTAGAATCTAGATTCTCCGAGCTCTTTACTAGTGATGTTTGTACGGTGTCAAATCCTTTGGCTCCAGCACACATTTGTGCCGAAGGAAATATGTCGGTGATTTCAAAAACGATACCTATAAACATCTCTAGGGACCCTAACGTCATCGAGAATCTCTTCATCGGAATTGAATGTTCCCCTGAAGAAATTCAAATTTATACCGACCTGTTCAAGGAATTTCGAGATGTATTTGCTTGGTCTTATGAGGAAATGCCTCGCATTGATCCTTCTATAGTTTAGCATGAGATCAAGACGTATGAGAACGCCAAACCGGTTCGTCAAAGGCTTCGGCCGGTTAACCATAGGAAAGCAGCAGCTATCAAAGCTGGAGTTGAGAAGCTGCTAAAGGTGGGTTTCATATACCCTGTTCCTCTTACTGATTGGGTTTCTAATCCAGTCCTTGTAGATAAAAAGCAAGGAACAGTCCGAGTATGCATCGATTTTAGAGACTTAAACAAGGCTTGTCCGAAAGATAATTACCCCACGCCATTCATTGATCAGATTATCGACTAGTGTGCGGGTAATGAGATTTTTTCCTTCATGGATGGTTTTTCGGGTTATAATCAAATTTCTATCCGTCCTGAAGATCAACATAAGACAACCTTTATATGTCCCTGGGGTACCTTTGCATATAGAAAGATGCCTTTTGGTCTTAAAAATGATGGAGCCACTTTTCAGCGGGCCATGTCATATGCTTTCCACGACATCAAACATGTCATCGAAGCATAATTGGATGATCTCGCTGCTCGTTCTCGAAAGAGAACTGATCACCCTAGTCATCTTCGATTGGTTTTCGAGCGATGTTGTTTTTATAAAATCCGGTTGAATCCCAACAAGTGCGTTTTCGCGGTTACGTCCGGTCGGTTGTTAGGGTTCATAGTGTCCAATGAAGGGATTCGGGTTGATCCCTTCAAGGTTGAGGCAATAATTCAGTTGCCTCCCCCGTCCTCGATTCGACAACTTCAAAGTCTTCAAGGGAAGGCTAATTTCTTAAGACGGTTTATAGCAAACTATGCCGAGATCACTAAAGGGTTCATGCGTTTGCTACGGAAAGGAGTTCCATTTGTGTGGGACGACTTTGCGCAGCAGTCGTTTGATGCTTTGAAAAAGGCATTAGTCTCTGCCCTGCTTTTGAGTCCACCGGATTATGGTAGAGACTTCCTTTTATATCTCGCGGCAGCAAAATCAACCATTGGTATGGTTCTCGTTCAGGAGGATGATGCTCTCACTGAGCATGTGATTTATTATTTGAGCAGAGGCTTAATAGGTCCTGAACTTCGCTATTCTCCGGTTGAGAAGTTGGCCTTGGCAACTGTCCATGTTGTCCAGCGGCTCCATCATTATATTCTGCTACGCAAAACTTTTGTCTTAGTGGCAGTCAATCCATTTCAATTTGTCCTCAGTAGGCGAGTGATTGGGGGCAAATATAATCGATGGATAGTCATTTTGCAAGAATTCGATCTCGAGTTCTTGTCTGCCAAGTCTAAGAAATCCATGGTTTTCGTGGAGCTAATTTATGAGCTACCTTGTGGAGAGGATACTGTTTATGAGGAAAGTTTTCCCGACGATCATTTATTCCTCATCTCTTCACTCAACCCTTGGTATGGAGATATCATTGTCTATCTCCAGACTTTGAAGTTTCCCTCTACTTTATCCAAGGATGAACGTCGAAAATTACGTCACCTGGCTAAAAACTATGTTATCATTGGTGACACATTATACCGTCGAGGGGTTGATTCAATCCTTCGACGCTGTTTAACCTTATAGGAGGCAGAGTCAGTGCTAAATGACTGCCACAGTGGAGCTTGTGGTGGTCATCTATCAAGGCTTGATACAGCCCAGCCCATCTTACGTGCCGGCTATTTCTGGCCTTCACTCTTTAAAGACTGTGTGGAAGCGGTTAAACGCTGTCACCCGTGTCAAATTTTTACTTAGAAGATGCGCGCACATCCAGCTCCTCTTTTTCCTGTTGTCACGTCGGTCCCTTTACTAAGTGGGGTATTGATTTTATGACTTGTAATCTGCCTTCAACGGCGAATCACAGGTACATTATCGTGGCTGTAGACTACTTTACGAAGTGGGCTGAGGCCATGCCTGCTTATAAGAACGATAGTGACACGGCAGCATTGTTTCTTTTCAATCAGGTTATCTCACGATTCGGTATCCTGAGAGAGATTGTCACTGACCATGGCAGTCATTTCCAGAATCAACTGATGTCCGAATTGGCTCTTAAATTGGGTTTCCGCCAAGAGCATTCGTCTCCTTATTATCCTCAGGCCAATGGACAGGTCGAGGCAGTCAATAAAACTCTTAAGACAATACTCCAACGGACAATCGATAAAAATCGGTCCAATTGGCACGTTATGTTGTATTCGGCTCTTTGGGCATACCGAACCTCCGTGAAAACGACTACTGGTTTTACACCTTTTCAGTTGGTTTACGGGATGGAATCTATCTTTCCGGTTGAATGTGAAATTCCATCTCTTAAATTGGCTGTTGAGCTCCTTCCAGAGACTTCGAGTCTCGAAGAGCGCCTACTTCACTTGGAACATCTCGATGAGCAGCGTCGAGATGCCGCCACGATGAATGAGGCTCATAAGAAAAGGGTTAAAACGCAGTATGATAAATCTGTCCGTCCTCGAGTCTTTTCTGAAGGTGACCTTGTCCTGGTCTATGACCAAGATAAAGACACCTTGGGGGCAGGCAAATTTAAGCCTATGTGGTACGGTCCTTTCATTATTAAACGAGTTTTAGAAAAAGGATCGTATGAGTTGATTGATTTTGAGGGAAACAAGCTAGCGGAGCCCCAAAACGGGCTCTACCTAAAGAAGTACTTTGCTTAGTTTTGGCCAGGCAATGGCTTCTTTGTACTTTATGTATATTTGTACATATATCGTCGAGAGTTTTCTGATATCAGCACTTTTTGGTCTGCTGTGGCAGGTGTTGATGGATGATTTGGTCTATTTTGGGTTCGCCGATGGTGCTAGTCGGCACACTCGGAATCTCGCTTCCGCAGCTTGGGTACTCTATTATCCAACTGGTCAATTGATGGCATCAAGAGGCGTGTGTATCGGTCCTGCTTCAAACAATATGGCGAGTATACTACCGTTATTAATTTATTATCCGAGGCAATCTCTCATGGGATCGACTTGTTGGTAGTGTATCTTGATTCCCAATTGATAGTGTCTCAATTAAATAACATTTATCAGGTACGGGATCCATCTTTATATCGCCAGTATTTAAGGGTGAGGTTGTTACAAAGATCATTTACTTATATTAATTATTTGCACATTCCAAGATCTCATAATTGGTTAGCTGATTCTATCGCTAATCAGGCATTAGACTGGCACATCAATCATTCATCATAATAAAATCAAGCATCAAAAAGTCAAACTGTATATATATATATATATATTATATATATATATATATATATCTATATATATAGATATATATATCGTAAAGCGTCTCGAGTGTACATATGTGTGTCCAAAAATATACAAAATTGGGACTCAAATGCCCATAATCATGTCTGGCATATCTAATGCCTCGGCTCAGGATGAGCGTCTAAGTATGCAACTATCGCAGTGGCCACACGCCGAAAAGTGCGAACCCAGTCACGTGGCATGCCAACCACATGACGCTGCATATCCTCAGGAAGGTCCTCTATGACGGCCATTGGTACTCGGCATCTCAGTCTCGCCAAGTGTCGCTAGACGTTGTTTAGAGTTCGTTCTGTATTAGCAGCCGCCTCTTCGGCTCCTCGGCCGCGCCGTCCATGCCGCGGGAACCCATCTGGTCGTACTGGCCCAACGTCTGGAACATGATCATCATATCAGTCATTTGAATCTCATCAAAAAATATTTTTCAAAATTCATCATTATATTTGAAAAATTCAAAAAAATCATAAAATCAAAAAATCTTACCAATCTCGCCCCATGCTGCATTCGGTGGTAACGCTAGATCAGGATCTCCTCGGAAATCCAGCCCAGCATAGGGGTAGTCATCCACGGCGATGATCTGCTGATCCCACCAGGTGAAGAAGTCATCGTCGAAGGCAGTCCTTGGGACCTCCCCACCCCCCAGACGTTTCATCAGATCAGCCCACCGGCCCATGCGTGGATCGCGTGGGGTGCTGATGGAAACTGCTACCCTAGGGCGGAGTGCGGGAACCTTCTCGAAAAAGAAAGTACACAAGATAGTCCCATATCCAAAGTTCTTGGTCTGTCCCCTCCGGATAGAAGTGAGCTGGCTCTTCATGTTGGCCAGAAGAGGAGTACACCAGTCGAACACAGTAGTGAGACAGTCAACTGCCACGCTCATGTTTAGCCGTGACGCCTGATGCAGCGAGGATGATCCGTTCACTCGAGCCATGGTGAACAGGATAATCCTAAGTGATAAACTCGCCACACGTGTGATGGAAATCTGGCTCCCAACCTTCTTGGGATGTCCCGGGCAGTAGATCTGTACATAGTCCTCTATCGTGAGGCTACTCCGTGTCCTGCCCCGGGAATGTACTACCTCTCCCCTTCGGGAAAGGCCCGTGATAAAATAGATATCCTCCACTTCTACCCTGAGCGACATTTGATCGATCATAAAGGCTTCCTCCTTGACATCCCAATAATCAATGAGCATCTCAAGCAGACGCGTGTTCGCTTTCATATTTGGAAATTTGAAAAATTTAAGCAAACCGCATCCCCGTAGTGCATCTAAAGCTTCTGGACTGTTCATAACTTCATTGTCAACTGCTGCGTGCTCTCTTTCATGCCACGTGACAGGCATCCTGAGGAAAAATCGATTTAAAACCGTTAGTTTTTGTTTAAAAATGGTTCGCGGCGTATACGCGGGTCCCTGTGCACACAGTCGCGTATAGGGCCCGCGTGTACGCGGTTCAATATTACCAACCCGCGTATACGCCATGAGGAAATTTTTGACAAAAGTTCAACGGTGAAACATCAATCAAAAATCTTAAAACCTATCACAATCAATTGCAAGCTAAGTATAAGAGTTACCTGGAGGATTTTGACGAATTTGAACGGTTGAATCTAGCTGTGGGAAGTTTGCTCCTTTTGCTCCAAAACCTTTGATCTCAAACTCAAATGGTAAAAATGGTGAGTCCAAAATTCTTTTTATAAGTTTTGAAAATGTAAAATTTTTTCAAAATTTTATTTTGTTTGGCCTCATGTGACTTTTAACTTGGGAGCTTGGAATGTCGAGAATGGTTTGTTTTTCAGGACATTTTGGACGTTTTTTAGTTTCGAGACGGTTCCATGACTGCTGACCCGTCATGGCAGGTATCGTTTTCTCACTGGCATATGGGTTAGGGACACCATTTTTTCCGTTGCATTATGCATACTAGCCTCCATTTGTCGATATATCTGCCATAGGGTCGATCCCATCGTGTTATGGTTCGTAAGCCATTTTCACTCGCCGATTCTTTAAATCATGACACGATGGTAGAGCCATCCTTTCCATGGGCATCGTAGTTAGCACCTCACTAACATTTGTTGCCCATGCTGCTCCATTGAGTAGGCTCGGGAGTCCTCTGTAGTCCCGCCATGACTTAAGCGTTGAAGACTCATTCCTCTTAGCTTCTCCGCTTTGTTCTGGCCTTATACCCTAGAGGCTCCTTTGTGTTGAGTTGTACTACTGCATTGCATGTTGACCACTTTCACCTTTTGGCCTAGAGCCGGCTTCACTTGGACTCGTGTTTAAGCCAAATTTTGATCATGACGCCTGCAAAATCAGCCTTGCATATCTTTGACTTCTGCAGCTTGACACACCTTGACCCGTGGAAGGAACTCACCTTTGAGTGTCACTGACCAGTTTTCACCTCCCTACATTGAGCATAGGAACATTCCATTCCCAGGAACTAGATCATCTGTTTCACCGACACTCGTTCTTTCCACTGTACCATAGCATTCTTTTATTCTTTTTCCAGCTTAACAGAAAAAGACAAAAAAATTAAATATTCCAAAAAAGAGTGGGAACGGGACAGTATTTCCATTTATTGTTGGCAGCTAGAGTCAGTCGTGTCGCCCTTGAACAAAGCACTCAAAACAAAGTCTCCTCCGTATGGGTGGGATTTAGCTTGACTTAGGTACGCCATAACCTTGTTATTGAGTCAGTTCTCCCCCGATTGGTTATCTCTTCCAATCATATGGAGGGTTCGTTCGTGCCTCTTGCATGGCGAACTTATACAGAGTCATCATATGCTGCCACATAGTCACATTGAGTCGTTCTTTTGTTCAAGGGAAGTTAGCCTAAGTCAGCCTCTCTGCGGTGTGTCGGCCATCCCTGGTTGTCAGTGTCATGTCTATCATCACATCAGCTATATTGGTCCTATACTCGTGCCGGTTTGAGAAGGTCCCCATTGACTTCTTGCTGGCGGTCTTGTCCTTATCGACGATGACACCTTGCTCTGAGGACAGGCCTAGAGCTGCACCCTGGCCCTATTTCCATTATTGATAGGTCACCTTGTGCTCAGCATTGATCAGTATCATGGGTCTTTGACTGAGTGGTTTCCCTTGTGTTCGACATCAGCTTACATTATCACACATTGGGATTCGTGCAGTACCTTGGTTTCCATTTGACCCTATTGGTGGATACCTCGCCTCTGTGTCAGCTTTCATTATTGGTTGGTTCAGAGGGTTTCTGTCGTGCGCTAGCCACATCTTGTGTACGCCGGAAACGTACTTCGGTTCGGTTACTACATCTTTTTCGTCCGATTCCTTCCACATTATTGGCCTACGGGCTACACTCGCGCTAGATTGATGAAGGATGCATTAATGCCTTCCTTCTAGTGGATCTTTCCCTATCGACTCCGACTCATTGCTCTGGGGCAAAGATCTAGAGTCCATTTGGCAGTACCTTGGGGTTTGCAGTCATTAGTGGCAGATCCTTCGCTATCGACAGTGGGAAACCACCATTGTCTCCTGATCGATAGATTCTTACAGGTGTTCGACTCCAGCTCATCTATTCACACTTGTTAGATTGTACTGGGTACCTTGACGCTCATTATCATTATCGGTGAGTAGTCTCACGTTTGTTAACGGTATACATCAATGACCGGTAATCAAACTTTCTCACATGGTCGACTTCAGATCATTTATTCCCATGGTGTAGAAATGTACAACGGCAGTCGGTGAAGACCTCAGGTTGTATCAGCATTCATTGGTTCACTTGACAGTTGCTCCTTTTGCTGCTAGTTGATACCACTCCACTTTATATGTTGTAGTCAGTCATGGCGACATTCTATATGCTGGCACCTGAGTTTGCAATGTAGTACCATCCTATTCCATCTTGTTCAGTTGGTACCTTTTGGGATCAGTCTTTGATATCAGTGGTCCGTTGCATCTTTCAGCATCATTGACAGTCTTATATGTGATATTCAGACATGTACTTGCTCATCATGATCAGATGATCCACAATGTATTTTTCAGTCATTTATACTTGTATACTTAGTGGATCCACTTGTACTTGATATGCGGATATGCTTTAATTTTTCTGAGCATGGGTATGCCCGCCTCAGACAGTGTTTCTTTCTGATCTCCTTTGGTGGCTTGGCAAGCTGAATTCTGGTGAAGTCCTCCTCGGTTTTTGACAGACTTCCTTTCCATGTACTTGAATAATATATTTCGGCCATCATGTACCCCTTCTGACCTCATATATTAGAGGCCATCTGTTATAGCTCCAAATCTCACTCCTATGGTTTGTGATGCTGTACTCATGGCCTAGGGCATGTTACACTAAAAAATGTCACCATGACTATTTACAGTTAGTATGGCTCAATCAACAGTCATGCTACCCTCTTAGGCAAGTCTTATGCCTCTGCTATCCATCTCAAACTCAAAGAAGAGAGAAAGTCTTGTAAAAAATGTGTTTATCTCTGGGGACGCAGGTTCTCTCAAGCCTTACCTGCGGGGACACTCACAATGTTCACAAAGGCTGCGTCCTTGGACGCTCTGTATGTTAAGGGACAGGTGCGTCCTTCTGTAAAAGGCAAAATGCGCAAGTTTCATCTTAAAAAAAGTTACTTGTGGTTACTTCTAGAACTTTCTAGAGGTCGGTTTGATGAAATGGATGCGCCTCCAGTTGGTTCATGTATCCCTATTAAGGAGGAACTTATCCCATCAATAAGGGAGCTATCCCACCCAAAGAGGGGGATTATCCCATTGATGGTGGACCTGAATAACCTCTTTACAACACTATAAATAAAGGCATTGAGCCAGAAGGAGGAGAGGTTGAAGCTATACATTTTCTTTGGGTAAATGCTGCAGGAATTAGGACTCCCATTTAGAACCTTGTGAGGAGAGATTGTCTTTGCTTGATTCTACTTGGAAGTGGGTGAGCTTTGTCAAAGTAGAGGAAAACCCTTGATGGACCCTGGGAGGAACTTGCACAACACCAAGGCCAGGTTGTAAGAGTTTCTTTGTTTCGTTATTAATACAAACTGGTTCATTTTTCTCAATAGCTTGTGTTAATGAGTTATTTCATGTGTTCCTTGGTCTGCATGTTGAATATATGTTTTATTATATGAGATGCAAGTGCTTGGTAATTGTTTGATTGTTTGTGGTTGCAGGAATTGATGTGAAGGAGGAGCTCATCCAGATCGGCAAGGACGGACTACAACAACCGCGTTTTGGAATAAGGTAAGCCTAAACACTTGTAGTTTTCATGTTTTAGAAGGTGTATTTAGAGAAAGATCGCTCCATTTTGTCTTGTTTGTCGCTAGAGAGTTTAGACTCCTAGGGAGGTCAGTTGTGTCCGCACAAACGACTTTTTTCGTCACGACAAATTGGCGACCATACTGGGGATACCATTGTTGTGAAAGTCTTTTCCTTTGAATGAACTTTGCTCTGAGAAAATTGATTTATTTTTCTGGTTTTTGACTGTGTGAACTTGTATTTGGGTGGGTTAGCTTAGAGTTAGAATCCTTTTAGTTTTTCTTAAGTTTTTCAGTAGGACGCACCCTCTTAATATTGCACAGTGCATCCCTGGACGCACTTTTGCTGTGCGCATAGAGCGGGCACGCACCTGTTCTAACCGGTCGCCTGCGTCCCCCTGCTAAAATTTGAGAAAACTCCATTTTTTGCTTTTTTACTCTTAGATTTTGTTTTTTCTTAGTTTTTACTGCCCAGATCCATTAGTCTCCTGTCAAAGATCTTCACCTGAGCTTGTTTCATTAGCATTCCTGCTTTAAGCTTTCATCAATTGGGTGTTTTGAGTCTCTTTTTGAGAAATTATTAATTTGATTTCCTTTGGTCATTACTTGGAGGTTTGTCTCAGTCTTTTCACAATTTTGCATCTTTTTGCTTGTGTTTTTGCAAAAAAATTTCCCCCTCATTCGCGGGGGGGGGGGCTAAATTGTGTATGAGTGTTAATCGCCTTTGAGTGTTTTTATTTGATCTTTGGAACTCTCACCCAATTTTCTCGACTTGCACTTGATTGGTTCTTAGATCACATTAGAATCATCTTGTGTTTGAGAATTCTCTTGCATAGATCACATTTGCATAATTAGAATTCTCATTTTCAGAATATGAATGAAAAATGTGCATAGATTACATTTGCATACTTTTCAAGTGAATTGTGCATAGATTACAATTGCATAGTTTACATTCTGAAAAATCAATTGTAGATTTAGATCAGTTTTCTTTGATTTGAATTTACACAAAATTAAAATAAAAAAAAAATGGTTTGGAATTGATTTGCATTAGTTTTTCTTGATAAAATTAGTGCATCAATTTTTTGCATTGTTGGAAGTGAATGGAAACTCTCTCCTTACTTTAGTTAGGATTCATCGAATTGAAAAGATTACATTATCATATTCGATTGCATTCAGTTGAATCGGGTCATAACACCATTGGTTTCATATCCATTTATCCATTTGAGTAATAACAGCCTTAATAACACAGCGCTTAATTAAAATTCATCTAGTAATTTTTACATTTCTAGGGCTCTGAAGCACCAATATAGATCAGGCTAGTGTCTTGGAGTAGGAGAGTAATTAACTCTCCAAGACAACAAAACCAAACAAGTAGCTTATCTTGTGATAGAATAAATCCAATTGTCTCACTTGTACTCTGGGAAAGCTCCTCTTAAAGGAGAAGCACGAGCTCGTGTCCGAACCAGTGAGGGGATCATTCCCCCTCGTTGGGAACGATGCCAGACACGCACGTATTACAAACGGTAAACCTCGGATTAACCATTGTCGAGGAGCCAGGGGTCACTTGTCGGTAAACCTTGGATTATTGTCAAGGAGCCGGCAAGGGATTGAGCTTGCTACTCTGCCCTTGCGTGCTGTCGGAGTTTAGACTGTTCCCCCAGGTGCATTTGTTGCCGTTGGTAACCTTAATGGCCATTATCTTTAGGATTCTACCAAGGTGACGGTGGAGGGAAGGTCCCACTGTACCTGGAGCAGACGTCGGCTATACTCACTTGGATTTTCTGGGGGGTTCACTTCACTCGAGACGGTTAAAGTGGAGGAACTTGGTCCAGTCTATTCATTAAGCAGGTTGCCGGGGTAACTGTTCCACGCCATTTCTGTACTGAATTCTGCGAGGTTGGGCTTCATCACCAACTAGTGTTTTCGGTCCGCAGAGCTTACTGTTTGTGTGTGGTTTGACTCCTAGATTTGATAGCGCGTGTTAATTTGTTTGTTTTTACTTTTAGAGACCATAGGTGTGAATTGTGAATTGTTAATTTTTAGTTATAAATTGTTAATAAAATTCACTGAAGTTGAATATAATGGCAAATGTTCCGGAATTTATCAACCTAGGAACCCCTCCCAATGAGAATCCTAGTACTTTTCCTTATTTTGGAAATGTTGGTCCTCCTTATATGGCTACTTTGTCATTACCTGGATTTACAATAGGTTTACCAATATGGTTATTTTCGACTTCGTTGGCCCAAAATACTCCAATTGTTCCACCTCAACCGGATGCTTCACCTCAACAGAGTTCACCATCTCAACATCACCAACCTTCTGTTGACCCTTTACCTTCTTCGCCTAATTTTTCTTCCTCCATTTCTTCCTCTTCGCCTGGTAAAAGCCTTGATGCTAGTAACCAGGAGGCTAAGAAGAAGAAGAAAGGGAAGAAGAAAAAGAAGAAGAAGAAGCAATATAAGAAAGAAGTCAACCAACCAACCATGGCTGTAAGTGTTAGTTGTGTTGAGGAAAACTCCGACATGCATCGTAAACCCAAATACCCTTGCAGGCTTTGTAAGGGTGACCACTTCCTTGTCAATTGTCCTGGTATTCCAAAGGTCCTGGAAGTATGGTCAGAAAAATCCCATCAACTTTCCATTGATCCATCAACCAGTGATAGTCAGGTTCCTAGGAAAAAGGGTAAAGTTAGGTTTCCTTGTAAGTTATGCAAAGGGAGTCATCAAACTCACATTTGCCCTCACATGGATGAAGCCTCAACATTGTTGGAAAAACTTACTGTTCCACAACAAGAATTTCCAACTGGTTACCGTAAACTTTCTCCCAACCTGCCGTCAACTGACGGAGTGATTGATCTAACTTCAAGTAGAGTCAATCACACTCTTCCATTGGAGAGTGAAACTCATGTCACTCAGGTTGATGATCCATTAGTTGATCAAGTGGTCGATTCAATTTCACATTCGGTCGATCCCACTTTCTCTTTAGAGAGTGAACTTCATACTGCTCAGGTCCTTCATGTTACATCAGATTCTTCTATGCCGGGGGGCATTTCATCTGTTCATACAGAACCCCCTCCAAGCACTGAGGTCTTTTCCTTTGATTGGAATAGACTGACAGAACCTCGTCTTCCTTCCTCCATCCCTTTCCAAATCATTGTCAAGGATGGTGGTAGGGACATACATCGTACACAGGTAGATGAAGGTGCTTCTGTTAGTATTTTATCCTCAACTGTTTGGAAAGCTTTGGGTTCCCCTCAGCTTGCGCCTATTACGCAGAATCTGAAAGCTTTTAACAGAACCATTAGTGAACCTTTAGGGATCCTTCCTAAGTTTTCTATTACCTTGGAAGGTAAAACTGTCTGTATTGATCTTATGGTAGTTCGAGGTCCCTTGGATTTCAATTTACTCCTTGGGCGAGACTATGTTTATGAATGAAAGCTGTCGTATCGACACTCTTCCGCGTGATGTCTTTCCCTCACAATGGCAGTATTGTGACTGTAGACCAGCTTTCGTTCCCTAGTCTTGTTTCAACTACCAATAATATGACAGCCCTAAATGTTCCTGATTCTAAAGTGGTATCTACCCTGCCACGGGTTAATTATGTGGCAACTGATCCCATGTTTTCAGTTACCGATGTAAATGAACCTCTCACTGTTTGCTCATCTTCCTTTGATTTAGATCCGGTAATTGACATGGAAAACTCTATGGGATTACATGAACATGATGTTCTTATCCCTTTTGAGTCCCTTGACATGTGTTCCTTCCAAAGAAGTATTCTTCCCTCTGATGAAGACCTCTTGGAAGCCATGATCAAGGGGTGTCCATTGACATGTCTTTCTTCCTGTTGGAAGCCATGATCAGTGTGTACGAGGATAGTTTGTTCCTCTCTCAACCTCGTTAAAAAATGAAATTGGATGTTATGAGGAAAGTTCCTGTTACTGAGTCAACCTCATTAAAAAATGAATCAGGTAGATAGTAGGTTATATAGGAAAGTAGGATTAGCGAGGAAAGTTCCTTTTACTGTGTCAACCTCGTTAAAAAATGAATCAGTGTGTTCGAGGACAGTTCCTTTTCCTGTGCCAACCTCGTTAAAAAATGAAACAGGCTAGTATGAGGATAGTTCTTTTACTGAGTCAACCTCATTAAAAAATGAATCAGGTAGATTTTAGGATATGTAGTTAGATTGTAGAAAATAGGGTTTTGAGGACAGTTCCTGTTACTGAGTCAACCTCGTTAAAAAATGAATCAGGTATGAGGATAGTTCCTGTTACTGAGTCAACCTTGTTAAAAAATGAATCAGGTATGAGGATAGTTCTTTTCTTGTGTCAACCTCCTTAAAAATGAAACAACTCCCTTTTCAAGTTAAATATTGAAAGTAAACCTTCATTTCATCCAGCCAGTTGAATGCAATGAAGCTTGGGAGGCATGTACCTCGCTTTGCGTCATTATGTTGGGGGCATGCGAACTTTTTGAGCATAGTTCCTTGTCTTGTGTCAAGCTCGTTAAAAAATGAAACAAGGGTAGGTTAAGTAGGTAGATGGTAGAGTGTAGTCATGAGCATAGTTCCTTGTCTTGTGTCAAGCTCATTAAAAAATGAATCAAGGATTTTTGAGCATAGTTCCTTGTCTTGTGTCAAGCTCGTTAAAAAATGAAACAAGGGTAGGTTAAGTAGGTAGATTGTAGAGCGTAGTCATGAGCATGGTTCCTTATCTTGTGTCAAGCTCATTAAAAAATGAATCAAGGATTTTAGAGCACAGTTCCTTGTCTTGTGTCAAGCTCGTTAAAAAATGAATCAAGGTTTTTAGAGTAGAGTTTTTGTTAGGTAGATTGTAGAGAGTAGTTTTGAGCATAGTTCCTTATCTTGTGTCAAGCTCGTTTAAAAAATGAAACAAGGGTTTTGAGGATAGTTCTTTTCCTGTGTCAACCTCGCTAAAAAATGAAACAACTCCCTCAAGTCTTTCCAAGATCTTGAAAGTAAAGCTTCATTCCATCCACCTCATTGAATGCAATGAAGCTTGGGGGGCATGTACCTCGTGTTGCGTCATTATGATGGGGGCATGTGAACTTATAACAAGCATAGTTTTTCGTTTCAAGCTTGCGTAAACATGAAACCGAATCCGAGCATAGTTCTTTTCCTGTGTCAAGCTCGTTAAAAAATGAAACAAATCCTCCTCTACTTGAGTCGAGAGATTGACTAGATCTCATAAATGTTAAGTTGTATATTTAGGTTAGTTATTTCAGTGTTTTGCATAATTTTCTTACAGTTGTAGGTCGAGTCTTTCAAATGATCTCGTTCATGAACCTTCATTTCATCCAACTGGTTGAATGAAATGAAGCTGGGGGGCATGCGCTCTAGCAGTTGCACTTAGGGGGCATCAAGCACAGTTTTCTCTCTGTTTCAAGCTTGTGTAAAAACGAAACTACTTTGAAGCATAGTTTTTATCTGTTTCAAGCTTTTGTAAAAATGAAACCTATCTCGAGTCAATTTCGGTTATTTTCAAGACTCGTTAAACTCATGAAAATCCCGAGATTATTTTGCTATTTTTCATTCTCGTAAAACAAATGAAAATGCCGAGTTCTTTCCGTCGTTTCCTGCTCGTAAATTAAATTGAAAGTCGGCCATATGAGTACATTTTTATCCCTTTTTCGAACTCATTAAAACTTATGAAAAAGTGAAAACCATGAGTACATTTTTATCATTTTTTCGAACTCGTTAAAACTTACGAAAAAGTGAAACCTCAGAGTCATCTTTTAAGCCCTTTTCTGACTCCTAAAATATGAAAAGATTGCCGAGCGTTTCTTTTACACTCGTTAAAACGGAATTAAAAGACGGTCCCCTTTTAGCTCTTTTCTGACCGCAAAATCAGGAAAAGATTGCCGGGTTTTTGTCATTTCAAACTCGATAAGGAAATAAAACGACGTGTCCTTGATCGCTTTTTACTTTTCAGGTCAACGACACTATTATGAAAGTACTCCTTGGTCGCAAGATCAAGCGGTTCCCCCAGGTATTATTTTATACTTTTTCGGGCTTGAGGGACACAAATGTACGAAAAAGTTCAACGTGGAGTCTCCTTTAGTTTTTTCAGACTCTCTAAAAATGAAAAACGCCGAGTTTCTCCTATACTGGGACTCGTTAAACTTTTACAGTAGAGGACCTGTTCAATTACAAACAGGAACGAACCACTCCTTCCTAGGGTTCGAATTTAAACTAGGTTGGACTCATCCGAAGGATGAGCTTATAATCAAGCATATGTTATCCTCCTCAAGATTGTTAAAAATAAAAGAGGTACTTGCCAGAAATGGTGGGGGAAAAGAAAAAAGAATGAACATGTTTGTTACCTTTTGTCTCAAAAGAAACTTTATTACCACTCTTGAACACGACACTTTTCATTCACCTGGGTTGGGAAATCTTTTACCTCACAGTTGATCAAACCACTTTGAAAGTTTTCAGCCGGGTTCCGGGATTAACTTTGAGTTATTCATCACCAAGCCATCTGTCGTGTCGTTATGTGTTCAAGAGGTCTGCAAGTAAAACTTTCATCTGCAAAATACTTGTCATCCATTTGACCATCCCTGAGTCAGTCCTTACAGCAAAATTTCTTCAACTTGAACAATGATTTCGTGTTGCGGGCTTGCCTGCAACGGGTCGCTTTCTATCGACATCAACACATTATCTAGAGAGATGACTTAGAAATCGTCAGTACCTTGAAGTCTGCATGCATCAATGGCAGGTTTCTCGCCTTTGACGTCAGTTTACATCATTGACTTT